>CM051237.1:248812179-250057161 GCA_027917425.1 Gastrophryne carolinensis | reverse complement strand
TTACACGCGCATGTATGGGAGGTGCAGGCATGAGTTGGTAGTATGTGTATATGTGCAGGTTTACACGCGCATGTATGGAGTGCGGGCATGAGTGGTAGTATGTGTATATGTGCAGGTTTACACGCGCATGTATGGGGAGTGCGGGCATGAGTGGTAGTATGTGTATATGTGCAGGTTTACACGCGCTATGTATGGGAGTGCGGGCATGAGTGGTAGTATGTGTATATGTGCAGGTTTACACGCGCATGTATGGGAGTGCGGGCATGAGTGGTTAGTATGTGTATATGTGCAGGTTTACACGCGCATGTATGGGAGTGCTTGGGCATGAGTGGTAGTATGTGTATATGTGCAGGTTTACACGCGCATGTATGGGAGTGCGGGCATGAGTGGTAGTATGTGTATATGTGCAGGTTTACACGCGCATGTATGGGAGTGCTGGGCATGAGTGGTAGTATGTGTATATGTGCAGTTTACACGCGCATGTATGGGAGTGCGGGCATGAGTGGTAGTATGTGTATATGTGCAGGTGTACACGTGTATAATAGGAGTGTGGGCATGAGTGGTAGTATGTGTATATGTGCAGGTTTACACGCGCATGTATGGGGGTGCGGGCATGAGTGGTAGTATGTGTATATGTGCAGGTTTACACACGCATGTATGGGAGTGTGGGCATGAGTGGTAGTATGTGTATATGTGCAGGTTTACACGCGCATGTATGGGAGTGCGGGCATGAGTGGTAGTATGTGTATATGTGCAGGTTTACACGCGCATGTATGGGAGTGCGGGCATGAGTGGTAGTATGTGTATATGTGCAGGTTTACACGCGCATGTATGGGAGTGCGGGCATGAGTGGTAGTATGTGTATATGTGCAGGTTTACACGCGCATGTATGGGAGTGCGGGCATGAGTGGTAGTATGTGTATATGTGCAGGTTTACACGCGCATGTATGGGAGTGCGGGCATGAGTGGTAGTATGTGTATATGTGCAGGTTTACACAGCGCATGTATGGGAGTGCGGGCATGAGTGGTAGTATGTGTATATGTGCAGGTTTACACGCGCATGTATGGGGGTGCGGGCATGAGTGGTAGTATGTGTATATGTGCAGGTTTACACGCGCATGTATGGGAGTGCGGGCATGAGTGGTAGTATGTGTATATGTGCAGGTTTACACGCGCATGTATGGGAGTGCGGGCATGAGTGGTAGTATGTGTATATGTGCAGGTTTACACACGCATGTATGGGAGTGCGGGCATGAGTGTAGTATGTGTATATGTGCAGGTTTACACGCGCATGTATGGGAGTGCGGGCATGAGTGGTAGTATGTGTATATGTGCAGGTTTACACGCGCATGTATGGGAGTGCGGGCATGAGTGGTAGTATGTGTATATGTGCAGGTTTACACGCGCATGTATGGGAGTGCGGGCATGAGTGGTAGTATGTGTATATGTGCAGGTTTACACGCGCATGTATGGGAGTGCGGGCATGAGTGGTAGTATGTGTATATGTGCAGGTTTACACGCGCATGTATGGGGGTGCGGGCATGAGTGGTAGTATGTGTATATGTGCAGGTTTACACGCGCATGTATGGGAGTGTGGGCATGAGTGGTTGTATGTGTATATGTGCAGGTTTACACGCGCATGTATGGGAGTGCGGGCATGAGTGGTAGTATGTGTATATGTGCAGGTTTACACGCGCATGTATGGGAGTGCGGGCATGAGTGGTAGTATGTGTATATGTGCAGGTTTACACGCGCATGTATGGGAGTGCGGGCATGAGTGGTAGTATGTGTATATGTGCAGGTTTACACAGCGCATGTATGGGAGTGCGGGCATGAGTGGTAGTATGTGTATATGTGCAGGTTTACACGCGCATGTATGGGAGTGCGGGCATGAGTGGTAGTATGTGTATATGTGCAGGTTTACACGCGCATGTATGGGAGTGCGGGCATGAGTGGTAGTATGTGTATATGTGCAGGTTTACACGCGCATGTATGGGGGTGCGGGCATGAGTGGTAGTATGTGTATATGTGCAGGTGTACACGTGTATTAATGGGAGTGTGGGCATGAGTGGTAGTATGTGTATATGTGCAGGTTTACACGCGCATGTATGGGAGTGCGGGCATGAGTGGTAGTATGTGTATATGTGCAGGTGTACACGTGTATTAATGGGAGTGTGGGCATGAGTGGTAGTATGTGTATATGTGCAGGTTTAACACGCATGTATGGGGGTGCGGGCATGAGTGGTAGTATGTGTATATGTGCAGGTTTACACGCGCATGTATGGGAGTGCGGGCATGAGTGGTAGTATGTGTATATGTGCAGGTTTACACGCGCATGTATGGGAGTGCGGGCATGAGTGGTAGTATGTGTATATGTGCAGGTTTACACGCGCATGTATGGGAGTGCGGGCATGAGTGGTAGTATGTGTATATGTGCAGGTTTACACGCGCATGTATGGGAGTGCGGGCATGAGTGGTAGTATGTGTATATGTGCAGGTTTACACGCGCATGTATGGGAGTGCGGGCATGAGTGGTAGTATGTGTATATGTGCAGGTTTACACGCGCATGTATGGGAGTGCGGGCATGAGTGGTAGTATGTGTATATGTGCAGGTTTACACGCGCATGTATGGGAGTGCGGGCATGAGTGGTAGTATGTGTATATGTGCAGGTGTACACGTGTATTAATGGGAGTGTGGGCATGAGTGGTAGTATGTGTATATGTGCAGGTTTAAACACGCATGTATGGGAGTGCGGGCATGAGTGGTAGTATGTGTATATGTGCAGGTTTACACGCGCATGTATGGGAGTGCGGGCATGAGTGGTAGTATGTGTATATGTGCAGGTTTACACGCGCATGTATGGGGGTGCGGGCATGAGTGTGTATGTGTATATGTGCAGGTTTACACGCGCATGTATGGGGGTGCGGGCATGAGTGGTAGTATGTGTATATGTGCAGGTTTACACGCGCATGTATGGGAGTGCGGGCATGAGTGGTAGTATGTGTATATGTGCAGGTTTACACGCGCATGTATGGGGGTGCGGGCATGAGTGGTAGTATGTGTATATGTGCAGGTTTACACGCGCATGTATGGGAGTGCGGGCATGAGTGGTAGTATGTGTATATGTGCAGGTTTACACGCGCATGTATGGGAGTGCGGGCATGAGTGGTAGTATGTGTATATGTGCAGGTTTACACGCGCATGTAATGGGAGTGTGGGCATGAGTGGTAGTATGTGTATATGTGCAGGTTTACACGCGCATGTATGGGAGTGTGGGCATGAGTGGTAGTATGTGTATATGTGCAGGTTTACACGCGCATGTATGGGGGTGTGGGCATGAGTGGTAGTATGTGTATATGTGCAGGTTTACACGCGCATGTATGGGAGTGCGGGCATGAGTGGTAGTATGTGTATATGTGCAGGTTTACACGCGCATGTATGGGAGTGCGGGCATGAGTGGTAGTATGTGTATATGTGCAGGTTTACACGCGCATGTATGGGAGTGCGGGCATGAGTGTAGTATGTGTATATGTGCAGGTTTACACGCGCATGTATGGGAGTGTGGGCATGAGTGGTAGTATGTGTATATGTGCAGGTTTACACGCGCATGTATGGGAGTGTGGGCATGAGTGGTAGTATGTGTATATGTGCAGGTTTACACGCGCATGTATGGGGGTGCGGGCATGAGTGTAGTATGTGTATATGTGCAGGTTTACACGCGCATGTATGGGGGTGCGGGCATGAGTGGTAGTATGTGTATATGTGCAGGTTTACACGCGCATGTATGGGAGTGCGGGCATGAGTTGTAGTATGTGTATATGTGCAGGTTTACACGCGCATGTATGGGAGTGCGGGCATGAGTGGTAGTATGTGTATATGTGCAGGTTTACACGCGCATGTATGGGAGTGCGGGCATGAGTGGTAGTATGTGTATATGTGCAGGTTTACACGCGCATGTATGGGAGTGCGGGCATGAGTGGTAGTATGTGTATATGTGCAGGTTTACACGCGCATGTATGGGAGTGCAGGGCATGAGTGGTAGTATGTGTATATGTGCAGGTTTACACGCGCATGTATGGGAGTGCGGGCATGAGTGGTAGTATGTGTATATGTGCAGGTTTACACGCGCATGTATGGGAGTGCGGGCATGAGTTGTATGTGTATATGTGCAGGTTTACACGCGCATGTATGGGAGTGCGGGCATGAGTGGTAGTATGTGTATATGTGCAGGTTTACACGCGCATGTATGGGAGTGTGGGCATGAGTGGTAGTATGTGTATATGTGCAGGTTTACACGCGCATGTATGGGGGTGTGTGCATGAGTGGTAGTATGTGTATATGTGCAGGTTTACACGCGCATGTATGGGAGTGCGGGCATGAGTGGTAGTATGTGTATATGTGCAGGTTTACACGCGCATGTATGGGGGTGCGGGCATGAGTGGTAGTATGTGTATATGTGCAGGTTTACACGCGCATGTATGGGAGTGCGGGCATGAGTGGTAGTATGTGTATATGTGCAGGTTTACACGCGCATGTATGGGAGTGCGGGCATGAGTGGTAGTATGTGTATATGTGCAGGTTTACACGCGCATGTATGGGAGTGTGGGCATGAGTGGTAGTATGTGTATATGTGCAGGTTTACACGCGCATGTATGGGAGTGCGGGCATGAGTGGTAGTATGTGTATATGTGCAGGTTTACACGCGCATGTATGGGAGTGCGGGCATGAGTGGTAGTATGTGTATATGTGCAGGTTTACACGCGCATGTATGGGGGTGCGGGCATGAGTGGTAGTATGTGTATATGTGCAGGTTTACACGCGCATGTATGGGAGTGCGGGCATGAGTGGGTATGTGTATATGTGCAGGTTTACACGCGCATGTATGGGAGTGCGGGCATGAGTGGTAGTATGTGTATATGTGCAGGTGTACACGTGTATAAATGGGAGTGTGGGCATGAGTGGTAGTATGTGTATATGTGCAGGTTTACACACGCATGTATGGGAGTGCGGGCATGAGTGGGAGTATGTGTATATGTGCAGGTTTACACGCGCATGTATGGGAGTGCGGGCATGAGTGGTAGTATGTGTATATGTGCAGGTTTACACGCGCATGTATGGGAGTGTGGGCATGAGTGGTAGTATGTGTATATGTGCAGGTGTACACGTGTATAAATGGGAGTGTGGGCATGAGTGGTAGTATGTGTATATGTGCAGGTTTACACACGCATGTATGGGGGTGCGGGCATGAGTGGTAGTATGTGTATATGTGCAGGTTTACACGCGCATGTATGGGAGTGCGGGCATGAGTGGTAGTATGTGTATATGTGCAGGTTTACACGCGCATGTATGGGAGTGCGGGCATGAGTGGTAGTATGTGTATATGTGCAGGTTTACACGCGCATGTATGGGGGTGCGGGCATGAGTGGTTGTATGTGTATATGTGCAGGTTTACACACGCATGTATGGGAGTGCGGGCATGAGTGGTAGTATGTGTATATGTGCAGGTTTACACGCGCATGTATGGGAGTGCGGGCATGAGTTGTAGTATGTGTATATGTGCAGGTTTACACGCGCATGTATGGGAGTGCGGGCATGAGTGGTAGTATGTGTATATGTGCAGGTTTACACGCGCATGTATGGGAGTGCGGGCATGAGTGGTAGTATGTGTATATGTGCAGGTTTACACGCACATGTATGGGAGTGCGGGCATGAGTGGTAGTATGTGTATATGTGCAGGTTTACACGCGCATGTATGGGAGTGCGGGCATGAGTGGTAGTATGTGTATATGTGCAGGTTTACACGCGCATGTATGGGAGTGCGGGCATGAGTGGTAGTATGTGTATATGTGCAGGTTTACACGCGCATGTATGGGAGTGCGGGCATGAGTGGTAGTATGTGTATATGTGCAGGTTTACACGCGCATGTATGGGAGTGCGGGCATGAGTGGTAGTATGTGTATATGTGCAGGTTTACACGCGCATGTATGGGAGTGCGGGCATGAGTGGTAGTATGTGTATATGTGCAGGTTTACACGCGCATGTATGGGAGTGCGGGCATGAGTGGTAGTATGTGTATATGTGCAGGTTTACACGCGCATGTATGGGGGTGCGGGCATGAGTGGTTGTATGTGTATATGTGCAGGTTTACACGCGCATGTATGGGAGTGCGGGCATGAGTGGTAGTATGTGTATATGTGCAGGTTTACACGCGCATGTATGGGAGTGCGGGCATGAGTGGTAGTATGTGTATATGTGCAGGTTTACACGCGCATGTATGGGAGTGCGGGCATGAGTGGTAGTATGTGTATATGTGCAGGTTTACACGCGCATGTATGGGGGTGCGGGCATGAGTGGTAGTATGTGTATATGTGCAGGTTTACACGCGCATGTATGGGAGTGTGGGCATGAGTGGTAGTATGTGTATATGTGCAGGTTTACACGCGCATGTATGGGAGTGCGGGCATGAGGTTGTATGTGTATATGTGCAGGTTTACACGCGCATGTATGGGGGTGCGGGCATGAGTGGTAGTATGTGTATATGTGCAGGTTTACACGCGCATGTATGGGGGTGTGGGCATGAGTGGTAGTATGTGTATATGTGCAGGTTTACACGCGCATGTATGGGAGTGCGGGCATGAGTGGTAGTATGTGTATATGTGCAGGTTTACACGCGCATGTATGGGGGTGCGGGCATGAGTGGTAGTATGTGTATATGTGCAGGTTTACACGCGCATGTATGGGAGTGCGGGCATGAGTGGTAGTATGTGTATATGTGCAGGTTTACACGCGCATGTATGGGAGTGCGGGCATGAGTGGTAGTATGTGTATATGTGCAGGTTTACACGCGCATGTATGGGAGTGCGGGCATGAGTGGTAGTATGTGTATATGTGCAGGTTTACACGCGCATGTATGGGAGTGCGGGCATGAGTGGTAGTATGTGTATATGTGCAGGTTTACACGCGCATGTATGGGAGTGCGGGCATGAGTGGTAGTATGTGTATATGTGCAGGTTTACACACGCATGTATGGGGGTGCGGGCATGAGTGGTAGTATGTGTATATGTGCAGGTTTACACGCGCATGTATGGGAGTGCGGGCATGAGTGGTAGTATGTGTATATGTGCAGGTTTACACGCGCATGTATGGGAGTGCGGGCATGAGTGGTAGTATGTGTATATGTGCAGGTTTACACGCGCATGTATGGGAGTGCGGGCATGAGTGGTAGTATGTGTATATGTGCAGGTTTACACGCGCATGTATGGGAGTGTGGGCATGAGTGGTAGTATGTGTATATGTGCAGGTTTACACGCGCATGTATGGGGGTGCGGGCATGAGTGGTAGTATGTGTATATGTGCAGGTTTACACGCGCATGTATGGGAGTGCGGGCATGAGTGGTAGTATGTGTATATGTGCAGGTTTACACGCGCATGTATGGGAGTGTGGGCATGAGTGGTAGTATGTGTATATGTGCAGGTTTACACGCGCATGTATGGGAGTGCGGGCATGAGTTGTATGTGTATATGTGCAGGTTTACACGCGCATGTATGGGAGTGCGGGCATGAGTTGTATGTGTATATGTGCAGGTTTACACGCGCATGTATGGGAGTGCGGGCATGAGTGGTAGTATGTGTATATGTGCAGGTTTACACGTGCATGTATGGGAGTGCGGGCATGAGTTGTATGTGT
This sequence comes from Gastrophryne carolinensis, assembly GCA_027917425.1. Lineage (NCBI taxonomy): Eukaryota > Metazoa > Chordata > Amphibia > Anura > Microhylidae > Gastrophryne > Gastrophryne carolinensis. The sequence continues at coordinate 250,049,472 of CM051237.1, read as the reverse complement.
ATATGTGCAGGTTTACACGCGCATGTATGGGAGTGCGGGCATGAGTGGTAGTATGTGTATATGTGCAGGTTTACACGCGCATGTATGGGGGTGCGGGCATGAGTGGTAGTATGTGTATATGTGCAGGTTTACACACGCATGTATGGGAGTGCGGGCATGAGTGGTAGTATGTGTATATGTGCAGGTGTACACGCTGTATGAAATGGGAGTGTGGGCATGAGTGGTAGTATGTGTATATGTGCAGGTTTACACGCGCATGTATGGGAGTGCGGGCATGAGTGGTAGTATGTGTATATGTGCAGGTTTACACGCGCATGTATGGGAGTGCGGGCATGAGTGGTAGTATGTGTATATGTGCAGGTTTACACGCGCATGTATGGGGGTGCGGGCATGAGTGGTAGTATGTGTATATGTGCAGGTTTACACGCGCATGTATGGGAGTGCGGGCATGAGTGGTAGTATGTGTATATGTGCAGGTTTACACGCGCATGTATGGGAGTGCGGGCATGAGTGGTAGTATGTGTATATGTGCAGGTTTACACGCGCATGTATGGGAGTGCGGGCATGAGTGGTAGTATGTGTATATGTGCAGGTTTACACGCGCATGTATGGGAGTGCGGGCATGAGTGGTAGTATGTGTATATGTGCAGGTTTACACGCGCATGTATGGGGGTGCGGGCATGAGTGGTAGTATGTGTATATGTGCAGGTTTACACGCGCATGTATGGGAGTGCGGGCATGAGTGGTAGTATGTGTATATGTGCAGGTTTACACGCGCATGTATGGGAGTGCGGGCATGAGTGGTAGTATGTGTATATGTGCAGGTTTACACGCGCATGTATGGGGGTGCGGGCATGAGTGGTAGTATGTGTATATGTGCAGGTTTACACGCGCATGTATGGGAGTGTGGGCATGAGTGGTAGTATGTGTATATGTGCAGGTTTACACGCGCATGTATGGGAGTGCGGGCATGAGTGGTAGTATGTGTATATGTGCAGGTTTACACGCGCATGTATGGGAGTGTGGGCATGAGTGGTAGTATGTGTATATGTGCAGGTTTACACGCGCATGTATGGGAGTGCGGGCATGAGTGGTAGTATGTGTATATGTGCAGGTTTACACACGCATGTATGGGGGTGCGGGCATGAGTGGTAGTATGTGTATATGTGCAGGTTTACACGCGCATGTATGGGAATGCGGGCATGAGTGGTAGTATGTGTATATGTGCAGGTTTACACGCGCATGTATGGGAGTGTGGGCATGAGTGGTAGTATGTGTATATGTGCAGGTTTACACGCGCATGTATGGGAGTGCGGGCATGAGTGGTAGTATGTGTATATGTGCAGGTTTACACACGCATGTATGGGGGTGCGGGCATGAGTGGTAGTATGTGTATATGTGCAGGTTTACACGCGCATGTATGGGAGTGCGGGCATGAGTGGTAGTATGTGTATATGTGCAGGTTTACACGCGCATGTATGGGAGTGTGGGCATGAGTGGTAGTATGTGTATATGTGCAGGTTTACACGCGCATGTATGGGAGTGCGGGCATGAGTGGTAGTATGTGTATATGTGCAGGTTTACACGCGCATGTATGGGGGTGCGGGCATGAGTGGTAGTATGTGTATATGTGCAGGTTTACACGTGCATGTATGGGAGTGCGGGCATGAGTTGTATGTGTATATGTGCAGGTTTACACGCGCATGTATGGGAGTGCGGGCATGAGTGGTAGTATGTGTATATGTGCAGGTTTACACGTGCATGTATGGGAGTGCGGGCATGAGTTGTATGTGTATATGTGCAGGTTTACACGCGCATGTATGGGGGTGCGGGCATGAGTGGTAGTATGTGTATATGTGCAGGTTTACACGCGCATGTATGGGGGTGCGGGCATGAGTTGTAGTATGTGTATATGTGCAGGTTTACACGCGCATGTATGGGAGTGCGGGCATGAGTGGTAGTATGTGTATATGTGCAGGTTTACACGCGCATGTATGGGGGTGCGGGCATGAGTGGTAGTATGTGTTTATGTGCAGGTTTACACACGCATGTATGGGAGTGCGGGCATGAGTGGTAGTATGTGTATATGTGCAGGTTTACACGCGCATGTATGGGGGTGCGGGCATGAGTGGTAGTATGTGTATATGTGCAGGTTTACACGCGCATGTATGGGGGTGCGGGCATGAGTGGTAGTATGTGTTTATGTGCAGGTTTACACACGCATGTATGGGAGTGCGGGCATGAGTGGTAGTATGTGTATATGTGCAGGTTTACACGCGCATGTATGGGGGTGCGGGCATGAGTGGTAGTATGTGTATATGTGCAGGTTTACACGCGCATGTATGGGAGTGCGGGCATGAGTGGTAGTATGTGTATATGTGCAGGTTTACACGCGCATGTATGGGAGTGCGGGCATGAGTGGTAGTATGTGTATATGTGCAGGTTTACACGCGCATGTATGGGAGTGCGGGCATGAGTGGTAGTATGTGTATATGTGCAGGTTTACACGCGCATGTATGGGAGTGTGGGCATGAGTGGTAGTATGTGTATATGTGCAGGTTTACACGCGCATGTATGGGAGTGCGGGCATGAGTGGTAGTATGTGTATATGTGCAGGTTTACACGCGCATGTATGGGAGTGTGGGCATGAGTGGTAGTATGTGTATATGTGCAGGTTTACACGCGCATGTATGGGAGTGCGGGCATGAGTGGTAGTATGTGTATATGTGCAGGTTTACACGCGCATGTATGGGAGTGCGGGCATGAGTGGTAGTATGTGTATATGTGCAGGTTTACACGCGCATGTATGGGAGTGTGGGCATGAGTGGTAGTATGTGTATATGTGCAGGTTTACACGCGCATGTATGGGAGTGCGGGCATGAGTGGTAGTATGTGTATATGTGCAGGTGTACACGCGCATGTATGGGAGTGCGGGCATGAGTGGTAGTATGTGTATATGTGCAGGTTTACACGCGCATGTATGGGAGTGCGGGCATGAGTTGTAGTATGTGTATATGTGCAGGTTTACACGCGCATGTATGGGGGTGCGGGCATGAGTGGTAGTATGTGTATATGTGCAGGTTTACATGCGCATGTATGGGAGTGTGGGCATGAGTGGTAGTATGTGTATATGTGCAGGTTTACACGCGCATGTATGGGAGTGCGGGCATGAGTTGTAGTATGTGTATATGTGCAGGTTTACACGCGCATGTATGGGAGTGCGGGCATGAGTGGTAGTATGTGTATATGTGCAGGTTTACACGCGCATGTATGGGAGTGCGGGCATGAGTGGTAGTATGTGTATATGTGCAGGTTTACACGCGCATGTATGGGAGTGCGGGCATGAGTGGTAGTATGTGTATATGTGCAGGTTTACACGCGCATGTATGGGAGTGCGGGCATGAGTGGTAGTATGTGTATATGTGCAGGTTTACACGCGCATGTATGGGAGTGTGGGCATGAGTGGTAGTATGTGTATATGTGCAGGTTTACACACGCATGTATGGGAGTGCGGGCATGAGTTGTATGTGTATATGTGCAGGTTTACACGCGCATGTATGGGAGTGCGGGCATGAGTGGTAGTATGTGTATATGTGCAGGTTTACATGCGCATGTATGGGAGTGTGGGCATGAGTTGTAGTATGTGTATATGTGCAGGTTTACACGCGCATGTATGGGAGTGCGGGCATGAGTGGTAGTATGTGTATATGTGCAGGTTTACACGCGCATGTATGGGAGTGTGGGCATGAGTGGTAGTATGTGTATATGTGCAGGTTTACACGTGCATGTATGGGAGTGCGGGCATGAGTTGTATGTGTATATGTGCAGGTTTACACGCGCATGTATGGGAGTGTGGGCATGAGTGGTAGTATGTGTATATGTGCAGGTTTACACGCGCATGTATGGGAGTGCGGGCATGAGTTGTAGTATGTGTATATGTGCAGGTTTACACGCGCATGTATGGGAGTGTGGGCATGAGTGGTAGTATGTGTATATGTGCAGGTTTACACGCGCATGTATGGGAGTGTGGGCATGAGTGGTAGTATGTGTATATGTGCAGGTTTACACGCGCATGTATGGAGTGCGGGCATGAGTTGTAGTATGTGTATATGTGCAGGTTTACACGCGCATGTATGGGAGTGCGGGCATGAGTGGTAGTATGTGTATATGTGCAGGTTTACACGCGCATGTATGGGAGTGCGGGCATGAGTTGTAGTATGTGTATATGTGCAGGTTTACACGCGCATGTATGGGAGTGCGGGCATGAGTGGTAGTATGTGTATATGTGCAGGTTTACACGCGCATGTATGGGAGTGCGGGCATGAGTGGTAGTATGTGTATATGTGCAGGTTTACACACGCATGTATGGGAGTGCGGGCATGAGTGGTAGTATGTGTATATGTGCAGGTTTACACGCGCATGTATGGGAGTGCGGGCATGAGTGGTAGTATGTGTATATGTGCAGGTGTACACGCGCATGTATGGGAGTGCGGGCATGAGTGGTAGTATGTGTATATGTGCAGGTTTACACGCGCATGTATGGGGGTGCGGGCATGAGTGGTAGTATGTGTATATGTGCAGGTTTACACGCGCATGTATGGGAGTGCGGGCATGAGTTGTAGTATGTGTATATGTGCAGGTTTACACGCGCATGTATGGGAGTGCGGGCATGAGTGGTAGTATGTGTATATGTGCAGGTTTACACACGCATGTATGGGAGTGCGGGCATGAGTGGTAGTATGTGTATATGTGCAGGTTTACACGCGCATGTATGGGAGTGCGGGCATGAGTGGTAGTATGTGTATATGTGCAGGTTTACACGCGCATGTATGGGAGTGCGGGCATGAGTGGTAGTATGTGTATATGTGCAGGTTTACACGCGCATGTATGGGAGTGCGGGCATGAGTGGTAGTATGTGTATATGTGCAGGTTTACACGCGCATGTATGGGAGTGCGGGCATGAGTGGTAGTATGTGTATATGTGCAGGTTTACACGCGCATGTATGGGGGTGCGGGCATGAGTGGTAGTATGTGTATATGTGCAGGTGTACACGTGTATTAATGGGAGTGTGGGCATGAGTGGTAGTATGTGTATATGTGCAGGTTTACACACGCATGTATGGGGGTGCGGGCATGAGTGGTAGTATGTGTATATGTGCAGGTTTACACACGCATGTATGGGAGTGCGGGCATGAGTGGTAGTATGTGTATATGTGCAGGTTTACACGCGCATGTATGGGGGTGCGGGCATGAGTGGTAGTATGTGTATATGTGCAGGTTTACACACGCATGTATGGGAGTGCGGGCATGAGTGGTAGTATGTGTATATGTGCAGGTTTACACGCGCATGTATGGGAGTGCGGGCATGAGTGGTAGTATGTGTATATGTGCAGGTTTACACGCGCATGTATGGGAGTGCGGGCATGAGTGGTAGTATGTGTATATGTGCAGGTTTACACGCGCATGTATGGGAATGCGGGCATGAGTGGTAGTATGTGTATATGTGCAGGTTTACACGCGCATGTATGGGGGTGCGGGCATGAGTGGTAGTATGTGTATATGTGCAGGTTTACACGCGCATGTATGGGAGTGCGGGCATGAGTGGTAGTATGTGTATATGTGCAGGTTTACACGCGCATGTATGGGAGTGTGGGCATGAGTGGTAGTATGTGTATATGTGCAGGTTTACACGCGCATGTATGGGAGTGTGGGCATGAGTGGTAGTATGTGTATATGTGCAGGTTTACACGCGCATGTATGGGAGTGCGGGCATGAGTTGTAGTATGTGTATATGTGCAGGTTTACACGCGCATGTATGGGAGTGTGGGCATGAGTGGTAGTATGTGTATATGTGCAGGTTTACACGCGCATGTATGGGAGTGCGGGCATGAGTTGTAGTATGTGTATATGTGCAGGTTTACACGCGCATGTATGGGAGTGTGGGCATGAGTGGTAGTATGTGTATATGTGCAGGTTTACACGCGCATGTATGGGAGTGCGGGCATGAGTGGTAGTATGTGTATATGTGCAGGTTTACACGCGCATGTATGGGAGTGCGGGCATGAGTGGTAGTATGTGTATATGTGCAGGTTTACACGCGCATGTATGGGAGTGCGGGCATGAGTTGTAGTATGTGTATATGTGCAGGTTTACACGCGCATGTATGGGAGTGCGGGCATGAGTTGTAGTATGTGTATATGTGCAGGTTTACACGCGCATGTATGGGAGTGCGGGCATGAGTGGTAGTATGTGTATATGTGCAGGTTTACACGCGCATGTATGGGGGTGCGGGCATGAGTGGTAGTATGTGTATATGTGCAGGTTTACACGCGCATGTATGGGAGTGCGGGCATGAGTGGTAGTATGTGTATATGTGCAGGTTTACACGCGCATGTATGGGGGTGCGGGCATGAGTGGTAGTATGTGTATATGTGCAGGTGTACACGTGTATAAATGGGAGTGCGGGCATGAGTGGTAGTATGTGTATATGTGCAGGTTTACACGCGCATGTATGGGAGTGCGGGCATGAGTGGTAGTATGTGTATATGTGCAGGTTTACACGCGCATGTATGGGAGTGCGGGCATGAGTTGTAGTATGTGTATATGTGCAGGTTTACACGCGCATGTATGGGAGTGCGGGCATGAGTGGTAGTATGTGTATATGTGCAGGTTTACACGCGCATGTATGGGAGTGCGGGCATGAGTGGTAGTATGTGTATATGTGCAGGTTTACACGCGCATGTATGGGAGTGCGGGCATGAGTGGTAGTATGTGTATATGTGCAGGTGTACACGCGCATGTATGGGAGTGCGGGCATGAGTTGTAGTATGTGTATATGTGCAGGTGTACACGCGCATGTATGGGAGTGCGGGCATGAGTGGTAGTATGTGTATATGTGCAGGTGTACACGCGCATGTATGGGAGTGCGGGCATGAGTGGTAGTATGTGTATATGTGCAGGTGTACACGCGCATGTATGGGAGTGCGGGCATGAGTTGTAGTATGTGTATATGTGCAGGTGTACACGCGCATGTATGGGAGTGCGGGCATGAGTGGTAGTATGTGTATATGTGCAGGTGTACACGCGCATGTATGGGAGTGCGGGCATGAGTTGTAGTATGTGTATATGTGCAGGTGTACACGCGCATGTATGGGAGTGCGGGCATGAGTGGTAGTATGTGTATATGTGCAGGTGTACACGCGCATGTATGGGAGTGCGGGCATGAGTTGTAGTATGTGTATATGTGCAGGTGTACACGCGCATGTATGGGAGTGCGGGCATGAGTGGTAGTATGTGTATATGTGCAGGTGTACACGCGCATGTATGGGAGTGCGGGCATGAGTTGTAGTATGTGTATATGTGCAGGTGTACACGCGCATGTATGGGAGTGCGGGCATGAGTTGTAGTATGTGTATATGTGCAGGTGTACACGCGCATGTATGGGAGTGCGGGCATGAGTGGTAGTATGTGTATATGTGCAGGTGTACACGCGCATGTATGGGAGTGCGGGCATGAGTTGTAGTATGTGTATATGTGCAGGTGTACACGCGCATGTATGGGAGTGCGGGCATGAGTGGTAGTATGTGTATATGTGCAGGTGTACACGCGCATGTATGGGAGTGCGGGCATGAGTTGTAGTATGTGTATATGTGCAGGTGTACACGCGCATGTATGGGAGTGCGGGCATGAGTGGTAGTATGTGTATATGTGCAGGTGTACACGCGCATGTATGGGAGTGCGGGCATGCTGGTGTAGGATCCAGTGTCGCCTAGCAACAGGGATAGAAGGAAGGAGCGCAGCCAGGTGTCTGAAGCAAGTTCTCTTACAGACCACATCCATTATGCTGTGATTATTATCAGCATTACAGCTCCGAGGGCTGTGCCTACAGGCTTCTGAAGGAGAATCATCAGGTGAAACTGTACTATCCAGGTGGTACTTAAGAGAATTAGTAAATAGAGTGGTACTTGTTTGGTAACCCCTGAAATAAGAGTGTGAGCAGATACCACCCCACAGACCCAAGAAATAATATACAAGTGACTCTTGGCCTGAATCCCACTGGTGTGAAATGTCCTCATTTATAGAAAGATATATAGGCCTAGAAGGGGGAGCGTCTACTAGTAAGGAGCCGCCATTACAATAGCTTGCTGCATCTAACAGAGCTTTAGTATTGTCTCCAGCAAGTGAGGTGTTGCCCAATTTCAGGATGGTGCCCCCAAACCCACACAAAGGAATAGGAGAAATGCAGAAACCAACTGGAGTCCATTCAGAGCCAGATGAGAATTCTCATTCCTTTTTTAGGAGAGAAAACTGCCATTCACTGTTATTGTCTGCCTTGGGGATGATTCCATAACCAGGTGGAAATGTACAACCCGTTCTTGAATCAGCCCTGAGGTAGACCTAATGACAGTTTTCTCTCCTAAAAAGGAATGAGATTCTCGCCTGGCTCTGAATCAACCCCATAGAGATGAATGGAGCATGGGAAAGGGATGGAAAAACAAAATAGATTAAAATATGTTTGTAAAAAGAGAATGAGGGAAGGAAAAAGGCTAACAATAAAACGACAAAAAGGAAAAAAGTGAGAAGGGTGAAAATAGATATAAAAGAAAGGGAACAAAAAAAAAGCGAGGTGAGAATAAAGAGAGACAAAAGGAATGTGACAAGAAAGATAGGGCATGAGGAAAAAAGGGAGATAAAAGAAAGGAGGAGGGAAGGTGGCAAAGAAAGGATTAGGCATGGAAAAAAGCAAGAAAGGGGAAAATAAAGGGAGATAAAAAGAAAGTGATGAGAAAAGGGGGGAAAGTGATATAGAAAGCTATAAATAGGTAGATTAAAAGAAAGTGACAAAGACAAGGGGGAAGAAAAGGGTGCGAGAAAAAAAGCTAAGAGATAAAGAGAAAGTTAACAAAAAAGAGCAGAGGAGGAAATGTGAAAAAATAATGGCGGCAGAAAAAAATCAAGAAAGAAAAGCTGAAAATAAAGGGGGATTAAGAAGAGAAGGAAAGGCTAGAATAAAGGGGGGCAGAAACGGTGACAAGAAAGAGGAGGCGGATAGGTGAAAAGGGAGAAATAAAGGTGAAGGTAAAGTGAGATAAAAGCAAGGTGACAAGAAAGATAAGGCGGAAGGAAAAAAGTGAGAATAAAGGGAGATAAAAGAAAGAAGAGGAGGGAAGGTGGCAAAGAAAGGAGTAGGCTTGGAAAAAAGCAAGAACGGTGAAATAAAGGTAGATAAAAAGAAAATGATGAGAAAGGGACATAAAAGTGATACAGAAAGGTCTAAATAAAGGTAGATAAAAGGAAAGTGACAAAGACGAGAGGGAAGGAAGGGGTGCGAGATAAAAACTGAAAATAAAGGGAGATAAGTGAAAGTTGACAAAAAAAGAGGGAATGTGAAAAAAGGTGACAAAATAAAGGCGAGGGAAGAAAAAAATCAAGAAAAAAGGAAGGTGTCATTAAAAAGAGAAGGGACGAAAAAAAGTGAGAAATAAAGGTTAAAATAAAAAGGTGACAAGAAAGAGAAGGAAAAAGGTGAAGGTAAAGTGAGATAAGAGGAAGCTGACAAGATAGAGAAGAGGACTGAGGGAGAAAGAGGTGAAAATAAGAGCAGATATAAGAAAGAGAGAAGGAAAAAGCAAAAAAGAATGTGTGCAGGAATGGCAGGAGGCCCCGCATATATCTCACCATCACAGCCACACTGCACTACACTACCAATGCTGCTGTCATTGCAATGACATGGAGCCCCGCCTTCTCTCCGCTTTGATTGGACGCCTTTGGCCCTGCATGTGAGCCATCTCGGGGTTAAGGGGCGGGGCTGTGCTCGCAGATTTCCGGCGAGCTCTCCAGCAGCCTGTAGCAGCATATAGGTATAATAGACATGGCCGCGCTGCTGAGCCGCCTGTCTGCTATGCTGCACCGAACCACCCGCCCCGCCAGCTGCTCAGGTAACCGCCATGACGCCTGCAAGAGGGAGGAGGAGGAGGGTTATGGCGGCCAGCACTCGCGTATATAGAAGGACGGCGGGGCTGTGTGACGTCACTGGGGGTGGGACTCTGGCCAATCTGTTACTGCCAGAGGCAGCGTGAAAGGTCAGGTTTCCAGGCAGATTGATATTTAAAGGGAACCTAAACCGTAATTTGGCCTCTGGTTCCCTCCCCGGCATTACTTACTGTTGCTTGCCCAGACAGATGCTTTAAACTGGACCATAAGTCATAATTGATGGTAATTGGTCCAGACAGTTGCATGGCAGACATGGGCGGCCATTGGGGTGTGCGGGCGCACAAGACGCCATCCAAACTCACTCTAAGGAGCGCCAGGAGCGCTCAACTGGACCAGGCCTCCAAAAGACCCCCCCCACCTTACTTCCTTTTTAATTCTTTTCCCTCCATTTCCTTACTTTCCATACCACTCCCCCTTTATGTCATTTCTACATTCCCTCCATCTTTCCTCTTGTCACTTTCTTCATGTCTGCTTCTCTTTTTAGCTTCTTCACATCCTTTTTTTTTTCTCTCAATCACTTTTCAAGTGTCTTCTTTCTTCCTTGCTTCCGAATGGAGGAACCAAAAATGGGTTTCTCTATGCTTTAAATCTGATGTCAGGTCACGCAACAGTAACTAATAACCACCAGATGTCTGCGACCAATCGAAAAAAGCGGCTTGCCGCTATCTGTACAGTCCCATAGGGGTATCAGGATACCGAGTAATATAGTCATGTGACTCCACCCGCTCTGCAGTCCAGAGAGGGAAGCTGAGTGAGCTGGTAGACCCATGACAGGCAGATAAAACCCACCACGATTCTCTCCCCCCCAGGAGTGTGTGAACCCCCCGATTCTCTCCCCCCCAGGAGTGTGTGAACCCCCCGATTCTCTCCCCCCCCAGGAGTGTGTGAAACCCCCGATTCTCTCCCCCCAGGAGTGTGTGAAACCCCCGATTCTCTCCCTCCCAGGAGTGTGTGAAACCCCCGATTCTCTCCCCCCCCCAGGAGTGTGTGAAACCCTCGATTCTCTCCCCCCCCAGGAGTGTGTGAAACCCCCGATTCTCTCCCCCCCAGGAGTGTGTGAAACCCCCGATTCTCTCCCCCCCCAGGAGTGTGTGAAACCCCCGATTCTCCCCCCCCCCAGGAGTGTGTGAAACCCCCGATTCTCTCCCCCCCCAGGAGTGTGTGAAACCCCCGATTCTCTCCCCCCCAGGAGTGTGTGAAACCCCCGATTCTCTCCCCCCCAGGAGTGTGTGAAACCCCCGATTCTCTCCCCCCCAGGAGTGTGTGAAACCCCCGATTCTCTCCCCCCCAGGAGTGTGTGAAACCCCCGATTCTCTCCCCCCCCAGGAGTGTGTGAAACCCCCGATTCTCTCCCCCCCCAGGAGTGTGTGGAACCCCCGATTCTCTCCCCCCCAGGAGTGTGTGAAACCCCCGATTCTCTCCCCCCCCAGGAGTGTGTGAAACCCCCGATTCTCTCCCCCCCCAGGAGTGTGTGAAACCCCCGATTCTCTCCCCCCCCAGGAGTGTGTGAAACCCCCGATTCTCTCCCCCCCCAGGAGTGTGTGAAACCCCCGATTCTCTCCCCCCCCAGGAGTGTGTGAAACCCTCGATTCTCTCCCCCCCCCCCCAGGAGTGTGTGAAACCCTCGATTCTCTCCCCCCCCCCCCAGGAGTGTGTGAAACCCTCGATTCTCTCCCCCCCCCCCCAGGAGTGTGTGAAACCCTCGATTCTCTCCCCCCCCCCCCCCCCCAGGAGTGTGTGAAACCCTCGATTCTCTCCCCCCCCCCCCCCCCCCAGGAGTGTGTGAAACCCCCGATTCTCTCCCCCCCCAGGAGTGTGTGAAACCCTCGATTCTCTCCCCCCCTCCCCCAGGAGTGTGTGAAACCCTCGATTCTCTCCCCCCTCCCCCAGGAGTGTGTGAAACCCTCGATTCTCTCCCCCCCCCCCCCCAGGAGTGTGTGAAACCCTCGATTCTCTCCCCCCCCCCCCCAGGAGTGTGTGAAACCCTCGATTCTCTCCCCCCCCCCCCCCCCCCAGGAGTGTGTGAAACCCCCGATTCTCTCCCCCCCCCCAGGAGTGTGTGAAACCCCCGATTCTCTCCCCCCCCAGGAGTGTGTGAAACCCTCGATTCTCTCCCCCCCCCCAGGAGTGTGTGAAACCCTCGATTCTCTCCCCCCCCCCCCCCCAGGAGTGTGTGAAACCCTCGATTCTCTCCCCCCCCCCCAGGAGTGTGTGAAACCCTCGATTCTCTCCCCCCCCCCCCCCCCAGGAGTGTGTGAAACCCTCGATTCTCTCCCCCCCCCCCCCCCCCAGGAGTGTGTGAAACCCTCGATTCTCTCCCCCCCCAGGAGTGTGTGAAACCCTCGATTCTCTCCCCCCCAGGAGTGTGTGAAACCCTCGATTCTCTCCCCCCCAGGAGTGTGTGAAACCCCCGATTCTCTCCCCCCCCCCAGGAGTGTGTGAAACCCCCGATTCTCTCCCCCCCCAGGAGTGTGTGGAACCCCCGATTCTCTCCCCCCCCAGGAGTGTGTGAAACCCCCGATTCCCCCCCCCCAGGAGTGTGTGAAACCCCCGATTCCCCCCCCCCAGGAGTGTGTGAAACCCCCGATTCCCCCCCCCAGGAGTGTGTGAAACCCCCGATTCCCCCCCCCCAGGAGTGTGTGAAACCCTCGATTCTCTCCCCCCCCCCCAGGAGTGTGTGAAACCCTCGATTCTCTCCCCCCCCAGGAGTGTGTGAAACCCCCGATTCTCTCCCCCCCAGGAGTGTGTGGAACCCCCGATTCTCTCCCCCCCCAGGAGTGTGTGAAACCCCCGATTCTCTCCCCCCCAGGAGTGTGTGAAACCCCCGATTCTCTCCCCCCCAGGAGTGTGTGAAACCCCCGATTCTCTCCCCCCCAGGAGTGTGTGAAACCCCCGATTCTCTCCCCCCCAGGAGTGTGTGAAACCCCCGATTCTCTCCCCCCCAGGAGTGTGTGAAACCCCCGATTCTCTCCCCCCCAGGAGTGTGTGAAACCCCCGATTCTCTCCCCCCCAGGAGTGTGTGAAACCCCCGATTCTCTCCCCCCCAGGAGTGTGTGAAACCCCCGATTCTCTCCCCCCCAGGAGTGTGTGAAACCCCCGATTCTCTCCCCCCCAGGAGTGTGTGAAACCCCCGATTCTCTCCCCCCCCAGGAGTGTGTGAAACCCCCGATTCTCTCCCCCCCCAGGAGTGTGTGGAACCCCCGATTCTCTCCCCCCCCAGGAGTGTGTGGAACCCCCGATTCTCTCCCCCCCCCAGGAGTGTGTGGAACCCCCGATTCTCTCCCCCCCCAGGAGTGTGTGGAACCCCCGATTCTCTCCCCCCCCAGGAGTGTGTGGAACCCCCGATTCTCTCCCCCCCCAGGAGTGTGTGGAACCCCCGATTCTCTCCCCCCCAGGAGTGTGTGAAACCCCCGATTCTCTCCCCCCCAGGAGTGTGTGAAACCCCCGATTCTCTCCCCCCCAGGAGTGTGTGAAACCCCCGATTCTCTCCCCCCCAGGAGTGTGTGAAACCCCCGATTCTCTCCCCCCCCAGGAGTGTGTGGAACCCCCGATTCTCTCCCCCCCAGGAGTGTGTGAAACCCCCGATTCTCTCCCCCCCAGGAGTGTGTGAAACCCCCGATTCTCTCCCCCCCCAGGAGTGTGTGGAACCCCCGATTCTCTCCCCCCCCAGGAGTGTGTGGAACCCCCGATTCTCTCCCCCCCCAGGAGTGTGTGGAACCCCCGATTCTCTCCCCCCCCAGGAGTGTGTGAAACCCCCGATTCTCTCCCCCCCAGGAGTGTGTGGAACCCCCGATTCTCTCCCCCCAGGTCGCTCCATACACTTACTTTGCCCCTGACTGGGGTTCACCCGGGGGAAAGGACCAAAACCCAGGATTTTGACTCTCACTTTAAAAGGACAAGTATCCTTTTTGGGCTGCATGTATGTACATCACATATCTGACTCCTTGCTGATACATTCCTTTCTTTTGCCTACTGCAGGGTAAACATGTATCATAATGCAACGATTAAATAAAATCATTACAGTGTATTGCAAACTAAAATCAGTTGTGTTTACTGTGCAGTGGGAGAATGTAAGATTTATTTGTGTCTAATGAAAATATATAGAAGACCTGGAAAATGATAGCTGTCCATTAAAGCAGACCTAAAGTAGCATTGCATCGGATACCTATGACATTATATGCTTCTAGTGATGGATACTACAGAGTTACATTTATACTAAATATGTGAGCACTATCGTGTGTGTTTGTTTTTTTTAAGAATTTGTATTTTTAATTATTTTTGTGTTGGCAGCTTCCTGTCTGTTTCCTGTGCTTCAGAGATTATCTGAATGTACCCAAGAAAGGAGGAATGCCCCTATGGCAAGCAAAGACCAACTGTAAGGCTGATCTTTTAAATGATGCTTGCTTTTTAATGTATCTTTTATGTATCTATGCGCCTTGTTTGCCTAAAGGGTTACTAAACCCACAGAAAAAGACACAGGCATTTGCCTTCACTCTTGTGCGCTCGCTCGGCCGACACTCTGAAATTCCCCGGTTTCAGATAACGGCGCTCCTGGTGCCTCATGCGCCAACCCGCCACATTCGTCAGTCACACAGCGCCATCCATTCATTGCAATGTAGGAGCAGTGCTGAGTTACCAGCATGGTCCAGCGGACGCTGCAGGCCCTCCACTACACAGTGAAAGGGCTTCAGCTGCTGTGCGGGAGCCAAAGTGAGTGCCTGTTTGTGTTTTTTTTGAGGGGTTTAGTAACCCTTTAGGTCTCGGTTCACACCTCTGTGTGGCAACGCTGTTACAACGCAGAAAGAACGCTGTACATTATTCTAGATGGGATAGTTCAAACATCTGCGCTGCGTTGTGAAAAAACATGGCAGACGTCTTTTTCAGCGCAATGTAGTAACAGCGCAGGTCAGTAGAAGTCTGTGACAATTCAAGCACAATGCATGCATTGTGCAGTGTACCTGCATTGTGTTTGCATTGCCATAGACTTTATTGTCCATTTATTTATTGTGCAAAAAATGTTTTTCTTTCAAAAAAGCAACACAAATGCATTGCTAATGCATCAAAAACGCAGCATTTCTTTTGATATTAAGCACTCCTGGCACATTAACAAAACGCTTGCTCTTCACGCAACATATAAAGGTGAACAGAACCTAAATGCGGCCTGGAAAATGACCCATTCATGCAGATTTTGCTTGTCAAATGCTCACAGAAAATGGGTGGGGGACCTTAGCTTCACCAACATCATTACATTCACCCCAATTTAAACCGGACCTTCAGCGTGATTTAATGAAAAGCCCAAACTCTTAAAAAACGGTTCCCCAGCATCTAAAATTAATATATTTTACGTTTTTAGTCACTAACTTATTATTCTTTCCCCCACTGGGCTGCAACTCTGTTCAGGAATTTAGGATACGGGCGCTGCCATCTTGCCTCAGAAGCATCACACTTACTGAGGAGAGGAGAGTGGGATAAGATACAGGGGGGTGGGTTATAGCTGTGCTTTGCTCAGACAGAGCAGAGCTGGGGTCAGGTAAAGGTCAGCAGTCCCAGAATGCAGAGCAGCACAGTCAGGAGGCACTTCCTGTTTGCAGGCTGCCTTATAAGATGGCAGCTTCCATAAGCCGCCATCTTGGATGTTTAAAGGCTCATAACATGCAGTAGATGCAGGTAGGATGATTTTTAATGTGGACAATCTGTATGTACAGGGTGTGGGAAAAATATAAGATAGACTCTTATTCAGAGTGAAGGTCCGCTTTAAGGCTGAAATGCTGTCCTCCAATCAGTGGCCAGGGATCACGTGGGATAGCCAATCGTGGCAATGCGATCAGGACCATGGGACTGCGTGAACATAAGCAGGAGAGCTCCTATGGCACCCCTGATATGAGGTCTGTAATGAAGTCCACAAAGCAGACTTTCAATTTTAAGTACATTTTAAGGCAAAAAAAAAAAAAACATACTCCTTTTCTCACATGAAGGTCGTCGCTCCTAGTCTGGGGCAGCCGCGCTCACCTGAAAGGCTGGATGCAGGTCCCTCTCCTCCCGGCACCTTGTGCAGCGCCACTCTCTCTTCAGGCTTCTCTTCCTGTCTCTCTCTGAAGTGGCGACACCCCAGAGCAGGTTACTGTGGCTGATGGCGGGGGCGCCACCACATCGGAGGGAGACAGAAAGATCAGCCTGGTGAGAGAGCAGCGCTGCGCGAGGTGCTGGGTGGTGAGCGCTGCTGCCCTGTACTCGGAGTGATGGTCTGCGTGTCTTTTAATTTTTTGTTGACTGCCACTGGTCCCACTAGGAAGATGTCACTTCATGCTTACAGTGCTGGTTGCCTTGTTCCCAGGGACGCACAATAATTTGGTGTGTAATGTACTTTTATTTAACCATACAGAACAGGTTTAAATTATGTATTTTTTTCAGTTGTAATTTTAGGACGTACTGTTCACGCACAGTGGATCCTGAAGAGATGAAAAGGTTTCAAGTGTGGTCAGCAAAATGGTGGGACGAGGAAGGCGTGTATTCAGCTCTCCACTCCATGAATGATATCCGTGTACCCTTTGTAAGGTACAATGTTTATTAGGTCAGACACTGTGACGTAATGGCAAAGCAATGCTTTCAGTAAGGGTAGAATAACTGACCCAATGTATGTGGACAAATAAACACCTCACACATATGAGCTAGCTAGCCTGTAAATAAGGCATACCTTGAACTGGTTTCCACTTTTTTGCATTAGCACCCATCACCTCTCCAGAAAGAATGTCTACTTTGATTTTAAATCTAGCTGCATAGATTTACAATGTTCAGATGAATGTAGTTCATCTGAACTTTTGCTTGCAATTCTGCATTTACTGAATCTAGGCAAATTGCATAAACAATCTTTCAATAGCTCAAATTATCATGGCTGTCCTCTCCCTTCCTGTCAGAACGCACTGCTCCTGGAACTAGAAACAAGGCAAAGAGCAGTGGCACACCCTCCTTTGCCCCGGTCGGCGTGATTAGGGCAGGTCACTGCTCTGTCCATGTGTACACTCACTGCCTGTGCTTGACTCGCTGCAAGGAGTTATTCCTGTGTATGCCCCCCTTCAAATAAAAAATAAAATAAAATTAGAGACACACTGAATCTATCTTATTCTTGATATCTTTTTTCCATTAGTTCACTGTAAACTTCCAGCCAAATATTACATTTTGTGGCATATATTTCAATTTTGATGCCTGAGAAGAAACTTGCACAAAAGCTGACTGGGAGAGCGAGACGGGCCCAATATATGGGTTCTACAAATAGTTTCAGTTATAAGTATTCGTCTGGTTGCATAATGCCCAAGTTTTGAGCATTTTTAATGCCTAATGGCATCCTAAATACCCAGAGAGATGTAGGATTTGGATTAAGCTCTGTATAGATTGTGCAAAAAAAAAATGCTAACAATAATTGTGAAGGAATATTTACCGTATTTGCCGGCGTATAAGACGACCCCCCAACATTTCCACTCAAAATATAGAGTTTGTTATATACTCACCGTATAAGACTACTCCCTCTTCCGCACACCATGTTAATTCCCTTCCCCAGAGTCCCTGGGTGGCTTCTTACAGTCATACTTTCTGGCTTCTTACAGTCATGGGGGCATCCCTCAGTACAGGCATGGGGGCATCCCTCAGTACAGGCATGGGGGCATCCCTCAGTACAGGCATGGGGGCATCCCTCAGTACAGGCATGGGGGCATCCCTCAGTACAGGCATGGGGGCATCCCTCAGTACAGGCATGGGGGCATCCCTCAGTACGGGCATGGGGGCATCCCTCAGTACAGGCATGGGGGCATCCCTCAGTACAGGCATGGGGGCATCCCTCAGTACAGGTATGGGGGCATCCCTCAGTACAGCCAGCGAGTGGCCCCACTCCCTCCTCCCCCCCCCCCCCCCCCGCCCCGCCGCTCACACACTTACCGATGGTCGGAGGGCCGGTCTGCCCGTCCCTGCTGTTCCTGTCGCCGCCACCACCGCCGCCGCTCTCATACACACAAACACACACACATTCATTCTTACCGGCACTTCCTGGCTGTTGCGCGCTGGTCGTCGGTGGGCGTGTCCCAGATGGCCGCCGTCCAATGAAAACAATGGACGCTGGCCATCTGGGGCACGCCCACCGACGACCAGCGCGCAACAGCCAGGAAGTGCCGGTAAGAATGAATGTGTGTGTATGAGAGCGACGGCGGTGGCACGAAAGTAAGCATGAATGTGTGTGTGTGTGTGTGTGTGTGTGTGTGTGTGTGTGTGTGTGTGTGTGTGTGTTAGTATGTTTGAGAGCGGCGGCACCCGGCGTATAAGACGGCGTATAAGCGGCGGCACCCGGCGTATAAGACGGCGTATAAGACGGGTCCCCCCCCCCCCCCCCACTGGAAGGCATGTTTTACAGTGGGAAAAAGTAGTCTTATACGCCGGCAAATACGGTAATTTATTACTTCTGAACCATCCAGGTGAAACATTGTGTTGGACTAGCTGTTAAGTTGCTGCTGCTTTCATGTTCCTAGAGATATTCTTATGAGCAAAAATTATAATCATGACGTTGGCTACCCCCTTTCTGGAGTAGAAATTCTTGATGTTGGCTGTGGTGGAGGACTTTTATCTGAGGTAATTATTAGCCAATTTTGTTGTGTTGTTTTATTTTTTGTATGTATTTAGTTCTACCACTTGTTACCTGTCTGTCACCTGTTACCTGTCACGCTGCTCTCATATAAAACATTGTAGTGGCCTGGCTGCCTTGCTGATCTCCTAAAAGACATGATTGTAGCCTGGCCGATCTCTTTTAAACCCTGCTAGCAGCCAGGCTACCTTGACGATTTCTGTCATAGACATAGTCAACTTCTCTCAATAAAGCTCTATCTCTGATTTCTCACTGATTGGGTGAATTAGCTTTAGTCATTGTGTGAATCAGGTCCCTCTCTGTAATAGTTGCAAGAGAAGTCTGCTTTAAACTGGAAGACTAATCTCATTGAACCCTGGTGCAGGTTACCCACCCCCCTTCCCAGTGCTGAGCCTGATTTGGGCATCTAAAATAAGTAAAAAAATGAGCCTTGCATGACCAGACATGACCACATTTTCGCTTCCACTTTTTATAATCAAGCTCCCATTTGAAAATACAAATTTCCGCGCTGGGCTCCCTGTCGTCTACATTAAATTCTGTCCTCACTTGTAATTACAGTCTCTCTTTGGTTTTCTGTCTAACTAACTGATGAATATTGGTTTCTGGAAGCCCAACATATTGTTTGGGGATCTTTTAAAGATTATCCACTTTGTCCTTCCAAAAATCTATTTCCTTCTCCCGTTAGGACAGTGTTCGACTTCAAAGCTACCAGACAGTACTTACATTAAAATAGACCCAAAGCAAATGGTGTTTGTATAAATATTAAATAATTTTAATTAATTTAGGCCACACATTCCAGGTTGTAATGTCTACATTAATACTTAATGATTCCCTTGTAAGAACCTTTCTGCTGCTGGCAAAACATGAGGGAGTACTAGGGAATTTATGGAGTTGCTTGTGAGATCTGGTGAAGGCTTAGAAACATGTTAGCCGCTGAATAGTACGGAGCATTAATGTTAATACAGGCAAGAGCTAAACAGTGACTGCTTTGTACACAGGATCTACTTAATGGTGTGCAATTTATTTGCCTCCACTCAGAGTAAATAACTATGACAGATGTATTTTAACAAACTGCATATCTCCTTCAAGGACATTGACAGGTATACAAATCTCATGCAATAATGATGTAGCAAAGGAGGCAGCAGAGAAGCATAACCAGCATCTGAATAATCTTGAGTGGTGGTCAGCTGGTGGTTTTTTGAGCCTCACATTTTTAAAGTGGATTTATATCTTCTTCTGATACGGAAGCCCTACTGCACAGGTTTCTCCTCTGTTATGGAAGCTTCCAAAAAGTTTACAGCTGCTAACGCTGACCTAAAGCAAACTATGGAGAAGTTTTAACCCCACACCAGTCCCATAGAGAATGCAAGTGATTATATCGTTTATCCTTCAGGGCTGTAACTGTGATGTGAGGCCACTGGGGAGAGAAAGTAACTGGGTCTCCCATTAATTTACGCAAAAGTGTTCATTTTTGGTTAAGGGTCAAGTTGCAGAGACTTTTCATACAGAAGTGTTAAAATGGTTAAACGGCCACTCCAGCCCAGGTTAACCAATTTTATCACCCTTTGTGCCTGGTGATCTATAGCTCCATTCCCGATTTTCAGCTCAGCCATCAGTCTTTCTACCCCCTCAGCTCGGACGTCAGCCAGTCTCTCCCCTGTGATATTGTGTTGTGTTGAAGAAAAATCATAATGTAAACTATAATGGAAACTTGATATCTCGGCCATTTTTTTTCTTCAATTTAAAAATGAAAAAGTTTAGTGCTGTGCCAAACGTAGTCGACACAATGGTCCAACAATTGCCTTTGGCTACAGAGGCCTTTTTAATACATGACTGCAGACAATTTCTTGAGAAGTAATTCTAAAAAAAATAAGAATTAAAGGAGCAGTATCGCGAATTTTTCTTGGTGACTTATATTTAAATGGTACTTTGAATGTAGGTAAGTGTTGGAGTAAGAATTAGAAATGTAGAAAAAAATGTCTGTGTTGTGCAGCTGGAAAATAATAGCTCATGTTTATGTCTGCTGAGTGTCGGCCCGACACTCTGGCCTGTTCCACGCTGAGGAGAGGGGTGAAACAATGTAACAAAGTAATCAGCTGTTCAGTGCTGGCAGCTGTCTAGCATAAGATAACAACATTGCCTGGCCAGAACTCATATATCTAAAACGGAGAGAAATGCTCTAGAAGTCATTTAGCTGATTGGTAAATTCAATGTATTTGAACCAGAGAGTCATTGGTTCAAATCTCAGACTCGCCAGTTTTTTTTTTTGGGGGGGGGGGGGGTTATTTTATTTCAGAATTGGATTTTTGGGTTTACATCCTGTTTTTTTGCTCTAAACATTTTTTATTTTGACAGTTTTCCCTTCATGTTGGCTCTGCTGCAGAATCTTTCAGTTTACCATTTTCTCTCTCTTTTCTCAACACATTTTTCCATATGATCTTTCTTTCAGCTTTGTGTGTTTTGAGCAAAGCCCAACCCAGGATTTTCACTATCTGGAGTTTTGTTTTGTGCCCCTAGGGGCATCCCGACTTGGGATGCCCTGATATGTGAAATCCCCAAGTTCGCCTGTGAAAACGTACCTTTCCCTGTCCCACAGCGCATGCGTGGGCTCTCATCCAATCAGCTCTGTTTGCACGCAGATGGGGAGCCTGAGCAGTAACCTTTCTGGCCGCCCGGCCTGTCTAAATGACTATCTGCGTGAGCGTGCCAGAAAAATGGGGGGATCTGTGGTTATCCAGGGGTCGTTTCACACAGTGGGGCATCCCGATTTAGATTTTCCTGCACAGTTATTCAAAGAAGAATTTCAGTCAGTTTAGTTTATTTTGTATAGATTTTACACATTTGAGTCACCTGGTCTCATAACAAAAGCAGCACCTCACACACACACACAGCCGTTACCACTGATTACAGTGTCAGCCTCTGAGGTAAAGTGTTGCTAGGAGACCAGTGGGCTAAATGAAGCAGCTCACTAAATACATCCCAGCAGATCCCCCTATTCAGCAAATGGACGGAGCCATTGTCATTATACAATTTAAAAGAAAGGCAGATATTTTTTTCTTTTTCTATCGCCACATTATTTATACACATGTTAGAAGCTATTGTGTGGCTATTTAATTATTTATCTTTTTTAATGCAAATTTCGCAATACTGCTCTTTTAAGGTTAAATATTTTAGATTTCCTTGTTCAGTGAGTAACTGATAAAATGTGAAGGAGTGAACCGAGAAGCCTAATCTTCTAAATTTGCACTTTGTCTCATCAAGTAATACATAATATTTTAACAGGTACATTACTTCCCGTGTAGACCCATCCCAAGAAGGAATGGCTGCAAGAAACCTGAGTAAGAGGAGTCTGGAGAAGTCTGTAGGGGGGGCATTCTGATTTAAGATGTCTGTGAGTTCATCTACAGAAAGCCTGAAATCGGAATATAGCACTCCCTTTCTTCCTGGGTTCCCATCCCAATCACATGTGGCAGCAGAGGGCATGGAATACTCTCCCTACTCTGTGGATGCTCTGCAGCTCTCTCTGATTTTGTTGAGAGATCTGGCAGTGAAACCAGCCCCATCCCCCTCCGAGACTGTCACAATGCAGTCTTGAGTAGAAAATGGGTGTGAGCTGCTTTTAAAGGAAAGTAAGCCACAAGCAAGCAGTGCCTATAAGGCATTGTATAGTCTAAAGACTTCTGGTATGTGACTGGCCAGTAAATAAAAAATGTAATCAGAAACTCAAAAATAAAAGCAGTAGTACTAAAGGACAGCAGAACCCCCAAAGGGTGGTCTAGGGCTAAAATATATATTCTCATCATCCATGCTGTTAGAAGAAACAAGTATACCCATGATTAGTAACATATTTTACCATGATCTCTGTAGCCACTTGGCAGACTCGGAGCTGCTGTCATGGGAATTGACCCACTAGAAGATAACATCCGAACAGCAGATCTTCATAAGTCGTCTGACCCTGCCTTGGACAAGCTCGTCCAATACAAGTCCTGTTCACTGGAAGAGCTTACGGAGCAGAATGCGTCTCGGTTTGATGCAATTGTGGCCTCAGAGGTTATAGAACACGTGAGTGACCGGAAAACCTTTATCCAAAGCTGTTTCCATGTACTAAAGGTAAGCCCCATATCTTCCATGCCTTTTTATTATGCATATCATCATGCCAGTTTAATTAGCCATTGAACCCTGATCATTGCAATACTTTATAATCCATTGTGGTAAATTGGTGTTACATTTATTTATGGTGGATTGGGTGTTGACTTCATTCTGCATAGCATTTGCTGCTCTGGGTTGAAGCTGCCTAGGCAATACTGTTTTTTTTTTTGTCATTTCTTAAATTTAGAGTTTTTATTAATGAACGCTGTTTATTAAATAAATTAATTATGCATTTTTGTATCTTATTTTGGAAGCCAGGTGGCTCACTATTTATTACTACGATAAATAAAACCAAACTATCCTATGTTCTTGGAATAGTGGTAGCTGAGAAGATCATGTCCCTTGTTCCAGAAGGCACTCATGACTGGGACAAGTTTATTTCACCTGAAGAGCTTGAAAGACTACTTGAATCAAGTAAGTATTACAATCATGAGATATTGTTTAGGCCTGTACAAAATGCATAATGTTCAGCCTATCCCTTTTCTCTGCTGTCTACTTTTTTTTTTATTACATACAAGCTTAACACTGACTGTAACAAAAGGCCTTAAGCCACCAGTCATGGTTATATATGTTAAAGGCAACCTCTAGTTTTCATTGCACAATTACTCATTTAGCTTCCCATGTTTTCCCAGATGGTTTTGTGGTAGATACAGTAAGAGGAATGCTGTACAACCCCTGTATGGGATCCTGGAGATGGATTGAGGACACCAGTATTAACTATGCACTACATGCAATGAAGACTGTTGCCCAGGAACAGGCTGCAGATGTTGATATAGACCAGGAGCAGCCCAAAGCAGCAGAGGCTTCTGTATAAGTGGACTTGTCATCGCCATTCACATTTTGTTGCCATGCTAATCCAGAAACTTGCATATTTAAATATGTAAGTTATTTTTGTCATTGCAAAAGTAACCTGTGGCTCTTTAAAAGGTAAACATACCTGTTTGCTTAAGGTGTGTTATCAATACGCAGAGCTTGGTTGAATATATTTTTAGTTTTCTTTTTATGAAATATATATTCTTTAATCAAAAAAAAAATTACTGGGTGTCTGTTCTGTTAGGAAAACCCAGAAAACTAAATTCGAGGCTGCATTGGTTATTTTAGCATATCTTGGGCAACTTTGACAGTATAACACTTTTTAGCCCTTTTGCTCTTGGATTCAAACTCTGATTAGAGCTCATCCTGTGTCAATACTGTTTGGTTTATGTTCAAGAAAAAAAAATGTCCTGGATTAGCTCAATAAGTCAAGTAACACAAAAACTATCCACACACGGGAATATAAGCGATCAGTTGTGGGGGATAGAAGGTGAGTATAGCTTGTTATTTTTATGCCTGGGTAGCTTGTTTCGCAGGCCCTGGAGTCTTTTAGTTTGAGTTCTACTCCTTGGGATGCCCCAGCATGTAAACCCCCTCCACGGAAGCCCTGATACACTCACCTTCTCCTGAAGCCCTCCCGGTGGCTGCATCCCTACTCTCCTTTAGCCGTGAACATGCCCAGCATTTCTGAATGGGTGGTGCATGCGTGACTAGAAAGTAAAAGATTTTGAGGGTGGCCCAGAAACCCCCCCCCCACTGCACCGGAATTACAACCCCACCACTAGTTAATTACAAAATGACACACTCATTTTATTAATCAAAAGCAATACGTACATATACACTTTAAAAAATGAACTTTAAAAAAAACATATACACAACCGGACACAATATCCGAACACAATTCAAGGGCGCGACGCCCACTATTTCTAATCATCCATCCTCAGATCTTATATCAAGTCATAAACCTCTTCTCCCTTAGTATAAGTATATTAGTATAAGTGCTAGAATTAAAAGCTAATTGCATATGCTATAAGTATATAAAGTGTATGCAGTACATAAATCACAATAATCCACTAACTATAACCCATATTTTAAAGTGCATCAATCTGGAGCCCCTAAGTGTTACCACAATCCAAGGAAGTACAAAGATAACAGCAAGGGAGAAAGGCATAGGATATATATATATAATATATATATATCATATACTTAACTGGCAGACTTTATGCAGCACTGGCCCACGTGTTGAGTGACGACTATCTTGTCACTTCTTCAGGGCAATGTGTCCTCCATGGATATACTCACCCCTAATCGTCCCAGGCATGCACATAACCGCCCTGTTTACGGCCGGCCACTGAACGCACTGTGACTAGAAAGTGAGCGAGGATTTAGCCTTCAGCAGAGCCGAGTGAAAGAGAGTACTGTCAGCCAATCGGCACACTCTTTCTTGCTCAAGTTTGCTCCCTGGGAGCGACAGGAAGGCGAGTGTATGTGGGTGGGAAACACAGGGTGGAGCATCCCAATTTGGAATTCTGCTTCAAAGAGAAACAACACCCCAAAAGGTCAAAGTTGGGTGCGGTGTTCATCTTTAAGGAGGACGCTCATTAATATACACTGTGCACAATGAACTAAGGGTTTTGACACAGCAGAGCACCCCCAATCTGGATCATTGTAATTGTTTTGGTGCTCTTTAAGAGGAACAAGCAGACAGATTTCCTCATCCCTGGGGCATCCCGACAGTCTGTAAACACCAAGATCATCCAGTATACTTATATAGCCATGCCATGGCTGCATCCCTGGAATACTTTTAGCTGAGGAATCTAGCTACACTAGGCGTTTGTGAATGGCTGGCGCTGGGGTGAGGACAGCTTATTGCACTCCGTTTAGTTTTCCTAGCTGATCTGATGTCAGGCTGGCTAAGGAAGGTATGAATGATGGTGAATGGCTTGTGTGCTGTGGGATCGTTGGAAGGTTTTTCTGGGCAACCTGTGGGATTTTACAAAGCGGAGCATTCTAAATCAAAATGTTCTACAGGAGAAGAACCCCACCTGGGAGGGTAAAAATCCTAAAGTAAAATCTGTGTTGTTGCACTTTAGGGAGGCCTTTTCCAGGTACTGTTCAGACACTAGTTAGTCTTGTATAGGGCCCATCTCATGAGTTTGGGTTCACTAATAGGACACTTCTTGCCTCATTTAGTGATGATCGCTACAGCAGAATAGTCCGCTTGCTGTCCCTGGTCAGAGAGCACCACCTCTGTGCCCACACCTCCATACCATACTCGTAGAAGTCAGGGCCAGCTGCAGGGAAGCTCCACTACCCAGGTCTCCTTAACCCCATCTGTTTTGCCCCCAACCTACATGAATTGAATTTTTTACTACTGTGAGAATCTTTTTCTACTCTTATTGAATGGCGGATTTATATGCCGTGGAATGGGGGGAGGGAGACCAGCACAAGCACTGGCGCTATCGGCAAAAGACTGCGGTGGTTTTGTGGGCCCATCTGTGGAATAAAAACACGTAAAGGACAATGGTTAAATGCAGGGCGGGCATAAAACACTGCTCTGGACAAAATATTGCCTACCGACACTCAATTTAATAGAAAAGGTTTGTGGCACAAAACATATATACATGAATACACACACAATATATAGAGCAAGATAAAAAAGCAATTGCTGTTCTAAAAAAAACAAACTAAAGGGCCCCTGCCAGGTGCTACGTGGGCACCACTCATCCTTCCACACACAGACCATACACACAAGCTGGCCAGCCTTAAATCAAAGGGACAGCTGTCCACCAATAATGCAGCGTTTGTCCGAGGAGCGCAGCACTTATTAATAATAATGTCCCAGCTGTGTATTGATAGACCTCAAGCAATTGTGTCCACTGTGTAACGCCTCACCTGCATGCAGAAAATTCCATCCATGAAAGTAAATACACCAAGCTCACATGAGCGGCATTGCTGCGGCGGTCATAGAATTGTGAATGATGCACGCGGGTGCTGACGCTCAGCTGTTTAAGTGTGATCTCACCGCCTTCAATGCTCCACAGAAGGTATGCCTGGAACGCGGGGCGCTGTAGCTCTCTTGGTTCACAACATATCGCGCTGCGTATCTGCGGCCAGGATGTGCAGGGCTACGTAGGAGGGGGTGTGGTCCGGTGACCTGTCGCCTACGATCGTTTCGTTCCTCCTTTGGAGCTTCGTCCATCTGTGGAACTGACTGTTGAGTTGATGCGCAAAGATATGCTAAACTGAACAGTGTATGAATGAATAAACTGTGCTCTCCTACCCTAGAACAGCTACATGTAAGGGTATGAAGCACTTTTGAGGGTATGACCACTGGGGTATTGTCTGGTGGGCCAGTCTGAGCCTGCTTGGTATAAGTTGTGGGTCGGGGACCTCGGCACAAACTCTATACCAGAGGTCCCCTGCCTTTCTTAGTCACATCAGATCTGAAAGATGGCCGGAGCCACATTTATTGTAAATAGATTGTAGTTTCTTCATGACCCTTATTGGGAACCAAACAAAATGGAAACGGTTGGCCATTGAGGCACACACTGTCAGAGCTATGATTGCCGCACCCCAATCACCCACAGCTCAGGGTCAAGCCTACAGGATGGCAAGTGAGATTTGTTATTTTTAATTGCCGGGACAGTCCTTTTGCTTGTTGGAATTCTGTGCCATAAAATGTTTCCCCAGCCCCAAAGAGGTTACATAGCAGAATCGGGCAGGTGAAAAAGCAATGCTACTACACTTGGTTTCCCAGATTCCATCCTCCATGCATCCCAGGAATATGACACGAGTGCTACATGAGGCCACACTGGGAGGCTGGGAAACTGAATGTGAGGAAACTGCTGGGACAGGTAAGCAGGGATGCTTTTCTGTCTGTCCCACATTGCATTGAACCCCCAGCCCCATGATCATTTAGCCCTGAGAGGCATCCCCCACCCAGCCTCAACAATTTTCCAAACCTCTAATCCAGTCCAGCGGACAACAGGTGAGCTATACATCAGGGGTCTGTGAACCACACGCAGCTCCAGAGCAACAGGAAGGGAACGCCCCGCTCTATAAATTATATAGATTGTGGCCCAGCGTGAACTAATGCTACATTGTTGTTGTAGGGTGGAAACTTCACCCCCCTCCAGCAATACATAAGGAAATTGCCTTGGCCCTCCAACCCACATTCTGCCTGATAAAGTGGAACCTTTGTCTGGGCTCCGGTGTGTGCTTAGGCTTCCTGTACCTTGTTAGGTAGAGAAGCAGCAAGCAACAGATGCAAGCCTATTCTGCTTGTCCCATGGAGGGTGTAGGGCCATAGTAGTCCATGCGTGGGTAGATATGTCTGTTACCAGTCCCCCTTGTGTGCAGCAATGTCCCAATAGAATGAAGTGACGAGCCATGTAATAGAGGTGCATTGGGTCATATCAGGTTGGCCACCATATTGTAAGGATTGCTGATCATTTAGCCAACATGTGCTCACATGCCTGGCTCTCTAAACAGGCAGGGCCAGATTAAGTGTGGTGGAGGCCCTTGATGCAGTATTTTTTACATTAAATCACATTTCCAGTGTCTTCATAACCTAAAAAAGTCTGGTTTAAAGCGGAAAACCACCTTGTCCTGGTGTCTCTCAAAGTAGGGGGCCTGAATAGACAGAGCCGCCAACTCAGAAACACGCCGGACAGAGGTGATAGCCACCAAAAAGACAACCTTCAGGGTAAGGATAGACAAGGCAACCTCATGCACCGGTTCAAACGGAGGACCCTGAAGAACAGACAATGCCAAATTCAAAT
Organism: Gastrophryne carolinensis; assembly: GCA_027917425.1. Taxonomy (NCBI): domain Eukaryota; kingdom Metazoa; phylum Chordata; class Amphibia; order Anura; family Microhylidae; genus Gastrophryne; species Gastrophryne carolinensis. Next base: position 250,021,107 of record CM051237.1, on the reverse strand, counting down.
CCCAGACCGGTACCATGGGTTTGCGGGGAGGGCGCATGAGCGACCCCCTGAAAGAAGGTCTTGACCAGAGGACCTCTGGAAGAAAACAGCCAAGGCGGACACGTGACCCTTCAAAGTGCTGAGCTGAAAACCCGTATCCAAACCATGTTGAAGGAACTCCAGGATCCTAGGAATGGAGAACACCCGACAGGGAAAGGCCCTAGACTCACACCAGTCAATGTAGGTCCTCCAGGTCCTATTGTAGATAGTAGAAGAGGATTTCTTCCTAGCCCGAAGTATCAACAACCGAATCAGACAATCCTCTCTCCTTCAGGATGGAGGTTTCAGCAGCCAGGCCGTCAAAGCCAGCGTTTGTAAATTGGTATAACAGAGCCGCCCTTGAGTGAGAAGATCCAGAACCAAGGGTAGAGCGTACTGATCCACTGCCAGCTGCACGACGTCTGCGAACCACACCTGTCTTGGCCACCTGGGGGCCACCAGAATGGCAGGCACCCTCTCCTGAACCAACTTGCGCAGAACCTTGCTCAGAAGAGGAAACGGAGGAAAGATGTACAGGAGACCGAGTCCCTGCCAGGACAGAGACAGAGCATCCACCGCCAGAGCCAGAGGATCCTGGGACAAGGAGACAAATGCTGGCAGCTTGTGATTGTGGCGAGAAGCAAACAGATCCACGTCCGGCATCCCCCACTGGTGACAAAGGGATAGGAAGACCTCGCTGTTGAGGGACCATTCCCCCCAGCGAGAGGTCCCCCTGCTCTGGGAATCCGCCTCCAGATTCTCCGCTCCCGGAATATAAACTGCTGAGATGCACGGGACATTGTCCTCGGCCCAGGACAGAATCAACGACACCTCCTTGAGGGCACTCTTGCTCCGAGTCCCTCCCTGATGATTGATATAAGCGACCGCCATCTGGTTGTCGGAGCAAACCTGTACCGGCAGACCCTGAAGGTGAGGAGTCAACTGTGCCAGCACCAACCGAACCGCCCTCAGCTCCAGGACATTGATAGGAGCGCGAGCCTCCTGAGGGCCCCACAGCCCCTGAAATTGGAGGGCTCTCCAGTAGCCCCCCCAACCTGACAGACTGGCATCTGTAGTGACCGTCTCCCAACAAGGTGTCAGAAAGGATCTGCCCCCCAGAAGATTCCTCGAGTCCAGCCACCACAGGAGGGACTGCCGGACCAGAGGAGAGAGAACAAAGGTCTGATCCAAAGACAGGGGACTCTTGTCCCAGACTGAAAGGAGATGGAGCTGAAGGGGTCTCATGTGAAATTGAGCATAAGGGACTGCCTCGAAGCTGGCCACCATCTGTCCCACCAATTTCATCCCTTGCCTGATGGAAAGACGAGGGCTGGCCAGCATGAAATGAACAAGAGCTTGAACAGAATCCACCTTCTGATGAGGCAGAAAAATCCTGGTCTGAATGGTAACCAGATTCATGCCCAGGAAGGGGGTCACCCGGGACGGAGAGAGAGGGAGGACTTGGGATAATTAATCACCCATCTGAACGTGTCCAGGGCAGTCACCACCTCCAGATAAGGGAGAATGCGAATGCCCCCGGCTCTGAGGAGGGCCATCACCCCCGCCAACACCTTGGTGAACACTCTGGGGGCCGAGGTGAGACCGAAGGGAAGTGCCACAAATTGGTAGTGCTGGTCCTCCAGGGCGAACCTGAGGAACCGCTGATGCCCTGGGAAGACTGGCACATGAAGGTAAGCATCCTTGATGTCTATGGAGGTCATGAAGTCCCCCGGGCGCAAAGAGCTGATCGTGGAGCGCAGGGTCTCCATGCGAAAGCGTCTGGTTCTGATGAACTTGTTGAGAAGCTTTAAGTCCAGGATGGGCCTGATGGAACCATCCCTTTTGGGTACTGTGAAGAGATTGGAATAATAACCCTGATCTCTCTCCCCCGGAGGGACCGGACAGATGACCCCCATATCCAATAGGTTCTGTACAGCCAGGAAAAGACCCTGAGCTGCCAGAGGGTCCAGAGGAATCCGAGACCTGAGGAATCTTGGAGGGGGCCGTGCCGCAAACTCTAGCTTGTAGCCGGAGGACACAACCTCCAGAATCCATCTGTCTGAGACCTGTTGTCCCCAGATATGAGCGAAGAGCAGCAGCCGTCCCCCCACCCGAAAGGGTGAGGGCGCCCCTTCATGGCTGAGCGGGCTTGATGACAGATTTGGGCTTGGATCCCCAGGAGGATCCGGGACGGGCACGGCCTCTGCCCTTGTCCCAGAAATCTCCCCTGTGCCCCGCAAATGATACCCCCCTCCCCGACCTGGGTCCATGAAAGGAGGGAGTAAAGGACCCTGACCCCCGAAAGGGCCACGGCTGTCTTTTGCGTTGGGGCAACCTACCTCCCTTTGCAAAAAGGTCCAAACGGTCACCAAAAAGGCGTAGCCCCTTAAAGGGTAGCCCTGTGAGAGCCTTCTTAGCAGCATAGTCAGCTGCCCACTGGCGCAGCCAGACCGAGCAGCGAATAGAAACCACCAGAGCCGAGGTCCTGCTACACATCCTAATGGTGTCATCTAAGGCAGAAAGAATATAAGCGATAAACATCTCACATTGTGATAAGGCTCTAAATTCGGCACTAGAAGACTCATCGGGAGAGCCTTCCAAAAGGCCCTTGACCAGAGTCCGAATGGCCACTGCAGTAATAGCAGAAGCACAGATCGGGCGCAGGGCCGATCCCGCACAGGCAATGGCATGGGAAGTCAGCTGGTCAATACGCCGGTCCTCACTATCCTTCAAGGTAGTGGAATCAGGGGAATGCACCACAGAAGTGTTAGACAAGCCCAAAACGGGCATCCAACTCTGGTGGAGTTGACCAACATTTAACCACATCCGAGGGAAAAGGGTACCTTTTATCCCATCCCTTAGGGATACCAGGAAGCCGGCTAGGCCTCTTCCATTCATTGTGGACCAGATTATTTAAATGTGCCTGTTCTGGAAATTCCAAATGTGGCTTTGTAGTACCAAACAATTCCCCCTGTTGCCTGGGTGCCTCAGCAGGGAGAGAAATGGAAAGTACTTCAAAGATTTGAGTTAAAAGTCTATGGGTGTCATCAGCATTCCAATGCTCTGGAGCCGGTCTCAGCATCAGGGAAATGCTGATCATCGGAAAATTCCGAATCTGAGAATAACTTCCCTTCCTCATGCTGGGTACAGTCAGACAAATCAAGGAAATCTTCCGTCTCCATAGGGAAGGCAGACGCAGCAGGCGCCAAGTGCCGTCTTTTAGCTGGGGCCTTACGGGCCAAAGAGCTAGCAATCAATCTCTCAATGTTGGCCAGCCTGGAAGACACATCAGGCTGAGACTCCTCACTAGTGTTGATCCCACTGGGGGTCACGATCAACCGAGGGGGCGAGGGAGAAGACACGGTGGGCGCCGATCCAGAAGCAGATAGCCCAGAATGCCGCGCAAGCGCCTGTTGGGCGCAGGGTACACAAAGCCGCACATCATCGCTCACAGGGGATGCCCCACACACCACACACAGCCGGGCTTGTCCCGATGGGACCCCGAGCACCTGTTCATATCCTGTGAAGCCTCCATATGGTGATTTTTGGTGGCACAACTGGCCAATAGAATTTCGCTACACAGCTACCCGGGATGCCCCAAATGTCCGCTAGGATAGTGGGAGGATTTAAATTATTAGGCCTCTAATAATGTCAATTAGCGCTAATAGAGGGCACAGGACCGGGAGAAACCTCTAATCAGTTTTCCCGCCTGAAAGACATAAAAAACAATACACTCCATCAGTATAAAGACAAAATATATAAACAATAAATCAAATTAAGGCCCGCTGGGGGACTCACGGACCGCCAAAGAGCTTGCGATCTGTCAGACAGCAGGGGCAAGATGGCGCTGAAGGGCTCTGAAGGGGCGGGCCGCCTGCAGAACGTGCCAAGCGCTAGGCCACGCCCCCTTCAGGAACGCGGGGACAGGCTGAAGGCAAGCCCTTCCGCAGCCAATCAGAGCGCAGCAGGCCCCGGCGTGACGTCACCGCAGACCGCGGACGCCACAGGGCACGCGGGGGTAATTCAAATAAATGTGACAAGGGAGGAGGAGAACTGCTGACCGAATGCCAGCGCGAGTCTGCAGAGTATCACAGTAATCACAATGCACAGTGAAATAAGGCTAAGCACTCAAACACACAGACCCCCCCCCCCCGACGAACCAGGATAATGGGAGAAGGGGGAAGTAGGAAGCCCATAATTACATTAGGATATGTAAGGTAGGGCTATGAGCGGACGGGGCATCCCAATACAGGCTCACCAAAACCTGGGCCGCCTACCCTTTGGTGGGGGATTTGCGGTAGAGCAAGCTCCTAATAAAGCATCTCTAACAGATGCTGCCTACCATCACCCGACCACGCAGCCAAGGCTGGGAGGCATAGTATTAAAGTGGAACGGGTGGGAATAGTCCTACAGGGTCATGGGCTGCAAGCCCAGCTCACCTGCGAGAAGAGAAGCCATCATCTTGTCCGCAGCCCACTGCAGAGAAGAAACTGGGGAATTAGTGGGAGGTCCTGGGTATATATGGATATATGGACCGGGAGGGGCCTCTTTTTGCTATCTCTGCAGTAAAGCGCCCTCTTGTGGAGGTATAACCCAGATGTTATGAATACTATCTGGAGCAGAACGTGCTGCATACTTAGAATAAGAGTCTCCTCTCTATTGTTATTCAGTACTGTTACCCTGGTATCTGCTTTGCTCATGGCCTGAGACAGTTGTTAATGGCACTGCAGCCTGCCTGTTTTTTTGTAACAACCCTCTCAGCAGCCTGGGGGGGGGGGGGGGGTAGGCAGGTATTCAGATGGACATGTAGGGGGTAATCAGGTAGAGGAGTATGTGGGAATTTAAATAGGAGTAGATATGAATTCCTATTAGATAGGAATTCAAGACAGGTAGGTATGTGGGTGGTTAATTAGGTAGGTATATATAGTTGGGTAAGTAGGTGAGTAGGCTGGAAGGTGGCTGATTAGGCAGATAGATGAGTGGGTAGGTAGGTGGGAGGGGAGGTGGGTAGGCAGATAGGTGGGTGGGCGACTGCAACCTCCGCTCCAGGGTCTGACGATTCTGCCTTTGCAATAAGGCTGCCACGCCAGGTCTTAGGCAGGTATGTAGGTGGGTGGGTTGGTCAGCAAGCAAGTAGATGGGTAGAAGGTGAGTGGGCAGGTGGGTAAACTGGTGGGTGGGCCAATAGGCATGCAAGTAGGTTGGCAGATAGGTAGGTGGTATAGATAGGCTGGTAGGTAGGCCGGGGATGGGTCAGTAGAAAGGTAGATAAGTAGGTAGGTGTGTGTGTGGGTGAGTAGGCAGGTAAATAGGTATGTAGGTGGGTGGGCAGGTAGGTATGTGGGTGGGCGGTCAGTAGGCAGGTAGAAACATAGGTGGGTCAGTCATCCACCATTTTTTATCTTATGCAGCTACAGCCAACATACCACACTGACTGACAGCACTGATCTGGGCTGGAGAATCTTTTTGTGTGCTGTCCTCACCACCTCTCTGCACTGTCCTTGGCACCCCCAGTCGTTTGCTAGCCCCCCCCCTAAGTCCAGAGAACCAGGTCTCCAAAGTAGGTCACCCTGGGAACGGATGAACCTCATCTAGGAAGGTCCACTTCTGACCCCCGTTTCTTCGGGACCTTGAGGGCAAGTCCCTCCACAGATTTTTAGATCCCAGCTCCGCTGAATAACAGTACTGGGACTTTGTGGTACTGCCGCTTGCATCCACATGCATTTGCATGGTGCATACCTGAAGTCCTCCTCTTTCCAACAACACCTCCAGAGAGTCACTAACCCTCCTTGTTCCAGAAACCCGAAGCTCCAAATCATCATGGGAATCAATGCACCTTGCCCAAGATTGTACACTTCCAAGCACCAGATCTCTGGACCTAGGGGAACCGAACCAAGCAGCGGTACCGCAAAGTCCTGCTGGTGCTGTTGCTCGCAGGCTCCGGAGTGGTACACTTCTGAGTTCCGGATCTCTGGACCTGGGGGGGGGGGGCGAACAACACAGTGCAGGTGTCGCTGAGAAAGGGGGATCCTTAGGTATACACCCTTGCAAGGGCATGTGGATTGAGGCCGAATGGACTACCGCAAAGTCCTGATACTGTTGCTCACGGATGCTGGGGTGGTACGCTTCTGAGTGCTGTGTCTTTGGACCTAGTGGAGTGTTGTCGGAAAGAGGAGAAACTCAGGTATACACCACTACAAGGGCATGGGGATTGGGGAAGCCGGACCAAGCAGCGACACAGCAAATTCCTGGTACCATAGCCCCAAAGTTGGTGGAGGCCCAGGGGTGCGCCCCTTGCCTATAATCTGGCCCTGTAAACAGGCAGTGGTATTTCTCTATAGGCCCAACTTTTCACATTGCCCAGGGTGGCTGAAGTAAAAGGTGGTGGGGGGTTGTTTTGAAGGATGCTTGTGTGTTTAGAAGATTGCTGATTCCTGAAGGATCAGACCCAATACTTAGGCTGGTTTCACACCATGGCAATTGCATGCGATCCTCTGGTGATCGACTTGTAATCACTGTGAAAGTGCGACCCATAATTACCTATGGCCCCCTTCCACATGGGCTTTAGGCAAAAGTCCTACTGGCTGTAGACCAAATTGCTGCTCAAGGTTGAATCTACTGAGAGAGTATGTCAGTAGATCTCTCAATCATTGTGTGTGTGTGTGTGTGTGTGTGGGAGGGGGGGGGGGTGGCTCTCTGCTGTTAACAACTGAGAGCAATAGCAGTGCTTTGTTGAAGTGTTAAACTAGTAAAATCCTATCCACTGTTGCTGATCTACAGTTTATAATTTGAGGTAGATCTTATCATCTATTGACATGAAGCTACTTTTAACTGCAGCACTATCACCTGTTTTCTTGCAGGGATGAATGCCCTAATACCCCTCTAACCCTGGGACCCTTAGCAGTCACACTGGCTATTCTAGTTACAGTTACACCTATGTTAACTAGATTAGGAAATCACTATCGCATTGTGATCACCCGTACACCGCTTTGTAATCACTATGCAAACACTATCGTGATCGCCTGTAAAAATCGCTTTCACGATTGCAACACTTCAATGTAAAAGGAGCCTGTAACCAGAATTGTTATATATAGATATACATTTACAGGCTTTTTAGCAAGGAAAGGCCAGACACATCCTTCCATTTATAAAATGTCCTTTGCAGGTCCTCTCCATAGCTAGCTGTGATAGTAAACCTGAATGGATGGAGTGTGGCAATGGGGCTGCTGGGTGTGCGGCTTCCTGTGACAGAGGCAGGACACAAAGAGGAAGCAGAGAGGACTCGTCAGCAATGGGAGGGGGAGGAGGGACATCCCTGGTGATGCTGATGCTGCCCCCTCCCTGCTCCTGATCCTCAGCATCTTCAGCATCCTCTCCACTCACATCCAGTCCCCATCCCCCGGTTTCATGCCTCTCCAGGGCCAAGGCACAGTGCGCACAGCATGCACTGGGGAGTCGGCCTGGTCTCGTCCAGAGCTTGTGTGGTGGAGCTGAGCCGGAATCAGAGTCTCTCCTTGTGCTGGTGCGCTGGATCAGAGGACAACTACTCCTTTTATGGGGACATCATTGCCTTCCCCCTGCACGACCCCACTGGTGTTATGTCAGGCCTGGGCTCTGATTCGTGGTGGAAGAAGACCCTTTATTTGACTGGGGGAGCCCTGCTGGCTGCAGCTGCTTACCTTCTGCATGAACTGCTGACCATAAGGTATCAGGGGGTGCCAGGGGGAAGGGCTGGCTGGTGTTAGCTGATCATCTGACATTGACAGCCCTCCAGTGTGTGCTGTGCCCATACATCCCTCCTCTCCTTCCTCCAGTGTGTGCTGTGCCCATACATCCCTCATCTCCTTCCTCCAGTGTGTGCTGTGCCCATACATCCCTCCTCTCCTTCCTCCAGTGTGTGCTGTGCCCATACATCCCTCCTCTCCTTCCTCCAGTGTGTGCTGTGCCCATACATCCCTCCTCTCCTTCCTCCAGTGTGTGCTGTGCCCATACATCCCTCCTCTCCTTCCTCCAGTGTGTGCTGTGCCCATACATCCCTCCTCTCCTTCCTCCAGTGTGTGCTGTGCCCATACATCCCTCCTCTCCTTCCTCCAGTGTGTGCTGTGCCCATACATCCCTCCTCTCATTCCTCCAGTGTGTGCTGTGCCCATACATCCCTCCTCTCCTTCCTCCAGTGTGTGCTGTGCCCATACATCCGTCCTCTCCTTCCTCCAGTGTGTGCTGTGCCCATACATCCCTCCTCTCCTTCCTCCAGTGTGTGCTGTGCCCATACATCCCTCCTCTCCTTCCTCCAGTGTGTGCTGTGCCCATACATCCCTCCTCTCCTTCCTCCAGTGTGTGCTGTGCCCATACATCCCTCCTCTCCTTCCTCCAGTGTGTGCTGTGCCCATACATCCCTCCTCTCCTTCCTCCAGTGTGTGCTGTGCCCATACATCCCTCCTCTCCTTCCTCCAGTGTGTGCTGTGCCCATACATCCCTCCTCTCATTCCTCCAGTGTGTGCTGTGCCCATACATCCCTCCTCTCCTTCCTCCAGTGTGTGCTGTGCCCATACATCCCTCCTCTCCTTCCTCCAGTGTGTGCTGTGCCCATACATCCCTCCTCTCCTTCCTCCAGTGTGTGCTGTGCCCATACATCCCTCCTCTCCTTCCTCCAGTGTGTGCTGTGCCCATACATCCCTCCTCTCCTTCCTCCAGTGTGTGCTGTGCCCATACATCCCTCCTCTCCTTCCTCCAGTGTGTGCTGTGCCCATACATCCCTCCTCTCCTTCCTCCAGTGTGTGCTGTGCCCATACATCCCTCCTCTCCTTCCTCCAGTGTGTGCTGTGCCCATACATCCCTCCTCTCCTTCCTCCAGTGTGTGCTGTGCCCATACATCCCTTCTCTCCTTCCTCCAGCCCTCCAGTGTGTGCTGTGCCCATACATCCCTCCTCTCCTTCCTCCAGTGTGTGCTGTGCCCATACACCCCTCCTCTCCTTCCTCCAGTGTGTGCTGTGCCCATACATCCCTCCTCTCCTTCCTCCAGTGTGTGCTGTGCCCATACATCCCTCCTCTCCTTCCTCCAGCCCTCCAGTGTGTGTGTATGTATGTATGTAATGTATGACTGGACTCCTGCTTTCAGTATTCCCTCATGTTTCTTCATGTGTCCAAACAGCCCTCATGTTCCTGATTACAGACCTCCAACATGTGGTGTGCCCAAATTGCCCTTCTATTCTTTCTACAGCTGTCCAGCATCTGGTATGCTCATATTGCCCCCCCCCTCATACCTTCCAGTGTGCCCTCTTTTTCCTTTATACAATTCTTCCTCCTCCAGCCCTTCAGCCTGGGCTGTGCCCTCACTTCCCTCCTATCAGTGTGTAATGTGCCCACAGTTGTCAGACTGGGATGCCTGGGGCCCACCAGTTGAACTGACTCTGGGAGCCCACCCCACATTTAGATGCAAGTATTACCGACTTACACTGAGGGCCCAAATTGTATTGTCTGTGTGTGCACTTGTGATGGCACAAATAAGCTATACAATGTTCAGGTTCGGTTCTCAAATGAGCCCCTGGGACCTGGAGCCCACTATGTTTTTCCTGGTGACAGTCCAAGCCTGTGTGCCCATATAGGCCTAATACAGCCATCCAGTGTGTGGTGTGCCCATGCAGCCCTCCTTTTCCTTCCTAAAGCTCTAGCTTGTGTGGTGTGCCCTTGCAGCCCTCCTTTTCCTTCCTAAAGCTCTAGCTTGTGTGGTGTGCCCTTGCAACCTTTCTATTAATTTTTGAAGCCCTTCAGTGTGACCTCATATGCCTAAACAGCCCTCATAGACCTCCAACATATGGTGTGCCCATACTGCCCTCCTACTCCTTTCTACAGCCCTCCAGACTGTGATGTGCACATACACTGCATTAAATCAGCCTGCAGACCTCCAGAGTGTGATGGACCCATGTCCTTCTACCCCCTCCTAAAAACAATACGTTGTCACAGCACACGGAAAAATGCCGCCCATTGTTTTTAATGAGCCAGTTTACATATATACGCTGCATATATATGTGAACTGTCCCACTAAAAATAATGGTCAGCGTTTTCCTTTGCATTGCCCAACGCAGCGCAATCAGAGAGGTGTGAATAGAGCCTAACCGTCTGCCTTGTTGACACCCAGTCCATCTCCTGTACCTTATATTAATCTCTCAGAATCTCAGTTTTAAGAACACCTGTACTTCATGCATACCTCCCACGTGTCCCTCATTAAGAGGGACTGTCCCTCTTTTGAGTACATGCCCCCCTGCCCCTTGTTGTTCTCATTTGTCCCTCTTGTAACATGCAGATCTGCATCAATAAATAATTACTTTGCCTATTCAAAGTGTTTATATTGTTGTAACTGTTGCAACCTACCTTATATCCATCCCTCAATGAGGGGGTGTGGCTTAATTAAAAAAATTGTCCCTCTTTCCCACCCTGAAAAGTTGGAAGGTATGAGTCTGCGATGACAGAATCTTGATGTGGCCGGAAGGTTTTCTTTTACAGTAAGCAGCATGATGACTGCATTGGCCTTAATAGTGTAGCTCCTTATGGTAGATTATAACCACACATCCCTTCAATGTCACAGGGCCCCACCATGACTGTATTATAACTGACTTCTGTGCATCCATAACTGTGTGTCTAGATTAGTCTGGTAGGATAGTGGTACAAAACATAACATGTCATCCAGTGTTAGGCAATATCTATAGCTGAAAGGTTAAAGTAAAATGTTCTCCTATGACCTCAGCTAGGGCCAATATTTGTTAGCGCCAGGATCTTATTGTCTTTAGTTACATACCGTAAGTGATGTGTAAAATGTGGATGGCTGGCTGTGTCATTAGTGCATGACAATTAGTGCTGCTCCCTCCCTGACAACATTAGCTGTAAACAATACTAGGTGGGGGCTGCAGCCTGCTGCTGCTCAGCAACACCCGTGTCATGCAGGAACAGCACGGGACTGGGTTTTCTGTCCTTTTTATTTTATCTAATTAGTTACATTATACCATTATTATAATGATTAAATACAGATTTACAACAAATAATGTCTTATAAACAAGCAGGGCACCATTACAATCTTTGGGCCTATAAAAAATAAGAGCCAGGGCTCCTTGGAAGCCCCTTGGACTCCTTTCATTACACCTACCTTCATCTCTTATCACCTATCAGCAAAGCAATGTTTGCTATGTCACACTTGTTAAAGAGGAACATTGGACCTAAAATAAAAAGGGGCCGACCCCCCCAATCAGCCCTTACTTACCTTTTGGATGTCACCATAGCAGGCCCAATCTTCTGCCCCCATTGGCTTAGAAAGCTGTAAATGACAGCACAGCTTTAGCCACGCCACTCAGCAAAGTGTTGCATCCTATTCATGGGCACTGCACAGGCGCAAATTTGGGGCCCACGCAGTGCCTGATGGGATGCAAGATGGCGCTGCCTGTCTGGAGGTCGCCTGGGATCCAGAAGATGGATGCCCCCACGAGGTGAGTAAAAATGAGGGGGCAGCAGTTTGGGGAGGTTTTAACCTTCCCCGATCTTCCTCTTTAAATAAAACATACTTCATTTTAGTTTTGATCAGTGGGCTGAAAGGTTGTTTATTCTGTTCAGAGACAATCTACATTATGTAACAAAAAAAGACAAAGAAGCAATAAGGTCCAAAAGGGGGTCGCTGACACTTGTAACATTGTATATTGTTCTGCTACCCCCTGTTGGTACTAATGACACAGTGATTTTTGTTACAGGAGCATTATTGTGTACAAATAATATGAATTCACATTTAAATCCAAATCCACTAGGGAGAGATAATCTTTGACATTGAAATCGGACCATCAGCATCATTTAATGAAAAGCCCAAACCTTTAAAAACTATTCTCCAGCATCTAAAATTAATATATTTTAAGTTTTTAGTTGCTTACTTTATTTTTCCCCCCACTGGGCTACAATTCTGTTCAGCACTATAGGATATGGGCTCCACCATCTTGCCTCAGAAGCATCACATATTGAGGAGAGGGGTGAAAAGTACAGGGAGTGGGGTTATAGCTGTGCTTTGCTCAGACAGAGCAGAGCTGGGGTCAGGAAAAGGTCAACAATCCCAGAATGCAGAGTGGCACATTCAGAAGACACTTCCTGTTTGCAGGCAGAGACTCCATAAGCCGCCATCTTGGATGTTTAAAGGCTCATAACATGCAGTAGATGCAGGTAGGATGATTTTTAATGTGAGCAATCTGTATGTACAGTGTGTGGGAAACATATAAGATAGACTCTTATTCAGAGTGAAGGTCAGGTTTAAAGGGACAGTCCAGACTGTAAAAATGTGCACCTAGCTTTCAACCCAAAGGCTCGACGACATGTCGATTATGAGTCCTGCAGGCTTCAGACCTCTCTGGTGCAGACAGCACTCTTCCCTCCCAGGCCTAATAGCCTGTTCCCCATCCTGTCAAATTCAAATCAGCCCGGGGCGCTCACCAGCAGTCATGTGATGCATCCACTCGGCCAATCAATGAGGAAGCAAAAAAAACAGTTCTACTCACCTTTTGTCCAGCTCAGCACGCAACGGCTCCTGCATGGCAATAAATGAAGTTGGCATGCTGCGTGGTGTATACCTGACACATTCACGGTCACCATCTTGGACCGGAGTGGATTGCAGAGGCGCTCGATCTCCGATCTCGGTAAGTTGTGGTCCAGCAGGTCCTGGTGGTGGAGTTACTCGGGATAAAAGGTGAGTTGGCCAATTATTTTTGTTCTTAGCTGGCTAATGCCTTTAGGAAAAGATTCTGTCCAGGCAGGAAAATATAAATAAAAGGCACTTACCTGCTAGGCTGCAGCCCTCCAGTTTCAGTGAGCTTCCCTGCTGCTGCTCCCTCATTAATTTGCACTTTGTTCTGCTGTCTGAAGCTAGACTTGAAGCTAGTCGGGGGGAAGATCAGGAGCAATGTTAGAAAATATTATTTTACAGAAAGAGTAGTAGATGCTTGGAACAAACTTCCAGCAGAGGTAGTTGAAAAATCAACAGTCACTGAATTTAAACATGCCTAGGATAAGCATACATCTATCCTAAGATAAAGAGTACATACAGTATACACATAAGGGCAGACTAGATGGACCGTATGGTCTCCTTCTGCCGTCAACCTTCTATGTTTCTATGTCTGTGACTCCATTGTAAAGATCTGGTCTTACTTCACTTTTGAAACCGGAGACTTAGTTTTAGAGATAATCCATGTTATAAGAACAGTGGAGCCTGAATACAGGCCCCCTTCTGCCACAGGGCTGGTAGCAGCTGCCTCTATGGCAGGGATGCTCAATCTTTTGAAGAGCGCAGGCCACTTTTGAACCACAATGAATAGTTTCAGATGTTTTTTGCTTTCAGTAGCACAATGAAGATTTTCTACAACAATCAGGATACCCACTGTCTCCACAGACTCTATTTGAGTGTTTTTTTTAGACTTGTATGTCCTTCCACCAACGCACTCCATTACCACATTCATATGTAACAATCCTTATCCTTACATGCTACATATACACATGCTGATACATGCTACATATACACTTGCCTTATCTCCCCAAATATATGGGTCCCATATTTATAGCCCTTCCCATCAATCCCACATATTGACCATGTTCCTAATACTCCCACCAATGCTAAACATGCAAATAAAGTCATTGTCCAGTCAAAATAACCAGGCCTGTTCAAAACAGGGCTTCTTAGCCTCTAAAATCGTACCCTAAATTTTTTCATTTCATTTTCATTTCCCGGTTCGTATACTTGTTCTTCGTTCACAGCTGCGACAAGCTGAAGTGGGAGATTAGTTCTGTGTTCTCTTGGTAGACGGGTTCGGGGGGAGCTGCTGAAGTCATAGGAAATAGAGAACAATTTCATCTTCCTGATGGTGTTGTGAGGTAGAAAACCCAGCAGGACTGATGCAGCTATAGGTAAGCTGCACCAGACTGCTATTGAACATAAAGACTGGCCAATCTCTTTAAAACAGAATTCCAGTCATAAATAAGCCACCCTGCCCTGGCATGGAGGCAAGACAGAGGGGGTTACAAAGATATAAACCCCTTACCTAGCACCACAGTGCAGCACTCTTCTACCGGGTCTGCGCATCTGCTGCACAAAGAAAGACAAATCAGCGAAGCCCAGGATCCGGTGCACTGGGGGGACTGTGCTGGATGCCCCCATGTTTGGCATAAAAATGTGTTTTAAGAATTTCCACACTTAAGCAGAGTTGTATTATTAATGTCTTTGTGTTCCTTCAAGCCACCACTGTCGCCTCTATTTGCCAATGCTTCCCTCCTATATCACTCTCTGTGCAACCTTCTATCCTTACTGTGTGCCTATTTGAAGTGGAACTACAGTCAACAAAAATGACTGCAGTTCCACAGTACTACTTAGCAGCAGGTAAGCACAACCAGGCTTCCCCGCTGCGTATCTGCGATGTTAAAATAAGAAACCAGGTGCTGGGATACTCACCACTTCCAGGCCTCGTCTTCAGAATCACCACCAGCGCTCATAGGCTCTCTTGCTGGCCTCGCTTATAGACTGCTCGCAGTCACGTGGGAATGTCACAGCAAACTGACTACCAGCGTGGCCAGCAGGCGAGCCTATCACTGCTGCGATACGCGGCGCCGCAGCACGACCCAGATCCCTGGTAAGTAGTACTGCAGAACTATGGTCATTTTTTACTGTAGTCCTGCTTTAATTACCCTTTACCTAGCAGTTCTATTTACCCCACAGGAGTTCAGGGGTAAGATCCGATGACCCCCTGGCCACATGTTAAAGCAGACCAAAACCCACCGATCTTGTGGGTTCCCGCCGATATTCCCTTCTCTTAGGGGGGTGAACTAGAATTATCTTGGAACACAGTTAATTTGGCAGTCCCTCTCTGTAAGATGACAGGTGATCAGTTATTAAATCGGTGTGGCAATGACATCACTGCCACACACACCAATGGCAATGAATATAGGAGGCGGAGCTTTACAGCTATAACAAGGGTCATTATCTGGAATTAGAGTGAAGCAGGAGCACTAAAAATTGGCAAAGGGTGCCCTTCATGGGGGGAGCAATTCAGGGGATGCAAGTTAAAAATGTGGGATTTGGTCCGCTTTAAGTATAACTGCTCTGTGGTATGTACCCCTGTAACCAAAGCTGAATACAATTTTCAGTTGGTTAGCTATATTTTTTTTTTCATTTTAAGTACCAGTACTAGATTTTTGGGGGTTTGTGTCTATCTCAACTATGGGCTTCCTGTTCCATGGGGCATCTAAGGATGCTGGAATCTCTACAGGCTTGGGTGCCTAAAGATATTTGAGCAGGCCGGTCATGTTTAAACTAATTAACGTGATTCAGTGAACATTCCTTAAAATAAGGGGCATTTCATACTTTATTCTTGGAATCACACTTTATTTAAACTCATGCCTTATTCTGAAATAAAGTACATTACCTGTGATTATAAACGCTAAAAGGGGTTTTAACCCCCAAAAAATTCACATTGGGGGGGATATAAGGATCCAGCAACTGGAAAGCACAAATTTTACTTAATTTACTCTAAAAGACTCCAGGACTGGCCTTTCCTGAGGCATCCCAAGTCATCATTCCCCACTGTGTGAATCCTCCCCTTTGCCCTGGCTCTCACGGCGCAGTAGACAATGCCAGCTGCATCTCCGGCATCTCTGGGCTGAGGCATGCTCAAGAGCACAGCCATTTTGGTAAGCTGAAAGCATAATTGCTCCCCAGTCTAAAGGGAAACTGAGGATGCGGTGGCCAGGCTGACATGTGTCACCCCCACAGATTTTAGATCAGCCAATCAACGATCTCTAATTTGCAGGGGATGGCTATGGCGCCAGAAAACCAGGCTGCCGCACATGTTAATATTCTCAGGTGTGGGGGGGGGGGGTAGTAGCAGGGGAGGGGGCAAGTTATGACTGCTTCGAGGCAAGTTTCCTGAATGGAGGTCGAAGGATTCCCTTTCTGCTTTTGTGCATATATACAGGGAGGGAGCAGCGGGTGCACTTTGGGATAAAAGGGGCCCTTTAGTGAGACATTAAACAGAAGCGCTCTTTTTATAAAACCTAGGTAGAAAATATAAAAGGGAATAGCATTCCCCAAATAAAGTTATGCACTTTATTAACCTGATGTTGCATTGCCCCTTCGATTTTGGACCAGGTACAAAAAGTGCCATTCCGTTTCATTCTCTGGCTTGTTTGCATCTGTTCAGACTCCACAATTATTTTACAGCAGGTCTGACCTGAAGCTGTTAGCAATACACTGTGATTAGGGCCTCATAGAACAACATCTGGGGCCCCTAGTTTAAACTTGACCCATGGCCCCAAGGCTCGCCTCACTATCCTTACTATATAGGAAACTGAAGTTCAAACAAGGGACCCCAGCCACCAAATTAAAAATTAGACCCAGACACAATATAGGCTCGATAAAATCTGGGACCTGTAACCAATATGTAATGACTGAGCTCTTAGTTTGAACTTGGCCCCCAGTTTTTATATAGGAAACTGAAATTCAAACAAGCATACCTCCCAGGTGTTCCTCATTTGGAGGGACTGTCCCTCTTTTGAGTCCATATCGCCCTGTCCCTCGTTGTTCGCATTTGTCCCTCTTTGAAATGTAACAAGCAGACCTGCATCAATAAATAATTCATTTGCCTATTCAAAGTGTTTATATTGTAACTGGTACAAACTATCTCCTATACATCCTTCAATGAGAGGTTGTGGCTTAATTTAAAAATTGGGGCCCCAGACAGTAGTCTGCGCTGCATAGGGTCTAGGCCCCTCTGTAACCTATATGTTATGGCTGGGCCCCTGGTTCAAACCAGGCCACAGTATTGAGAATTTATGGGAAACTGAACTTCAAACAAGGGGCCCAGCCATCCCATTACACGTTAAAAGAGCGGGACAGTATATAGTCTGCCCCTCTGTAACCCATATGAGTAAGACACCGCCATTCATCATCAGTGGTGGCAGCATTAGGTCAGGTCTCAGATCAGGGCTGCCATCGTTTCTGTCTGGCCAGGGGCCCCTCTTCCTGGCAGGGAACCTTGGGCCCCACACTGGTCTTGGCTGTCCTGCCCTGATGGCGGCCCTGACTGTGGGCTAGCCTCATCTTCTGTCTTCCAATATGCAGCATAGCACTTGTAAGTGATGTTTGGGCATTGATGCAGACAGGAGACATTTGGTTTGATAGTAGTTCTACCACAAAGTATCAGTCATATATCGTATATTGAAGCTGACTTAACTGACCTGATCCTTACCCTGCCAACAATACTACATCTTTTGTATCATTGCTTTAAGAGTGGCCCTATCTACCCTTGCCCATCTCCTGCCCCTGAAATGCTATGGACTATAGAACACTCATTGATCAATTAGGAAGCACACCGGGAGGACAAATCAGCAGGAATATCATGTGTTGGTGGGTTGGGTGGAGACCAATAAAATCCCAGGCTGATCTTTTGCCCCAGACCCTATTTGCTTATACCTATCATGTTTTAGAACAGCCTTGGAGCACAAGATAGATGCCAGGCAAACCACACAATGACATTAATGTGCCTTTTACATTCATGCTGTAACTTAATAATGCATTTTGTGTTTTGTAGGAAAGAACAGGAAATTGATTCTAAAGATGCCATTATTTTACACCAGTTCTCCAGACCAAATAACGGTGCTCCTAGTTTGTCTCCATTTTGTCTGAAGATGGAAACATATCTAAGGATGGCTGACCTACCATATCAGGTGGGTTTTCTAAACTACATTTGGTAAATAGAGAAATACGTGTGTTTGTGTACTAAGAGCTTATGTTCTGCTCCTCTCATTCAGTCCCTCCACTGGCTGCCAATATTTGAAAGAATTTGGTTCAAATTCCTTACCTTAAAGGGGAACATCGGGGGAGGTTAAAACATCCCCCAAGCCTCACGATCTGCTCCCCCCCTCCGGTTTTACCTTACTCGCCGTCCGAAATCCCGTGAGACTCAGCTGATTGGACATGACTAAAGCCAGGCTGTCCCTAACGAAAGGCTAAGTTGGCGCGGGAGACAGCGACGGGCCCTGAAGCAGCCAGATGTGGCCGCAGCAGGCACTGGTGACATCCAAAAGGTAAGTAGGGGGACAATGGGGGGGAATCGCCCCCTTTTTATTTTCAGTCCGATGTTCCTCTTTAACCTACAAAGCTCTCTCTGGCCAACCCTACTCTAGATTACATCGCTAGTCCAAAGACACAAACCCAGGCGCTTTATTTGAAATGTTTATAGAAAGTTTGGTGTGATGCTGTTCTACTTATATTTGGAATTAAATAAAGGATACATTTTTGTAGTTGTGCCGCATTGAAGTGAACAGTTTGGTTTGCTAAAGAGATTGGTCAGCTACCAGCGTGCCCGCATCCGAACAGAAGTTGCTATGCTGGCAATTGTTGCTAGCAGCAATAATCAACTAAACAAGACACTGCTAACCATAGAACTGGGAAAAATATTTACTCATCCTTGGTATAACACATACTGAAGCCCCGCCCCCATGAAAACATAAAGTATAAAACTGCTAATATAAGTATAATGTATATGTCTGAGACAACATATGCAGGGGAATCCAGACCAGGCAGCATGATTAATAATAATTTGATACCAGTATTTTACAAGGACTCCCACCATTTATTAATTATATATAAATATGTGCAACAAAGCCATCAAGCTGTGGTAATGCCAAACGAATATAATATATCCCTAAATGTATATTCAATATGCATGACCTAAAAACCTAAACTCAAATACTGCAGTATATAAAACCACCCACTATAAATATAGAACAACACTAACATCTAATAATTGTACTACCAATTAAAGCATATAAAGTGAAAACTAACTGGACTGAAGACAGCCGGGAGAGTGAGCGCACCCTACGCGTTCTGTCTGCTTCCGTCTTCTTTCTTAAGGAAATGGCTACGCCAGTCATACAGATGCTAAAGGCTTGGCTCAAATGACACAGGCAGCAGTGAGGCATCCCCAACCAGGGCAGGCAACGGAAATGTTTGGGCCCCATACAACCTTATTGTCAGTGCCCCTTTCTAATTCTGACATGGATTTCTATGGATTTCTATTTGTATTTCTCGATGTGACAATGAGGAGCTGCTGAGAATACTGCCAGGACAGTGTGTCTGCCACATCACTGATGTCAAATAGAAGTCTTCCAGAATGGCTTAAAGTGGACCAACACCCACGGGCGATCGGCCCGGGAATCTATAAGATTCCCGGGCCGATCCCCTCCCTCCCCGCGGGACATCTAGGCCGCCTGCGAATGGCCGGCGCGGGCGCGCGGCGTCAAGAGGGACGCGCGGGAGGCGGCGGCGGAGGAGCCGCTTGTCCGTGGCTTGTCCGTCGGCGCTGGGAGCGGGGAGAGGTGAGTTTTTCGGGGGGTTCGGGGGGGTTTCACACAGCGGGGCACCCCGATCGGGGGTGCCCCACCGAAGTGGACCAAGACCCAGGATAGTCAAAATCCTTTTCATGGCAGTAGCACATTTTACACAGTTCCCTTGGCAAAATGCCTGCTCCAAGAAAAAGAACAGATGCTGATTAGTGTTGGGTTGCAGTAGGTATGGAGCACCCAGACTCCCTGAAAGTGTTGGAGCATGCAAGAAGCCACAGGGCTGCCATAAGATCAGGGGTGCCCTCGAGTACAAAACGCCACACTAACCTTCCACCCCCTCCCTGGTATAAGAAGCTGCACGGCAGTACAGCATACTACTATCGAGATCAATAGATGCCTCTGTACACAAGTATTTTCCACATATAGAGGCGCCCATTGATCTCATTAGTAGCGTGCTGTACAAAGGTCATGCCCATCCAAAGGAGTCAAACATGACTAGAAGGTACTTGAAGGTAATCTTTTGCATTGGTCCAAGATGTAGAAGCCACCGATGACAGTTCAGCTGGACAATGCCAGGGTGGTGGTCTACATCTGTCATGAAGGTGGCACCGGAAAGCATGTATCAGTACTCTCACATTTTCTCACAAGTCTAGAACACAACAGCAAATGATCTCGACAGACAGAAGATATCCCACAGGTAGTAGGAGCTGAAGTAGTGTGTATTTAACCCTTTGCCATTGTTTTTGGGGACTGTTCCTCACAGGCAATTTCCCAGATGGCACTGCCAACCAAAAATGTTTCCTTTTATTTCAATTCAGGGATACATCTGAGGATACATCAATATGGTCTATAAGTATTCCTTAAAGGGAAATGCACTTTCTATGGAATTTATGATGGGTTATGATAATATTTTTGTGTGTCAAAATTATGCCCTCAAGGTGCCAAAATGATCTATTATTTTATAAGTCTTCTTTTTTTTTTACAGAATCTGTTCTTACTACCTGCAACCTATTGCTATTGGCATGTGTACACCATGTCTGTACACCAAGCTGTACAAGAGGAAGGAAGAGGTGAGCCTCATACACACAGAACACTGCTGCTGGGCATGTGTAATGTTGAGTGAGCTCCCTCACCTCAGCAGTGGTCATAGCAGCAGTGTTGTATATGTAGACAGCTCACTTCTCTTTTTGTAGATCTTGGTGTACAGACTTGGTGTACAGTTGCCAATAGCAACAGATAGTGGAAACTGTTTCCATAAAAAACACATTTGCTAAAGACTTCAAGGACATCCTTTTTGCACCAAAAATTGACACAAAAATGCCATTGAAGGATACATTTGAAATTTCAAAGCATTTAAAAAGCTGCTGGCTTCACATTATTTTTTGGCCATTGATGAGCTGGCACAGATGTGTTATGGTGCAGCTTGGAGTCATGAGCATACTCTGCTGTGGTCAGAGCCAGCTACAGAACCATTGTTGCTTGCCATGGTTACGTGTTCTCAGGAGCTCCAATGGACAGAGAGGCTGTTAGAAAAAAGTTTTTGTATGTTCTTGATAGAATGGAATTGAAAAGAGGGCAAATTTTGGAGCCATGTAACAGCTTCTTGCCAGCACTGCTGGAAATGGAGGAGAGATGCATGGCACAGGCATCAGGTGAACTGCTTGCTGAATTCCTATTATTGCCATTACTGTCACTTTAAAGCTACATCATGTATACAACCATTCCATAGTTACCTAATATCATTTTATGTAATGTACTAGTAATATTTATTTTCATGCCCTGTTTTTGGTTATAACAAGCATGGTTATCTTCCCTACCCTTTTCTATTTATGTGGCAGTAAACCTGCAGAGGGTCTAACCTGTCACCCATCTAAAACCACTTGTTTCCCAAACTATTGGATTCCTTATGTTGTTCTCTCACGTACCTAACAGCAACAGTAATAGGCCTCCAAAATAATACCTACGCTGTATTTCCACTGATCCAATAATGGAACTGGAGAGAGTAGCTAATGGACTCTCTGATGCTTATGTGTTGATGAATAAAATATGATTGTACCGATACCGAGAGAGTAAGCGCAAGTAAACCTTATTTTAGGCCCTATCTGGATCATTTTATACGGTAGGTCTGAATAAAGACTGCCTATCTGTGCAATGTATGTATCTATTTATCAGTGGTGCTATAATCAATAAAAGGGTCCAACCACTAAGTTTTATTCCAGTGGGGATAGTTTTCCAAAACTCCACTGCAATCATTTTTCAGGCCTATTTAGAAATTACTCATCCTAAAATTGGCCATTTTGTCTTTTGTGGTTTACCCCCTGCCGCCCTGGCTGACTTGGCCTTAGGAAAGGAGGATATGAAGTGCAGCCTCTGTACCTGGCACACAGTGTGATCTGGGGGATAGGTCACTGCCTGCTTAACAATACTTATGACAGAATGGGTCATTTGGGGGGTGAAACGTGTGTTCTGTCCCATCCCAGTGTTGATGGAGCACCACCTCCTCACCTGTGCAAGATGAACATCATCACAGTACAACATCAGTAGCTAATCTTATATTGGATCCCTCCTTCCTGCTAGGTCGGTCTACTTCCTCATTCAGTTTCAGTCTCCACCCGGCTGACCTGGTCCTTCAATCAACCTTCAGTGGACCAGAACGAAAACACCCCCCATTCCCTCCCCAGATGTCTTTATTGGTTGCTTCTCTCTGCTGCTATGAAACCCCTCCCTCCTCCCTCTCTGGTCACACTATGTGCTGGCAGGCTGAAGACACTCTTGGACTGCAGCATCTCTCACCAACTTTGTTATGTGCTGGCAGTAATAACTAGAGCAGCGGTATTCAACTGGTGAGCTGGTGTCCAAATATGGGACTCGGCACAGGATTTTTGGACCCCTGCTCCCTTTTCTTGATCAGAGATGTAGTGCTTAGTCTTCCTGCCAGTGTCATGATTCTGCTCCCTGGCACCTAGCATTGCAATATGAAGTACCGCCCAGGCAGGAAATGGCATTGCAGAGTAAATAAAAACTTTGTGTCTCAGTTTCTTTGCCCCATCCAATCCTGTCCCTCTGCCCCAGCTCAGCCCCACACATTCCTCTTCCGCCATCACTGCCCCATTCATTCCTGTCCCCCCCAGCTTTGCCCCATCCATCCCCGTTCCCTCAGCTCTTCCCCATCCACTCCTGTCCCCTCAGCTCTGCCCCATCCACCCCTGTCCCCTCAGCTCTGCCCCATCCACCCCTGTCCCCTCAGCTCTGCCCCATCCACCTCTGTCCCCTCAGCTCTGCCCCATCCACCCCTGTCCCCTCAGCTCTGCCACACCCACCCCTGTCCCCTCAGCTCTGCCCCATCCACCCCTGTCCCCTCAGCTCTGCCCCATCCACCTCTGTCCCCTCAGCTCTGCCACATCCACCCCTGTCCCCTCAGCTCTGCCCCATCCACCTCTGTCCCCTCAGCTCTGCCCCATCCACCTCTGTCCCCTCAGCTCTGCCACATCCACCCCTGTCCCCTCAGCTCTGCCCCATCCACCTCTGTCCCCTCAGCTCTGCCCCATCCACCTCTGTCCCCTCAGCTCTGCCACATCCACCCCTGTCCCCTCAGCTCTGCCCCATCCACCTCTGTCCCCTCAGCTCTGCCCCATCCACCTCTGTCCCCTCAGCTCTGCCCCATCCACATCTGTCCCCTCAGCTCTGCCCCATCCACCTCTGTCCCCTCAGCTCTGCCACATCCACCCCTGTCCCCTCAGCTCTGCCCCATCCACCTCTGTCCCCTCAGCTCTGCCCCCTCCATTCCTGTCCTCCCAGCATTGCCCATCCAATCCCTTTCCCCTCAGCTGTAGATTCTGTGAGGCCACTGTTTTTTTTCCCAATAGGAAACTGCCCAATAGGATTCCTGGGCAAGAAGCTCTATTTTCTAACTATCCACTCCCCATGACAGCCCTACCTCTTACCAGATTGCCTGCAAATGGACCTTTACAAGAAGTGGTTGAGTACTGAACTAGAGGCACAACAATGCACTTATTGTTTTATATATATATATATATATATATATATATATATATAAAGCACACAGTGTGCTTACATCACATCGCTGTTGCCACACCCACTGTTTCTCCTCATTTTTACTCTGCATCTCTAATACTCTCATACCTTAGGAACTACAGGGTCTTTTTGAAAATGAATTGACGCTTGGGGCAGTGCAACATGTAGCCCCAGACAATGGGACAATAATTGGGTTTGCCTGTAGTATAACTTAAATGCTAATTTCTAGTTGGTCTCTGGATCTCAGAGAAAGATACTTCTGTCTCTTCTGCACTTTTTTATTAAAACTTGATATGATCATGTATAAACCTTTGCCTGGTCTAAAGTGCTACTTTTGTAGATCAGTGACCTTTTGTTTTAGGTTTGATATTAGGTAAAGCAAGTGCAAAGGCATGTTTCATATTGTGTATACAAGTACAGTAGGTATGTTATAGTGTTTGTTAATGACTGTAAGCCAGATGCAGCCCGTGGTCCGGTCAAAGTTGTGAGGTAATTCCCTGCCATCACTGGAGAATTTATTTGTGTGGTTTCTGACTAAAGTTCCAATCATTTAGTCCTCTGGATCTATTTTAGAACTACTTTGACGGGAAGCTGTCACCTCAGGGGAAAATGCCGTGGATAGAATACAATCACACAAGAGTGTCTGGCACCGAATTCATTATTGACTTTTTGGAGGAGAAACTTGGAGTGAATCTGAACAAAAACCTCAGTCCACATGAAAGAGCCGTTTCCAGAGCAGTCACCAAAATGGTGGAGGAACATTTCTACTGGTGAGTTTTCTTTTTATGTGTAGAAAAGGCTACTAGAATAAGCACTAATATATTTAGGATACCTGCAGAGGTTTTTATTCATCCAGTTTATGGTATAATTATAGCAAGTCAAGTCAGCTGGAAAACACATTGCTAATCACCAGGATTTTGGACTGATTCTGGATGCCCTGCTGATCAGATCACCCACTCCAATTACCAATCACCCACGGCACATGTGCGGGGTCTAGTCTAATGGGAGCTTTATGCCTTATATACTAATTCACAGCATAAAACATTGGTTTAGACAGAGCATTGGCATAGGGGGGAGGGGCAGCCCATCCCGCTTTCTATGCAGGGTGTGTGCCCCCCCGTTTCTGAATGGCTGGGCACAGGAGCGCGCACAGCTGCAGGGATGCCTGGGATGTGGCCGCGGCCCGCGACCATGGGGAGGTTTAGTCTCCAGGGCCAGATTCAAGATTTAAAGTGAATCTATCAGCCCAAAGTCTCATGGCAGCTGGAGGCTTCAGTGCATAACTCAGCAAGTAGGCCTGTCTTTATTGGAATATGTTTATACAAATTTACTAGGTGGGGGCTTTGTAATCTACTAAATAAAAAAGCATTAGACGGGATGTTTTTTCAACAGTCAGATTTGGATACTTTAAGTAAGAATGACTTATATTTTCTCTAGCAATAAATATTGCTGGGGGCAAGTTATTGATCACATGATTGCAGGGTCATTTACACATATACAATATATATGGGCAACACATAGTGATCTGGAAATTCCTCTATCGATAGATTGGTTGATGCCTCGTATAATATTTGTACCAGGGCCTGGTGACATTTAGTTATGTCTCCATATTACAGCATGCTGTACTTGCCTGGAAATCAGGTTGACATAGAAACTAGTAATGGTCCTGCCACAGGTGTAAGCAACTGCTTTGTTTTTTTTTGCCCACTAATAACCTTAATTATATATTTCAGAGTGCTTAATATAAATATCTGAATATGTTAAATTTTTTGGTCATTTTTTGCTACTTACTGGTAGGTTAAAAAAGCGGGGTGCTCATGATTGTGTTCTCTGATCTCAAGGACCTGAATGTGGTTGCTAACTCTGTTTGGGTCCTACTCTTTTATTTCCTTGAAAATGAACAGACACACAAATTGAACACAACAGTATTATCTTAAAGAAGAACAAAACCTTTTTACTATCTCAGGTTTTGGATGAGAGGGGGGATGAGGCAGAGGCTGAGGCAGAGACCGCCGTCAAGGTGAGTATAATGGCGGGGATACATATGTGTGGGTATGCTCCACAAAGAAGAAGACCCCTGTCCCTACCACCAGCCCTAGAATCTTAATAGACTCTCCACTGGGGAATACTTTTCATAATAAAAGTTAACGTTGATGATTTTGTGTAACAGCTGTCACTATATTAAATAGAAATCTACTTTTTTGTGGCAGGACTTTAGCCTATTGCCAGTGGGTAGACAATCTAGAGGAAACTCAGAAAATGATCTCCATTCCCGGGCCACTTAGTGACTTGCTGAAGTGGATTTTATGCCACCTGACAAAAGGCATTGTAAAACGGGAAATGTATGGACAAGGCATCGGACGCTTCTCTGAGGAAGAGATTTACAAGCTGATGGAAAAAGACATGAGATCCCTTGCCGGACTTCTAGGTAATCACTACTTCCTGTATTCTCTATGCATGACTTTATCAATTGTGATTTAGAGCTAAAATCTGACTGCAAGCTAAACTGACCCTTAGGTGACCCATGCACTGTAACAGGCAGCCGAGCAGCACTTTCTGTTGGCAGGTGGCCTGCAAATGCATGAACCGCCATTTTGTTTCTAAAATTTACAACAGCAGGAGTTAGAAAAAGTTTTAGCTCCTATGTGTCAGAACAGAGCTGTGGCGAGTCTGATGTAACGTCACCGTGAATGTCAGCCGGAAGACAATGCAAGATGATGCCAATGATTTGTGAGAATTGCTTACAATACAATACAAATGATCTCTAAAAAAAAAAAAATTAAAAAAGAAAAAAAAAAAGAAAGTTAATTCAAGAAAATGCACAGAAACCAATATAATAGATGAGAATAAATTAGCTTTATTCCCCAAGTACATCCATAGAAATTCCTTGTAAGGAGTTCATAGTGCAGATACAATGGGGATACAATAGGGGTGCCAATCATACATACATATAACACCATACCGGTTCTAGTGGTTAGAGGTGCAGTGGGACCCAAACAGACCCCTAGTACTTATGTGGGTGGGCAAAGGGAGGAAACCCTTTCTAGTCCTCAGGGTCTTACATGAACACATGGCATATATACATTATATTAGGAGTGCATGTATGTATTAAAATTTTATTCATAACAGGCGATACAAAATCCTATACTTTTCTTTCCACAGACAACCTCTCCATCACAGAGCTCTCTAAAGAAATCTTCTCCTTTACTGATTGGAGTAAGGAGTAGTGATGAGCCAGAGCGGGGACAATTCTTTTAGGAAGCCCTCTGACCAGATAGTCCCCAGATACAGTAGCTCCGGCCACCACAATGTGTGAACTGGTATAGGAGGCCCATGTTCCCCTCCCAGTTCACTGACAGTTAAGAATGAAGACTAGGATCACACAAATAGAACATTTGAAGTGGTTTTAAACCTTACTTCATTCAAAGAAGATTTGGATTTAAAGCGGACCAACAGTCAAAAATGACTAAAACCGGACAAACACAACAAACAGTGATCATATGCATCCCTCCCCAGGGCGATTTAGATTGCTGCACATGGGTATTGTCAGGGGTGGTGGGAGAGTTGTGTAGTCTGAGCAAGTAGATCATTTCTGACAAGTGTAACAGGTGATCAGGAGGAATTTGCACCACTAAACCAAGTGTATTATTATTATTTTATCACAAAAGCACTTTGAACAGCTGCAACAAGACGGGCAGGCCGATTCATTAATAGCGGCAGGTAGCGACAGATGAGCGCCAGTAGTGTTATTTTCACAGCGCACGCTAGTATTCGCTGTGCTTGGCCGTTGTTCGGCTGTTGACAGCGACTCAGTCGGTTTGCCGTAATGTTGAATATTGGGTGAGGACAGGTTCCGCGATGTATGGGAGCGCATGACAGCGAATTAATTATGAATATTTAAAGATTGCTCCATTGAAATGCATTGGAGAGCGCCAGGTAGCGAGAGGTCATACCTGTCGCTGTTCAAGGTCGCTCGCTGGCGCTGTGGGGTGAGGCTGGAATAATGATGAACAATTCGCTATCTGGCGCTCTGTCAGTCGCTAAGCAGGATCTGCTTGATAAATGTGTGATTGCGGAGGGGAGCCGGCGTTCTCGTGGCGGTGAGCGTCATTACCGTTCGCTCACCATTCGCTGGCGCTATCCCTTGTTAAATAAGGCCCCAAATTTACATCTTTTGCAAAAACTCACTACATCAAAACTTTGTTTTCTTTAGGCGACAAAAAGTACATCATGGGACCAAAGCTTTCCACTTTAGACGCCACTGTTTTTGGACATTTAGCACAAGCGATGTGGACCTTACCAGGAACAAGACCTGAACAGCTGATTAAAGGCAAGTATTATGTAAAATGGAGAATGAAAGCCCTAGTAATATCTGGTTTGTTAATATTGTTGCAGAGTGTGAGTGCTTGGAGTTGAATGCAGTAAGAGAATGTCACCTTACATAGTGGCTAACACAGACAGGAAAAAAGGATAATAGAGCAACTGAATACACAGGAAATAGAGATAGAGGAAAATGCAGAGAAACTAAAGTTGGTCACAGCGCATCTAGTGTCATAACTTGTCATAGCTGTAATCTACAGTAAATCTAGCAAAAGTCACTCCAGTATAGACTAAACAAGACGTCTGTTGTATCTCCAACAAATATAAGTGGCACAGATGTGTGGTAAGCTTTGAATTTAAACCATTGTTACATTCAATTTGTTGCTGGGCCATTGAGCACTGAGCTTTTCTGCTCCTGTGTGCCTGGTATATATGGGCTCTTCTGTATATGTAGCATATTCTCAAGGCCCCAATCAGAGCAGTACATGAAGCCAAGACTGGCACAGTGTTTCTGGTCTGCTTGGAGTGCAATGTGAGTATTTAATTTTTTCAATTTTTGTAATCTATTAAATATATTGCAATATTGCCTGTGGTAGGGACACCAGAGATACCTGTGCCAAGTGACTCTGTAATGTCCTTGTATTAAAATTGAATTAAAGAAGAACACCAGGAGCTCATGGTGCTTCATGTGAGCAGATATACTAAGCAGGAGCAGATAGAGACTCTGCATTTCAATGAGTAGACAGCTTTTTTGTAAAGGGTATGTGTGGAGTTGTGTAATACCTCGACCTCTTCCTGAAATATAGGTAGCGTGTCTTGTTTCATTATATAGGCTTGAAAGCATTGTGCATTGTGAAAGTAAAACGTGGGGCCAAGTAGTCTTGATCTTCTTGGCTATTTTGCCAAAGGAATCTCATTCCAGCTTAGGACCCTGTGCTTGCAAGTACAATGGATGGTTCCATTATAGAAGAGCAGAGATTCTGTGAATATGTTGTGCTTCTTTGTAGCACCTTTAGGACCCACAGTTAACCCTAGGGAGGTTACTAATCAGGACTGGTATGAGCTGCATTTATCCAGGTATTTGGTTACAGCTTGCTCCATTCTACCCTGTTGTAGCTGCTCTGAAATCTATACAAAGGCAAAGGACATATTTTCAGAAGCAGGGCCTGGGCTGCCTGCTCCATGTATGTTCGCCTCTAGTCAGTTATTCAAACATGGAAGCACTGGGTGGTTACCATACATTTAAAGAGGAACATCGGGGGAGGTTAAAACCTCCCCCCCAAACCTCACTGATCTACTGCCCCCCCTCTGGTTTGATGGTTTTACCTTTGGGAAGAATGTACTCACCTCGCCGGGCGATCAATCTTCTGAGTTCCTCGGTTTCCGGGAGGCCTTCCGACGGACAGCCCATCTTGCATCCCATCAGGCACTGCATGCGGCCCCCGCTCTCGCGTCTGCGCAGTGCCCATGAATGTGATGTGATAAAGCCACCCGAAACCCCTCGAGACTTCACTGCTGCAAGATTGCCGTGGGGCATTGACGAGCATGGCTAAGGCAGTTAGGGATGGCTAAGCAGAGAATATTAGGGGATTTGACATTACAGCTCCATTACAGCTCCATTAAACAGGAACATCGGACCTAAAATTAAAAGCCCCCCCCCCCCCCCCCCATCGGCCCCTTCTTCGGCTGCCTGCTGCGGAGACATCGAAAAGGTAAGTAGGGGCCGAAGGGGGGGGCTTTTTATTTTAGGTCCAATGTTCCTCTTTAATGGAGCTGTAACGTTAAATCTCCCAATATTAAAAATCCATATAAACGGGCTGGATAGTGGGAGGAGGGGCTACATATAAATCCCATTTACATTATAAGTCTACTAAGCCAGCCTATGGGGAGCAGCAGCATTAGCCACTCTTTTTAAGCATTGCATGACGGGTAGTATATATTGCATACATCAGATGAATTGCAATACCCATAAGTTATCTCATGAGACAAGCCATTTGAGTTGAGCAGACCTCACCTGTAAAAGCAGAATAGAAATTTCAAAACCTGTCTCCTGATGCTTCTTCCTTCCATTAAATGAAACAAGCTTTTTTATGCAGGCTGTATAAGTAACCCTTCCTCTTGCTATCTAGTAAATTTGGATTTCTATTTTTTTTTAGTGATTTTGACTATCCCGGGCGTGGGTCCTTTGCCCCAGGGCACCCCGATTGTTGCCCAGTAAAACTCCCCTTTACCTGGTCCTATGGCGCATGGGTGCGCTCTCTTCCAATCAACCTGCTCTGCTGTACTGGTCAATATCAACTATAGGCCGAAAAGCCGTAAAGAGTTGTGCGCTGGCGGCCACATTCCCACTACCCTCTAACAGGGCATGTGCCCACACCAGCCATTCAGAAATGTTTGGTGCACGCCCGACTAAATGTATAGTTGACGACAGACGTGGCTCGAGCATGCTCTGTAGGATTGGGCTGAAAGTTAGTTTTACAGGGGATTGGGGGGGTTTCATACAGTTGGACATTCCGAATCTGGATGCCCTTGCGGGGGGGGGGGGGGGAGGAGTGAAGCGGTCTCAGAGTGTCATAGACTCCAGGACAGCTAGCTTGGACAGTTGGCTTCTAGGCCACTTAGAAAGTACATAACCTGCTTGTTAATGTGGCTTGTGAAAAGCAAACCAGCTGGTCATCAGCCAGTCACTTAATAGAAGCAGGGCCAGGAACCAGGCTCAATCTCCCCTGGTGGGCACTTGTCCTCATAGAGACCCCTGCCCTGGGTCCACTGTCACATGCTGCCCCAGCCTTCTGTCTACTCAGCCCCTGGTAACAACCTAGTCGTACAATCTTTAGTTTCAGCTCTTTGTACGGCTCCAGAAAAGATGAAAGTGAGCTGAGCAGGTAATATTGAATGTGGGCCCTGATTCAATTTGACGTCTGGGCCCAAGACATCCCAGATTGACGATCCCAGGTACAGAATAATTACCATCAATAGAGGTAAGGCATATTGTAGGCAGTAGATAAAGTAGATAAAGAAACATTTCACCCTATCAATCACAAGCTCCTCACACAGTACTTCTCTTTTGCCCTCTTCACACAAGCAGTAGCTTCCTTGCTGGTTAAATGTAAAGTATATTTTCTTTCTACAACCTACAGTAACCCTTTTATACTGTAATGTTGGGCCGTTTGTATCTGCAGGGGAGGGGTCTAGGTGCTAAGGCCAATTTATATGCTGGGGAGGGGTCTAGGTGCTAAAGCCATTGTATATGCTGGGGAGGGGTCTAGGTGCTAAGGCCATTGTATATGCTGGGGAGGGGTCTAGGTGCTAAAGCCATTGTATATGCTGGGGAGGGGTCTAGGTGCTAAGGCCAATTTATATGCTGGGGAGGGGTCTAGGTGCTAAGGCCATTGTATATGCTGGGGAGGGGTCTAGGTGCTAAGGCCATTGTATATGCTGGGGAGGGGTCTAGGTGCTAAGGCCATTGTATATGCCAGGGAGGAGGCGCTATTATCCCAGTCATCCTGTTTTCTGCAGATGGATTAGGGCCACTAGTAGTTGCGCCAGCCATACGCCAGGCCCCTCATCCTCCATATTGGACTCACAGTCATAGGGAGGGGGCACTGCTTACTGATCAGGAAGAAGCACAGCATGGCACATCCTGGGATGGAACAGCAGCAACACAGCAGGATGATTAAAGCCCTAAAATAAAACGGTGCAATTTCCCCCCCATCGGCCCCTACTTACCTTTTGGATGTTGCCGCTGCCTGCTGCAGTGACATCCAGCTCCTTGGGGCCCGATCCTCTGCCCCTCTTTGCCATGCTCCTCAAAGTTCCACGCCGCTCAGCAAAGTCTTGTGAAAGACGCAAGATCAGGGAGGCCCGCGCAGTGCCTGATGGGATGCAAGATGGTGCCACCTGTCGGAAGCTCGCCCAGAATCCGAGGAACCCAGAAGATGAATCTCTTGGCGAGGTGACTAAATATTGCCCAAAGGTAAAACCGGAGGGGGGGAGCAGCAGATTGGTGAGGTTTGGATAGTTTTTGGAGAGTTTTAACTTCCCCAATGTTCCTCTTTAAGAAGGGGTAGAATTTTTTTTTTTTTTCTGGCACTGAGAGCTATTTGGCCTAAAAACTATCCAGCAGTAATGTGCCAAATGTATACCTGTTCCTAAAATGTATTTACACAAGAGAATGACAGCCTTTGCTTTTTGCACCTGATCACTGGACAACATTCATGCTATACACACTCCCCTCTTGACATGTAATGTCCCCAGGCATTGCTTGGAGCCAGAAAGCAAGACTCACTCAGCTTGGTGCCCCAGGCCTTTATGGCACCCAGGGTGACAGCACTACTCACCCAGGCCTAGAAACAGCCCTGTGTATAGGACACATCATGCTAATGCTTAGCACTTTTAATGATAGACTCCTACACAGCATTTATATGTTTATTTCTTTATAGGTGAACTTATTAATCTGGCTATGTACTGTGAAAGAATAAGAAGAAAATTCTGGCCAGAGTGGCATGATGCGAATGACAACTCTCTCTATGAATCTGACGATAGCAGTGAGGAGAGCAAGGCACAGACCCCACTGCGGGACTTTAGTTTTTATTCAAGGACTGAAACTTTTGATGACGAGGGAACAGAAAACAGCATTTCCCAGACCCCAGATACTGATTTCACTGGACATTCGCTCTTTGACTCCGATTTGGAAATGGATGAATATATAGATCCTGAGCATTGCAAGTGAAGCAGCCCTACCCTCGTGGTTCTAAGTGTCTAGATTATCGTCCTTACATTTCCTAGCACTGGTTTTGCACATGTCATTGGATTACACAAGCCTGGGGGAGCAATGCAGCCACTAGCCTTTGTTCAACAGGGTGCTGCAACGTAAATGATTTATTATTCCAATATGAACGTACTTTTGTTCCAGAGACATTGCCTTTAACATGTTTCTATAGATTCTAATATATTGCTGCCATGGATTGTCAGTCCAATATTTAAACTGTTATCAGACCAAGCGTCTATAGCCAAAAATGTAAAGAGATGCTGTAATGAGTGCAGTGTGGTGATCCATAGTGTATAGTGAGTAATATATTGTATATGCAATAGGGGCTTTACATCTAAATATCAGTTTTAGGGATGGAAATGCCATTATGAGTTATACACAAAATACAGATCTTATTCTCACTATTAAGTACAATAAAGTACATTGCTGCTACAGAAGTTTGATTTTTTGCATTTTAAGTCATGGCCATATACACACTACATGTTTTCTCTTCAGTTTGATTTTTTAGTACATCACCTAAATTTATATTTATTTTTTCTTTTGCTTCTTTCCTCAAACAATTGTTTATTATGCCTGCTTCAAGATTCACAATGAAATTCTAAACATTTCATAGTTCTAAAGACTAGTTCTAAAAACTAGTTTGTCCAACGTGGTAATCAATGTATATGCATTTGCCGTCCCCCATCACAGTATTCATGGTTACTATCATAGTTCATTGTTTGGGTAACCTGTATATACCCTGAGTATGTGGCCCCAGATGCCCTGAACCTCTTGTGATCGTCCCCAGTCAGTTCTGTATGATCTAGATCGGGAGCGTGTACGGATCGCAAGGAAATACACAACAGCGTTCACCATACAAGACTCAAAGTTTATTTCGGCGCGTAGAACTTAAACTGGACCTTCACTCTGAATAAGAGTCTATCTTATATGTTTCCCACACACTGTACATACAGATCACATTAAAAATCATCCTACCTGCATCTACTGCATGTTATGAGCCTTTAAACATCCAAGATGGCGGCTCATGGAACATCAGGCAGCCTGCAAACAGGAAGTGCCTTCTGACTATGATGCTCTGCATTTTGGGATTGCTGACCTTTTCCTGACCCAAGCTCTGCTCTGTCTGAGCAAAGCACAGCTATAACTCACCCCCCATACTTTATCCCACTCTCCTCTCCTCAGTAAGTGTAATGCTTCTGAGTCAAGATGGCGGCGCCCATATCCTAAAGTCCTGAACAGAGTTGCAGCCCAGTGGGGGAAAGAATAGTAAGTAAGTGACTGGGTCCTATATCTTAATCATTTCACTCTGGCTACTCACAAAACTCACATTTCTCATTTGGTTTTTATAACTTTAATAAAAACCCTGAGTGAAATTTAAAGACATAGCTATCAAAAGACCTGTATTATTTCAGGGTGTAATTTACTACAGATCCAACACTTGTCATAACCCAACTTCCAGGCGTAGGCATATATAAACTTTAGAAGTAGCATCTTAGGAGTTCACCTTCACTTGTCCCTCTCTTACCTAATTTCTCTAGTTTTACTTTTCCCACATAACCCTTGACTGGGGCCTAACACCTGAGGGTCATAAATGCACATATATTATCATAAAAAGAATAAAAGCAAGTATCAAAAGTTTAGCCATTTCACCCCCAGAGTCCATCAAATAAGGCCTGGTCAAGGGCTTTGTCTGTTCTTCCTTCTTTGGGGACCCTAGATTCCCCACACTAGTCATCATCTTCATGCTTTTCCTGTGCTCTATGTAGCACAGTCTGCTTGTCCTCACTCTAGGTAGCCGTGTCTGCTTTTTGCTTGGACACTTCTTCACTCAGCACCCACGCCTGGCAATCCTCCACTAGGACTGGTTCTGGTCACTGCGATCACCGTGGCAGCCTTGCTTCTTTCTGCGATTAAGCTACTGGATCACAACCGCGTCACCTACTTCAAAGATGGATGGATGATGAACATCTGTGAAGAAAAAGAGAGATGCGAGACAAAGAGGGGCAAGCCACATTTCTTTCAACATTTTCCAAAGTTTTAATCAACTTCCTCACATATTCATCCTATATCAGGTCTAGGTCCCCTCTTTCTAACATAAAGGGGCACCCTAGCCCAGGGAGAGATCAAATCCATCCTGCAGTTCGTCCAGAGGCTGGGTGTCCTCTCCCTGGGGATGTCCCAGCCTACGCTGAGCAGCGCGCTATCCAAGTTTCTGGATGGCATGGCTACCCTTAGTCCCAAATATATTTCCTTTCCGGATATAATATTGCCGACATGCCCAACGTCATGGGTGCGATTGATTGCACACACGTTGCATTGGTCCCTCCCGCAGCCGATGAGTACATCTATAGGTAAGTTAATGATGTAATTTATTTAGATTGTTTAGCCAAACTTAATTGAAACTATCTATTAATCCCTCCTTCTCAAGTGTCCCTTTGAAACAGTTTCCAATGCATACCTTAATCCCTCCTTCTCAAGTGCCCCTTTGAAACCGTTTCCAATGCATACCTTAATCCCTCCTTCTCAAGTGCCCCTTTGAAACAGTTTACAATGCATACCTTCATCAATTATTTTTATGTAGGCCTTATAAAACCATTTTAATGCTGACCTTAATGAGTCATTAGCATGTTAAACTTTCTTTTCTAACACATGCATATAATATTTTTTTTTAAAACTACTTATGTACTTTGTTAATTTTTTGGGGATTGTCGAACATGTTTTTTTTTTGGGTGTTAGGAGTTAGTGTTTTAGTTGTTTACCTTAGCTTGCTGTAATTTTTTATTTTTTGGTTTCAGGAACTCCGAGATGGGCCACTCGCTGAATATCCAAGCAGTGGTTGGCCCGGATATGCGATTCCTTAGTGTACTTGCAGGGTATCCAGGCTCATCCCATGATGCTTATATATTGCGGAGCTCCGGATAATTTCATCTGTTTGAGTCTGGAGAATTATCTGGTGGATGGGTCCTGGGTAAGTTTGCTAAAATTCCATAATTCCCTTTTCACTGTATGGCTATGAATATAGTTGACGACCCATGTCTTAACCTATGGCTGATTTTTTCCCTTGATGACATGTTAAACAATAATGTTGCTTAGAATGTGTAATTTATGTAAGTATTTTGTTATTCTTTCAGGGGATTCTGGATATCCTCTTATGCCCTGACTCCTGACGCCCGTTCTTCGCCTGCACAGGAGTCATATAATCGGGCCACAGGAAGACCCGGGCCGTAGTGGAGAGAGCCTTTGGACTGCTGAAGTCCAGATTCAGATGTTTGGACCATACAGGGGGGGCACTGCAGTATGACCCCAACAAGGTCATCCAAATCATCATAGCATGCTGCGTGCTGCATAATTTTGCCCTGATGCAGCGTGTCCCCTGTTATGTGGATCTGCCCCCCTCTCCACCCAGCCAGGAGGCAGATGACATCTATGATGGCACCCCTAGTGCAGTTTATTTTCTCATGTTTGTGATTACAAACCTTCATTAATATCAAAACAACACAAACATTAATGCATCAACTTAGGCAAGAACAGCAAATGTAAAATTCCAAATATGTCAATTTTTAGTTGAAGGGCACTCGCAGACTCCATGTACATACATTTTAAAACATAGCTATAAATTGGGGCAGACTCCTGGCCCCTAGCAATTAGCTACATCCAGGAGTTCTAAGGTAACTGACTCCAGCCTGAAGTTTCCCCGCCCACCAACATCAAGATCCATAGGGAGCACGAATTTCAAGGGAAATTGTCGGCCAGGAATACATAGGGCCACATACACACCCTCTCCTGTTTCTAATTTTCCCAGCCTATGACAGCCCGACCCCATGCCAGTCCAGTCCAATCTTTGCCATGGGCAAATGTTTATTTTTTCCAGCCAAGAATGTCCCCCAATATTGCCAACAAACAGGATGAGGCAGCCAGCACTTCCTTAGGCCCAAGCCTGCTGCGTGGGAGCTTGAGCGGCCGCTTCAATGAGGCTTAAGCTCAGCCATTGGCTAGTGGGGTATGTGAGCACTCTAATGAGCTATATGGGCGAATTCCAAAACAAACCAGCAAAGCCATAAACCACACAATCTTGGTTGCGCTCACCACACAGGTAAAAAGAGTTGGGATGTAGAGGAAAGATGTTTAGCAGATCCAGGTAAAATTGAGATTAATATTGATGTTGCAAATAATAAGGTTGTGGTGGGCCTTGGAGGTGGCCCAACACCTGGGCATGTGTGGCATTCATAATCTGCCACTGCTCCAGCATCTGTCTGTTGCTAGTTCGAAATTCATCTAGTATGGCAGTGAAGTTTGCATTTAAGGTGGCCATTTGTTCTGCCATCTGTCTGTTTAAGGTGGCCATTTGTTCAGCCATCTGGCTGTTGCTCATCCTAAAATCAGTCAGCATGGTGGTGAAAGTAGTTTTGAAGTTCTCTAATTGTGCAGTAATCTGCTCTGTTGTTCGTTGATTCACCTGCCTAAAGTAACGGCTGTCATGGCGCCATGCTGACTCCAGGATCAGCACGCGCCTCCCCTGGGAAACTGGTCGACGTTGTTGACTGCGTCTTCCACTTCCCTGGGTTTGAGCGCCTGCAGATGCTGGAGTTCTAGGGCGAGCAACATTACCAGATGTGCTTGGCAAAACCTCTGCAGCAGAGCTAGCACTGGGGACTGTAGGCTCAGTCTCAGCCTGCTGCCCACGATGGGCTGGCAGCATGCATCCAGCTTCACTCTGCTGCAGAGGATTTGGTGCACTAGGATGCTGGGGCAGTGGCAGATTAGGTTCCAGGGGGGTAATTTGCGAAGGTCCAATACGCTGGCATCCTCCTCCTCCATATCCTGGATGACATCCATTAGTGTGGGAGTCTGTTAGGACATGTGAAAAAGTGTGTCAGATTTGGGCCTAAATATCTTTTAGAACCAAATTAGTCATGTGCATTCACATGCATTACCAGTTTCAGCAAAGTCCACTTACCCTATATATCTGGTCCTGTGTCCTAGGCAGCAGGGAAGTAGATGGCGTGCTCAAACTGGAGGAGGCCTCCACAGTTCCAGAGGCTGGATGCTGTGCTGTGTTAAAAAGTAAAAGGCACGTAAACACACAAACATCCCTTGATGAGCCTGATGAGTACATATGCTTTAGAAAACACGTGGGCAAGCAGGAATGACAACTCCCCCAACGGTCAAAGTTGACCTACACAATGAATCTGAGTCTATCTTATATGTATGCCTCACCCTGAACATACAGATTGGTCACCTTAAATAATGCAAACATGCATGTACTGCATGTTAGGAGCCTTTACAGATCCAAAATTGCGCCTTAGGGGCCAACAGTCAGCTTGCAAATAGCATTTGGCTTCTGAGTATGCTGCTTTGCATTCTTGCAATGTTGACCTTTCCCTGACCCCAGTTTGTCTGACCAAAGCACAGCTACAACCCCAGTGGTAGAAAGACAAAGAAGTAAGTGTTGTCAATTATTGACTATATTCACATCACATGCAGTGCTTTGGTAAGATAAATTGTTTAATATTGTCCATAAATAATGTCAAAGGTCGTGTATGGGCTGCAAACCTTTCTAAGGACCATTAACTACTGCACCCTGGGAGAGTGTCCATCATGAAGGCCATTCCTCAGACATTAAATACCCGCCTAAAACAGTAACCTCCCCTCAAAGCAACTCCCTAGGGGCCTGTGTTCATATCTGCCTGTGAGGCTCATTTCCCAAGTTTACAACAGTTCACATTAAAAAAATCATTACTAACCTGCAAAAATGTCCTGGGTGTCCGTTTCGTGTCTGCCAGAGAGGCCCTCTAATGCTACGGGGTGGATTAAAGCCAGGACCATTTCTTCAGCTCTGGTGTATTGTAATTTAGTGGGGAAGCCTCCACCAGTTTGGAAGCTGAAAATAAGAGGATAAAAATTATTTGGCATTGTGGTCACTACAACAAGCAGCAACATTCAAACCTCAAATATGTATCTGTGATTGCGCCGTTTATTCTGCTTCTTCTGTACTGCATATTTCAGGTCAGATAATTTTCTCTGGATCTGCTCCACATCTTTCCTCTTGTCCCCCGCTGTATTCACCTGTCTGGTGAGCTCTTCCCAGATTTGTTTTCTCACTTTGCTGGTTGCTTTGGAATTGCGCCCATATAGCTCATCAAAATGAAGTGTCAGGCCACTTGCCAAGGCTAGGGTTTGTGCCTCACCAAACCGGCCACTCAACTAGCCTCGCCGCAATGTTTGGCCTAATGGTTGTTCTTCTGGCTCATCTCTGTTTGGTGGCAATTCAGGGGACATTCTTGGCTGGCTGTGTGGTGATGAAACGGCCGTCACGTGGCTGGAAAAAGACTGGACTGGACTGGCATTAGGACTGGGGGTCATTGGCTTCCAGGCGTGGAAGTTGCATAGGTCTCGCTGGTTTCCACCTGTGCTGGTGGCAAATGTGGTCAAGCAGGAGAGGATGTGCTTAGGGTGCAGGGGCTTCTGGCCCTCTGCTTCTTTTGGCCCTTGGAACTTGTGCTCCCTTTTCCTTTGGATGTGGTAGGGCGGGGAGCAGGAGAGGGTGTGGTTGGGGGGCTCGGGCTTCTGGCCCTCTGCTTACTTTTACCCTTGGACGTTGTGGTACCTTGCTGTTTGGATGTGGGTGCGTGGGGAGCCTTCATCTTGGAGGATCCTTACTTGCGGGTGCTTGATGTTTTGGATGGGCCTGGAGTTGTGGCCAATGTAGCCTTGTGGTGGCCACATTTGCTCCGCGTTTCAGGCACATTTGTAGTAGATTTGTGCGAGCGAGTCTGGAGAATGAAGTGTCCTCATGCCGCTCTGGCTTTTTGGTCTTGGCCTCCTTTGCTGCTGGTTGCTTTGCGCTAGCTTTTTTGGGTGCCATGATGACAATCACAAACAGAATGAGCTGTGTGTCCATTACCCTTTAAATACAAATGACTGGGTATGATGCGTACGCGTGTGTACAGCCATGCGTACGGCCGTCCGTCCGTCCGTGCAGAACCCGGAAACTGCTGGGGCATTACCTATCTGCTGCGGACAAGAAGAAAGATTGCGCCCATGATCTTCACCCGCCAACAACAAGAGCTCATTAAGCTCGTAAGTGTATTGTAAGGACGTTGATTTGCCATCTAAATGCATGCATAGGCCTTAAGGATGTGCAGGAAGAAACAGTTGTTTAAAGTGATTTAAACTCCATGCCAAACAGAAGTCAGTGCGCACATGTGCGAACCAACTCACTTGCATCTAGAAGGATAGGTTAAAGCTAGAAATGTGTTGGGGAATGACATTTAGGCAACTGATCTAATTGTGAATGATATTTGTATGCTGTTTGATCTAACAATTATTATGATTTTTGTGTTTTTTAGACTATGCTTCAGCGCAGGTACGACTACCTTCCCAACACCTTTGAGAAGAGGAATCTGGCCCTGGAGATCGTGGCCAGGATCCACCAGGAAACGGACACCACCTTCACTTATACGCAGATCATGCAGCACTGGTCGGACCTGAAGCGACTACACATGCCCCGGGTGAGGCGATTTTTGGCTAACCATTTCTCAAGTAAGTACATACCGATTGTATGCTAGATGTAACTAATACAGAAGGTAGGGCTTTATTTATAAATGCTTTTCTTTTCTAATGTCGGAGATGGGCTATCGCATTAGACCCACCCGGAGGCGCGCAGTCCGGCCAGTGCGGCATGAATCTGCACCACCAAGTGAAGGTGGTGGATCTCCAGGGCCAAGTTCCTACCCCTCCTCTGTAGCTGCGTCAGAGCTACCCCTGGACCTATCCACAGAGGAGGGGTGTCACGGCGTGGGCAGGCAGTCGTGCGAAACGTCTCAGCCATTAGCCTCTGGTATGTGACTCTTAATGTAACCCCACACACATACATGCTATATAAACAAAAGCTGATTCCCTTAATCTTTTTTTATAGATGAATATGTAGCGGGTGAAGGATCTGGAGCAGAGACTGCAGCAGATCATGCCCAGGAGGAACATGGAGAAGATGGGTGATGTCACACACACATTCGGGGAGGCCAATTTATTAATAGCGCCAGGTAGCGACAGATGAGCGGCAGTAGCGTTATTTTCACAGCGCTGGCTAGTATTCGCTGTGCTTGGCCGTTGTTCGGTTGTTGACAGCGACTCAGTCGGTGTGCGGTAATGTTGAATACGGGGTTAGGAGTCGCTGTTTGACAGGTTCCGCGCTGTATGGCAGGGCACGACAGCGAATGGCCATAGCGAACGGCTCCCAGCATATTCATTAACAAATCACGCTCAAAATTTTCTCGCGCTGTGAAATGCTTGTTTAAACCCCAGTGCGCTGGCGACGATGGGTTAAAAGTAGTTTTTTAACCCCCAAACAACATTATTTTTTGGAAAAAAAAATAAACAAGTTTTTATAAACATTTTGTAATATGAATACATTAATTTCAGACCTGTAATATCAATTCTGCACAATTTTTTTTTTTTACCTTTAAAAAAATATATAACATTGCAGAAGTGGTCACCGAATTTTGAACATTTAAAAAAAAAAACAAAAAAAACATTAATAACAATTATTTGTGAATATTTAAAGATTGCTCCATTGAAATGCATTGGAGAGCGCCAGGTAGCGAGAGGTCATACCTGGCGCTGTGATGGGATTAGTAGCGGCGCTGTTCGTTGCAGTCGGCTACATGATGAATCCCATGCTAGCTGACGCTTTCGCCGGCGCTAGCCTCATTTAGCGTGATAAATGCGTGATTGTGTCCACCGCCTGGCGTTCTGTAGTCGGTAGCCGCCGTTAGCTGGCGATACCTGGCGCTAGTGAGACACTACCTGGCGCTATCACTTGATAAATAAGGGCCTAAGTGTCATTTGGTTACTGTTGAATCAAACATTAGAAGTGAGCCTATTTTAAATGGACGAACACTTTACTGAAGGCTTGCGATGCATGCTTAGAATCACTCCTACACTCATACGAAAGCAGGAAAAAAAACAAAAAACGCAGATCGAAACGAAATTCATTTTATGTCTCTCTGAATCAACCCTAATGTCTTGCTGTTTAGACACACAGCTCGGCAATAGAGAGCAGGAGTGGCTGCA
The DNA here is from genome assembly GCA_027917425.1 of Gastrophryne carolinensis. Taxonomy (NCBI): domain Eukaryota; kingdom Metazoa; phylum Chordata; class Amphibia; order Anura; family Microhylidae; genus Gastrophryne; species Gastrophryne carolinensis. Next base: position 249,979,538 of record CM051237.1, on the reverse strand, counting down.
TCTCCATTTCCCCTCAGCGCAGAGATGCTGGGGATTTGGCCATGGTTGTTTAGTTTGTGGTGTGTTCCAGGGCAAAGGTGAGTTTTGCTGTGACCCGGGAGAGTTTCATTCAGTGTGGTGTCCCATTCTTTTAAACTCCAGGGCTGGTCACCAAGTGTTTTTCCCTGCTACAGGTAGACGTAGGTGTAGAGCCCTTGTATGATATGTGAGTCATCCTACATAGCTTCCATAGACCAAGCCATGTAGATTTATCTTTTAGCTCATGCAGGGCAGCCATCTGGGAGCTACAGGCATAACTTAAAGACAGTTATCAGGCAAAAAGAACAAGGAAGAGACGCGCAATCAGGCAGGTGGCATCCAGCAATCAGGTAAGTTCTTCAGCCCCGAACTGGGAGCGATGATCTGCAATAAATTATGTCTGCAATAAGGTACCACAACCTGCATTTAAAAGTGTTCCAAAACCCTGATTAGAGTCTAAAAGATCAAAGAAAATAAGTCATTCCTTGTTAAATTTGGGATGCACCTCTGGAAACCTCTTTTATTGGAGTATTTTCTTTTCTAGTTTTGTGCATTCAGGATGGTTATGAGAGCTGCAAACATGAATGGGGGAGGATAACTGATGTTTATGGGTGGAATGCAGGATACTAGTAAGTTTTATATTGTTATGGTGATAGGCAGGTGGCATTGGCAGGATTGTATATGGAGTTTTGGGCAGTATTGGTATGGATGAGTGGCCTATTGGATTCTTGAACCTAAGGGTAATCTTTAGGGAGGTATGATCAGGCCACAATTTTTTATAAAGACACATTTAAACAGTCTGGTTAGGTCCCCAAAGAGAAAGGGTGTCCAAGCAGGTTTGTGGGTTTCTTGAAGGATATTGGACAGCAGGGTCTTGGTTGATGCACTGAATTATATAGTGGTCACCAAGGCTGTATTTGGTGCTAATTCTAACCTAGTTTGTGCTCTTTAGTTGAGTCAGGTTATGGTCCTTAAGTATAAAAGAAATCCCTCACCCCTTGGCTGCTCACATGCACACTAGCTCCTAACATAAATAGGCAGCGTATGTGTACCCAGAACTTAAATATTAACTTCCCCCCTCAATCTGCACAGATCTATTTTTAGCATTACAATATGGATATGAAGAATGCATTTTTCCTGGTGTCCTGCTCGGGTCGCTCCATTCTTGACAATTGGGTTATCCGCCACAAGGTGGCGCAGTTGACTGCAAGACGAAACTTGTGGCTCCTCCTGACTCATATAAAGGCATCTGTTTCCCTAATAATCCCCAGAGCTCTCTTGCAGTCTGACTGCGAAGATGGATGTTATCTCTCTCTCCATGGATATCGCAGACAAGCAGGGCATCTCAAGCCTGTCGGCCGCTGCAGCCCTATTCCCACCTTTTTCCGTGGACCCTTCTGCATCCCAGCCTTCGGCTACGGATTAGGTGACGGTAGGAGAACGCAGAGGGTCAGGCTTCGGCAGAGCTATCCTCTGGGCCGCAGACCCTGTCCCAAAGGGTAGCCAGCCACAGGCAATGGTGAGCCTATATGGGGGGAGGGGAGGAACCACCTTGGGATCCCTTATGTTTGTCTCCCACAAGCTTTATTTTTGTATTGTGTTTGGTGCACTTGTCCTTTATTTGACTTCACTTACTCACCTTTTCCTCCTCTTCTGCTCCTCTCCTCTCGTCCAGGCTGCGAGGGGGGGGGGTGCGGACCCGGCCCGGGCCGTCGGATCGGGCTCCGGGGGCTGGAGGGGACGAGTGCTCTGGCGCATCATCCCTCCGTGGCAGGGAAGGGCTAGGCCTCCCCTGCCTGTTTCCTCTATGAGGTCCGGGCGCCATTTTGGCCTTTTGGCGCCCAGAGTCCGCTCCTTGTCCCTCCTGTCTGCAGCGGGTGGGGGGCGGGACCGCGCAATGACGCGTTCCGCATCATCGTCGCACAGCCCGCCCCTCGAGGAGCTTGCTGTTGGCGCCATTTGCCGAGCGCATGGTGGCTGGCTGCTGCGTCCCCTTCTTCCTCGGATCTCGACCGGTCCTCGCTCTGCGGGCTCCTTCCCATCCGGATCGGTGCTGCTCCTGGCCCTGCTTCCCCGACCGAGGTCCGTGAGTCACTTGTTTTTAATTTGTTTTGAATTTGTTTTTGGCGTGTGCATGTGCTGTGGGATGCTTATATTTTGCTTCTTTTATTTTTTCCAGACGGGTCCCTGTTTATCCATAGAGTGGTTCCTCCCGGTCTCTTCTCCTCCCCTCCCTTCCTGCCCAGTTGTTTAAGGGGTTCAGAGGGACCAAATTGGGGATTGTCCAGCTCTGGGCTGTTAGTGCCTTGTGACCCGAGTTTTTTTCTGCTATAATCACCATGATGGAGGCTTCTGGGGATAGCGAGATTGGGGCCCCCCTCGGGGACTAGTTAAGCTCTGTCTCTTGTGTGGTACGTGCCCTCTGAGCGGTCGCAGCCCCGTTTGTGTACCCTGCGCTCAAAGCGTAATTTCGGAACAGGTTGGGGCGAGCGCTGCCGGCCCCAGCCCCATTTTACCTACGGCCTCGCCAACACCCCCGCATCTGCATTTAGCTCCCAGTGAGGGGGAAGACAGCCGGGGGTCTCCAACGGACTTGGCGCTCAGGGTGGCCAGTATAGAGCGTCAGTTATCCTTTCTGACTCCGCATTGGGAGATTGTCACTACGGATGCCAGTCTGACCGGTGGGGGAGGTTTTTGGCAACTGAAGTTCCAGGGCCAGTGGGGCCCTCAGGAGGCTCACGTGCCTATCAATCTCCTGGAGTTGAGAGCAATCCGGTTGGTCCTTTTCCATTTGACTCCCTATCTACGGGGTCGTGCAGTCCAGGTCCGTTAGGACAATCAGACGGCGGTCGCCTATATGAATCGTCAGGGCGGGACTCGGAGCATGCGAGCCCTCGAGGAGGTGACCCAGATCCTGTCTTGGGCAGAGGAGAATGTTCCCTGCATCTCGGCGGTTTACATCCCCGGGGTGGAGAACCAGGAGGCAGACTCCCTGAGCAGGGGGACTTCTCGTCTGGGGGAATGGTCTCTCAGTAACAAGATCTTTCACGTTCTGTGTCGCTGGACATGGACCTGTTTGCGTCCCGACACAATCACAAGCTTCCAAAGTTCGTCTCTCTGTCAAGAGACGCACTGGCAATTCCTTGGACAGAGTTCCGACTCCTCTATGCCTTTCCTCCTTTCCCTCTCCTGGGTCGCGTGCTGCGCAAGATAGCCCAGGAAGGAGTACCGACCATCCTGGTGGTCCCTCGTTGGCCGAGGCAGTGTTGGTTCGCTGACATAGTCCAGATGTCAGTGGATCGCTACGTCATGCCTGATGATCCAGGGCTTCTCACTCAGGGTCTGTCACGCTACCCCAATTTACAAACGCTGGATTTGACGGCTTGGCTGCTGAAACCTCCATCTTAACGGAGAAAGGGCTGTCTGCCCCGGTCGTGCGTACCATGATTCAGGCTCGGAAGAAATCCTCCTCCATGATTTATTACAGGGTCTGGCACGCTTACATTGCCTGCTGTGAGTCTAGGGGTTTCCCTTGTCGCACATTTTCTTTTTCCAGGATTTTGGAGTTCCTACAACATGGTTTGGATTCAGGCCTCCAGCTGAGTTCCCTCAAGGGGCAGGTTTCGGCCTTGGCTATTTTCTTCCAAAGATCCTTTGCCAATCATAGACTTATCAAGACCTTTTTCCAAGGAGTCACTCATGTACGCCCACCGCGTAAGCCTATGCTACTGGTGTGGGATTTGAATTTGGTGCTTTCTGCTCTCAAGGGTTCTCCCTTTGAGCCCCTTTGCGATGCTGCTTTATCCAATTTGACTCTGAAGGTGGTCTTTTTGGTAGCTATCACTTTGGTGCGTCGCATCTCGGAGCAGGCGGGGCTTTGTATGTAGCCTCCTTACTTTGAGCGGCATCAGGATAAGGTGGTTTTTCGTCTTAAGCCTGACTTTTTACCCAAGGTTGTTTCTGCCTTTCATCTCAATGAGGACATTGTTTTGCCTTCTTTGTGTCCCGCGCCTTCAAATTCTAAGGAGAGGACCCTCCATTCCCTGGATGGGGTCCGAGCCCTTAAGTACTACCTGGTTGCTACAGAATCCTTTAGGAAGTCTGATTCTCTTTTTGTCCTTCTTGACGGGCCTAGGAAGGGTTTGCCTCCAGCCAAATCCACTATCAGCAAGTGGATCAGACAGGCGGTGGTGCAAGTGTATTCTGCCAAGGGGAAGGAACCTCCTTTTCGGATCACAGCTCACTCTACCAGAGCTATTGGTGCCTCTTGGGCTTTTCAGCACCAGGCTTCTGTTGAACAGGTTTGTAAGGCCGCTACTTGGCCTTCAGTTCATACTTTTTCTAAGTTTTACAAGGTTGATGTTAGGGCCTCAGCTGATACTGTTTTTGGCCGTAAGGTGCTTCAGGCGGTAGTGTCATGAACTACGTGCTGTTGCTCTCTGGGGATCCCACCCTTTCTTGGACACTGCTTTTGGATGTCCCAATTGTCAAGGACCCGAGCAGGACACCAGGGAAAATACAATTCTGTGAGTACTCACCTGCAGAATTGATTTTGGTGGTGTCCTGCTCGGGTCGCTACATCCCATCCTTGTTCTGTTATCCTCTCTTTGCCTGTTATGGTGATTTCTTTTTTGAGAGAGTTCATTTTAGGGCTGTGAGAATTATCATATGGTCTCTGGCCTTTTCTGTATTTACTGCTTTTCAACCACTGGGGATTATTAGGGAAACAGATGCCTTTATATGAGTCGGGAGGAGCCACAAGTTTCGTCTTGCAGTCAACTGCGCCACCTTGTGGCGGATAACCCAATTGTCAAGAATGGAGCGACCCGAGCAGGACACCACCAAAATCAATTCTACAGGTGAGTACTCACAGAATTGTATTTTTACTATAGCAGGAACACCAGCGCCTCTGGAAGGTGGCTATCCTATGCATAAGCCTACAATTGCCTAATGGGAAATATGGCACTTTCTTGGCACTTTTTGGGGCTTAGATTAAATTACTTACTTGTTGGCACCCCTTGCATTATACTTTTTTGGTGCTTTGATAAAACTACTTACTTGTTGGGACCCCTTTCATTATTCTTTTTGGGGCTTTGATAAAACTACTTACTTTTTGGCACCCCTTGCATTGTACTTTTTGGGACTTTGATAAAACTACTTACTTGTTGGGACCCCTTGCAATATACTTTTTGAGACTTTGATAAAACTACTTGTTGGGACCCCTTGCAATATACTTTTTGAGACTTTGATAAAACTACTTGTTGGGACCCCTTGCATTATACTTTTGGGGGCTTTGATAAAACGACTCACTTGTTGGCACCTCTTGCATTCTGCTTACTGGGTGTTAGAAAAAGCTACTCACTTATTGGAACCCCTTGCATAACACTTACTGGGTATTAGAAAAAGCTACTCGCTTATTGGAACCCCTTGCATAACACTTACTGGGTATTAGAAAAAGCTACTCGCTTATTGGAACCCCTTGCATAACACTTACTGGGTATTAGAAAATGCTACTCGCTTATTGGAACCCCTTGCATAACACTTTCTAGGGGTTAGATAATACTATTCACTTGTTGGCACTCCTTGCATAACACTTGCTCTGGGTTGGATAATACTATTCACTGGTTGGCACCCCTTGCATTCTGCTTACTGGGTGTTAGAAAAAGCTACTCACTTGGTGGCACCCCTTGTACAACACTTACAAGGTGTTAGATAATACTATTCATTGGTTGGCACCCCTTGCGTTCTGCTTACTGGGTGTTGGAAAAAGCTACTCACTTGGTGGTGCCTCTTGCATAACACTTATTGGGTGCTGGCATCCCTTGCATAACAATCATTGGTTGGCACCCCTTGCATTCTGCTTACTGGGTGTTGGAAAAAGCTACTCATTTGGTGGTACCCCTTGCATAACACTTATTGGGTGTTAGAAAAAGTCACTTACTTGTTGCACCCCTTGCATTTTGCTTACTGGATGTTAAAAAAAGCTACTCACTTGTTGGTACCCCTTGCATAACACTTGCTAGGGGTTAGATAATACTACTCACTTGTTGGTACCCCTTGCATTCTGCTTACTGGGTGTTAAACAAAGCTACTCACTTGTTTGCTCCCCTTGCATTCTACTTACTGGGGGTTTGAGAGAATTCCCTCAGCCCACCTGCATTACACTTACTTACAGTGTATATGCGTCTAGGCAGTGTATAGGGATGCCGTATCCGTCCAATCGAATGTAAAGAACTGCTTCAGTTTTTCTAAAAAGATCCGTAATTGGGGTAGGTCTGGGTATATCCATGCTTGCAGTATGGTTTTCCTTGCTACCGCTGGTAGCGCCCCGGGTACCTTCAGCTCTTCTATCATACATTCCCTGAATATTGCCCATTCTGGCGAGGGAGGCGCAAAAGTTACCAAGTTTTGACTTGCGTATTGGGCTACTCTCCTCCAAAATCTTTTGACTTTGGTGCAGTCCCACAAACCATGATAAAGGTCAGCTGATTCCGCAGCACATGTCAGACACCAAAGTGACTCAGACAGACCCATCTGGAAGGATTTGAGTGTGGAGACATAATTATAATAAAACTGCCTTAGCAGCATTTCTATATATGAGGAAGCCGACAAGATGGACCAAGAATAGTTGTATGATTTTAAAATTCGGGCACAGGATAGATTTGGAAAATGCTGGAGCCACTTGGTCATGCCTGCTTTCTGGTTCTCCCAAACCAGCCTCTTTCTCAGAAAATCATAATGAATAGATATGGCTTTCCTACCCAACGGGGTAGGAAAAAAGACTAAAAAGACTATCCAGATCATAGGTGAGTGTTTTTTAAAATAATTTTTTAAACTAGCAGGGGGGAAACCAGGCCCATAGGCTCGGCACTTAACGGTAGGAGAAACAAACACATAGGCCCTACGTGCTCGGCACTTAACGGTAGGAGAAACAAACACATAGGCCCTACGTGCTAGGCACTTAACAGTAGGCGAAACAAACACATAGGGCCTACGTGCTCAGCACTTAACGGTAGGAGAAACAAACACATAGGGCCTACGTGCTAGGCACTTAACAGTAGGCGAAACAAACACATAGGGCCTACGTGCTCAGCACTTAACGGTAGGAGAAACAAACACATAGGCCCTACGTGCTAGGCACTTAACGGTAGGAGAAACAAACACATAGGGCCTACGTGCTAGGCACTTAACGGTAGGAGAAACAAACACATAGGGCCTACGTGCTTGGCACCAAGGATGCCTATTAAGGGCATGAGCACCAATATTATATAGGCCCAGGCTTGTACTTCAAAGTGAATTGATAACTAGACAAAGCAGCTAACTATCGAAGACCAATTTGGCATCCAATTTGGCCAGAGCCAACTCATAAGTAAGTGGATTATTTTCAGTTCTTACTTCAGACTGAGCCCCATATAAATAATCATGCAACTTGTCAACAATAGCAATAAAAACTCCAGTTTGTGTACAGGATAGTTCTTCTCACTACTGACGTATGCCTCAGGCCTCAAGCCAACAACAGTATCCTACTATTGATGCAAAACTCCTCCTAATTCATCATAGCTGGCAGCCACATGCAAGATGTATGGCTTGCTTTTGTCAGCATAGGCCAACGCTTTTAAGGTGGAAAAAGCAACACATGCAGAAGTTCACTTCTCATTAAAAGAGCTTCGTTAGAAGCTGCAGTGCCATTTTCGAAGCTAGAGGCAGTTTTCAAAAGGTCATTGAGAGGCCGTGCCATCTTAGAATAACTCTCCATGAAACAGCTATAGTAACTGCAAAATCCTAAGAAGGACCACAATTCAGTCAGATCTGTAGGGCGTGGCCAGTTAACCACAGCTTCCACTTTCACTGGGTCAGTCTCTAGTAAAAAATAACCACAATCCACTCCAGAGGCGATTTCTACCTACACTTTCAACGGTTCTACTGAACAACAAGGCTTACCCACACATCCTCCAGGTAATTTTTGTGCAAAAGTGTGGCAAATGTCTTGTAATTCAGAGGCCACTGGTAAAGCCGTCAGTGAAGTCTCCCTTTGAGGTTGAAGAAATTAAAGGAAAGCAGCTTCCACAGCTTCAACATTTGACCTCACAATCATGGGTGCAGACTCATGCACTCTAAGGGAGCACACCCTTCAGCCACCACCCCTGGAATGTGTAAATCCACTTTGCAACAGCCATCCATAAAGACAGGGTTCTTCCTCACCCCATGAACAGGCACAGTATTCACAGGCTATAATAGAATATGACTTAAATGCTGACGATAAAAGAGCTGGTAAATAATAGTCAATTATAATAATAGGCAATTCAAAAAGCTGTGGCTAAAGTTACACACTCTTAGACTCCTCTGTTTGGGACCTCCCAACTTTACTAGGGAATTTAGCCCCCCCCCCAGTATTAAATGGAAAATAGCGCACTGTATGACTTGGCCGGCCACAGTGAAAACATGTCCTCTTAAAACCCGTATTGGAATAGTGAGACTTAACTGTAGAGGGCCTCAGATGTGGATTGTCTATGGGTTATCCTGGTTTGATCACTTTCTTTTTCACCTACCTCTGTGCCAGTGGACTTGAATTTACTCTTAGAATGTGTACTAAAACAAATGTTAGCCTCTTGTTTCTTTACTTTGGTCATTGTCTCAATAAAAGTAAAGTCTTTCTCTCTTAAGACAACCCGCAACACAGAAGATACAGGATGATATGGCAACAGTCCCTTGATAATTTGAAAGGTTCTCAACTGGTTAACCTTGGTGGGGAAGATGACTCTTTTGGTAAGCTATCATAATATCATAGATAATATGGTTGAAAAAAGACATTTGTCCATCAAGTTCAACCAAGTGTTGGGGGCCAAGAGAACCTCTAATCGGCATGCAAACTCAAAAACTCCCTCTCCTTCTTTGGTTTTATCTGTTTAAAATCACCCAGCATTTGTGCAGGATCACGATACTGTTCATAAGCACTTGTAACCACAAGAATGTAATCCTGAGCAATAGTACTCACATGGGTTTCCTTGTATAAATGATGCAGGAGGCTTTAAACTTTCGATAATCCTTGGCACTTCAGAACCTTTCAACAACAAGCACTCCAAACTGGTCTCCTGTTTCACAGATATGGTGTCTACACGGTCAGTCTTTGTGTGAGAAGCATTTCCTTCTGTGGCCTAACTCTTCAAGGGTAGCTTCCTCCACACAGTGGTTGAAATTACTGGAAAGATACCAGCACAGCCAGATACTCCACCCCCTTTGGATATATGCAAAAGGGCCCTTTAACAGGATCCAGATCAACCTCACTGCAGCAGAGATAATCAGCAACCAGTTCATGACCATCACTATCCTCCCTTTTATCCACTGGAGCGGCATACTGCAAGGTATCTGTTACTCTTAATGCTTCCTGTAGTTGACGAGTGCTCACAGAGATTTAGCAAACACTCAGTTAACAGGCAGCGCCTCTTCCAGGGCCCACTGCCACACAACTTGTATGGATAACAATGGCATGTTAGCTCTTGTCCTGTCTCTGATTTCAGCCGTGCCTCCAAATGTAGCCAGCATGTGCCTCCAAAAGTTACTACTGAGTAATCCCTTTCTGGTAGAAAGCATGGCACCATCCGTGTGGTTTCAGAAGAAACTGAGCCTCTGCTGTTGATTTGGGTAAAGCATGATGCGATTTATTTCTAGTTCAAGGCCTCCAGCCACTCAGGCCTGATGAACACAGGGGATATGTCGAGTGGCAATATCTTTTAATAAATAGTTAACATGATTGCTTGCTAGGAACAACTAATAAAGAGCTGCAAATGAGCAGTCCAGAAAACTCTATAGCTATTACTCCAGCTTCCAATAAAGTAGAACTGTTCACCCTCAGTTATGAATTAAAAGTTCAGGTGTATTCTCATATGTCACAATAGGCTGGTTCTCTGAAGACACATAAAGCTGCTCTCCACCCCGGGCAGGGGAGAAAGACCTAGAACAAAGGTCCAGCCCCCTTTTATAGACTTTGACCCAAGGCATCACTGGGAAATCACCAGCTGATGACCTCACAAGCAAAAATAGTCTCTCTACCATCTTGAAGGAGGATAGATAACAGGCAAACACGACACATCCCCACACCAGGATTCAGAATTCAAGCTCAGATTGTGAAAGAGTGGTTCAGAACGTGAGAAATCATTTCAGACAGGCCTGAACCCCAATGACAATCTCAGTGATGTGCTGGAGAAGACTTTGTACATTGGTCCACATTTCTCATAATCAATACAAAAATAATGCAGCTCTGGACAGAAATTCATTTTGTGGCATTGCAGAAGCTCGTTCCAACGACTCCACAGTGAATTCATACCGTTGAATTAGGAGGTATAAAACACCAGATCAAAAGACTAATTGATTGCATATTTTATTTGTACCAGAAGAGGGCAGTAGTAGATTGCACTATTCCTGGTAAATCACTGTGCATCCTCATTAACTGTATGTAGTTCTGTGTTGTGGCTTATCCTAGTTGCATGTGGTTTGTTACATATGTCAGAAATTGTGAAAAAAATTATAGACTATGGATTATTTTTGTTCAAATATCTTTTTCTTTAATTAAAAAATAGCAAAATCCATATATTTGATGTATTGCTTTCCTTTGAGTTTGAGCACTACTGCATAATTATAAAAATGCACATGAATATATTGCTTTTCATTTTTATATGTATATATAAAATTAAAATCTATTTTCCCTAAAGTTATAACATAATATATTATTATTTTAAATATATATTTGATAACAGGGTAAAAACAGTACATTCCTACTGTATTGGTTTAGAAGCTATGGAAATCGCTGGTTCCAGGAACTGTTACAGTCCATAGATTTTGTGTACACATGGATTTCTCTGCAAAAGATATGGTCTACCAAACCCAGAGAAAATTGCCTCTCCCTAACGGAGAAATGGACGCTTGCTCATTCCAGCATTTCTTCACATGCATATTCGCTCCCACCAGGATAATCATGGGCCAGCCCCAAGATATCAGGCATCATTAAAGATTGTTTTTAAAACATTTATATATATAATTTTCAATTCAAAATCTTGAATGTATATCTATAGTTAAAATGTTATTTTTACAAGTTCCCATTATTGTGAGCCATAGTTATGTCCTAAGGTGATGAAATGCAAATCTGTGTAAAAAAAGCAACAATGTATTTACATTAGCAAGAGTACTCTTGGTGTGTTTGGTGTACAGAGTACTCTTGGTGTGTTTGGTGTACAGAGTACTCTTGGCGTGTTTGGTGTACAGAGCACTCTTGGTGTGTTTGGTGTACAGAGTACTCTTGGCGTGTTTGGTGTACAGAGTACTCTTGGTGTGTTTGGTGTACAGAGTACTCTTGGTGTGTTTGGTGTACAGAGTACTCTTGGTGTGTTTGGTGTACAGAGTACTCTTGGTGTGTTTGTTGTACAGCGTACTCTTGGTGTGTTTGGTGTACAGAGTACTCTTAGTGTGTTTGGTGTACAGAGTACTCTTGGTGTGTTTGGTGTACAGAGTACTCTTGGTGTGTTTGGGGTACAGAGCACTCTTGGTGTGTTTGGTGTACAGAGTACTCTTGGTGTGTTTGTTGTACAGAGTACTCTTAGTGTGTTTGGTGTACAGAGTACTCTTGGTGTGTTTGGTGTACAGAGTACTCTTGGTGTGTTTGGTGTACAGAGTACTCTTGGTGTGTTTGGTGTACAGCGTACTCTTGGTGTGTTTGGTGTACAGAGTACTCTTAGTGTGTTTGGTGTACAGAGTACTCTTGGTGTGTTGGGTGTACAGAGTACTCTTGGTGTGTTGGGTGTACAGAGTACTCTTGGTGTGTTTGGTGTACAGAGCACTCTTGGTGTGTTTGGTGTGCAGAGTACTCTTGGTGTGTTTGGTGTACAGAGTACTCTTGGCGTGTTTGGTGTACAGAGTACTCTTGCTGTGTTTGGTGTACAGAGTACTCTTGGTGTGTTTGGTGTACAGAGTACTCTTGGTGTGTTTGGTGTACAGAGCACTCTTGGTGTGTTTGGTGTACAGAGTACTCTTGGTGTGTTTGTTGTACAGAGTACTCTTAGTGTGTTTGGTGTACAGAGTACTCTTGGTGTGTTTGGTGTACAGAGTACTCTTGGTGTGTTTGGTGTACAGAGTACTCTTGGTGTGTTTGTTGTACAGCGTACTCTTGGTGTGTTTGGTGTACAGAGTACTCTTAGTGTGTTTGGTGTACAGAGTACTCTTGGTGTGTTTGGTGTACAGAGTACTCTTGGTGTGTTTGGGGTACAGAGCACTCTTGGTGTGTTTGGTGTACAGAGCACTCTTGGTGTGTTTGGTGTACATAGTACTCTTAGTGTGTTTGGTGTACAGAGTACTCTTAGTGTGTTTGGTGTACAGAGTACTCTTGGTGTGTTTGGTGTACAGAGTACTCTTGGTGTGTTTGGTGTACAGAGTACTCTTGGTGTGTTTGGTGTACAGAGTACTCTTGGTGTGTTTGGTGTACAGAGTACTCTTGGCGTGTTTGGTGTACAGAGTACTCTTGGCGTGTTTGGTGTACAGAGCACTCTTGGCGTGTTTGGTGTACAGAGCACTCTTGGTGTGTTTGGTGTACAGAGCACTCTTGGCGTGTTTGGTGTACAGAGTACTCTTGGCGTGTTTGGTGTACAGAGTACTCTTGGTGTGTTTGGTGTACAGAGCACTCTTGGTGTGTTTGGTGTACAGAGCACTCTTGGCGTGTTTGGTGTACAGAGCACTCTTGGCGTGTTTGTTGTACAGAGTACTCTTGGCGTGTTTGGTGTACAGAGTACTCTTGGTGTGTTTGGTGTACAGAGCACTCTTGGTGTGTTTGGTGTACAGAGCACTCTTGGCGTGTTTGGTGTACAAAGCACTCTTGGCGTGTTTGGTGTACAGAGTAATCTTGGCGTGTTTGGTGTACAGAGCACTCTTGGCGTGTTTGGTGTACAGAGCACTCTTGGCGTGTTTGGTGTGCAGAGCACTCTTGGCGTGTTTGGTGTACAGAGTACTCTTGGCGTGTTTGGTGTACAGAGCACTCTTGGCGTGTTTGGTGTACAGAGCACTCTTGGCGTGTTTGGTGTACAGAGCACTCTTGGCGTGTTTGGTGTACAGAGCACTCTTGGCGTGTTTGGTGTACAGAGTACTCTTGGCGTGTTTGGTGTACAGAGCACTCTTGGCGTGTTTGGTGTACAGAGCACTTTTGGCGTGTTTGGTGTACAGAGCACTCTTGGCGTGTTTGGTGTACAGAGTACTCTTGGCGTGTTTGGTGTACAGAGTACTCTTGGCGTGTTTGGTGTACAGAGCACTCTTGGCGTGTTTGGTGTACAGAGTACTCTTGGCGTGTTTGGTGTACAGAGCACTCTTGGCGTGTTTGGTGTACAGAGCACTCTTGGCGTGTTTGGTGTACAGAGCACTCTTGGCGTGTTTGGTGTACAGAGCACTCTTGGCGTGTTTGGTGTACAGAGCACTCTTGGCGTGTTTGGTGTACAGAGCACTCTTGGCGTGTTTGGTGTACAGAGCACTCTTGGCGTGTTTGGTGTACAGAGCACTCTTGGCGTGTTTGGTGTACAGAGCACTCTTGGCGTGTTTGGTGTACAGAGTACTCTTGGCGTGTTTGGTGTACAGAGTACTCTTGGTGTGTTTGGTGTACAGAGTACTCTTGGTGTGTTTGGTGTACAGAGTACTCTTGGTGTGTTTGTTGTACAGCGTACTCTTGGTGTGTTTGGTGTACAGAGTACTCTTAGTGTGTTTGGTGTACAGAGTACTCTTGGTGTGTTTGGGGTACAGAGCACTCTTGGTGTGTTTGGTGTACAGAGTACTCTTGGTGTGTTTGTTGTACAGAGTACTCTTAGTGTGTTTGGTGTACAGAGTACTCTTGGTGTGTTTGGTGTACAGAGTACTCTTGGTGTGTTTGGTGTACAGAGTACTCTTGGTGTGTTTGGTGTACAGCGTACTCTTGGTGTGTTTGGTGTACAGAGTACTCTTAGTGTGTTTGGTGTACAGAGTACTCTTGGTGTGTTGGGTGTACAGAGTACTCTTGGTGTGTTGGGTGTACAGAGTACTCTTGGTGTGTTTGGTGTACAGAGCACTCTTGGTGTGTTTGGTGTGCAGAGTACTCTTGGTGTGTTTGGTGTACAGAGTACTCTTGGCGTGTTTGGTGTACAGAGTACTCTTGCTGTGTTTGGTGTACAGAGTACTCTTGGTGTGTTTGGTGTACAGAGTACTCTTGGTGTGTTTGGTGTACAGAGCACTCTTGGTGTGTTTGGTGTACAGAGTACTCTTGGTGTGTTTGTTGTACAGAGTACTCTTAGTGTGTTTGGTGTACAGAGTACTCTTGGTGTGTTTGGTGTACAGAGTACTCTTGGTGTGTTTGGTGTACAGAGTACTCTTGGTGTGTTTGTTGTACAGCGTACTCTTGGTGTGTTTGGTGTACAGAGTACTCTTAGTGTGTTTGGTGTACAGAGTACTCTTGGTGTGTTTGGTGTACAGAGTACTCTTGGTGTGTTTGGGGTACAGAGCACTCTTGGTGTGTTTGGTGTACAGAGCACTCTTGGTGTGTTTGGTGTACATAGTACTCTTAGTGTGTTTGGTGTACAGAGTACTCTTAGTGTGTTTGGTGTACAGAGTACTCTTGGTGTGTTTGGTGTACAGAGTACTCTTGGTGTGTTTGGTGTACAGAGTACTCTTGGTGTGTTTGGTGTACAGAGTACTCTTGGTGTGTTTGGTGTACAGAGTACTCTTGGCGTGTTTGGTGTACAGAGTACTCTTGGCGTGTTTGGTGTACAGAGCACTCTTGGCGTGTTTGGTGTACAGAGCACTCTTGGTGTGTTTGGTGTACAGAGCACTCTTGGCGTGTTTGGTGTACAGAGTACTCTTGGCGTGTTTGGTGTACAGAGTACTCTTGGTGTGTTTGGTGTACAGAGCACTCTTGGTGTGTTTGGTGTACAGAGCACTCTTGGCGTGTTTGGTGTACAGAGTACTCTTGGCGTGTTTGGTGTACAGAGTACTCTTGGCGTGTTTGGTGTACAGAGTACTCTTGGCGTGTTTGGTGTACAGAGCACTCTTGGTGTGTTTGGTGTACAGAGCACTCTTGGCGTGTTTGGTGTACAAAGCACTCTTGGCGTGTTTGGTGTACAGAGTAATCTTGGCGTGTTTGGTGTACAGAGCACTCTTGGCGTGTTTGGTGTACAGAGCACTCTTGGCGTGTTTGGTGTGCAGAGCACTCTTGGCGTGTTTGGTGTACAGAGTACTCTTGGCGTGTTTGGTGTACAGAGCACTCTTGGCGTGTTTGGTGTACAGAGCACTCTTGGCGTGTTTGGTGTACAGAGCACTCTTGGCGTGTTTGGTGTACAGAGCACTCTTGGCGTGTTTGGTGTACAGAGCACTCTTGGCGTGTTTGGTGTACAGAACACTTTTGGCGTGTTTGGTGTACAGAGCACTCTTGGCGTGTTTGGTGTACAGAGTACTCTTGGCGTGTTTGGTGTACAGAGTACTCTTGGCGTGTTTGATGTACAGAGCACTCTTGGCGTGTTTGGTGTACAGAGTACTCTTGGCGTGTTTGGTGTACAGAGCACTCTTGGTGTGTTTGGTGTACAGAGCACTCTTGGCGTGTTTGGTGTACAGAGCACTCTTGGCGTGTTTGGTGCACAGAGCACTCTTGGCGTGTTTGGTGTACAGAGCACTCTTGGCGTGTTTGGTGTACAGAGCACTCTTGGCGTGTTTGGTGTACAGAGCACTCTTGGCGTGTTTGGTGTACAGAGCACTCTTGGCGTGTTTGGTGTACAGAGCACTCTTGGCGTGTTTGGTGTACAGAGTACTCTTGGCGTGTTTGGTGTACAGAGTACTCTTGGCGTGTTTGGTGTACAGAGTACTCTTGGCGTGTTTGGTGTACAGAGCACTCTTGGCGTGTTTGGTGTACAGAGCACTCTTGGCGTGTTTGGTGTACAGAGCACTCGGTGTGTTTGGTGTACAGAGCACTCTTGGCGTGTTTGGTGTACAGAGCACTCTTGGCGTGTTTGGTGTACAGAGCACTCTTGGCGTGTTTGGTGTACAGAGCACTCTTGGCGTGTTTGGTGTACAGAGCACTCTTGGCGTGTTTGGTGTACAGAGCACTCTTGGCGTGTTTGGTGTACAGAGCACTCTTGGCGTGTTTGGTGTACAGAGCACTCTTGGCGTGTTTGGTGTACAGAGCACTCTTGGCGTGTTTGGTGTACAGAGCACTCTTGGCGTGTTTGGTGTACAGAGTACTCTTGGTGTGTTTGGTGTACAGAGCACTCGGTGTGTTTGGTGTACAGAGCACTCTTGGAGTGTTTGGTGTACAGAGCACTCTTGGCGTGTTTGGTGTACAGAGCACTCTTGGCGTGTTTGGTGTACAGAGCACTCTTGGCGTGTTTGGTGTACAGAGCACTCTTGGCGTGTTTGGTGTACAGAGCACTCTTGGCGTGTTTGGTGTACAGAGCACTCTTGGCGTGTTTGGTGTACAGAGCACTCTTGGCGTGTTTGGTGTACAGAGCACTCTTGGTGTGTTTGGTGTACAGAGTACTCTTGGTGTGTTTGGTGTACAGAGTACTCTTGGCGTGTTTGGTGTACAGAGCACTCTTGGCGTGTTTGGTGTACAGAGCACTCTTGGCGTGTTTGGTGTACAGAGCACTCTTGGCGTGTTTGGTGTACAGAGCACTCTTGGCGTGTTTGGTGTACAGAGCACTCTAGGCGTGTTTGGTGTACAGAGTACTCTTGGTGTGTTTGGTGTACAGAGTACTCTTGGCGTGTTTGGTGTACAGAGCACTCTTGACGTGTTTGGTGTACAGAGCACTCTTGGCGTGTTTGGTGTACAGAGCACTCTTGGCGTGTTTGGTGTACAGAGTACTCTTGGTGTGTTTGGTGTACAGAGCACTCGGTGTGTTTGGTGTACAGAGCACTCTTGGAGTGTTTGGTGTACAGAGCACTCTTGGCGTGTTTGGTGTACAGAGCACTCTTGGCGTGTTTGGTGTACAGAGCACTTTTGGCGTGTTTGGTGTACAGAGCACTCTTGGCGTGTTTGGTGTACAGAGCACTCTTGGCGTGTTTGGTGTACAGAGCACTCTTGGCGTGTTTGGTGTACAGAGCACTCTTGGCGTGTTTGGTGTACAGAGCACTCTTGGCGTGTTTGGTGTACAGAGCACTCTTGGCGTGTTTGGTGTACAGAGTACTCTTGGCGTGTTTGGTGTACAGAGCACTCTTGGCGTGTTTGGTGTACAGAGCACTCTTGGCGTGTTTGGTGTACAGAGCACTCTTGGCGTGTTTGGTGTACAGAGCACTCTTGGCGTGTTTGGTGTACAGAGCACTCTTGGCGTGTTTGGTGTACAGAGCACTCTAGGCGTGTTTGGTGTACAGAGTACTCTTGGCGTGTTTGGTGTACAGAGCACTCTTGGCGTGTTTGGTGTACAGAGCACTCTTGACGTGTTTGGTGTACAGAGCACTCTTGGCGTGTTTGGTGTACAGAGCAGAGACATCTTGGTTTGCTAATCAGCTGACTAGCTTAGGAAGAGATGGCGCTCCACATTCATGAGTTTACAGGTTTAACTGCTCCTGCTCTAATTCAGCCTCATTAGATGAGGCGATTACAATCTTGTGTTTCAGTAGCTATGGGGTTACCGGTAGCTTACTCACCTGGGGAGTTTATTACTGCTGCTTGATTTTTCTAAAGCTGCTGATGAGCTCCAAGGTTACAGTGGAAGAATTCTGGGATTTGTAGGCAAATCCTACTTTAGCAACACAGATCCACCGTGGAAACAGAATGCTGATGGGTAAATCACTGGTCTGGACTAGCACAAGCCTAACACAAATGTTTATTTTACATTCCAGAAAAGAAAGACTATAAGGCAGAACACAGAAAATCTAACAAAAAGAGAGTTTTCCTTTAACTCGTCCATATAATGAGGTGTGGATATAGGTATTTCAAGTCATTTTTTTTTACAAGCACAGAGTTATTGGGTGCATTACCACTTCACACTTTTGCTTTTGATTTAGAGTGTTTACTCTCAAAAAAATGTGAGTGTTTGGGATAAAAAATGTAAATGTTGGAGAAGAAAAAACAAAGAACACATACTTTAGACATGATGTACAAAAGGAACACAAGGATTCTGATTTATCAAGCGTCAGCGCCAATCAATACCACTCAGTGCCAATATTTTTACCTCAGCAGCACTCAGTGTGCGACGTGGAGGCTGATGAGCGTCTGTATAGTGGTGCTTAGAGCCACCGCTAGTAAACGCTCATTTGCGCTGGCACTGTAACAGAGTGCCTCAGTCGCTGTAGTAACCTGGCCCGCATTGATGAATGTGATGTATGTTGGGCTTTCTTATCAAAAAAGGACACACACAGCATCGGCGCTCTAAAGCTGGGAGCTGTAGTATAGAGCGCCAGATGCTGTGTGATCAAAGTCTGTTTTTGAACACATATCCACCAGTAACAAAGCGAAAACACATGGAATGACATTGTTATAACACTATGACATTAACACTTTAGTGACAGGCCTGTAATGACAATTCTGCATAAAAATATAAAAAGTCAAAAAAATACATAAAAGTGTTTGCTTGCAGCCAGGAGAGGTCACACAATGATTTGAGCAAAAAAAAAAAAAACCAAAAATGGTAAAACACGCTGTTTAAACACAAGCAAATGAAATCCCATTGAAATGTATGGGAGACCGACAGTGAGCGAAAGGTAATACCTGGTGCTCCGGAAGCTAGAGCGCCGCCGCTATACGCTGAGCCGCCTGTAATAATACAACGGACACTACATGGCGCTGTTAGGGTTGATCACCAGATTCGCTTTCATAAATGTGGTTTTGCTTACAGCGCCGGTGTTCACCAGACGCTGCCTGACGCTACGAGGCACTACCTGGCGCTATCCCTTCTTAAATAACCCCCTTAACCTACAGAAAACAGGCAGCGCCAATGCGGTCACCAGCCTACATCTAATTTTTCACAAGAACCATATAGTATGAGGTAACCCACGCTCCTGTTTAAGCTGAGCTGTTTAATAGAGGCGCTGTAGATTAATGGGGACCAAAATCCTGCAATCAACTAGGGTCAATGGGGCATGAAACATAACAATTAACAGAATGGCGAGCATAAAAGCGCCTCTCACATTCTGGATTATAAGTAAAATGCTGTATTGGCATCCCCCTAATGGCCGGTAAAGCTGAGGGGCTGCTCAGCACCTGGCTATAGAGACTCCTGGGAGGCCTGCCGGAGAAGTGTCACGCAGCGCGTCTCCAGCTGCTCGAGAAGTCCTTGGTAACAGGCATGTGCACGCATCCCTGAACAAACTGAGCACATTGTGCTCTGGGGTAACAAAAGTGTGCTTACGCAGTATGTACGACTGAGAGGTTGAGTGGCTAGAAGGCTTGCGCCTGCTGTGCAGCTGTTTCTGTTAGCACAGCAAAGGCACAAGTATTTTGTGAAGAGCCCCCAGAGGACTAAGAGAAAACTCCACCTTCTGATATTCAAGATGGCGGACCACAGCTCTTTTTTCAAGGTATTATTGGGCCGTGCAATAGTTTGGACCATAATAATAATAATTTTTATTAGAATCATAAGAATGGCTGGTACATTTTAAGCTGTAGCAATCAAGCCCTAGATGTGGTCACTTAGGATGACTCCTAGCCAATAACAGCCCATGCATAAACATTAACTGTGGCTAGAGAGTACAGAGAAGTGGCTCTAAAAGCCCATGCTTGTGTTCTAATTCTACCTGGTACAGAATCACCTATAAGGCAGTTTTCTCCCCCCAAAAATTGCACGCTTTTTATACTTGGTTTTAAATCAAATAGGTCATTCAGCAGCAGCACGTGAAAAAAGTTCAAATTTTTTGGAAAGAAAACTGCAATTTACTTTTATGGTACAACCTGGGGGTGATTCAGCCCCAGGAGGAAAAGGAACACTTCTATTTTTTCACCTAATTAGAACTTTCTTCAGCTGGTGCTGAATCAACCCAATTGCCAGTGACAAAATACAAATAATAGAGCTAGATATACTTTGATCTAGCAAAGAACATGTAAAATTTCCCATAGATAGAGATGAGTGAACCCCCTCGAAGCTCGGGTTCGGCAAGTTTGGCCCAACTAAAAAAAATCAGCTCATCAAACACAAACTTTGAACACAGACTTCATCTGATTGGCTAAGGCAGAGACAATGCTCCACATTCCTGAGCTCACAAGTTTAACCCCTTCTGCTCTAATTTAGCCTCTTCAGATGAGAGGATCACAGCCTTGTGTTCCAGTAGCTAAAGGGTTACTTACAGTGCTCTCACCTGGGGTCATTACTTCTGCCTTATTTCTGAAGTTCTGCATTGCGGACAGGAACTCACTCTTGTCAGCGAAAGGAATCTGGTATTTGTAGTAAGCAGCTATACTGAAGGGCTTTACTCAAAGCCAGGAAACCACTACCACTTTAGCAACACAGGGATAGTGGAAACATGGAAAGTAAATCACAGGTATAGGGGCACAATGCTAAAGACAAGGGGGCACTCCCTTCAACTGGAAAAAAAGAAATTCAATCTCCAGCGGTGACAATCATTCTTTACCATAATAACTATAAATCTATGGAATAGCCTCCCACAGAAGCTTGTTACAGTATCAACTGCTGACAGCTTCAAAAAAAGGATTAGATGCTTATTTAGAAGAAAAGTACATTAACAGTTACTATTAGCGGTTATCAGTAAAAAAAAATAAAAACAAATAAAAAATAACTTCCCCTACCCCAACACCCTTGGTTGAACTTGATGGACATATGTCTTATTTCAACCATATTGACTATGTAACTATGTTTATTTTACATAGAGGAAAACAAAGGAAATTTGTGTACTCACTGGTAAATCTCTTTTCTTGTCATCTTCCATGCCGGGGAACCACACCCGCCCTACTGTTTTATTGTGACTGTTGATGCCTACTATAGGGTTAGAGTTTTCGTTGCTAGGATCAGAACAAGTTATGCGCAATACACGCAGTTTAGCATCACTCCCCTCCCATGGCTATGGCTAGACTGCTTTTTAAATTACTGGGGGTGTCTGGCCACAGCCTGCCTTATACAGGCCGGGAGGAGCTTAATTTATTTTTCTAGCAGCCCCCGTCTACGGTTAGCCCATAGGTTAACCCACGCGTTGCTGATGGTGGTTCCCCAGAATGAAAGAAATTTACCGGTGAGGACACAAATTCCCTTTTTCTCGTCCCTTCCATTCTGGGGCACCACCATCAGCACCGTGTGGGACATCCCAAAAAATGGGCCAACAATAAAAATCCATATAAACCTGCTGGGTGGCGGGGGAGGAGAAGTCACTTATACACCCAGCATCAAGAAATATCCAGCCAGGCATGTTTTTTATTTTTATTAATGGAAGGAAGAGGAAATCATGTGAAAACCACAAGTTTGGCGGGAGTTTTATTCAGTTCGGGTGTATAAGTGACCTCTCCTCTCATTAGCCGACATGTTTATATGGTCTTAAGGGTGGGACCGTTCTCCAACAGCAACTGGCCGATTGATTCAACATAACCAGGAATGGTGGAACTGAAACCTCAAGAATAGACCTCAAACCCTGCATGGCCTGTCGGACCGTGGGATAATCGCCCGCCAACAGAGCCCAGGAGGACCCGGGCCAAGTGAGTATCCAACTGCTGAATTTGCTCTCCTAAAGCCCCCATTTGAAGATCAGTGGCTTATGTTTGAAAAGGCTTAACCCCATGCAGATGTGAAATAGCTGGGCTCCTATAATTACATGGGAGCTGCTATCTTGGATTATACCTGAGAGACCTGCTTACTCATAAGCATGAATGGGGGGTTGTGAAAGCTTTTGCTAGTACACAGACACACTGCAGTTGAGCTGAGAGCTTCCCTATGATCAGCCCAACCAGCAGAGAATGATGTTATCTGTTTCCACACAGGATGTTAGAAGGAGATAAAATCCTTCTCTAGCTGGCTGCATTGATATAAACATCAGCATGGCTGCAGTGCTTCTGTGTGATATTGTTTCTCTGCACGCCTTAGCTGCTGAAGAGCATTTCAACAGTTTTTTTTACAATGTTGATACAATATTTTTATAGCTTTATGAATCATTACAGCAGATGTCTTTTTACTTATGGCTAGACAGCAAGCATTATTTCAACAAGATTAAAGTAGGTCAAAACCCAAATCTAAAACATTCCAGGGCTGGCTGCTAGCGTACCCCTGGGACATCTGATAGCAGGATGGCCGATGTGTGAAACCCCTTGTGATTGGCAGGATACTTACCTTTACGCTGGCTCTCAAAAAGTGCTGGGTGGACATGGCCTCTGGGATGGAAAACCATTTTTTTTAAAAACGTGACACCTCCGAGCTGGCAGCATGGCGGGGGGGGGGGGGGGGGGGCAAGATGCAGTTCAGGAGCATAGATTCTGCCTGTCCTTCCACAACATCTGAATGGAGTTAAGCCCTCTCAAATAGCTTACTTCACTGATTGCGAGAGGGGAGCAAATAACTAAACTTAACCAAACTGATTTTTTGACTAGAGGTCCACTTTATGTAAATTGTCAGCAATGATATACTGGGGCTGCAGTTTTAGCTTTTGAGTCTTTGATCTAATTGGAGTTTCTTGCCTATATATGGGGCCACCAATTGGCGACAGCGAGACTGGCTTGGTGAGATTAGCTTTCTCCCAAGGTGCCTCCACTATATGCAGTGTTGATATACTGTCTGCAAAGAGCACTAGGGACCAGAGCCTTAGGTTCCACAGCCCGGAACTAAAATATCAGTGGGTGGAGGCAGCTTGCACTGCGCCCCATTCTGCCACGGGCCAGGTAGCAGCTGCCTCCCCTGCCTCTAAGGTATACATGCCCCTGCCTACAGCTTTATCTTTTATACACTGACTTTTTTTTATTACATATGGAGTTCTCTTTCTATAGCTTCTATAGCTGTGGTTGCAATAAAACAGGACAAGACACGTGGATTTTAATTGTAAAAAGTAGAAATGAATGCATACTAATGAATATAATAAATTGTTCAAAATTGCCAAGTAAAAACATATTGCAAGAGAAGTCACTCAAAATCTCCTGCCTAGCTCTCCTTTGTAGTCTGGTGTCACTCTCTGGCTAGGAGACAGTTCGCAGCAGCAGGGGTTACTAGTTTGTACTATATCCAGAAGGTGAGCTGAGTTGGAAGCGGTTTAGATCCCACCAGCAGCAGAAAGCTTAAATAGTGTTAAAGCATTAAAAAAAAGATGTGGGGAAACAAGCACATGTTCTGCCAAGCTTTACCAACACATCCTGCTGCTTCTGCGGCAGTGATACAGCAATACGAAATGAGAGCAGGGCTTGGGGATGCAAACTGGGGGGATAATGGATGGTTAGAAGTAGATTACAGCACTAATGCAGTATCAGGGGGCTGTGCTGCTGTCAGTTAACCATGAAAGCAAAACCTGAATGCTTTACCAAATGCACAAACATTGTGTTAGGTATATAGTCCCATTGTATGATTTTATTGTTTTCTTTTGCCAGATGTCACATCATCCATCTGCCATGTCACAAAGGAGGAAGAAGAATGCAGAGCTGATCTTTCTATGCTGACTACATTAAAAATATCAAATGTGTACTCCCAGGATGTGTAAGGGGCATACTGAGAATAGAGCCAATACTGTGAGAAGATTCCAAGCTTGTCTCTCCGAAGACTTACGGAACTCTTCTCTGCAAGTAAACTGCATACATGACCTATAGCATACCTATCAATTGTCCCAATTTGGCTGGGACAATGACAGATTTGAACCTGTGCTCCGGGGTCCCGCTTAGTCCCCAGTTTTGCCTGAGATGCAGAGACGCAATGCTTGTCCTGAGATTCCAGCCACAGGCAGTGTTTTTCTAAGCTGCTCTGCTTGCACAGCACCTGCTCGCATGCCGCGCACTGCTGACAGGCTTCCTACCAGAGGTCAATGAACTTATGCTGCCAGAGGGGTGAAGTTACACATACACTCCCGTTCATAGCAGCCAAAGGGCTGGGGAGACATGCCTGTGTGTGTGGGGGGGTGGGGAACTTGCACATGTGTGCATGGGGGCTTGCCTGTGTACATGGGGGTGCTTGTGCATGCGCGTGTGTGTGTGGGGCTTGCCTGTGTGTGCGTGGGGGGCTTGCCTGTGTACATGGGGGCGCTTGTGCGTGCGCGTGTGTGTGGGGGGCTTGCCTGTGTGCCTGGGGGGCTTGCCTGTGTACATGGGGGCGCTTGTGTGTGCGCGTGTGTGTGGGGGGCTTGCCTGTGTGTGCGTGGGGGACTTGCCTGTGTACATGGGGGCACATGTGTGTGTGTGAGTGGGGGGGCTGATTGCATGTGTGAGGGCTTGCATGTGTGTGTGGGGGGCTTTTCAATGTGTGTGGGAGCCTGCCCATATTATTATTATTAATAATAATATTTGGTGTTGCCTTTTTAGGGGGCATGGCTGGGGTGGGGTTTTCTGACAAAAATAAATTGGTGTTGCACACGTGTCCCTCTTGCCCGTTTTCAAAAGTTGGGAGGTTTGTCTGTAGGGTTGCTCTTTGCAACATTAGGATTAGTGTCGTTGTGAAGATTTGGGCTTTAATCACATAGGACCCAACAAAAACAAATAAACAAAAGGTTATTTTGTTTAGAACCAATTTGCGCAGCTATTTGCTGGAAATTTGGTAATACTAAACATTAGTTAGTTTAGGGGATCGCTGTCATTGTCTATAGATACATTCAGAGCCGGATTATGAGGGGGCACAAGGGGCGTGAGCCTCGGGGCCTCCCCCCCTTGCCCTGCAAAGGGGGCCTCCACCTTTGGTTTATGGTTATTAGTAATTTGTTAAGCTGTCACAATTTAGTTGTCCCAAATTTGTCCATCTGAGAAAAGCTTATTAGGGGGGGGGGGGGGGCTAGGGTTCTAATTAGTATTGCAGTTGTGATTCATGCGTCAAAGAGGACTCTGGTGGGAAACCACAGGGCTCAGTTTTGCTGGGAGAGTGAGGAGAGGGTAAGAAAACTGGAGCTTGCAGGTGCTATATGGACAAGGTGCATCATCAAACCTGGATGTGCTCCCCCTCCCAAAAAGATTTAGGTTTGTTTACACCCCTACACCAGGACATCCTTATTTGGGATGCCACTCTAGTTATATAACATTAGGATGCTTGAGATCACCCCTTTTGCACTACACATTGCCAATAGCCTACCTTCAGTAGCCTTGCACATGGTGCGTGCCTGTCCACCCAGCAGCTCACCCTATTGGTTGCTTGCAGAGTGGCGTATGCGGGATCACCATGACCACAATTGAATTGTAGGAGGGTGAAAATGTTGCCTGATTTGGAGCGATCTATTGCTTCTTAAAGGAGCAGTATCGCAAATTTTTCTTGGTAACTTATATTTAAATGGTACTTTGAATGTAGGTAAGTGATGGAGTAAGAATTACAAATGTAGAAAAAATGATGCTTGTGTTGTGCAGCTGGAGATTAATAGCTCATGTTTATGTCTGCTGAGTGTCGGGGCCCGACACTCTGGCCTGTTCCACGCTGAGGAGAGGGGGAAACAATGTAACGGGGAGGCCGATTCATTAATAGCGCCAGGTAGCGACAGATGAGCGACTGTAGCGTGATTTTTTCTGCGCCAGCCAGTATTCGCTGTGCTTGGCCGGCGTTAGCTTGATGACAGCGACTCAGTCGGTGTGCGGTAATGTTGAATACGGGCTGGGGGGTCGCTGTTTCACAGGTCCAGCGTTGTATGTGAGCGCCTGACAACGAATGGCCAGAGCGAACGGCTAGCTTCATATTCATCAACAAATCACGCTCCGAATGTGCTGTCGCTGTCCATTCCTTGTTTAAACCCCAGAGCGCTGGCGGCGATGTGTATTAACTAGTTTTTAACCCCTAAACAACCATATTTTTTGATTGTAACATTATACATGTTTTTAGAATCATTTTGTAATATGAATACATTAATCTCAGACCTGTTAGATCAATTCTGCACATATTTTTTTTAATTTTTTTTTTGACTTAAAAATAAATGCTAACATTGCAGAAGTGGTCTCTGATTTTTTGACATTAAAAAAATAATAAAAAAAATTAATACCAATTAATTAGGAATAATTATAGATTGCTCCATTGAAATGCATTGGACATCGCCAGGGAGCGACAGCTCATACCTGGCGCTGTGAGGGAATTTGCAGCGGCGCTGTTCGGTCCAGGCGGCTTCATGATGAATGCCGCGCTAGCCGTCGCTCTCGCCGGCGCTAGCCTCATTTTGCTTCATAAATGCGTCATTGTGACCGTCGCCGGGCGTACTTGAGTCGGTAGTCGCCGTTAGCTGCCGCTACCTGGCGCTCGTCAGACACTACCTGGCGCTATCGCTTGATGAATAAGGGCAAAAGTATCAGCTGTTCAGTGCTGGCAGCCGTCCAGCATAAGATAACAACATTGCAACATTGCCTGGCCAGAACTCATATATCTAAAACAGAGAGAAATGCTCTAGAAGTCATTTAGCTGATTTTGACAGTTTTCCCTTCATGTTGGCTCTGCTGCAGAATCTTTCAGTTTACCATTTTCTCTCTCTTTTCTCTACACATTTTTCCATATGATCTTTCTTTCAGCTTTGTGTGTTTTGAGCAAAGCCCAACCCAGGATTTTCACTATCTGGAGTTTTGTTTTGTGCCTCTAGGGGCATCCCGACTTGGGATGCCCTGATATGTGAAATCCCCAAGTTCGCCTGTGAAAACGTACCTTTCCCTGTCCCACAGCGCATGCGCGGGCTCTCATCCAATCAAAGCTGTTTGTACGCAGATGGGAAGCCTGAGCAGTAACCTTCCTGGCCGCCCGGCCTGTCTAAATGACTATCTGCGTGAGCGCGCCAGAAAAATGGGGGGATCTGTGGTTATCCAGGGGTCGTTTCACACAGTGGGGCATCCTGATTTAGAATGCCCAAGGGGGAAGGTCAATGGCCGGGTCTTATAGACTTCAGGGTTGGCCACTCAGGGTTTTGTTCCACTTTAATACATTTAGATTTTCCTGCACAGTTATTCAAAGAAGAATTTCAGTTATTTTCAGTCAGTTTAGTTTATTTTGTATAGATTTTACACATTTGAGTCACCTGGTCTCATAACAAAAGCAGCACCTCACACACACACAGCCGTTACCACTGATTACAGTGTCAGCCTCTGAGGTAAAGTGTTGCTAGGAGACCAGTGGGCTAAATGAAGCAGCTCACTAAATACAACCCAGCAGATCCCCCTATTCAGCAAATGGACTGAGCCATTGTCATTATACAATTTAAAAGAAAGGCATATATTTTTTCCTTTTTCTATCGCCAGATTATTTATACACGTTAGAAGCTATTGTGTGGATATTTAATTATTTATCTTTTTTAATGCAAATTTCGCGATACTGCTCCTTTAAAGTGGACCAACACCCAGGATTTTGACTATCCTGGGTTTTGGTCCACTTCGGTGGGGCACCCCGATCGGGGGTGCCCCGCTGTGTGAAACCCCCCAGAAAGCCCCAAAAACTCACCTCTCCCCGCTCCCACGTGACCGCTGCAGCCAATCCCCGCCGGCGGACAAGCGGGAGGCAGCGACGGACAAGAGAGCGCGCCCGCCGCCGCCTCCCGCGCATCACTCTTACAGGGAGCGCGCTGGCCATTCACAAACGGCCGGCGCAGGTGCGCGTCCTGCTAGAGGGATGCGCAGGAGGCGGCGGCGGGCGCCGCTGGATCGAGGAGCAGGTAGGGATTTAGGGGTTTCTGGGTGCCCCCCAGTCAGGGAGCTGATCGGTCCGGGAATCTTATAGATTCCCGGGCCGATCATGGGAGGGTGTTGGTCCACTTTAAAGCGGAAAATGTGTTCCTTGCTCCTCAGGATGCCCCATAAAGAGGTAGACCAACCCCCCAAAGATTCCAATAGACTTGAGGGGGTTGTTGATCCTCTTTAAAGAAAGTATCAACATTGTTTAGCCCAAAAATAAAATAAAACCGCACAATTTTCTACAAGTGTTTGATGGTGCTTTAATTGCATTCATTACATCCCATCCAAATGTTCCTTCCATAAAATGGTATTTAGATGAAGGTGGCTGCCGAAGTTTGCAAAAGTTTGAGCAAACTGCCTTAGAACAGAAGTGATGCAAATGCCAGCAACAATGGGGCTGATTCAGAGCCTGGTGAGAAAACTTTTTTTAGGAGAGAAAATTGCCATTCACCTTCATTGTCTACATTCGGGCTGATTCAGAGCCAAGTGAAAATTTACACCCGGTAGACAATGAAAGTCAATTACAGTTTTCCCTCCTTCCCTCTCACCTGGCTCTGAATTGACCCCAATATAGTTGTAACCATAAAATATTTTTAATGTGTGAAAACTTTTTAAATTAATTTACTTTTGTATAAATAAAATTGATTATATTTTTCATCATCATCATCGAGGTCAGTTTGATCTGGTCTGGACAAACCAGAAAGGCTTTGAATTTTTCAGATACATGGTACTATGATCGACCAGCCAGATACTAGTATATTAAAATACATTTGGGGTAATTAAAGGAGCCCTGTTGTGAAAAAATCCATATAAATGTGCTGGATGGCGGGAGGAGGGTCACACCCGACATTAAGAAATATCCAGCCAGGTTTGTTTTTCTTTCTTTTAATAAAAGGAAAAGGACATCCAGGGTGACAGATTCTGTCACCCCTGATAGACTAAGGCCCTTATTTATCAAGGGCTAGCGCCAGGTAGTGTCTGACGAGCGCCAGGTACCGCCAGCTATCGGCGGCGGTCACAATGACGCATTTATCACGCTAAATCAGGCTAGCGCCGGCGAGAGCGTCAGCTAGCGCGGGATTCATCATGTAGCCGACTGCAACGAACAGCGCCGCTGCTAATCCCATCACAGCGACAGGTATGACCTGGCGCTCCCTGGCGTGGTCCAATGCATTTCAATGGAGCAATCTTTAAATAATCATAATTAATTGCTATTACTGTTTTTTTTTTAATGTCAAAAATTCGGTGACCACTTCTGCAATGCAAAAATGTGCAGAATTGATATTACAGGTCTGATATTCATGTATTCATATTACAAAATGTTTAGAAAAACTTGTATAATTTTTACATATAAAAAAAAAGGTTGTTTAGGGGTTAAAAACCACTTTACACACATCGCCACCAGCGCTCTGGGGTTTAAACAAGGAATTCACAGCGCGAGAAATTTTTGAGCGTGATTTTTTAATGAATCTGCAGCAAGCCGTTCGCTCTGGCCATTCGCTGTCAGGCGCACCCATACAAGCGGAACCTGTGAAACAGCGACCCCTAACCCCGTATTCAACATTACCGCACACCGACTGAGTCGCTGTCAACAAGCAAACCCCGGCCAAGCACAGCGAATACTAGCTGGCGCTGTGAAAATCACGCTACTGGCCCTCATCTGTCGCTACCTGGCGCTATTAATGAATCGGCCTCTGAACCTGTCACCCCTGGATTTTATTCCTATCATGAGAGAATAAATCACAAGCTTGGTGGGAGTTTTATTCAGTTCGGGTGACCCCTCCTCTCATTAGCCGACATGTTTGATTGCATTTTTAATATTACACAATTTCGTGATAGTGCTCCATTAACCCTTTTGTTGCCAAGCACGTAACACCTACGTGCTGGCTTGGCTGGGCCTTAAGTGCCAAGCCCGTAGGTGTTACGTGCTTGACTTTCCTCGCTTCTAGTTTAAAAATACTCACCTGACCCCTTGTTGGATCCGGCCGGGTCTCCTCTTTAATTTGGTGCCATCCGATCCCCCGTGGGGGGTCGGATGGCTCCAGGAGAGCCCCCGGAATAGGCCGCCCCCCCCCCGCTTCTGCAGCAGCAGCTGCTAACTGTAAAAAAAAATAAAAAATAAAAATGACATTCACTTACCTGTGTGTGCGCTGGCTCCCGCTGTCCCTCCTCTTCACCTGGGGGGCCTCCGATCCCCCCCCAGGACTTACCGATCTTCAGGAGAGAGCCTGGGAGGCTCTCTCCTCTCTTCTTCACGATGGTGGCCGCCATCTTGCCTCTAAGCCCCGCCCCCTTGGGGGCGGGGCTTATGACGTCATCCCGGTCCCGATCACCGGCTTCAGCTTTCTCAGCTTCTCAGATGCCGGTGATCGGTGCCCTGGAAGGAGGTGACAGGAGATCCTCTGATCTCCTGCCTTCTCCTTCTCTGGATGCCGATCACAGGCATCTGTCAGCTGAGCGGCGAGGGACAAGAGCTTGCAATCGAAGGTAAGTACAGTTAAAAAAATTTTTTTTTTTTTGAATAAAATACTTTTTATTATTGTGTGGTGGTTTTTTTAACAGTTAACCCTTTGTGAGCTGGTAAGGGGTCCATGAGACCCCTTATACCAGTTCACAAGGCTGGGGGGGTGGCAAGTCACCTGCCCTAGCGGGTGGCTTGCCATTAACCCCCGCACCCCCATTACCTGCCTCCCCAAAGGCCAGGGGGGGGCAGAAGAGCCCGGGCCCACATAGGCTATGTGGGCTCGTAGGCTGCAGGGTGGGGGGGCCACCAAAGCTGGCCCCCCCACTCTGTGCCTACAAGCCCCCATAGCTGGTCCCGGGCTGGTTACTTTGGGTAAGGGGGACCCCACGTCATTTTTTTTTTTGGATTTTTAAGGGTTTTTAACCCTTAAAAATCCAAAAAAAAATGGGGTCCCCCTCCCCGGGAAGGGGGACCCTATGTCATTTTTTTTTTTTAATTAACCATTTGTCATCCAGCAGCTATAAAAGGCTTCTGGGCAGGAAAGGGTGTCTACCTATACATATGTGGTATCGCTGTAACCGGGAGAAATTGGGGTTTCTCACGCAATAAGATTTTATTGACAAACTTACATTTTTTATTACAAAAAAACTCTACAAATTGTAAAAAAATATATTTTTTTTAATTTTTTTCACACATTTCACCCAAAAATGTTGAGAATACACCTAAAAAATACAAACAAGACATTTCATGTTAAAGCCCAGACTCTGTTGAAAAAAACAATATATAATTTTCCTGGGAAATCCCTGGAAATCCTTTCAAAAATGACAGTTGAACATGTGTAGCGCGAAACAGTGAAACTCAGTCTGGCAACAGGGAGTGGGAAATGCTGCAGGTAGGCTGGCAGCGAAAGGGTTAAGGATGGGACAGATAATTAGATCTAGGGGGAAGGGAAGGTTAGTATCTATCAGACCCAGGAGGAAGTACAGATGGTATCGATCCTTTTTTCTCCTGGTGATTCCTTTACAGTATCGACCCCAATATATCCCGATGCCTGTTACTGAAAGTGGATCTGAAGTCAGTTGAGTAAAATACTTACCCTTTCATGTTTGGCAGCTGCCAGTAGGGCACAAAGGGAAGCAGAATGTCCAGTCACCATCTGAGGACTTATACCATGCCAAATTCTTCTAAGTTACTATTTGTCTCTACCTAAGGTTTTGCAGAAATAGGGTAACTATCAATTTCAGTTAAACTTGTTGGGCCATAAAATAATGTATGCATCTGTTTCTTCTGTGTTATACATTAATTAGGAGAAATACAAACATAGCTCGGGCTGAAATCCTCAGAGCGCCTGAACAAAGAGTGCAGATTCCTTTTGTTACAGCATAAAACAAACTTTGCAAACATGATAGGGAAGAAAAGCAACGTTCCCAGCGGGAGGCCTATATTTGTACAGCTACTGATTAATATGTTTGTAAGCAACACATTACATAGTGTATGGGCTATGCTGCTGGGCTTCTCAGCCGAAGTGTGCCGCCGCCGCTGCTAGTCATTAATATGCCGCTTATCAGCTAGAAGCAACGAGACGCAAGGAGTTAATGGAGGAACTTCTGTCCGATGAGCCTGGCGTTGTTCTTAGCTGTTTGCTGGTTAAATCACTAATAATCACTAAGATAATATTGGCCATTTAAAGCAATGACTGGTGGTCCACAACAAGCGAGGCATCCTAAATTGGTGGTGCCCACTGTGTGTACCCCCCAAAAAAGCTTGGTTGAGGTCAACCTGACTCCGTGTGACTGGCAGCCAATCGCAAGTAATATGCAAGCACACCTGGGAAACTCGATTGGCAGTGGGTAAGACCATGAGGAAGTACTGGCTGCCTGGCACTGGGCTTTTAGGGGGAGGGTGTGCAGCAGAGGGGGCAACACCAAATTGGGGTCTGGATCCCCCTCCTCGCCATGAATTAATAGTTTTTTTTTTAACTTACTTTAATGGTGGCCAAAAAATAGCTGTACAGAAAAACATAGGAGATTGAAGGCAGACAGAGGCCATAAAGTCTGTCCTTATTTGTATACTATATGATCTCTTTATCTTAGGATAGATGTATGCTTATACCAGACATGTTTAACTTTACTTACGGTTCATTTTTCAACTACCTCTGCTTGAAGTTTGTTCGAAGCATCGAATACTAGTTGCTCCTGATCTTCTGTCCGCCTTCACTGTGTACATCTTTATTCAGGATAGTGGAATTAATGTGATCAGGTCAGTTTCAAATTGTTCAGTTCAGCAGTTCAGGTCCTCATTTATCCAGGTTTGGTAGTGTTAAATCAAGGCATCTGGACTTGATTTTGGACTGGACTGTATTTTGAATTAAAGTAAATAAACACCCAATAAAAGAAACAAATGGCCACTCACCTTTTGTCCCCTGCAGTCCAGGAATCAGAAAATTCGCCTGATGGCTGGATCGCACTCTGCGCCGCCCTTGGTCCAAATTTCATTCACCAGCACTTCCATGTCAGGCTTACACTGCCCACCGTTAGTCACAGGAGCTTTACCATGCCCTACCCAGTCATTACAATGGAGGGGGCATGTCAGACCTTGGCAATCCCATTCCATTGCAATAGATGGGGAGGGGGTTGCAGCGCTACTGTGACTGATTGGAAGTTGTGAGTCTGACACGTCATCATGTACAACCTCATGTTCAGATAAAGCTAAAGGCCACTTTGGCTGACTTTGAATCACACCATAGATCCAAACAAATTGCTTTCCTGCTGCTGCTACCACTCTCCTTGGAGTCATTGGTGGGGAAAACTTGAATGGGGAGGCCGATTCATTAATAGCGCCAGGTAGCGACAGATGAGCGATAGTAGCGTGATTTTCACAGCGCCAGCTAGTATTCGCTGTGCTTGGCCGGGGTTTGCTTGTTGACAGCGACTCAGTCGGTGTGCGGTAATGTTGAATACGGGGTTAGGGGTCGATGTTTCACAGGTTCTGCGTTGTATGGGTGCGCCTGACAGCGAATGGCCAGAACGGCTTGCTGCAGATTCATTAACAAATCACGCTCAAAAATTTCTCGCGCTGTGAATTCCTTGTTTAAACCCCAGAGCGCTGGCGGCGATGTGTGTAAAGTAGTTTTTAACCCCCAAACAACCATTTTTTTTAATGTAAAAATTATACAAGTTTTTCTAAACATTTTGTAATATGAATACATTAATATCAGACCTGTAATCTCAATTCTGCACATATTTTGTTTTTTTTGTTTTTTTTCTTTAAAAAAATATCTAACATTGCCGTAGTGGTCACAGAATTTTTGACAGTTAAAAAAAAAAAAAAAAAAAAAAACATAAACTCAATTAATTATGAATATTTAAAGATTGCTCCATTGAAATGCATTGGAGAGCGCCAGGGAGCGACAGGTCATACCTGGCGCTGTGATGGGATTAGTAGCGGCGCAGTTCGTTGCAGTCGGCTACATGATGAATCCCGCGCTAGCTGACGCTCTCGCTGGCGCTAGCCTCATTTAGCGTGATAAATGCGTCATTGTGACCGCCGCCGGGCGTACTTGATTCGGTAGCCGCCGTTAGCTGGCGGTACCTGGCGCTCGTCAGACACTACCTGGCGCTAGCCTTTGATAAATAAGGCCGTTAGTTCCTATGCTTTAGACCTAAAAGTGGTGTGCATCAAAGTACATGGTTAGAAATTAGTGTCTCTGCAATCTCCTGCTCTCCTCACCCAAGATTGATGTGGGAGAATAGCTGTAAGCTTTTGCTTTATCTAAAAAACATAAAAGAATAAAGCTAAAACCTTTGCTATGTCCAATTTTCTTCCCCACATCAGGATGCTCCAGTGCTTAACAATAACTAGAAAACCTGATAGGCTTTAGGGATAGGCTCAGTTACTTACCTAATCCACACGCTCCTGGAGGCTGACTCTGTAAGTGGCTGCTTGGTAAGTGGCGAGTTAAAGCAGGAACTCCTGTGGTAAGCTTTGGGAAACTGGGCTCAATTGGTAAGTAAAATATTACAAACTGTACTTGTTTATTTTTGTGAATCAGTGTGTTAATGCTGGCACAAATTTAAACAAAAGAAGAAAAAAAAGTTTTTTTTTTCACTTTCTCTATCCTGGATTCCTGCTGAGGCCTAATTGAGGCCTAATTGGACCAGGTGTGTTATAAGCCATTGTACAGCTCTTGGAGCTTGCTCCTGGAGGCTGACTCTGTAAGTGGCTGCTTGGTAAGTGGTGAATTAAAGTAGGATCTCCTGTGGTAAGCTTTGGGAAACTGGGCTCACTTGGTAAGTAAAATATTACAAACTGTACTTGTTTTATTTTTGTGAATCAGTGTGTTGGCACAAATTTAAACAAAAGAAAAAAAAAAGTTTTTTTTTTCACTTTCTCTCTCCTGGATTCCTGCTGAGGCCTAATTGAAGCAGGTGTGTTATAAGCCATTGTACAGCTCTTGGAGCTTGCTCCTGGAGGCTGACTCTGTAAGTGGCTGCTTGGTAAGTGGTGAGTTAAAGCAGGAGTTAAAAGCAGAAGTGCTGAAGTGCTCAATCTGATTTCAGATTGTTATTTTAAGTGTTGTAAATTCTTCACTCTGTGTTTCAACAAATTGATACAATGGGTTCCATGCCTAACAATGCTGTCCAGTGTACATCTTGTGCTATGTATGCACTTTTTGATCAATCGGTCGATGGTGGAAATTTATGCCCCAGATGTCTGCGAATTGCTGATTTGGAAGCTGTCATTCACAATCTAAATAAGCTATTGGCAACACTGAGAGACATTGTTGTCATGGAAAAGAGTCTGGATCTCACTGATCTGGCACTACATGGGTCAGGGGAGGGGGAGGGTGGTAGTATGGGGGGAGAGGAAAAGCAGGAAAATGAGGCAGCTAGCTGGATAACAGTTAGAAGGTGGGGTAGTGGTAAAAGTTACAGGGAGGCTAGCCCTGAACAGACACCTCCAAACAAGTTTACCCGGTTGGTAGACGAGGAGGATGTTAGCTCAGGGATGGCACAGCTGCAGCAAGACACATCTGTCGGCTCCAGTAAGAAAGGGAGGGGAAATGGGAGAACAGGGCAGGCAAGACAGGTGCTGGTAGTGGGTGACTCTATTATTAGGGGAACAGACAGGGCAAACTGTCACAAAGACCGGGATTGCCGAACAGTGTGTTGCCCTCCTGGGGCAAGAGTACTGCATGTAGCGGAGTGGGCTGACAGATTATTGGGAGGGGCTGGTGTGAACCCAGCGGTCATGGTGCATATTGGCACAAATGACATAGGAAGAAGGTGGAAAGTCCTTAAAAATGATTTCAGGGACTTAGGCAGTACGCTTAAGGCAAGGACCTCAACTGTAGTTTTCTCAGAAATACTACCAGTACCAAGAGCCACACCAGAGAAGCAGCGGCAGAGGGGTAAACAGGTGGCTCAAAAATTGGAGTAAAAAGGAGGGGTTTGGGTTCTTAGAGAACTGGGCCGACTTCACAGTGGGCTACAGGTTCTTTGGCAGGGATGGGTTGCACCTCAATGGGGAGGGTGCATCTGTTCTGGGGGAGAGGATGGCTAAAAGGTTGGAGGAGTGTTTAAACTAAGCACTGGGGGGGAGGGTAAAAGCAGTTACAAAGGGAAAGTTAGCACATCTAGGAGGAAAAAGGGCAATATACAAAATTATCAAAATTATCATAAGCATTTGAAATGCAAGCTTACAAATGCTAGAAGCTTGACTAATAAAATGGATGAACTAGAACTGATAATAACAGAAGAACAATATGACATAGTGAGGGTAACAGAGACCTGGCTGGATGAAAGCTATGACTGGGCAGTAAATCTACAGGGCTACTGTGTGTTTAGGAGGGACCGTAACAAACGCAAAAGGGATGGAGTCTGCATAATTGTAAAATCCTCTCTACAACCCGCTCTGCGGGAGGATATATGTGAGGGGAATGACCATGTGGAGTCTGTATGGGTAGAAATACATGGAGGGAGAAACAAAAATAAAATACTGAGGGGGTTTTGCTACAAACCTCCAGATATATCCAGAAAATATGATGCTAAGGCAAATAGATATAGCCGCTAAACTAAATGAGGTAGTGATTATGGGGGACTTTAACTACCCAGATATAGACTGGGACGTTGAAACATGTGTTTCGCATAAATAGTTTTTTATCTAAAACAAAAGATTTCCCAACAAGTACAAGCTCCAACAAGAGGGAAAGCCATATTGGACCTAATACTAACCAATGTACCAGACAAAGTAATAAAGGTACAGGTTGGGGGACACCTTGGAAGCAGTGATCAAAAAGGCAAAGTTTGACCAACTTAGAAATGCCCTTAACTGCATTGACTGGGAAAATGTCCTTAAAAACAAAAGCATGGACACTAAATGGGATACTTTCAAAGGAATCCTTAATTTTCATTGTGACAGATATACGTATACCTTACAGGAATAAAACTATTAGACACAAATGTAAACCGATGTGGCTAAACAAAAAGACATTTCAACGTTTAAAGCAGGAAGGGACAGCGGAAGCATTAAAAAACTATAAAGAAGAAAATAAACAATGTAAACAACAGATAAGGGCAGCTAAGCTGGATCGCGAAAGAAAGTAAAACTAACCCCAAATTATTCTTTAGCCCCATAAACCGTAAAAGGTACAAACCTGAGGATGTGGGCCCCCTGGAAATCAAGGAGGACACCTATAGAGGGAAATGAGGAGAAAGCAAATTTACTAAACAACTTCTTTGCTTCTATATTCACAAAAGAATGTGACATGCCGAGTGAAATGCAGGGAAATAACCTCCATTGGGCAAGCTGTTTGAAGGTTTCTTAAGGGACACTATCCTGGAGCACCTTGGGGAAAATGACCTTATTACTCCATATCAGCATGGATTTATGAGGAATCGCTCCTGCCAGACAAACCTAATCGGCTTTTATGAGGAAGTAAGTTCAAGAATGGATCAGGGAGAGTCATTGGATATCATATATCTTGACTTTTCTAAAGCATTTGATACTGTGCCACATAAAAGGCTGGTACAAAAAATGAGAATGCTTGGACTGGGGGAAAACGTGTGCAGATGGGTGGTAAATTGGCTTAATGATCGGAAGCAGAGGGTGGTTATCAATGGTACACACTCAGATTGGGTCACTGTTACTAGTGGAGTACCACAAGGGTCAGTTCTGGGGCCAATTCTCTTCAATATATATATATGAATGACATTGGGTATGGATTAAACAGTAAAGTCTCAATCTTTGCAGATGATACTAAGCTGTGTAAAGTAATTAAAACAAAAGAGGACAGCAGGCAGCTGCAAACAGATTTAGATAAATTGGAAGCACGGGCAGTTAAATGGCAAATGAAATTTAACACAGATAAATGTAAGGTTATGCACATGGGAAGGAGAAATCTGTGTCATGATTACACACTAAAAAAAGAAACACTTGGTAAAACAAAAATGGAAAAGGACCTAGGGGTTTTAGTTGACAATAAGCTCAACTGTAGTAATCAATGCCAGGCAGCTGCTGCCAAAGCAAACAGGATCATGGGGTGCATCAGGAGGGGCATAGGTGCTCATGACCAGAGCATCATTTTACCCCTGTACAAGTCACTGGTCAGACCCCATATGTAGTACTGTGTACAGTTCTGGGCACCTGTGCTTAAGAGGGACATAACAGAACTGGAGCGCGTTCAAAGAAGGGCAACAAAGTTAATAAAAGGAGTGCGGGGACTAGAGTACCCTGAAAGATTGTCCAAGTTAGGTTTATTTAGTTTAGAAAAAAGACGATTGAGGGGTGATCTAATAACTATGTATAAATATATTCGGTGTCAATACAAAGATCTGTCCCACAATCTATTTATACCTCGGAGTTTAACCATAACCCGAGGGCATCCGCTAAGTTTAGAGGAAAGGTGCTTTCTCCACCGACATAGGAGGGGATTCTTCTCTGTAAGAGCAGTGAGACTATGGAACTCGCTGCCAAAGGAGGTAGTAATGATGGATACAGTAAAAACGTTCAAAAGTGGCCTTGACGCTTTCCTGGCATGTAATAACATTTCCAGCTATGGCTGCTAGACCACTGGAAGGAGTTAAACAGGCTGAACTGGATGGACTAAAGTCTTTATTCATATGCTAGCGATTTGGTAAGCGTATGTTAGCGTATTTTAGCGATGAGTGTCATGTTTTTTTTGCCTTTCACTTTCGTTTTGCAACTTCCGGTTTCCACCTCTGAGGAATCACCATGCGGCCTAGACGCCCTGCCACACGCCTCCCCAGCTACACCTCCGATTCTTCCCCCCCAACCCCTCCCTGTCTCCCCTGGCCCCTCAACATCCCCTGTTCCCCCCACAACCACAAAACAGCGCTGCAAAAGGGTGGATACGCGTGTTAACGGCCAGGTGGTTAAAGTGAGTATATGTTCCATTTATGTTGTGCAACAATATAGCTTGTTATATATGTTTATTACTGTATATATATATATATATATATATATATATATATATATATATATGTATTGATGTTTTTTTTTTAAAATGTGTTTTTTTATAGGATTTATGTGTTGCGGAATATGACTATGCCTGTGGTGCAAAGAGGCGCATAGCATTGGAGGTGAAGGCCACTGTGTCCCGGCGCTTCCAGACAAATCTCAGTGTCCGTTCCATTATCCAGAAGTGGTCGGATTTCAAGCGCCGGGACCCAGAGGGCGTTTATAGGCTCTATGATGCCTATGCTTCAGGTAAGTGTCACCTCACAACATGTAAATCAAATACAATAATGTTGTATTATAATGTAGTACATTTTGGTTTTATTTTTAAAGGTCTCCTTATTTTTTTACCTTCTACACAGATAAGCGCCCTCCCCTGGGTAAACGTGGGAAGGGTTTCCTCCCCCGCAGAAGAGTGGTGGGGTCGGATGAGTCTGCGGGGGAGGGGCCCTCTCGCCAGTCCTATCTTGAAGACCCAGGAGAGGAAGGGGATGACGCCCCAGAGGAGCGTGCTGCTGGGGGGAGGGCAGTCTGGAGCCTCAGCTCCTCACAATCGGACTCAGTTGAGTCTGAAAACCCTGTGGGCCACTCTCAAGTGGGGAGTCCAAGTGGGGAGGTGGAGTTGGACTCACCCACACTCCCTCAAGGATCTGGGAGTGAGAGGGAGGAGGGTGGCCCATGTGTTTTGGGATCTTCTGGGCCGATTGTGAGGAGTCGAGGCTCCAAGCCTCCTCCTCAGAGTCCTCCCTGGGATACCAGCAGCAGTTCATCCCCTGGTGAGTGCATTTCTAATTGTTGTTTGTATGTTACAGGTGGAATCGGTGCATTTTCAATAATCCTGTGCCCCTGTTATCTGGTTTTTAGGGCATCATAGAGCCTGCACCTCCAGCAGCTATGCGCCAGCCCTTGCCCTTGGGCATAGTCGTGGCAAGTGTTTGTTGTTATCACTCACATGGCATATGTAATGACATTCAAAACTACATACACATGTTTGCTGCTACATAGCATAATATTTTTTAGTAATTTTAAGAAAATTATGGAACCCCACTCCAGTTCAATCCAAATGCAACCAACCCCAAAGTTACTGCATACACCATGATGCTGCCTAGCACATTTTTTGTTTTTTTTTGTTTTTCATGCAAACACATGTTGCACACTCTACTGTGAATATGATCATCTCAACTTAAATTACTGCATTAGCATTGCACTGTAAATGTTTGAGGCACATTATATTGATGTGTCCATGTTGCACACCTAAATTATTCACCTGACCTCACGGACCAGTAAATATGCTATATATGTAATGTGTATAGCAAACATGTGTGTAAACATGGTAGCATGATTTACCAGATTCCCTAAACAGGTGGATGTATAATCTTAA
Organism: Gastrophryne carolinensis; assembly: GCA_027917425.1. Lineage (NCBI taxonomy): Eukaryota > Metazoa > Chordata > Amphibia > Anura > Microhylidae > Gastrophryne > Gastrophryne carolinensis. The sequence goes on along the minus strand of CM051237.1, from coordinate 249,939,476 downwards.
TTTGTAAGCGCAAACCTTATGATTGTTTTTTGTTTGTTTTTTCCAAACAGATGTTTCCACGCAGACGGACCCTGTGACCATACTCCCCACCCAAGCTCCAGGGACACCCAGCAGCATGGGCCTGAGCCACAGCTGCGATGGTGAGTACACTAACTTCTTATCCAAACATACTTTGGCCACCTATGTGTCACCCTAAAAGCTATCATAATTGGCATGAAGTGGGGTCCAAAGATGAAGCAGGGACTTGGCCTACAATGAAATAACATGACTGAAAGCCATGCACACTTATATGACATTGCCAAAATCAAGGTTGACACATGCACTTACTGGCATCCAAAGAGTAGGTAGCCTCATGAGGAGATGCTGGTGCAATTCTGAGGGCAACTATGATAAAGCACAGTAATGAATTATGCATTGTTAATGTGTGACAAACTAAGAAAAAAGTTAAGAAAACAACCAAAAAAACAGACCTTCAATATCAGACTGGGTTAAGCTTGAGGGTGGGGGAAGGGCAGGATTCAGGGTGACCTCATCAGGCGAATCATGTGAGTCATCATGTGCCACTATGCATAAAGCAAGAGATAGGAAGTTTAAATATTTCAGAGGTTTAATCTGCTACTTAACATGTACTACTGTTAGTATGCCAAAGATTGGTTAACAAATTAGAAGATACATTAAACCAACCATCATTTGCAATGTGAAAACAATGTACCTTCACCCCAACCTGTGGTGTCATCCCCAGCATCCACACCCTGCAGGCGACTGAGAGGAATCATGCACTTCAGCATCTCCTCATATGGCCTGTATTTACTCTTTGGACCCTGCTTGGTACCACTGTCTACAAGTAGATCATTCTTCATCTTTTGCATAAGGGCCCTTTTCAAAGTGTAGAAGCGTTTCTTGCAGGATGTGCCACTACGTGGGTATTGAGCAGTGCTAGTAAGCTGCTCACCAATGGCATCCCACAATTTGCTCCTTTCTTGTTTGCCTAAACACTGACTTTGGTAGCTAAATATTAAGTCCCATTTAGCCAGTGTCAGATGCACAAGAGTATTGTTATCCGCCAAATAAAATTCTGGCTCCCTCTTGGCAAATAGACGCTTGGCCTTGGGTGGCGCTTAACCTTCCGGCTGTGCCCTTTTCCTTAAGGAAGGTCTCCGGCCAGCACCCACCCCACTGGTACTCGGTCCAGCAGTGGCCGGCAGATGTCCAGAATTTGGCTCCATCCTGTAGGTGCACACACCACAAAACAACACACACCAGCATGCATGCAGACTAAAAAATGGCAACAACTGCTGTTTGAGTGTGCCAGATTTTATGTGCTCTTTGAACCAATCACAAACAGGCCCAGTTAATTGCTTCACACATACTGGCCAGGTGTTTGTAGCTACATCTTGACTCCAATGACTGAGGTTTCTGGCAAACATGTGTGTCAGGCAATGAACTAATTAATTACCTACTTAACAAGGCAGACAGACATTAGGAAGAAATGTGAACCATGTCTCTTAACAACATTGGAACTGTGGTGCCAAAAACGGCTATTTGAATTTTGAGCAACATAACTTTCATTGGCCAAAAGATGTCTGAGCAAACAGATCCGCAAAAGCTAGTCGTTTCCAACACACCTGTGGTAAGCTAATTACAGACCGGAAACAGCTAACAAACGCAAGAGGCGGCTAAGCGGACCAGTCCTTTGGATAAGTATAAATACCTCTTTTCTTAAGCATTTTTTTATTGATACACTGTGGCAAAGGCTGTGGTGTTTTGGTTTACTTAGCCCTAGCTTGCACTAAGTGTCTGGCTGTGTTTCTGGCTTACTGTCTGTGGCTTTGTTGAGGTTTTCTGGCATCAGTGCTGTTTCTTTGGGAGTTTATTTTTGGTGGCATATGCAAATATTGTGTGGAATACAGCAAGTGAGGATTGTTTTGGGGATTTTTGTGGGTTGTGCAGCAACTCCCCTCTTGGTTGTGCCAAACTTTGAAAGCATACTTGCAGCAGGCTGATGGTTCTAACCACTATACATCTGGTTTTGTGGTGAGCTGCATTTGTGTGATTGTGTGGATTGTGATTGTGTATGTGGAATGGTTGGACTGTGTGTTGATATTGTTTTTGGTTTTTGGGGCAGTGCCTGAGCTCTAGCCAGTGATTGTGAGATGGATGAGAGGGTGATGTTTTGGTTATGGATGTATTGTTGTGGCAGCATACAGGAGGGTCAGGAGGCAAGGGAGGAAGGTGCTGTGAGGCTTAGGGCACCCCGATCCTTTGCCATCCACCTCTCTGTCTGGGATTTAAGTGACGAGCAGATCAGAAGCAGATTTCGTCCGAATCGTGCAGCACTACAGTCCCTATATGATCAGATTAATCACCCAATCCATCCCTGGCATAGTTCGCCTATGTGCCATGCTTAATATTGTGGCACGGGGGAATTTCCAGGCAACCTCTGCCCTCCTCATCGGGATCAGCCAGGCTACAATGAGCCACATATTTTACCAGGTAGTCCTGGCTATTTGTGACCTTATCCCTGTTTATATAACATTTCCTGAGGAGGAGGTTGCCAAAATAGAACGTGCGTTCTACCGCATGGGAGGGATCCCTAATGTGCTAGGGTGCGTGGATGGTACACATATCCCTTTCCGCCCTCCCCGTGCACAGGAGCTGCATTACCGGAATCGGAAACAGTTCCATTCCATGAATGTCATGGTAGTATGTGACCATGACATGAAGCTGCGGGCCGTGAGATCTGGCTTCCCCGGCTCATCCCATGATTCTTACGTGCTCCAGCAATCAGTCCTGTGCCGGAAGTTTGAGAACAATGAAATGCCACCTGGCTGGCTACTGGGTAATTAATAATCCATGACATCTGTTTACAAGTTTAATATGTGGACTATTAACTAAACCAAATATATAACCGAACCTATAATGTTTACATTATGTTGTTTGAAATTTACTAATTGCTCGCTCTCTCGATCTGTTTATTCAACAGCGGACAAGGGATATGGGCAGAAAACGTGGCTAATGACTCCGGTCAGAAATCCACAGACCTCTGCCCAAGGAAGCTACAATGCAGCACATCGCAAAACCAGATGCATTGTGGAAAGAAAGCACGCTTTTTCTCTATTTGGCACGGCCAGGAGGAGAGATGTTGTACAGTCCACAAAAGGTCTCCAAAATAATCCTCGCATGCTGTGTCCTACACAATATTTGCATATGTCACCGAATTGAACCCCCTGAAGATACAGCACTGGTGCCAGGAGTCCCCAACATGGTCGCAGACAGTACTGAGGACACCCAGACGGGATTTGAGCGACGGGAAAGCATGATTACCTCTTTTTTCTCGGCAAGCTAGGTCACCTTAATAAAACACTTACTGTACTAGAGGGCCCTTCAAAAAAACGAAACCAACAAATGTGGTTGGTCTTCAAGTTCCACCCCAAAAAAAAAAATGGGTCCCAAAACTCCAAATAAAAAAAAATTAGGGGTCTACTTATATGGGAAATGACAAAAATTCAAATTATAAAAAAAAGGGGGTTTGGTATGTAATTAAATGCAACAACCAAACCAAATAGGGAAGTATATAAAAAAAAAAATTAACTAACTACACTTTTTTTTCTTTTTTAGGCACCATGAAGATTGATTTTGACTTCTGTAAATATAACAAAAGACAATGTAATATAAATAAAAGTTATCAAAACATACATGGTTCAATGTGTTTTCTACAGAATGTTCTAACAGATTGATTTCTAGCGAACAGCAAAAAAACGCTCAGGCGCTGTATTGAACACGTTGTAAAAACTCAACAGCGCCTATAAAGCAGATCTTTAACATCACATTCACCAATGTCAGCGTGGTTCCCAAGAACGGCAGATAGCAACTGAGGAGCCCTGCAATAGCGACTGACAGCCGATCGGGGCGGACAATAGCGGTCGCTCATAGCGCCGCACTCCAGACGCTCATCTGTTGCTACCTGCCGCTAGTATCGAATCAGCCTCTTAATCCACTGCCAGTGTGAAACTTACAGTATATCATTTTTGAAGTGAAACAAAATATACTATGTTTTTTGGTTACATTTAAGTTACCACAAGAAGAAGCTTTAGCATCAGCGTTTCATATTACTATGATCTGTGGGTTAAGTATATCCCTACCACCAAACAATATGGCTGGTATGATAAGTAGGGGTATGTAGTAATACTTTAAGACATGGGAAAAAGGAGCATTGGGCTTGCCCTCTGTATCCAAACACACCTACATCAAACCTTGCCAGGCAATAATTGAAAATTTCTCATTTTATTTGACATATAATCGAAAATTTCTCATTTTATTTGAAATATAATCGTAAATGTCCCATATTATTTGAGGGGCATTTGGATAGAGAGGACAAGTCTACTCCTTCTTTTTCTTACTTTTATGTAAGACTTTGACTTCGGAGGAGAGAGATTTAGGGATACTCATTAGTGAAAGCTACAAGATGTTTGGACAGTGTAGCCAGGCAGTAGGAAAAGCGAGCATTACATATGCACGGCAAATGGTTCTGATTGGACGAGAGCTCATGCATGCCCCATAAGCCCAGAGAGGTTTTTATACAAGTGTTCTGAGGGGGTTTCATGCAGCAGGAAACCCAAATTAGGATGCCCACGGGGCACAAAGCAAATCCCAGGATAGTCAAAATCCCAGGATTAAAGCAATATCAATAGCAACAATAACAACTTTTTTTACACTTACATTTTTACTTTTTGCACTTTTATAGTGAATCATATTTCTTTTTGTCTTTTTTTAATTAACACGGAGCATGCTGTGCAATATTGTGAATGCAACAGCTCCTGTTGTACTCCATAGAATGCTAATACTATAGCCAGTTTGATAGAGCTAATGAGGCAATACACACATAGGGCTGAATCTTTCAGCTCTGCCTAGTAATTGCATTTGATGGTTCAGGTGCATTAACCTGTTAGAAAGGTGACAGCTGGCATCCCAGACCTACTGCAAGTCACAAATAACCATGATGTTATTCATTTCAAATAAATCGCCATGACCTGCAGTCATTTAGGTATAATAAATGCCACTGACACATATGGTACTGCTCAATAACAGGAGCTAATTAAATTATCTGTCCCGGGCGTGTTAATTGTTTCAAATCCTTAAAGATGACACCTTTTTCACAGTCAAAAGATATAAAAACAGAGAGGATTTTGTTCATAAAATGTGAGAGCGCTCTATGCCTAGTGTGGTGAGCTCTCCATATTTTAGTGGATATAACATTGGAGGGTTGTTTACCAATTTGTGGAAAATGTCTCAATGTCCTACTGCAACATTTTTACCTTATCGGTTGCTCTTGGTGTCCTGTCACCATGTTTCCCCTTTCCCAGGTCTGAGACCACCAGGGCCCCACCCAGTACCTGTGCCCACCCCTTACCATCTAAGGCTCAGTTGAAATTGATAATGGCCCCTTTACCAGGCCATCCATGCCCCAGGTGGTCGTCTGCTTACCTCTCTGGTGACGTAGATTGATTGTATACATACCCAAATGTTTTTCACTTGTGCAAGACTGCAGCTAAGATTGTTTCACTTGCATTGAGTTTTTCGTCTGCCAGGGTAAAATGAATAACATCATGCTTTTTCTTGCTTTTTCAAATGAAAAAGACATGAGGTATGTATGTTTTTTTTTTGTTTAGGAAAGTAAAAAAACAACAAAAAGCACACTTCCCTCTCTCTGAGCCTACCAGCCTAAGCATGTGGTGTAGGTGCTAATAACCCAGGGTTCAGTGGCCGAACACCTGGGCTGGCCAGGTCACCAGCCCCTAAGCCTTTTGGGAAAGGTCCCGTGCTCTTCAAGAGTTGCTGGGGGCACCCCAAAAGAATACCGTGCTCAAACCGATGGGTACTGGGCTCTTCTGCACCCCGGAGCCCAAGAGAAGGTGTGAGTAATAGGGCATCGGGGTATTGACATGCCACCCGCCGGGCCAGCAGGTGGCATGTCCCCACCCCTACCCAGTGAACTGGTTTGGGGGTCCCCTGGACCTCTTAACAGTTCACAAACTGTAGTTAAACAAAAGACACAACACAAAATGTAATCTAAACGAAACTGTACTTACCAAACCGCATCTTCTTCCGTCTGTCCCCTGCTGGGCCTCCTCCTCTTGCTGTTATGTCTAAAGCAGGCACTCTTCTGGCATCTTTCCACAGGACGAAGGTCCCCTCCTTCCATCCTGGCAGAACCTCTCTATCTACATCACTGGAGGGTAGGGACATGGAGAGGGATTTTCTGGGGTATATACACTATGTTTGTGTGACAGATGATATAGAGTGACAATCAGATATCTCTCTTTTATCCTCTCTGTATTACCTCTCTCTCATCTGGCGATAAACCCCACATGGCCCCCTGTTTGAAGGCAAACCTGACTCCAGTATATGACCAGGGCCATCTCATAGGGGTGCCTCACGGGTCAAAAAAACTGAGGCTCACATCTGATACCCTGCAAGTTACTTTGTGACAGCACTTGCATTCCCGGAGGCTATAAAGCAGGTCACCACTGTCCACCAGATACCCCGTGGAAGGAGGTGTCACACAAAGCCTCCCCTCCTCCTTTTGTAGCAGGGATGCAGAAAGACATGTTTGTTTTGGCTTGCAATGGCAGCCAAGAACCCTCGTACCCTCCTCTTCTCACAGCATGGACAGACTGACATCTGATCCACAGATTTGCAAAAACTTAAAATATCATTTCAACTATTTCCTCTTTTTCTTGCATTTTGCCAGGGGTGTAACTTGAGGGGGTACAGGTAGTTGCGACCATTCCGGGGCTTAGAAGGTCAGGGAGCCCCATCATTGTTGCTTCTCCCCCCTACTTATCAGATTTGGGCTCACTTGGCATCATTTAGAGAAAGGAAGCACCACTTGTCTCTGCTGTTCCAGTCTTTAGCTATCTAGCTGCATCCAATTGAGTTAAAATACAAAAAAAGTTTAGTTTAAGAGTTGGCGAAGGGCCCGATCTAATGTGCACACCTGGGCCCCGTCACATTTAGTTATGCTGCTGCATTTTGCTATCTGCCTTTTATATAGAACTGCTCAATTGATTTGGTTGCACCAATTGTTTTTCTTCATTTTGTAATATTGTATTTTTCTTTATTAAACCTTGTTTTTAGTTTCATTTGCACCTGCTTAGATTAAAGGGTAATCCGTCAATTTATGACGTTTGCTTGGAGTAAAATACAAATACTATGATACTGAACGGGGAGGCCGATTCATCAATAGCGCCAGGTAGCGACAGATGAGCGACTGTAGCGTGATTTTTTCAGCGCCAGCCAGTATTCGCTGTGCTTGGCCGGCATTAGCTTGATGACAGCGACTCAGTCGGTGTGCGGTAATGTTGAATACGGGCTGGGGGGTCGCTGTTTCACAGGTCCAGCGTTGTATGTGAGCGCCTGACAACGAATGGCCAGAGCGAACGGCTAGCTTCATATTCATCAAAAAATCACGCTCCGAATGTGCTGTCGCTGTCCATTCCTTGTTTAACCCTTCTAGCGCCAGCTACGTAAAATTCACGTAGCTGCCTCTCCTGTCGTTAAACGCCAGCTACGTGAATTTCACGTAGCTAGCGTTCCCTTACCTTCCGGGCCATCGGGGGGGCATCAGCGGGACCGTTGCTGTGGAGCAGCTTGCAGGGAGTCCAGGGGTCAGGGGGAGGTGACCTGGGTGTGAACCAAGTCACCCGATCGCTCCCCTGACCAATCAGCAGGGGGCGCACGGCAGCTGTCATCAGCCGGCGCCCCCTGCTTACCTCGTCAGATGACGCTGGAGCAGAAACCTTTCCGGAGCCCAGGGGGTCAGGGCGACCGTAAGTAATACCGACCCCCGACCCCCCCCCCCGCCCGATCGCCCGCCCCCCCCCCGCCCGATCGCCCGCCCCCCCCCCGCCCGATCGCCCGCCCCCCCGCCCGATCGCCCCCCCCCCCCCCCCCCGCCCGCCCGCCCGCGCCGCTGATCATCTGTCTGTCGCCGCCGCCAGGTAAAGGCGATCGTTATGGAATGCTGCCATCCATCCATTCATCCTGTCACCCCCATGCAGCCATCCATTCATCCTGTCACCCCCATGCAGCCATCCATTCATCCTGTCACCCCCATGCAGCCATCCATTCATCCTGTCACCCCCATGCAGCCATCCATTCATCCTGTCACCCCCATGCAGCCATCCATTCATCCTGTCACCCCCATGCAGCCATCCATTCATCCTGTCACCCCCATGCAGCCATCCATTCATCCTGTCACCCCCATGCAGCCATCCATTCATCCTGTCACCCCCATGCAGCCATCCATTCATCCTGTCACCCCCATGCAGCCATCCATTCATCCTGTCACCCCCATGCCGCCATCCATCCAGTCACCCCCATGCCGCCATCCATCCAGTCACCCCCATGCCGCCATCCATCCAGTCACCCCCATGCCGCCATCCATCCAGTCACCCCCATGCCGCCATCCATCCAGTCACCCCCATGCCGCCATCCATCCATCCATCCTGTCACCCCCATGCCGCCATCCATCCATCCATCCTGTCACCCCCATGCCGCCATCCATCCATTCATCCTGTCACCCCCATGCAGCCATCCATTCATCCTGTCACCCCCATGCAGCCATCCATTCATCCTGTCACCCCCATGCAGCCATCCATTCATCCTGTCACCCCCATGCAGCCATCCATTCATCCTGTCACCCCCATGCCGCCATCCATTCATCCTGTCACCCCCATGCCGCCATCCATCCAGTCACCCCCATGCCGCCATCCATCCAGTCACCCCCATGCCGCCATCCATCCAGTCACCCCCATGCCGCCATCCATCCAGTCACCCCCATGCCGCCATCCATCCAGTCACCCCCATGCCGCCATCCATCCATCCATCCTGTCACCCCCATGCCGCCATCCATCCATCCATCCTGTCACTCCCATGCCGCCATCCATCCTGTCACCCCCATGCCGCCATCCATCCATCCATCCTGTCACCCCCATGCCGCCATCCATCCATCCATCCTGTCACCCCCATGCCGCCATCCATCCATCCATCCTGTCACCCCCATGCCGCCATCCATCCATCCATCCATCCATCCTGTCACCCCCATGCCGCCATCCATCCATCCATCCTGTCACCCCCATGCCGCCATCCATCCATCCATCCTGTCACCCCCATGCCGCCATCCATCCATCCATCCTGTCACCCCCATGCCGCCATCCATCCATCCATCCATCCATCCTGTCACCCCCATGCCGCCATCCATCCATCCATCCTGTCACCCCCATGCCGCCATCCATCCATCCATCCTGTCACCCCCATGCCGCCATCCATCCATCCATCCTGTCACCCCCATGCCGCCATCCATCCATCCTGTCACCCCCATGCCGCCATCCATCCATCCATCCTGTCACCCCCATGCCGCCATCCATCCATCCATCCTGTCACCCCCATGCCGCCATCCATCCATCCATCCTGTCACCCCCATGCCGCCATCCATCCATCCATCCTGTCACCCCCATGCCGCCATCCATCCATCCATCCTGTCACCCCCATGCCGCCATCCATCCATCCATCCTGTCACCCCCATGCCGCCATCCATCCATCCATCCTGTCACCCCCATGCCGCCATCCATCCATCCTGTCACCCCCATGCCGCCATCCATCCATCCTGTCACCCCCATGCCGCCATCCATCCATCCTGTCACCCCCATGCCGCCATCCATCCATCCTATCACCCTCCCATGCAGCCATCCATCCTGTCACCCCCAGGCGATCATGTGCTCCCTGGCGGCCGCGCTCGCACCCACCTGGCCTCCATCTCGGTCGGCTCTGACAGCTGGCATCTTGATTGGCCTCCTCGCCCTGCCTGCCCCGCCTCAGCCATTGGTTAAAGAGCATTGCCAGCGCGGGACATGAGAGCAGGCCACCGGACTCCGCCCACCTACTGGGTCAGGGACGTGTGACTGACTGAAGTGCTGAGGAAGAGACCCCGGAAGAAAAGGTATTTAAAAAAAACTAAAAAAAAATAGATGTTGATTTTGGAGAGGAAGTGTGTGTGTATATGTGTGGTTTTTTTTTTCAGTTTGGTCACGGGGCTCCCGAGCGCATGCCCATATGGGCGCCCGTGCCCCATGACCAACAAGTAAATCTGGCCAGTTCGGTGGTTCCGGCGCCCTTCCCCAGGGGAAGACCAACCTCCACAACAACCAGTACAACCAGTGAGTTTCAGGAAGGCTTGCGTCCAGAAAGCTGCAGCTACAACAACAAGCCTGGTACTCCTAGAACGCTTGAGGTGTGTACTTTCAGGGAACATGTGGTTTGTGGGGGGTATTTTTAATGAAAAGTGATGTTTTGGTTGAAAAAGCGCAAGGTGCGCACTTTGTCTGCAGAGCAGGAAATTTCAATGGAAATGCCCGTTATGCATACGCTTTGCTTTGGGGTAATTGGCAGCCCTACCCTTGGAGGTAGCTATGCATGTTGGGTATTGTTCTGTTCAGGGGACCTTGCCATTTCAGATTTGATTAGTTTTTTTTGGTTAGCGCATGTTTTTTATAGAAAAATTTGGTCTTAATGCTGCATTTTTGCTATTTTTTTAGGGAAATCCGGTACAACCAGTGAGTTTCGGGAAGGCTTGCGCCCAGAAAGCTGCAGCTACAACAACAAACCTGGTATTCCTAGAACGCTTGAGGTGTGTACTTTCAGGGAACATGTGGTTTGTGGGGGGTATTTTTATTGAAAAGTGGTGTTTTGGTTGAAAAAGCGCAAGGTGCGCACTTTGTCTGCAGAGCAGGAAATTTCAAGTGAAATGCCCGTTATGCATACGCTTTGCTTTGGGGTAATTGGCAACCTTACCCTTGGAGGTAGCTATGCATGTTGGGTATTGTTCTGTTCAGGGGACCTTGCCATTTCAGATTTGATTAGTTTTTTTTGGTTAGCGCATGTTTTTTATAGAAAAATTTGGTCTTAATGCTGCATTTTTGCTATTTTTTTAGGGAAATCCGGTACAACCAGTGAGTTTCGGGAAGGCTTGCGCCCAGAAAGCTGCAGCTACAACAACAAGCCTGGTATTCCTAGAACGCTTGAGGTGTGTACTTTCAGGGAACATGTGGTTTGTGGGGGGTATTTTTATTGAAAAGTGGTGTTTTGGTTGAAAAAGCGCAAGGTGCGCACTTTGTCTGCAGAGCAGGAAATTTCAAGTGAAATGCCCGTTATGCATACGCTTTGCTTTGGGGTAATTGGCAACCTTACCCTTGGAGGTAGCTATGCATGTTGGGTATTGTTCTGTTCAGGGGACCTTGCCATTTCAGATTTGATTAGTTTTTTTTGGTTAGCGCATGATTTTTATAGAAAAATTTGGTCTTAATGCTGCATTTTTGCTATTTTTTTAGGGAAATCCGGTACAACCAGTGAGTTTCGGGAAGGCTTGCGCCCAGAAAGCTGCAGCTACAACAACAAGCCTGGTACGCCTAGAACGCTTGAGGTGTGTACTTTCAGGGAACATGTGGTTTGTGGGGGGTATTTTAATTGAAAAGTGGTGTTTTGGTTGAAAAAGCGCAAGGTGCGCACTTTGTCTGCAGAGCAGGAAATTTCAAGTGAAATGCCCGTTATGCATACGCTTTGCTTTGGGGTAATTGGCAACCCTACCCTTGGAGGTAGCTATGCATGTTGGGTATTGTTCTGTTCAGAAGACCTTGCCATTTCAGATTTGATTAGTTTTTTTTGGTTAGCGCATGTTTTTTATAGAAAAAATTGGTCTTAATGCTGCATTTTTGCTATTTTTTTAGGGAAATCCAGTACAACCAGTGAGTTTCGGGAAGGCTTGCGCCCAGAAAGCTGCAGCTACAACAACAAGCCTGGTACGCCTAGAACGCTTGAGGTGTGTACTTTCAGGGAACATGTGGTTTGTGGGGGGTATTTTTATTGAAAAGTGATGTTTTTGTTGAAAAAGCGAAAGGTGCGCACTTTGTCTGCAGAGCAGGAAATTTCAATGGAAATGCCCGTTATGCATACGCTTTGCTTTGGGGTAATTGGCAGCCCTACCCTTGGAGGTAGCTATGCATGTTGGGTATTGTTCTGTTCAGAAGACCTTGCCATTTCAGATTTGATTAGTTTTTTTTGGTTAGCGCATGATTTTTATAGAAAAATTTGGTCTTAATGCTGCATTTTTGCTATTTTTTTAGGGAAATCCGGTACAACCAGTGAGTTTCGGGAAGGCTTGCGCCCAGAAAGCTGCAGCTACAACAACAAGCCTGGTACGCCTAGAACGCTTGAGGTGTGTACTTTCAGGGAACATGTGGTTTGTGGGGGGTATTTTAATTGAAAAGTGGTGTTTTGGTTGAAAAAGCGCAAGGTGCGCACTTTGTCTGCAGAGCAGGAAATTTCAAGTGAAATGCCCGTTATGCATACGCTTTGCTTTGGGGTAATTGGCAACCTTACCCTTGGAGGTAGCTATGCATGTTGGGTATTGTTCTGTTCAGGGGACCTTGCCATTTCAGATTTGATTAGTTTTTTTTGGTTAGCGCATGATTTTTATAGAAAAATTTGGTCTTAATGCTGCATTTTTGCTATTTTTTTAGGGAAATCCGGTACAACCAGTGAGTTTCGGGAAGGCTTGCGTCCAGAAAGCTGCAGCTACAACAACAAGCCTGGTACTCCTAGAACGCTTGAGGTGTGTACTTTCAGGGAACATGTGGTTTGTGGGGGGTATTTTAATTGAAAAGTGGTGTTTTGGTTGAAAAACTGCAAGGAGAGCAAAATGGTTGAGTTTTCTTTCAAAATTGGCTCAGTCGCTATTTTCAGTTTTACGTGTCTCCTGGGCAAGAAAGGGTGTCTACCAATACATATGTGGTACTGTTGCAATCGGGAGCAATAAGGCTTTTACACACAATATGATTTCCTGAAATAACTTGCATGTTTTATTAAGAAAACGCACTACAAATTGTAAAAAAAATGTTTTTTTGGTTTTTTTTTACATATTTTCCACAAAAATATTTAAAAAACACTGACAATCTTACAAACAAGACACTTCATGTTAAAGCCCAGACTGTGCTGAAAAAAACAATATATAATTTTCCAGGGAAATACTGGGAAATCCCTTCAAAAATCACAGTTGAACATGTGGAGCGCAAAATAGTGCAAAATGGTCTGGCAACAAAGGGTGACAAAATCTCAAGGTAGGCTGGCGGTTAAAGGGTTAAACCCCAGAGCGCTGGCGGCGATCTGTATTAACTAGTTTTTAACCCCTAAACAACCATATTTTTTGAATGTAACATTATACATGTTTTTATAATCATTTTGTTATATGAATACATTAATCTCAGACCTGTTAGATCAATTCTGCACATATTTTTTTTTTTTTTTTTTTGACTTAAAAATAAATCCTAACATTGCAGAAGTGGTCTCCGATTTTTTTACATTAAAAAAATTAAAAAAAAAATTATTACCAATTAATCATGAATTATTATAGATTGCTCCATTGAAATGCATTGGACATCGCCAGGGAGCGACAGCTCATACCTGGCACTGTGGGGGAATTTGCAGCGGCGCTGTTCGGTCCAGGCGGCTTCATGATGAATGCCGCGCTAGCCGTCGCTCTCGCCGGCGCTAGCCTCATTTTGCTTGATAAATGCGTCATTGTGACCGCCGCCGGGCGTACTAGAGTCGGTAGTCGCCGTTAGCTGCCGCTACCTGGCGCTCGTCGGACACTACCTGGCGCTATCGCTTGATGAATAAGGGCCTATTTCTCTCTTTAATGAGTAGTGAGCCAAACTTGTTTTATTCGTATTGTTTATTTGATAGTTTATTTGATTGATTGATGGCAGCAATACACATGGACCAACCGGATTGATTGGCTTGTGAGTCAGTGAAATTGCGCTGTCTAATCGAACAACCTCGGTTGTCTCACCTGTCATATCTGACAGCCTATGGGACCATTTAGCAGAACTGCCAGTGCATGTGTTTTAATTCTCCCTGCACAGAGGGACTGTCTTCAGCATTAAGAGCCCTTGCTAGAAATCAGATGGTGCATCCCGTGTGTTATATAAATAGTGAATAGCAACAGTTTGGAGGCATTTGTGGAGCTGCCTCCAGAGCAAGATGATGACTACCAGGCCATCAATGATTCTATTATTACAAAGAGGCCGATTCATTAATAGCGCCAGGTAGCGACAGATGAGCGCCAGTAGCGTGATTTTCACAGCGCCAGCTAGTAGTCGCTGTGCTTGGCCGGGGTTTGCTTGTTGACAGCGACTCAGTCAGTGTGCGGTAATGTTGAATATGGGGTTAGGGGTCGATGTTTCACAGGTTCTGCGTTGTATAGGTGCGCCTGACAGCGAATGGCCAGAGCGAACGGCTTGCTGCAGATTCATTAACAAATCACGCTCAAAAATTTCTCGCGCTGTGAATTCCTTGTTTAAACCCCAGAGCGCTGGCGGCGATGTGTGTAAAGTAGTTTTTAACCCCCAAACAACCATTTTTTTTTAATGTAAAAATTATACACGTTTTTCTAAACATTTTGTAATATGAATACATTAATATCAGACCTGTAATATCAATTCTGCAAATATTTTTTTTTTTTTTTTTTTTTACCTTAAAAAAAAATATCTAACATTGCTGTAGTGGTCACAGAATTTTTGACAGTTAAAAAAAAAAAAAAAAAAAAAAAAAACATAAAATCAATTAATTATGAATATTTAAAGATTGCTCCATTGAAATGCATTGGAGAGCGCCAGGTAGCGAGAGGTCATACCTGGCGCTGTGATGGGATTAGTAGCGGCGCTGTTCGTTGCAGTCGGCTACATGATGAATCCCGCGCTAGCTGACGCTCTCGCCGGCGCTAGCCTCATTTAGCGTGATAAATGCGTCATTGTGACCGCCGCCGGGCGTACTTGAGTCGGTAGCCGCCGTTATCTGGCGGTACCTGGCGCTCGTCAGACACTACCTGGCGCTAGCCCTTGATAAATAAGGCCCAAAGTACAAACTCACCCTATAGGTTTACTGCCAGCGGTAGAGCTCACTACAAAAGGGACATGCCGACAGTTACCTGGATTTGGTCTGCAGTCTGCACAATACCTTTCAGCAATAGACTAAAGGCCTGAAATGGAAACCCTGGAGGACGGGGAGGACGATTCAATAATAGCGCCAGGTAGCGACAGATGAGCGCCAGTAGCGTGATTTTCTCAGCGCCAGCTAGTATTCGCTGTGCTTGGCCGGGGTTTGCTTGTTGACAGCGACTCAGTCAGTGTGCGGTAATGTTGAATACGGGCTGGGGGGTCGCTGTTTCACAGGTTCAGCGTTGTATGGGTGCGCCTGACAACGAATGGCCAGCGCGAACGGCTTGCTGCAGATTCATTAACAAATCACGCTCCGAATTTTTTCGCGCTGTGAATTCCTTGTTTAAACCCCAGAGCGCTGGCGGCGATGGATTTAAAATAGTTTTTAACCCCCAAACAACCATATTTTTTGATTGTAAAATTATACAAGTTTTTATAAACATTTTGTAATATGAATACATTAATATCAGACCTGTAATATCAATTCTGCACAAAATCTTTTTTTTTTTTTTTTACCTTAAAAAAAAATCCTAACATTGCAGAAGTGGTCACAGAATTTTTGACATTAAAAAAAAAAAAAAAAAAAAACATTAATAGCAATTAATTATGATTAATTAAAGATTGCTCCATTGCAATGCATTGGACATTGCCAGGGAGCGACAGGTCAGACCTGGCGCTGTGATGGGATTAGCAGCGGCGCTGTTCGTTGCAGTCGGCTACATGATGAATCCCGCGGTAGCTGTCGCTCTCGCCGGCGCTAGCCTCATTTAGCTTGATAAATGCGTCATTGTGGCCGACGCCGGGCGTACTTGAGTCGGTAGCCGCCGTTAGCTGGCGGGACCTGGCGCTCGTCAGACACAACCTGGTGCTATCGCTTGATGAATAAGGGCACTAATTGTGTAAGACCAATTCATACACATTTGCACTGCTGACCTCAGACATTTTGTGCTGGAGCACAAACTTAATTTAGCCAGATAAGCAGAACTGGCTGACAGTGAGTACACCAAAGGTTACAGGATTTCACAGGATGATTTTTACAGGACGACACAGGGATGGAAGTTATGTATCCACTCTGAATATGTGGACAAAAAAAATATCTTCCTTCCCTATAAAATAATCACATTTGCAGGGCTATAGAATCCCCTAGAAATGAAGATAATGAAAATTTACAGAGAAGCCGTGAGACCTGTTGCGAGTAACCGGTAGGCACTCTGGTGAGCTCTGTACAGAGTATCCCTGATATCCCAGCTGTGACTGTACTAGCGGATCATCCATACCAATGCTGTCATAGGCCCTTATTTAACAAGGGATAGCGCCAGGTAGCGAATGGTGAGCGAACGGTAATGATGGTCACCGCCACGAGTACGCCTGCTCCCCTCCGCAATCACACATTTATCAAGCCGATCCTGCTTAGCGACTGACAGAGCGCCAGATAGCGAATCATTCATCATTATTCCAACCTCACCCCACAGCGCCAGCGAGCGACCTTGAACAGCGGCAGGTATGACCTCTCGCTACCTGGCGCTCTCCAATGCATTTCAATGGAGCAATCTTTAAATATTCTTAATTAATTGCTATAATTTTTTTTTTTTTAAATGTCAAAAATTCTGCGACCACTTCTGCAATGCTGATCCCAGTCTGGAGAGCTGGCACATACCAAAAAAGCTTCAAGCCCCCCTCCCGCAAAGTGTGGCCCCCTTCCCCATAGTGTGGCCCCCCTCTGGGTATCTTTTATTGGTGTTATTAGCAGCGTTTATTTCAGACACCTCCCCGGTTTCTGGAGTGGAAGGGAAGTGACCTGGCAGACCCAGAAGAGAACACCACCCAGCGAGGGACAGAAGGAACAAGATACAAATCGGTGAGTAATTTAAAATATTACATTTTTTGTGTGTTGTGTCTTTTTTTAACTACTACCCCTATACCAGTTTACAGGGTAAGGGGTCTGACATGCTGATTCACCTCTGCCCTATTACCTGAGCACTTTTTTGGGCAACCAGCAGGGCCAGGGGATGGTCGTTCAGTCTCTGAGCCCTCTGTTACCAACCTCTATGTGCCCGGGATGGTTGGTGCAGGGGGCACGTTTTTTCTTTTTTAATAAAAAAAACTACACATTACATGTATTCATTTTTTAATAATAATATTAAAAAAAAGAATAATAATTAACAGACATTTCCCTTCTCATGTCTTCTCCATTGAAAAAAATGGCATTTGCGGCATGCCTTTTATTTCTAAATGAAAAACAACATGCAAGATTATGAAGCATATTTTATTTGTTTGTGCGAGATTATATGCGCATAAAATACACAAAAAAAGGTCTGCTGAATCAGTCAACAGCACTTTTAGAAAATGTTTGAAAATGCATTCTTGCTGAATCGAGCCTATAGTGTAATAGTAAAAAGGAAACGAGAATGGGCCAGCATATTACTTTTACCATCCAATGCTGCTAAGAAGCTCATCTCGTGGGGGGTTCGTCAGGAGATTCCTATTCCTGTAATAAATCCATGTGCTTATGTCAGTGTTGAATTTTCACTCACCCATTCATAATGGAGTGTTTAGTGTAACATGTTTTCCTTTTACTGGTGAACCAATTACATGCAGCTATTCTGCTGGTGTTCTAGACTTATTACTTGATCTCACATGCAATTTGATCTTATTTATTCTCAGAAATTCATATGTAACTAAACGTAAAATAAGCTATTTATTTTTTATTTCAGTCAGTATTAAAGTAAGGAACATGTGTGAACATCAAGCATGGTATAGATACATATGTACGTATTGCTGTAGGTAGTTTTATGATGTTTCATGCTACCAAGTTAATTTTGTATGCAGTTTACTCATGCTTTTCCTCCATCTTTTCTTTGTTCTTTCATTAAAGGCCATGTACACCAAGTTGTAGCATTGCAATAAACCTAGAGATTTCCCCGCCTAACTTTTAATTGCTTCCAGGGGGATACATTTTTTACAGGGCCGTACACATGGATTGCAAGTGGATCGGTTCCAGCCCTTAATACATATATACAAAAAATTGGGGAACACAGATGCACTACATGGACATGAAAATATGCAAAACGGTCAATATATTTACACTTCAAAGTAATATGATCTGGAAAAATTACAGAGGTGATCACTATGACAGATTGTAACACTTTCCAAGGAATAGTATCTTATACAGGCAGCAGTGTCTGACATGTGTAACAAGACGTATGTAACCAAAATAAAGATACATCATATGCACACAATTTGATATGTGAGTCGCTATAACACCAGTACAGTGCTATATGAAAGCGAACGGTAGTGACTGGTCAGTGTGAGCGACTCAAACCATATTCATAAAAAAAACAGCCTCACACAGCGCCAGCACTCAAAATTCGGTCACTGTAGCCCAGAGCGCCAGAAGCTGTGTGATTAAGGTCCGTTTTTGAACACATTTCCACTAGTAACAAAGCGAAAACATATGGAATTACATTGTTATTACATTGTGACATTAACACTTTAATACCAGACCTGCAATGAAAATTCTGCATAAAAATATAAAAAATCAAAAAAGTTTTCAAAAATGACTTTTAATAGGCCAGGAGATGTCACATAATGATTTGTTATAAAAAAAAAAAATTAAAAGAAAATGTTTAAAGAGAAGAGAAGTAACGTCCTTTGAAATGTATGGGAGAGCGACAGGTAATACCAGGGGCTCTGGAAGCCAGAGCGCCAGGGGTATACGCTGAGCTGTCTGTGATGATGAATTGGGCACTACATGGCGCTGTTAGAGTCGCTCACCGGAATCGCTTTGAGAAATGTGGTATTGCGTAGAGCGCCCGGGTTTCACCATTCGCTACCTGTCGCTGCCAAAAATGTCCATAGTGTGATACAAGTGTGACATGCAAATTTAGATCTGATACAATGTACAGCTCCAAGTTCACATTCTGGATATTGCAACCCACTGAAGAAAAACTGCTTGTAAATAGAATACCAAAAAAAGAAAAGACTATGTACATTTATTTACAACTGCACCATCTGACTTCAACGGGATTAAATACTGGCATGCTGCGAAGTCATTAAGGCAGGGGTAGACTGCCTATCGACATACAATATCTACATACTCACCTAATGCCTTGATCCTGTGCTGTTCAAATGTGGCCAAGAGTAGAGGCATCCCCACCTCCTTCACTATGCATGCCATGCTGGTAGACCAACATAGAGCAGAATTACCGCTGCAGAGGAAAGCCGCTCTTGTGGGGCACTTGCTTTTGATCTTGGCGGGTGGCGGAAGATTTGCTGGTTGGATGGAGCTGTGTGAAGATTACAGTGTTGTTTTCCAGTGATTGCAGCAGACATGCTAAATGTTGCAGTTCTACAATGGAATACAGGTGATCCCCTCATGGTGTATTGTGTATTGATCAGAAGTACTGTCAGTTTCTGACTGAGCCAAGGAGGTTGTTGGTGAAATGCACATGTCCTATGTATTCTGCTGTAGGTATCCCAGCTCATGTGATATCCCTTCTCGCATACCGCTCAGTCCCAGGACTATGCCGCCATCCCACTATCCCACTGGGTTACCTATCTGTGCCACTGTAGATAACCGCAAGATGGTTAAGAGGGGCCCCTGTACCTTGATTCAAGGCAAGCCCCTGCTGAGCAATGTCATCCTGCCTCTCCTCCCCTGGCACAGAGCAGGCCTTAATGTGCTGCTGTGCAGTCATTGGTGGGTTAGTAGGTGACTCAAACCCCTCCTCTGCATGTTGTGCACCTCAATGCGAAATGTGAAGCAGTGTGGAGGAGGACACATCCCCTCCAGTGTCTTGTCATGATCTGAGGTCTGAAACATTTCAGGCAGCAGGGTGTGTGTACACCATGGTGGAATCCCCCACCGCAACCCTCCCTACCACTTACCTAACCACTCCACCCCTGCCAATGTCCTGTACCTCACCTAACTCCTTCACCCCCTGCCGCTGTCCTCTACTGCTTACCTAATCCCTGACCCCTCCAAACCTCACCACTTTTCTACCCCCTCCCCCCGTGCTGCTGTCCACCACTCACTGTCAATGTCCTCTACTACTCACCTAACTCTTACACCCCTTATCTATCTATCTATCTATCTATCTATCTATCTATCTATCTAATTATCTAGCTATATAGCTCTCATGTTCCTCTCAGCTGGTGGCAGGTGGAGACGTATTGGGTGGCTATTTGAAGGGTGGGCTCCTCTTCCCCCATCAAGATGTGGAGTTTCATCTACTCTATGGAGGTGAAATCTGGGATGAGGGTGAAGAGTAAGTGTCCCTGGTGGATGAATATTTTCTGCCTTGTAGCAAGAAATGGGCCTCATCCTACAGGGCCCTCTGCTCACAGTGCTGGCGCAGTCAGCTTTCGTGTGGCTTGTATGTTTGCCTGTGTCAGCCCATCTCCATCTCTAGGCTGTGGGTGCTCAGTCTATAGAGGCGCAGGGTCTGCCTGTGTTTGTGGTGGTGCAGCCTCTTTAGGTATGGGACCATGGTGTAGTCCCTCATTAGTCATTGGTAGACAGTGAGTTTCTGGGAGTTACTTATTTCTCTCTTCCATTCCTCTATATATTGCTCCTGGCAGCTCTCCACCACCCCCATTATTTGGGCTTTTTTCAAGGCATGTTGGGGGTTTGGCTGGACAGGTAACTGACACTCATTTGGACAGCACAGGGTTTGCTCTGGGTCTCATAGCTCAGGAAGGCTTTGTGGTGGTAGGAGTTGGGGCTACTGCTCTTTATATGTGTCCAGAATGACAGCACCCTCTTCTGCACCTGGAACCATAGTGGGAACCTGCCCAGCTCTGTCTAGCACACCATGTTGGAGGTGCTGCGATGGACCTGGAGGAGATACTTTCAGAACTCCAGATGAATGGTCTCTGTTGGGCTTGAGTCCCATTTGACTGGTCTGGGTGGTTGGGCCCCAAACCTCACTGCCAAAGAGCAGGTTAGGGCAATGACCCCATCAAAGATCTTCATCCAGACCCTCACTGGTGGTTTGAGGTGGTACATTTACTTTCTGATGGCGTAGAAAGTTTAGTATGCTTTTTCTTTCAAGGCCTCTGTTGCTGGCTTAAAGTTCTCTGATTAGTTAAGCTCCAGTCCCAGGTAGGCGTAGCTGCTGGTTTTCTCCCAATTGCAGACCCATTTAATGTGAAGGAGGGAATGGAAGCTTTATTCTGACCCCCTCTTCTAGAACACCATGATTTTGGTCTTCTTAGTGTTGATGGGTAGTGCCCATGTGGTGCTGAATTTTTCCAGTACTGCCAGGCTGTCTTGGAGGCCTCTCTCTGTCGGGACAGCAGCAGGAGGTCATCAGCGTACAACAGGAACTTCACCTTGTGGTGATGCAGGAGAAGGCCTAGTGCTGAGGAGGGCTCCGGAGCTGCAGCCAGTTCATTGATGTAGATGTTGAACAGCGATGGGCTCAGGCTGTAGCCCTGTCTGACTCCTCTGCCCTGCTGGAAATATGCTGTCCTCTTGCTATTCACCTTCACGCTGCATTGGTCCCCGATATATGAGCTCTTGATGACATCATACATTCTTCCCCCTATTCCACTCTTCAGGAGTTTCAGGAACAGGCCAGGGTGCCCCACTGAGTCAAACGCCTTCTTAAAGTCCACAAAACAGGATAAGATCTTGCCACGTTTGGTGTTGTGGATGTGAGGCTGTGCAGGGTGTAGATGTTGTCGGTGGCGCGTTGCTTTGGCATTAACCTAGCTTGGCTTTTACTGAGAACCTCATGCTGTGCAAGGAAGGTGAGGACTCTTCTGTTGATGAAGCTGCTGAATAGTATCCCCAGAGTGCTGCTGACACAGATCCCTCAGTAATTCGCTGGGTCATAATGGTCCCCGTTCTTGTAGATAGGTGTTATGAGGCCTCTGCCCCAATCTTGAGGGAAGTGTCCTGAGCTCAGGACCAAGGTGAACATCTCAATTTTATCATCTCTGGCAGGATGCCGTTAGTACTGCTGCCCTTTTTGCATTTCAACAGGGCGATGTTTTCCTGGATTTCTTGCATGGTGATTAGTGATGCCAGGTCTCCCAAAATGAGTTGTCCTGGATAGAGCCCTCGAGCTCCTGGATTTTGTGGGAAAGATGTCTGTCTGAGGCTGTCCTTAGGGAATGATGTAGAGCCCTGGTTTGTTTGAGGCCTGCTAGTTCTGCCATGGTGTGCAGGATGGTATTAAAGTCTTTCACTGCCAGGGTGACCCCTTGTCGATTTGGTTTAGGTTGGTATTAAAAGTGTATGAGCATTTCTTTGATTTCCGCTTGGTTGGTCCCATTGGTGTACTCGGTGGCAGATTGTCTGAGCCACTTGAAGGATGGTGGCAGGTTGTAGAGACCAGTCTGGTGGATCTGCTCTGTGGATGGCCACTTGGTGGATCTCATGTACAGCAGGATCTGGTTGTGGTCTGGGAGGTCCGTGTCAGGAGTGACTATGAAGGCGTGGATATTTGCAGGGTCTGTGTCTGAGATGGCATAGTCCACCACACTGCTGCTCACATGGGAGTCTAGTGTGAATCATCCTAGACAGTCACCCATGATATTCTCATTCATTATGTACAGTCCTAGGCTCTGGCACAGGTTCAACAGCTTTTTGCCACTATTGTTTACAGTGCTGTCGTAGCTGTTTCTTACTGTTTGTATAGAGTCTGAGCTGTAGGTGTCACCCCCTAGGATATATGTATTGCCATCAGAGGTGAGATAGCCCTTCTCTATAACTGTCTCCGCAGATTAGCACCCTGCCCTGACACTGGAATTGGGCAGCCTCATTTTGTAAGACCTCATAGATGTCTGGGTTGTAGTAGGGGGACTCCACTGGAGGGATGTATGCTGCACACAGGTAGATGTCATATTGAGAGGTGAGGATGGAGCTGTTTATTTTAATCCAGATATGGTGGTGTCCTCATTTGGCCGCTCCCATGTGATCTTTAAGCACCTCCTTGTACCAGATAAATATGCCACCTGAGCGATGGCCCTGTTTGTAAGTTTTGTTTTTCTGGGCAGGCACAGAAAATTCCTTATAGCCCATGGGTCCTAGGGATTCATCCTTTGCCAGGGTCCATGTCTCCATGAGGATTTGAATACCAACAGTTTTTACTTTTTATTTAAAGTCTGGATCATTTGATTTGGATCCAAAAGCTGAATAATTCAGCCCTTGGATATTCCAGCTGCTGATGATAAGGGATGTCATTGTGAACTGGTATACCTTTTAATGAGTTGCTTTTTTATTGGACTTAGCAGGTTCATTTAAAGGGGTTACATTAGTTTGTTACAAAGTGTGCTGAGCAGGTTTCTTATTTCTTCCATGGTGCTGCCCTCTGCATTTGTGGGGTGTTTCCATTGTTGGACAAGTGGTTTCCTCCACCTCTGCCATCATTGTGGACTGGGCCTGGAGTAATTGCTTTTTGTGATTTGCCGTCTATTTTTTGGACGTTGGCTTGTTTGGAGTCAGGTTCTCTGAGGTCTCTCTAGTACCATGTCCTTAAGTTCTTTTGCAAGTTGGCTTACTCCCTGTTTATCAAGGTGTTTGGCATCATATTTCCTGGTGTAGTGCTAGTTTTGTATTGGGTATTGATGTGATATTGGCAGCCAGCTCTGCGTTGATCTGCTTGGTTATACGGGGGGTGGGGGGGGGGGTGGTATGTGTTTTCTTGGAAGCAGGCCAGATAGGATTATTTTTGTCCTAGGGAATCTTTGCTGGGTAGCTTTAGCTCTTGCAAGTCATGTGTGCTGGTTTGTAGCATGAGGTTTTTTAGGTCAGCAAAATATGGATTATTAATCACTTTTGCTACTTGTGCTATTGTTGATCAGTGGATTTTTGTGACCTGTTTCCCTGGAACGTGTCTCTTTGTGTTGAGGAGTCCATTGGAGTCTATGATGAACAGGATATCTGGGCTGGGTGATTTATTGATGCCATGTGTTCTCTGTGTAATGGTGGTTTTTGGGGTGTTGGTTGGGTTGTTCTCCTCTATTAGCAGGGCTCATTGTAATTTATCAGACTGATTGAAGGTGGGGTCCATGTGTCTGCCACTGGTTCCTGTTGAATTCCTGGGGCCTGTGTTGTTTGTTATGTTATTTGCCTGCACAATATTAGTGATCGTGCCTGCATTTTGTGTGTAATCTATCTATCTATCTATCTATCTATCTATCTATCTATCTATCTATCATCTATCTATCATCTATCTATCATCTATCCACAGATTCTTTAAGCTCCCTGTGGATCAGGCCATCTATCTATCTATCTATCTATCTATCTATCTATCTATCTATCTATCTTCGAATTATCTATCTTTATATCTTATTATCAGTCCATCTATCTACCTAACTTTACAACTCTCCTTCCATCTAGCATTGATCACCTTCTATCTATCTATCTATCTATCTATCTATCTATCTATCTATCTATCTATCTATCTATCTATCTTATCTAATTATCAATCTATCTATCTGGCTACCTATCTTTCTAATTCTCTATCTATATATCTTATTATCTATTATTATCTATCTAGCATTGATCACCTTTACACATCTATCTATTATCTATCTATCTATCTATCTATCTATCTATCTATCTATCTATCTATCATCTATCCACAGACTCTTTAAGCTCCCTGTGGATCAGGACCCCTATCTATCTATCTATCTATCTATCTATCTATCTATCTATCTATCTATCTATCTTCAAATTATCTATCTTTATATCTTATTATCAGTCCATCTATCTACCTAACTTTACAACTCTCCTTCCATCTAGTATTGATCACCTTTACTCATCTATCTATCTATCTATCTATCTATCTATCTATCTATCTATCTATCTATCTATCTATCTGTCTATCTATTTACCGGTCTGTCTATCTATCTTTCTATTTATCAGTCTATATATCTTATAATCGGTCTATTTATCTATCTATATTTCTATCTAGCATTGATCACCTATACAAATCTATCTGTTTATCTATCTATTAGACCCACATATCTATCTATCTATCTATCTATCTATCTATCTATCTATCTATCTACAATTCTGTATATCTATCTTTCTAATTAACAATCTATATATCCTATCTATCTATCTATCTATCTATCTATCTATCTATCTATCTATCTATCTATCTATCTAATTACCGTTCTGTCTATCTATCTTTCTAATTAGCAATCTATATATCTTATCTATCTATCTATTTATCTATCTAGCATTGATCACATATACACATCTATCTATCTATTAGACCAACATAGCCACCTGTCTGTGAATTTATCTATTCAATTCAATTCAAAAGAGCTTTATTGGCAGGTTCTATCTATCTATCTATCTATCTATCTATCTATCTATCTATCTATCTATCTATCTATCTATCTATCTAATTACTGTTCTATCTATCTATCTATCTATCTATCTATCTATCTATCTATCTATCTATCTATCTATCTATCTATCTCCTATACACATCTATCTATCTATCACCTATACACATCTATCTATTATTAGACCCACCTGTTCACCTGTCTGTTTTACATGCATGTTACTTTATCTTAGACGAATGGCATGTGACTGTATCGCATTGTTTGTGTGGATGCAGCTGCCTCAGTGTACACAGCAACAAGCCTGTCATTAAACAAAAGGAGAATTCTGAAATAGAGTTGATGTTCTTTTTTTTCGCCTCCTTCATTTTAAAGGATTTTGCATCAATGTGAAAAACTTTTGGCTCTTGTTTTTTCTATGTTTATTAACCATGCCAACATTTTTAATCTAACACCACTGTTAAAGATTGGCAGCCTTCCAGGGAAATATATCAGCCAGCCTTATTAATTTCATGCCAAGTGCTAGAGGCGTGAATGTAGAGAACGCTGTTTGACTTTGGATAATAGGAATCAGGCAGCTTAAAGACAGGGGATAAAGATCAGGAGCCCTGTGTCTCAGGAGGAGGAGCAGGTGCAGGCTTCAAGCAAGGCCTTCAGGCCCAAAGGGGAAGCCAATGCTTGAAACAATCTGCGGTGTCTTTTTTTTAATTTGGCATGTGCCTCTCACAGCTTAACAGACCGCTGCTCCACAAAGAGTGGTAAACAGAGAAAGGGAAATTAAAAAGAGAAGTCCCAGGGTAGACAAAAACAAATTAGGGCAAACAAATTACACAGAGTCAACAAATAAACAAGGGAACATCTGTGAATTTATTTATGGGCTTTTCTGATTTTGAAAAAATAATAAAAACAAGTTGAGAAATGTTGCCGGATTGTGTAATAAGCGATTTTTAAAATGCATGTTTTTTAAAAAAACCTTTCTGTTTCTGCACATTATATCAATTGATTACGTGCACTGACACCTAGTTAGTGGTTGCAAAATCCCCCTTATTGCTGAGTAAATGTCCCTTTATACTAAATTATTTCTATTGATTTACCACAGAGCATGGCGTGAGAATGCTGCCCATTCATGCAAGGATCTGATTGTTAGGTCCACTATAACAGTTTGGAATCAATCACCAGGATTTTAACTTGTCCCTGGGGCACTGATTTGTGATGCCCTTATTTGTAAAACCCCGCCAATCGGCGCCAAAACTCACCATCCCTGTAGTGCATGCGTAGGCTGTCCGTCAGTCAGCCCTGTATGCCGCGCATATTACCTCATGACATACAGCTTTAATTCAAGACAGAACATGGCGTAGCAAAGGGGAAGCAGCCACATCCTCAGTCTCTCTGTAGGCTGTGGTGTTCTCCCGACCCTCACTTATATAAATGTCTCTGGGCTTTATCTCTATTCAGGACTCTAGGATACGGGCGTCGCCATCTTGCCTCAGAAGCATCACATATTGAAGAGAGGAGTAAAAAGTGCAGAGGGGCAGAGTTATAACTGTGCTTTGCACAGACAGAGCAGAGCTGGGGTCAGGAAAAGGACAGCAATCCCAGAATGCAGAGCTGCACAGTCAGAAGGCACTTCCTGTCTGCAGGCAGCCATCTTGGATGTAAAAAGGTTCAGAAAAACCAATAGATGCAGGTAGGATGATTTTTAATGTGGGTAATCTGTATGTACAGGGTGGGGGAAACATGCAATATAGGCTGTTATTCAGGGAGATGGTCCGGCTTACTTAATTTCAATTCATCTACATAGTTTGCACTTCCTTAGCTACGGTGACTGGTATTTTGTAAAACATTATGATGAAATGCCACTGCTGTATGTGTATGTTTACACAGAGTATATTGGGTATATGGAGTATTCATTAAAATGGCCTCTCTGTCAGGGCCGTATTTACCACTAGGCAAATTTAGGCATGTGCCTAGGGCAGAGCTATGGTGGGGGTGAGAATGGGGCGGTGGGAAGTACCAGTTGAATAATAATAAGGAAAAAAACATTTCATCTGCCAGCAGTGAGGCAGCAGGCAGCAATCATCACAGGTGCAGCAGCGCTGTTTTACACAGGCAACATCCCCATCTCCTCTTGCCCCGATGGACTAAACACAACAGGGTGAAGTGGGTGGGGCCAGGTGAGTGGAAATGCAGGGGGGCCAAGATGAGCTGTATCTCCCATCATTGAATTGGCTGCCTGCTTGTTTCAGATCCCTGACTGTGTGCGCTTGCATCTTAAACGTTGCTGCTGTGCAGTTAAATTCCCTCATATTTGTGCATGGTTCGAATGCTCCCCCCTGGCCAGTAGGTAGTGTCTGCGAGTACTGCTGGCTGCTCTTCCCCTCTGTCAGTCTCTCCCTCTCCTTTCCCCCTCTCCAGGCTTGGCAGCGTGACTGTGTGCTGCTCACTTGTGAATTTGATCAATGCTGATCATGGGCGGCTCCATGATGGCCGTCCTCATCACTGTACACACAGGCAGCAGCATTAACAAGTACTTCAGCAGAGGGACAGAGAGAGGGAAGTGCAGCACATGGAACAGCTCATGTGCCCCCCCTGCTAACAGTGCTCCAGAAAGTAGCTCACCAGCCATTAAAAGTTATGCAGCACTTGTTTTGAACTTTTATTTAATTGTCTTTATGCTTTTTTTGTTCCTCTTTTCTCTCTTTCCGTCCTTATTTTTTTTATTTTTCCCTTTGTTCCCTATTCTTTATTTTCTTTCCATTCTTCCTATATTTATCCTTTTTATTTCCTTCCATCTTCTTTTCCTTCCTTTCTTACTTTCTTCGTGTTCCCTTTCTTTTTTCCCTTCCTCCCTTTCTATCCTCTTTGTTTCTACCTTTATCCCATCCCATCTCTCTACCTTTATGCCATCCCATCTCTCTTGCTTTCCTTTGCTTTATTTTTCTTGCCTTCCTGTCTTCCCTTTTTTTATTTCTTTCTTTTCTACTTTCTTTTGTTCTCCCCTTCCTCTTTCTTCCTTTCCCTTCTTCTTTCAGTTTTTCTCTTTCTTTTCGTCCCTTTGCCTATTTGTTCTTTTCGTCCTTCCTGCACTACTCCTTCATTGCTTATGTACCATTCTGACATTTCAACTCTTTACAGTGCTTAAACTTGTATTTATCTAAGGAATTGTCTCGTTATTCATAGTCAACATAACATAGTAACATAGTAACATAGTATGTAAGGCTGAATAAAGACTTTAGTCCATCCAGTTCAGCCTGTTTAACTCCTTCCAGTGGTCTAGCAGCCATAGCTGGAAATGTTATTACATGCCATAAAGGCATCAAGGCCACTTTTGAACGTTTTTACTGTATCCATCATTACTACCTCCTCTGGCAGTGAGTTCCATAGTCTCACTGCTCTTACAGAGAAGAATCCCCTTATATGTCGGTGGAAATGCACATTTCCTCTAACGTTAGTGGATGCCCTCGGGTTAGGGTTACACTCTGGGGTATGAATAGATTGTGGGACAGATCTTTGTATTGACTCCAAATATATTTATACATAGTTATTAGATCACCCCTCAATCGTCTTTTTTCTAAACTAAATAAGCCTAACTTGGACAATCTTTCAGGGTACTCAGGTGCTCAGAACTGTACACAGTACTCCATATGGGGTCTGACCAGTGACTTGTGCAGGGGTAAAATGATGCTCTGGTCATGGGCACCTATGTGCCTCCTGATGCACCCCATGATCCTATTTGCTTTGGCAGCAGCTGCCTGGCATTGATTACTACAGTGGCGCTTATTGTTAACTAAAACCCCTAGGTCCTTTTCCATTGTTGTTTTACCAAGTGTTTCTTTATTTAGTGTGTAATCATGATACAGATATCTCCTTCCCATGTGCATAACCTTACATTTATCTGTGTTAAACTTCATTTGCCATTTAACTGACCATGCTTCCAATTTATCTAAATCTGTTTGTAGCTGCCTGCTGTTCTCTTTTGTTTTAATTACTTTACACAGCTTAGTATCATCTGCAAAGATTGAGACTTTACTGTTTAATCCGCACTCAATGTCATTTATATATATATATATATATATATATATATATATATATATATATATATATATATGAGAATTGGTCCCAGAACTGACCCTTGTGGTACTCCACTAGTAACAGTGACCCAATCTGAGTGTGTACCATTGATAACCACCCTCTGCTTCCGATCTTTAAGCCAATTTCTCACCCATCTGCACACGTTTTCCCCCAGTCCCAGCATTCTCATCTTTTGTACCAGCCTTTTATGCGGAACAGTATCAAATGCTTTAGAAAAGTCAAGATATATGATATCCAATGACTCCCCCTGACCCAGTCTTGAACTTACCTCCTCATAAAAGCTGATTAGGTTTGTCTGGCAGGAGCGATTCCTCATAAATCCATACTGATCCAGACAGTAATAAGGCCATTTTCCCCAAGATGCTCCAGGATAGTATCCCTTAAGAAACCTTCAAAAAGCTTGCCCACCACAGATGTTAAGCTTACCGGTCTGTAGTTCCCATGTTCCCCCCTAGATCCCTTTTTGAATATTGGCACCACATTTGCCAAGCGCCAATCCCTCGGAACAGACCCTGTAGTTATTGAGTCCACAAATATTAGAAATAACGGTGTTACGCACCGGGTGCGAAGAAGTGGACCCGCAGGGTCTGCAGAACTGTTTTGGCAGGTACCGCGTCAGGGGAGCGGAGTCTAAGGAGCCACTGGTTTTCACCAGAGCCCACCGCAAGGCGGGATGGTCTTGTGCGGCAGGTGACTCCCAGGTCGCTACCCCCCAACAGCGGCACAGTTCCACAAACTGCTGAAGTGACGTGCAGCAGAGACAAACAGTGGTCGGAGGAGAAGGTCGAGGTCAGGACTGGCAGCGCGGGTTCAGTAGCGGTGAGACAAGCCGAGGTCGGGACTGGCAGCGCGGGTTCAATAGCGGTGAGACAAGCCGAGGTCGGGACGGGCAGCACAGGTTCGGAGGTCAATAGGAGAGCCGAGGTCATACACGAGGAATCAAGCAATACAGCGATAATCATTCAGGGAACAACACCGAAGATCCGGCACAGGAAGTAAGGCAGGGTTTCATTTATAGGAAGCGCAAAAAAGAGATTGGATGGCAGAGACCAATTAACAGGGCCTTGGCCCTTTAAATCTGGGGAGGTTGACGCGCGCGCCCCCTAGTGGCCGGGGACGTGCGCGCAGGGAGGACGGAACAGACAGAGAAGGAGGAAGCCGGCGGCCATGCCGGTCAGAGGAGGAAGCGCGGGGACCAGGTAAGGGGGAACCGCAGCCAGGGGGGCCAGCAGCAGACGCCCGGATGGCGGTGAAGCGGGGAGCGCTGCGGGAAGGGGACGCAGCGCTCGCCCGAGGAGAGGCACGGAGGGGGACGCTGCGCGGGGAAGACGCAGCGCTCGCCCTAACAGTACCCCCCCCTTTAGGTCTTCCCCTCTTTTTGGGACCGAGGAAGTTTGAAATAAGGCTCCGATCGAGGATATTCTCCTCAGGTTCCCAGGACCTCTCTTCAGGACCGCAATTCTCCCAATCCACTAGAAAGTATCGTCTCCCTCTGGATGTTTTGGAAGCCAGAATCTCTCTCACCGAGAAGGCATCTTCGGTACCCGCGACCGGAAGTGGCTCCAACGTTTTAGAAGAGAATCGATTAGTCGTCAGAGGTTTTAATAAAGAAACATGAAAAGAGTTGGGAATACGTAAGGAGGCTGGCAAATGAAGTTTGTAACAGACCGGATTAATTTGTTGCTTGATCCTGTAAGGCCCTAAATAGCGAGGGCCCAATTTATAACTGGGTATCTTGAAACGAATGTACTTGGCTGAAAGCCAAACTTTATCTCCAGGAGAGAAAACAGGAGCGATTCTCCTTCTTTTATTAGCGCTGCTCTTCATGCGGGTAGAGGCTAGAACAAGAGAATGTCGTGTTTCACGCCAGATAGAGGAAAAAAACTGTGTTAAGTCATCCACGGCGGGTACACCCGACTGTGTAGGTAAGGGTAGAGGAGGCAAAGGTTGGCGGCCATAAACAATGAAGAAAGGAGATTTCTTTGTGGCTTCAGAATCTTTGAAATTATAAGAGAACTCCGCCCATGGCAAGAGATCGACCCAGTCGTCTTGTCGGGCCGAAACAAAGTGACGTAGATATTGTCCTAGAACCTGGACTGGGGGTGGTAAGCCGAGGAAAAATCTAATTTCACCTTTAACTGAGTACAGAGAGCCCTCCAGAATTTTGAAACAAATTGAACTCCCCTGTCGGAGACAATATGGGAAGGAAGTCCATGGAGCCGAAAAATATGTTTAAAAAAGTTCTTAGCCAACTGAGGAGCGGATGGGAGTCCTGGAAGCGGAACGAAGTGCGCCATTTTTGAAAAACGATCCACAACAACCCAGATCACTGTATTGCCTTGAGATGGAGGAAGATCCGTGATAAAGTCCATAGCGATGTGAGACCAAGGGATTTCAGGAATAGGAAGAGGATGAAGAAGACCCGCCGGTCTTTGGCGAGGCGTTTTATTACGTGCACAGGTGGTACAAGCTTGCACGAATTCTGCCACATCCTTCTCAATGGAGGGCCACCAATAATATCTGGCAATAATTGCGTTAGACTTTTTGATACCAGCATGCCCGGCGATACGGGAAGCATGACCCCATTTTAATATTTGGAGGCGTCGGCGAGCCGGGACAAAGGTTCTCCCAGGCGGAGCCTGCACTAGGGAGGCTGGAGCGGAATGAACCAAATGATCAGGAGATATAATGAACTGAGGAGCAGCGTCCATGTCTGTGACGTCCGAGGAGCGAGATAGAGCATCTGCCCTGATGTTCTTAGAGGCAGGTCGAAAATGAATGCGGAAATTAAACCGCGCGAAGAATAGTGACCAACGAGCTTGGCGAGGATTCAAGCGTTGAGCAGTTTGAAGATACAAAAGGTTCTTATGGTCGGTAAAAATAGATATGGGGTGAAGCGACCCTTCTAGAAGATGTCTCCACTCTTCAAGAGCTAATTTGATAGCCAGGAGTTCACGATCCCCAATAGAGTAATTTCGCTCCGCGGAAGAAAAAGTCCTAGAAAAGAACCCACAAGTATGATTTTTCCCTGAAGGAGACCTCTGTGTGAGAACAGCTCCTGCTCCGATGGAAGAAGCGTCAACCTCTAGAGAAAAAGGACGAGAAGGGTCTGGTCTGGTGAGCACCGGGGCCGTAGAGAAAGTCTTTTTCAAAGTTAAAAAGGCTGCCTCCGCCTGTGGAGGCCATGACTTGGGGTTGGCTCCCTTTTTGGTGAGAGCCACAATGGGGGCCACGATAGTGGAAAAATGGGGTATGAATTGACGGTAATAGTTGGCGAAGCCCAGAAATCGTTGAATGGAACGCAGACCAACAGGCCGAGGCCAATCTAAAACCGCTCTCAATTTGCTAGGGTCCATTTGTAGTCCTTGGGCTGAAACTGTATAACCCAAAAAGGGCAGAGCGGTTTGGTGAAAGAGACACTTTTCTAATTTGGCATAAAGATGATGCTGCCGAAGGCGGGATAGTACCAGACGAACGTGCCGGTGATGCTCTTCGAGGGAAGAAGAGAAGATGAGGATATCATCTAAATAGACCACGACACAGGAGTACAACAAGTCCCGGAAGATGTCATTGACGAACTCTTGAAATACGGCAGGGGCATTACAAAGCCCGAAGGGCATCACCAAATACTCGAAATGACCGTCACGGGTATTAAAGGCAGTCTTCCATTCGTCTCCCTTGCGGATGCGGATCAGATTGTAGGCTCCTCGGAGATCCAGTTTGGAAAAGATCCTGGAGCCACGAAGACGGTCGAAGAGTTCTGGAATTAAGGGTAAGGGGTATCGGTTCTTTACCGTGATCTTGTTAAGACCCCGATAGTCGATACAGGGTCGGAGAGAACCGTCTTTCTTCTGTACAAAAAAAAAGCCAGCCCCAGCGGGAGAAGAGGACTTCCGGATGAAGCCCCTCTGCAGATTTTCTTGTATGTAAGTAGCCATTGCTTGAGTTTCGGGGACGGATAGTGGATAGATACGGCCACGAGGAGGAGTGGTCCCAGGCAGGAGGTCGATCGGGCAGTCATAAGGGCGATGAGGCGGAAGAGTCTCAGCTTGCTTCTTACAGAAGACATCAGCGTAAGCCCGGTAAACTTCGGGTAGGCCCGGTAGAGATGTGGTAGGATGATCGGTTCGAACTGGTAAAGCTTTCAAGCAATTCTTGAAGCAGGTTGTACCCCACGCCTTGATGTCCCCAGTGACCCAGTCTAGGGTAGGATTATGAAGCTGAAGCCAAGGAAGACCCAATAGGATTGGGGAAGTACAATGGGGTAACACAAAGAGTTCCAAGTATTCCTGGTGAAAGAGGCCAATCTTAAGGAGCAAAGGCTTGGTACGGTACTGCACCATACAATTCAGTCTATCTCCATTAACTGAGGCGATGAATAACGGTTTGGCCAAGCGGTTAACTGCAATGTCGTATTTCTTGATCAGGGAGGCCTCTATGAAATTGCCCGCCGAACCAGAATCCAGGAAGACCGGCAAATTAAGCACAGAGGCAGATGAGAGACAAAGCTGTGCAGGTACGGTAAATCTTGGAGAGGAAGCACACACACCCAGAGACGCCTCTCCCACCGAGTCTAGGTGCGCTCGTTTCCCAGTCGAGAAGGACGAATGGGGCAATCTCTTAAAAAATGATCAGGACTGGCGCAATACAGACAGAGATTTTCATTTCTCCTGCGAGACCTCTCCACGGGGGTTAGGCGAGAGCGGCCGACCTGCATGGCTTCCACCTCTGGAGAAGATGGTACAGACAAAGGTTTCTGAAAGGTGGGAGCCAAACGGAACATCCTCCTGTCACGTTGGGAATCTCTCTCCAAGCGAAGTTCCTCACGCCTCTCAGCAAAGCGTATGTCAATGCGAGTGACAAGATGAATGAGTTCAGAAAGGGAGTCAGGTATCTCTCGGGCCGCTAGAACATCTTTGATCTTGCTAGAAAGACCTTTCTTAAAACAAGCGCAGAGGGCCTCATTATTCCATGCTAACTCGGAGGCCAAAGTACGGAATCGAATAG
Source organism: Gastrophryne carolinensis (assembly GCA_027917425.1). Taxonomy (NCBI): domain Eukaryota; kingdom Metazoa; phylum Chordata; class Amphibia; order Anura; family Microhylidae; genus Gastrophryne; species Gastrophryne carolinensis. The sequence continues at coordinate 249,905,022 of CM051237.1, read as the reverse complement.
CATATTCACCCACCGAAAGATCGCCTTGCGTTAAATTCAATAGAGCGGACTCGGCAGATGAGGCCCGAGCGGGTTCTTCAAAAACCTGACGGAATTCAGTAACAAAGGCCTGAACGGTGAAGGTGAGAGGATCGTTACGGTCCCACAAGGGAGTGGCCCAAGCCAAGGCTTTTCCGGAGAGCAGACTAATGATGAAGGCCACTTTAGAGCGTTCGGTGGGAAATTGATCAAACAATAATTCCAGGTGCATAGAGCACTGGGCTAGAAAGCCTCTGCACAACTTCGCGTCCCCCTCATATTTTGCTGGTAAGGAGAGGCGGATTCTGGATGAGGAAGCTGCTGGAGACTGCGGTGGCGGCACCGGTGGCGGTGGAGAAGGCGACAGCTGCTGGGTCAAAAGTTGCTGCATCATAGCGGTAAGCTGATTAATCTGCCGAGACTGCAAAGCCACCAGCGCTGGGAGTTCGGAAGTCTCCGGCAAGGGCACCTCAGCGGGATCCATGGCCGGATCTTACTGTTACGCACCGGGTGCGAAGAAGTGGACCCGCAGGGTCTGCAGAACTGTTTTGGCAGGTACCGCGTCAGGGGAGCGGAGTCTAAGGAGCCACTGGTTTTCACCAGAGCCCACCGCAAGGCGGGATGGTCTTGTGCGGCAGGTGACTCCCAGGTCGCTACCCCCCAACAGCGGCACAGTTCCACAAACTGCTGAAGTGACGTGCAGCAGAGACAAACAGTGGTCGGAGGAGAAGGTCGAGGTCAGGACTGGCAGCGCGGGTTCAGTAGCGGTGAGACAAGCCGAGGTCGGGACTGGCAGCGCGGGTTCAATAGCGGTGAGACAAGCCGAGGTCGGGACGGGCAGCACAGGTTCGGAGGTCAATAGGAGAGCCGAGGTCATACACGAGGAATCAAGCAATACAGCGATAATCATTCAGGGAACAACACCGAAGATCCGGCACAGGAAGTAAGGCAGGGTTTCATTTATAGGAAGCGCAAAAAAGAGATTGGATGGCAGAGACCAATTAACAGGGCCTTGGCCCTTTAAATCTGGGGAGGTTGACGCGCGCGCCCCCTAGTGGCCGGGGACGTGCGCGCAGGGAGGACGGAACAGACAGAGAAGGAGGAAGCCGGCGGCCATGCCGGTCAGAGGAGGAAGCGCGGGGACCAGGTAAGGGGGAACCGCAGCCAGGGGGGCCAGCAGCAGACGCCCGGATGGCGGTGAAGCGGGGAGCGCTGCGGGAAGGGGACGCAGCGCTCGCCCGAGGAGAGGCACGGAGGGGGACGCTGCGCGGGGAAGACGCAGCGCTCGCCCTAACAAACGGCTTGTCTATTACTGTACATAACTCCCTTAAAAACACGAGGATGTATGCCATCTGGTCCTGGTGATTTATCGATTTTTATCTGCTTAAGACGGTGCTGGACTTCATCCTTGGTTAGACCAGTGACATTTTAATAACAACTTCAGCATAGTAAAGAAAAAAAAATTATATATATATATATATATATATATATATATTTTTTTTTTTGTTCTATCAATCTAAGGCCCTGGTTTGTAGAAATCAGTGCTAACTAGCTGCATCAGTAGCAGCAGGGTCTTCTAGTGCTGACGGATATTGAATTCTGTAACCTCCCCTGTACCTTATACTCTGTGTCGTCATGCTGCCCCAAGGCCCTTAGTTACAATGGCTGAATCTTACAGGAATTTAAAGAGATTGTCTAGGCAGAGACCAAAAAGCCTATACTCACCCTTTGCCCCTCTCCTAGCTCCTCCATGCTGCTCCAGTGTTCCACTGCAGCTACCCTGCGCAGTGCCAGCACCTTCATACTTCATCCATCTTCCAGAACCTGCAGCCTCTTATGGTGGCATCTATGTATCCTTATATACACCCCCAAATTCCTACTGTATTCATTGGAGTTTGGGGGGGGTGCCAAGAAGGGTCCTGCACGCATCTCCTTGGCATGCGCCCTCTAATGTAATAAATGGTTTGTTGGGGGGAGGCGTAGAGCCATATTGATGGATGTCGCCATGGCTGCCGATGATGGAGGATGAAGTTGCTCATTCGCCCTCATCGGTAAGTATGAAAATGCTGGCGCTACACAGAGAAGCATTGGAGGACAAAATGTGAGTATAAACTTTTTTATGTTATTGCCTGGACTTCGGTTTTATATTATTCCAAAAGTGTATTCTAATAAGGATGCTTTATGTTCTATCTAAGTAGCCTGATTACTTTTATAATGGTGAGAAAAAGTCAGACGTTACCATTTTACTACATTGTATAGTAAATGTATATGATGGACTCGGAGTTGAAGCGGGAGTTGAGTTGGACCCTGTTAAAATAGAGGGGTCAGAGTTAGGATTTTGGATTACAGACTCCACAGCCCTGAAACATACAGTACATAGACTATTAAAAATAAGATTCTACAACGTATAATAAAATAGAAGAGAGAGCACTGCCCTCATGAGCTTACAGTCTAAAGGACAACAATGGAAATATTGTCTTAGGTGACCTGCCTTTAAAGATAGTCCTGTTGCACGGCCAGGTGTTCCACCTATATAAAGCAGCAGTATCCAGTTAAAAAAATCTTCCTTTATTCTAAAACATGTTAAAGGCTCACAAGAAAGTGCAGATAATCCACAAAATGTGCAAATCCGCTACACGTTTCGGAGCCCACAGCTCCTTAATCATGCACAGAGACACAAAACAGATCTAAACCTTGCTCATTTTTTCATTTAGCCTCATTGTATGGGTGTGAGTCCCTTCCCTTATCCACGATAATATTTATATGTTATTGTTAAAGTTCTAGGATTAAACTTTGATTTTTAAACTAAGATTTAGGTATTTTTCAATAATTTACCTGAAATACATGCATAGCTGAGTTTTAGCTTTTTAATAACTATTTGTTTGTTGTTTCAAGGCATCTTGTTTATTAATTATTAAGATGGTTATATTTCTTGATAAACACACACATTTACAAGAGGTACTAAAAAGCAAAGTAGACATTTAGTACAACATAAGGCTATATTCACAAGATGCCTTATGGTTCAGCAGATCCCTGTGTTCCTTACTAGCTTGGAGGCTTCTTTGTCATGTGTTATAGCTAAAAGACTTTGCAACATTTTCTATGCTTCAGCTTAAAATAATATTATATGACATTTTAAATGAATTTACAATGCTCAAAACCATAGTCACAATATTTGACAATATTTCATTGCAGTCAGTTACATTTCTCTAGATCTGGACTGATCAGAGGAGGGTTTACTAGCCGTCTCTGTGTGAGTCAATGTAATCCTTGGCTAATGATGGGCAACAAGGTCAATTACATTAATTGGCTTGGTGTCAGGCCACCCCGTAGAGCAAGCTGATGGAAAAATACAATCTCGCTCCAGGGGAAGGGAACCAGTACAAACTCACTCCTACTGTGGCAAAATTTCTCACATACGTTTTTAAGCATATATAACTGTACTCTGCAAATTTTTTAGACAGTCTTTCCAAAATTCTCCTGCAACAAGCTGCAATGATAATTTTACTGACTGATGTAATGCATTTTAACACTATTTGCCAATTTTATTTTAACTTAAAATGTTATGACGTTGTTCATCATCATTTTGATTTTTTTAAAATACAGTAAAAAAACTTTATCCCATGAGGCAGCAGGGTGTCTCTATCCTATACTAGCAGCACAGCCCTTTGCATTTTTGCAAGCCACCTCTTACATCAAAAAAATAATTAGACGCCTATTGGAGGTCGACTAGTCCAATGATCTGGATAGTCTTTTGGAAAACACCCCCTGAATAGGAAAGCCATATCTATTCATTTTGATTTTCTGAGAAAGAGGTTGGACTGGGAGAACCAGAAAACAGGCATGACCAAGTGGCTCCAGCATTTTCCTAATCTATCATGTGCCCAAATTTTAAAATCATATGATTATTCTTGGTCCACCTTGTTTGTGTCCTCATATAGAGAGATGCTGCTAAGGCAGTTACATTATAATTATGTTTCCCTACTTAAATCCTTCCAGATGGGTCTGTCGGAGTCGCCCCAATATCTGAAATGTGCTGTGGAATCAGCTGACCTTTATCATGGGTTGTGGGACTAGCCCAATAGTCAAGTCAAAACTTGGTAACTTTTGCACCTCCCTTGCCAGAATAGGCAATATTCTGGGAATATATGATAGAAGGGCTGAAGGTACCCAGGAGCGCTAGAAGGTTGGTACTAATAATCTCAGCGGTAGCAGGGAAACCATACTGCAAGCATGCCTGATGATCGAGCTATGAGCTACGGGAGTGGATGGCGAAGTTTATTTGTAAGCAAGACACTGTATCAGAAACACTGTCAAAACAAATGTTTATTATCTTCTGTCTATATATCTGTAATATAAAAAGTTTATTAAAAAAATACAGTAAAGAAATACAGCTGGTACAGTGTAATGGCCTTCCTGGAAGCTAAGGAACAACTTTAACTTGCAGACACGACCCTTTACACAAGCCTATGCATGAAAATCATGCATAAATTCCCCTACACTGGTCTTGACTTGCCTCACCTCCTGCATTAGACAAAGCCTATTGTTTGTAGTTTGCAAAGGCGGTCTGTTTTCGCAGTGCATTTTTCAAAGATGTTTGTTTTATTTTACAAACCCCTTTGTTGTGAAACTGGATATAAACTCTTTGGCCACATATAATGTTAATTAGGTATCCCTGGATGTGGAGCCTGCAGTCTGGACTTCCATTAAGATCTTCTGCCAGAAGCCATGGATATCTGTGGTAGACTGCCCTGAGACTGCGCCCCCAATAATTCCCTAATAGGGTATTCCCAAACCCTCTCCTTGGGAGCTAACAGTAGGCCACGTAGCTGCTGCAATGCTTGGGCAGACACTTTCCCTCAGTCAGACTGCAACCTCAATAATCATTGTTGCTTCCACCTATAGACAAGTCCCTGCTCCCAGGGACAATGGAAATAGACATGGTTGCCCTAGAATGTAAATAGTGCAAAGGATGAAGTCTGACTAGGTGAAGGCCAATGAAATGCCAAAGCAATGGGCACATGGTTGTGGAACTGGGGAAGCTGTTCCAGTGAGAAGCAGAAAGACATACGTGAGAACAGAGCCCAGACAAAGTCCTTACACAAACCAGAAGTCAAAATAGCTGAGAGCTATGTGGTATCCAGAGGGTCAGACAGAAGCTAAGTTGGGAACTAGCCAAAGGTTGAGTCCAAAGATCAAAGGTCTAAGAGGTACTGGAGAATGAAAATGAGATCAAGGTCGGAGGAGAAATCCAAGGCTGGGGCTGGTAACAGTAATGTTGGCTAAAGGACGGATGAACCAATCAGCTATGAAACAACAGACCAAGCACACCTAGGATCAGCTGCTATAACAGGTGATGCATGCTGAGAAAAGGTAGGTTTTGTATTGCCAGGGTCAGAGGTTAAAAAGTTATTGGATGGCAAATGCAAGATCAAGGTAGGAGAGGAGAGCCGAGCTGGTAACAGGCAGGATGGTTAGGAAGAACAGATAGACAGATGAACAGGTCATCAACAGAATAACAAACTAAGCAAACCCAAGCATCAGCTATAAAGGGTGATGCATTCTGCCCAATCAGGGCGAGTTAAGTGTCAGCCCAACATGGCGAACAGACCAGGTGATCAGATGAAGGTTTACGCCCAACCCTTTGACATTAACCCCCAACTTACCTAGAGACGACACTGCCTTGGTGCATTACAAGGCCGGAATACTGGGTATGCACAGGGATTAACAATGAATCTGATGCACAGCAAGAGGGCACTGAGCATACATTCCCCCCAAGCATTCAGTTCTCACAGCTGCTCTAGCGCGCTGTTTACTGTTTACTTTTCCTGAGTGGTGATCTTCAAACCATCACCTATTTGTGGCTCCTCCTTCACCTTATTTATCATATTTGTGCTCACTTGAGAGAAAGGAAGCACCACCCACCACTGCTGCTTCAGTCTTAAATTGAGTAGTTGCATCCAAGTGAGTTATAAGACAAAACAAAGTTTACTGTACAAGCCTTGACAGGGCCCTATTTAATGTTTGCACCAGGGCCTCATCGCATTCAGTTACGCTGCTTAACGCTGGAGTGTCAGCATGACGAGATGTTTTGTGGTGTTCAGTTGCTGAGAGCTGTACTGCACACTAGGTGCATTCCAGTTGTATATGCATTCACATATGCTGCTGGAGTGCGACACCTTGTCACAATTATTTAAAATGTAGACAATGATCAAAAGAAATTTTACACAATAGGCCTTTGGGGCATATATACAAAATGACACAGAAAATGTGTATATAGTTTTACTTTGTAGCATACAGAAAGTATATGTTAAAATCTACAAACCTCCAAACAAGGAGATAGTTCCAAACATAAAATGATAATCTAATTTGCCCAGGTGATTTGCAGTCTTTTTGGATTTTACTTACACTTCTAGTCAGCTTGCAGTTGCTTGTTACGCATTTTTCTTCTGAACTTTCGGCACTTCCTCTTTTGTTGCTCATTCAGATTCCTCTACATCATGCTGTCAGCCCGTTAAGCCCCAATTCAGGGGGACTCCTGCTGAAGTCTCCTCTGAGTCCCAGTGTCTCCATATTGCACTACCATTGTTCATGCCCACAGGTGAGGCTGCAGATGAGGAGGCATATAAAAGCTAAACCCATCCTTGTCTATCCTGATTGGTTCATGTCAAGGTCACCTGATTCCACACTCTGGAATCCATGATTGTTAGTGTCTCACTAATGGGCTATTTTTATTATTTCTTTGTAACTGGCCCTGCTACCTTGCGCCTTCTGTTGTCTGCTGCTCAAACCAACCCTTGTGTGACCTCCAGCCTTGAACCTTCGTGACCCCCCTGGATTATCTTCCTGACTGGTTTGTCTCCTCTTGACCCCCTTGTACTATTAATGATTTAACCTTTTAGGCCTGAGGCTAAGACCTGGTTTCCTATTCTCCCAGGACCGCACTAAATCTGGTTAGTCTTAACATAATACCTTAAGTATTATACCAAGCCATCAAATATTCTTCTATTGGTTCAGTAACTATGACCATATATTTGTTATTTTGGCCCACTTCCTTTTCTCAGTGACAACAAAAGATAAGATAACAGGAAAGCAAGGATTAGAAGTATATCAATGTCACAAGAACTATTTGGGGCTTCTTGCCTACTTTTGGTCCAGGTGACACCATGACACCACACCAATTTTCTGTTACAATTGTCCTGTAAGTCGATCTTACTAGATTTTTAAGTAACAAATCACTGCCTATAATTGCAATATAATATTGTTCTAGGATTCGCTTGAACTTATACAGCATACCATTAAAGTACAATCTATTTTTTTTTCAAGTCATACAAAAACAATATTGTGTATTGCACGCTGGCTGTTTAGTGTACTGATTAGAGTAACATATCATTATAATATACATGTTAAATATAAAGTAAAATAGAAACATATAGTATGTGTTTCTATTATTTTTCTTGTTTTAGAATATTTTATCCCCCTTTTTATCCAACCCTCTGTTTAGTCAGGGACACACCAGATTAAATAAAATGGACATATATAAAAAAGATCCTGGCACGCAATATCCAAGGTCTTAATAAAAACATTACCAGCCCCCACCCGATTATCCTGTGTATTCTTGCACTGCTATTTAAATAAATGTTAGATATAATAGATGTCTAAACTTCATTTAGGACACTCAACACTTTGCTGTGTCTCGGTTCAAAAATATTTTTTAAACTATAAACTGCATACAAAGAGTATCATATAGTATTTCTGTCAAAATCGTGGGCTGCATTAAATTACAGCTGTCAGTCTTACGCATTGCAGAAGGACCACATTCATTAGTTTATTTCAGAACTGATGAAATTAGGTTGTGAATCCTTTCCTTTGGTGATTGATATGGTTCTGTCTGTTATGGAAAAATGCAAATCTGGTTTATGACTTCATAAGGACCACTGCATTCAATAAAATTCACAGCAATGAGTAAATTATCACTCCCAATTCAAAACTGCTTTTCAAACTCTGGCATGACATCTTAAGACAAAGGAATCAGAGATGATGGCAAGCTTCATTTTTTCTCTAAACTAAAAAAAAGGAAATTGTGCTTTTACTGGAAACCAAAGTAATTTAAGATAAAAATCAAAAGCTTAATACATACGTTTTTCAGCTGTATGCAGCACTAAATAGGGCAAACATTAGCCTTCTTATATCCCAATTCTTTATTTCCATTATACAATCCATGTTATGCACAGGAGCTCAACATTTGGCCCTTAGAGCCACCTGACCCCTGACCTGCTGTGGGGAAAGTGGGAGGGCTAAACAGAATTGGTGTGTAAAGTCAGTTAAATAAGGATGTAGGAGGGGGTATTGGCAATAGAGAAGACAGTGGTGGCTTGGAAGACCGAGTGACATTTTTTGTACACCCCCACCACCCCTGGCTGAAATCTTTCATAGAATAATTTGGCAAAATAGTTTTTCTATAATAATTGTATGCTTAGCATTAGTGGGAGATAAGTGGACTGAAACTGGACTTAGCGTCTATAAGGCGCTAGGTCTGCTTTGACATCCACCCCTGGGATGGCCCAACTTGGGATGCCGAAAACCCAGCTGGTCGCCCGTTCTCTTTACGTTACCAACGAGCCCACAGCAAATGGCTGGCGTGGCCATGTACAGCCTAGGGATGCAGGGGATGCTGCTCGCTGATTGTGAATGCAGCTAGGCTCCCATTCAGTTTCTCCAGCTGCATATTAATATTTGCGTCTGAAGAAGCTGATTCGAGGAGAGGCGCATCTGCACCATGGGAATGCTGGTGAGGCATGTATAGCAGCCGAGGTTTTATGCAGTGAGGCGTCGCAAATCTGGATGCCCCAGGGTGACGGACCCAGTAGCAGCTTCTGAAAATGATAGGTTTTGGTCCACTTTAACATGGGTTGAGTATTGGGAACATGAATAAAATGTGGGACTAAAGGTGGAGGACTATAAATACAGGACTTAAAGTGGACCAACACCCAGGGGGGATCAGCCCGGGAATCTAAAAGATCCCTCCTCGCGGGTCATCCGAAATCGGAATGCCCCGCTGTGTGAAACCCCACAGGATGGCCAGAAACCTTACCTTATCCCCGTTCCAACGGCGCATGCGCGAGCCGCGGCCGCATCTCGCGCTTCTCTCTAGCAGGGCACGCACTGTCAGAGGCAAGCGCGAGATGCGGCCTCCAGCGCGCTCAGAGCAGCTGTGGTTGTTCGTCGCTTGTCCGTACATACCACAGCGGCTCTGAGCGCGTAGGAGCGGGGTGAGGTGAGTTTTTTTGGGCAATCTCGGGGGGTTCCACGCAGCGGGGCACCACCGGTCGGGGTGCCCCGCGGAAGTGGACCAAAACCCAGGATAGGGAAAATCCTGGGTGTTGGTCCACTTTAAAGAAGTAAGGTAATCAGCATGTGCATTGCTGGCATGTGGGAATTGTTACATATGTAGGGGAGTGGTGGAAGGACATATGAGTGGAGTTTGTTGCAGAAAATCTCAATATGCTATTAAAAGTGAAGAAAAACTGAAGGTATTCATTGCCCGCAACCAAGTAGTTTCAAATCATTTTGGTGCCCCATGCTTGTTCAAACCACAAGCTCTCCTGGTTTAAAGTCATTGGCATTGGCTGTTTGATTCCAAGTTAAGCATACTATAGATAAGCATTTTTCTGTTGAAATAACAGGAGCCTATAGAGATATAGGGGTGTTTTATTTTAAAAAAAACAATATTTCAGGTTTTTTCAAAATTATTTGGCTAGCCCCCTACAGTCTAAGAAATCTTTATTACAACCAAATATTGTTCCATCAGAAGCTGTGGGGCAAATGACTGAATCCTTGGAAATGAGTGAATCCTGGAAAGTAGGTTCACAAGCAACACATCAACAACACATCAGAAGCAAAATGCTCAATTTAATACACTTTAATACGCCAACAGGAAGGTTCGGGTGCATACTGTAGGCTTTTTTGGAATCAATAGGCTGGCATTGCTTAGACCAGAGAAAGTCAGAACATTTATGCAAAGTGTAGCCTAATTAGGAACAAAATCAAAGCACAAATATCAACTGTGGAGTACAAGGTTTATATGTAGTATGTGCTGTTCATAGGTCATGTCAGCCAGTTCATTAGGTATCTGTAGATATAAATATTTGTAAAACAGAACTCAGAGGTGTACAGGGGTTCACAGGGCCTCATAGCCAAAGTCAAAGCCAAACACAGATAATCCAGATGGCAACAGTGGGCCAGTCTGCAGTAGAGGAATCCATGGACAAGGTTGTAGGTCTCTCTGCCTCTGGCTTCAGATCTTCAGTATTCTCTTGCAAGGTTCCATGCAGGCAAGGTTATGGCAAATTGCATGGACCACTTCAGTCTCTGCAACTGCAACTGGAATAAAAAGCAACTTTCCCCAGAAAGACAGTGAAAGGTTAACTGCAGTGCCCCAAAACATAACCGCTTTAATACCATGCAAAATAAGTTGTATGTCTACAAAGGTAGGCAAAGCTGAAGTCAAAATGAAAAAATAGGTGTACAACACAGTGAAGTACTGAATTATGAAAATGTCTGAGTGGGTTGTCAGAGAGATAATTCCAATTAGTCCAGGATAGTCATATATAATAAAATGCAAAGCATCTATTTTAAACATACCCAATAGTAGAGATTGTATCATTCAAAAACCATCTGTCAAACAATTAGTGCCACCCCATTCCTGGTGACCACGCAAAAAAATCTGGTAATCAGTAAATGCGAGGAGTATTATTTCTGGGGGAAAAAGCACCATGGAAAAAGTTGAGCGTTAGGAGTGAAACTCTAGGGAATTTGAAGACTCGCTATTGCCATGTGGCTAGAGAGGCAGACATCTGTACTCTGTATAAGGCTTTGAAGAATTCACTGAAACCACAAGAGGCTTCATTTAAACAGGATCAAGTGAGGAATAAAAGGACCAAAAAGCTAATTATTTTCCTGGGTCCCAGGTATTAAAACATAAGAATACAAAGGGTATGTACAGATATACGGTGGCACATGGCAGTATTAGTATATTGTCCATTTCCATGTTATATATAGCTTTATATATACAAAAAAATTTGCTATTTGTCAAAACAGAACCTGATCTCCTTTGGTTTTATCTGTTCAAATTCAGGTTTTGAGCTGAGGGTTTTACATTTAGATCACCAGTGACAGAGGGGAACGTAGTGGAAGGGGAAAGAAACCTTAAATATTAATTTCCAAGACTCTGAGCAGCTAACCCAGACTATTTATATTAACCTGATTATCTTACAGATTACTCTTTGTATATTCAGTTTGCTTAGTTAGTTACATAGGGTATGATCCGATAAGTGCTGCTTATATACACGAGATGCATTCAAAAAATTGTCTGGTATAACAGCTAATGGCAATGGCAATTAATTAGTAAAATGCATACGCACATGTCATCACACATTTTATACAGTATCTCTTGACTGCTTCTAGTAAGCACCTATTCATTTTTTAAGTGATTCAGCGGGCAGATAAAAAAAAATAAAATCAAAAGGTAACTTACCTTTTATCCAGAGCAGCTGATCGGTGTAAGTCCGGCGATCAGTAACTCACATAAACGCTGGAACTGACCCCCCACTGCAGCTGCCGCATCCCACGCTGTCCGGGGCCTGAACAGGTAGACGCGTTTGATGGTGGGTCGGGATCACGACCATCAATCACAGAACGCTGGCCTGCCCTCTCCATTCATTGCAATGGAAGTAGTGGCCTGAGGCACGGAAGTGCCAGTGAATGGTGTTTGAGGCTCAGGGAGCACGGGATGCGGTGGCTGCTCAGTTCTAGCACTCAGGTGAGTTACTGATCGCTGGACTGTCACCAATCAGTTGCACGGGGCAAAAGGTAAGTATCCTTTACTTTTTTTTCTGAATGACTTTAAGGTCATGTTTGTTAGCAGGTCTTTGTAAACAGCATGTAACAGTATAATTTACATTGAACAAATGAAATTAATGTCACTCTCTAAAAATTCTTATGTTTTCAGATGACATCACAAGCATTGATCCTATTAAATGCAATGATAGGCAGGCATACAGTACAGAAAGGAGGTTGAATCAGCAACTGGTGTAGTGGAAAAGTAGCCCTCCCAATAAAATCCACATGCAACCAACTGGTGCCGAGGATGGGCGTCCTTGCTGATAATGCTAACAGTGCTGCTCATACTGCGCTTTAAAGTGAATCATACTCATGAGGAGGGTAAGAATATAGAATATTTAAAATAATTTTTTTTTATCTTCATGGAAGTTTGCTATATTTAAAGTGGACCAACACCCAGGGGTGATCGGCCCGGAAATCTATAAGATTCCCGGGCCGATCACCTCCCACCCCGCGGGACATCCGAGATCGGGATGTCCGGCGGGGTGAAACCCCCCAGAAACCCCAAAAAGACCTTACCTGATCCGCCGCCTCTTCCGCCACCGCCACCTCCCGCGCGCCCCTCCAGACGTGCGCGCGCCCGCGCCGGCCCTCTGTGAATGGCCGGCGCGGGCGCCGAGAGTGACGTGCGGGAGGCGGCGGCAGCGGAAGAGGCTTGTACGTTCCTGTCCCCCGCCTGGACGTTGGCGGGGATTGGCTGCGCCGTTCACGTGGGAGCGGGGAGAGGTGAGTTTTTTGGGGTTTCTGGGGTGCCCCACCGAAGTGGACCAAAACCCAGGATAATCAAAATCCTGGGTGTTGGTCCACTTTAAAGAGCATTCTTGCCTTATGGGCAGTTTTTTAAAGTCGGAATTGTAATTTCATTTTATGATATAACGCTTGGAATTGCTAATAAATTAAAGCATAGTTTAAAGCAATACTTCACTATGTTGTCTTTTTTGTCTCTCTGGTGAAATATATCCTGAGTTGGAATACACTTCTGCCATTTGATGAATGCAGTGAATGAAGTCAGTGTTGGAGTATAGCTTGCATTTACAGCTTGGTGCTGCTAAACATATTATGGGGAAGGGAACACGTGGTGATTGTAAGAATTTTTCTTAGCAAGCTTGAGAGCTCTGTGATTGATCAGAAATCATTTATTCGAAATTTTAAAGTGTATTACATGACTTGCCCATTGTAGCATCCATAATAATGCATAGCGTTATTCGTTTTCCGGAAAAAACATCTTTTAGCGTGGATTTATTTCTTTATAACTTTTAAGGTGTAGTGAAAACCCTTTGGCAGTTAATATTTACAGGAAAGTGGAAATGGATAGTGATGGATCCTACATCATCTCCCCAAACATTGCTGCCTCAGAATCTGCTTACACTGTTTTACAACTTTGTACTGAAATCAGTTCTCTGCTCTTCCTTCTCTGTCTGTACCCAAATGAGAAGCAGAGACCGTGGGGCTGCAGTAAAACACAGCTGAAAAGAGCATTGGATGCCCACTGGCTTCTATCCAAAATCTATATGACAGCATAATTAAATCAAAATAGAAAATAATCCATTGTACCAGGTCATTCCATCTTTCAAATGCTCCCTCTAGGCAAGGATGCAGGGTTCTTCCAGCCAGAACCTCAGGTTTCAGGTACAACTACTGATAAATCTAATAAACATAATCCACTGCAGGTTAATTCTTAATAACTGTGTTATTAAAATGTATTTAAATGGCTTCTTCTGCTAAATGATGCGTAATTTGGCCAGCAACAACTAAAAAGCAGCCTAAATGCACTTTAAAGATGTCCCCTTTGTCCCCAGCAGTGATTTATTGTAACTGTAACCGGCGCTGGAAAAATACAGCCAAAGATTTCAAGGACGAAAACATTCAAAAATATGATGGGGGGCATTGTAAAAACAGCAGAACAAAGTGGTGCTCACTGGCACTGGGATAATCGGCCAATGAATCCAACAGGCGCAGACATAGGCCAGCCAATACCTCATTGCAGCAATCAAAGGTAATTAATTAGCATTCTGCACAACACCTACTAGGGTCAATATAGTACCAAGCACAGCACCAGATTAGACGGAAATGCCAGTGCTCCAAAGCTGGTGCTATAGCCACAGTACAGTTGCTAAATGACGCACATCATCAATTAGGCCCTTATTGCTAATTTTATGTTTTATAAAACAAATGAGTGTTGATCGCATGTGACAGGCATCGGCTAAACACATCACTGTGCAACTGTTCAGCTGCCAATTGTGTTGACCGGGTTTTCAGCAGCCACCAGCAGAAGCTTGGAGGATGAGAATGCTGCCTTCAAGGCCCATTAGTTATAAAATGTGACATTTAAAAATGTTTGGGAGACTCCTAGGCAGGAAATGTTAAATGTCCAATGAATCATTAGAGGGTATTTCCTAAATGCTTCCATGGTGATGCCACTGATCATATTTACAGTATTATTGTGACATCACAGTGATACTACTAAAAGGCAATATTTGGTATTACACCATATATTATATCTCTGCACAGTCCTCCAAACACTGATCTGCTGTAGCTGCAGTGTCACAGTTTAAATACCGAAGCCAAACATGATAGGACAATTTATAGAAGATGTCACAGAAGAAAAGCCAGCACTACCAGTATCCTATGACCTGTAGATTTACCCTACACCTCACATGTCACTATGATGTGCAGGTTTTACAATAAACCAAAAGCTCAATGACACTTGGAGTGCTGACTGTTACTTGTTAGAGCAAAAGCATTTCCAGTTTACTATTTGCATATTGTATGGTAAACAAAAATGACACTTTCACTCACCATCCTCCTGTGCCAGCTTAGGGCCTGCTGTACCTCTTCATCTAAGCAGCACCCACTGACATTGTTGCTTGTGATTAAATGTATACCCTGACCACACCAAAGGGCTGATTATTAACAGCAGATTTCCATATTTCCATTGATTCTTTTCCTGGTATCTGGTACCTCCCACCATCTAACAGGCTTAGATTTTGGTCCCTTATGAAAATTGCTAAATGAGCGGGATAGAGGTAACAAACATTTTATGACTGAGCCGCTGTTTTGATCAGAATAGTTGTGTGGTTCCACGATGTAAAGAAAAATGTTGACTTTAGATGGAAACGGATGCCTCCCCTAGTAAGTTTACTATCCTTGCCCAAGATTAATCTCAGACCAAAGAAATGGTTCCTGCTTGTATTGACACATTTTGGCAATCGGGGTCTCAAAAGAGACTTGGGAAAATGACATAGGTTGGACTCAATGACATGACTCTTTAACAATACATTCTTCCCTCCTGGCAGAAAACATGAATGGGGAACTTTCTGGTAAAAGGTCTGGACAATACTGGAACTACGGGAGCAATACTCTACATGACCAACCACTTGGCTGTTGCATAGGCAGCTGTTGACCTTTATAGAAATGCACTCACCAGTCTTCTCACTGGCCTCCCTCTTTATGCCTGTAAGACACAATCTTACGCTGTCCTTCGAAACACTGCAAGTTAGAGAATATGATGGTTTAGAGAAATTCTCACTTACACACAAGCTCTCTATAGCTTGTAAAGCCAAAGAAACAAAATATACAATCTTAACTAGGTGGCACATGTGCCCAATAGATTGAAGCTCAGATTTAGTGCTGGAGATTTGAATCCACAGTGGATATGCTGACACCCATTTAGTGGGCCTGTGGCCCATAAAATTGCTGTGGCCTAAGCTCCAAGAAATTACCCACTATGACCCTGTTGCCCCCCTTACATTTCCTTTCTCATACACCTGTTCTTTTCCCTTCTTTTTTTCTCAGCTTTTTTTTCAGTTCTCTGGCTTTGCTGTTTAGCTAGATTTTACAACAAAATATAGTTCCAGACCTTGATTTTATTTAGATTGTCTAGATATTACTGTTGATTATCTCAAAAATATCTTTTCTTTGTCCTTTCTGAATATTTGATGGATGGTCGGTTCTCTAACCAATATGGACTCACCCTTATTGATGTTTTCTTCAACAAATGAGACCAGTGATACCTCTCTCCACCCCAGTTTTCATTTAGTAGATGTAGTATCTCCAGCTCCCTTTGATCAAGATTGCACACTTCGAGTAAAGTCAGAATAATAACTTTGAGAGGGCAGCATGACAGCCAGCAGACATATTTGTTAGGAAGGAATCAGTAACAGACATTTCAGTCATCCCAGGCTTGCCTTAAAGCTGTCCCACTTGGTACACAATGACAGCAGTTGGCAATCCAGGCACATCATTACCCTAAACAGGGCTCTGTACAGTGACTCAACAAATGGCTTTTGACACATACAATGCCAACGTGGACATTTATTTCATGTTAGAATAAGCAAAATGTTGTTTCTGGATGTTTATGAGCAGGTCCTTTCTCTAATTTGTCTGCAGTGCAAGCGTTTAATAAACCATGTTATGGTTACTAGCTTGGTAGAAGGAATAGCTTTTAAAATCCAATTTACTTCCAATGAATTTAAATTGGGGAAATAGCAGTTACTGTGAATATACCTATGATTACGTTTAATCATCACTGCACTACATACTTTATATTGGTAGATATATAATTTTGTTGTATTTGTCATACCTGTTATGTCAAAGCATAACTGCAAAGTGCTCATAATTTAGAACTCAAGCTATAAATGACTATTTGCTATCTTGTTAACCACTTAATATAGCACATGTTTTACTATGCACTTAAAACTCAGCGCTTATTCATATGTCCCATCTAAACATTAACAAGCAAAATTGTTTGAAGCTTTACAGTGAAGCTTTATAGTCAAATTAAATTTTATTGCTAAATATTATATAAAAGAACTATATGGTTATTACCCATTACTCAGCTAAAATATGTTGTACCCCATTACAAATAGCAGAAATTAGTCAGTTTTGCATAGTAATCTGTGTTCAGGTGGGGCTGCATCTGCTTGGAGGCTACAAAGTGACTAAGCAGATTGTGGGGGTTGGCTGACAGTACATTCAAGATGCCCACTGGTCAATGGCAGTCATATATGGTGCAGGATTGCCATTGGGGAATGGAGGGGGGTAAGTATTCTAACCCAATTTCATGAATTTTTAGTTTGTTACAAACAGACAGACATCCCTTCCTGGAGTTTATTGTCTGGGCAGATTTGCCATTCTGAAAGCAGTATTGGAGCTGTGTGCCTACAAATTGTGATAGAGTCATGGAGAGAGATCCTGCCCCTCAGACCCTACACTAAAGCCAAAGTATGTTGTAGATGAAGAGATGCTGGAGTTGGGGGGTGGGTGCTGCATAGGCCAACTATAATAAAATATTAAGGGATCACCTGCACTGGGGGTTAAACAAGAAGTATTTATTGAAAGACACATTCCATACAAAGCGATGAATTTATCTGATTTCTGTTGGTCCCAGGTCAGCTGTCAGGGATAGCATCACCAGGGGGTGCATAAGAGAAATTGCTCTATTTTTCTGAATGTGTATTCTTCTTTTAAAGGAAGCTGAAATTTGTCTCTAAAAACTGCCATACTCTGTAATTCACTTCACTTCATAACGTCTGCAATTCTATAGAGACCTTTTTGTGTCCACCATTTTAGATATGCTCTCAGACTGGAAATCAGTTTTTTGTTAATAGTATATTATAGTAAGAGCCAGTGTATTAGAAAATACAGGACATAATATAGCTGGCCTTACCTTAGCTATCCACATGACAGTCAATGGAAAACAAATCACATGCTTTCTGTTCTATCATTACCCAGCTGGACCTTTCTCCACTAATAAAAATTGGTGTAAGTTGGGTTAATTTGAGCTGCAATATAAACTATGGGGGGTTATTTAAGAACGCATAGCGCGAGGTAGTGCTTTGTAGCGGCAGGCAGCGTCTGGTGAACACCGGGGGCTGTACGCAAAACCACATTTAAGAAATCGAATCTGGTGAGCGCCTCTAACAGCGCCATGTAGCGTCACATGTATTAATACAGGCAGCTCGCTAGGCTCAGGAGTGCCATGTAGTACCTGTTGCTCTGTAGCACTCTCCCATACATTTCAATGGGGCTTCATTAGTTGTGTATGTGTATTGTGTGTGATCTCTCCTGGCTGGAAACACTTTTAAAAAATGTTTTGACTTTATATTTTGATATGATATTTTTATGCAGAATTGTATATTGTTCAAACAGACTTTGATCACACAGCATCTGGCGCTCTAGAGCGCCGACTCTTTGTGTGTGTGTGTATAGTTTCTTGTTTAGTATGGTGTTGATGCACTGAGCTGGCGCTACCTGTCGCTCGCTGCAGCGCTGTACTGTTGTTAGAGCGCCCAACACACATCACATTAATCAATGCCAGCCAGGTTACTAGAACGACTGAGACACTCTGTTACAGCGCCCGATACCCGCTTACAGCATCTCCTAGCGGTCGCTCTAAGCGTCGCTATATAAACGCTCATCTGGCAATACATGGTGCCAGCAGTGAATCAGCCTCTATATAAGTTGGGACACCAAAGCCCCCCCCCCCCTATGTTTTGCTACATATAAAATGATTTGACTTATTCTTCTACTTTTGCCTACCAAAATAAATCTCAACACTTTAGATTCACATTTCTTTAAATCCGCCTTTGGGATAGAAATAGGAAGTGTTCTGAACAAATATATCAGTCTAGGTAACAAAGTAATTTTAATTGCCCTAATAGGCCCCAGCTAAGACAGCGTCAGACCAGACCAGGAGTCCATGTCACCTTCAATTTATGAAATTATGAATTGTAATTGTTTTATATAATGAATAGAAGTGAGCAGTTAGTTTGGATCCCAAATTATTTAATACTATAAGATTTCCAAATTATATTAAAGGATTGCTTTAAATTAAGAACCTTTTGTCCTTTTGTCAAATTCAATTTTGCTAAATTTCTTGAGCATCTGAAATAAATTGAAGTGAAGTGTGAGGTGAGGAAACAAACAGCAGAACATCATCAGCAAACAATGTACATTTATGTTCCCTCCCCCCACATTCCATCCCCCCCCCAACATCCCTGCTTAATCTAGTTGTTCTCGCCGATGGTCCCATTGACAACACAAATAATAATGGCAACAAAGGACAACCCTGTCGAGTACCTATGTATATATTACTAGACTTCGACTCCTTTTATCCCTATAACTGCATGAGGATACCTATATACATTTCTCAAAATATTTTGAAATATCTTCCCAAAACATAAAACATATAATCCAAAGCCAACGCTTTATGTAAATCTAATGAGAGAAGCATAGCCCTTCTTGCTCCTCCTTGATCCCAAAAATTTTGAACTGCAGCAATCAAACAAATTACTCTTCTGCTCTGGTCTGAGGCCTGCCTTTTTGGGATAAAACTTACCTGATCAAGATGAATATACTGAGCCTGAAAGGAGTTAAGCCTCAATACCAATATTTTAGTAAGAAGCTTCAAGTCAGTGTTTAGCAGGGAAATTATTTTATATTTATTACAATCTCCTGGATCTTTTCCTGGCTTTGGGAGGACACTAATGTGTGCTTTATTTAAAGCTTATGATCTCACTTCATCAGTCCTCAAGCTATTAGACCATGAAACAAGTTGAGGCGATAGAATTTTTAGGAATGTTTTATAATAAATGTTAGTAAAACCATCAGGTCCAGGAGCCTTATAGACCTTCAATAGCGTTATTGTCATCTTGAACTCCTCTTCCTCTATAGATGTTTCTAAAATATCCTTATGAACCTCTAATAATTGAGGAAATGGGATATCTTGAAAAAATCATCTGCTTTAGATTTATCAAAAGGAGTAGGTGCAGCATATAAATTGTCATAAAATTTGTAATAATCATCTAGGATCCTTACTGGATTACTAGTATAATTCCTTGAAGTTAATCTTAATTTAGGAAAGGATGTAATTTGCTTCCTAGGGGTTAATCTTCTTGTCACATGGGACTCTCCTTGGTGATAAAACTTATGTTTATTCTATCTTAAGGTTTTTCCAGCCTAGCTAGTAAGAGTTTAACTCAGGTTAAACTCCAGCCTAGCCTGGTAAATTTTTTGTAAAAGATCCTTGTTTGGATATGATTTAGAATTTTATATAGTATTTTTATTAATGCTTCCTTTAGTCAAAGTGCTTCTGAATGTTTCCTTTTCTTTTTGCTTGCCAATTTGATCAGAACCACCCCTTATTTTGATCAAAGAAAAGAGCTAATTCTTTTTTCAGTTGAGTAACTATTTCAGGTTCACTTAACAAGGATTCATTTATTCTTCATCTCGAAGAGCAT
Source organism: Gastrophryne carolinensis (assembly GCA_027917425.1). Classification (NCBI taxonomy): domain Eukaryota; kingdom Metazoa; phylum Chordata; class Amphibia; order Anura; family Microhylidae; genus Gastrophryne; species Gastrophryne carolinensis. The sequence goes on along the minus strand of CM051237.1, from coordinate 249,884,863 downwards.
GGCTTAAGTCCAATATCATTAAAGTTCACAACCACCAGGGGAATGATCAGCCCAAAGACTTCCTTTATAGAACAAGACAATACATTGAGAGTTAAACTAGAACTTATAAAAATATGGTCAATCCTAGAAAAAGTATGGTAAGCCTGAGAGAGGTATAGTCGTTAGAGTTAGGGTTATCTCTCGCTAAGTATCTATAAGATCCTGAGAGTGTATGTGCATAGAAAATTTGATATTGGCTTTAGATATGGGACATTGTATTCGGCCAAGCTTTTCTATGTTTTGTCTCTTACTACATTAAGAGCAAGGTTGGAATCTCCTAAAATGAATTGGCCTTCTGCCTTACTCATAATGTCCTCAAAAAGTTGTTTAAAAAAAGAGATCTGACCTCTGTCAGCATAATAAGAGACAAAAGAGACTAGCAAGTCTCCAATCTTTCCCATCATGAATCTACCACCAGAATCTCCAGTTGTGTCCATGTGTATAAATGGAATTCTAGCCTCCCCTCTCTTCTTTCCACTGCTATTAGCCATTCAAAAGGTTCTAAACCTATGATTTAAAAATTTCAGTGAAGAAGAATCTGTAAAAGGGGTCTCTTGTAGCATGACTATGTCAGCCTCAAGAGAACTTTAATAATGGAATGCTTTATCTCTTTATAAGTGTGAATTAAACCCCTAAATGTTATGACAAAATTAGTCCGTTAACCAAAATAGCCATTAATCACCTTCCCAGTTAAATCATTGCTGGGAAAATTTTGCCGGTGTGGATCATAAGAAATTGGGATTTGTGCTGAATCGATTTTTCCCTATAATGCAGAGCACATTCTGATTTAGACTAATCAGTTCCCTCATCTCTAGTTTTAATCATCATCTGGTCTGCCCCTTATTTACCGATAGGGTATAGTGAAAATTATGATTAGTAACTAATTATGATAATATGGCAATGGAATCACAGTGAGTAAAGTGCAAAACGTGGGAATCAAAGTAAGATTTCATTTATCATTAAAGTATAAATCACTGATCTTGAGATATAAATAATTATATATATATATATATATATATATATATAGTTTATCTAAGAAAAACAAAATAAGACATTGTATTGTGTAGAAAAGGGGACACTTTATATGCCATTATTTGCCATATAGTGTACCCTTTGTTGCACTAATGATGTTCTCCTGTGGAAACTGCAGTGATTGGTTTACCCTTGGACAAACATTAGGATAATTAAAAACTCATGATCAAATGACCTCCAGTTAGTAGAGTTCACTCTTTGCAGAAACAGACAGATGGTTCTGCCAATTAAAGCATGTAGCAGAGCAGTTATAGTCTCTACGTGTCTGCAATGTGTTCCCAAACTCTTCCAGGTAGTTTAAAAAACCATGCTTGCCTTTCTCCGGCTAAAAACAAACATCATTTAGAGAGTTATGCATGACTGTGTACCTACTGCAAAATAGTCCCATATTAAAAATCCATATAAACAGGCTGGATAGGAATAATTTTTGCTTACACCCCATGTGCAATAAAATCCTGTCAAGCTTGTTGCTTTCCTTTAATGGAAGAAAGAAAACTAGGAAAGTTTTTGAATGTACCATTCGACTTGCACAGGGGAGCACCAACTCAACTCTCAAAAAGTGGAAGTCAACGAATAACATTTTGTAAACTTTGTTGATGGTGCATGCTGTTTGAAAGGGCTTAACTCCATGCAAATGTTGGGGAATATATTGCTCCTGGACTGCTTGGAAGCGTTCATCTTGCTACACAGTTGACAGCGCTGCTTACACATGAGCATGGGGGGGGGGCTGTGCCAGCGGCAACCGGCACCAAACTGACAGAGATATATGCCTCAGAAAAACAGAGCAGAATCCCTGTCATGCTACACACACACACACACACACACACACACACACACACACACACACACACACTGAATTAACAGCTACTGAAGGAAATTAATGCTGTGTGTGTGTTAGGAAAGCTATATAATGATGTTTTTCTGTGCATCTTTATAGGGTTACTGGCTGCAGAGCATGTAAACAGTTGAAACAATATACATAGGAGCTGTGGGACTGTTTTTTAGAAACAGGGCTGTCAGGTGTTTAGCAAAATGGCTGCTCACATGCAGTATAGGAGCATGATATCTGCATTGCAATGGCAAAAAACTTTATTTAGCTGATTTTTATTAAAAAACAAAAGACAGGGTTTTAGAGCTGGACAACCCTCCCCTGTAAAACCAAAATGGTACATTAGATAAATACCCTGTTACCCCTCGAGGGAACCAGAATCCACTACACACACTGGCTCTTTTGCTATATCGGCTAATTATTAATGATTAAACAAAAAATAAAAAAAATAAAGTTTCATAAGATGTTTCCTAAACCGCCCCTCTGATCAGTGGCATAAGCTGTGTGAGAGGGCTTACCCCCATGCAAATGTTGTGGAATAGCTGCACTCCTGAATTCTATAGGAGCAGCCATCTTACTGACACAACCTGATAGCCCTGCTTAGGCATGGGCATTAAGGGGGAGCTGTGCCAGCAGCAAATCACAGCAAATTGAGAAATATGCCCCAGAAACACAGGGAAGCTTATCTAACATTCTACACACACACTAAAGAAACTGCTGGTGAAGGAGTTCTGTGTGAGGGGGAACCTTTTCCATTTGTTTCTTCATGTCATATCAATTGTGCATGCAGCAGACACAAAGCATTCAGAAGGGTACCTGATGTACCTAAAATGTATCTGGGAGGGCGATTCATTAATAGCGGCAGGTAGCGACAGTTGAGCGACTGTTGCGGCATTTTCAGAGCGCCCGCTAGTAGTCGCTGTGCTTGGCCGTTGTTCGGTTGTTGATAGCGATTTAACAAGGGATAGCGCCAGGTAGCGAATGGTGAGCGGACTGTAATGACGGTCACCGCCACGAGAACGCCGGCTCCCCTCCGCAATCACACATTTATCAAGCCGATCCTCCTTAGCGACTGACAGAGCGCCAGATAGCGAATCATTCATCATTATTCCAGCCTCAGCCCACAGCGCCAGCGAGCGACCTTGAACAGCGACAGGTATGACCTCTCGCTACCTGGCGCTCTCCAATGCATTTCAATAGAACAATCTTTAAATATTCATAATTAATTGCTATTAATGTTTTTTTTTTTTTTAAATGTCAAAAATTCTGTGACCACTTCTGCAATGTTAGATATTTTTTTTAAGGTTAAAAAAAAAAAAAAAAAAATTGTGCAGAATTGATATTACAGGTCTGATATTAATGTATTCATATTACAAAATGTTTTGAAAAACATGTTTTTTTTTTTCAAAAAATATGGTTGTTTGGGGGTTAAAAAACTACTTTTAACCCATCGCCGCCAGCGCTCTGGGGTTTAAACAAGCTTTTCACAGCGCGAGAATTTTTTGAGCGTGATTTGTTAATGAATATGCTGGGAGCCGTTCGCTATGGCCATTCGCTGTCATGCGCTCCCATACAGCGCGGAACCTGTCAAACAGCGACTCCTAACCCTGTATTCAACATTACCGCACACCGACTGAGTCGCTGTCAACAGCCGAACAACGGCCAAGCACAGCGAATACTAGCGTGCGCTGTGAAAATAACGCTACTGTCGCTCATCTGTCGCTATTAATGAATCGGCCAGTCGGTTTGCCGTAATGTTGAATATTGGGTGAAGAGTCGCTATTTGACAGGTTCCGCGCTGTATGGGAGCGCATGATAGCGACTGGTCAGAGTGACCGGCTCCCAGCATATTCATTAAAAAATCACGCTCAAAAAATTGCGCTGTAAAATGCATGTTTAAACCCCAGAGCGCTGGCGGCGATGGGTTCAAAGTAGTTTTTTAACCCCCAAACAACCATATTTTTGGAAACCAAAAAAAACAAGTTTTTTAAATAGTTTTTTAAATAATTTTGTAATATGAATACATTAAAATCAGACCTGTAATATCAATTCTGTACAAATTTTTTTATTTTTTTTTTTTACCTTAAAAAAATTATCTAAAATGGCAGAAGTGGTCACAGATTTTTTCACATTTACATAAATAAATAATAACAATTAATTATGAATATTTAAAGATTGTTCCATTGAAATGCATTGGAGAGCGCCAGGTAGCGAGAGGTCATACCTGTCGCTGTTCAAGGTCGGACGCTGGTGCTGTGGGCTGAGGCTGGAATAATGATGAATGAGTGGCTATATGGCGCTATCTCAGTCGCTAAGCAGGATCGGCTTGATAAATGTGTGATTGTGGTGGGGAGCCGTCGTTCTCGTGGCGGGGCCCGTCATTACCGGCAGCTCACCAGTCGCTACCTGTCACTATTCCTTCATAAATAAGGGCCTAAGAGTTTTGTGCTATAGGCAGGGTAATGATTAATCATTACAGCTGATGGCTTTCTACGTCTGCCTAGATATAAGGAATGATTGCTCAGAGAGTTTTTCAGAAGCAGGGCTCTGTAAATCAAGATGGCTGCCCCCACGTAGTTCAAAAGCATGGTATCTGCCTGCTATTTCACAGCCCTCTAAAATAGCTTAAATCAATGGTGACATCTAAGTCATGCATTTGCATCTTTGACATGTTAAACAAACTATTTAATTTGCATTTCATGTTTTGGTTCTAATACTTCAATACTTTTCCTGCCATTGTGCTTTATGGTCCTTTATGCATCGTGCCACAAGAACTGGCACGTCTTGTTCAACAGTGTCCTGCTGCACCGTGAAGTAAGCAAACTAATTGTTAAACTTAGAAACGTAGGGGTTTATTCATCAAGGTCTTGCGCCAGATAGTGACTCGCAGCGGCAGGTAGTGTCTGGTGTACGCTGGGCGCTGTACGCTATACCACATTTATCAAAGCAATTCTGGTAAGTGACTGGAACAGCGCCATGTAGCATACGATTCATCAGTACAGGCGGCTCAGCGTATAGTGCCAGTGCTCTAGCGTCCAGAGCGCCAGGTAAGACCTGTCACTGCCGTTCTCTCTCCCATACATTTCAATGGACGTTCCTTCAAATCCCTTTCCTGATTCCATTTTTTTTTTATTATCAAATAATTGTGTTACATCTCATGGCCTCGAAAAAGTCATTTTTGACATTTTTTTTTGTTTTTTTTATTTTTTTGCAGAATTCTCATTACAGGTCTGGCATTGTTATTATCACAATGTTAAAGTAATGAAATGCCATGTGTTTTCGCTTTGTTACTCTCTAGGCTATAGCGAACCAATTTTGAGCACCGCCACTGTGCGAGGGTAATTTTTTGATGAATATGGTTTAGTCACTGAGAGTCGGTCGCTCCGAGCAGTCGCTACATTTCGCTCCTTATAGCGGAATACTGGTGTTACAGCGACCAACGTACATCTCATTCATGATTGCCGGCCAGCGTACTACAGCGACTGAGGTGCTCATTTACAACGACCGATAGCCGCTTACAGCGTCTACTAGCGGTCGCTCTAAGCGCCGCACTACAGACACTCATCTGGCAATACCTGTTGTTAGTAAGGAATCAGCCTGCCCGATACATGCAATCTGATTATTGATGTGTAATTAGTCACATATGCTAAAATAAAATGATATAGTGCAAGCAAATGACATGTTATCAGCCCATGTAATACAAAGCCACAGTTAATAGCTCTAGTCCCTCCAGGCTTACAGTCCCTTAAATACACAATTGTTCTTTAAAGCTAAATATTTTTTACTTACTAAAACCTATTTAAACTGCTGTTTTCATTCTTTCATGTTGTGTTCTATATAAAGATTGATGCAGGTTTATGGCTGAGATTAATACGTTTTGACTTTGCTTAATGACGGATTAAGTAACTATTCTGACATTGTGATAGACAGCAGTGTAATTATCCTTGTTTAAATGTTTTCTACTGATTGTCAAAATAGTTCATTATAACTTTGTCCCATGTTATCTTGTTGCCTTGACAATTTAGTATAATTCACAATTCATGCTGATGTGACATTGTTCCCATGTCACAATGTCACCTTTAGCTGCCCATGCGTGACGACAAAGAGGAAACTGCATGAAAAAATCATCATATCTTTTTTAATGGAAATACAAATTATAACAGCTGGCAATAAGTGCCCTGGGATAAGAAAGCTTCCCTGCCTCCAGTGCTGCCTCTCTGCCTTGTATTATCTTACTAATGATTATAGCTGAGATAAGGGAGTGTATTATTAAAACATTTGCTGCAAGCAATGTCAGAGAAATAAAAAGTGGAAGGAATCACACTCTATTTATTCATTTGAATTTAAGATTGTTTACCATTTGATTTAGTTTATGTGAGGATATAATATTTAGCATGAGGCATGATTAGATGAGTTATTAAAAGATGAATTAAATTACAGGATGAACATTACTATAATGCAGATATTTGGAAGCTGAACACTAACTCTGTGTGTGCACTGCAGGACCACTGGGCTATTGCATTTGATTTTCCCAGCGCAGTATCACATATCTCAAGGCTTAGACGAGCCAGAAAGTTAGGGACAATTATTTACATACTTATTTACATTTACATATACGTATAGTTATTAACATTAGGTTATTATAGTAAAAATGCAACATTTTTATAAGAATCATAAAAACAAATCCATAAAAGAGGTATTTCTAGAAAAAGAAGAGAAAAACATATTTCAAAAGTATAAAAGTGAAAAAAGCTGCTTTTCCTAGCTTAATAGAATATGACAACACAAAGTAATAATATTAATAATAAATATAGCAAGTCATAATATGGCACAATACTTGTTTCAATGCTACATAACAGTAAGTTCTTTGTTGCAAGGCTACTGTTAGTTAACATTTTTAGATAGAGATAGAGAGATTAAACCTACAAAGATTGCAATACAAAATAAAAGAACTGAACAACAGCATGTACAAATCCCGGCCCTTGGCTCATGATGCAACTGGGAAGCTCTGGTCCTGCCATTCAAACTCTCAGCAAGGAGAGAAAACTTCTGGTCTCCTCTCCATAGGTACTGTGAAGAATGCTAAGGATATGAGCCAAAAATATGGCTTTTTCTCCTTTTTAACATGGGGTCTATACTATAGAGATCAGTCAGGAAATATATCTAGAAAAAACTAGAAAAAAAATCCAAATTGACATATTTTCTGGTTAATTCGTTACCTGTGTTTGGTGAATGAAGTGTAGACCTCTACAACAGGGTTATAGACACACATAAATATATAGTGAGAGAAGCAGTGGCATCAATGCAACTCAGGAGAGTTTAAAATGTTGTTTTGCACCCTCCTGATGTGCCATGTAACTAGGAGGATGTTCTTATAAAAAGCCAGCTAGCTCCCTACTGTACAGTGTTACTACAGTTATACCCTGTTGTGATACATTATATAGCAGTCACGGCTGCTGTTACGATCTAAAAGCTAAACCTTCTCGATTTAAAAGCTAAACCTTCTGTAAACCTTCTCTTCTTCATGCTGGTAAGATGGAGACATCACTCTGAAAAATGTTGTATCTTTACATTCATTACAAAAGACCCTGCTACTAGCCATTGTCTTGTGTATGACACACGCTTCACTTGGGTACAGGGATAAGTCATTAACAACCCAACTTCTATTTTTAAAAAAGGTTTCTTTACCATCTGACCTTGTTGCTAACAATCACTTTTGCTGCCTGGTTTCATGATCTTCACAGAATAATCACCTGGTAACCAATCAACCATCAAATGAACTCTTTCAACTTGACATTCTATTTCTTACCATATACACTATTTTATAGCTGATATAATTGACCCGATATTCTATAGTGTTCTAGGTCTGTCTTAATGTAATGATGTATCCACAGTATTTATTATACATCTTTGGAAGTGCTACATTTGTCATTTACAGTTTGTCTTGTGTTGCTATTTTGCACAGATAATACTTAAGGCCACTTAAGTAGCATGCAAGACCTTAATTCATAAATGGGGAGCCTGACATTTATAGCATAAGTGTCTGTAGCCTCAGTGGTACACAGTGTATTTCTGAAACCAAAAACAAGCAGCACTGACATGGCTGCCAGCATTCGCATAATGCGCCATATAGGTTGCATCGTCAGACGTTCTGATTCAAGCTGTGCCAGTTTATAGTGGCACTGTAGGCCAAGATCCCATAGAGCTCAATAGACAGAACTGGATTGAAGTGTTTTATGCTTATAATTAATATTGCAAACATTTATTTCTGCCGGACTTTCATTGTGACTTTATAACGTAAACCCAGGACCTAGATGTCGCCAAATGTCATTTTATTTTTATCTGCTCAAATTGTTTTTCATGTCTTCTTTTGCTTACCAATGTATAATTTGGACAACAGCTAAAACGCAACCTAAATGCACTGTAAAGTTTGTCACCAGCAGTGATATCTTGTAACTGTAATAATGAAAGACCAATAATCACCAGAAAAATACAGGGCCAACATTTTCAGGGTGGCAAAAAGTAATAAATACGCTGTGCAGCACCAAAAACACAGGTCGTCCAATACCTAATGCTACTATCAAAGCAAATTAGTTAGCATCAGACGCTGTGACTTCCAGCGCCATTGTAGACGTGATAGCAGCGCCAAAAAATAAAAAGATCCCGGCGCTCCAAAATTGGCACTACAGCCACCAGAAAGAGGCGTAATTCATAAATTAGACCCATAAATTCTTACAATTGACTGTGACTAAATGGATTAAAATATAAAAATAAATAACCAAGAGGACAACAAGAAATATGTATTGATCATTAAGAAATTAAAAAATACGTTGTATGTATTTCCAAAAAATACCATTTGATTGTGAGACATATATAGCTCATAAAATTAGGATGTCAAATAAATAATACATTTACACCAATAAAGTCAGGGTAATAATACACCTACAACTATAAATCTCTAATGAACATTCTGTGACCATCTCCCAATAGATCTAGAACCAATTTACCCTAAATACAGTATATCTATAAGTGAATGATTGTCCCACTTGTTAATAAAAGAGTGCGCTCCACCCAATAAAATAATAAATGAATCAGTTACCAAAGATAAACCATTATATGATGAAGTTATAGAGTATATAGATGAAGTTATAGAGTACAGGCCTTCTATGATGGATATTGACCCAGATAGAGATGTATTTGATCAAAATATGTGCTGTGCTTTTGGTGCTTTGCATTGTGTTTTTGGAGCATAAGTAGAGTTAAACTAGAAAACAAGGTCCCAGGGGTGCCCTGACTTGGGATGCCCTTCTGTAAGAAAAAAAAGCAGTTAGGTGTGAACAGAGCCTTAAAATGATGTAAAGTTAAACTGGACCAACATCCTTACAACAAACAGTGCTCATATGCCTCCATCCCCAGAGGAATTAAGATTGCTGCACATGCAAAAATTTATTTACCTTTCCAGCTGCAGTCAATTTAAAAACAAAATGGTGTTGGAGATGCAGGCTGCCTGCAAAGACGGGGAGGCCGATTCATTAATAGCGGCAGGTAGCGACAGTTGAGCGACTGTAGCAGTATTTTCACAGCGCCCGCTAGTAGTCGCTGTGCTTGGCCATTGTTCGGTTGTTGATAGCGACTGAGTCGGTGTGCAGTAATGTTGAATACGGGGTGACGAGTCGCTATTTGACAGGTTCCGCGATGTATGGGTGCGCATGATAGCGACTGGTCAGAGCGACCAGCTCCCACCATATTCATTAACAAATCACGCTCAAAAAATTCTCGCGCTGTGAAATGCATGTTTAAACCCCAGAGCGCTGGCGGCGATGTGTTAAAAGTAGTTTTTTAACCCCCAAACCACCATATTTTTGGAAACCAAAATAAAAAATTTTTTTTAAGAATTTAATAATATGAATACAATAATATCAGACCTGTAATATCAATTCTGCACAAATTTTTTTTTTTACCTTAAAAAAATTATCTAACATGGCAGAAGTGGTCACATAATTTTTCACATTTAAAAAAAAAATAAAAAAACATTAATAACAATTAATTATGAATATTTAAAGATTGTTCCATTGAAATGCATTGGAGAGCGCCAGGTAGCGAGAGGTCATACCTGTCGCTGTTCAAGGTCGGACGCTGGCGCTGTGGGCTGAGGCTGGAATAATGATGAATGAGTTGCTATATGGTGCTATCTCAGTCGCTAAGCAGGATCGGCTTGATAAATGTGTGATTGTGGTGGGGAGCCGGCGTTCTCGTGGCGGTGCCCGTCATTACCGGTCGCTCACCCGTCGCTACCTGTCGCTATTCCTTCATAAATAAGGGCCAAAGTTTCCTGCTGTTGTGCGTTGTGGGGTAATGTCCCTTAAATTCAGGCAGCAGCATGGTTGGCATGCTGGGAAAGGAAGTTCCAAAAGGTTCGCTACCAGGAGAAAGTCTGTGAGGCAGCGTTTCAGCCTTGAGTGGATGCAGTACCGAATGTAAGTGTTGACACTGATTTAGTATCATGCATGCAGATGCGGCAAGTGAGTTTTGGGGAGTCTTTTTTTGCAAATATGCAAGACTGTTGTTAACTGTCATTCTGTGAATCTGCTGTTTTGGAATCTGCTCAAAATGGCAAAAAAAATAAGTTTTCTCCTACTCGGCCTGCTGAAAACGTACTGGGTGCTGAATCCCGTGACCCCTAGCTTTAACCCTTTAAATGCCAGCCACGTAAAATTTACGTGGTTGCCTCTCCGTCACTTAAGTGCCAGCCACGTAAAATTTACGTGCCTGGCATTTACCCCTGCTAGTGGGCAAAAAAAAAATTACTCACCTGACCCCTCGTTGGATCCGGCCGGGTCTCCTCTTTAATTTGGTGCCATCCGATCCCCCGTGGGGGGTCGGATGGCTCCAGGAGAGCCCCTGGAATAGGCCGCCCCCCCGCTTCTGCAGCAGCAGCTGCTAACTGTAAAAAAATAAAAAAATAAAAATGACATTCACTTACCTGTGTGTGCGCTGGCTCCCGCTGTCCCTCCTCTTCACCTGGGGGGCCTCCGATCACCCCCCAGGACTTACCGATCTTCAGGAGAGAGCCCGGAAGGCTCTCTCCTCTCTCCTCTTCGATGGCGGCCGCCATCTTGCCGCTAAGCCCCGCCCCCTTGGGTCATCCCGGTCCGTCGCAGCGTCAATGACGTCATCCCAGTCCCGATCACCGATCACCGGCTTCAGCGTTCTCAGCTGTCAGATGCCGGTGATCGGCAACGGGGAAGGAGGTGGCAGGAGATCCTCTGATCTCCTGCCTCCCCCTTCTCTGATGCCGATCACCGGCATCTGTCAGCAGAGCGGCGCGGGACAAAGGAGCTTACAATCGGAGGTAAGTACAGTAAAAAAATTTTTTTTTTTTTTAATAAAATACTTTTGTGTGGCGTTTTTTTTCATTTAACCCTTTGTGAACTGGTAAGGGGTCCATGAGACCCCTTATACCAGTTCACAAGGCTCTGGGTATGGCAAGTCACCTGCAGCTAGTGGGTGGCTTGCCATTAACCCCCAGCCCCCCATTACCTGCCTCCCCAATGGCCAGGGGGGGGCAGAAGGGCCCGGGCCACTTAGTGGCTATGTGGGCTAGTAGCCTGCAGGGCCAGGGGCCACCAACGCTGGCCCCTGCGCCCTGTTCTACAAGCCCCCATAGCTGGCCCGGGTCGGTAATGCTGGGTAGGGGGGACCCTACGTCATTTTTTTGGGGGATTTTGAAGGGTTTTTAACCCTTAAAATTCCCCAAAAAAATGGGGTCTCCCCCCCTAGGAGGGGGAACCCTATGTCATTTTTTTTTTAATTAACCCTTTTGTTTTCTGTCATCCAGCAGCTATAAAAGGCTGAAAGAGTGCTCCACTATGGATGGGAGGTAAGTATTAAAAAAAAAAAATAATAAAATATTTTTTCTCTTTGTGTGTCTGTGTTTTATTTTTACATTTAACCCCTTGTGAACTGGTAAGGGGTCCATGACCCCTATACCAGTTCACAAGGCTGGGGGAGGTGGCAAGTCACCTGCGCTAGCCGGTGACTTGCCATTAACCCCCGGCACCCCCATTACCTGCCTCCCCAAAGCCCAGGGGGGGGCAGAAGAGCCCGGGCCCACTGGCTATGCGGGCTTGTAGCCTGCAGGGCCAGGGGCCACAAAAGCTGGCCCCTGCGCCCCGTTCCTACAAGCCCTACATAGCTGGTCCCGGGCTGGTTACTTTGGGTAAGGGGGGGCCCATGTCATTTTTTTTTATTTTTAAGGATTTTTAACCCTTAAAAATCCCCCCAAAAAATGGGCCCCCCCCTCCCGGGAGGGGGGACCCTATGTCATTTTTTTTTTCTCGATTTAACCCTTTGTAGTGTGGATGGTAGTTGTATTTTATTTGTAAATGTTAAAAATTACTTGTTTCAGTTAGGGGGGTCTCCTGGGCAGGAACAGGGGGCTACCGATAAATAAGTGGTACCGTTCTAATCGGTAGAAATGGGGCTTTCACATGCAATATGGTTTTCTTTAATAAAATACATTTTTTATGTAAAATAAAGGAGGCAATTTTCTAAAAAAAAAATTTATTTATTTATTTTTTTTTACTTAATAATAAATAAAATTAATAATAAATACAATTTACAAACAAGACATTTCATGTTAAAGCCTAAACTCTGCTGCAAAAAAAATATATATAATTTTCCTGAAAATTCCAGCAAAAATTACGCAAAACATGGCGCAAAATGGGGAAAAATGACCTGTCAACAGAGGGTGACAAAATCCCAAGTAAGCTGGCAATTAAAAGGGTTAATAGTACCTATGCATGTTGGGTATTGTTCTGTTCGGGGGACCTTGCGCTTTCAGACTTAGCTTGTTTTTTCTGGTTTGCATATTTATATTTTAGTAAAAGGTGTTTTTTATTCTGCTTTTTTATACATTTTTTAGGGAAACTCTGCGCAACCAAAGAGTTCTTTGAGGGATTAATTCCAGAAAGTTGAGCCCACTACAACAAGCTGGGTACGCTTAGAAAGCTTAACATGTGTACTTTCAGGGAATATATGGTTTATGGGGGATATTCCAAATGTAAAGGGTTGTTTTGGTTGAAAAAAAGGTGCGCACTTTGTCTGCAGAGCTGAAATTTTCAAGAAAAATTACCGTTACGCACATGCTTTACTTTGGGGTGTTTGGCAACTCTTTCCTTGACAGAACCCATGCATGTTGGGTATCGTTCTGTTCGGGGGATGTTGCTTTTTCAGATCATACTTGTTTTTTCTTGTTTGTATATAGTTTTTTTAGGAAAATGTGGCTTTGATTCTGCTTTTTTATCCTTTTTTTAGGGAAACTCTTTGCAACCAAAGAATACATTGAGGGATTACTTCTAGAAAACTGTGGCCACATCAACAAGCCTGGTACAAATAGAAAGCCTGAGGTGTGTACTTCCAGAGAATATATAGTTTGTGGGGGGTATTTCAAATGTAAAGGGTTGTTTTTCTGGAAAAACTGCAAGGTGCGCATAGCGCATATCACAGTTGTATTTTTTCAGAAAATCCCCTAAAGCTCTGTTTCATTTTGGGGGAGTCTCCTGGGCAGGAAAAGGTGTCTACCTATACATATGTGGTACCGCTGTAACTGTGAGAAATTGGGGTTTCACACGCAATAAGATTTTATTGACAAACTTAAATTTTTTATTACAAAAAAACACTACAAATTGTAAAAAATTGATTTTTTTAAATTTTTTTGCACATATTTCGCCAAAAAATATTGAGAATACACCTAAAAAATGACAAACAAGACATTTCATGTTAAAGCTCAGACTCTGCTGAAAAAAACAATATATCATTTTCCTGGGAAATCCCTGGAAATCCCTTAAAAAATCACATTTGAACATGGGGAGTGCAAAATAGTGCAAAATGGTCTGGCAACAGAGTGTGACAAAAACTCCAGGTAGGCTGGCACTTAAAGGGTTAATGTGATCTTAAATTAGATGTTGCTAGACTTCGATCCGTTAGCTGATCAGCTATCTAGCTTTAAATGGTACGGGACTGCCCATACTACTAACAAAACAAAGATAATCTTCATCTTTTGTTGTGTATCCTATTCCAGCACTCTAACTATTGCATTACCTAATCGTGAGGTAGGTTCACATACGTCTATCCCAATCCGGTCACTGGCATTGATTTTAAATAGCAGTGCCACCAGCAGCCACCAACATGCTTGCTGCGAAGGGTGATGGTTCGCTTTAAGTGCAATTGAGGCCTCTGCCAGGCCTTGGCATGCCTCCTTCTATTGCAGAAAATGGAGTGGATGGACTAGCATTATTGTGACTGATGGGAGCAGCTGTGCCACATGTGGACAACGATGCCTGGAGATCAGGCCTGGACAGCATGGGACTCTTGCTATGAGTAGTAGAAATCACCTGCACGGGCAAAAGGTGAACATTGTGTTTTTGTTAGTATCCTGGACAGTATATGTTGTGTGGTCTGTGTTATGTCCTGGATCCTGAAAAATATTATCTTTGGATAATGATGGAGGAGCACCTGAAGTGTGTGGTAAGATTTTGTGAGGAGCACATCCACACTGCAGGCATATCATTTAATATTGTTTCGCCATGTTTGAGATCCACCTCTAGGCTGTTGACAATAGAAGTTGCATGTAAAAAAAAACAGAAAATGGCATTGTCACCAACCTAGAGATGGGTGTTCCAATCTCTAAAGCTGTATACTGACTGCAGACAGGACTCCTGTATGAGGCCTACAGGCCATGTGAGGCAGCTGCCTCAGGCGGCACTGCAGGGGGTGCTGGCAATAGTTTCACCCTTATTTTTTTTATTCATATATATTATATATTCATATCTGTGAATGAGTGGTTCAGTTGACGGGTGTTGCTACATGCTGTCCTGTTTTTACAGTCAATCATTAGTAGCTCAGCGGTTGTTCCCATCATAGGACTGAGCAAGGTTGAAGAGGGAATCGCACATCCTGAGAGGCTTTCTATAATTCACCTCAGGCAGCAAAAAGGATAAGTTCATCCTCGGAGGCCTGGTGGCTCAGGTGGGCCCGGACACCAGCACTAATGGCAGCCTCTCACCTGCCCCCACGCTCTTGGAGAATCCAGGCCCTTCCCACCTGCTACTGCAGCCCAACACTGATCAGCCTCTGTTCTTTTTTTTTGGGGAAGACATTTTTCCATAGGACAGTCTAAAACGTTCCATGTATAAAGAGGTCAACTAAAGCCATTTGGATAGATATCTTTCTTATTGGCATCAGTGCTGCACAAGACACAGGCTGTCTTGGCTATGTCTGCAGCAATATAATAGCGGCCTTGCTGGTGAGTGGTGAGTAACCTGACCTGACCACAGTGGTTGCATCATCTTTATCCTGCAGCAAGTTTATTGTCAGCCAAGAGAGCTGTTGCATCCAGAACGCCTCTCTTTCTCTCAGATTTCTGAAGGAGCAGCTTATTTTACATAAAGTACCCCCTAAGTAAGAATACTAATGCTCCTTCATTTGTTGAATTTGCAGTCTAGTCAGAGTCCAGTAGAGGGCAATCCTGCATCAATGTTATAGCGCAGATGTTCTAGCAGTCACGCTATTTGCTTGTCCTGTGCATAAAGAAGAGTCATCTGAATGAGAGCAGATTCTGTTACCATGATGAATCAGAGCTGTCACTCAGGCCACAGGCTTTACAGTGATATTATTAGCACAAAGCCTTCCACTCAGCGCTTTTCTGCAATATGCTCCACCTTTCCGGGAGATAAAACGAAATAAAGGAGAGAAGTTTATCTTCTGCACATGCCTTTATACATTGGTGCCTTCACATGTGCATGTGCCTTCAGCATTTCTTTTGTCTGGGTGTTTGTGTCTCTGTTCCTTAATGACATCTATTAGTGTGTGAAGGCGCTGATACCAGATTCACTCTACAGAGCCACAAGTTTGTCAATTACAAATGACAGCCTGAGCGCTTAGCCTAAATGTCATTTGTGTTCTAGTTGCTTTTAATTTTTCCTATAATAAATGTATTTTTAATTGCAGCAGAAACAAAATTACAACAGGGGAGGCATTATGGCGTTCTTGCATTTGTCATGATTTCTGCCTGTTTCTGATCACCAGCAGCAGCATATTAGTCTGTCCACAACTTAATATGAGCATTTATTCCCCTGGCTCCTGTTATGTGTTAATCTCCTGAGTGTATGCCACTGCAGGATTTTCTAAACACTACATCATTTAAAAGTCCCACAATATTTTCTGACAAAAAAATATTTTATTATTAGTAAATAAAAGCAACTATGCTCAACCAACCACTTAAAGGGACTGTAAACCCAAATAGAAAAACAAACAGACACTTACCTTTTCTCTCCCGAAGCAGCTTTAGGCCAGTTGAAAACCTCCTGGTTTTGGAGATCGTGGCTGCGCTGCTGGAAAACGTTCCCCATGGCCCCGCCAATCCCTGCCAGTCATTGTGCTCATTGCAATGAAGGGGTGGTGCCTTGCCATGCCCTCTCCATTGCAATGAATAGAAGGGGCTGCTTTAACAGGGTAAACTCGCTCAATTCTAACAGCAGTAGATGCTTTTACATATCATGCAATGCTTTGGTGATATGTTAATGTGGTTAATGCTTCTAAGTTCTAACCTACAGCAGAGTGCCTAGTGCCCACCCTTAGGATTAGTGTTCCAGCATGAGACACAATGGAACATTGGGGCGTTAGACGCTTCCTTCAATGGAAGGAGAGCTGGGCCAGTTGGATGCACTACATAAGCATGTATGCCCCAGTGTGGAACGCAGCATCACATACAAATGCATTTTTCCAATTATGGGTAGGGATTGTCTTATTGGTTGCTCCATGTCCAATTGATTAGTTGTGCGGCTGTGACATCCCTTCCCATAATTAACTAGCTTACCCCAGACCCTAGACCAGCATTTGTAATGAAACCTTGCCAGTGCTGATGACTGGACTTCTGATAACCAATGGTGGGCTCTTCAAGGTTCTACCAAAGTTGATCACAGGTGGTCACATGCAGGAAATAATAGTAATAGTTACTTCTATGTTTACATCTTTCAAGAAACCCAAACTATCTGAACAATATGAGATTTATAGTAACTATTTACATAGTAAAATATTTTGTGTGATAAAGTAATGAAGGATGACAGTAGCACTCTTACCCTTTATCCCGTGAGTGCCACGCTCGTGGAGGAGCTGCAATAAGCACAAAAAAGATCAGAGACGGCACGCCAATATTGATAAATCCAAGTATATTAATTCCTCATACTCCACAAGAACATTTGATAGTCCATAAAGTCCACAAAGTCCATAAGCAAAACACAGGTCGCAGTCCATATAATCCAATCCAACGTTTCGGGGGACCTCATGGTGAGACTGCCATGTTATAAAGTAGATAATAAATTCTTATCATATATATCAATGTAACCTATTTGTTAATCAGAATATATCTACCTAAATCATTTGCAGAACTAAAGATGGATTTTTTAAGCAATTAAAATGATGTAAAAAGAACCAAGCACCATTTCATGGATACATAGGTAATACATTTTTTTTTGTTTAAAATGTATTATCAAATTGATCATATATTTAAATAGTTTATGTTCATTTATTTAAGTTATTATCAAAAGCCACAACAATAAGCTGTCTACGCTTAGAAAGCTTATTCAGATGTATCTTTCTTTTTGTATATAGTTTTTTTAGGAAAATGTGGCTTTGATTCTTCTTTTTTATTCTTTTTTAGGGAAACTCTGCACAACCAAAGAATTCATTGAGGAATTACTTCAAGAAAACTGTGCCCATGTCAACAAGCCTGGTACGCCTAGAAAGCATACATTGTTGCAGACGATATCTGATGGCATACATTAGCAATTTGAACCTGTTTCATGCATATATCATACATCAACTTTCTTTCACGATGTAAAAATGGGTGCTGTTGTATATGTAGAATACTGATGTACTCATAAATATAAGGAATGCAAATAAAAACAAACAAAATAAAAAAAAAATATGTTAACCGTAATGTGAGGTTTAAGGGTTGGGGCACAAACTAGGGGTAATCCCCCCAAAATATTTTCAGGAATGGAAAGGAAACCATACCCTTTTTTCTTCTGCTGTTGGTTAAATGTAACAGAGATATCTATTGTTGCTTTCCCCGTTATAGTGCTTCGGCAGGGGCCGCTGCTAACTGTAAAAAAAAAAAAAAATGACATTTACTCACCTGCGGACGTAATGCCTCCCGCAGGGTCTCTTCTTCACCAGGTGGGCCTCCGATCGCCCCCCCCCCCCCCCTGGGCTCTTCCGTGGTGAGGAGAGGGCGAGAAAGCTCTTGCTGTTTCTATAATCTCTATTATTTCTGTTCACCTTTACTTATGGGTAGGCCCTATGCTTGCTCCCCTTTATTTGTATTGTTATTTGTTTAAACTTACAAAACATGTCTACAATGACAGATGATTCTTCGCTATCCACATATTTTATATTGATGTCAGCAGGTTTGCTTTAGGCATATTTACTAAGACCGAAGGACTCAGTCTATGCAATTAAAAAAAAAAATTGCTAAAGAACAAAACCAATCAGACCAAGAAATAGCCTTCAGGAGAAATCTGATCTGCAATTGTAATCCACCTACGAAATAACAAAAATCATTCACCTAATAAATCACTGATTTCCTTATGAATGTGTCTCTAAATTGATCTAGGATGTGTTACCACCACTCAGGTCACTGCATGTTCAATAGATAGGCCATGGAAAATTAGCTCTACCTCCAGTACCACTACCCAATTGGAAGAATTAGCTTGTGAGATATAATGCTGACAGCTCAGTATGGTAGTGAATAAATCATGATTAGAGAGAACAGGAGTTCAAATCTTATGCATGGCAGATCATTTTTCAAAGAGCCTTTTTTGGTATAAGTGGTTATTAACATACAATATACACATAAGCAATGTCATTGATTATTTCAGTCATATACATCCTTCTTTCCCACTTTTAACGTGGGTGGGGACAGATGCCCCAGCAGGACCAGCAACGGATTGAGAGGCGGCGGTGAGTATAATTTGCGCTGCAACGCACTGCAGGTAAAGTGCAATCGTTTACCTCCACTGGCCACTGCGTTTAAATCAAGTTGCATTAAACAACAAAAGTAGAGCTGCCAGATCAGCCCAGTATGCCCAATATAAGCCGCACAACCAAATTAGTACATCAAATAAGTAAAAGTATCTTTAATGTAGATCAAGGATTCAATCAAATACATGAAACAGCATCACAAAAAGACAAACAATTAAAAAACAATTCAAAACACATGTAGGCTGCCAAGGATTATGGTACCAATTTAGTACCAATCAAAGGAGTAATATTATTGCAGATTGCCCTCCCAGTATTTAAAAAATGCTCCATTCTGCCCTATGCTTAGAATAGTGAAATAAAGCTATGTGACACTCCTATAAATTAACACTATATAGTAAAAATAATGATTAATGTGTGCAAAAATTACAAAAAGGAAGAACACTATCCATCAATGAAGGACAATTAATACTGATAAAATCGTGCAAAGTGCTACGTGCTGTATCCAATAGCAACAAATCAAGTATTTAAAGTGTAATGAGAGCCATATGGTAAGATCAATCACCCTATAATTATCGATGGAGGGCAAAGTATACAAATGAATATAAAGTATTTTAGATCACCATGTATGAAGGGTCCTCTCCGAGGTCAGCGACACACCGACACGTTGCGTGGGTCCAAAAACGTCCCACTTCCTCAGGATGTGAATTGGAGGTGATGTCCCTTTATATACTACCCAGCATATTGCAAATGCTGCACGATTGGCGGAAGTCCCCGAGCGCCAAACCACGCCCTCTCCGCGTCCCCTTACGGGAAAGCGTGGGGGTCACGTGGCCGCCCTCAGTTTCCCATCAACCATGGAGCGCAAGCGCTCGGGTGGTGACCCGCGGCTCGCATATGCGCCCTTTGCCCAACGCTCGGGCGTTCTCCCCTGCAGTAGGAGATGCCCAGGCCCCGGCTCCAGGTCACACGCACGCGCCGCGTGACACCGCCAGCCTCCCGTCCAGCAGCTATCAAAAATTACACACTGCGGGTGGTACAAAAAGGGGGAAGGAAGGGAACCATGCAGCCACAAGAACACAATTAAAATGACAATAAAGACATTGCCAGAAAACTGGCACAATAAATGATTTTTAGCTGTACATGTAGAAATGTCTATTTTATATACATATTACAATGATTGTTAATACAAACACATGTATATACATAAAGTAGTCTAATTGGAGAAGAAACAACTGGTCTATAGTGCATTATTCCATGATTTACCAGACTATGCAGATATACTACGTATAAAAGTTATATGTGGAAACCAGCCATACATTTATATTACTTACAACAATAATGGTATTGAATATTACCAAGAGTACATAAGCATATTCTGATTCACGTATAAAATGCCTAAGTATCCCTTAAGGGGAAATCACAATGTACCATGATCTCAAACATGAAACGAAGAGAAAATATAAATACAGGGAAGATTGTAACTAATCCCAATATCATCTTTCTGGAATTAATAATCGCTAAAGATACCAAAAGGTGAGTATGGGTAAGCATAAAGCTAGAGGGGGAGGGGGAAAGAAAAAGGGGGTGACTGAAGGGGGGGTTCCGGTGGTTCAAATGAGGGCCTGAATGCGGATCCCAGCTCCACATCATCTTGCTGGGCTTGCATGTTTTCTTCGCTAGCGCTGGATAACTGGATCCAAGAAATTAAGTGACAATCGCCCACTACAAAAATTAAAAAACCACACATAAATGAAAAGTGAAAAAGAAATAAAAAAGAAGACAAAAAAGTAAGACAAATACATAATATGCCGTGCCCAAATGATCAGTGTCTTTACATAAACAAACCCCATCAACCATCACGTCCTAAAAAAGGGGTAAAGGTGAATTCCTCGTTAATCCCATAAGGTGCTCTCGTGTTTAAATTATAGATCTATTCGAGCTCTTTTTGTTGCAGGCATCTCTTAAGATTACCTCCCCTACCCCCCAAACTTACCTTCTCAATAAAGATGATACGCGTCCCCTCCATATTGCAATTGTGTTGTGTCAAGAAGTGGACAGCTACTGGTGTAAGTGTTTTGCCCGCATCTTTGTCCCTCTTTGCCAGCCTCATGTTTGACAAATGCCCCTGTATTCTGATTCTTGCTGATCTGTCTCGCCTACGTACTGTTTCGGGCAACCACATTGCAGTAAATAAATAATGCCCTCTGTCCGGCAATTTATATGTTGTTGAATTTGATATATTTTAGGTGACTGTAATCCCCTAAAGTTATTACAAATTCCCACATACGGGCAAATGCTACACTTACCACAAGGTCTACCTCACCTCATCACTGCATTTGCGATGCCGATATTTCAGTAATTCTTCCCTGGGAGTACTTTCTGCTCTCCGTTTCGCAATGTCAAGAATCTTCTTAGGATAGCCACATTGTTTGAAGCGATGTGTGAGTTGATTTGCTTCCTTTTCAAAGTCTCATTACACTTTAAATACTTGATTTGTTACTATTGGATACAGCACTTTGCACTTTATATTCACGATTTTATCAGTATTAATTGTCCTTCTTTGATGGATAGTGTTCTTCCTTTTTGTAATTTTTGCACACATTAATCATTATTTTTACTATATAGTGTTAATTTATAGGAGTGTCACATAGCTTTATTTCACTATTCTAAGCATAGGACAGAATGGAGCATTGAAACTATTTTTAAATTACTGGGAGGGCAACGTGCAATAATATTACTCCTTTGATTGGTACTAAATTGGTCCCATAATCCTTGGCAGCCTATATGTGTTTTTAATTGTTTTTAAATTGTTTGTCCTTTTGTGATGCTGTTTCATGTATTTGATTGAATCCTTGATCTGCATTAAAGATACTTTTACTTATTTGATGCACCACCGTATTTTTCGCCATATAAGACGCACCTGCCCATAAGACGCACCTAGGATTTGGGGAAGGAAAACTAGAAAAAAAATATTCTAAGCCAAATGTTGTGCTAAAACACCCAATTACAGACAGTGTGGCGTTCCCCTATCCCCATAGGCAGTGTGGGATGCCCCCTTCCTACTCCCCATAGGCAGTGTGGCATCCCTACCCATTCCCATATAGGCAGCGTGGCAGGCCTACCCATTCCCATATAGGCAGTGTGGCATCCCTACCCATTTTTTTAACTTTTGCCTATAAGAGGAATGAAAGAGGGGATGCCACTCTACCTATAAGGGGAATGGAAGGGGGGATGCCACACTACCTATAGGGGAATTTCACACTGCCTATATGGCAATAGGAGGGGGGATGCCACACTGCCTATAGGGGAATGCCACACTGCCTATATGGCAATAGGAGGGGGGGGGATGCCACACTGCCTATAGGGGAATGCCACACTGCCTATATGGCAATAGGAGGGGGGATGCCACACTGCCTATAGGGGAATGCCACACTGCCTATATGGCAATGGGAGGGGGGATGCCACACCACCTATAGGGGAATGCCACACTGCCTATATGGCAATGGGAGGGGGGATGCCACGCTATCTATAGGGGAATGCCACACTGCCTATATGGCAATGGGAGGAGGGATGCCACACTACCTATAGGGGAATGCCACACTGCCTATATGGCAATGGGAGGGAGGATGCCACACTATCTATAGGGGAATGCCACACTGCCTATATGGCAATGGGAGGGGGGATGCCACACTGCCTATAGGGAAATGCCACACTGCCTATATGGCAATGGGAGGGGGGATGCCACACTACCTATAGGGGAATGGGAAGGTGGATGCCACACTGCCTACATGGGGAATGCCACTCTGCCTATACAGCTGCCTCCAACGCTTCCTCGCTCTCTGCGGCCCCAGCACACCAGGCCTTGGTATAGTGGTGAGCGTGGCCGATGCCGGTGTCTGTGTGTGCTGGCGCCGCTGCCTCCGCCGCTTCTGGGACAGCGCGAGCGATGGAGAGGTGAATTAACTTTTTCCTTTTTATTTATTTTTTTTTCCAGAATTCGCCCGATAAGACGCACTGACATTTTCCCCCCACTTTTGGGGGAAAATAAGTATGTCTTATAGACCGTAAAATACGGTAATTTGGTTGTGCGGCTTTTCTTAAAGGGCCATATTGGGCTGATCTGGCAGCTCTACTTATGTTGTTTAATGTGTAATTGACAATTTTGTGTTTTTGTCCTTTGGAGGCCGGCACCCGCTTTAATATTAGCTGTGCTGGGTCCCAACTCATTTGTGTATATCAAGTTGCAAACGCTTCCCAAAACCTGCCACAATGCATCATATACTTAGATGGGAGGTTTGCCATTGATTCAGTGGGCAGGATTCTCCTCCCAATTTTATTGTGTTAGAGTTTGCTTTACGAACTGTGACAGTGGTCCCTATTTCAAGTCTGCCCTGGGGCCCAGTAACATCTAGTTGCTCTTCTGCCTATCACCTATTTTCTGTCACATTAGCAAAAAATACTTTTGAAGACATCAGAAGGGCATGTAATTGGCACCATGCTTCCGCAAACTGTTGCCAAGTAACATACAGGAAGCAGATAGCATCTATAGCTGTCAAAATAAGCAATTAAAAAGAGCAACTGTGCCACAGAATGACACAGATATTAAAGCTTTAAGATTCTCAGTGCTTAGAGACATTCAAGCTTATGTAGTTGTGAATCACACAGGAAGAGTCAGTTATTGTGAGAAATGAACACTGTGAGGGGTTTATTTCATTTTAAGAATTTTAGGTGCCTACCTCAGTTATAGCTATAAATCTCGAAGTACGGTGCATTACTTCAAGAAATCAATAGAAGTATGTCTCGAAGATTAGCTTTTAAGCATAACCGAGATTCTAAATGTATTCTTGTGTTTTATACACATATGTCTATTGTAATAAAATATTACCTCCATGCCAAATTATTACTTGATTAAATGGCTTAACCTAAATCTATAGGTAAATAGCCTGTTACTGTGAAAATTATATTCTGCATTTTGGCTAATAGGCACACTTACCTGCCTCTCTATCCACTGTCAACAAAAACTGCTGAGGAAGAACTGGAAAACTGTATGTATATGTGAAGGAATGGCCCAGCATAAGTTAAGAAACCTCAAATACCCCAGGTTGGAGTGCTCCTTTATTCCCCCTGTTATAAATGCACAAGTCTTTTTGCTCTCTTCAGGAAGAGATAATTAGCACCCCTGGCTGTCATAGCAAGGATTAAATCGCAGACTAGCGGCACCAACAGAAATTGCTCCATAACTGCGCGTCCATGTGTCGCAGCGCCAAACCAGTTACAGAATCAGTACCGGCTACCAAAACCGCACATGGGGATAAGTTATGAGGGAATAGGAAATACAGGAATGCCCCGTAGGTTCTGGTCAGGGTAGAAACCCCATTTCTGGACTCATTGCGGGCACGGTGTCCAGCCCGATAGTTTGGTACCGCTTCCAAGGCCATACGACCCTCCTGCTCCAAGTTATAACTTTTAGGGCAAAAACACACGTCAGAACCATAGGAGGTGATGGCCCATCCCACAGAGGGGAGGGGGGTGAGAGAGCCCTTGCAGCATAAATAGGGTGGTCTGGAACCAGGTAATCGTCACTCATCTGGAGGGGATATGCGGTCAGCATACTGGGGGTGGCCATCATCATCGATAAGCTCTTGACACACCCCTTGTGAAGAGCTCCCCATCATCACTACTACTCTGCAACTGCATACTAAGGTAACTGCTGATTGTTTCTCTGTGTAATGCACTCAATCCTTTAACCATCTCAGAATAGCATAATTGTATCATCTGTATCATATTATATTACATCATATTTAAATGCTTGTTATCAGTGCCTAGTGTGCTTATAGCATTAAAACTTACATTTTAACTTGAGTGATCTGTTTGCCTTAAACCAAGAATCTGTGTGTCCGTGGCTTCGGGCCTTGTATCCCTGGTAGGAGGGGTCGGACAAAGGGTTTTGGGAATGCTGTCTGTGTGCATGGAGGTCCCTGGTTTGTAGTGGGACCACGTGACCGCGGTTCCCTGACAGTATACATCTATAAATAAAGATTTTTAGACATTGGCATTATTTATTCTGTAAATGTAAATATTAATATATCTGATAAACATGTATTTTCTTAAGATGTCCATTGCAATATGCTGAAAATGAAATGCCAAGCATACATGACCTGATTATTAAAAGTTATGCAATTCTTGCCATAGTTTGAAGGAAGAGTTACAGTAGACAACATTCTGTTGCTTTTTGGCATGCTCAGTCAAACCATAGATTGGGCTGTGGACACAGTTAACTCTACGTGAGGAGGCATAGATTACTGAGGGCAAAGTAAAATACAGAGAGGAGTAACATAACAATTACAAAGGACAAAATAACTCCAGATCTCTAGGTGGAGGGCATACAATTTGATTGCATTATAGCACTGTGTACACATGATTAAGGATTGTATAATTATCTGAAACACGTTGGGAGCTATGGATACTTTTGTGCATGTACTTATTGATTGAAATGTATGGATTTTATTGTGGATGCGATGAGGAATCTGGAATGAATAAACTTTTAAGACGATGGCGCTGGAAACTTTTTGCTATCTGATACAATTTGATTAGCACTGATCTTTTCCTTCTTTTAGATCTCATATCCCCTATTTCTGCATGCGACAACAAGTAACAATCTACTCCACTACTATAAATTTTGTTCTTAGTATTGGCAAGTTTATTAAAACAAATACTATGAAAATTGGGGTGGTGGTGAGAGGCTCATGATGGGGGAAATACAAAGAACATTTATTATCTGATTTATGAAGCCCCAGTGCCACACAGTGCTACTTTTTTTTGCCTCAGCAACATTTAGTGTACGATTTAAGACGGCAGCGCCGATTTGGCCGCCAGCTAGCGCCTTTTTAATTCTAGCGCCTAAAAGGTCACAGCACCGCGCGCTCTAGGCTGAAGCAGCACCAGTTGAAACCTGTCAGCCGGGTCCAACAGACGCCAGCACATGCTGGCCAATACTTAGTGCAACAATCAAAGCAAGTTAGCATTTGGTGCTTTGACTTCTAGTGCCATGGTTGTCCACAAGGCAGCACCAGAAAAGATAAAAATGCTGGCCAAAACTGGTGTGATAGCCACCAGAAAGATGCTAAATGGCATTTATCTTCTTTGCCTTGACTTACATGATTCAGCCCTGTTTACCTCTTGGAGTAAATGTTCTTCACATACTGTCTTGGGGCCTTATATATGAAGGGATAGCGACAGGTAGTGCCTTGTAAGCGGCAGGTAGCGGCAGGTAGCGGTAGTTAGCAGCAGGTGAACGCATGCAATTCCATATTTATGAAGCCGAATCTGGTGTGCAACTGGAACAACTCCATGTAGCGTACGATTCATCATTATCCCAGGCTCAACGTACAGCGCCGGCGTTCAGGCTTGCAGAGCATCACGTATTACCTCTAGCTACCTCGCGCTCTCCCATACATTTCAATGGACGTTCCTTATAATCCCTTTCCTGATGTCATTTTTAAAAAATCTTTCTTATATTTATCCTGGCTCACAAAATTTTATTTTTGATTTTTTTTTTGGGATATTTATGCATAAATGTATATACATGTCTGCCACTAAAGTGTTAATGTCACACTTCTCCAACATGTCATTCCATACTTTTTCGCTTGCTTACTGATGTTAATGTCTTTATAAATGCACTTTAATCACACAGCGTCTAGCGCTATGGGCTCCAGGCACACCATCTAGAATGCCTGGTTTCGCTCAGTGTCAAGTTTTAATGAATATGGTGTGAGTTGCTGAGAGTCAGTCGCACTGAGCTGGTGTTACCTTTCGCTCCCTGCAACACTGTACTGGTGTTAGAACGCCCAACATACATCTCATTCATTAATGCTGGCCAGGTTACTACATCGACTGAGACGCTCTGTTACAGCGCCCGATAGCCGATCACAGCGTATACTAGTGGTCGCTCTTAGCGCCTCTGTACAGCCGCTCATCTGCCGATAGCTGGCGCTAGCAATGAATCAGCCTGCCCGTGAGAATTAGCTATGATGTGAACAACTTTCCATTTCCTTTGTTCCGAGCATTCTCTGTCAGCTGATACAGCAACATAAAGAAAATGTTTCCTAATGTGTAATGTAATTAACTTTCATACTTTCGAATGCTAAAAAGCTAAAAGTGGGAGTGTTAATTATGTGCTATCAGAAACAGTTGTAAAAGAAAAAAATATATAGAAATAAATAAGTATAAATAGTATTTTTTTTAATAATGTATTTGATGTGCGGTCAGAAAAATTATGATGTGATTAAAATAATCAAATGTTTTATTTACTAGAAGGAAAAACCTTTCTAATAATAGTTTGACAAATGCATTTTTCTTTCGCAGGTATGATTTTAATAAATGAACACTTACCAGCTCATTAGTGGAGTGTAGTAAAGAACCCTGATGCTCAGTATGACTGATTAGGCAGTACATATTGGTGACAGGCAATTTACTGCCAAGACTGTACTGGCAGAACTAGGAGATCGAATGTCTCCAAAAAGTTGAAAGCGGCAAAGTGGCCATTGTCAGTTAGCATTCACATAGACAGTTCAGCCACCATGCAGCATCTTTTCTGAATTGTGACAATACAATAAACCCCAGAACTCACTATGTCTAAATGGGACAAAGTATACATCCCTGGTAATATATGCAATACAAATATTCTCTTAAAAATGT
This sequence comes from Gastrophryne carolinensis, assembly GCA_027917425.1. NCBI lineage: Eukaryota > Metazoa > Chordata > Amphibia > Anura > Microhylidae > Gastrophryne > Gastrophryne carolinensis. The sequence goes on along the minus strand of CM051237.1, from coordinate 249,857,223 downwards.
TTCTATATATTTAGACTGCTCAAGATGAAAGAAAGTGAATTTTCCTGTATGTAAATACTGTACATTTTATATATGTTAATAATATTCTTGTCTATGTTCATATGTACAAGTGTAGGGTTGCCACTTGGCTGGTATTTCTTTTTTTTTTTTACTTTACTGGCCATTGGCCTGGTGGTGCCATTATTTATTTGTTATTTTACTTTTATTATTTTTTACCAGTAAAAAAACAAATACCGTCACTGCCTGGAGAGTGGCCGGCAAAGTAAATAAATAAATACTGGACAGGTGTCACTTGTAGTCACCAGCAGTGGTGTTGGAGAGCATGGGGACTCAAACTAACAGTCCTGCGAAAATACAGTTGAACTCTACTGAAGTATATTGAATATCATACACATTCAACACAGATGTTGTGTTGATTAGTGATCTTCACACTAGGTAAGTAGCAAGAAATAGGACTTCTTCTTGCAGACTTCTTGGACTCTTTGTACCCAAGAAAGCTCCTACCATAAGGAAGTAACCTAAAACTATTAAAATGTATTATTGACTTTGTATGAATCACTACTTTTTGAGATACTGCATATGATATGACAATAAACTGACAGTTTTATGGAGCCTGAGTGTGCAAGCTAACAGGGTTGAGTGCTGTGGCTCCTATAAGAATTTTGTATCCTAATTGCCCTGCTAACGTGCACCTCACAGGTTAGTTATAAAATGGTCTGAGCGGCTGCCACCCCTCCTTTGTTTCTTTTGAATTTGTGCAGGCACATGGGGTGTGGGGTCTAGGCTGTATTGCAAGGTCTTTGACCCTTCCACCCCATGGGCTGTACTAGAGGTATTAGGGCAACCTCAAGTAAGCCTGCTCCCAATATATCTATTGCATTGTATGTCCCAAATGGGGCTCTCATAGATTAGAGTTAGGACTGCACCTCTCAGAGGCGCCTTGGCGTGGTGGTGCAGCTTAAGCATACTTCTGCAAATGTGTGTGACCAAGCCTCTGTTTTTAACCAGATTTAGAGACAGATTTTAGGCTGGTCTGCAAGCTAACAGGGTTGAGTGCTGTGGCTCAATTAAGACTTTTGTACATTGTCTATATACCTTGTAAAGTGCTACAGAAGATGATGGCACTAAACAATAATAATAACCATTGGGTAGCTAGTTAGCTGATGGGTGTCCACTTCCGCAGAGACGGCCTGTCACTCTGGGGGGCTGCCAAATATCCTGTCTGTGTTCCTATCCATTAGGCGGAAAGCAAGTGGCAGGGGCATAGTGGGTGTAGACAATGCCCCCTCTCTGCCTTCATTTTGCTTGTCATGCTCCGCCCCTTCTGGGAGCTCACCCACTCCATATTACTTATTTTTGTTCTCCAGTCACTGCAAAGTGGAACATTTAATAGTCCCCAGTGTTTTCAGGGGGACAGGAGACAAAATACTTGCAAATGGGACTGTAGGAGTACCACTAAATCTGGCACGTTTTATATATTGATAGATGAAAAAATTACACAGTATCTCAATGTAATGGTCAGTCAACTATGTTTTTGTTTGCAGTAGGAGAATGTAATGGATTTATCAGCAGAGAGGCAGAGAAGTGTGTGATAAAAAATATGTTCAGCCTGTTGCCAGCTGGCAAATTATACTTGCCCTTTAATATTTTCTTCCCTAATTGCCCTGCTAACATGCACCTCCCAGGTAAGTTATAAAGTGGATTTTGGATTTTTTTGGATTTGTGGAAGTACATGCGGTGAGGGGTTTTGAGCTGTATGGGGGAGGATTTGTACTCTTACCCCCCAATATGCTACACTTAGAGTTATAGGTCAACCTCAGATAAGCTGCTCCCAATTGATCCACTGCACTCAAAGATTATAGTTAGAACTGCACCTACACCTCATGGTGCAGCTTAAACATACTTCTGCAAATGTGTTCCAGCCAAGTCTACAATGCTTCAGGAGCTGGTCACAGCAACAACAGCAGATTGCTCCAAAAAAGCCAATCTTTAAATAGGAATAACATTATTGACTTTATGCAAAGAACAGCCCTAAAAAATGCAGATGTTTGGGTGTGTGTCCAATAGGCACAACATATTTTTGGACTACATGCAAGCTTTTAATTTTATAGTGAAACTTCTTTTGCGGAGAATCCCCTCCAAAGTGATGCACAGTCACATGGAGGAGACTCCACAGAGGCCTTGTCTTTGTAGTATGAAAGCTTCTGTCCCTGGCGGCTCGGCATTGCCCCTGATGGCATGCCGATGCCCCCGCCCAATTACCTGCCCCCTATCCTGAGCACCAGGGTTTGAAAGAGGCCCAGGCTCCCCTGGAAAAGCAACAAACCTGTGATAGAGACCTTCAAGCCAGCAGGGCTAGGGGCCAGCCATTATGCCTCTAAGCCCTGGGTTGCCAGCCATGATGCGGTAGTTAGTGGGCTTGGAGGGGGGCAAGCTGTATGTTTTTTATAGAGAAATGTAAAGAGTAAAAAAATGTATACACTCGTGTGTTTTTAATTAAAAAACACATTCTATGAGTCACCCCATGCATTAAGCACTATTGAACTGTATGGAATTATCAGGGCCAGTGACTACTATTTTTAAAGCGGACCAACAGTCAAAAATGACTTAAACCAGACTAACAAAACAAACAGTGCTCATGTGCGTCTTTCTCTAGGGCAATTTAGATTGCTGCACATAAAAAATAATTTACCTTTCTTTAACTCCTACTGTGGTAAATTTTAAAAACGAAATGGCGACTTATGCATATGCATGCCGCCTGCAAACAGGAAGTGCTGCTGGGCTTCCTGTTACCGTGCATTGTCAGTTGAATCCAGGCAGCAGCATGGCTGAGATGCTGTAGAAAGAAAGCTCCAAAATGGCTGCTACCACAAGAAAATCGGTGAGGTGGCATTTCAGCTTTGAGTGGCCACAGGAGCAAATATAAGTGCTTACAATGCTTTAGTATCATGAGTTCAGAGGGCAAGGGAGTTTGGGTTAGTTTTATTTTCCAACTGTGCCAGGCTGTTGGTCCGGTTTAATCGTCTGAATCTGTTTGAATATAGGGAATCAGAAGTGGGGTGCAGAAGGTGTCTAGTTGTCATAAATGCCACATAAAAGCCACATATGTGACAAACACCACAAGTCACACGTTTAGAAAGAAAATCAGCATAAACTTCATTTTGTGTTCCTCTTATGTTCCAAAAGCCATGGCCAAAACTCGAGTAAAACAAAAAACAAAAACTGTTAAACTAACATTCTGAATCATTTGCCAATTCTATCCTATTATATACTATGTGCCAGAAAACGTGGGCTTACTGAGTGCTGTACTTCTGTGTGCTGATGGATTAGTAAGTGCCTGTTTCACACTGCGCTGACATATGCTAATATGAAAAAACGTTAATAAATACAGTTTGCACACAATAATGACACACCATGCGGCTCAAACTTGAGTTAAACTGGTGAAATGCTTTGATAAATCAGGTCCCTTATATATTCATCCTGTCATATATTCAGTCAGCAATTGCTCTAGCTGCTGCATCTATCCCTAGATTCATGTAAAGTCCTGTCTGTGAGTAGTCATTCCAGTCTGTTTTGGAAACTGCAGTGCGCTTCTAGATGCCATCAAGGCCCAGATGGCATACCACAGGCCAGGAAGAAGTCTGGAGGGATAAAATCTAGGAATCTAGGACCAGTCCAGCTCTTTCTGTCTTCTATAATCTGAACTCCAGATAACCAACGCTGCTGGTAATTAGCCAGTACATAGTCTCATGACACTATACGTTAAATCCTTAAGCTTTGCGACCTTCTTCCGACCCCCCAACTTCCACTATTTCTGCATACATTTAACATACGCTAGATTTTAACAGTCATAAACATAGAAAAACCAACATAAACAAACCAGACCAAACCAATCCACAGTCAGACAGACCCTGTACATTATTACCCTTCTCAGGTAGGTTTGATTAATGAGAATCTTGTCAAGTGTACAATAGTCCACAGGGACACAAGGGAACCCAAGGTAACCTCTGAGGGGTTAAAGGCCTTTCTCACAGCTAATGATTGGGTATCCAGGGTTTCTTGTATTATAATATTAATATATGTGTATATGTTCACATGTCTGGGAAGGTGGGGTGGTCCTCCATTGGTCTACATAGATGGACCGTATTGGCTCTTTTTTGGATTTCGGCGTGTGTGTGCACAGTGGTTTGGCTTTTGCATGACACCTTAAAAAAGGGGCGTATCTTTACTTCAGTGTCATTGTGTGGCTACAAATCAGTTGACTTTATGTACATCCTGGAAATGCCCAATACATAATTTAAACAATTTTTGGAGCACTTGCACTTTTTAGAATTTAAGCTGGGATTGCAAGGAGAAAGCTGCTGCTTTTGAATAAAACATTACCCCCAATCTGCAGCACCATAGGCCACCTGGACTATTAGAACAATGTCTTGGATTAAAGCGGACCATCACCCTGAATAAGAGCATATCTTATATGTTTCCCACACCCTGTACATACAGATTGGCCACATTAAAAATCATCCTACCTGCATGTTATGAGCCTTTAAACATCCAAGATGGTGGCTCATGGAGCATCAGGCAGCCTGCAAACAGGAAGTGTCGTCTGACTTTGTCGCTCTGCATTCTGGGATTGCTGTTCTTTCCCTGACCCCTGCTCTGATCTGTCTGTGCAGAACACAACTAAAATCCCCGTCCCCCTGTACTTTATCCTGCTCTCCGCTCCTCAGAATGTTATGCTTCTGAGGCAAGATGGGGGAGCCCCTATCTTAGAGTCCTGAACAGAGTTGCAGTCCGGTGGGGGAAAGAATAATAAGTGAGTGACTAAAAACGTATAATATATTAATTTTAGATGCTGGGAAATAGTTTTTTAAAGGTTTAGGCTTTTCATTAAATCATGCTGAAAGTCCAGTTTAAGGTGTTTATTTAAAGCGGACCAAAACCCACTGAACTGGTGAAATACATTTGGCCAAAGCCCCTGCCGATACTCCCTTTTTAGCGTTTACAACTAGAAATTGATATTTTCGCTTTTCAAATCGCCCTGGAGCGCTTTATTTTTTGCTGTCCCTCTCTGTAAGGTGGTAGGGGATCAGTCATTGCATAGGTGTGGCAATAACATCATTGCCACTCACAACAGTGACAATGAATGGAGGAGACGGGGCTTTACAGCTAAAACAGGCGCCATTATCTGGGATTAGAGTTAAATGGGAGCAGTAAAAAATAGCAAAAGGTACTCTTCATGGAGGGAGCAATTCAGGGGAAGTTAGTTAAAAATGTGGGTTTTGGTCCCCTTTAAGAAACGCTAAAGCCAGACAGCGTTACACAGCGCCAGACAGTCACATAGCGGAAGGTTTTTTAGCGGAGCTCATGATGAAAGCCATATTTATGACAGGCAAAATGTCTAGCACCTCTAATAACATCAGGTAGCAGTCCATTTATGAATAGCTTCTAGTGTAATCTGTCTGTCCTGCAGCATCATATCCTATCAAATGTTCAGTGGTGTTCTCCCATACACTTCCATTGCTACGTTTCTACAGAACCCACGCTAGCGCTTTGTTTTTTGGTTATGAATCTATGCTCGAGTGCCAACATTCAGGCATTCAGAAATGGTGCTACGTCTCATCCTGTGCAGCAGTGTTAGTCTTCACACCTAGCGCAACTTAGCATTCTACTAAATACAGGCAAATAGCTGTCATAGAGGCGCCGCTATGTCTGTTCTGCTTTCGGTTTGCCTCTGAGGTGACAGCATGGCCCCCCCCCCAAAACTCAGGTAAACCTGCAGCACCAGCAGCAGTTTGAGCACCCAAAAAAAGTCCTGCCAGCATGTGGACCCTTGGGTCAAGGGCCAGATTATTAAGGTAAGTGTCATTTTTGTTTTAGAAGCACTTGTTATTTTAATGTGTGCGTATCTTTACTTCAGTGTCATTTTTCTATTTTGACTGTACCTCCAATATGCTTTTTTGTCATAGTTATTTCCACATGTAATCTTGCTCGGTGCATTTTTGGCCCCGTTCTCCCTTTAATTTTATTTATGAGTTAGGCCTTTTGTGGCGAGTTTAGTGTTTTTTAATAACTTTTTTTGTTAAATACACAGATAATAGCGTTGCTCTTAGCGATTTAACATGTATTCTTCCTATTTTAATATGTGTCTTTTACCATTCTCATAACTTAGCATGCATAAATGCCTTGTTATTTAAATAATAACGTATTTGTTTATAATTTTATTGTCTTTAGTAATTTTGTTATATTTTATTATCTCTCATTTTTCATGTAGGAAAACAATTATACCCGATACTCAGCCCGGAAGGAGAAAATTGTGGAGATTAGGGCCACCATGTCCCGGCACTTTGATGTGAACCTCTGGCCCAAGTTGATACGCCAATGGTGGTCGTACTTCAAGCTCCGGGACCTGGCATCGGTCTACCAACTCTATGATTTATATGCCTCTGTTCCTTAATGCCTCTTTTTGTTTTGTGAGCTGATGACCCCACACAGCCCCCACCTCACCATCCGACTTCTCTTGGACATCCTCATCCTCATCTCCTTCCTCCCCTGTGTCCTTCACCTTTTTGATCTTTTGTGAGTTTTTATAAAACACAACTGAACTATAGCCTATTGTATGCATCCAGCATTTGTGTACCCAGCTTCTATAGTTGGACACCACTGGGTCACCTTTCTGGCTCAGCAGCTACCACAAATGGAGGCTGAAAAAATACAAAAAAATACAGATAAACCAAAAAATAGATTCTCATTTAGCCTTACTTGAATGCATCATCTATTCATGAAGTTAGGTCGTCATGTGTTTTGAGGTTTTGCCCTGATGCAAGTGAGGAGAAATACTTAAAGGAGCAGTATCGCAAATTTTTCTTGGTGACTTATATTTAAATGGTACTTTGAATGTAGGTAAGTGTTGGAGTAAGAATTACAAATTTAGAAAAAAATGATGTCTGTGTTGAACAGCTGGAGACTAATAGCTCATGTTTATGTCTTCTGAGTGTCGGGGCCCGACACTCTGGCCTGTTCCATGCTGAGGAGAGGGGTGAAACAATGTATCAGCTGTTCAGTGCTGGCAGCCGTCCAGCATAAGATAACAACATTGCAACATTGCCTGGCCAGAACTTATACATCTAAAACAGAGAGAAAAGCTCTAGAAGTAATTTAGCTGATTTTGACAGTTTTCCCTTCATGTTGGCTCTGCTGCAGAATCTTTCAGTTTACCATTTTCTCTTTCATATTCTTATTTTTCATTTTTCCATATGATCTTTCTTTCAGCTTTGTGTGTTTTGAGCAAAGCCCAACCCAGGATTTTCACTATCTGGAGTTTTGTTTTGTGCCCCTAGGGGCATCCCAACTTGGGATACCCTGATATGTGAAATCCCCAAGTTCGCCTGTGAAAACGTACCTTTCCCTGTCCCACAGCGCATGCGCGGGCTCTCATCCAATCAGCTCTGTTTGCACACAGATGGGGAGCCTGAGCAGTAACCTTCCTGGCTGCCCGGCCTGTCTAAATGACTATCTGCGTGAGCGCGCCAGAAAAATGGGGGATCTGTGGTTATCCAGGGGTTGTTTCACACAGTGGGCATCCTGATTTAGAATGCCCAAGGGGGAAGGTCAATGGCCGGGTCTTATAGACTTCAGGGTCGGCAACTCAGGGTTTTGTTCCACTTTAATACCTTTAGATTTTCCTGCACAGTTATTCAAAGAAGAATTTCAGTTATTTACAGTCAGTTTAGTTTATTTTGTATAGATTTTACACATTTGAGTCACCTGGTCTCACAACAAAAGCAGCACCTCACACACACACACAGCCGTTACCACTGATTACAGTGTCAGCCTCTGAGGTAAAGTATTGCTAGGAGACCAGTGGGCTAAATGAAGCAGCTCACTAAAAAAAACCCAGCAGATCCCCCTATTCAGCAAATGGACTGAGCCATTGTAATTATACAATTTAAAAGAAAGGCATATATTTTTTCCTTTTTCTATTGCCAGATAATTTATACACATGTTAGAAGCTATTGTGTGGCTACTTAATTAATTATCTTTTTTAATGCAAATTTCGCGATACTGCGTAAGGTATGGCATATGTCATTTTTTGGTGTTTGTGATACATTAAGGTCTTTTACATGCGTGTGCACAAAGGGATGTGGATTCATCAAATAAAGTACCAAGGTGGATAGTTGGGTTGCTGGGACACCAGAATCATCGGATGTCTCCATTACAGATGGTGTTTGTGTAAGGGCCTGAAAAAATGGATCATCCTGGATTTATTCCCAACAAAATCATAAAGCAATATGCACACACAGTAAGTGTCACAATAGATGATTTACAACTCTACATTTACGGTTCACATACCTGTGTTGCCTCATCCCCTTCAGATCCCGACATCTGTGGTGGTGTGGACAGCTGCTCTTCATCAGATAATGGTGTGCACTCAAAACTACCTGTAGAGATACAAAATGAAACAGCAGCCAAACTTTACATAACCCACTCAAAGCAATAAAACAATGACAGCCTAATTGTATGTATTATGTTCCAACGCCAATATTTAGGAGACAACGGCAACAATGTTAAACAGAAATTTTCAGCAGACATGTTAGCAGCAAATGTGAGCAGCTAATTTTGGAATAGGTAATGATGAGTCAGGCTCTGTTTGGTTTGATGAACAGCTGGCTGGGGGTTTGATGGCCAGACACTGTTGGCTAATAACCATAGTAAATGAAACCATGTCTTGAGTAATAGCTTGGTGTGGATGTCTGCACTTGGTGACTAGTGCTGGCTCCAACAATGACTTCCAGCTGTTGGCTGTGGGCAGTTTGTGAATTTGGATCTTCATGGCTGCACAACAAAGCAAAAAATTAGCAGGAACATTTAAACAGGAATGTAAAACATGTGAAACAATGAAACCAATGAAACAGATACCTTCCACCAAGGCTGTAGTATCATCCAGTACATCCATACCCTATACAAGTGACATAAAGGTATCTTGTGTTTTCCACTCTCAATGAGCAGATCAGACTCCATTTTTTTGGTTGCTGCAGTGCTGATGTGCACCTGTGCTATTGAGGGTCTCAGCAATTTATGCCCAGATTTTGGTGTGTTTGCTGAGGCCAGGACTCTGTGGCCCATACAGGAGTGACCATTTTGCTAGGTTGAGCTCAACCAGCTTGATGTTATCATCCAGAATGAACTCTGGCTAACGCTTGGTGCACGGTTTCTTGCACCCCTCCAAAAATCTTGTGGCAACATCAGTCAGACAGATGTGACTCCTGCTCACCAGGAGGCCAACAACAGAAGGTATTGCTGGAGTCTAACAACCTGACCAAGAGTTTTAATTATGCTACAGCCACAAGGCAAAACACTTGGGCTGTGGCCCACAGGGGAAAGTTGTGGTGGCTGCATGTGATGCCTAGTTGGAGCCATAACTCTCAGATTCAGACACAAGAGCAACAAACAGATGTACCCGCAATGAAACCCACAGCAGCAAGATGTTGGGGGCTGTCCTTTACATTTATGTGAATGCAGGACCAGTCAGACACAGGGTGTTGTCTGGATGATGATGACCCTGTCAACAACCAGTTGCTAACAGATGTATGCTGTAATGTTTTTTTAAAACATGCACTCCTGCTACACCTGTTTTTTTCCAGTTGAGCTAGCATAGAGGAGGAAGATGGTGAACATGTGACATTGATGTTATCCAAGCATATTACAAGGTAAGTATAAAAGAAACACTTTGCAATGTTACAACTGGCCAGGCCAAACCTAAGAAACGTCTTTGCCTCAGGATGTTGGTATTTTCAACAATGCGTCTGGTTTAGTGGTGAGCTGCATTTGTTTAGCACTTGTGTTTCAGAGTTTGTGTGTTAGCTGGCTTCTTTGAGGTGTACATTGTGCGTGTGTGTGCTTTCTGGTGCTGGAGTTTGTGCATTTGTATTATCAGTGGCAATGCAGTCCACTGCAGAGCTCGATTTTGCACTGATGTTTGGTGTGTGGCTGCTGCTGAGGAGGAGGAGGGGAGTGAGGAAGCACCAGTGTGTCCTTCTGCACAGGTCCAGAGATCCTTAAGCAAGCTGCTAGAGACTGGGGGGAATGTGCCAGCTTGCTTACAAACTTTTAGTTTAATATAATTTTAAAGTTGTTGCAACAAGTTGTGTTTTATTTCAATGGCATCTATTGTAAACTGTTAAGGGATCCCAAATACCTCTATAGCAGTTCAAGGAGTGGGGGATGGCAAGTCAGCCTGTTAGATGGTTCACAGATTCTCCTGCCCAATTACATTTTAAACCTTGTCAGCAAGTAGTGTGGTACATGTTTCACACATTTATACTGGATCTAGGCACTAATTGTTTGTATAAAATCTAACAAACACCAAACTGTGTAATACTATTAAACTGTAAGGATGCAAAATTAAGGGATCATACTACTTATTCTGGTTCTGGTTACAGTTTTAACAAACGGTTCTTCAAAACTAAATCCCACTCCTGGCACCACTGGGCACAGCAGTACGGCAGAGCCTGGTGCCTGTCACATGTACGCCTGGAAGAACACTGAGCCTGAGCTAAAGGCCTAGGGGCTGGTTCAGGGCTGCAGACTGGGTGTATGGCCTCTGAACCCTGGGTAATCAGAAATCTAGCCAGGTCTGGCTCACATTCACCTGAAGCTCTGATAGTAGGCTGGCATTATTTCTTTTTTTTTTTTTGCATAATAAAAGCTCCAAGTCTGTGCCCAGAGCTGTTAGCCTGGTGATATTTTTAGCAAATGTTTTTTAAAAGTCAGAATAATTTGAACAACATATTACTTGTATTCAGGTCTGGCTAAGCCAATCCAAATGGGTTAAAGAAATTAACAGCAACCTGAACCTGGAGCTCATCATTAGTGGTCAGTAGTGACAGCCTCCATGTTTCTCTTATGGTAGGTAGAACTGAACAAGTAGCTAAACATTTTACATTCAACAACTGTAAACTGCAGGAGGAAAAGATGAAAACAGACATTCAGAAGTAAATAATTTTAAAAAAAAAGTAAAACTTGAAAAAAATACAGCATACACTAAGGAAAAAAAAGAAAACACAATAATTTCCATACTGGACGAAGTAAATGAAGGTACAGTCCCTGCCAACTATTTCCAGCATACCTAGGGATATAAGGTAGATCTGCCCAAAGCAGTCTGACTTAGGAGGGCTGTCTCAGCTAGACAAGGTAAACATCCCTGAACATTTAGTAATATAAATCTGTTGTTCTGTTGTCGCCAGGAATTAACAAGCTTAGTCCCTATGAGAGGTGATAAGAATTCATTAATCTAATTAAATACTTCTTATTACCAAAGTGACTTTGTAGAGAAGCTTTGCTGAAGGATAAGTGCAAAGTAAAATGGAGCCCCAGCAGAGAAGCAAATGTTCGACTTGAGCAAGCAGCTACATGCTTCATTAAAGCCTAATTATCTATTGGTTCTAGGTAGCTGATAATATTAATGAGTATACACAATCATTTAAAGAAATTGTAGGTGAACTGTAGGTGAGGAGTGCTATGCCACACTGGCACCAAGGGTACTGTAATTGCCTGCATTTTACCTGAATCTGGTATAACCGACTTTGCGTGAACCATTACCCCTTCTCTTGTGACCACAGATTACTCATGGCTGATGCACAGAGACTCCCAACATGTTTCAGATCATTTATCTCAACCCACTGTACACACAGAATAGATTTATGGGCGAGGAAGCATAGTAGTAAATATGACTTTGTCAGCTATCCAATACAAGCATCTACGAGTCCAAACTATTACATGCTTATTTATCAACACTTATTACTCCTTACATACTAGAGGGATCAGCACTGACGAATGCAGAATAAATTCAACTGGGTGCCTCCTGTTAACCATGTAACCATTAACCATGTACAGTAGCAAGGTATTATTTATTGCTAATCTTTTATAAGGAGGCCGTCTTATATGTTTTCAATAAAATCTAAAATAAAAAACGAAAAATCAATCTGAGACACTCACAATTTTTTTTGATGTTTTCAAAGAAAGTAGTTCTATATTTATTTATTACTGTGGTGGTAGCTGAGTGCAAATAAATTAAAGGGACATTTCAGGTAAAGGGTTAAATTAGCCTGCTTACAGTTTTCCCCATTCCGGTTGTTAGGGTCTGCATCTTTTATTCACCAGCATTTGCAACCTTAAAAAACGCGAGCCAGGGGTGTACATAGCCATGATGGTCCCCTATAGCAGATCCCCCATCAGCCCCCCCAGGGGGGCATATGCTGGCGGTATAGGGGAGACATGGCCTGAGGTGGGGGAGGCATGCATGGAGGCTGAGGGGGGGGAGGGCAGGGAGGCACACACAGGGGTGGTCATGCATGGGGCAGGGGTAGGGCAAGGGGTGGCACCACTGGATAGGAGAAGCCGACATGGAGTACAGAGGCACCATGGCTGGGTAAGAATAAAGCTCTGCTGCCACTGGCATTGGGAGTACATTCTATAGAGGCGGCGGAGTTAGCCTGCTTGCAAAGCAGGGCCCCATCCGCACCCTACCCTGGGGTGGACACTCACTGGCAGAAACCCGAACGAAATTGGGCAGTGTGCGTCTGCTGGAGGTATGGAAAGGCATTATTGGAGACAGGGTAGACATGCATGGGGGAGGGGGAGGCACACGCGGGGTGGGCATGCATGGCATGGGGCAGGGAGAGGCATGACGCTGCTGGATAGGAGAAGCCAACATGGAGGAAGGAGGCACCATGGCTGGGTAGATAAGTATAAAGCTCTGCTGCTGCTGGCATTGGGTGTACGTACTTTAGAGGTGGTGGAGTAAGCCTGCTTACAGCTTTCCCCATGCTGTTTGTCAGGGGCTGCATCTTCTATTCACCGGGAGTTGCAACCATATTAAATGTGAGCCAGGGGCATACATAGCCCTGATGGGGCTCCAAGGCTGGGCTCCCATCTTAGGTCCACATTAGCCCCTTTCCCTGGGGTGGACAGTCCCAAACAAAATCAGGCAGTGCGCATGTGCTGGAGGTATGGGGAGGCATTATTGGAGGCAGGGGAGACATTTACGAAGGCCAGGGGAGGTGTGTGGGGGCACTCATGCTAGCACTCGCTAGACCCCTTTGTACCATGGGCCCCAGGGCACATGCCTACACTGCCTGTGGTATGTAAGCCCCTGACGAGAGCCTTTCTGCAGGCTAAATTATCAGGGGCCCCTGTTTGAATTTACAGTCCCCCATTAAGTTACATGCAGAGCTGATGACTTTTCCCAGCACGAAATAACCAGCACAAGGAAGAGAGTTCACTTGTGCTTGTTAGTAAATATAAAGCAGGCTGAATGAAAGATGCAGCTTCTCACAAATCCCACGATACTTCTCTGAGCGGTGCGGGGCTTTGAAGAGCAAGGCCAAAGCCATGCTGTCACATACAGATAGCTAAGCCGGCGGGGAGGCAGAGCATCAGGCCCTGAAGCAACCGGATGTACATCCAAAAGGGAAGTAGGGACCGATGGGGGGGGGGGGGAATCGTCCGATGTTCTTCTTTAAAGTGGTTAACAGAGCTAATGTGTTTAATATGAAACTTTACTTAGCCTTTAACACTTACTCTAGAACAGAGAACTATCTCTGATCTGTAGATGCATAGCTGGCTTATGCCTACGGTAATATTACAGTTTTGAAAACTAGAGAACAATGCATTATCTTGGATGCATCCCACGTTTGTGATCGGAAAGTACAGTATTTTGTAGGAAATGTGATGACAACTCAACAGACCAAAAGACTACTTGACAGTTTGTTTTTACTATGCAGGAATTGGCCTACATTTAAAGACAGATTTAAATTAAATTAAAGAGCCTTATCCCAGAAAATACTTAAATCCGCGATTTTAAACCTGAGACATCCATAAATCAACACCATAGCAAACAATAAACAGTCAGAGCCAGAGATCATTTTTCTTACCTGCTTGGATTCCATTATGTATGACTTTCTAAAGAGACACATGTGCCCTATTTAGCTGAATTTTGAGAGGAGATTTATTTTTGTCATTGACTCTAGCCCTATGTATAAATCTTCTACCACATGTATCTTCCAACTTTGTTACTGGACACAATTCTTTTCCTAGACAAAAATGCGACTCTTTAACTTTATAATATAAAAAAACACATTGTTAGCAAATTTAAATAACTACGGTAGCTAAATGTCGAGCCAAGCATTTCAATAATTAATAGTTTAACAAGTAAAATGAACTTTTACCTTTAGGTCTACATGCTTTATGCTTTTAACACCCTGAAACTTTTTATTTAAAAAATATAAGGATCTTAATAGTTTATTAAGGTTTTATATCCAAGGTTTTAATATGGTTTATGGTCGAAAATGATAAATTGCTTTAAATGAACCACCAGCCAAAAAAAGATGGTTGGGGATGGCTGTCCTCCTGCACAGCCCTTTTAAACCCCACCTGGGCACAATAATCCCCAAACTGCTGTCCATCATTAATGTGCTGAGCGGCGATGTGGACTTTCTCTGTCAGTGGACCTCCAGCTGGTGGGTATTCCAATGTGAAATGCTCAGTGGTGGGGGATGCATCGGCTTCTGAGGGATTTTAGACTGCAGGTCTGTGGAGTGGAGTGTATATAGTGGTGGATGCTGCAAAAGTAGTGGCATTGCATCAACTATTTGGTACTGAAATAGCCAAAGAATAACAAGCTTCTGGACATTATGCAGTGATTGGTACCTTTTGGGGACAGTAAATAGGGACTGCAGCATGTACCGGGATCCGAGATTAAACCATGTATACAGCTCCAGGACAATTCTGCTACTAAGAGACTAACTAGCATATAATATTTCATACCCTTTCTCACTGTCTATATGGTTGTTCATGTTGGGTTCATGAGTCATTTTCTATTAGGAATCCTAATGTCCAGAGGATAGAAGCTGGTTCTCATAAAATTGCTAACAATCATAGCTGCTATAGGTTTAAGCCTCAGCGCAAAAAGATCATGCCACATTGAAAGGTGGCCTCTAATTGTTCAGTGGTTGCTGTCTTCATGATCTTCTTCATTTGCTGCCTGTCCTTGCTGTTTGCCTCACCATACCAGACCAGTGATGACACACACATAACCAATTCAACTGTTGCTTTATAGAACATAGTCAGCACCTATATATAGCAGCTCATACTTTGCACCAGGAAGTAGAGTGCCACAGGCTTTTTACACTACCATGTTAGCATGCTTGGGCCATTCCAAACCCCTGGTGAGAGTTGCTATTAGAAATGTCATATTCTCCATCTTCAATACCACCAGTTTGATGTTAAGTATGGAACATGGCTCCACAAGTGATTTCCTGAATCACCATCTCCATTGTCTCCTCTGCACTGATGATTAGATAAGTCTACCTGCACCACTGATTCAAGTTACTGATTTTCCTACTGTTTGCTTAAAGCAGACCTCCTAAAGCCTCCCTTTGAGGATCAGTGGTATATGCTGTTTGAGAGGGCTGTTGTGGAATAGCTGCACTCCTAGGACTACATGGGATCTGCCATTTTGGATTTGCAGTGCTTGCACATAAGCATGAATGGGGGGATGGGGAGACCCTTTGCTACCACACATACACACTGCAGATGAGCTTCCTTAGGATTAGCCAAACCAGCCAGAGAAAGATTTTTTTCTGTTTCCACACAGAACCTCTTGTGGTGGCTGCATTGATGTAGCATTGATGCAGCATGGCTGCAGTGTCCTTGTATGATATTGTTTCTCCGTGGGATTAGTAGCCAACACTAAACTGAGAGAGATTCAGGTCAGAAAAGGGATCAGCGTGTAACACTTAGGGCCTTATTTATCACGGGCTAGCGCCAGGTAGTGTCTGACGAGCGCCAGGTACCGCCAGCTATCGGCGGCTACCGACTCAAGTACGCCCGGCGGCGGTCACAATGACGCATTTATCAAGCAAAATGAGGCTAGCGCCGGCGAGAGCGACGGCTAGCGCGGCATTCATCATGAAGCCGCCTGGACCGAACAGCGCCGCTGCAAATTCCTTCACAGCGCCAGGTATGAGCTGTCGCTCCCTGGCGATGTCCAATGCATTTCATTGGAGCAATCTATAATTATTCATAATTAATTGGTATTAATGTTTTATTTTTTTTTTTTTAATGTCAAAAATTCGGAGACCACTTCTGCAATGTTAGGATTTATTTTTAAGTAAAAAAAAATTAAAAAAAAATTTGTGCAGAATTGATCTAACAGGTCTGATATTAATGTATTCATATTACAAAATGATTCTAAAAACATGTATAATGTTACAATCAAAAAATATGGTTGTTTAGGGGTTAAAAACTAGTTAACACCCATCGCCGCCAGCGCTCTGGGGTTTAAACAAGGAATGGACAGCGACAGCAAATTCGGAGCGTGATTTGTTAATGAATATGAAGCTAGCCGTTCGCTCTGGCCATTCGTTGTCAGGCGCTCACATACAACGCTGAACCTGTGAAACAGCGACCCCTAAGCCCGTATTCAACATTACCGCACACCGCCTGAGTCGCTGTCAACAAGCTAACGCCGGCCAAGCACAGCGAATACTGGCTGGCGCTGAAAAAATCACGCTACAGTCGCTCATCTGGCGCTACCTGGCGCTATTAATGAATCGGCCTCTATAACACTGAAGGGCTGATTCAGCAGCATGGGAATTTTTTTCTCACGTTTTTTGTGAGAAAAAAAATATATTTTTTTCCTTAGTGTAATTCAGCACCATTATTAGCTGTGCAATTTATTTAAACACCTGCAAAGCTAAACATGATGTGGATTGAACTAAGAAAAAATCATTATAAAAAAATTCTCACAAAAATAGTGAGAAAAAAAAATCTCACTGTGCTAATTCATCTCTTACATCACCAGCTGCTGAGTTTAACTATGTATCAATTCGTTTTTTACAATGTTGATAAAATGTTTTAAGTGCTTTCTGAGCATTGTTGAGTCATTACAGCTGATGACTTTTTACTTCTGGCTAAAAATAAAGCTTTTTTCCAAAGAGATTTAGGAACATTTTCACTGGAGGATTGTTTTTTTTAGAGGCAAGGCTGTCAAAATTGTGACAGGATGGCCACCTCACGCAGTTCATTAGCATATAATCCACAATCCTGCTATTCCACAACATCTGCATGGAGATAAACTGCGAGAGAGGGGGTTTAGGGGAGCACTTTACTAAACTTTGAATTTTTGACCAGACATCCACTTTATAAATCATAATTTCTAATGAGTCTGATTATAGTAGTATCATCAGAACTGTTTAGTCCTGATGGAGTCCAAACACAGGTGTTAAAATACTCTGTATGCCCCAGAAAATATTTATGGCCAGATACAGTATACTGCATCTTTGATGATCAAACTGGAGGGCATGGCCTACTGGGACAGGTGCAGAAAATTGGAACTGGGGGTATTGGCTAATCACCTGCAAGTAACTTGGTGTCCCCCCTTATGGCCCCCTACCATTTCAAATAGTATAGGGATCATTGGAATTAATTACTGGTTTTCAAAGAGTTAAAGTAAAGAAACAAGTTTAACCAAGTTTTAGGGTGGGGGACAGTTGTGAAGCTTTGATATTTTTTATATATTTTGTTCCCATAGAAATTGTAAAAAAAACTTATACAATCAATCACTGTATATAGGATAATCCATTTTGTTGCAGCATGGTGGGAAAACCCCCTTTGTTTCTTTGAAGACTGGTTAGTTTCAGGTGTGCATCTGCATGCAAATTAAGCTGGCTACCTGGGCCATGAGTTTTGCCTGGGCCAATCAGAAATGACCTTATTTCAAAATGGAACAAAGGGTCCGTCTGATAAAAAACAGTAGACTGGAGAGAGAAGGAGAGATTTAGCTTGGAGGGCAGCTGCAGAAAGGACGTTCTGGCAAGACTGACTGACTGAAGGATGGACAGACGGAAGATGATGAGATTTTGCCTTGGGTAGAGAGAAACCTGCATTGTGAAGCCAAGTACAGCAGCCATCTTGTTTGGAGATTGGAAGTGGCCTGTTGATATCTACTTGGAACCAATTAAAACAGATGAGTAATCAGTTTTAATACATTTATGCTTTTGCCCTGTTAGGCTTTCTATGTTTGTAACACGGAATGTAGTATTTTTGTTTTGTATTGAAAATGCCTTATTTTTACATTTTTGCAAGGTATATAAAATTGCTTTAAAGTGCATTACTTTCCTTGGAGATTATTGGCAAATGAACTTAGACAGATGAGGCGTAATTTTACAGATATACGTGTATTTGAGCTCTTAAGTTCCCTTATATATTTGAGGGCTGCAAATATACTTGTAATTTTAGATAAATTACGCCCAAGCAAGACAACAGTGGATGCCCGCCCCATAGAAACCACAAACAACAGTAGATCCCTACTAGACAACAAATTGAGGGTAAAAAGAGGATCAGTAAATCATTTAGACCTCACAAAGGCAGGTGAGAGCAGACTCCATATTCTCCCGCTATCGCATGGTAATAAAGCTGCTACAATGTGAATTCATAGCATTTGTATTGGGTTCTTGGAGCTTGTGACTGCACTAACTGTGCATACATAGAGCAGGATTCTGCCACCTTCATAAACATAAAATCTTAGCCCTCTTGCCTTTATATTTTTAGAGATAATTTATTTGATCCTTGTGCCTTAAACTCACTTCTTACACTGACCTCATAACCTTTCCTGTCAAGTGGCAAAGTTAATGGGATCACTGAGCAAGTGGCTAAAATGGCAGTGATGCATCACAGTCCAGGGAAGAGAATAATAACCGTGTGACTGGAATTGAAAAACGCTCCACCATTTGCTCTCAATGAATCCTTAGGTTTTCTATTATTAGAATATGGATAAAGTGATTACAGAAGGCAACTAGGACAAAATAAAAATTACATCACCGCAATAAAGAGAAATAGATAGGACATATTGATTTCTTGGGGACAGGCAATTAATCATCGATTGCACATCTCATCATTAACATATCCTATGCTGGAAGTCGTATTTTACCATTGAGTGTATGACAAAGTCTGGGGATGCGAAATAGTTAATAGGCAACCAAATCTTTTCAAAAGACGCATAACTGCCATTGAGCTAAGACATACCAAAGACAAATCTAATGTTCAGTATCTCATTTTAAGTTTTGCTTGAAAGTAAGACTGAGAGATGTCTTATAGGAGCTGCAAGGGCAGTGCAGCCATGAAAATTTTGGGAAAAATCTTATGCTGTTCCCAATTTAACAGAGCAGAATCATTAAAGAAAGTGAAAGTTGTAGGTAAAAATATATCCTGGAGGTAGCCCATCGCCAGTTGGTTCTGAAGAGTATTAATCAGAAAGTTAAATAGGTGTCTGCAGAAGACTTAAACCAGACAAACAGCCTTGCAAAATTGGAAAGAAAAACTCCCCAAAACTCACTTGCCCCATCTGCATGCATGATACTGAATCATAGTCAGCGCTTACATTTGTGCCTGCATCCGCCTCACCAATTTTCTCCTGGTAGCGGGCATTTTGGAGCTTCCTTTCCCAGTATCCCAACTCTGCTGCTGCATGAATGCAACCCACATATAACGCACAGTGCACAGGGGCAGGAAATCCTGCAGCACTTCCTCTTTGCAGAGGAAGCCTGCAGCTTCATGGGACAACATTTTGTTTGTAAATTTGACCACAACAGGTGTCATAAAAGAGAGGGAGATGGATACATATGAGCACTGTTTCTTGTAAGGGTGTTGGTTCAGTTTATTCCTATTAACCAAAATCAACTTTTGCATTATGTGAGAGCTAAAGCTGTACAGTATGTTAAATACTTCCTAGTGGAAAAAAATATTAGATAGGGTTTTTTATGTGAGAAAAGGAGTCCTCAATAATACAAAATAACTTTTTCCTTTAGCAATGTGTTTCCACATCCCTAAGGGATTGAGCAGTCAAACTTTAAAATCAATTGCCTGGCAACTTACCTGATGTAGTCCTACGCTGTCTCTTCATTCCAAAAGGAAGGGGAATTTCTATTTTCTGACACACCTCCTCTCTTAAAGTAGACTAGAATGGAGCTACCCACGCTGCCACTCAAGCCCAGCCTATTCCAATACAATGCACACATTGTGACATGGCACCAAATCATAATCTTCTCTGGGAAGTACACTGGGCCCCTATTTTCTGCTGCTGATGGCAAAGCAAACCACCTCCTCCAGCATGGGGACCTTCCTTCTCTGTTTCTGCTCTAGATGGCTCCACCCCACTTTTTATAGAGTGGGTCCAGGGCTCGTCTAGAGAGACTGTGGTGTTGGTTCACTTCCCCTTTGATAACCTGCTTCCTGCTTCTCTAATCCTCATAGTACATTGTGTCTCTTTGTGCCTCCTTCTACCCAGGACAACATACCCACCTTGTGGATAGCGTTATACTACCCCCTGGGAAATAATACATATACCCTCTAGGATCCTGATTGGCTGCCTAGCACCCCTAGGTGCAACTAGAGAGAGGTACTTATCTATATACTCCCTCATGCCACCCAGCATTAGCACTGTGTGTGTATTTGACCGATTTTGACTCTACCTGTTAATACTAAACCAACTATATTACTTTGTAGAATTTACATATGCAGACCTACTACGAGGTTACTTAGACACATAGTGAATTTACTCACGTAGACCTAGACACAGACTAGCTTCCCTCTGAAGAAGCTTATTTAGCAAAAAGTGTCAGGACAATGGAACTCTGTTTAGAACATTTTTGAACCTCCCGTTCACAGCTGTATCCTCATGAGCCACCATAAGCGGTCCTATGCTATGTCAAGCAGCCACCAAAGGCATAATCTTATTTCTCTGTGATTCTAAATAAGTTGTTTCATACGTGACAACATGATGTATATAATTACCCATCTGCATGTAATACATGTGTT
This sequence comes from Gastrophryne carolinensis, assembly GCA_027917425.1. Lineage (NCBI taxonomy): Eukaryota > Metazoa > Chordata > Amphibia > Anura > Microhylidae > Gastrophryne > Gastrophryne carolinensis. Next base: position 249,836,349 of record CM051237.1, on the reverse strand, counting down.
GTATTCTCAATCATGTCTTAATGCATGTCTTTATGCTGTAAATACACATGTTGTTATATCTATACACCAAATGGTCACCCCCTATTTTCTGTTTCACACTGAGACTAAGGCCATATACATGAACATATTTTGTTATACCATAAACTAATGTATGTCTCTGTGTAAGTTTACGAGACACACAGGAGGGGGAAGTTGTTCCCCCCCCCCCATTCTTTTACAAATATTGATTTAATGCTCTAACAAGCATTTGTTTTTTTGATACCTTGAAACCAGACCAAAACCCATTCCATCTCCATTCACAGAAGCATCAAATGACTGTGGCAATGCATCCAGCAAGGTGTCCCAAAATATATTTGGACCTAGATGGTCTGTAAAAGTACATTTTGAGATACTGGTTTGGGCTTCACTCTGCCAATTCCAAAAATGTATATTAGAGATGAGCGAACCGGTTCGGAGGAACCGGAATTCGCTCCGAATTTCAGGAAATATTCGATTCGGCACGAACCCGAATATTTTGTGGTTCGTGCCGATCGAATTTTTCCTGAAATAAAAAAAAAAAATGCCGGCATGGTGGGAGCTGACAGCGGAGCCGGCCGGCGGGCCGGTAAAGCCGGCCGGCCCGCTCCCACCATGCCGGCATTTAAAAAAAAAAAAAAAAAAAAGCATTTTTGCCGGCATGGTGGGAGCGGGCCGGCCGGCTCCGCTGTCAGCGGAACCGGCCGGCCCGCTCCCACCATGCCGGCATTTAAAAAAAAAGCAAACACTTACCTGCAGGTCCGGAGCGTGGAGGCCGGCCCCGCTCTCAGCTGTCATCTGAGGGTGCGTCATCAGCGCGCCCGCTGACAGCGGAACCGGCCGGCCCGCTCCCACCATGCCGGCATTTTTGATGGGGAACTTCGTAAAAGTTCGATTCGGCCGAACCCGAATTTCTTTGTGAAATTCGGCGAATCGGCCGAATCGAACTTTTCAAAAGTTCGCTCATCTCTAATGTATATCATTAATCTTTCACATACCCCTGGAAATGTGATCCCTGGCTTATCATAACAGTAGTCCCTGTTTTAGCCTAGTATTTCTCTATCCAGTTCAGAAATGCTGTAAAACATTTAGATTGATAAGCAAAGACTCAAATGCTTTTATCCTTTAATCTGATATTTGAATTAAGAGAGCCTCCTTCCTATCTTTTGTGATCTATTTCCTATAGTATATGAAAATGTAAGGGCATCCAGTTCTCTTTTCACTGATCTGTGACTTTTTTTTAGGTTGCATTCACACTATGCGCTTACCCTTGGCAGTTGCAGTTCAGGCACTTTGTCCTTTTGCAATATTGAACATTGTTTACTTTGCAGTTGCAGTTCTAAGAAATGGAATAGATTTACAGTTGCAGTTTAGTGAGAATGCAGCACGTTGCTTTCCTTCAAACTGCATGTCAAAAGGGAGATATGTAGGTGGGCCCATAGAGGATATATTACATTACTGTTTCTGATGGTCCTGTGAGTTTTAAAGGATGTAAAATCTGGACCGGTCGTAGCATTATACTGAGGCTTTCGGGATCACCAATCCATCTAGAAACCTAACCTAACCTAACCGCACAAATGCATCCATACTTCAGTTCATTCCCAGTGCATCCTTATATTGTCTAAAATATGTTCCAATCTGAATTATAAGCAGTTGAAAACACAGATTTAATCCTGATGGTCATGGTGATTATCTTAAAGTGGATCAAAAGTCCCGAGAAACAGGAAAAACACAGAGTGGAAGAAGAATGTATTATAAAGTTAATAATAGATATTATATTTAGCATCTGGATTGTATTAAGTAAATAGCTTTAATAAGAATGGAATGCAAAAGTAAAAAAAAAGACATAGGGCCTAATTCATGAAGGGATAGCGTCAGGTAGTGGCTGGTTAATGAGAGGTAGCGACAGGTAGTGACTGGTGAACGCCAGACACGGCACGCAATTCCACATTTATCAAGCAGAATCTGTTGAGCGACTGGGACAACGCCATGTAGCGTCTGATTCATCATTTTCACAGCCTCAGTGAACAGCGCCAGCGTTCAGCCTTGCACAGCGCCAGGTATGACCTCTCGCTATCTGTCGCTTTCCCATGCATTTCAATGGACGATCCTTTCCTTCTCTTTAAACTGTGTTTTTGTTGTTGTTTTTTTTTTTTTTTTTTTAAATCTCAAATAATTCTGTGACCTCTCCTAGCATTGAAAAAGCAGTTTTTTTTAGTTTTTATATATTTCTTCAGAAATTACATTACAGGTCTGCCATTAAAGTGTTCATGTCACAATGTTGCTACAATGTAATTCCATATCGTTTTCGCTTTGTTACTAGTGGAAAGATGCTGAAAAAACTGACTTTAAACACACAGCCTCCTGCGCTCTGGGCTTCAAAAAGCATATTTCAGCGCCAGAGATTTGTGAGGCTGTTTTTTTGCTGAATATGGTGTGAGTCGGTCGCTATGAGCAGTCGCTACCATGCGCTCCCATACAGCACTGTACTGGTCAAATAGCGACTCCCCACAATGTATTCATCATTACTGAACAGCGACTAAGTCGCTATGAAGTAGCGACCCATGGCTGAGCACAGTGACTACTAGCGGGAGCTCTGAAAATGCCTGCTACAGACGCTCATCTGTCGCTACCTGGCGTTAGTGATGAATCAGCCTGCCCGATCCCGAGGAATTCCTAACATAAAAGGAAAATAAATGCTGCATGCTCTGCAGAATCTGCATTTGCAGCAGTGGTGGGATCACAGATGTAGGTAAGAGCATACCCCAAAAAGGTATTTCTGTTTTGTTTCAAGCTGTGGGGCATTGCAGTTTGGGATGTCCCCTTTGAATTTCAGTTTGTAGTTTTCTTTTGTGGTATGCTCCTCAGGGTACATATAACCATTTATAATGGTCAGTTTCACTCCTTTCTATCCAGGACAAGTATCCTTTCTTGCTAGCTGCCATTGTAGGACAAAATGCATCAACCTCACACTGGGTTTCAGTGACCTCTTAATAGATAATCAGGTGTATTATTAACCTTCTGATCAACTAAAGTGTTGCATCTGTGGAGATAGACAAAAGTGATGTCAAAAGCAATCGTTCAGGTAGGTGACCTTGTTTGATATAATGATTCCTTGAATCTGATGTTTTAGTATCTACAACCTTCCCTACTTGGAAGCAGCGTATCCTGACTTTGCTTCTATCTTAAATCATAGTGTGAAGCTTTTTTCTTAATGAGAAAGGCACTGAAATACAGCACTTATGTCAAGGTAGATCTCCTGCTGAGAGAATGATACCAAGGGAAAAAGTAACCACTTGTGTGAAGAAACATGAATATAACGAGTTTCATAATTGAATCTTTTTACTGGGGTGAAGAGCTAGCATCTTTATATTTTTTCATATTGAAAGGCAGGTCATTTAAATTCTGTTAGTTCTCCAGCTTTCATTTTTTAGAAATCCATAAGAACAATTTCTGAAAGAGAAATGGGGAACAATATAGTTGGCCATATTTGGCTGTACAAATTATTCCACACAACCTCAAACCATCTTTTGTTAAAATGTACCAACTTTCAGAAAAGGGCAGTTTGAAGTTAAAATATATTTCTTAAGGCTTTTTTGAAAGTTATGTTAAACCTAATTTCTGAAATGTAAAAAGAGATTTCACAAATGGCGAATCACTTGGTAGATTAATCTAATGCCAACTCAAATTGATTCTCTAATCTCACCACAGGATGCATCTGAATACACAGCCTAGGAACTGCTAAACTAACAATATATTAAAGCAGCTGTCTTTTTTTCACAATAGTGAACCTAAAAGAAATGATCAAAACTGCCAAATGATCGCCTTCCTCTTAATGTCTGCTTTGTAGAACACACTAAAGGAATTTCTGGATGTCTAAGATTTAGAATCATAGCAAATACCCTTCAAATCTCTTAAGTGCTTATATCCCAGGAGAGCCAACCTTAAGGATAATTTACTTAAACAGGAGACAAAAAAATAATACAATTATCCAGAATATAAAGGTTACACTTTTGGTGCAAATATTATTTAACAAATGCATTGCAGTTTTCTGAAGACTAGCGCTCATTATAAAACTAGCATGAGATTTAGAGATAAGCAGATAGATAACCTACATCAAGTTTGATTGTAAAAGCATACATGTCCTTTAATGTGTGCCAAAATATGCAATGTACCAAATACATCAGTTTACAGTGGCTTGTGAGTTGGACTTCAAGGTGCTTAGGTACTTTACCAGTCACACTGTTCTTACCAACCATTATCCATTCACAGTTACTTACAACGTTCTAAATTGTTGGTGGCACAATTTAGGTTTAGGTAAAACACAAAAACATATACTCTCCTTTTGTCCCTTACAAAGCTTCCGCCCTAATTTTGTAGTATAAAACCTACCAGGTCCTGAGATTCAGTCCCAATGGTGTCCCCACTCGACCACTGCTCCCTGGCGACCTTCTTGTAGAAAGGCCATCCCCTCACGTCTGTCACAATGACTTCCGTGCCTCCACTCCATACATTTAAATAGAGGGAGGCTGCCTAATTTGCAGTACATGGAGTAGGACTAGCCAGTTACTGTGATTCTTTCCAAGACTCCCCCGGGACTCAATCTCAGGACCTGATAAGATTTATACTAGCATACTACTGGAGGAAAGTGGAGCAGAAGATAAAAGAAAAGTACTTGCTTCTTTGTGTTGGCAGCTCTTCTTTTGTCTTCCTGTTATTATAATAAACAATTAGGAGCTGTATCTAATTATTCAGGGAGCATATTTTGCCACCTCCTACCAAGCCAGATAAATGTGTTCTATATGTGGCCTTACTGCCTTTTGTTTCTATGCTTATGATAAGAATATGCCTAGGAATGTCCATCATCACGTATATGAGCTCCTTCATTTGGAGTCATTAATGTTGCTGCTATGTCTGTGATAACACAATTGAAAAAAGTCTGGTAGAATCAGGGCCCAAACACCAAGTTTGACATTCTGTCTGCCTGCTGTTTGTTGTGTGGTTCACTACTCCCAAGATGTGAACTTCCAAAAGATTTGGGAAACCCTCAATAAAGCAGTTATGGCACTGGTATCGTCCAGAGATAGCAGGCGCTTGATGTGGAATTAAGGGTAAAGATCTGCCTCTATAGCTGAAACCATCATGCCCAGTACTCTCACTCTCAGTTTAAAATGATGTTTCTCCAAGAGAAAGGCTGATATGGTAATTCCAAACAGCTTGGAGCAAAACAGGTGGTCCCAGAAAGGTAAAGACTAGTGAGTTATTTCTTGAAAGCTATCTAGGTCCTGAGCTACAGTGTGCATCTTATGCTTACGGGTAAAGTTACCGCTCAGGATGTCAGTCTCTACCCCTTGCAAACTGTTGTTGGTCTGTACCAGCTTATAAACCAAGTTTATGTGTTTATGTGTTCTGGTTGGGATTAAAGGGCCACTCCAGTGTTAAATTTTAATATTATCCCTGACCTTCCCCCTCCTATTTTGACTATCCTGGGTTTTGGTCCACTTCCCCGGGGCACCCCAATCGGCATGCGCCGTTGGACCGGGATCCAGGTAAGGTTTGTGGGCGTCCTGTTGGGGTTTCACACAGCGGGGCATCCTGATTTTGGATGCCCTGCGAGGAGGGATTGGATCGGATCTTATAGATTCCCAGGCCGATCGGGCTGGGTGTTGGTCCACTTTAAGCACATGTAATAAAGCAAATAAAAAAAGACACTGACCTTCACCTGGAATCCTGCGGCAAAGTCAGTGGTGCCACAGCGATCGGCCACTGCCATTTTCTTGAAGTCCTTGCCGGCCACATGAATAAGTGGGCGGAAGCATGCGCAATGTGGAGAGCGCTGATGCCAAGCGGTCAGCAATGACTTCCAGAAAATGACGTCGGGCTATTGTTGTGGCATCTGCGGCAGGATTCTGGGTGAAGGTGAGTGTCTTTAATTTGCGCTAATACATTTGTTCTTTAGCGCTAATAGAAGGGATCAGGGCAGGGGGGGTGTTAAAGCGGACCTTCACTCTAAATAAGAGTCTATCTTATATGTTTCCCACACCCTGTACATACAGATTGTCCACATTAAAAATCATCCTACCTGCATCTACTGCATTTTATAAGCCTTTAAACATCCAAGATGGCGGCTTATGGAAGCTGCCATTTTTGCAGGCAGCCTGCAAACAGGAAGTGCCTGCAAACAGGAAGTGACTGTGCTGCTCTGCATTCTGGGACTGCTGACCTTTCCCTGACCCCAGCTCTGCTCTGTCTGAGCAAAGCACAGCTATAACCCGCCCCCCTGTACCTTATCCCACTCTCCTCTCCTCAGTAAGTGTGATGCTTCTGAGTCAAGATGGCGGCGCCCGTATCCTAAATTCCCGAACAGAGTTGCAGCCCAGTGTGGGAAAGTATAATAAATTAGTGACTAAACATGTAAAATATATTAATTTTAGATGCTGAGGAATTGTTTTTTAAGAGTTTGGGCTTTTCATTAAATCAGGGTGAAGGTCCGGTTTAATATAAAACTCGGGCTGGAGAGGCTCTTCAAGTTAGATGTCTGTCCCATTCAGCACTGGCTTTTGTCACCCAGTTGATAGCAATGGTGAGTCAGAGTAATGTGCCTGTCGCTGGGAATATTTGGATATTTGCATAGGGATTCGAACCTCTTATCCATCTGCTGCTTGAGGACTATAACATCATGTACAGGAGTAACTGTTGCATTACCTGAAATAGAGATAGACTCATCCTCAGAGGTGGACACTGCACCCAAAGACCAGCCCTCATGTTTGCTTTCCTGCACGAAATCCTGCTTTCAGAGTCAAATTCATCCAATAGAGAACAAATAACTAATGCCCTTATTCATCAAGCGATAGCGCCAGGTAGTGTCTGACGAGCGCCAGGTCCCGCCAGCTAACGGCGGCTACCGACTCAAGTACGCCCGGCGTCGGCCACAATGACGCATTTATCAAGCTAAATGAGGCTAGCGGCGGCGAGAGCGACAGCTAGCGCGGGATTCATCATGTAGCCGACTGCAACGAACAGCGCCGCTACTAATCCCATCACAGCGCCAGGTCTGACCTGTCGCTCCCTGGCGATGTCCAATGCATTTCAATGGAGCAATCTTTAATTAATCATAATTACTTGCTATTAATGTTTTTTTTTTTTTTAATGTCAAAAATTCTGTGACCACTTCTGCAATGTTAGGTTTTTTTTTTAAGGTTAAAAAAAAAAAAAAAAAAATGATTTTGTGCAGAATTGATATTACAGGTCTGATATTAATGTATTCATATTACAAAATGTTTATAAAAACTTGTATAATTTTACAATCAAAAAATATGGTTGTTTGGGGGTTAAAAACTATTTTAAATCCATCGCCGCCAGCGCTCTGGGGTTTAAACAAGGATTTCACAGCGCGAAAAAATTCGGAGCGTGATTTGTTAGTGAATCTGCAGCAAGTCGTTCGCTCTGGCCATTCGTTGTCAGGCGCACCCATACAACGCTGAACCTGTGAAACAGCGACCCCTAACCCCGTATTCAACATTACCGCACACCGACTGAGTCGCTGTCAACAAGCAAACCCCGGCCAAGCACAGCGAATACTAGCTGGCGCTGTGAAAATCACACTACTGGCGCTCATCTGTCGCTACCTGGCGCTATTAATGAATCGGCCTCTAAGTCGTTTTGAGCATGTTTTACACATACAGCAACATCATAGCCCTGGAAGGGCATGTCCAAAAACATATCCCTTAGATAAAGTCAAGCAGAAAAAAAGCAAATGCGACAAGCAAACCAATGCCTGAGTGCTAATATGCCACCTACGTATGCTAGTGGAGGATGGGTCTACTACTACCATTAGAATCCTGCCCTATTACCCTTTTAGGGTTTGAAAATAAAGGTCTTTCCAACGACTTTCTGCTTATTGGGATTCAGCCTTACCTGGAAGCAAAGAAAGAAAGGTTGTCAGCTCTCTGTAAATATCATATGCCACCACTAAGATGATGCATTTCTAGAAGAAGGTGGCTTGTGCAAACATTAATTTACATCATTTACATTCAATATGTTTTCCCATGCCATATTTAAACAGTGTATATGCCAGCAAGTTTATTGTTTATTAAGTAGAACTAAAAGTGCACTTAGGTGTAAATACATAATGGTCGATTTAGCACCAAGTGAGAAAACGACTATTTTTTGAAGAGAAAACTGCCATTCACTTTAATTGTCTACCTCGGGGCTGATTCAGCACCAGGTGGAAATGGTTGCTGAATCACTCCCAAGGTAGACAATGATAGTGATTGGCAGCTTTCTCTCCTAAAAAGTAGAATCGATTTTTTACCTGGTGTTAAATCAACCTTATAGTGTTAACAATGAGGACTATAATATAATTAAAGGATGTTTAACTTTTAGACCCTTATAAGTAACAATATAGCATGCTATGAGCCTCTAGAATCAAGCCCTTGGGCAAAGGCAAGTGCAGCTGATATTGTTAAGAAACTAATGCAGCTCACATCACTCGTTTGCTGTTCAAAGGTGTAGCTGTCTTTAGATCTTTGGGACGCCTTGCACAGAAGGGCAGTTTAGTAATAAATATGCATTATTGTTATACATTATGGAGTCTTTTTATTAACTGTCTGAAAGTCTGGGTGAAATAAAGTTAAATAAAGCTCGAGGTTCATTGTGTGAGTGCTTCCAAAAATCTTTTGTGCTTCAAAATCTTTTACATACAACACTGCAAATAGTCACATACTCAGCATCTTACTGGGCTTGAAGGACCAAATGCATGTTAAGTTTGAGAGCTGATCATATCGAAACTTTTTGTGAATCACAGCTGACAGCGTTCTTATTTCTGGGCCAGGGTATTCACTCTTTGAACAAAATGCAATTGAGGTGCCTTTTGAAATTGTGCTAAAGCACAGGGAAGCAGCAGGATTCCGTACTGTATAATAACTGTCAGAAACAATTTCTGCTCTGTAAGTGAGGTGAAGCAAAATGTCAAAATATTTGAATACATTTCATCAAGGATATCTTCTTTTAAATTAGTGAAGGATAGAAGAAGAGAATCCTATTCTCTCACATAATAAATATGCATAGGCTGGAGAAGCAGAGTGAATTCTAATAAAACAGCATCCTAGCTTGTTAGCGTGTTGGGGGTCTGCTGCTTTAAACCAACATCATTATCGGTGAAGGAAATGACAACATTTTTTTGCATACACTGTTGATCGTTTGACTAAATAAGCACATTAATTAACAGGATAGTTCTTTGTTTTCCCAAATGAAATTATGCAACCTTTTGCATGTTGCGCTCAGTACATTTACAAGCCATTAACTTAAGAAATCAATTGAATAGCTCTGTGATCAGTGGAAGATCGTTTTACTTAAGTATTTAAGTGCACTGGAAAGAAATAGGGCTAACTGGTAAATTAGACTTCTTTTGACAATGCTAAGAGTTGTATGACAAATTAACTCCTAGATTATACCTGATGGAGAAATTGGAGGAGAAGAAAGTAAGAACAAATGCTTAACAGACGCTCCAGAATAGAAACCTAGCCGAAGATCCAGGACTATACTGTGTCTGGCAGAAAAACTCAAGAAAAAAAAGAATGATCAGCTTCTTAAGAGATGCTCCAAGACTATACCTGATGAAGAAATTGGAGGAAAAGAAATAAAGAACAGATTCTTAACAGACGCTCCAGAATAGATACTTAGGACCTTATTTAAGAAGGGATAGCGTCAGGTAGTGGCTGGTTAATGAGAAGTAGCGACAGGTAGCGACTGGTGAACGCCGGACACGGCACGCAATTACACATTTATCAAGCAGAATCTGTTTAGCGACTGGGATAGCGCCATGTAGTGTCTGATTCATCATTATCACAGCCTCAGTGAACAGCGCCGGCATTCAGCCTTGCACAGCGCCAGGTATGACCTCTCGCTACCTGTTGCTCTCCCATACATTTCAATGGACGAACTTTTTCTTCTCTTTAAACGGGGTTTTTGTTTTTCAAAAAATCACAATCAAAATTCTGTGACCTCTTCTGGCATTGAAATGCTGAAAAAAAGACTTAAAACACACAGCCTCCGGCTCTCTGGCCTTCAGATAAGCATTTTTCTGCGCCAGAGTTGTGTGAGGCTTTTTTTCTCTTGAATATGTTGTGAGTCGGTCACTATGAGCAGTCGCTACCATGCGCTCCCATACAGCGCTGTACTGGTCAAATAGCGACTCGTCACAATGTATTCAACATTACTGCACATAAACTATAAACTAGCGACTCTCGGCCGAGCACAGTGACTACTAGCGGGCGCTCTGAAAATGCCTGCTACAGACGCTACCTGCCGTTAGTGATGAATCAGCCTGTTAGCCGACGATCCAGGACTATACTGTGTCTGGCAGAAAAACTCGAGAAAAAAAAGAATGATCAGCTTCTTAAGAGATGCTCCAGGACTATACCTGATGGGGAAACTGAAGGAAAAGAAAGAAAGAACAGATTCTTATCAGACGCTCCAGAATAGCTACTTAGCCGGATAACCAGGGCTATACTGTATCTGGGCGAAAAACTCAAGAAAAAAAAAGAATGTTCAGCTTCTTAAGAGATTCTCCGGGACTATACCTGATGAAGAAATTGGAAGAAAAGAAAGAAAGAACAGATTCTTAACAGACGCTCCAGAATAGATACTTAGCCAAAGATCCAGGACTATACTGTGTCTGGCAGAAAAACTCAAGAAAAAAAGTGATCAGCTTCTTAAAGCAGGCCAAACCCAGACCTTCTCCAGTATAGACACATATGGGTTGATTCAAAGAAACATGTAACAGCTTGGATTTGGCTCACGATCATCCTATTTTTCACGTCCGCTCGTGCGTTCGTATGAACTTGCGAGTGACTCAATAAGCAAATACGTTTCTATCCTAAAAGATACGTCCGTTCGTATGATATCTCCCGAACTTGCCTCAGTCAGTTGCCAATCGTAAAAATCACGTTCATGTGCTCACCTGTTGCGGCGGCAGCCTGTTTTTTCGGCTGCTTCCATCGTCAACCTCTTCCAATTACTTGCGTTTGCCTCTGGTTTTCATTGGTTTTTGGCCTCTTAGATTCGTGCGTTCGTATGTTTATAAGATCTTGCGCATGCGCACCCTCAACCAGAAACTTACCTAAACCCCTTAGCGCTTGCATCCAACTTCATTTCTCGGTCCCTCAAACTTACCTAAACCCCTTAGCGCTTGCATCCCACTTCATTTCTCGGTCCCTCAAACTTACCTAAACCCCTTAGCGCTTGCATCCAACTTCATTTCTCGGTCCCTCAAACTTACCTAAACCCCTTAGCGCTTGCATCCAACTTCATTTCTCGGTCCCTCAAACTTACCTAAACCCCTTAGCGCTTGCATCCCACTTCATTTCTCGGTCCCTCAAACTTACCTAAACCCTTTAGCGCTTGCATCCCACTTCATTTCTCGGTCCCTCAAACTTACCTAAACCCCTTAGCGCTTGCATCCAACTTCATTTCTCGGTCCCTCAAACTTACCTAAACCCCTTAGCGCTTGCATCCCACTTCATTTCTCGGTCCCTCAAACTTACCTAAACCCCTTAGCGCTTGCATCCAACTTCATTTCTCGGTCCCTCAAACTTACCTAAACCCCTTAGCGCCTGCATCCAACTTCATTTATCGGTCCCTCAAACTTACCTAAACCCCTTAGCGCTTGCATCCCACTTCATTTCTCGGTCCCTCAAACTTACCTAAACCCCTTAGCGCTTGCATCCCACTTCATTTCTCGGTCCCTCAAACTTACCTAAACCTCTTAGCGCTTGCATCCAACTTCATTTATCGGTCCCTCAAACTTACCTAAACCCCTTAGCGCTTGCATCCCACTTCATTTCTCGGTCCCTCAAACTTACCTAAACCCCTTAGCGCTTGCATCCAACTTCATTTCTCGGTCCCTCAAACTTACCTAAACCCCTTAGCGCTTGCATCCAACTTCATTTCTCGGTCCCTCAAACTTACCTAAACCCCTTAGCGCTTGCATCCCACTTCATTTCTCGGTCCCTCAAACTTACCTAAACCCCTTAGCGCTTGCATCCAACTTCATTTCTCGGTCCCTCAAACTTACCTAAACCCCTTAGCGCTTGCATCCAACTTCATTTCTCGGTCCCTCAAACTTACCTAAACCTCTTAGCGGCTGCATCCAACTTCATTTCTCGGTCCCTCAAACTTACCTAAACCTCTTAGCGCTTGCATCCAACTTCATTTCTCGGTCCCTCAAACTTACCTAAACCCCTTAGCGCTTGCATCCCACTTCATTTCTCGGTCCCTCAAACTTACCTAAACCCCTTAGCGCTTGCATCCAACTTCATTTCTCGGTCCCTCAAACTTACCTAAACCCCTTAGCGCTTGCATCCCACTTCATTTCTCGGTCCCTCAAACTTACCTAAACCCCTTAGCGCTTGCATCCAACTTCATTTCTCGGTCCCTCAAACTTACCTAAACCCCTTAGCGCTTGCATCCCACTTCATTTCTCGGTCCCTCAAACTTACCTAAACCCCTTAGCGCTTGCATCCAACTTCATTTCTCGGTCCCTCAAACTTACCTAAACCCCTTAGCGCTTGCATCCAACTTCATTTCTCGGTCCCTCAAACTTACCTAAACCCCTTAGCGCTTGCATCCCACTTCATTTCTCGGTCCCTCAAACTTACCTAAACCCCTTAGCGCTTGCATCCCACTTCATTTCTCGGTCCCTCAAACTTACCTAAACCCCTTAGCGCTTGCATCCAACTTCATTTCTCGGTCCCTCAAACTTACCTAAACCCCTTAGCGCTTGCATCCAACTTCATTTCTCGGTCCCTCAAACTTACCTAAACCCCTTAGCGCTTGCATCCCACTTCATTTCTCGGTCCCTCAAACTTACCTAAACCCCTTAGCGCTTGCATCCAACTTCATTTCTCGGTCCCTCAAACTTACCTAAACCCCTTAGCGCTTGCATCCAACTTCATTTTTTCGGTCCCTCAAACTTACCTAAACCTCTTAGCGGCTGCATCCAACTTCATTTCTCGGTCCCTCAAACTTACCTAAACCTCTTAGCGCTTGCATCCAACTTCATTTCTCGGTCCCTCAAACTTACCTAAACCCCTTAGCGCTTGCATCCCACTTCATTTCTCGGTCCCTCAAACTTACCTAAACCCCTTAGCGCTTGCATCCAACTTCATTTCTCGGTCCCTCAAACTTACCTAAACCCCTTAGCGCTTGCATCCAACTTCATTTCTCGGTCCCTCAAACTTACCTAAACCCCTTAGCGCTTGCATCCCACTTCATTTCTCGGTCCCTCAAACTTACCTAAACCCCTTAGCGCTTGCATCCAACTTCATTTCTCGGTCCCTCAAACTTACCTAAACCCCTTAGCGCTTGCATCCCACTTCATTTCTCGGTCCCTCAAACTTACCTAAACCCCTTAGCGCTTGCATCCCACTTCATTTCTCGGTCCATAAAACGTAAGAATATCACATAATTTACATATGTCTATATGTTTCTAAGTGTGTTGTTTCTGGTTTGTGTAATTTTTTGGGTGTGTGCATATTAGAAAAGACACATTTCGGAAGGCTTAAAATATAATTTATTTAAAATATTTTCTTTGTTTTTTTTTGAATAATTGTAAAAACTTTTATTTTTTTGTTGGGTTTTTTTGGTAAACCTTTTTTTTTTTTTTTTCAAGTAAAAACACATATAAAAATTTTGTATTTTTTTAACAGTACCTTTTTTTTTTTTTTTTTTTTGTTTTTGTTTTAAAAACATCTTTTTTGGTTTTTAACCAAAACGAACTAAAAAAATGTTAAAATTGGCATAAATTTAAAAACAACTTTAAGAAAGGAGCCAGGACCAAGGGCACTAATCCTCCTCGTCTTCTTCATCTGTTGGCCCCAACGTCGCCTGTATGGCCAGCAGCTCGGCCACCAACTCCTTCATTCTTTTTTTTTTTCCCGCCAAGGTTTGGGGGATCATCCCTGTAACCAATAGAGAAAGAAACATAAATAGGAGTCCCAGACCGGTTTGTATGCTGGAAATAGATTTAGGGTTAATCAAATACATGTAAATGCATGACATATGTCCTTCTTCAAAGGGATACAGTTAATGCATTTCCCACAGGTAAGTGTTTAAACTCCTTAAACCGGACCTTCAACATTATTTAATGAAAACCAATAACTATTCACAAATGATTCTGCACCACCTCAAAGTTATTTAGGGTTTTTTGGGGATTACAGCGCCGCCATCTGGACTCTGAAGCATAACACTTAATGAGGAGTGGAGAGTTGGATAAAGTACAGGGGAGTAGGTTACAGTGGTGCGTTGGGAATCCACAGCATAGCTGGGTTGAGGGAAAGGTCATCACTCACACAATGCATGGCAGCACCTTCCTTTTTTCAATCTGTATCCCATGCTGCCTGTAAATATTGCGCATTCCATATTCCCCAATATTGGTTTTGTCCAGTCTAATAACATGCATTAGATGGGTGAAGGGTGTTTTTCCATGTTTCTAATCTGTAGGTACAGTGTGATGGCTAAGTCTTTGGTTCTTAATACTAGTTAGGGTCCTCTTTAAGCTAACGAAGTGCCCACATTAAAGTGTGAACTACACATTGGCTACGCCTTTAGTTATGTGTGTGTTATTAGCTAAGCAAACATTAATATGAATAATGGCATGGAGACTTACGGAGTTGGTGGCCGACAGATGGCTGGTTGGGGCCAACAGGCTGCCCTTGGTCCTGGCTCTGCTGTGAAGAAGTCCCTGGAGAAACATGTGACATTTGGTTAGTACTTGTAGAGAGTCACTATTCCCAACATATCTGGCTCCCAGTCTGGCTGACATCACTCACCTTCGCCAGGATCGACTTCAAGCATCTCTGCTGCCTCCTCCTCCACTATCTCACCCGCTCCAGAAGCTTCTACAAATACATAATAAAGGATAACTTAGTTTTTGGCCTGCCATGTATATCTTTGTGCCTATACATGAAGAGTGACATACCAGAGCCTTCCCCATGCGTGGCCAGGTATGACTCCACGCCCACGCGCCTTGGCCCCTCCTCTGTGGTAAGGTCCAGGGGCTGGTCTGAGGAGGCCACAGAGGAGGGGTAGGTCCGTCGCCCGGGAGATCCACCACCTTCACTCACAGATGCAGAGTCATGCAGCACTGGTCGGCCTGTACGTCTCCGGGTGCGGCGAATTCTGAAATCCATTTCCAACACTACCAAAGAAAAGTCATTATAAATAAAGGCATAACTTAGACATTTGGAACATATACCATGCAATTGCTTTGTACTTACTTGGGAAATGGATCCCAAAATACCTCCGCACCCGGGGCATGTGCAGACGTTTCAGGTCCGACCAATGCTGCATTATCTGGGTGTGAGTGAAGGTGGTGCTGGTCACACGGTGGATCTCCGCGATGATCTCCCGGGCGATGTCCCTTTTCTCGCACACATTGGGCGCGAAGTCATACCGGCGCTGAAGCATGATCTGAAAAACATAATGGACACAGAGCTTTTACTTTTACACACAGACCCATATGTGTTGCATCACAAGTTGAGAATTTAATGTCATTAACACACACATTTCGAGTGGCCGCCATTTTTGGGGAGTGCCTTAAAGAGGACGTTGACTGTGATTGACAGTCTGGTCTTATGTTATATGTATCACACACCATGTACATACAGATAATAGCCAACATCAAGAATCAGGCCACCTGCATCTATGGCATGTTAGGATGGTTTAAACATCCAAGATGTAGCCTAATGCTTAGGCTTTTGGACCACGTGTGTGGCTTCCCGTTGTGTTTTTATGGCTTAGGAAAACAGTGTTCCTCAAACATCCGCATCAAGGTCCGAGACAGGCCAGGTTTGCCAGCTCGCCCCGCTACTCCACAGGTTAATTAACTGTTGCTAAGCCGGAGCAATTGGCCGAATTAGGACATCAGCATAGACAGTTGAAAACGTGGCCAGGCTCGGCCCTTGAGGATGAAGTGTGAGGAGCCAGTGATTAAACATTAAGAGACCCCAAACTAGTTCCAAACGCATCATTTACATTTAGGCCATCATTGACTATTCTATTAAAATGCACAGGCAGCCACTTACCAGCATGAGGATCTCTTCCTGTTGACGGGTGAAGATAGTGGGCGCCATCTTTAGGCTTCTTCCAGGCAGCAGATAAGTGAAACCCCAGCGGTTTCCTGGTTCCGCTCGAACGTACGTTCGTACGAGCGCGTAGTCGTGCGCATAGGCGTCACACGCTGGGCTCATTATTTAAAGGTCCCTGCACCCAAAGCTCATTCTCTTTGAGCATTTGTGTACGATGGCACCAAAAAAGGCGATGAGCAAGCGACCCCAGGCAAGCAAGACCGCGGAGGGCCCCACCACAAGGTCCCAGCAAGCTGGCCGAAAACTGAGAGCCAAGACTCCCACCTCGGCCCCACCAAGGGACCCTGGACCCTCAGGTATCAAAAAAAGGGGCCCCAAGCCCCGTGCCCCTCCTGCAGCCAAAAAGCTGGCAACTGCAGCACCCACCACCTCTGCCCCCAGAACAGGCAGCACCAGTGAGCCCACACCGGCCATGCCTTCAAGTAGGGCAGTTCGGAAACCCATGCCCCGCAGCAGGGCCCGGACCCCATCCAGGGCCCGAAGCACAGCCAGAGGGCGAAGAACCCAATCCAGGGCACGAAGCCCAGACAGGGCCCGAACCCCATCCAGGGCCCGAACCCCATCCAGGCCCCGAAGCCCATCCAGAGGCCGCAGATCCCAAACCAGGGCCAGAAGCCCCTACAGGGCCCGCAGATCCAAAACCAGGGCCAGAAGCCCCTACAGGGCCCGCAGATCCCAAACCAGGGCCAGAAGCCCCTACAGGGCCCGCAGATCCCAATCCAGGGCCAGAAGCCCCGACAGGCCCAGAAGAACCCAATCCAGGGCCAGAAGCCCCTACAGGGCCCGCAGATCCCAAACCAGGGCCAGAAGCCCCTACAGGGCCCGCAGATCCCAATCCAGGGCCAGAAGCCCCGACAGGCCCAGAAGAACCCAATCCAGGGCCAGAAGCCCCGACAGGGCCCGCCGAACACAATCCAGGGCGAGAAGCCCCTACAGGGCCCGCAGATCCCAATCCAGGGCCAGAAGCCCCGACAGGCCCAGAAGAACCCAATCCAGGGCCAGAAGCCCCTACAGGCCCAGAAGAAACCAATCCAGGGCCAGAAGCCCCTACAGGGGCAGAAGAACCCAATCCAGGGCCAGAAGCCCCTACAGGGCCCGACGAACCCAATCCAGGGCCAGAAGCCCCCGACCTGGCACCAGCCGGGAACAGAGCCCCCGACCTGGCACCAGCCGGGAACCTAGCCCCCCAAGAGGGCCCCGAATTGCCCCCATGACCACATCTACACCTGGAAGTTCGGTGGCCAGCCACGCAAGAACACCCAGTCCCTTGGCCAGTCCAGTCCAGTCATTGGGAAGCCACCAATCCGGCCATTCCCCTACCCAGCCCCAGGCCATAATGTCACCACATGTGTCTGCACACATGGAGGAGCAGCCAAGCCAACCATCTGGCCGCACATTGCGCCGCGGCCAGTTGAGTGGGAGATTCTCCCATGACCAAAATATGGCATTGGCTAGTGGCCTTACATTATACTATGACGAGCTATATGGGAGCAAATCCAAACACACCACCAAGCAGCGCAAGATGGAATTGTTTGAAACCATCCTCCGACAAGTAAATGCAGCGGGGGAAGAGAGGAAAGATGTGTCCCAAATTCAGAAGAAAATCTCTGATCTGAAGTATGCTGTACGGCAAAAAGAAATTAAAAGGCATAATTACAGGTAACTAAATGTTTACGCTAAATCTAATGTTTTGGATGTACTGTATGCACCTTTTCTGAGTACCAAACGATTTTCTCTTTTCAGCATGAAAACTGGCGGTGGCTTTCCATCTAAATTGGAGTTTACCCCTGCTGAGGAGATTGTGCTTGGACTTCTCCATCCGGTCGCGGTCGGTGGACATGCTGGTCTAAGGGACACAGACTCACCGACCCGTACCCACGGTGAGTACTCTTAAATCTGCATGTTTGCCTGTTTGCTAAATAATCTACAGTTCACTAGTAACAAGCTAACGGGATGCCCCTATGGTTTGCCTTGCTTGGCCTCGCACTACTGTGGCTGTTTGTGTCCTCTTTTTGTCCCTGGGAATCACACATTTAGGCCCACAGCCATTATGGCAAAGTTCAAATGTCCAATTGTATTGTTAAAGTCATGAAGTTTCGCAAGATAAGTGAGATATTTTGAATCAATCACAAAACACACATCATTATGTATGGGTTGCCTTTTGGTTGTGTGAGTTGTGTTTGAGTTAACAATTTAATTAGCCACCCACAAACATATCTGACCTAGAGCAGCGAGACTCAACTGGCGGCCCGGGGTCCCAATGCGGACCTTGGCACCACATTCAAGGACCCCTGCCCAGACAGCCCTGCACTCAGTTACTTCTGTGTTGACGTGCTCAGAGCTGCCCCCTTGATCGGCCATGTAGTGGTTGGTCTCCTGCCCAATGTCATGGCTCCGTGAAACATAGCATTGCAATATGAAGTACTGCCCAGGAAGTGGCATTGCAAGGTACACAGTAACTTATTTAAATTTTCTCTGGCCACAATCGTGTCCCGCTGCCCCTGCTCTGGCCCATCTGCCACAGTCCCCCCATGCCCCCCCCCCACATAAGCCCCATACATTTGTAACAGATTGGCTCCATCCATCCCATCACCATCAATACGTTAACTCCCCCCTTTAGCCATCCAATCCCTGTCCCCTCAGCTCTGGCCCATCCAGCCCAGCAAGGGCAAGCAGCCTTTATTAGTTGGCACTTTGAAATCTCCAGCCCCTCCACCAGTGTATTTATTTTTAACTAGACACCCCCTGCGTCAGCACCATGGCCAGACATTCACCTCTCACCACATACCTTTAAATGGGCGTTTCAAACAATTGTTTGAGTACCCCGGACCTAGCGAATGGTAGGCTAAATCCAAAAATGTGCCTTGAAAGTTGTATGCTGACTGGGTACACTTCATGACTTAGAACTGAGGTCACTTAGCAGTTTTTCAGAGCCATTGCACCTATGTAAACTTGCGTGTGTTTGAACAAAGGTCACCATTGCTCTAGAGTTGAATAATATTACAAATAGAGCTATATTTGATTACCTATCCTAAAAAAGGTTATGTGTGTGTGTTTACGTGGTTTGTTTTTCTCTTCTTCAGCCCAGCATGATCCCTCAGCAAGGGTAAACTCACCCCCCAGTTTGGTTATGCCTACCAGGTCCGTACAGCATAGGAGCCCAGATCAGAGATTTTCGGTAAGTTAATTTAGTAGCATAAATACTAACAAGTGCTTAAGAATGTGTTAAACTGTTGAAATCCAAAATTTGGACGCAAACTTAGCCTTTTTTTTTTGATATGTCCCTACAGACCCGCACACTCATGGAAGAGATCCAGGACATGGAGGAAGATGATGATGTCTCCGTACAGGGCACGTCGGATGAACTCCCCCTGGGTCCCAATTTGGAACTGCTCCATAATGTTTCTCTGGCCAATCCTCAGCAGCAGAGTGAATCTCCATCCATTGTGCTTGCACATGGGGAGACTGACACTACAGTCCCCAGTGTTCACTCTGCTGCTGAGGATTTGCAAAGCAGGCCGGTTGCTGTTGAGGGTACGACACCACGCGGCAGGGCACGCCCAAGAGCCAGGGTAATTGTGCGGCGGACGCCATTACGCCGCCCCACAATTTCCCAGGGGAGGCAGAGTGCCCTGCTTCAATTATGGACCCAACAAAGGGACTCTTATGACGCCCAGCTCATTACAGAGCGTGAGCAAAGGCATGCCGACATGGTGAACATCCATACCAGTCTACAGGGCATCCTCGCGGAGTTGCGTACCCTCAACAGCAACGTGGCCAATGCAAGTAATGGCATCCAGTCAGCCATGGCTGAGATGACCAATATGCAGAGAAACATTGTGGAGCAGTTTCAAATTCACAATGCTGCCATGGCCCAGGCTAGGTCCCATTCCCATGGACCTCCACCTGGACCTCCACCTGGGTATTATGGGCAGCCACCCTATTAAGCCATGGGTGTGTGGGACATCTTTTCTCTTAACCCCCACTGTATTTACTTGTCCTTTGAGGTTTCAAACAATCCATTTTGTGTTGCTCTGGCAGGTTGTGTTTTGTATTTGCTCCCATATAGCTCCTTAGAGTAATGCTTAAGGCCACTAGCCAATGCCATAGGTCTATGTGGAGTTTATCTGGCCACTTATGGCTTTACCTATGTATTTGGTTGGTGCTCCTCCTGTTTGCAGACATGTTTGTGTGACATTATGGCCATGCCCAAATATCCCTGGGCACAGGCAATATTAATGACTGGACTAGGCTGGCCTTTGGACTGGGTGTCCTTGTTTGGTTGTGCCACTCACTTCCAGGTGTAGATGTGCTCGATGTTTTTTTTTAATGTTATCCATTTGTTCCCACAGATGTATGTGGACTGATTTCTGTTAACCACTATAATTTTTCATTTTCAAAGTAAAACAAAAAATTCACTTACAATACTTGTGGCGTTTTTAGTGGGAAGACATTTTTAACAGCTTGGGCTAAACCAGATAATTTTGGTTTGAAGAGGTGTAACAATGCAAAGCTAAAGCTAAGGAAACTACATGAAATACATTAGGCAACAATTAAGGTCTAAATGTTTTACTTAGAGGTAATGCCACATTACGGCAAAACAACATATGTAACAAAAAGGATAACACAGACATACAGAATGGTGAGACAGGGAAAAAAGTTAACTAAAATGCTGGCTGATCAGGTTGGCTCGAACAGATTGGCCAGACTCACTGGGGGGCCCCTCAAAATTCTCGACTTCATCCTCGACGGCTGAAGAGGGCAGGCTGTCCACATAACGTGGGACACGTTCCATGATGGCAAAATTGTGCAAAACAGCACATGCCATTATAATGTCGATCACTTTCTTGGGATCATATTGCAGGGCCCCCCCAGTATGGTCAAGGCAACGAAAACGTGTCTTCAGCAGACCAAAGGCCCTCTCCACAACAGCCCGGGTCTTGCGATGCGCACGGTTATACGCTTCCTGAGAGGCATCCTGGGGCCGCAGCACAGGCGTCATGAGCCAGGGTAGAAGTGGGTACCCGGAATCACCTTAAACAGAGAATTAAATGTAATCAAAATTAAAAAGGCAACACAACCAACACCAAAAATTTCACAGATATCATAATGATGTAAGGTAAAGTGTTCCCAAAAAAAAACACGGCACATTAGGGCCCCCAAAAATTGCACTAAGGTATAACCTAAATAAAAATGGCCCTTCTATATACCAATTAATTAACAAACATCTGCACGGCCAAGGGTATTTGTATTTTACATATATTTGTAGTTTTCAGACATGTTACAATTAGGATGCTGCTGAGGGCCTATCCACATTTCTCTGGAAACTACAATGTATGCAGTTTAAGTCCACTTTGACATTTAACGACCAATAGTACCAAAGGAGCCAAAGGTCAAAGATCCCTATCCACATTTCACAGGAAACTACAATGTATGCAGTTTAAGTCCACTTTGACATTTAACGACCAATAGTACCAAAGGAGCCAAATGTCAAAGATCCCTATCCACATTTCACAGGAAACTACAATGTATGCAGTTTAAGTCCACTTTGACATTTAACGACCAATAGTACCAAAGGAGCCAAATGTCAAAGATCCCTATCCACATTTCACAGGAAACTACAATGTATGCAGTTTAAGTCCACTTTGACATTTAACGACCAATAGTACCAAAGGAGCCAAATGTCAAAGATCCCTATCCACATTTCACAGGAAACTACAATGTATGCAGTTTAAGTCCACTTTGACATTTAACGACCAATAGTACCAAAGGAGCCAAATGTCAAAGATCCCTATCCACATTTCACAGGAAACTACAATGTATGCAGTTTAAGTCCACTTTGACATTTAAAGACCAATAGTACAAAAGGAGCCAAAGGTCCAAGATCCTTGGGTATAAACTCCAAACCAATATATTTAGGCACAAGGAACTTACAGACATCCTAACTTAAGGGAAAACATTCTGAAGGCCACAGCGAGACAAGGATTTTTTGGGTAAGTTCCTAATATATGAGCCAAGAAAAAGGCAGTTGGACGCTTCTGTAAAGTTTTCCAAAACAAACATATCAACAAATACAAGATTAATGCCACATTTAATAACACACAAATAGGACACACTTACCAAGCAGCCATGCCCCCGAAAATTCACCTGCCTCAAATCTCCGAAACAACCCAGATCGCCGGAGGATATAGGAGTCGTGGGACGATCCGGGGTAGCCGGCAAGGACACTCATAAACCGCATATCCGGACCAACCACGGCCTGGACATTAAGTGAGTGTCCCATTTTACGATTCCTTAAGGAAAAAACATACAAAAAGGGTAATTGATATTTGACCCAAACTAATAAATTAACCACAAAACATGTCTGCACTCTATTGGGAAAGACTAATGAAAAGCCGAGATAAAGCAGCTACACAAATGAGGGATAAACAAATATGCTGCCGCAAAGGAAAACAGGTTACATGACACGTTGGGCAACATAATAACCAATCTCAATACCTATATATATACTCGTCGGCTGCCCTAGGTACGAGTGCCACATGTGTGCAGTCAATTGCACCAATAACGTTGGGCATGTCGGCCACATTATAAAACCCAAGCTTAATGGCGTTTCTGGCTGCCATATCATCCGGAAAATAAATATATTTTGGAGTTATGGCAGCCATGCCTTCCAAAAATTTAGACAGTGCGCGGCTCAGCGTAGGCTGTGACATCCCCACAGAGAGGGCACCCAGCCTCTGGAACGAGCCGTTCGCCAAAAATTGCAGGCAGCCAAGCATCTTGGTCATACCTGAAATTGCATGCCCCTTCCTTGTGGTGCGGGCTAACCATGGCCGCAGCTCACTATATAATTTATGGAGGGAAGCGCGATTAAGCCTGGTCAGCTCGAACAGCTCAACATCATTCATGCTATCGATGTTCATGCGACGACGCAGGGGCAATCTGCTCTCAGACATCTCGATCAACTCAATGCCAAAAAGCATAAGCCCTTGATGTGCCACAAACTCGCTCCGCTCCATCCTACTCCCGAGGCCAAATAGCTGCCGGCAAACATTTCGTAAAGCAGCTCTTTAATGGGCTTCAAAACAATTAGCAATCACCTCTCTGAATTGGGCGCAAGCCCATGTGAAGGACGTAAAAAATAGGATCGGACGCAAATAATACGATTTGGACGGGAAAAACACACGAACTAACGCAAATTATACGATTCTCGTACGAAATGCGTATGTTCATATACGTCTATGCGCGAACGATCGTGCGAATACGAAATGGCCAAAAAAACAAGAAAAAATGACAAACACCCACCCAAACTTACGATTCTCGATACGAAATCACTTAACTTTTGCTCTTTGAATCGAGGGGATAGCCAAAGATCCAGGACTATGTTGTATCTGGTGACAAAAAATTAAAGAGAAACATGAACAGCTTCTTGACAGAAGCTATCCGATAATCTTTTTGGATAATTTTCATGGAAAAAAGAACAAACTGCTCCAGAATAGACACTTAGCCAAAGATCCAGGACTATACTGTATCTGGTAGAGATTCTGGGGGACGGTAGAATGAGCAGATTCCTAACAGAAGCTCCAATTTTACCTGATGGAGGAAAATAACAAATTCACTGCTCCAGAATAGACATGGGCAGGCTGATTCATTACTAGCGCCAGGTACCGACAGATGCGCGTCTGTAGCGAAGCTTTGAGCGCGACCGTTAGTAGTCCTTGTGCTCGGCCATGGTTCGCTGTTTCAGAGCCTCTCAGTTGTTGGCCGGCATTGATGAATATATTGTGTGAGTCGCTCTAACAACGGTACAGCGCTGTATGGGAGCGAACGATAGCGACAGCTCAGTGCGACCGACTCACACCATATTCATCGAAAAAATAGCCTGACACAGTGCCGGCGCTCAAAATCCGGTCGTTGTAGCCCAGAGCGCCAGAGGCTGTGTGATTAAAGTCTGTTTTTTAACATGTATCCACTAGTAGCAATGCGAAAACATATGGAATTACATTGTTATTACATTTTTAACATGAACACTTTAATACCAGACATGTAAGGACAATTCTACATAAAAATATTATTAATCAAAAAAGGTTTCAAAAGTGACACAATTATTTGATCATTTATAAAAAAATAAATAAATAAAACCCTGTTTAAAGTGGACCAACACCCAGCTGGATCGGGACGGGAATCTATAAGATTCCCGGGCCGATCCAATCCCTCCCCGCGGGGCATCCAAAATCGTGAAACCCCCCAGGACATCTGCTACACTTACCTGACTCCCGGTCCGACGACGCATGCGCGGGCCGCGGCCGCATCTCACGCTTCTCTTTAGCAGGGTGCGTACCCATTTGTGAATGGCCGGAGCGAGCGCGCTCCCTGTTAGAGGGAAGCGCGAGATGTGGCCGTCAGCGTGCTTGGAGCCACTGAGGTTTGACGTCGCTTTGACGCGCATACCTCAGCGGCTCCGAGCGAGCTGATTGGCCGAGCAGCCACACATGCGCCGTAGGAGCGGGGTGAGGTGAGTTGAATTGGGCGACCGGGGGGTTTCACATAGCGGGGCACTCCCGATCAGGGTGCCCCAGGGAAGTAGATCAAAACCCAGGATAGTCAAAATCCTGGGTTTTGGTCCACTTTAAATTGAATAAAAGGATCGTCCATTGAAATGTATGGGAGAGCGACAGGTAATACCAGGTACTCTGGAAGCCAGAGCGCTAGCGGTATACAGTGAGCCATCTGTGATGATGAATTGGTCGCTGTGTGTCGCTGTTAGAGTCGCCGTTCGCTACCTGTCATTACCTGACGCTGCCAGTCATTACCTGACGCTATGGCTTGATAAGTAAATCTCTTAGCCAAAGATCCAGGACTATACTGTATCTGGTAAAGAATTTGAGGGGGGGGGGGGTAGAATGGGCAGATTCCTAACAGAAGCTCCAGGATTATACCTGATGGAGACTTTGGGGGAATCTAAGGAATTAATTGCCCCAGAATAGAGCCTTGGCCATAGATACAGAACTATACTGTATCTGAAAACAAAGGGATGAACAGATCCTCAAAGGGATGCTTCATGCAAGCCTTTAGCTACTGGTATACAATATTGTGATCCCCTTATGTACAGAGGTTGAATTGGGGTTAAACTAGTCATCTCTGCCTCAGCTAGTCAGATGTTTAGCAAGCCAGGGTAAGGAAGTCTCTGATATATACTCTAAAACAACACTTTGGTGTACGCTGCTAACACAGAAACATTGTTGCTATATCCAAACAGTCTTCTTTCATACAAAGAGTTGCAAACAAGCAAAAAAGAAAAGAAATCACAGATAAGTTCAACACATTGAGCACATCATTTTGGCACAAAATAATGGAAACTTTTAAAAAGGCCATCAAGCGTGTACATTACACTTTAACAGAAACTTAAGGACTTCAAGATTTCTGATGGAGAATTTGGTGGGGAGGGGGGAATGAACCAATTCGTAAAAGATACTCTAGAATAGAAATCTGATACAGAGCAAAAAATAATAAACAGATTCCTAAGAGAAGTTTTGTCATGTGTTTCCCTAAAATGTAAAATAAAATAATCTTTCAAATTAAAGTAATAGTCCAAACAACAAATTTAAAAAACCTATACTCACTCTTTGTCCTCCATAGCTCCTTCTTCCTGCTAACTTGGTCATTTCTAAAACATTGGAGCCCGATGGAGGAGCTGTAGGGGGCAAATGTTGAATAGTTTTTTGTTTTTTTTTGCCTAGACAATTATTTTAAAGTTGACCAAAACCCAAGATTTTGACTATCCTGGGTTTTGGTCCTTGCCCCTGGGGCACACGGATTGGGGGTGCCCCCCTGCGTGAAAACCCCTCAGGTCGCCCGAACAAACTGACCTTTTTCCGTTCCTATGGCGCTTGCGCAGCTGCTTGTCCAAACAGCATGCTAAAGGGGTTGAGCGGATCCGAGTGCGCTGATTGGAGCAGCGTGCTGGCGGCTGCATCCCATGCTACCTTCTAACAGAGAACGTGCCCACACCGGCCATTCACAAATGCCTGGCACGAGCACTCACCCTGCTAAAGGGATAGCGGGGATATAGCCGCTGCTTGCACATGCGCCATTGGACCAGGAGCAAAGGTGAGTTTTCGGGCAATCTAGGGGGTTTCACGCGGCGGGGCACCTGATCGGGGTGCTCCGGGGGGAGCGAGTATGCCTGCCCTGCCCTTATAGACGCCAGGGTGGGCTTTGGTCCTCTTTAACTGCTGCAACGATTTATACATTGCATGTAATAATGAATATTAAATCAATCATTTAACATAATGAATGTGTTAACCTGTTAAAGCAAAACTTTTGTATAGATTTTTCCCTTTTCATTCATATCAGTGGGGTGGGCATGTCAACCCCCAGCAAACCCCCTATTTAGAAGTGAATTGAGTGGGTTGCAATTGAATGGAGATGCATAGTGTGGGCCTCAATCTCGGGAATTAATTTTACAGTGACTAGGACAGATCAGCTGTGGGGGAGGAAAGCAGCTCAAAAAGGTACAAAATCAGTTAACTTTAGAGACCGATTCATTAATAGCGGCAGGTAGCAACAGTTAAGCGACTGTAGCGGCATTTTCAGAGCGCCCGCTAGTAGTCGCTGTGCTTGGCCGTTGTTCGGTAGTTGATAGCAACTCAGTCGGTTTGCCGTAATGTTGAATATTGGGTGAGGAGTCGCTATTTGACAGGTTCCGCGCTGTATGGGAGCACATGATAGCGACTGGCCCTAGCGACCGGCTCCCACCATATTCATTAACAAATCACGCTCAAAAAATGCATGTTTAAACCCCAGAGCGCTGGAGGCGATGGGTTAAAAGTAGTTTTTTAACCCCCAAACAACCATATTTTTGGAAACCCAAAAAAAACAAGTTTTTAAAATAATTTTGTAATACGAATACATTAATATCAGACCTGTAATATCAATTCTGTACATTTTTTTTTTTACCTTAAAAAAATTATCTAAAATGGCAGAAGTGGTCACCGAATTTTTCACATTAAAAAAAAAAAAAATCATAACAATTAATTATGAATATTTAAAGATTGTTCCATTGAAATGCATTGGAGAGCGCCAGGTAGCGAGAGGTCATACCTGTCGCTGTTCAAGGTCGGACGCTGGCGCTGTGGGCTGAGGCTGGAATAATGATGAATGAGTGGCTGTATGGCGCTATCTCAGTCGCTAAGCAGCATTGTGGTGGGGAGCCGGCGTTCTCGTGGCGGTGCCCGTCATTACCGGCCGCTCACCAGTCGCTACCTGTCGCTATTCCTTGTTAAATAAGGGCCTATGTACCTTTTAGTTAGAAACATTGTATTTTTTGTGTCATACTGTTGCTTTCTTAAAGGAAGGAGAAACAGGACAATGCTTTGGAGGCAGAGATGGCCACATATCTATGTCATGTACACTGATGGGTCATCCATGATTCTTCTACTGTTCAATACAGTACCTGGCCATGATTGTGCTAAATACATAATTCATAGAAACATTGTAAACATTGCTTCCAGATTCCCCAAATACTTAAAGAACTGTCAACGTCTTCATGTTTTTTTTCTTAATGCCTTTTAAGTAGTCTTTTCAAAGCGATGCCATATTTTTTGTTATTATTATTGCCTGTGTTCTTTTTCATACATTTGTCCCATGCTGTGATTTTGATTTTCTTTTTCTGATTCACAACCTAGGGTGGCCTTTTTTTTAAGCATGCAGGGAATGAATGCTCTAACCTTGGGATGAAAATAATGCATGGTACAGCAAATAGAAAAGGCAGATCAATCTTGCATTTCTGTTTTTTCCAAAACTTCCAGACACACACACACTTTCATTTCCATTAATGCTGTGGACTATTTTGCAGTTGCTAAAAACTTTTACCTTCTTAGCTTTTGCTTTTACATATTTATCCTACTTCAGCAGAAAGAACATGAGAATTCAAGTAGACTAAAAGTCCAAAATAAAAAAAAGCCCAGAGGATTACCTTCCCGGCGGAGGTCTAGTTGCTCCAGCAGCAAACAGCGGACTACTGTTGGCTGTGCTGCTTTTCTTAGCAGCTCTGGGCTCATTTAATGTGCTACATAAACCAATATAAAGATATGGACCACTGGCCCGCTGCACCCCCCTTCTCACATCGCCGCTGTAAGCATCCATGTGCACGAGGTCAAAGACTGCCACCGGGAGGATTGTGGGATACATACTACAGGTATAGCAAAATGTCGGTGCAGGAGAAAGATGTTTGGGAGCCTGTGGCATGGTAAGGTAAGTAGTTCATTATTAAGCATGCAGAGGTTTGCATGCTTCGTAATGACATTTCTTTATTTTTTTTATTTTAAAGTAAAAAGAAATATTAGATTTCAGCCTGCTTTAAGGCTCTGTGGTTCTAATCCATTTCATGCTAGTAAGAAAATTACTTTGTTTTCTTAATTTTTTTAGATCATTTTGGCTACTGCCCTCCAGTCAACAAATTACAAATGCTTCACCTTACAGCCATTAATGCTATCTGCTAGAGTGTGGGCCAGATTCACCCCTAACCTTGGTGAGTGTTAGGGGGCTAACTTCCCCTTAAATGTATAACCTATATTAAAGCAGATGGAAACCCATTTCTGGGTCCACTGCTAATTCTTAATGCCCTCCATCCGAGCAACCGTGCGCTGCCCGGTTTACAAAGAAAACTGGGTTTCTCCACCTCCGAAGCCACGTCCAGCGGCACTTTTGAGATCGCCAAGGGAGCCGCAGTGACAAGGTGCAGCCGGCGGGCCACTTCCTCAGCACACTGTTTGGCCACAGGGAAGCTGGGGATGTGGCTGCCAGTGGAGATCGCACAGTGAGGGGGTCAAACAGTGGGCACCCAGTGTAGGATGCCTCAGGGGCAGGCTAACGGCCAGGCCTGAAATCTTTTAGGTATCAGGTGGAACCTTTTTAACAAAGGGGTTTATTCATCAAGGGATAGTGGCAGGTAGTGCCTTGTAGCGAAAGGTAGCGAACGGTGAACGTGGGCGCTGTACGCAATACCACATTTATCAAAGCGATTCCGGTGAGCGACTCTAACAACGCCCTGTAGCATCCGATTCATCATCACAGACGGCTCAGTGTATACCGCCGGTGCTCTGCATTCCAGAGTGCCTGGTATTACCCGTCTCTCTCCCATACATTTCAATGAACGTTACTTTTCTTCACTTTAAACAGGGTTTTCTTTTTCATTTTTTTTCTTTTTTTTAATCAAATCATTGTGTGACCTCTCCTGGCCTATTAAATGTCATTTTTGAAAACATTTTATATTTTTTATATTTTTATGCAGAATTGTCATTACAGGTCTGGTATTAAAGTGTTAATGTCACAATGTAATAACAATGTAATTCCATATGTTTTCACTTTGTTACTAGTGGCTATGTGTTCAAAAACAGACATTAATCACACAGCGTTCTGGGCTACAGCTACACAATTTTGAGTGCCAGCGCTGTATGAGTGTGTTTTCTTGATGAATATGGTTTGAGTGGCTCACAGTCGCTGCCGTTCGCTCCCATATAGTTCTGTACTGGTGTTATAACGACTCACACATCAAATTCATCAATTCCGGGCATGTTACTACAGTGACTGAGGCGCTCTGTAATAGCAACTCACGGCCGATCAGAGCGATCAGTAGCGGTAGATCTTAGCGCCGCTGTACAGACACACACACCTTGCAGTTTTTTAAGAAAAACAAATCGTTTACATTTGTAATGACCCCCACAAACTATACATTCTCTGGAAGTACATACATTAAACTTTCTAGGTGCCCCAAGCTTGTTGGTGTGGGCACAGTTTTCTGGAAGTAATCCCACGATGAATTCTTTGGGTGCACAGGCTTTCCCTAAAAAAGAATAGAAAAGCATAAGCAAAGCCACATTTTCCTAAGAAAAAATATGCAAACAAGAAAAAACAAGTTAAATCTGAAATAGCAAGGTCCTCTGAATAGAACAATACCCAACATGCATAGGTACTGTCAAGGGAAAAGTTGCCAAACACCCTAAAGTAAATCATGCGTGTAAGGGTAATTTCTTGCGCTTTTTCAACCAAAATAACATGTTAAGCTTTTTGGGTGTATCCGGCTTGTTGCAGTAGGCTCATCTTTCTGGAAGTAATACCTCAAAGAATTCTTTGGTTGCACAGGGTTTCCCTAAAAAATTTATAAAAAAGCAGAATAAAAACACCCATTTTCATAAAATATCTACATGCAAACCCGAGTGTACTAGCGGACGCATCCCTCCAACAGGGAGCGTGGCCATGCTGGCCATTCACAAATGCCTGCCGCGGGTGCGCGCCCTGCTAAAAGTGCGCATGCGCTGTTGAATCGGGGAGAAGGTGAGTTTACTGGTCAACCTGGGGGGGTTTCCACAGCAGGGCATCCCAAATCTGGATGCCTGGGGTGTATGCCTGCCACGGAGTCTCATAGACTCCAGGGTGGGTTTTGGTCCACTCTAAGATGCCATAGAGCAATAACCCCCTCAATTGCATAGTGGTCTTATAATTTTATTGCAATGAAAAATTGTGAACAAACTTTTTTTTTTCTTTTTAAATATACGCCCCATTCCATCTTCTACTGATCTTCAGGAAAGTGCGTCCATTCAGTTCTCTTTCTGGTCAGTTTATACAAATATATAGAAAGTGAATACCTACAAATTCACTAGTGCTTGCTATAACAAAGATAATTTAATAGTACTAAAATAAAGAATGAACTCACATGAGGACGTCTGGCGAAAACGCAACATTTTGTTAGACCTATTTTTAGACAACAATCTGCTGCCAATCACCATTATTTAGGACGCTGTTCCTCTTTTCCCCTGCGGAGAAGGATGTTTGCGCCTTTTTCTTCTTGCACTATAATAGATCATGAGGTTCACAGATAGTGTAAATGACATGACAGTTTTATTCATTTCACCTACATCCTTAAGGCTGACAAAGCGAAGCATATTCTGCAAATCAAGTTGGTTAAGTTCCACTTCAAACTGTGGTCTTGACTGACTGCAAGTGGAGCTGTCAGCCTGTACGGGCATCACTGTCATCTGTCATTGTCGGTTCCAGCTCACTGTACCACACAGAGGGGATGTGCTGTTGCTTTCCAATTGATAACATGCTGCCAGAAGCATGTTACTTTCTCATCTGTCTTCTTGTAGCTGTCAGAACAGGAATCCATTAATTAGTTTGTTCTTGTGAATTGTGGTCACTTTGCAGACATGCAAAAATAAAAGAAAGGGTATCATCAAAATCAGCATAATAAAATATGAGGGAGTAATAAAACACAATTATTTTACTTTATGATGCAACAGTGAAAATTAGTCAAACTCTTTTTTGTCTGCTGTAAACATTTAAAATCAAATTGTGTAAAAGATTCCCATGAAAAATGTTTGCGCATATATTTTAAGGTGTGAAGAAGATTAGAAAATTGCTCTGTTCCAAAGTCCATCTAAAAGCAGCATTAGAGCAAGAACTAGCATTTATGAGCATCATTAACTGACTAATGCCAAATTCCAGTCTTATTATGATTAAGCCAATGGTCCCTGCAATCCAGTGCTGTCCATCGGTGCTTCTAGCCATGCCTGCAGCCATCTTGGTCACAGTGCAGTGAGCAGCATCCCCTGCTCTTAGCTTGAATGGAGATGGAAGCTCGCACAGAGCAGGGGATGCTGCTCTGTGTAGCTTCGCTGTGACAGCCACCAGATGTGCGGATGGACAGCGCTGGATTCTGGGTACCAGGTAAGGTGTTTTATTTTGTTTCCTGCTTCAGCAGGAAGAGGGGAAACTTGTTTTAAAACTGGACTTTTGCTTTAAGATCATTGCCCAGGCACACTTACCACACTGTGTCTGCTGCATTAATTGAGCTAGCATTGAGTGACAGTGTGGAGGGATCCATTCTAGCCTATCACTAAGAGAGGGGTGCCGACCTCACATGAGCCTAAGGATTGCATTTGGGGTCACGATCAGGGGGTAGGTGCTGGAGGCAGGAAAAGGCAACAGGAAATTCCCCTTCCCTTCAGTGATCAGAGAAACCAGACAGTAAGGGTCTGGCACTGATTCAGATAGGCAATTTAAGTGGCAAATCCCTTTAAGTGACTGGTGTCATACAAAAAACAACAGTATTAGAATCTGGAGTAGTGGAACAATTAAAGTGGACAATATGACTTTTAACATGTGTGCAATGGGGTTGGCTGTATGTGGGGGTTAACTACAAAATACAGTAAACCTTCCTAGTTACCAGGTGTGTGGGTCTCTGTGTGGGGTAGCTGGGTATGGGGGTTAATGTTTCTGTGGTGGGAGTAACGGAGGTATGTGGAGTTAACAGTGCGTATGTGTGTGTGGGGGGGGGGGGGGGGCACCAAACTTAAATCTTGCATAGAACACTACATTGCTTAGGGCTGAGTGTGAAACCTCATGGTTAAACATATACTTACCTTGATCTGGCTATCCCATGGTGCATGCATGGGGCCCTGTCAGTGTCCCACGATCCAGAGGCATCGGACATCAAAAGAAGTGCACCACAATGAGCAAGTATCCCTGTTTCTTTTCCATGGCACATGTGTAGGCTGCTCAGCCAATCAGCAGATATTCTATTCAGATTTTATTTACTTTCTTATCACACAGTACACCTCTAGGTGTGGGGTGTGGTCACTCCAGCCATTAAGAAAGGCTAAAGGTATAGTGGGGATGTGGGCGTAGTCCGGGGATGTAGTGTGGGATCACTGTCAAGGTGATTGTACCAGACGCAGACGATCCCTGGGGATACACCGAGCAAGGCACCCCAATTTAGGAGACCACTGGCACTAGAGTCTTATAAACTCTAGGGAGGTGTTTGTTCCTTTTAAAATCTGTAGAGGGGGAACATGTTTTGGGTTTCTCGAAATCAGCAGCCAAATTATCCATATTGTATTCCAGGACCACAAAAACTGGGTTACGCTGTTCTATTTAAAACTAAAACATCAGAGATTCCTTTATCCAAATGATGTATTTTGGAGCAGAAGAAGAATCCCTCGTTAATCATTATTCTGTTTTCCTTTAAAATAATTATGTATTTTGACAGAGACAGAAGTATCACTCTTTAAAAAATGTGTGTGTCATGCTAGAAGTTTCCTTTAACTGAATATAGATTGCATTGAGATCATAATCCTTCCTGAACTGCTTTGAAACATTTGGATGTCATTCTAGAGGGTTTCTTTCACAAAAGAAATGTTATTTTAGAAGGGGAGGAACAATTCCATTTTAGGCTTTTAAGACATACCCTGTATGTATGTTAAAGAGACTAAAAGCTCAACTGCAATAATTAGGCAGCAAGCAGTTTACTTACCTGCCCCGTGTGCCTCTCCTCCACTTCCTGTAGTGCAGGGTAGAAGCTGTAGCAGATCTCCAACTACATTCCTCCAGGACCACCCAATTAAAGTGGTCTAATGGCCACTCTGTCCCTTAGGTCTATCTGCGTGAGCGACCACTGGAAGCCAAAGCAGTCCGGCAGACATCTCTGACCACATCAGAGAATGCTTATGACTCATAAAGCTGCATAATGACAAACCCTTCCCAGAAATTGTGAAGATAGAAGCTTTGCTTAATATGCATAATATGCATAAGGCATTTACATATATTAAGAGATTTTGAGATGCTTTGAAATTGCTCATTTTATACATTTCCCATGGAGAATAAGGTGGGAGAAAGTTAGTGTTTGTCTAAACACGGGATTGGAGGCAGCTGGAGCTTTCTTTTAAAAGAACGATTTTAGAGTTGCATAATTTTCCTCACTGAACAATACAAAGTGAAGCACTTACAAACTCCTTTTTTACTCCACTTATTTCAAAGATACTAAACAAACAAACCTCTGAATAAGCAAGCAGTATGTTCTGTACACTTTCAGGTTATAGTTTGCATTTAAACCGGACCTACAGCCTGTTACAGTTGGAAAAGAAAGGTAGCAGCCATTTTGGAGCTTCCTCTCCCAGTATCTCAGCCATGCTGCTGCCTGGATTCAACTGGCATAACTTACAATGCCCAGTAACAGGAAGCCCAGCAGCACTTCCTGTTTGCAGGTGACCTGCAAATGCATGAGCCCCTATTTTGTTTCTAAAATTTGCTATAGCAAGAGTTAAAAAAAGGTAAATGGATTTTTATGTGCAGCAATCTAAATTGCCCTGGGAAGGGATGTATATGAGCACTGCTTGTTGTATTGGTCTTGTTTAAGTCATTTTTGACGGTTGGTCCGCTTTAAAGATCAAGCATTTGTTCTAGATCAATGACTCTTGTATCTTTTATTTATGAAGACCCCAGTTAAACAGTCCTCTTGCTTCATAGAAATAACAGTCATATGTTTCTGACCATGCTTTCCATTGGCACACAGTTAAATAATGGAACCCAGCAGCTAAAATCTGCACAAGCTCAAGAAATAGTTGAAATCCACAATATGTGAAAACTGGCTACTCACCTAGTTCCCAGGCAGCACATCTTGAGCTTAACAGCCTTAGAACCTTGTTGAGACACCCCTCTGATACTATAGGCCTTGGCCAGATTATCAAAGCATATGCCTCAGGGCTGAACTTTTCTGATAGTTTCAGTGTTTCAGAGTCAGGATTTCCCTGGAATAAAAAGTCTGTTTCCGCTTATGATTCTAAGCAAATTCAATGTGCTAAATTGCATTAAGACAAATATGAAGGTAAAGCAGCGCTCTGTCCGAGAACGTGTATATTTACTTTTAGGTCACATACGATTATTTCTTGTTAGGACTTAACATTTTACCAATTGACATTCAGTGGGAATAGTCTAATGGTAAATGATATATTGATAATAAATGTAGTTCAAATGATTACAACCTTCATACAGCAGATGGACAAGTTTAATAGTTTGTGAGTTTTCTACATCAGATCCATCAAGTTCTAAATGTAGATAAAGATAACCAAATCAAAGAAATGACTAAAAAATATAAGACTCATTTCTTGATTGAGGAAACTGATCCTGTATATGATATATCTGTGAGTGACTAAAATATGCAAAACTTTAGGATTAGCGGATAATTTATAGGTGAATCTAGAGTCAAGTGTTTTCAATCAGTGACATGATTAGGTGACAATGGGTGTCCGATTTCAAGTGGACCAAAACTAGCAATTTTCAGTATCCAGGGTTTTGGTCGGGGGGACCACCTCCATTGCCCCTCCAAGTGAACCACCCCCCGGTCACCCCTAATAACTTACTTCCTGACGTTTTCAGGGTGCATGCACAGGTTCTGGTCCAGAGACCAGAGCTCCTGCATAGGGAGCCAGAGCGGGCACATGTCCGGTGTACCTGCAGACTGAGGCGTGCATCTAAATGCTCAGGCATTGGAGCATGCCACAGGTACAGGACAGCTGTGGATGCGTCCTCAGCCAGTAGACACAGCGTGGGAGCCTCTGAAGGTTGAGTGGTATTCCGGGTGATGGGGGGGTTCCAGGGGTAGTGAAATGGCTAGCTCTGGAGCCTGCACGACATGTTTGTGGCTGTGTATCACGACATAAAGGAGATTTCTGAAAACAAAGGAAAAAACACATGTGCTCGTGTGGATGCAAACAACATATTCACACAGCAGTAATGAGTTTAACAAGTCTTAATTATCATAATATCAAGAAAAAAAAAATGTATTGGCCGCATGTATATACATCCAATTTATGGCTCCAGATAATCTTATAAGTGAATTATAGAATTTTGTACTGGAGTATCATTGATTTTAGCAATATTTGATTAATAAATAAGAGCAATAAAATAATATAAATCTGAATTTTCCATTATGTTGGTAATATTAAGTTATTAAAATTTTTTTATTCTTGTTTATACAATATTGTTGTCATTTTCTTATTCAAATGAATTTACTATATACATCAATAGCATTTCTGACAACCTCAAAAACCACCAATCCACTGTCAGATTGTATACAAATGTAAGTAATTCAAGACCTTTAGTATCCTACCTAGGAATGGCTGACTAACAGGGATCATTCCAAAAATATAGGCATAAAATAGTTCATGGGGTCACAAAGGAACCCAAGGTAACCTGTGAGTTTAACAAATATGGGGTTCATGGCAAAATTGCAAGGGGACAGACACTGCTCTTCTTTTCTAAAGAGCAATTGAACAAGCCAAAATGCTTGGCGCACTGTTTTATGGACAGATGAGGACAAACAGTTGTTTGGTTAATATAAGAGGTGCTATGTTTGGAGAA
The DNA here is from genome assembly GCA_027917425.1 of Gastrophryne carolinensis. Taxonomy (NCBI): domain Eukaryota; kingdom Metazoa; phylum Chordata; class Amphibia; order Anura; family Microhylidae; genus Gastrophryne; species Gastrophryne carolinensis. The sequence goes on along the minus strand of CM051237.1, from coordinate 249,799,987 downwards.
AGGGAATCTTCATTCCAGCATAAACATCTGTGAAACATGGTGGTAGTAGTATCAGGGTTTGGCCCTGTTGTCTGCATCTGGCATTTGCATCTTACCCTAGGCATACAATTTGTTCTACCAATGAACCTTTAAAGAAGAATAAAGTTAAAGGTTTGGAATGGCCAAATCCGGACCCAAATGCAATAAAAATATTGTCTAAGGACCTGAAGTGAGCCAGTTCAAGGGGGAAATCCACCAACATAAGAATTAAAGCTGTTCTGTACAGAGGAATGGGCTAAAATTCCTCAAAGTCAGTTTACAGGACGGTGCAAGAAGGTCATAACAGATATTAAAAGCAAAGGTTTGCATAATCTCAGATACTGTATGTGATACTGGGTCATTCTCCTCTCTTTATTTCTTTATATACTTTAAGGTGAACATCTGATGAAGGTTTAGGCAGAAATCTAGAATATTCTGTAGCATTCACAAGCTTTCAAGCAACACAGAAAGTGTATTCTTGGGGGTGTTCTTTCAGGATGCAAACATGCTAACACAGACAACTTACCTGGAGTGTCTGTTGGAAAGTCCCAGAGTCTGCTTTGTGATCATTTTCTTTGTCCAACATGTACCATATGTGTGACAATAGAGCATTTCCAATGCTCATAAGTGCTTAAAACTAAGAAAAAAAAAATCAGTTAAGAATATTAAATTGTGTATGGTAACCCTATTTGTCCTGAATATATACATATTTCATAAGTAAATTGTTTTTTAATAAAAGGTCTATGTAACTTACCTAAAAATATTTATTGATAACTGTCACAATTATCTACTTTTAGCCATGTCCGCTGTAAGTCTCCGGGACCTTTTGGACACTATGCAAAGGCACGACAAAGGGGGGAATTCTACTCAAATGGTTTTATTTTCACATTCAGCAAATTAAACAGGCTTCTATCAGCATAACATATGCAGAATTCAGTTCTGCACAACAGGCTCCTACCAGAGGATTGCATTGTATATGTCCTCTCAAGCCTACTCACAGTACACACCAAGGAACATTTTACCTTGTAACATGTTTCTCTGCCTCAGAGCTCCCTGCTCTGTTATGCCGGCTCCTTCCTGGCAGCACCTTTGGTTCCTTGGGGTGCTTCTGCCCTGACATCATTCTCACATGGTTTGGCTACAGGCCTCTAGCTGGCCCAGGTCCTGGTGCCTCCTGCATCCTCAGTCCACACAGATGCTTTTATCTGCTGCCCACCAGCCTCTTTGTAGGCCTGGAGTCCTGGGTTGTAGTGAGTGGCCAGCAGGACCCACCAGCTTCCCAAACTGGCCAGACTCCAGGGCTTTTGGAGTGCTTTTTTAGCTGCCTCTTAAAAAGCCAGTAACTAAAGGAACACTCAACCCTGGAGTCCTTTTTCACTTCTACCCAGTATTCCATCATAAACACAGGCTGGTTTGCACTATTTTTGCCACTTAGTTTAAACAACCTATTACACCACTACAAACATGTTTGAGTAGCATTTGGGACAAAATCAATCAGTTAAAGTATTGATTTCACAAATGCTCAGCCGTCCTTGCTTTTTTTATTGATCTTGCCTGTTCATTTATTCATCTTCAGAATAGTCTACAATACCTTAGATGAAAGTTGAAGACCTCTAGCTAGCTTGCTATCTAGGCCAGTTCTTGGCACTGTAACAGAATTATTTATTGCCATGTGTTTTATTCTGCCAAATTGAATTAAAGATTTATTCAGATCATGGAATATTTGAGGTTTGAACTCAAAGCAACTGAACATGCTGGGTTTTTTTAAAGATGTTTTACCAGCCCTTATGGGGATAAGGTGTTGATTGCATTTTCATGACTGCAACAGCACATTGAATAGATCGCTCACACATCACAGAAAGCCTTGAGTCAGCTATGAGCTGATTAAATCACACATGTAACTCAGAAGGGAGCTGTCCGTGTTACCTTGTAAACAGCAGCCATGCACTTGGCTGTTACAATGGGGGTCATGCTAAATATTTAGTGAAGCCAGTGTGACTTGCAGTGTGCATTGCAACCTGCATCCCGTGAGCTTTTTAGTGTTTAGATACAAAAAAATGCAAAAAAATGTTTTTCCCCCCAAATGACCTGTACCTGTAATGCGGTAATGATTTCAGGCTAGGCACATCATCCTTACCCAACGAGGATATTTGTTTTTAAGTTTGGAAACAACAGGACCCTATGGGCTATGCAGGAAAAAATTGTGAAATCTTTAGCATAACCCATAGGGTGCTGTTGTAGGACTTTTCTGCACTTTTTTGTGCGTTATTGCTAAAACTGAGGATACAGTGTTACAATTCACGCCCAAATGCACACCGGGTAAACTCCCATCCCAGGTGTTGTTGTAATGATCACTTCTGCCACTGTATATGAGCTAAATTAGCCAACACAAAAATAGATAGCTCTGCGCAGGAACAGAACCTTTCTTTACATCACGTTGCTCCTTCTTTCCATTCCATTGCTCCATGACTACCTCCAAATGTGGTTGAACAGCCCCTGTCCCTCAGCACATTAAGAGTGAGCCAGCCCGGAAATTCTCAGTGGTCACACTTGCCTGCTGAGAGAGAGGCATGGCCGACTGACCACATTTGGAGCGTGGTCATGGACAAATGGAATAGAAAAGAAGGGGCAAATGTTGGTCTACCTACTGCAGCATCTATACTGAGCTGCAAGAAATGGAGAAGAGGCACATGGGACAGGCTTCAGCCCAATATTATTGCAATAAGCTAGACTGTCCCATTAAAAAGGACCTCCAACCTAATCAGAATCCTACCCTGTACAAAGATCCATGACAAAGGTATGAAAATACTTTTAATAAGTCATCCAACAACCTTTTTTTCAATGGATTGTGGTCACATGATATGAAAGTGACCAGTCATCTCTAGCTGTATGTCCCCTTGCAGCTTGAGCTTAGTCAAAATAGATTGAAGGTCTGCTCAACATCCAATCACAAGCGGAGTTCTGATCCCCGAAGTGGCAGCCTTATACTTGCCTTTCCTGTGTTTACTACCTTCTTTTGCCATGCATGTGACCACCAGCAGCCTATTTGACTATAGATTAAGGCCAATTTTATAATATAGGCTGTAAATATGCAAATAGGTAGTTTGATTGTCCTTTTTCTTTAATATATTGGGTACATGAATACATTTGCTGCATAAAAGACCATAAATAAATTATAGTCATTTTTTCAAATAGTTCCATGAGGTGCCGCATATAATAGGTTGCTGCATTTTTCAAACTTTAAAGCCATTACTAACTCATTTACTAAATAACTGAAGGCTAAGATTTCATTAGTAGCACAACCCTCTGCTGCAAAGCACAGTGTAAAATTGGCATTTGTTACAAAATGATTTTGTGGAACGTGATAAAAGTTGCAGCTAATTGGTTTGGATCAATGCATTTACAACGTTATGAACGAAATTAAATTTCAATTAAAAACAGAAAAGGCTTTAGACATTGGGGCTGATAAGACACTGCCACATCTCCATCTGGTACCATCTCAATGGCTGTTTAAAATGCTGGATGCCAGTTTGAGAGACATATTTGATAGCCGGCCAAGGTCCACTGGAGGTAAAACAATGTCCACCCTTTTTACAAGGGTTCATTGTTCCAAGACAATAAAGCTCTTCGGCTGATTTGAATGTCAACAATTCAGGCAATTTGATGTTCAGAGACATCAAATAGAATATTTTGTGTACCAGTTTATTATTTCAGTGGCAGTTATTTGCATCCTTCATACTAAAGGATGTTTGTTAATGAGAGCTTGGCTGCTGAAAATTCCTATGAGGCTGAATGCTCTTTGTGCTCACAAAAGGGTCCAAATCACTAGAGAGAGACCGACTGGACAAATCATTCATCTATGCAAATGCCAACTGAAATGGTCAGATGCATTTATTACCCTCCTCATTATAGTAAACAAGGGAGGAATCGTGACTGGCAGTTATCAACTTGCCCTACGGTATGATTTGTTCTTCTACCGCTATTAAAATGAGAAGAAAAAAGGCATGCCGCTGGGGACTATATTGGTTTGTAAAAGAGTAAATGTCACAAAGCCCTATGCTTAAAGACTTTTGATTGACAAATGTTTTACTTGACATATCAAACATTGGGTTTTTCTATATCAAATACATTATATTTAGAAGAGAATATAAAGTTTAACCCCTATGCAGGATTTAATAACACTGCAGAGGAATTAATTTTGTGAAGGCATATTAAGCTATTATGCTATTAAGTCCAGAAACTCGGTGAAATGATTTCCTAAAACATCTTATGTCTAATGTAGGCTATGTAATCCTAAAGCTATAAAAGCAGATCCTTACCCTCCTTGGCAGTATTACGCTAGGGCAGTTTTAATGCGGGGATGTAACCTCATATTCCATCGGCCTGCAGGTTTTACACTAACCTTTTTCTTGTACTGCTCAGAGCAATATGGACCCACTGCACACTGCACATTGCAGCACCACACACACTGCATATGTGCAGCTGTCCACCAGAGAAGGCAATGCAAGAAAAAGATGGGCAGGCTGATTCATCACTAACGCCAGGTAGCAATGGATGAGCGTCTGTAGTAGGCATTTTCAGAGCGCCCGCTAGTAGTCACTGTGCTCGGCCGTGGGTCGCTAGTTCTTAGCGACTCAGTCACTGTGCAGCAATGATGAATACATTGTGATGAGTCGCTATTTGACCAGTACAGCGCTGTATGGGAGCGTATGTTAGCGACTGCTCATAGCGACCGACCCACACCATATTCAGCAAAAAAACAGCCTCACAAATCTCCGGCGCTGAAAAATGCTTGTTTGAAGCCCAGAGCGCAGGAGGCGGTGTGTTTTTCAGCATCTATCCACTAGTAACAAAGCGAAAACATATGGAATTACATTGTAACAACATTGTAACATGAACACTTTAATGGCAGACCTGTAATGTCATTTCTGAAGAAATATATAAAAAATGAAAAAAATGTCAAAAAACTGCTTTTTCAATGGCAGAAGAGGTCACCAAAATATTTGTGATTTTTGGAAAATAAAAAAAAAACAAAAACCCTGTTTAAAGAGAAGAAAAGTATCGTCCATTGAAATGTATGGGAGAGCAACAGGTAGCAAGAGGTCATACCTGGCGCTGTGCAAGGCTGAACACTGGCGCTGTTCGCTGAGGCTGTGAAAATGATGACTCAGACGCTACATGGCGCTATCCCAGTCGCTAAACTGATTCTGCTTGATAAATGTGTAATTGCGTGCCATGCACGGCGTTCACTAGTCGATACCTGTCGCTACCTCTCATTAACCAGCCACTACCTAACGCTATCCCTTCTTAAATAAGGGCCTAAGCCTCACTCTGTGGTCTGTGGGGCTTAAGGTCAGCAAAGTGGGGGGGCACCAGAATTAAACTGGAACAAAACCTGGGAATTCGACTTTTCTGAGTTCAGTTCTGTGCCCCAGGGACATCCCAAATTGTCTGAAACCTGCCAATTTGCCCACTAAAACTCACCTCTCCCCACTCCAAAGGAGAATGCACGGCTCTCCTCCATTCAGAGCTCTTTGTGTTGATTATGTCATTCGTCAAAGGGCTCTGATTGAAATCAATGTTCCCTGTTCCATCCTACCTAAATGGCTGGGACAGGAGTGCACGCACCCTGCGGGGGATGCACCAGCAGGTGTTCCCCATTGTAAACAATCAGAACTGTTTGCCTACAGAAAACTTTAGGGATTTGCTATTTAAAACCATATAAAACTCAAACTCAGGGGTGGAGGGGAACACTATGGATTGCTAAATCAAAGAGCATGCAGTATAGATCAGCCTTACTAGAAAGAAATGGAAATGCAGCATCAATTGAATGCCCTGCTAGGGGGTTTAAAGCTTTAATGGCACCACACACCTTTCATAAAATCATTAAACGTATATAAGTGGCGATAGCAGATACCAAGCCCACAACAAATTCCTCAACAGTTCCCTCCCCCCCCATGCCAGCAGGAGAGACACAAGTATGAATTTTTGATTTGCTCAATGCAAAATATTCATTTATTTTTTTACACATAACGGTATCACCTAACAGGAAGGATTGCAACCCAGAATTAGAGTTTAGGGATAGTGTCCCCAACATATAAAGTCACTGTGCCTCTTGTTGCAAAAGCAGTTAAGTCACACCATCTGGCCCATACTTTCACACCATGCCACATATATGTAATCTAATAACTCTGGCACGTTAATTCACTCATACCTGATACAACTATATCTCATTACCTAATAATATTTGTTTGAGATACTATAGCCTTTTATTGAAACATAAAGTAACTACTATTGGACTTCGTGCTCAGCCATAATATCTTTGTCTTTGACATGGGATATTATAGACAAATCAGAGGCGTCGCCATGGGAGCTCGGTGTGCTCCCTCGGTTGCTAATCTTTTCTTGGGTTGGTGGGAGAGGGAGGTTGTATGGGCAGAGGAATTTGATAACTACCATCAATACACTCTTGGATGGTATCGTTTTATTGACGATGTGCTCATTCTGTGGCAAGGGCCTAAAGAATTGGGCAGTACGTTTATTGAATGTTTGAATAAAAACAATTATAACATATTCCTGACCCATACAATCTCCTTCCACCAGGCTACCTTTTTGGATTTGACTCTAACTCTCGAGGGGGATGGCACCATACGGACCACACTTTTCAGAATGGCAACTGCTACCAACAGTTTGCTACATTTTACTAGTGCTCACCCCAAGAATCTCAAGAAAGGGATACCCATTGGTCAGTTTCTCAGATTGAAAAGAAATTGCTTGGATACATTAGAGTTTAAGAAGGAAGCCAACAAACGAGTGCATCGGTTTAAACAACAAGGCTATCCGAAGAAAATTTTTAATAGAGCAAAACGGAGAGCAGAAGAGACCACGAGGGAAGATCTATTGAAATATCGACATCACAAACGTAATGATGAGGTGAGGTTTTCTTTTGAATACAATAATGATTGGCATTTACTTAAACGTATCTTTAAAAAGCATTGGTCGGTCCTTAAAACAGATATATAGCAAAGTGGGTAGGAAAAGGTCCGGTAATGACTCCCCGACGAGCACCCAACCTGAGAGATCGCCTCTGCAAAAGCCATTACACACGCCCATGCACGTGGTTATCTAGTAAAAATCTGGGTTCAAGTAGGCCTTGTGGGCAATGTAGCATTTGTAAATATGTTGTGACTTGTAATAATTTTGGTGGATTACAATCCTCCAAAGTATATCGAATTCATCAACATTTGAACTGTCGTACAGAAAGCATTATCTATGCCCAAAACAATATGTAGGCCAAACGAAGAACTCTGCAAGAATTAGAATAAAGGGACACATATCAAACATAAAATTTGCGAAAAGGGAAATGGAGGCAGGATAGATCTTGACTCCAGTGGCCGCTCAATTCTTGATGCAACATAATTGTAACATGGAGGGAACGCATATCATCTTTATTGAAAAGGTAAGTTTAGGAGGGAGGGGGGGCAACCTAAAAAGACGACTTGAACAGAAAGAGTTGGAATGGATTTACAATTTAAACACTAGAGCACCTTATGGAATCAATGAGGAATTTAGTTTTACCTCATTTTTGGGGCGTGATGGGTAATTGGGGTCACTATTTCTCGAATGATATGCAGGTATAAATATATATCCAATGTATATCACATTAAGAGCACTGTTAATTTGTTGTTGTTTGTTTGTTTTTCTTTGTCACAGATTTTGGGTATGATGTTGGTTTCCTTCTAAGGATCCATCCACTCTTCAATAGCGATATATCTGGTCCTCAAATCTTATTGAGAACCAGGCTATATGTTTGTCCAACTTCTGTGATGTTGCCCGCCCTAGCCGCTGATATACTCACCTGTTGTCTCCATTTGTGATATCGCGCGGGACCAGAGGCGTTAATACCATCACGTCATCGTCTTCAAACCTAGACATAATGGAGGAATGGGATATCTAATGCCTCAAAGAGACCCCTAAAAACATGCACTTTATTTAATATTTTTCCCTTCTTGTATATCCTCATTTTTCTTTTATTTTTGCTCCTCCTTTAATAGGCATTAGGATATTTTGGAGCCTTGTATTATTGGATGTGGGAGTCATAATAATTATATCCTTTGTATTAATAGACTAGTTTGTGCCCTATGATGAATTAATACAATTTCATGTGCCCTATGATGAATTCATATAATTTTATTATGCCCCTGTATGTTTTCATTAGTATATATACTTACTGTTGTAAACTAGATTAAACTAGATCAATATTAGAATTAATATATTTGCACATAGTCAAAATCAATTTTTTCTGATTTGTGTAGCTTATTGTATGTAATGGTTGGTCCACTTGCTGCCACTTCCCCCCGTAGTCCTGCTGTGGAGCATCATGCTGGCAGCGGGATGGGAGGACGGGGTGGCGCGCTGCCCGCGCATGACAGCCTGGAACCGATGTTCGGGTGCCTCCCACTGCAGGGGAGAACGCCTGAGCGTGAGGTTGAAGGGCGCGTGCGCGCGCCGCGCGCCACATCCGTAGCCTGTGTGCTCCACGACTGTGGGGAGGTGATGGCCAGCTACGTTACCCCTACGCACTGCCGGAAGGGTGTGCGGATGGGGCGTGGCTTGGCGTGCTGCAGCCCCCGCTCATCGTGCAGCGTCAATCATCAGCTGAGTGGTTTAAATAGCGGACATCAACACTTGTATTCACATCCTGATGAAGTGGGACGGTTGCTATATCTATCTTGGCAGCCTGTGTAGCATTCATGCATCACGTGTTTTTCTAGCACTTAGCACTTTATCATTGTAGGAGTAATTTTTCTGTGCAGTGTTTGGTGTAGTCTTTATAGGATTATTATTAAGCTCCAGGTAGGTTTGTATAACCATCATCACACATATTTTTGCACATTTAATGTTTATAAATTTTTAATTATTATATGCACTTTAAATTTCACTTGATTTCTGTAATATATATTTTTTGACGGCTGCACATTGATTAGGTCCTGATTAGGTCCTGAATAGGAGGGCTTTACATTAATAATATTTACTCTTGATAATACATTTAGTTCCTAAGTCCTTGGTTACCCATGTATATAGTTTTAATTGATTTTAAATGTATATGTCTTCTATGTATGAATTGATCTCTGTGTAAATAAATAAATATTTACTGTATATTTTTGCGGAGCCATTTCTTTGGGTTGATCTGGCAGCCCTTTCTGTTGTGAAACATAAAGTAAAATATCATAATTCTGTGGCTCTAAATACCCCTATCTCCCCTGCCACTTTTTAGACTAAAATAAAAATTCCTGTTCAAATGAACCAAGTACGTTTACCAATGAACCAATCAATTATCTGCCTGTACCTCCAATACTTTAATGGTAATCACTTGGGTCTTCTTGTCTGAGTCTAGGAAGGGTTAAGGGACGGCGATGCCTGTCAAAGGAAAAGAAGGGGTTCAGTTACTAAGAGAAACTGCATCTCGTTCCCTAACCTAGGGACCCCCCCAAAAATACAAAGGCAAGGTCGATTTACCAAGTAAGTGTAGGAGGTGCAGGAAGATTTACGTGTGCCCAAATGGGGAAGGTGTACACCCCAGCCATGGGTGCTCTAGGCAGAAGGATGATCCTGGGGAGGCCCGTGCTATCCCTGGATATCCCCGGCACATCCAGACCAGGAAAGAGTTGTAACGGTTAGTAATGGAGGGCACAATGAGATCCCTTGCTATAGAAGAGGGAGTCAGGAGTGGGGCTTAGTGGGCTGGGGATGTTTCTCCTTAGCCCTCATACCAGTGGTACTGAGGCTGGATGGGTCAGGGGAGGGAGTTTGGATGTACCTCAGTGTGAATGTGAAGCTGCTGGATCCCGGTGTTCTCTGGCGGAGCTGTGCTGCATCTGGATGGAGGGCTGTGTCTTGACCTGGGAAGCTGGATCCCTCGGCTTTCCCCAGTTTGGGATGCCCCTCTGGGGTGTGGTGTTTTGCATAGGAGGTGGGTGGCCTTGAATGGGCAGGTTAGCTCTGGCAGGCAGACTCCCCCTCTTGGGATGGCGGATGCAAAGGACAGTGGGAGGAGTCACCTTAAAATAAGAGATAAGTGGGCAGAGTTGTCTTTTAACAGGTAGATAGTAGGGGGAGCCAGGATATACCCAGAGAAAAGGGGGTGGGGCAACCATTAAGAGACCAGGAGGGATGGAGTTAGACCAGAGGGAAAAGGGTGGAGTTAAGCCCTCTGTATATGTAGTGGGTGGAGTCTCCCTTTATACCAGGGGTATGGTGGGTGAAGTTTATGGTAGGTTTATGGTAGGTTAATAGGTGGGTCAACCAATAAAAGCCCAACTTCACACCAGATCAGAGAGTGGCGGGAACAGCAAGCACATTGCAGGAGGATTCTTCAGTGTGCAAGGGTTGCAGGATGCCTTTAGAGGACCTTGGTGGGGGAAAGAGAACCCATGAGGGTGCCTTTGGCGTGATGCTAACATTAAGGAGTCACCTGTGGACAGGAGTGTGAGAGGCTGAGAGACGAGTCTGACCTCCAGTAAGATGTAGCCGCCCCCGTTGGAAACCTTAAGCTCCGGGGATGTGTTGAACCCCATAGGGGGTATTGCTCCTGGATATTCACTGATTTGATGCCTAAACCAATGGGACCAATGGGGGCTTTACATCTATGTTCTGACCAATATCCCTATGGTGGAAAGAATCTCCCTTAGCAACCATTTCACTACGTTATTCCCCACCTATTTTGCTGAGAGCTACAACTACAACATGAATCTATGTTATGTGCTATGAGCTGTACTGTGCTGAATGATTAATAAAGAGGAACTACCCTGGTTAAGACAGAGCTTAGATGTGCATCTAATTATTGGTCGATCATGACATACACCTGTTGGATTACAAGGGCTTAGAAAGTGACATATATCTGTTGAATTACAAGTACTTTATCCATGACCTCCCCTGTAGATTACAAATAGGGGTGACTCTGTGTGTCAATAGGGTTCCGTATACCATCTGCCCAGGTACTCTCCCTAAAAGTAAACTTACACTTCTCACTTTTTACTGAGAGTGAGCAAGTAGGTGGGCCATTTTCAACTGCAGAATCAAAGCCCACACAACCCTCTTCACTTCACTCTTAATCTAACCCCTGATCCTTTCTGCTCCCCCTTTCTTTCATAATTTACTAACATTGACCCTCTCTTCTCTTCCGGTCATCCCCCTACACACAAATAAAATTCTATGCAGGGACTTAAAAGAGGACTATGGCCAATGATCAAAATCCATATAAATATGCTGGTTGGTGGGATTAGGGGTCATACTTACTTGGGTTATACACCCAGCATCCAGAAATATCCTGCCAGGCTTGCTTTCTTCTCTTAATGGAAGGAAGAGGAAAAAAAGGGGGGGGGCGGGTTCTGTTCCCCCGATACAATCAAACATGGCACCCCCATATTTAATTCCTACCAGGAGAATAAAACCACAAGCTAGGTGGAAGTTTTATTTAGTTTGGGTGTATAAGTGACCCCTCCTCTCATTAGCCAATGTGTTTATATGGAGTTTTAATGTATGATATGCAATACACCTCCTTTAAGAAACCTAGATCTTTAGTCTCTGTCGATCTCACCTCAACCTGACATAGCCATTGCAGCCTCACATCATAATACTTATAAAGCGGACCTTCACCCTAAATAAGAGACAATTTTATATGTTTCCCACACCCTGTACATACAGATTGCCCACATTAAAAATCATCCTACATTTTCGGAGATTTTAAACATCCAAGATGGTGGCCCATGGAGGTGCAGGCTGCCTGCAAACAGGAAGTGTCTTCTGACTTTGCCTCTCTGCATTCTGGGATTGCTGACCTTTTCCTGACCCCAGCTCTGTTCTGTCTGTGCAAAGCACAGCTATAACCCCGCTCCCCTGCACTTCTGACCCCTCTTCTCTCCTCAGTAGGTGATACTACTGAACCAAGATGGCGGCGCCCGTATCCTAGAGTACTGAACAGAGTTGCAGGCCAGTGAGGGAAAGAATAAAAATTAAATGTCTAAAAACGTTAAATATATTAATTTTAAATGTTGGGGAATACGGTAGTTTTTTAAGGGTTTGGGCTTTTCATTAAATCATGCTGAAGGTCTGCTTTAAGTCAGCTCTAGACTCTGCCTCGCCCCTCACATATAGCTGCCCACGCCCCCAAAACCAGCAACCTTAGCTAAATGCAAGCACGACCAGACAGAAATGGCAATAGAGGAAAACCAAGCCCAAAAAGACTTTCTGTTCTATAAACACGCCCTCCAGGAACTCAGAACTCATCTGCTTAGCAAGCATATTTATCTTTACATATTTCTGCACAGGCCTATAACCTCTCCAAAAAACAAGCCCTCCAGGAACTCAGAACTCATCTGCTTAGCAAGCATATTTTTCTGTACTTATTTCTGCACAGGCCTCCAACCTCCCCAAAAAACTGCATTCTTCAAAGAAAAAAAAATAATCAACTTGCCCCCCATCCCCGAATCATTCACCACTCCCTGCCTATCCTCTGTCTATTTCTAAGGCCAATATTACTACTTACTCTCTTGATTCCTATTCCATTCCATACCATTCTATTCCTCAACTGTCTTCATTCCTCAATCCAGCATTAACCTCTGCACATGCAGTTATTACCCTGCCTTGATCCCAGCTACCACCCTATCTTTTTGTGCATATATATGGCCATTGCATGGTTGCGCACATATAAGAATTTTCTATCGTGCAGTGAGAAAAAGGCCCCTTTCACACCTAGCCGCAGTGTGGAACAAGCCAAACACAAGCAGTGAGTGCGCACTTGTCTGGAGTGGTGGATTGCACTAACCATGGTGCCCGGGCAACAGTTGGGGGGGGGTTACATACTCCAGTCATGTCCTGGGCCACTTCCTTTCCTCTATCCCAGAACTGCAAATCCCAAATCTCGGTGGAGGATAGGAGTTGATCTGAATTCTGCCCTTTCGTTTCAATATTTTTTATTAAAGCTTTGAAATTCCAACATTACAGATATACGACATGTATGCATTATGATACCATCCCACGCAGGGGAGGTGAGAAGGAACAGCTGACAGTGCATATGATTACACATAGATTATGTTGGCATTTTAATGATTTGCAATGGATACAAGTTAAAGCAGTGAACGACAGTGTATCGCAGTCTGAAGGGAGGAAAAAAAAATAAAAACTGGGGGGAAGGGAAGAGGTTGGGGGGGAGAGGTCAGGGGGAGGTCAGGGGGGGAGGGGTCAAGGAGCTCCCGCACTCCACCAGCCTACGTATCTGGATGCTACAGCCTCCACGGGGGTATGCCAGGCCAAGCAAACCTCATCCAGGGCTCCCATATCGAGAGGAATTTATCGTGAGTGTCGGCCAGATTACTGGACAACCTCTCGTTGATGAGAAACCCATTCATTCTGGCCGACACCTCTGAGATTGGGGTAAATTGTTTTTTTCAGGCTTTGGCTATGGCCTGTTTGGCCGCCAAGAGGAGGTAGACAAATAGTCTATGCTGTTTGCTGGTGAGCTCCTGGGGCTCAGTGCAGGAGGGCAACCCAGGGGTCTCTTCTCATGTTGGTTTGGATGACGTCGTTAGCCAGCCTATATACCTGATTCCAGAAGCGGGCCAACATGGGACAAGTCCACCATGTATGAAGGAAATCCCCTTCCGCACTGCAGCCCCTGAAGCACATTTTAGACTGTCCCGGGAACATCCTGCTCAGCCAACCTGGCACCAGGTACCAGCGAAGCATTACCTTATAGGCCGTTTCTGTCGTCAGGACGTTGATTGAGCATTTGGAGGAGTTGGACCATATCTCCGCCCATCCCCCCTCGCTCTGACATGGGCCCAGGTCTTTCTCCCAGCTACTGACGTACCCGTGAGTCTCGGGTCCGGCTACATTTAATGCTGAATATAGTAAAGATATAGTCCCTCTCCTCAATGGGTCGTTAATGCATAATTCCTCAAAGGGAGTCCTCATCCGGAAGGGGGGGTGCAGCTTTGTTAGGGGCAAAATCCAGTGTCGTAACTGAATGTAACGAAAGTATTCCCTGCCAGGGACTCCGTACTTCTCTTGCAGGTCCTGAAAGGACCCGAAACTCTGCCCTTTCATTTAAACCTCACATTACACCTGAGAGCCCTGCTTCTGAAAAAAATCCCTTAAATCTCTTTGCAGTTATCTCTTATTTCTAGCTAGTGGTAGTAAGCCATTGACTGTAATGGCCCATGATCACAACAGAAATCTCCTAGATTACACTGCCTGAATGCTCTGTGGCTGCCGCATGATATGCCATATAACATGAAGCTGCTGGCACAGCACCCCCTCATGCTCATGTTTCCATGTAGTTCAGGGACTATTCAATGTTGAGATATACTCAACATCTGCATGGGGTTAAGCCCTCTCAAACAGGATATGCCACTGTTCATCAGAGGGGCAGTTTAGGGGAGCTGGACTTTTTTTGTGGACTGACTGGCATCAAAGTAATTTCATCGTTTTTGGGATGTCAGCTTTACAAAGTATTTGCATAATAACAAATAAGATATGATACGACCACAAAAAATGTTATCAAACATTTATGTTTCTGATCCTGCTCAACAAAGCTGCATGTAGCAGTACAGTACATAAATAAAACAAAAGTAGCACATTTTTAGGAAAATATTTCTATTCAGGTGTCCTTTTTTTAATTTTGAAATTATTCAAATGTGTACTCTTTATTATGCCATGGTGTTTTTACATTTGCATAACAATCTCCTTCTGTATAAGCAGAGATCCATACTAATTGTACATTAATTCCATGGATGCATAATTGAGATATTGAATGCAGCAACATAAAAACTGAATCTTGTTCAACACTCAAAGTAACATGTCCCGAGCAATGAGTGAATCATGACAGCCATACATAAGTTTTCATTAATCAGCCATAAAAAACAGCAGGGTTATCACAATCAGGAAGTGTGCACATTTTGTGCATGGCTCAATTTATTTTCAATTTACTTGTTCTGATAAGTTAGACCATGGAAACATGACTTCGTAAAGCAACTTCATAAGGCCAAGGCAATTGATTGGAGGTGATATGCCTTATAACTTTTATAACCAGTTGCAAATATCTTTCTATTATTTGCTGTGGGAGTTGCACTGAATGTTGAATTGAAGTGTTGCAAATCCAGGAGCAACTTTCTCCTATACGGGCAGGCTGATTCATTACTAGCGCCAGCTATTGGCAGATGAGCGTCTGTACAGAGGCGCTAAGACTGACCGCTAGTATACGCTGTGATCGGGCGCTGTAACAGAGTGCCTCAGTCGCTGTAGTAACCTGGCTGGCATTGATGAACGAGATGTATGTTGGGCGTTCTAACACCAGTACAGCCTTGCAGGGAGCGAAAGGTAGTGCCAGATCATTGCGACCCACTCTCAGCGGCTCACACCATATTACACAAAAATATCACACACAGCATCGGCGTTCTGGATCTGGTCGCTATAGCAGATGCTGTGTGATTAAATTCTGTTTTTGAACACATATCCACCAGTAACAAAGCAAAAACACATGGAATTACATTGTTGTAACATTGTAACATTAATACTTTAATGCCAGACCTGTAAATCTGCATATAAATATAAAAAAAACAAATATGTTTTCAAAAATGACTGTTTCTAGACCAGGAGGGGTGACACAATTAATTGAGAGAAAAAAAAATATTAAAAACAAAAAACCCTGTTTATACAGAATAAAAGAAAAGTCCATTGAAATGTATGGGAGAGCGACAGGTAGCGATAGGTAATACCTGGTGCTCTCGAGGCTAGAGCGCCGGCGCTATACGCTGAGCTGCCTGTAATGATCGTACGCTACATGGCGCTGTTCCAGTAGCTCTACCGAATCGCTTTCATACATGTGGTATTGCGTACAGCGCCCAACGTTCAGCAGACGCTGCCTGACACTACTAAGCACTACCTGGCACTAGAGCTTCATGAATAAACCCCTTGGGCTACTGGAATGTTTACAGTCATATAAATTTTTACAAAGCAGTTCTCCTGTAAAGCATTGGAAATGCTGAAATGATGAATCAAGCTTAAAATGGACCTTCAGCATCATTTCATGAAAAAACTATTCCCCAGCATCTAAAGTTAAAATATTTTTATGTTTTTAGTCACTTACATTTTATTCTTTCCCCCACTGGCCTGCAACTCTTTTCAGCACTCTAGGATATGGGCGCCGCCATCTTGGCTCAGTAGCATCACATACTAAGGAGAGGAGAGGGGTCAAAAGTGCAGGGGGGCGGGGTTATAGCTGTGCTTTCACAGACAGAGCAGAGCTGGGGGTCAGGAAAAGGTCAGCAATCCCAGAATGCCGAGTGGTACTGACACTTCCTGTTTGTAGGCAGCCTGAGACCCCATGGGCCGCCATCTTGGATTTTTAAAGGCTAATAAAATGCAGTAGATGCAGGATGATTTTTAATGTGAGCAATCTGTATGTACAGGGTGGGGATACATATAAGATCGTCTCTTATTCAGGGTGAAGGTCCGGTTTAAATGGTATGCTGAATTTGGCAGATGTCAGGAAAGTGATCTTTGCTTACAAAACATGCAGTAAAAAAGATAATGATATCAGTTTCACCCCATAAGACACACACAGATACACACACACACATTCTCGCAGATCTGGTGGCAGGTGGGCGTGGCTTGTGTCTGGCATACATGGATGCTGCTTCAGGCCACACGCACCCACTACCCAGGTCCGAGCGTGTGCACGTGTGGGGGCATACTGAGGACAAGCAGTGGTGGCGGCAGGGCCCTCCTGAGGACAAGCAGTGGTGGCGGCAGGGCCCTCTTGAGGACAAGCAGTGGTGGCGGCAGGGCCCTCCTGAGGACAAGCAGCGGGCGGTCGGCAGGGCCCTCCTGAGGACAAGCAGTGGTGGCGGCAGGGCCCTCCTGAGGACAAGCAGTGGTGGCGGCAGGGCCCTCCTGAGGACAAGCAGTGGTGGTGGCAGGGCCCTCCTGAGGACAAGCAGTGGTGGCGGCAGGGCCCTCCTGAGGACAAGCAGTGGTGGCGGCAGGGCCCTCCTGAGGACAAGCAGTGGTGGCGGCAGGGCCCTCCTGAGGACAAGCAGTGGTGGCGGCAGGGCCCTCCTGAGAACAAGCAGTGGTGGCGGCAGGGCCCTCCTGAGGACAAGCAGTGGTGGCGGCAGGGCCCTCCTGAGGACAAGCAGTGGTGGCGGCAGGGCCCTCCTGAGGACAAGCAGTGGTGGCGGCAGGACCCTCCTGAGGACAAGCAGTGGTGGCGGCAGGGCCCTCCTGAGGAAAAGCAGTGGTGGCGGCAGGGCCCTCCTGAGGACAAGCAGTGGTGGCGGCAGGGCCCTCCTGAGGACAAGCAGTGGTGGCGGCAGGGCCCTCCTTAGGACAAGCAGTGGTGGCGGCAGGGCCCTCCTGAGGACAAGCAGTGGTGGCGGCAGGGCCCTCCTGAGGACAAGCAGTGGTGGCGGCAGGGCCCTCCTGAGGACAAGCAGTGGTGGCGGCAGGGCCCTCCTGAGGACAAGCAGTGGTGGCGGCAGGGCCCTCCTGAGGACAAGCAGTGGTGGCGGCAGGGCCCTCCTGAGGACAAGCAGTGGTGGCGGCAGGGCCCTCCTGAGGACACGCAGCGGGTGGGCGGCAGGGCCCTCCTGAGGACAAGCAGCGGGTGGGCGGCAGGGCCCTCCTGAGGACAAGCAGTGGTGGCGGCAGGGCCCTCCTGAGGACACGCAGCGGGTGGGCGGCAGGGCCCTCCTGAGGACAAGCAGCGGGTGGGCGGCAGGGCCCTCCTGAGGACAAGCAGTGGTGGCGGCAGGGCCCTCCTGAGGACAAGCAGTGGAGGCGGCAGGGGCCCTCCTGAGGACAAGCAGCGGGTGGGCGGCAGGGCCCTCCTGAGGACAAGCAGTGGTGGCGGCAGGGCCCTCCTGAGGACAAGCAGTGGTGGCGGCAGGGCCCTCCTGAGGACACGCAGCGGGTGGGCGGCAGGGCCCTCCTGAGGACAAGCAGTGGTGGCGGCAGGGCCCTCCTGAGGACAAGCAGCGGGTGGGCGGCAGGGCCCTCCTGAGGACAAGCAGTGGTGGCGGCAGGGCCCTCCTGAGGACAAGCAGCGGTGGCGGCAGGGCCCTCCTGAGGACAAGCAGCGGTGGCGGCAGGGCCCTCCTGAGGACAAGCAGTGGTGGTGGCAGGGCCCTCCTGAGGACACGCAGCGGGTGGGCGGCAGGGCCCTCCTGAGGACAAGCAGTGGTGGCGGCAGGGCCCTCCTGAGGACAAGCAGTGGTGGCGGCAGGGCCCTCCTGAGGACAAGCAGTGGTGGCGGCAGGGCCCTCCTGAGGACAAGCAGTGGTGGCGGCAGGGCCCTCCTGAGGACAAGCAGTGGTGGCGGCAGGGCCCTCCTTAGGACAAGCAGTGGTGGCGGCAGGGCCCTCCTGAGGACAAGCAGTGGTGGCGGCAGGGCCCTCCTGAGGACAAGCAGCGGTGGCGGCAGGGCCCTCCTGAGGACAAGCAGTGGTGGCGGCAGGGCCCTCCTGAGGACAAGCAGTGGTGGCGGCAGGACCCTCCTGAGGACAAGCAGTGGTGGTGGCAGGGCCCTCCTGAGGAAAAGCAGTGGTGGCGGCAGGGCCCTCCTGAGGACAAGCAGTGGTGGCGGCAGGGCCCTCCTGAGGACAAGCAGTGGTGGCGGCAGGGCCCTCCTGAGGACAAGCAGTGGTGGCGGCAGGGCCCTCCTGAGGACAAGCAGTGGTGGCGGCAGGGCCCTCCTGAGGACACGCAGCGGGTGGGCGGCAGGGCCCTCCTGAGGACAAGCAGCGGGTGGGCGGCAGGGCCCTCCTGAGGACAAGCAGTGGTGGCGGCAGGGCCCTCCTGAGGACACGCAGCGGGTGGGCGGCAGGGCCCTCCTGAGGACAAGCAGTGGTGGCGGCAGGGCCCTCCTGAGGACAAGCAGTGGTGGCGGCAGGGCCCTCCTGAGGACACGCAGCGGGTGGGCGGCAGGGCCCTCCTGAGGACAAGCAGTGGTGGCGGCAGGGCCCTCCTGAGGACAAGCAGTGGAGGCGGCAGGGGCCCTCCTGAGGACAAGCAGCGGGCGGGCGGCAGGGCCCTCCTGAGGACAAGCAGTGGTGGCGGCAGGGCCCTCCTGAGGACACGCAGCGGGTGGGCGGCAGGGCCCTCCTGAGGACAAGCAGTGGTGGCGGCAGGGCCCTCCTGAGGACAAGCAGTGGAGGCGGCAGGGGCCCTCCTGAGGACAAGCAGCGGGCGGGCGGCAGGGCCCTCCTGAGGACAAGCAGTGGTGGCGGCAGGGCCCTCCTGAGGACAAGCAGTGGAGGCGGCAGGGGCCCTCCTGAGGACACGCAGCGGGTGGGCGGCAGGGCCCTCCTGAGGACAAGCAGTGGTGGCGGCAGGGCCCTCCTGAGGACAAGCAGTGGTGGCGGCAGGGCCCTCCTGAGGACAAGCAGTGGTGGCTGCAGGGCCCTCCTGAGGAAAAGCAGTGGTGGCGGCAGGGCCCTCCTGATGAAAAGCAGGGGCGGGTGGCAGCCAGCCAGGCAGTGATCAGGCCCGCCGAGTGAGTTTTAATAGCATGTTTTTTGCACCATAAGACACATTAATTTCCTCTAAAAGTAAGTGAAATATTAGTGTGTCTCATGGGGTAAATGTAGAAAAAAATAAAAAAGGACATAACTGCCGTTCCTACATGGTTGAGCTCATTCCCCGCATTCCTTTCTGACAGCGTGTCCTTGGGTCTGGGTGAGTGAATGCTGGGAGGCATCCTGATGCTGAGGGGGGTTAGGCATTTATGTGTATAAGGGAAAAGAAGAGAAGAGGACATGATGGTTTTATATTTACTGGTCAAATTATGTTAGGAAAAGGCTCCAACGTTCCTGTCCTCATGAATTCCCCATTGTGCAACATTGCTAAAATCCCAACCCCACCAGGCAGTTGTTTCCTTTCCTTCGTGACACGGAGCATGGAACTGTCCTGTGCACACTTATATATCAATCTGCCTATTGTGGTATCCTGGGGCAGCCGCTTACATTCTGCCTATTATTGGGTCTGTCTTGATCCCCTTGTAGGCTGGCCATTAATTGTTGGATCTACTTGCACTATTAATTTTGCTTTCTGTGGGATACAGCTACAATCTGCCTATTTATGTGTAGTATATATACATTGATAATGGTTTTTAAGCGAACCTACAGTCTCCCTTGCAACTATGTGCTAGGTTGTTCCTGGCTCACATGGACCCTAAAGTAAACTCACCTCTTGTCACCATCAGTGAACCCGGCATTAGAGAGATACTCAGCTTTTACTAGGAGAGATTCATCTGATGGGGAAACTAATCTCACCTACCACCTCACACCATCAGTGAGCCCTTCATTAAAGAGAAATCGACTCTTCTCTAGCAGAGCTGTGTCTGTTAAAGTCATTGTCCAGGCATCAACACAAAAATACTATACTCATCTTTAACCCCCTGCAGCCAATCGCTCCTAGTCTGGTGCTCTGACACTTACCTGATGGCCCGATCTACGTCCTCTTGACAATGACAATGGGCCGCCCCCACAGGGACTATGGCACGTTCCCTCTATTCACTGCAAGGGGTTTGCCAGGTCTTTGCACACCCAGTCCATTGCAGTGAATGGAGAGGTCATGCCATAGCCTATTTGTCGGATGGCAGAAGCGGTCCATCATCAATACTACGTAAGTTGCAGACTTATATGGGGAGCCAGACCAGATTAGGAGCGATTGTCTGCAGGGGATAAAATGTGAGCATAGTGTTTTTTGTATTGAAACCTGAACTAGCTTTAATAGCTAGAAGACTTGCTTAACTTGAAGTACTTCCTGCCCCCCATCATAAACGGTTTTAGGAGGAAAAAAACAAGAATATTGGGTTTTGTTTCTCCTGCCTATAATTTGAAATGCCCTGCTGTGTGTATCCTTCCTGGTTCCCAAGTGGGTCACTCAGCCAATCAGCAGGGCTTTTTCCAAATCAGATTTCCTTTGCCACACTGACGTCGGTGCAGCAAGGAAATCTAATTGGAGCAAGCACCTCCGTCCATATCCCTGCTAACATCTAACTGTGGGCGTGCCCCACCGGCATGAGATTAAGGCCTGGTGCAGGACTTGCTCCAGATAGTGGTATGCTGGGGATGCGGCTTCAGTGCCGACATGCGCTGCCCTGCCACCCTACGTTGGTGCTGAGACACCACAGGGAGTTACAAGGAAAAAACCCTTACCTTATCCTCAGGCCAGCACTGCTCCACTGGTCTCTGTGTGTGAAAATAAAAAAAGAGCTGCTTTCCCCTGAGTTCTGTCTTAAAGTGTTGCCGCAGGCAAAGGCAATTGTTAGACCATTGTGTCGGGCTATGTTTGACATTGTCTTAAAGTGTTTTTGCTTTAAATTTGAAGAATAAATGGCCTAGAAATCAAGGTTTACAGTTTCAGCTTATGATATTCTTTTGAGATATTTGGGCGTGGGCCTCTGATGCCGCATAATAATCAGCATAATAGGCGTCATCTGTAAGACAGGCATTTTCATCACCCTGGCTGTTCTTCCTTTCTCTCAGTCCACCAGCTTAGCCCTATTATTGGTGGACTACGGAAAAGAAATTCAGGGGGTGGGCCACTACTCTTTGCCTTGTTTCTACTTTCAGAAGCAGTAGCATTCTGACAGGAAGGGAGAGGGCAGCCATGATGAGGTGAACTGCTGAAAGACAGTTTATGCACTTTGCCTACAGAGTGCCTTTAAGGTTTGCGGAATCTGCTTATAATATGTATTTTGCCAGTAGGGCACCAACTGGTGCACAGATTGACAGCACTAATGGTCGTGGGGCATTTAGAGGTTAGTTGGAGGAGGGTATTTATTGGTGAGATGGAAGCAGTGTCCTGATTACCATGATTGGAGCCATGATGCTGCATGTTGTACGTGTACAGCAGGGGGAGCACTGCTGATCTACTTGGGGTTTTGTTTTTTAGTACCTTTAGGTAGTGATTGATCTGGGGTGGGGTATGTATTGGTCAAGTGCAGCCTTTGAAGTCTTTACAGTGTAGTGTTTCAGTTACTGGAGAAGTAGACTACAGGGCTGTGTAAAAATGCTCCCCAGGGTATGCCCATAACCTTACCGCGTGCATGTGCAGGCTTCCTGTCATTAAAGTAGATCAAAACCTAAACTAGAGTTTAAATTGGACCAAAACCCAGGATTTTGACCCCGGGTCACCCCATTGGCGTGTGAAACCGCCCAGGTCACTGAAACAAACTTACCTCTTCCTGGTCCTACGGTGCATGCGTGCTCTAATCCGCTGATGTCCCTTTGTCTAAGCCTTCATCCAAGGCGAACGCTGGCACGCATCCTGCTAGAGGGATAGCGGGGAAGCAGACGCGGGTAGCGCATGACCTGTTGGACTGCGAAAGAAGGTAAGTGTATAAGTGTATGGGTTACCTGAGGGGGCTCACACATCAGGGCATCCTGATTTTGCATGCCCTGGGGGAAGAGAATCGATCTTATAGATTCCCGAGCCAATTGCTGTGGGTTTTTAAAAGTTACTGGCCACAAAGGGGAGAAGGGCTCATACCATTTTCTGGCAAGCAGACATCTCTAACTGTTTGGCAGCCAAATGTGAGAGCCTGTCACCTTCAGCATCTGCTATCAGTGCCTGCATGTCTACAAGTTCCTGCTCTGTGTGCAGTTATGGTACCTCTGTGGGAGGATGAGTAAAGACTTCTGACATTCTGGTGACGGGTGGAAGGTTAATGTGGATAAGGGAGGGGAACAGTAATGATTTTTTTTATTGAGCATTCACAATTGGAATGGGGGAGAAAGAGATTGAATGGAAAAAGAAAGATAGCAATATCTAGAGAATGGAAAATAATAGGAGACAGAATGAGATACGGGAAAAGAGCAAGCCAGAGAAATAACTGAAGAAAGGGGGGGAACTGTGGGTACGCAAGAGAAAAGAACTAGAAATCCACGCACACCAGAAATAATGCAACTTTCCCCTGAGAGATTGTTTGTCCTGGACTCTAAAAATACCCTCCCATTTTCACCCTACTGTGCCCTATTGCTAAAATACTCCCTGCCCCTCTGCACAGCTCCATGTCATGTGGGATAGGAAATGACTGTCCTGTGTGCACCCTATTATTTATTTAGCCAGTCATCCTCCCTGCCTCTGCCTTATATGAGATCTGCCTATGGGGGATCCCCCTTACAAGAGTTTGGAATCTACTCATACTCTGAATATTAATTTTGGTGTTTGGGTAATATGTCTATTGATATGTGCTCTACTTACACTCCAGTATTAGTTTGGGGGTTTGAAGGAATTTAATTACACACTGTCATTGTTTATGTTTGAGTTAGTACTTTTACAGTACTGACTGGAGCACAAACTGATGAGCAGGAGGAGTGGAGGCTATGTGATGGGGGCCCCTTGGTTGCCACCCTCTGTCCCAAAAACACTTTGTGCTAATGGCTGGGGTGATAGAATCGGTAATGGGAGGGGCTGCTTGTGAGGAAGGCATTCTAGTCACATTGTCAGTGGCCTGTTATAACTTGTGAGGAAAGCATTCTGATTACATTGTCAGTGTCCTTTTATACCCTACGAGGGAAGCATTCTGAATACACTGTCAGTGTCCTGTTATATCTTTTGAGAGGAACATTCTAATTACATTGTCAGTGGCTCGATATATCTTGTGAGGGAAGCATTCTGATAACATTTCAATGTCCTGTTATATATTGGGAGGGGAGAATTTTAATTGCATTGTCAGTGTCCTGTTATAGCCTGTGAGGAAGTATTCTGGTTACATTGTCAGTTTCCTTTAATATCTTGTGAGGAAATCATTCTGGTTACATTGTCAGTGTCCTGTTATATCCTGTGAGGAAGTATTCTGGTGACATTGTCAGTTTCCTTTAATATCTTGTGAGGAAATCATTCTGGTTACATTGTCAGTGTCCTGTTATATCTTATGAGGAAAGCATTCTAGTTACATTGTCAGTTTCCTGTTATATCTTATGAGGAAAGCATTCTACTTACATTGTCAGTGTCCGGTTATATCTTATGAGGGAAGCATTCTAATGACATTGTCAGTGTCCTGTTATATCTTATGAGGAAAGCATTCTAATGACATTGTCAGTGTCCTGTTATATCCTGTGAGGGAAGCATTCTAGTTACGTTGTCAGTGTTGTTCATAAAACGTACCAGATGCCGGTGTTAATTAGGCTTTATAAAATTCCAATCCCAATTCCTTATTGTTCGTTTTTCATAGAACCCTTTAGGATCACACTTCCTTATTTTTCAATTTCCATAGACCTCACTGGGGTTGCCGTTTCCTATATAAGGCTTCCTTTAATTAGTAACTGACCAGTGTGTAATTTAAAAGTGGTACTCCTCATTTATTCATTAACCATGTAAAAAAGAATCAGATTGCCACACATAGCGTAATTCTGAATAACTTATCTGTGCACAAGATTAAAAAGGTTCTTACCAAATAAAAGACTTAATCAAATGTAATCTTAAGACACCTTGACTGTGAGGTGGAAGCTTCCCTTCCCTCCGAGTCCCTCTAACCCGTCTCGTGTTTCTCTCAGCTGTCTTGGCAGCCGTCGGCCCCTTCCGCGGTCACGTGATCGGCAATAGGCTCCGCCCAACACGTTTCGTCATAGGACTTAATCATAGGCGCCTGTTATATCCTGTGAAGGGAGCATTCTAGTTACATTGTCAGTGTCCTGTTACATCTTGCGAGAAAAGCATTCTAGTTACATTGTCAGTGTCCTGTTATATCTTGTGAAGGGAGCATTCAAGTTACGTTGTCAGTGTCCTGTTATATCTTGTGAAGGGAGCATTCTAGTTACATTGTCAGTGTCCTTTTATATCTTGTGAGGAAAGCATTCTAGTTACATTGTCAGTGTCCTGTTATATCTTGTGAGGAAAGCATTCTAGTTGCATTGTCAGTGTCCTCTTATATCTTGTGAAGGGAGCATTCTAGTTACATTGTCAGTGTCCTGTTATATCTTGTGAGGGAAGCATTCTAGTTACGTTGTCAGTGTCCTGTTATTTCTTGTGAGGGAAGCATTCTAGTTACGTTGTCAGTGTCCTGTTATATCCTGTGAGGAAAACATTCTAGTTATATTGTCATTGTCCTGTTATATCCTGTAAGGAAAACATTCTAGTTACATTGTCAGTATCATGTTATATCATGTGAGGAAAACATTTTAGTTACATTGTCAGTGTCCTGGTATATCTTGTAAGGAAATCATCCTAGGAAAGCATTGTGGTTACATTGTTAGCGTCATTTTATACCTTATGAGGGAAGCATTCTGATAACATTATCAGTATCATTTTATATCATGTGAGGGAAGAATTCTGGTTACATTGTCTCAATGCACAGCGTGGGTATTGGTCGCCGGCTCTGCTGCTATAGTCTGTAAATCTCACCTTAAAGTGGACCAAACCCCACTTTTTTAAACTAGCATCCCCTGAATTGCGTTGAGTTGCGGGTGGCTCTTTGGTTATCTAATCATGTCACTTTTAATCTTCCGAGGCGCATATTCCTTTTTTTCATTATCCTGTTATATATTGTAAGGGGAGAATTCAGGTTTTCTTGTCATCATCTCTTTATATAGCATCCTTTGAGGGACCCTGCCCCCTGATGCTTTTCAGCAATTACAGATTCAGTTACCGTACACATAGCTCAGCATTGGGGAGCACTTCCACCTAACTATTATGTGACACTTTAGCAATAACTGAATGAATTAGCATCCAGATGCCATTTGGACACCATACTGCTTCCTGTTAGTGCTTTTAGGCATATTGGAGAAAGGCTTTAGTAAAAAAAAAAAGAAAATGGGCTGTTTTGGGGCACTGGGTTGGGGATAGAAGGTGATTAAATAAACCTCCTTTCTAGGTATAGGATCACTTTAAACTCTGATGATCAGGTAAAGTAACAACTCAACCCACCATGTCAATTACTGGTGGGGAATAGTGTTCTGTCTCCTTACCGGAGAAAAAGACTTACCACCAGCGACTAGGAATTTTCACAGGCCTGGCTGTGGGTGAAGTAGGTGAGCACAGATTTGCAATATAAACAGTGGTAAAGTCAGAGTCCAAAAGGCCATACATGATTTTGCGTGGAACCAGTGTCAGACTGGAGCACTTTGACCCCAGTGGAGAAATTAATTCTTGGGTCCAATAAAACACATCTAGATTGTTAAATAATAAAAAAAAGTCAAGTCACAGAATACTCAAGACCAGGGGTTTCCCAACCAGTGGTATGAGCTATTTATGTGCATTTTTTGTTTTGTTTCATTCACTTTAAATACTTTTCACATGAACTGAGGTGGGTGACAACTCCACACACCACCCAGCTGGTACTTGATATAATGGTAAAATGGAAAGTGGTACTTGATGAAAAAGGTTGGGAACCACTGCTCCAGGCAAACCAGGAACTAACTGTGTTAGTCTTGGGCCTCTTGTATTGCCATGATGCTAGCCCCGAGGCCCACTAAAGGAGCATCTGGACCTGTGTTTTGATCAATCCTTGATGATGAATGAGGCTTGCATGATTTTGGATCTATGAATTATTTGCAAAACACAACTTCTTTAGATTGCATTGAAGTTTCCCCCCAGAATTGGACCCAGCAAACATTGTATAGTGGAATTGCTAAAAATGTATGTTTCCTCTCATAACACATATTAGGCTCGATTCAGAGAGACAAAAAAATACTTTCATTTTTGTTTTTTTTGGAAATGTTTCCGCTCTCGTATGAGTGTACGAGCGATTCTATGCATGCATTGCAATACTTCTGTAAAGTTTCCGTCCGTTCATACGGCAGATTGCGAGGATGTCATTTTCCAGTGTGACTTTTCCGTTTCATTTTCACATGTTACAACGTAGGCTTTCGTTTTTGCCCTTTTCCCATCGTATCCTCCCACGAATCCTTTACGTTTCCTGTTAGTTTCTGTTTCCCTTTTTCAATAAATAATAGTCCAGATGGAAATCCTTACGATCTTGTGCCTGCGCACTACAAACTTAACTCATTAAAGTGCTCGCCTACATATTTGCCACCCTCACTTCTACTACAATGTTTAGCCAAATCACTTAGCACTATCCTCCATCTTCCCTTTTGGACCCTTAAAGCTCACCCAAACCACTTTGCGGTTAGGTTCTTCTTCCATTTTAGCCCCCTAAAACTTACCCAAATCACTTCTCGGTCATGTGAATATTCATCTTTAAATATTTCTGGGCCCATTAGTTTTGTGTTAATGTATTTTGTAAATAAAATGACACTGAAACATTTTTTTTTATTCTATCATAAAATATAAAATCTTAAAAAATTTGGAAAAGTTCACATTTTTACAACTATAAAAAACAAAATACATAGCAATGGCAGGCCACAGAACATTATTCTTCATCTGTGGTCCCCAACGAGTCGCGCAGCTCCTGCATCTCGCCCACCAACTGAAGGACCCTGACACTCAGTTGTGCCACTCTGGCACGTGTGGTCCCTGTTAAAAAACGTAAATTAAAATATTGGTATAACCTTGTTGGGGTCATACTGCAGTGCCCCCCCCCCCCCCGTATGGTCCAAACACCTAAATCTGGACTTCAAAAGCCAGAGGGCCCTCGCCACCACGGCCCGGGTTTTGCATAGTGCCCGATTAGAGAACCCTTGGCCCGCATTCTGCAGGCAAAGAACGGGCATCAGGAGCAAGGGCAGGAGTGGATATCCAGAATCCCCTGAAAGAATTTAAAAATACTAACATAAAATACACATTCTAAGCTACAATATTGTTTAACATGTCATCAAGGGCTAAAAACAGCCATAGGTTAAGACATGTGTCATCAACTATATTTATTGCCATACAGTGAAAATGGATTGATGGAATGTGAGCAAACTTGCCCTAGAGCCATCCACCAGATAATTCTCCTGACTCAAGCTGACGAAATAAGCCGGAGCTCTGCAATATATAAGCATCATGGGACGACCCTGGATGCCCTGCAAGAACACTGAGGAATCGCATAGCTGGACCAAACACTGCTTGTATGTTGTGCGAGTGGCACATCTTGTGGTCCCTGCAATCAAATCTAAAATAATTACACAAAGCAAAGGTAACCGACTAAAACAAGAACTCCTACAACAAATTAAGATTCAAGTTCAACAATCCAAATATAATTCACAAAGGACATAAGTCTAAAAAAATATAGCAATTATATGGATGTGTGGGAAAATAAAGGTTTACATGCTAAGGACTAATTAAGGTCAGCATTAAATGCTTCTATAAGGCATACATGAAATGTATTGATTCAGGTATGCATTGCTATACAATTTATGGCCTCGGCCATGCTGATACATGCAATGCCTTGGAGCTAAAGGCGCGCAGACTCCTCCACATAACATGTTCAACAATAGCAATCCGAGGCCTCAAAGGTCCCGTAAGTGGATCGGAAATGAAACAGATTTATAGGGTGGTGGTCCGTCTCTCTCCCAACAACGGAAGTTATCTGAACGAACGAAAAATATCAGATTTTGTTTGGAAAATGATCCGAACTAACGGAAATGATCCGATTTGCTTCCGTTCATCGAAAGCGCATATACGCATTTTCACGAACGTTCGTACGATTGAAAAATGAGCGAAAAAAAGCAAAAAAATGACACCCACTAAAACTTTCACAGACAGCTACGGAAGTCCAGACGAATGTGTCTCTGAATCGAGCCTATTGTTAAAGTGTCCAGTTTGGGCTGTAATTAAACTGGATCAACAGCCTGGCACAGGTGGAAAAGAAAGGTAGCGGCCATTTTGGAGCTTCCTCTCCCAGCATCTCAGCCATGCTGCTGCCTGGATTCAACTGACATAACTGACAATGCACAGTAACAGGAAGCCCAGCAGCACTTCCTGTTTCCAGCTGGCCTGCAAATGCAAGAGCTACCATTTTGTTTCTAAAATTTACTACAGCAGGAGTTAGAAAAAGGTGAATTAATTTTTATGTGCAGAAATCTAAATGGCCCAGGGGAGGGATGTATATGAGCACTGTTTGTTGTGATGGTCTGGTTTAAGTCATTTTTGACTGCTTTATGCTCTATATACATGTCCCCAGGAACAAAAGTAAAGGGGAATTTCCTCAGCCTGTTTGGGGGATTAAAGCAGGTTTAAATTAAAAAATAGACTTTAGGTCCACCTAACCCCTCCCAGAATATCCTGATTTGGGATGCCTAGCTGTTTTCCAAGAACTAAGAAGCATGAAAACCTGAGGTGGAATTACTTACCTTGTTTGTGCTTCTGCTCCCCCATGTGATTGCCAACAATCAGGTTTGCCAGGCACATGTGGGGGCACTGCGGTTACTGCCATGTGATGAAGTGGAGTTAGGCAGACTTTGTCTGTTCATGTCATAGGGAATTGCCCATATGGCCGTCCAATTTCTACTTCCTGTGGCATCCCTGTGTGAAACTCCATTAAACCGCCGCATCCACTCACCTAACCTCATTCCAATGACGCATGCACAGGTCACGGCCTCCCTGTACCTTTAGCTAGACGCATACCAGGACAGTCATTTGTGATTGGCTGGCCCAGGTACACCCCCAGTTAGAGGTGAGTGGGGATGCAACCAGTGGTCTGCTCTGCACCATTAAGCTCACTAGCTGCTGTCATGTCACAGCATCTTGCATATCTGAATGGAGCTGAGCGCAGTGACACTGCTCATGATAGGGGGAGGCTTGGGTTTCATATTATTGTAGTGTGTGTAAGGACATAATTACTATGTAAACATTTTATATTTAAAGCAGATCAAAACCCAGGATATCCCTTTGACTGCTCCCCTCCAGCTGTGTGTGCCCATGAGCCATACAGATTGGCTAGTCATGAGTGCACGTATCAGCCAGAAAGATGTTGCTGCACCCTACCTATGCAGCATGGGTAAGTTTTATGGCAATCCTGGAGTCAGTGGCTGAACAAGGTTATGGTCCACTTTAATGCCTGCCTATCTATTCTGAATGGATTGTTGGGCACCTTTCCTTCCTGGCACCAGCCATTCAGATATGCTAGTGGGGTGCTAGCAGGGATGCCCATGCATGCACCATGGAAGCAAGGAACAAGGTAAGATTTGCAGCGATCACAGGGGCATCCCACATTGAAGGGTTTTCACCCTGCCCTGTTTGAAGAGGAGTAACCATTCTAGACTAGTGCCTGCAAATCTGTAATCGGTTCACTGGAGAGGTAAAGGCAATGGGTGTTCATACAGCAGGGCATCCCAAATCGGGACGCCATTAGGACAAGAAACAAGTCCCTGGAAAGTTAAATCCCAGGTTTTGTTCTGTTTAATACCTTTAAATATCTGCACATCACCATGTATAACGTATTTCTTATTCCCATGAATAAGCAAAGCCCTAAATCACGTCCATCATCCTATAAACTGGTTTCCATAGGAGACATCTCTGCAGTGTAACATATTAAATAACACGAGTCTTTGCTATGCTAACATTCCATAGGTCGCTATAGCACACAGGCGCTGATGACACAGAGAGCATATTCCACCCTATACACGACACTTTTATCAACAGAGCGCATGCGCCATAACCAGTCCTACAGCGCAAGACAATTTATGCCCGTGCACTATTAAATCTAGCGGCGCTGATGATTGGGTGAGCTGTCCTGGGTCGCCACCCCTTTGTCTGGTATAGACGGATGATGTGTGGGCGGTTCATTTGGTCTTTACTTGACTATTGGTGGAGTCACTAAAGATGTCGGAGCTTATTGGCAGAGACGCAGCTCACGCTGCTTCCTCTTCAGGCAGAATATAAAGACTAGCCCTGGGCCCGGCGGATCCACTGCTCCGGTGAGTCACTGTCCCCTGTTATCCCTGTATGTGTCATCATGACACTGGAGCGGACACGGCCTGTAATTCACCGCCGCTCCGGACTCCCGGACATATAGTGTTCAGCGTCCGGGACAGGTGTGTGGCATGCTGGTTCCGGGGCAGTGAAGCTGGAGGAGCAGTATTACAGCCGGGGAGCCCTTTAGCAATTAAAGCCCTAATGGACAGACTTGTTTGTTTTGAAGGTTAGGGGGGACTTATTTTTGTTTTTAGTGGCGATTAGTACTCACTTTCTCTCTTCATTGACAGCCTGCCAGCAGCATCATTCTATATTAGTGTTTATATTTAAAGCACCATCACAATAGATAATAAATGGGTTATTAGCAATCAGATGACAGAGCAATAGGACTAATATAAAAATACTCCCTTTTGTCCATAGACTGCTATGGAGGGGACGTGCCAGCCTAACTGCGGGGCAGCCATCAAAAAGTATACAGCATTTTTTATTTTAGCCTGGACCAGAAATGGTATAGACTCCAGGGCCACCTGATACACTCCCCCCTGTGATTTGGAATGCCCCTCTATCTTGCCTCCTATCCCCAGACAGTGCCCCAAAGCAGCTTGTGTTTCTCTGTTTTACTAAAGCCTTTGCCCAGTATAAAAACATGAATAGGATGAAGTATGATGTCTGAATGGCAGCCATATACTAAGTAATTCAATTAGAAGCTAAACTGCCACATGATGCCTGTAAAAACCTCCCTTCTCACCGATCCATGTCTGAGCTCCTGCCGTTTTATACCTTTAGCCACGCACACCCCTGTCAGGTATTTGTGAATGGCCGACATGCACCCTGTCATCGGGTAGTGAGTATGCGGCTGCTGGCGTTCTTGGATGCTTTTGGCTAGGCTTGGTTCTTAGTCAAGTCTTAGCTGAAATTGATGAGTGCGGCCAAGCATGCTCGCTTAGGCTAGGACCAGGGAAAGGTTAGTTTTACTGGGCGATCTGGGGGGTTTCACACAGGAGGGGGAACCAGAACCCTGACAATCCTGGGTCCTGCCCTTGTGAGCTTACATTCTAAAGGCTGGGTCATAGGTAGTATGGAGACTAATGCTTAGAAAAAAACCAAAACATCCCTTTTGTTCCCCACAGCTGTTCCGTCCTTTTTCAGTTGGATAAGACTCACCAGGTCCCAAGATTGAGTCCCACGGTATGCAGGCCCATCCAACCGCTTACTTGCAACAAACAGAACATAGAGTCACCCCCTTTATCAGTCAGTGACTGGAACGCTTCCTCTCTATTAAAAGTGATCCTATACCCAGAAAGGAAGGTTTATGTCATCGCCTCCTATCCCCAGACAGTGCCCCAAAGCAGCTTGTGTTTCTCTGTTTTACTAAAGCCTTTGCCCAGTATAAAAACATGAATAGGATGAAGTATGATGTCTGAATGGCAGCCATATACTAAGTAATTCAATTAGAAGCTAAACTGCCACATGATGGCAGTTAGGTTAAAGTGATTTTACCTTTATTGCAGTTATAGCTGATAAGGCTGACCTCCAATGGTGAACTGTGTGTACCATGACTGAATGTAGCATTGCTGGAAAGCACCAGGGGGATGGGGCTACTTGGCA
Source organism: Gastrophryne carolinensis (assembly GCA_027917425.1). Lineage (NCBI taxonomy): Eukaryota > Metazoa > Chordata > Amphibia > Anura > Microhylidae > Gastrophryne > Gastrophryne carolinensis. The sequence continues at coordinate 249,767,557 of CM051237.1, read as the reverse complement.
AGGAAGCATTATGGCTGACTGTATCTTGTTCGTGTTGTTATGAATGTTGGGCAAAGGCCTTATTAAAACAAGAAACACAGGCTGTTTTTGGGCACTGGGCTGGGGATAGAAGGTGATGACATAAACTTCTTTTCTGGGTATAGAATCGCTTAAACTGCAATGGCGAGCGAGCCATTCCATTGGCATGGGATTTCTTAGCCACTGTAGCTGACACGTGGCTCTGTGACTGGAGAACATGAATGCTGTGGTAATCAATCCTAGTAAGCTTTTCTACATCAAGAGAACAGGAGCAGGATCAATCAGCTGCATGGATAAAAGGAGTGTGTTTCTTAATTAATTTTTTTCATCCATTTTACATGACTGCAGTCGTGAATGCCTGTCCCATGACACTCAGAGGTCACATGGAACTTCGGAGGCCTGTAAGTGCCACTGCCCAATCTGAGGCTTCCAGCATCAGGCCATTTCTCATTGTGATAGCCCTAGTCTAGTTTATAGAACCTTATATTGCCAACTGGGCAACGGCTATATATATTTCACAGATTTGGATATGCCTTTAAGGAAGCTTGTGGATGCCTCACACTGCCTGTAATGGGTGGGATGCCACACAATGCCTATAATGGGGGGGTGCTGCTCGCTGGCTGTAATGTGGGTGATTGGAAGGGATTTTACACACTGCCTAGTATGGGGTGATTGAGAAGTGTATTTCAGCACATCATTTGGTTCAGAATATTTTTCTTATTTTCCACCTCTAAACCCTGGGTGCATCTTATGGAGCGAAAAATATGTACATTGCTGATAAAAAAAAAAAATCTGTTCCAGAACACTTATATGTATATACCAGTCAGGATGGTAAATATGGGCCTGTAAGTACCAAGTGAGTATGTTTGCTTGTATGTAGCTTTCTAAACACATCTGTTGTCCCCTGCAGAAGTGCCAAATAGGTTGCTTATTGATATCCCATTACGGGTTGGGCTGCTGATGCTAAATTTAGCTTGTATAGCCCAGTGTGTACTAAATGTTTAATTTGAGACTACAAATTCAATAGTGTGACCCTTAGCATTAGAAAACAAAATGACATCAGCCCTCACAGTCACGACATAGGCAACGAGTTCTATATACACACTATGGGAAACAATAGAACCACCATACAGACATTGACAACCTAGCTGACCTGGAATGATCCAAGCAGTTTCAGCAAATCACAGTGAGCTGGAGCTTTATTAACCAAGTGTCCCTGTTTGAATGGTTGCCGTGTATGTACGAGTGTGTTGTGAACAAGAAAATAGTGCCGAAGGGTAAGTGGTGGCCTTATTTGTATTGTTAAATCTGTTCTAGGCAGTGTTTGGCTGGTTTAGTCTATAAAACTCTCTCTTTGTAAAAACAAACTGATATTTGGCTGCTGTGTGCTACTGAATTATCTTGTCATATTTGAGATTTAGTTGCTTTCCCGGATTTTTTTTCTTTTTTTTAAGCAATGAGAGGTGAACTTCATTACACATCAGACAGTGTGGGACACTATGCTTGTGTGTGCAGGGGAGGGTAGCTGCTCACTGATTTGCTTGTCTGTCTTTTCCCTGCTTCTTAGGAAAGGTCCATCTTTCAGTGCTAAAAAAAGTCATGAATAAATAAAATCCAGTAGCCAAAATGTGGCTTTGCCAGGTTTCATTCCATTCCCCTTGGGCATCCCAAATGGGATGTACCGCTGTGTGAACCCCCCCAGAATGTCGCTATTCACTCACCTCTTCTTCACCTGGTTCAAATGGTGCATGCACGGCTCTCCTCTGAGAGCCATCTGTCGTGACTATGTCAGTCGGCAAATTGCTGTCATTGACTAGAATTGTTTATTTAAATGGCTAGGACGGGGACACTTGCACGCCGCAGGGGATGCGGTAGCCATTTTCCGAATGACATTGTCACAACAGACGGTTCTCATTGGACCTGTGTGAAACCCCCAAGGATGCCGGTAATCCCATGTGCCTTTTTGGAGCGAGGAAAAGGTTACCGGCTCCTGGGGGGTTTCACACATCGGTCCATCCTGATTTGGGAAGGCCTGCGGCTGGCCCTGGAATCTTTAAGATGCCCCACCCTGAGTACCTGGAGGTGATGCCTCCTCCTCATAGGTTCGCATTTTTTACTATCTGGGCTTATTTGCTGTAGCTAGTAATGCCCACCCAGCAAATTTAAGATTGTTTATAGGTTTATCTCAAAAGATTTGGATGAGGTAGTCACTGGCTGTATCCCCCTTTTCAACTGTATTATGAGGCACACTCCCATCCCCAGCCTGAAGTGCGCTACAACCTGGCCACGCCCACTCTTTTTAAACTGTATATCTCCGCAACAAAAGCTTATTTTTAAAAATGGAAAACCGCTTAGGGTATTGCCTACACAATGGGCCAGTGCTTGGCATTGTCTGCATAGTCCCTTTTAATCCTTTTTAAGATTTAGTACACCTAAAATAAATTTAGTAAACCTATACTTAGAAAGGAAGTTTATGTGGTCTCCTTCCACCCCCAGCCCTGAGCATCAAAACTGCCTGTTTCTTTTTTTACCTCAGCCTTTGCCCAATATACATCAAAACCCTTTTAAAAAACAGGAAGTAGTATTATGAAGAATGACTTGCTATATGCTACTTCAGTTACAACCAAAATGTCACATAATGGCAGTTAGTTTGAAGTGTTCCCCATTGCTGAGCTGTGTGTACTCAGCATCATCACTGGGGGTGGGGCTGCCCAGCCATGGAGCAATATGGCCAACTGCATCCAAATTGTGTTATGAATATTGGGCAAAGGCTGAAAGAAACCCTGGCAGTTTTGGGGCACTGGGCTGGGGATAGAAGGTGACCACATAAACTTCCCTTTTATATGTGCACTTTAAAGTCATTGTCCAGGCACACACAAAAGAATTCCTGTTATGTAGGGCTACAGCTCTGAGAGAGAGAGGGAGAGAAAGTGTGTTAACCTGACACAAGCCTCAGGATCAAGGGGGAGGCATTAGAGCAGGGGTGTCAAACTTTTCATCAAGGGCCGCATCAGCATTCGGGTTGCCTTCAAAAGGACAGCTTAATAACCAACAAAGAACAAAATGCAAACAAGACCATTTAAATGTAGGATTACAGACACAGAATTATTTTGCTCAGGAGAGATGCAGGCACTGTATTATTTTGCCTTGGGCAAATGCTGAATTATTTTCCCCAGGACAGATGGTGAAATATTTTGCCCAGGACAGATAAATACACAGGGCAGAACTATAATAACGTTTCCCAACTTTACCTGGCAGTTGCTAGTAATAACCCCTGTAGCAGCTGTGGCAGTAAGTTGGGTGGGTTAGGTGGCCCACCCTGTGTGGTGAGAACTGGTTGCACAGGGACACAGGACAGTTAGAGACACTACTGGGAACAGGATTGGAAAAGGTATTGTGCTCTACAGTGAAGCGCAGCGTTCCAGTGCATCACTTGGGATAGTGACACGTAGGTGTGAAAATGTACGGTCAGTGTTAAAAGCTTCAGAGTGTCTAGGCCGGCTAGAAGAGGCACTTGCCCAGCCACCATCTGGCACAGAGGGCAGCATCTGGCCCCTAGCCCTTACGTTTGACACGTGCACTAGAGGAAGAAGAAATTCCTCTACCTTTCTGTGAGCATAGCAAAGAGATAACATCGGGCTGCAACTGCATCACCTAAGCTCTCAGGCAATTGATTTTAAAATTTTATGGTCAGTCCCTTTAACTGCTTCTTGTTTTTTTAATTCTCTTTAGGGATGTGTTTTCCAGATCCTCCATTCGTTAAGACAACACCCAAGTTGGATCACATCATACCATTTTCAAGTCTCCTTCCGCTACATGTTGTTTCCAATGCTAACAGTCCTGAGCATGTTTTACTACGTCTGCCTACGACGCCGGGCCCGGCTAGCTAGTAGGGGAGAAATGATAAACAGCCGTAGAGCCATAGAAACAAACAGCCGTGCTTTGCCAACATGTGTTGAAGCTGTTCAGTATGCCAAAGAAGTTCTGGATTTTAGTTCTCACTATGGAAGTGAAAACAGTATGTCGTACACCATGTGGAATTTAGCTGGTCCTCCCAATGTTTATCCGAGTTCAGGGGATTTTACCCAGACTGCTGTGTTTCGGACGTACGGGACATGGTGGAATCGAAGTACCCGACCTCCTTTCAGAAGAACGCCACCAAGCTTCTTCAGTCAGGATTATGTAGAGCTTGCGTTTGAAGACCCTGTATATCCTACAGCAGTTCACATTCTAGAAACTTACCATCCAGGTTCAGTGGTGAGAATACTTGCTTGTTCAGCAAACCCCTATTCTCAAACCACACCTACAGAAGTCAGGTAAACGCAGCTTCTAGCTTCAGTTGGTTTATAAATCACACTTATTTGTTGTCCGAGTATTGAGCAGAATGAAGTGAGCCATAAGAATCCACCTTAATATGCAGTGTAAGGTGGAACACTGCATGTGCTAATGTTTATTGTGCTGTACAAGGTAACATACTGTACAGGGACCAATACAAACTAGATGCTACAAAGTTCAAACCCTTGTGGGCTTACAGTCTAAAGGATAGGGGGTGGTAACAATTTAGTGGTATCAGGTGAGAAATATGGTCGGATGTGGCAGATGTTTTTAAACTGGACCAACACCCGTTAAAATACTAACTTTTCCCTCTCTGATAGGCTGCTGATAGCAAGCACCTAACTGCACAGAACGCAGAATACTCACCTTCATTACGAGCCAGCGACGGGAAAGGAGTCCTGCGATTGGCCGCCTGGCAATGCCCCCCGAGGTTCTTGCTGTCAGCAGAGAGAGGGACTAACACCGTTAAAGTAATAATGGGTGTTGGCCCGGTTTAAGTTGGAGAGAGCAGGAGGTGGCTAGGGAGTGCATGAGAGAGGAGTCCAGAATGACGCCCTTTGCATTGTTAAGATTATTTACAGAGATTGTTTGGAGAATAGGGGTAAAAATAATCACCTTGGACCTGCAGCAGCCAGGAACAGTTGCATGTCAGAAGAGAATCTAGAACCTTTCATGGGCTCTGACGCCAATTATATCTGCAGCTGCACCAGGGCACCACAAGGAGTAGTGCGGTATTAAAGTAAGTATTTTTATACAGTTCTCAAAATTGCTCAGGGGTAGCAAACAGGGTGGGGAAGGTTCCTCGGTCCTATATGGATCTTGCCTACTCCACCAGTGAACACCAAGAGGGGTCTTCCTAATGGACGGAGTGTCTTGAAGAAAAGTTAGAGTAAGTCTCTGCAATGTCTTGGGTGGCATGAGGAGGTGTCTAAGGTTTATATGGGATCCCTGTGGGCCAGGAGGTTGACTTTAAAGCAGAACCTTACCCTCCGTTTTGTGCTCCCAGCCGCCTGTAAGACCCAACACTGAAGAGTCACTTACCCTTTCCATGTGGTGTTCAAACTAATGTGGACCAAGAAGTGGTTGCACACTGTGGCATGCAGCTGTTTCTGGGTGCATTTTTTTTTCGGAGGTTGTGCATATATGTATGCTGGCGCGAACACATAGGAGTTTGGTCTCTGCCTTTAACCCATCCATGCAGTCAAACTTTGGGTACACAAAACAGGGCAATGCAGGAAAAAGGTGGCATCCTACAATGGATGGGCGTGGCCACCGCAGAGCAAACAGCAGTGCTGGGGGGAGCGGGGCATGGGGCCTGAAGGATAAGCGGTGGACCCAGAAATACATCATCTTTAAATGCCCGCTGTGGGGAACGCCCAGGAAAACTCACCGGTCCACCGCGCACAGGCTCACGTCCAGTCAGAGCTGTTTGCCATGACATCTGGTAAAGGGCTCTGATAGACTTCATTGGGGACCACAAGCAGCCGAGGATGCAGGGGATGTGGCCGCTTTCACTCACAATTGTAAGTATTCAGAGCCGTTTGCTGAATTACATAGGCACGGCTTACGGCTCTGATTGGACGCGAGCCTGCGCATGTGCCGTTGGAACAGGGAAAAGTAAGCTGATACTAGCGATCTGGGGGATTTCATCTATCGGGGTAGCTAATCAGGTTTAGTGTGGTATGTCTAGTTTGCAGTGATCAGAGCTGGAAACCAGCTGTCTCTTTCATGGTGAGATGCAGGTGCAGCTCTGGAATTTGTAGCCTGTGATGATGGGCACTATAGCTGCATCTTTAAAGTGGACCAAAACCCTGATTCCCTCCCCCCGGTTCATCCAGAATCAGGATGCCCTGCTGTGTAAAAAAAAAAACAAAAAACCCAGGTTGCCCAGTACATCTTCTCCCCGATCCAATTGGGCATGCATATTCATGTTTGTGAATGTCTGGCGCAGGCATGCACCCTGCAAGGAAAAAAAATAACATTCACTTACCTTTTCCTGTAATTCATTCTGCCAGGTCTCCTATTCCCCCCGGGGGCCTCAGATTCCATTTATCCCCCCCTCCCTTCTTCCGAGAGGAAAGAGCCTGAAACAGTCCCTCTCAACCCTCTTTTCCCCCATTGGCGACTCTAGCCCCACCTTTTGTGGGTGGGGCGGATGACAATTCCATGATGTCACCCCACTTCTGGTCCGACAATCTTCAGTCATGCCGGTGATTGGCGGAGAGAGGGTAGAAAAGCAGGGAACTCTGATCCCCTGCCTCCCCACCCCGCTCCAACGATCACCAGCATCGGTCATTGGATTGGCAGGGGAGAGCAGATGATCAGAGGTGAGTAAAGAAAAAACATTAAATAAATGTCTGTGTGTTTTTTCTTTATTTTTTTTTCTTTAACATGTGAACTGTGTAGAGATGTGACTTATGGAAAGGTTAACATGTGACTTATGGAAAGGTTAATAAAGGGTTAATTTCACTGAGCCAGGTCAGAAAGCACAATAAAGGAATAAGCTTCCTGGTCCAAGGTGCTGATGACCCGCAGATGAGGGCTGCTGCTGGACTTGCCAAGTGTTGGAGTGCATTACGAATGGTCAGGCTGAGGGGAGCCCTCAGCCAGGTAGCTGTGTAGACTACAGGGTGCAGGTGGCACTGGGGCATTGAAGAACGCTACAGCAAGCTGTGTGGTCTACAGGGTGCAGGAGACACCAGGAGCAAGGCTGGCTAGAGGCTGCTTCTAAAAAAAAAAAAAAGTGAGACAGATGTCAGGGCTAAAGCCCCCCTTATTTGTAATGTAAGTAGGCCTGTGTGGTCAGAAAAAATTGGGGGCTCTGTGAAAACCGTTTGCTGTGAAGATTTGTATTTACCTGTATGCTGAAAAAAGCTTGCTTAAGTTGGGCTTTGTGGATGCCTAAATAAACCATTTTGAGTTAATTAACCCCTTGTATGCCTGTGTCTGTGCCCAAGAAGATCCCAGGAAGCTTACAGTTGCTAAAGGATCAATGAGACCCCTATACCAGTTCACAAGGCTTGGGGGGGGGGGAGAATCTGGAAAGTCACCTGCGGCTAGCGGATGACTTGCCATTAACCCCCGGTCTCCCTATAACCTGCCTCCCCAAAGCCTGGGGGGAGCAGAAAAGCGCGACAGGCCCGAAGGCTATGTGGGCTTGTAGCCTTTAGGGTCAGGGGGTCACCGAGGCTGGCCTCCATGCCCTGGTCTACAAGCCCCGCATAGCTGGTGCCCAGGCTGGTTATGCTGGGAAGGGGGACCCCACGCCAAGTGCTAATAATAGTGCAAATCAAGCCTAGTGTCCTATCAAAGTGATAAAAACTCAATCATAAAATATGAAACAATAATAGAGGAGGAATCAAACAATGTAAACAGGTACCTTGAAGAAGTGGCCTGTTGTTTTTGGCCTTTAAGGGTTTGCTCTGTTTTTAACAATTACACATAAAATAAAAAAAAATGACACTTCCCTCTGCTTTGGATATTATTGACGGCCTCATAATAGTTTTGTTTGTGTCGTATCTAGATGGGAGACCATTTGGGCTGGAGAACCTGTACATGTAAATTCACCTCAAGCCCGCCAATTCACACCATGTATAAAAGAAATCGATTTTCCAACAAACCTCCTCCGCCTGGAAACAAACAGTTCCCTTTTGGATTATTACACTGAACTGGATGCAGTGGAATTACATGGTGTGAAAGAGAAACCAATGCTCTCCCTAAAGACAGCCAAAATTGACATGAATGATTTGGATGATGATGAATATGAGGTGAAAAATGGCTGTGGCATTGACTGCCTTAGTAATCAGTTAAGTAGTGCCAGTCTCTGGGAATGGACAAATAATGGCTACTTTGACAAACTGCCTTATGAGGTAAGATTACAGATATTATGGAGTTGTATTGCGTATACAGAACTGTTCCCTGATAAAAGCAGAATCTAGGTCTGTTGACAAGCCTCCCCAATTTTGGAAAGGGGGGCATCAGTGGAGGCTAGTAAGCGGACCTTATTTTCACTATCCTGGGTTTTGGGATGCCCTGCAGCGTGCCTTTCTTCAAGCTCACAGCACAGGTGCGGCTCTCCTAACCAACAGGTGCGGCTCTCCTAACCATTTCTGAGTGTGCACATTATTGTGCAGCTGAAGAAGCTGAATGAAATCCTAGTCGCACACAGCATCCTCTGGCTGTGAACAGCCATGCAGTTACGGCAGGTGGGGCCACCCACAGCCAGGATGGGATGCAAGTGATGCTGCCAGCCATGCATGCACCATGGGCCCATTTAATACTGTTTAAGTCCTATTTGACAATCTAGGTAAGCAATATTGCATTATCACAATCAAAAGCCTCTTATTGGTAGTTCAGAGCCAGCCTATACCTGCTTCCCTGGGCTAGGGGTCATGGTCTGCATGGGATAAAAAGGTGAGTATAGCTTTTTCTCTGCTCATCCTTCAGGACAACCCACGGAAAGTGTGGTCCCTCCCCCTGTGAGGAAACACAAACTGAACAGAGGTTAAGCTTAACAGTTCAGGGAAGTCGCTGCGAAGACTCTCCTGCTTCTAAAAACCTTAGACTGGATCATCGATTTAGAATAATCAAATCTGATACCAAACCACTGTTGCAGATTTCTCAGGCACAATCTAGACGGCCTCTATCAGAAAAATCAGCTTTCTAAGGAAAAAATTCACAATATTACAGCAGTGAACCAGCATTTCCTCAGGATCCCACAGGTTTCTCTACGAGAAATCATGACTTTGCTTGGTCTCATGATGGCTGCACTTGCGGCAGTTCCATTGGCTCAGCTTCACATGAGAACCCTCCAGAGATTTCTTTTGTCTACTTAGGACAGGTGCCCAGACTCATTAGATCAGAAGGTTCAAATAGGAAAGGATGTACTAGAAAGCCTCCGTTGGTGGACAGACCCCGAGATCTTAAAAAGAGGAAGTCTGTGGAGACAAAGGATCCTGTAATGATTACAACAGATGCCAGCTCTTAGGGTTTGGGAGCACCACCTGGACACTATGTCCAGGGGCAGTGGCCAACATGCATAGCCAGGAAATCCTCCAATTACAGGGAACTAAAGGTGGTAAGACTGGCATTGGAGCACTTTTTGCCAATAAGTTTAGGCAGAGATGTCCAGATCCACTCCGACAATGCGATTACCCATAAAAGTCCAGAACCCTTTAAAGGTTTTTTTCGACTTAGGACCTAACCATTGTTTTTAAAGGGGCTACTGGAATCGCCACCTCTTTCAATAGGTCCCAAGACATATTGCTCCTGACTTTACCAGCTACGACAGGAGCAGAGAATGATCTATCACTGTTAGATGTGAGAAGATCTCCGTTCATTTATTTGAAAAGACCTAGAGTGGAGAATATCGGAATACCTTTTGATAATTTTTAGGCCTAACTGACTCTAAATCCACTATTTCAAGGTGGATTAAACAGACTATTGTGTAGGCCTATATATCCAGAGCAGATCCTCTGGAGGTCTCAGGAAAATTCAACAAGCACTATGGCCCTGATTCATTAAAGGTCGAATTCAAATTTTCGTTTGGTTTTTTGAGAAAAATACTGCGATTTTGCGAGCGAAAATTCCACGTGCGATTCATCAACTTAAAATAGTGTTTTTTTCCCAATTAGTGCGAATTTATTTCGAGTGTTATCAAGCGGATGCGAAAATTTTTCATTAGTCGAATTTAGTGTAGATTTTGCGATCGCAAAATATTTCAGGCGATTCAGCTGCCATTGATTACCTGCACACATGCTTTAAATTGTGGTGTTTCACACAAATTTTTTTAGGTTGCTCACAGGAGGAGAGAACTCTGTTGTGGAGGACAAAACTGTCTTGCTATTGGACCATGGAGCCTTTTTATTCTCTGCGTTCAGTTTGAGCATCTGGATGGTCATATGCAGAGGAGAAGGCACAGATTGCCTGTTCCTAGGGCGTTTCAACAGCGGTTACATATTGATAATTTATCTGACCGTGCACTGTTTGAACTCACCAGATTGAATCGGACAGGTTTGCATGACTTATATATCCGGCTGCACCCCTATTTGACGCCTTTCAGGCGAATTTAGGATACCCTCTGTCTGAAACCTTCTGGCCCCAAGCATCTATACACTGTAATCCGCAGTAAGCAGACAATGGCAAGGAAAGGTTTGTGCCATCAACGAGGACATGGGACATGCCAAGTTGGTCTTTAAAAGTCCAAGGCCAGTTGATGAGGTTTCTGGTCCACTTGAATATAGGGTATGCAGCTTCACAGCAAGTTATACTGACAATTTGGAAGGCCACCAATGTCAGCTATGTTTGTCGAATGGCAAGACATCTTAAGAAGTGTCATTCAAGAAAGGGAAAGGAGAACTTGTTGGTCAGAGCACAGGCATTTGTGAGAGAGGGGGGTGAGACAGGCAACCCAGCCAACCAGCCAAAGCAGTGGACACACACAGCACCAGGAGCAGCGCGGGGGGGGCGGCAATATGCCACCTTATAAACATACCTGCCTGCTGATGCATCTCATCATCGCATTGCTCGCCTCCCTGCTGACAATTTCTCCTATTTTCCGCACTGTATGTGAAGGTCTTTTCCCCACCAGATTGGGGGGAGGGCAGCACAGTTTCACATAAACTGGAGGGCACACAGCACATCTATGCATGTAGTCTGCAGCATCTGTAGCAGAGAAGCGCTTCTCCTCTCACGTGACCACTTGTTACACTAAAACATCTGGGAGATGCATGCCGAGAAAAGCTGTTCTTCTGAATGCGGTCTTCCTCAGGTTTCCGTGGGCACTCCCTCTTCCTAGGGTCTGTGCAACCCGTGTTGATTAAAGGGAACACTGCTCTCTTGAACACTCTCCTCCACCCAAACACTTTGGGCTTGATTCAGGTTGAATTTGAATTTTCGTGTGTTTTTTTGAGAAAAAGGTGCGATTTTGCGCGTGAAAATTCCACGCGCGATTCAACAACCTTGAAAGCTGTTTTACTTTCGTTTTTGCTAATTCAATTCAAGTGAGAGAAAAAGCACTCGAAAATAATTCAATTTTCGAAAATAAATAATTTGTGTGGAATTTTTAAGTGAAAAAGAATTCTAGTGATTCAGGTGCCATGAATTGGCTCCACACATTAGTTAAATTCAAGTGTTTCACACAAATTTTTTACAGCAGCTTTCAGGAGGAGAAAAGTCTATTTTCGGACTTCCACCATGGAATCCTTCTATCCCCTGTGCCTGCAAAAGCCCATAGTGCACCATAAGGAGGCCTAGGAACATGAAATTGTGTAAAATTATGTTTAATATAGCCCCCTATACATATTAGCAAAAACATTTATCTGAAATAAATCGTAGTGGCACACACAGGACAGAGGACATGTCATGGTGAGGAACAAAATAGATGAGGCTCAATGTGCTTTCTGGATGCCTGAGTGCAGCCTGGATACAACTATCCCTGGGCTCCATGAGGAAGACACATGAGCACAGTAACATGTGCGTTGTTTTATTTTCTACATTGCATGCTGCTGCACAACTTGATAAAGTGATGTAAACAATACCTAACGAACGAAATCCAGGATTTTTACTATCCTGGGTTTTGGTCCGGCCCCCCCCCCCTGCTGTGTGAAACCCCCCAGATCACCGATGCCAACCCACCTTTTCCTGGTCCTACGGCGCATGCGCGGCCGTTCATCCAATCAGCGCACGCGGAGCCGCTGACGTCACGTCGCCTAAGTCTTCGTCTGATGCCAAGCTCCAAGAGTGCTGGCGGCTGCATCCCCGCTTCCCTCTAACAGGAAGCGTTCCCGTGCTGGGCATTCACAAATGCCTGGCACGCACCCTGCTTGAGGGATAGCGGGGATGCGCCCGCGGCTCGCGCATGCTCCGTTGGACCAGGAAACAAGGTAAGTGTATGGAGCGACCTGGGGGTTTCACATAGTGGGGCATCCTGATTTTGGATGCCCCGGGTGGAGGAAATCAATCGGGCCAGGTATCCGATCGGCGGGGGTTTTGGTCCACTTTAAGAAACGCTAAGGCCACGTAGTGCCGGATGAGTGTCAGGTGAATGTCAGGTCACAGTGCAATAGGTGTATTTATCAAATCCGAAATCCAGAGCGTCTGTGATAGTGCCAGGTAGTGTCCCATCTATCATCAGCACCCACGCTGAGCTCCCCATAGTGCCAGACCAGGTGCTCACGCTGCACTGTGTGGCCTCATCTCATACATTTCAATGGGCTGGGATGGTTATAATTACTTTGGCCACTTTTGTTAATTTTTGGGGGGCTGGTGCATGTGCCACAGGATTCCTGGGCTGCTTGGAATTGTTTTTGGAAGTATTTTTTTGCACTTTTGTGTTGCACAGCAAACTTGTGATTTAGGCCGTGCAAATCATGTGTCCTGTCTTTCATGTTTCCCCAATGCAATTCCCGGTATTATTTTTCTGTCCCCAGCCCCCCCAAAAATAAAAACGGGGTTTACCACAGGGACAGGATGCCTGGAATCCCCTCCTGACAGTCCCCCCCGGGCACTGTTTTTTTTGGTTGAAGGACGCTGTTCCCAGCCGATGCTAGGGGTTACAGCCGCAGCGGCTTCAATAAGCCGTGTGCTGACCTGACCCGCCGGCTTGGAGGGAGCGCAGGCATATCGCTGCCTAGCTCCCTGCTGCAGACAGGTGCGGGTGCAGATAGACCAAAACCGCTGTGTGAAACCCCCCCGGTACCCACCTTTATGGGGGGCCTATTCTTGGTGGTTCCACAACATCTCTGAGGCTGAGGCATGCTCCTGCATCCAGCCCCTCAGATAAACTGAGCATGGGAGCGCACCACAGACTGCAGGGAGGCCAGGGATATACTGAGACCCATGAATATGGCATGGGATCCCGGAAAGGTATTTGTGGGGGTTCCCGGGGTGTTTTACACATCAGAACATCCCTAATAGGGATGCCCCAGGTATTGTAAGTTGCCCATTAGTATTGTAAGTGATATTTTAGACCCCATGGCTGCGAATCTTCCTCTTTAAAGTGGACCAATCACTACCTGAAGGCCCTGAAGTCTAAAAGGCTCCCCGGTATTCCTGCTGATGTCCAAACGCAGGGTGGCATGCACTCGACGCTGGATCCAAAACAGCCTTATACTCTACATTAGTATACATAGCATAAAGCACTGTTTGGATAAGCGCATGCACTGTGGGAACAGCAAAAAAGTGACTGGAGTGGGAGTTCTCAGGGGTTTGAAACAGCAGGGTATCACGATGCCTGTAGGGCAAGCATAGTGAAAATCCTGGTGATTGGTCCACTTTAAAGTGGAACAAAACCCGCAATGCCCCCTAGGTGAACCCCCGCCAGAATGCCGCTATTCACTCAGCTCTTCCTTGTTCCAATGATGCATGCCCGGGCTTTCGTCCACTGACAGCTGTCTGCCATGACTATGTCATTTGCCAGACAGCTCTCATTGACTTTAATGGGGAGTGCACCCTGACACATCCCCAACAGCACCCGCTCCTCCCTATATGAATGGATGGCTAGGGCAGAAGCAAGCACCAGCCACCGGGGGGATGCACCAGCATGCGCTCTCTATTAAAGTCAATGAGGGCCCAGGCAGATGCCTCGCATTGGACGAGAGCCTACACATGCGCCATTCGAACAAGGCAAAACAAACTCCTAATCCGGCCAAATCCCTATCCATGTGCCATCCCACTGTGTAAAACCTTTATGGATCACCTGTATACTCACCTTGCCTGTGGTCCCACAGCTCATCCCCGGTTTACCACAGTTGGTGTTCAGCCGGGAGCTCAGCCAGACAACCTGGGTGCAGGACCACACACATCAAGCAAATGGAAACTGGGGATGCTGTTCACTCCTCGCTCTCTATGCCATGCTTTGTGGGCAAATAGAATTCTATGCCCTGCGTTAAAGTGGACCAAAAGCAGCTATGAAATCGATAAGACTCCAGGGCCACCTGGTTCTCTCTCCTTTGGGCCCCCGTTTAATGATTTGTGAATAGCTGGCACGGGCATGCCCCCAGCTAGAGGCTAACAGGGATGCGGCCATCGGTGCACTCGCCTTCATCAGGACGATGAGACCTCTTGACAGCTGAGCAAAGCAGAATGGAACCAAGTACACTGACTGCCTGCGCATGCGCCGTTGCATTGCCAGTCATGTAAGTTTTCCAGGCAAACCGGGGGGTTCACATAGTGGGTCATCCCAAATTGAGTACCAAAACTCAGGATATTTAAAATCCTGGGTTTTGGTGCACTTTAAATTGGACCAAAACCCACGGCGATTATAGATTTCTGGGCTGATCAATTCCCTCCCCCAGGGGCATCCAAAACATCCCCACTGTGTGAAACCCCCCAGGTCGCCCATAAACTCACCTTCTTTCCCCGTCCAACAGCGCATGCGCGACCCACATCCCCGCCATCCCTCTAGCAGGGCACGTGCCAGCGCCAGGCATTTATGAATGGCTGCTGCGGGCACACTCCCTGTTAGAGGGAAGCAGGGGATGCGGGCGTCGGCGCGCTGATTGGACGAGAGGCTGCGCATGCCCCGTAGGACCGGGAAGAGTGAGTTGGTTCTGGCGACCTGGGGGGGGGGTTTCACACAGCGGGGCGTCCCCCAAGGGCAAGGTCCAAAGCCCAGGATAGACAAAATCTAGGGTTTTGGTCCATTTTAATGTGTGGTGAGTATACCGGTCATCCCATGGGGATTCACAGAGCCGCACAAGTGAGGTGACACAAGGGGCCCGCTGGAGCTGAATCACTAGATTGTTTTTTGCTTGTAAATTATTTTCGCAAATCGAATTATTTTTGATTGCTTTTTCTCTCACTCGAATTGAATTAGCAAAAACGAAAGTAAAACTTTGCTGAATCGCGTGTAGAATTTGCGCAAAATCGCACCTTTTTCTCAAAAAAAATGCGAAAATTAGAATTCAACCTTTAATGAATCAAGCCCTATGTCTGTAAGACAGCAATGTGGTCTTCACCCCAGCCCTTCCTCAAGCACTATAGGCTTAACCTCCTTTCTGCAAAACATCAGTCCTTTGGTAGAAGGGTCTTACTAGCAGCTTCCCACCCCTAAATTATAATTACTTGCAAATCCTCTTCATGGGTTGTTTTTTATGAGTATATCTTATATTGCTTGATTTAGACTGAAGTGGAGGGGAAGGAGTGGGTGGTTTTAACCTCTGTCCAGTTTGTGTTTCCTTCCAGGGGGAGGGACCTCTCTCTCCATGGGTCTTCCTGAAGGATTTTTTTTTTTTATTTGCCTGAAAATCATCTTTAAGCAAATTACACCAGAGCCCAAAAAAAAATGCCAGAGTGTGACAGGATCCCCCACCAGAGGCCTCACTAGACATTTTCCCGAAGAGTAAAAATACTCGGATGCGGGATGCCCCCTTGTGTGAAACCTTTCACGGCTCCGATAATCACCTTTCCTCATTTCAATGGTGCTTGAGCCAGCTCTCCTCCAATCAGAGCCGCACGCTGAACTGACGTTATTCAGCAAGGTGACTGAATATTGGGGACTGAGAGCGACCGCATCCTCGGGCTGTGTGCACACTCCTGCCCTAGCCATTCAGATAGGCTGAGGCGTGGGCGCAGGGCAGCAGGAGATGGGCCACTCTCACTCACTATTCACTTCAATCAGAGATGCTCGCCGATTGACGTCAGTTCATTGGGTGACTAAATGGACGTGAGCCAACGCTGCCGCTGTTGGAATTTTGAAAAGGTGAGTCTGAATGCGCCGATGGCAGGGGGTTCACACAGTGGGGCATCCCATTTCAGGATGCCCGTGAGCATGGAACAAAACCCGGGAAAGTGAAATGCAAGGTAACATTCCTAGAGCATACAGCGATGAGTCCATGCAACTAAGTGACCCTGGGACATCCTAATTCGGTATGCCCCATTGTGTGAGCCCCCTGCAGGGGCCAGGAATAGTTTACTTTTCCATGATAACGGCGCAGGTCCCCGGTATCCATGCACCGTGAGTGCGTCGGAAAGGTAAATGGTGTGGGCAGTCTTGGGTTTTGGGATGCCCCAGGGACAAGGACCCGATAGTCAGGATAGTAAAATCCTGGTGATGGGTCCACTTTAAAGTGAAACAAAACACTGAGATGACCTTTCTGATGCATCCCAAAATCAGAATGTCAACCCCCCCCCTCCCCCCATGTCGCTGCAAAACTCACCTTTGCCCTGGCTTTCTCGGATGAATGCCCAACTTCTCTGGGCTCAGACAGGCTCCCTCTTCCTGGGGTGCATCAGCCTTCAATCTGATTACTTGTTAATATGCCATGAAAATGGCTCTGATTGGACGAGAGCCCAAGAATGCACTGTAGGACTGGGAAAAGGTGAGTAAATTATAGGCAGTCTGGGGGTTTTCACACAACGGAGCATCCCACATCAGGAGGTAGTGCAGTGGACGTGCACAGTCATCAGTAACTTTGCCAACTCATTACTGGCAGTAACTCCTGTTAGGTTGGCTCTTGTCTGGGCATGGAGAGATGCAGTCAAGGCTAAATATATTTACAGAGATAAAACAAAAAAGTCATGGCTCCTTTTGCCATCTGACATTGACATCCCTCCAACATGTTGTCAACTGTTGTGGGCATTGTGAGGAAAGGGTAAGCAGGGGGTCTGAAAATTGGCGATCATCGGCAGTCCCCACAGCTGAAGCATGGCAAAGCCCCTGTGATACCCATTCTGGTTGCCACCGGGAATGCTGTCACACTGCCCCTAACCAGGAAGTGAATCGGTGAAAAGATCTGCTCACCTGTTGCAGGTGAGGAGCAGCATGGCAGCCATGCAGATGGGTGCCCCCCCTCCCCATGTCACGGATCCTGTTCCCTGACCCAAACATTAATATGTGGATTGCCAGCAGATCCTGTACTCTACTCTAAAGTGAAAATGGCGAGCTCCAGATCCTATACACTGAGCACCAACAGTCCCCCACTATCCAAAATCTTTAGGTAACCCTCCAGGCCAAAACATCAGTATGTGCCAACAGATCTCTCAAGCTCAAAATAATGAGTAGGTCCTCAGCTGATTCAAGCTCAGAGCAGGGGAAAGGTTCTAGATGGCATGCAGGTAGATTAAGGTCTAAGGGGAGAGGTATTTTCTTAATTTGGAGATTAAATATTGTAGAAGGGAATCAGGGGAGTTACAAATCTGGAGTGGTGGGGGGCAGGGACCTAAAGAATTTTCTACCGGTGCGGAACATGTGGTTATCTAGAGCTAGAGAATACTTAGATTAGACTTGGCACAGGGGGTGAAGAGGCAACAATTAACATGTAAGGAGGGGTTTATGGAGGCATGAAGGGGGGCATGGGATGCAGGGGGGGTGCAAAAGTACTAGGGTGATGGACCTAGAAGGGCGCCAAGTACACTTGTGAGGGGGAAGGGAAATGTAATTGAAGGGGATGTTATTTAAGTGATGTGGATGGGAGAAGGGTGCAGCCAGTGACATCAGTGCAGAGATTTTGAAGGGATGTAGGGTGTAAAGTCTGCATGTCTAATTCCCAAATTATAGAGGCACATGTTGCTGCCCGGTCTTATAGAGGGAGAGGGGTGTAAGGAATATGGTGGGGGTATAAACTGTAACACTTATGGAGTGTTAGTGTAGCACTTTATGGAGGGATGGCAAGGAGGCCAGGAGCCTGGGATAGGTTGGGAGAACCCTGTAGGGTACTCCGGGAGGAAGCTGTGGGGGGGGGGGGCGGGTACTACCTGGATACTTAGGGTGGAGAAAGGGGGTGCCATCCAGATCCGTGGGAGAGTGGGGGGGTCAGCAGAGAGGAATCTTGCAGGAGGGCTCTGTTGCTTCCCTGCTCCCGACAGGCTGCCACATTGCACAGTTAGGGAAGCAACATGCAGGAGTCTGGGCTTTAATTTTATGTATGGCAGAGCGCCTTCTGCCAGCACTATACGCCCACTGCCCTCTCCAGCAGTGTCAATAAGCCTTATCAGTATAACGTCACCCCACAGGAATAGTGCGGGGGGGGGGTTGCAATGGGGCCTGGCACTTTCCCAACCCCCATCTGAATCCGTTTATCTTCAAATTTCCACAGTGCACATTGCGGCTGAGAAGTGGACAGTGGAGTATAGGCAAGCAGGGAGGGGGTCATATTCGCGAAGAGGTTAGGACATGCTGTTTCTGATCCAACGTTGCTCAGACAAGTGAGATGACACGCGTGTCCCTTGTCTGTTCCACTGAAGACATGGTACAGCATTTCCGAGCCTCTTCGTATCACTTGTCTGTCCATCGTCCTCTGTACTCTCTGCTGTCTCCTCAAACACTGCATCAGGGAGATGGCACAGTGCGAGGGCGATTTTAAACCAGGCGGCTAGCGACGTAAGAACTGTAGTCGCAGGGAGTGAGCGACTGTCACTCCAATTCGACCACCTGACCCAAGACTGTCACAACCACAGCCATGGTAAATATGGTTCCAAAATCGCCATTTTCACCCCCAGCAATCTTGAAAGCAGACTTTCTCAGTACAGAAAGCAAGGCTGTCCTCTTGATTTCGCTACAGTTTATGAGGTGTATTTCTTCTGTAGCCATTTTTATGTACTTTCTTGCTCTTGCACTCATTTTGTAATAGGATATTTAAAAAATGTCCAACAGATTGGCAGTCGAAAAACAAAATGCTGCTAAATCGGTGTATAATTTTGGAGCAAAGTCTTTTTATATATGAACCAGGGGCATCTGAGACTAGGTTTACTTTAGACAACTGCTAATATTGCCTTATTAATCTGTATCTGTTTTTCTGGCAGCTAATTCAACTGATCATTAGCCACCTGTCACTTCCAGACCTGTGTCGCTTGGCTCAGACTTGCAAACTTCTTTATCAGCACTGCTGTGATCCTCTACAATACACTCACCTTAGTTTACAGCCTTACTGGGCCAGTCTGAATGATGCCTCTCTGGAGTACCTGCTGCCAAGATGCACATTGGTCCAGTGGCTTAATTTATCCTGGACTGGAAACCGAGGCTTTATCTCTACCTCAGGATTTAGCAGGTAATTTAGCTTTTAAGATTGAGGTGTGCTGTACTTGATTGCTAATTTATCCTGAGCTGGAATTTTATTTCATTATTGTATCTTAACATTTCTAAAGATGCTTAACTTTTGTTGAGTCAGGCGGTGGTCAGTGAGTATAAAAAAAAAAAAAACCTTTTCCAACTATACAGCACGTCCTGTTTCACCAAATTCTTTACGCTTGGGATATACGCCACAAGGTGGCGCAGTGGACTGCAGAAGAGACTTGTGGCGTCTCCCGACTCCATAAAAGGACAGGAACCTCCCACAAATTCCCAGTTTTCCTTCTGCAGTCTGGAATGCGAAGATAGAAGATGGCTCTCTATATTACGCAGGCGAGCGGGGCTTATCAGCCTGTGGCCCTGCAGGACTATTTCCACCCGTTCTGGACCCACTGCCTCCCAGCCTCGGCTGCCTGGTTCGGGTGAAGGTAGGACAGGGTCAGGTGCTGGAGGAGCGCTGCTCCAACTGCAATCCCTGTACCTACAAGGGTAGGCGGTTCAGGTTTATGGTGAGCCTTGTGGGATTCCTGCCTTTAGTGTGGGCCTTTCCCTCCCCTCCTCCCTAGCTAAGCATGCCTTGGGTGCGCCTATCGTTGCTCTTCCCCGCCTCGCTCTCTCCCTGGGGAGCTCTCCGGGAGTTGGGGGAGCGGTAGGCGGTGTGGTTTCACATTGTATTTTATCTGTCTTTTACTTGTATTGTCCTCACTCGCCGCCGCGCCGTTTTGTACGGCGCTCCGCGGCTGGGGGCAACATTCTCCTCATGTTTTACTGCTCTTTCATTGGCGCTGGGGGGTCACGTGGAGCGCTCTTCGGGGGGCGGGTCCCGGATGACGTTTTTTGCGTCATACCTCCGCGGCCCACTCCTCAAGGTTCTTAGGGGCGCCATTTTGGTTCTCCTGACCTGTGGTACTGCGGCGCGCTGCTGGCCTGCCTGGATGTGTGATCGGCGTCTTGGTCCGTGATTCCCCTTCGGGGTTGTATTGTGCTGTTGTCACCACATTTTGGGAATGTTATGTGTGGTTTTCTTATGTCTTTCAGGCGGGATAAACGTGTCTGTGGTTTCTCCCGGCCCTCTTCCCTTCCGTCTCCCACCTTCCCTAGCGGGGTTTTGGGGCATCCCGGGTGGCTCTTGTTAGCCTTAACCCTATACTGGCCAGTGTGCCCACTCTAATCACCATATCGAGGCTTCCGGGGATAATGTGCTTGGGGTTCCTTCGAGACAAGCCCAGATGTGTGCTGCGTGTGGGGTATCCCCTGTGAGGGACGGTGTCAGGGTATGTGTGCCCTGCGCCCAGAAGGTACTTGCGCTGCAGTCTGGGTTGCCTGCTACGCTGCCCAGTTCTGCGCCCCCTCTACATCATCTACCCCCCCCCCCGCGCCTGCATTTGACCCCTAGTGAGGGACATGCTAGTGGGGAATCTAACTATGACTTGGCCTTGCGGGTGGCCAGCCTGGAAAGGCTTATGGCTGGGCCGGTCCCCCTTAAGGCTTCTGGCAAGAAGCGGCATTTAACTCCCGCTGTTTCCCTTTTTCCTGAGGAGGATGAGGGATAGTTTTCTTTCTCTGGCCTGTACCCCCTAGAAGAGGGGGAACTTTTCTCTGATTCTGATTCCTCTGAGGAGCAGCAGGAGGTTTATGGTGGTACTGGGTCTCCTTTTGGAGAAGACCCATGGTCTCCTGAGGATACTGACAGGCTGTTGACTAACATTTTTGAAGTACTGTGTATTACACCTCCCTGTCCCGGCTAAAAGGCAGCAGGGTTAGCTTTTTCGCTGTGTTAAACAACGCTTGAAGTTCCCTGAGCATATCTATTTTAATAATTTGGTGCTCAAGGAATGGGAACGCCCTAGCAGATTGCCCGCGGTGCCTAAGAGTTGGGACAGGAGGTATCCATTTCCTGCTGATATGGTTAAGCGCTGGTCGTGTCCCCAAGAGGGGGATGCTCCCGTGCTTGCGTTGTCCAATACCTCAGTCATGCATTCCCCTTCTACTCTGAGGGATGGTGAGGACCGGCGTGTTGATCAGCTGGCCTGTCACGCATTTGCTTGTGCAGGGACTGCGCTGTGCCCTGTGTGTGCTTCTGCCATCACGGCTCTTGCTATTAAAGGGCTACTCAAGTGCCTTCTGGATAATGCTTCGGATGCCAATAGGGGGGAGGAGTATAGATCCCTCCTGCTTTGCTATGAATTTGCGGCATTCATTCTTTCTGCTAAGGATGATGCGGTCAGGATGTGTGGTAAGACTTCTGCCTTTTTGGTGGCTATACGCCGCTCTGTTTGGCTGCGTCAGTGGGCGGCTGATAATGCTGCTAAGAAGGCTCTCACTGGCTTCCCCTTTACTGGGCTACGGCTCTTTGTGGAGTGTCTGGATCTGTTTGCTAAGGATGGTAGGCTGCCTCAGCGCAGGAGGCAGCCGCGGCCCTTTCGGGGGGCTGGTTCTTCCCTCCCCTCCTTCCGTGCTCCCAGGTCCAGTCAGGGTGCACCTTTTGCGGGGGCACATAGAGACCCTTGGGGCCGGGGTAGAGGCTGTGGTCATCCCGGTCTCTCATGGGGTCCCAAGTCCAAATCTTCCCCCAAGCCTCCTCAGGCATGAGGAGGCGCCCTCACCCATCCGGGTGGGGGGACGGCTGCGGCTCTTTGCTCACGTTTGGAGACTGCGCGTCTCAGACCGGTGGATTCAGGAGGTGGTGTCCTCCGGGTACAAGATAGAGTTTGCAGCCTGGCCGCCCCCAAGATTCATCAGATCCCGGATGGTTCAAAATCCCTTGTCGGCTGATCTCTACAACAGGTCAGGTCCAGGGCCAGAATATGAGGGGGGCGCAAGGGGCCTCCACCCCTTGCACGCACGTCTTCCTAGGGATGACGCTGGCTGCTGTGGGATGTCTTCACTGGCTGTAATGAGAGATGCTGCTCACTGGCTGGAATGAAGGATGCCCCTCACTGGCTGGAATGAGGGATGCCCCTCACTGATTGTAATGGAGGGATGCCCATCACTGGTTGTAATGGAGGGATGCCCATCACTGGTTGTAATGGAGGGATGCCCCTCACTGGTTGGAATGGAGGGATGCCCCTCACTGGTTGGAATGGAGGGATGCCCCTCACTGGTTGGAATGGAGGGATGCCCCTCACTGGTTGGAATGGAGGGATGCCCCTCACTGGTTGGAATGGAGGGATGCCCCTCACTGGTTGGAATGGAGGGATGCCCCTCACTGGTTGGAATGGAGGGATGCTCATAGAAAGCCTTTAAAGGGGATCAAAACCCTCCCCGGGCTTTTCTGTGGCCGCTCACGCTCCTGTGCCTGAATGGCGTACTGGGGATACGGCCAGCCTGCTGCACCTCGTCACAGAGGCACCTTTGAGAGAGACTATTGGTTCTCTTAAAAAGTGCTACAGGGCGTGGCTTCAGCATTAAAAAACCCTGTTTTCTTTGAACCATTTCTGGGTTTCCATCTGCTCAGAAAGGGACTTCTGCTTCAAAGGCTATTGGTAAAAAAAAAAAAAACGTGAGGGTGTCCGTTCCAGGAGTCAGAGGGCAGGACTGGCCTGGACGTGGTTACATGTTAACGCTCCTCTGGGTCCAGTGGTTGCTTATGGCGCCTAGCCTCGGCACTCATGCATTTCAGCAAACTGTGCAGCTGGCTGGTTTCTGTCTGCAACAAAAAAAACCCAGGCTGCAGCGGTGCAGATCCCGGGGCATCTACAGCGGAGGAGACAAGCCAAGAGGATGCCTCTTCAGGAAAGTTGGTGAGGCGTATACATCTGATGTTGGTTCACATGTATTTAGTCTTCCCTACATGTCACCTTAGAGTCTACTCCCTTAGAGTCTACTGTCCCTTTATACTTCCAGCCCTTATACCTGGTTGCTATATATAATGTGAAGGACAAGGATGTCCTCCTAGGGCCGTGCCACCATAGACTGAAATGGTTAGATTCTGCCTGCAATATTCCACTATTTTGTTTGTTGAAATTGTGAACAAAATGCTTGAAGCTGTCAGCTTAGAAGGGATTGCATTACTATGCGGATATAGTCTCTTCACTGGAAATTTTCAGGGCCAGAGCATCCCAGGCCCCCCCCTTCTCCACTGAAGTAGAGGACTTTGAATGGGGAGCTGCCAGAGTGCCGGGTCATTTTATGTTGTGTCTTATTGTTTTCCTATTCTGGGATTTAAACAAAAAAAACTTTTCTTTATTGCATGGCACGGCCTGCTTCGTATTCATAACAGTTGGGTTATTCCGCCACAAGGTGGCGCAGTGGTACTGCAGAAAGCTGTGGCATCTCCCGGCCCCCTATAAAAGGGGGATCAACCATACAGTTCCCAGCGTTTCCTCTGCCGTGAAAGGCTATCTCTCTTGTGCAGGTGAGCAGGGCAACCAAGCCTGCGGCCCTGCACGTCTATTTCCACCCGTTTCTGGACCCTCACTGCCTCCCAGCCTTGGCTGACAGATCGGGTGAGGGTAGAAGAGCACTAGGGTCAAGTGCTCCTGGAGCGCTGCTCCAAGTCGCAGTCCCTGTTCCACAAAGGGTAGCCGACCATAGGCTTCATGGTGAGCCTACTAGGGATGCAGAGTTCCTGTCCTGGCTTCTGAGGGGGTGAGTGTTTTCTTTTCCTTCAGGGGTCCTACCCCCCCTCCTGGCCTGGATACTCGCTGCTGCCTTCTCGTCTCTCTCTCTCCCCCCCTCCCCCTCTCTGACTTTGTTCGGGGGGGGGGACATGTTGTAGCGGCGAGTGGTGTTTGTTGTGGTGTTTTTTGGCGTTTACAGTGTGTTTTTTGGTGTTTTTAGCCCGCCGCGCCGCTTTGTACTGCGCTCCGCGGCTGTGGGCGCTATAACCTGTGGCGTATTTGCTTTGTCATGGCGCCGGCGGGGTCACGTGGGCGCCGTTTTCACGCTGTTCGGGAGGGTGGGGCCGGGGGATGGCGTGTAGTGCGTCGTCCCCCCGCGGCCCACCCCTTGAGGTACCTCTGCCGGCGCCATTTTGTATTAGCTGCACGTCTGGATTTCCCCCTTCTGGGCTGCAGCGCTGTTTCCTTCGGTGTGTCGCTTCATCCTGCGGTCTGTGCCTTGGTGACCCTGCGGTGTCCTTGGT
Source organism: Gastrophryne carolinensis (assembly GCA_027917425.1). Taxonomy (NCBI): domain Eukaryota; kingdom Metazoa; phylum Chordata; class Amphibia; order Anura; family Microhylidae; genus Gastrophryne; species Gastrophryne carolinensis. The sequence goes on along the minus strand of CM051237.1, from coordinate 249,743,111 downwards.
CCGTGAGTCCCCCTTGGGGTTTTTTTTCTTATTGGCTTCGTTGGGCATGTGCTGTGGGTTGCTCATGTTTCGTTTTTTACTTATGTCTTTCAGGCGGGATACCAGTGGATTGTGGTTTCTCCCGGCTCTACTCCTTCCTCCCCCTCATCCCCCCACCCATTTTTGCTTATCTTGGGGCATCCCGTGGGAGGGCATCCCGGGTGGCTTTTGTATTAGCCTTTACCCAGCGCTGGCATATTGTGCCTGTGTTAATCACCATATGTAGGCTTCTGGGGATAGCGTGCTCGGGGGTCCTTCGGGGCAATCCCGGCTGTGTTCCATGTGCAGGGTATACCCTATCAGCAATGATGATGCGGTGTGCGTGCCGTGCGCTTAAAGTGTCCTTGCGCTCTAGCTTGGTTTGCCTGCATCGATTCCCAGTTCTGTGCCCCCTTCGGCATCACCTACCCTCCCCCCCTGCTGCAATTAGCTCCCAGTGAGGGGGATGCTAGCAGGGGGTCACAATCTAATCTGGCACTTCGTGTGGCCAACATTGAGAAGCAGCTTGCCGGGCCTATTCCTTGGAAGGCCTCGGGCAAGAAGCGGCACCTGACTTCCACTCCCTCACGCTCCACTGAGGAGTATGAGGAGTTTGATGCCACTGGGGGACTTTATTCCCTAGAGGAAAGGGAACTGCTCCAGGACTCTGACTCCTCTGGGGACCAGCAGGAGGGTTGCATTAGTGACCCTGGGTCTGCGTCCGAAGAGGAATCATGGTACCCTGAGGACACTGATAATCTGCTGTCACAAATTTTTGAAATCTTGCACATTGCTCCCCCTGAGGTGGCTAAGAGAAAGCAGGGTGAGCTTTTTCGTCCTGGTAAACAGCGTCTGGCGTTCCCTGAGCAGGGCCATTTTACTTTGATGGTGCTTAGGGAGTGGGAACGTCCTAATAGAATGGCCGCTGTGCCCAAGGGATTGGATAAGAGGCATCCCTTTCCTGCTGATATAGTAAAGCGTTGGTCCTGTCCCCCTGAGGTGGACGCTCCCGTGCTAGGCCTGTCTAATACTTCGGTCATGCCTTCCCCTGACACTACCACTCTGAAGGACAGCGAGGACCGGCGCATGGATCAGCTGGCCTGCCATGCTTTTACTTGTGTGGGGGCTGGACTGCACCCGACCTGTGCTGCTGCCATTACTGCTATTGCCCTTAAGAGACTGCTCAAGCGTCTATGTGATGGCGCTATGGCTGGTAGGAGAAAGGAGGATTATAGGGCCCTCTTGCTTTGATTTTGTTGCATTTATCATTACTGCCATGGATGATGCTGTGAGACTGGGCAGTAGGACCTCTGAACTTTTGGTGGCTATGCGCCGCTCTGCTTGGTTACGTCTGTGGGCAGCTGATGCTGCCGCTAAGAAGGCTCTCACTGGGCTCCCCTTTGCGGGGCTGCGGCTCTTTGGTGAGCGTCTTGATGTTTTGGCCAAGGATGGCAGGCTGCCTCAGCGTAGGCAGCCCCGACCTTTTCATGGGTCCTCCATCTCCCTTCCCTCCTTTCGTTCTTCCAGAGGAGGTCATGGCTCCGTCTTCTCAGGTAGCCGCAGAGAGTCTTGGGGACGTTGCAGATCCCGTGGACGTCGCGGTCTCTCCTGGGGTTCCAAACCCAAACCTCCTCCCAAATCCCCCCAGGCATGAGGGGGCGCCCTCACCCATCCGGGTGGGGGGACGGCTTCGGCTCTTTGCTCACGCCTGGAGGCTCCACTTTTCAGATCGGTGGATTCAGGAGGTGGTGTCCTCCGGTTACAAGATAGAGTTTGCAGCCTGGCCACCCCCAAGATTCATCAGATCCTGGATGTCTTTAAACCCTCTGTCAGCTCAAGGGTTACTTTCAGCGGTTCAATGCCTGCTGGAGTCAGGGGTCATTTGTCCGGTGTCCCATCAAGAAAAGGGTCAGGGGTACTATTCCAATCTCTTCACGGTCCCCAAAAAGGACGGCTCTCTGAGGCCCATCCTGGACATGAAGGGTCTCAACAAGTTTGTCAGATTCAAACATTTTTGCATGGAGACCCTACGCTCTGCTGTCGGTACCCTTCGCCCGGGCGACTTCATGACCACTGTGGACATCAAGGATGCTTATATTCATGTACCTATCTTCCCAGGTCATCAGAGATTTCTGAGGTTCGTGCTGGAGGATCAGCATTACCAGTTTGTGGCCTTACCATTCGGCATCACCTCGGTGCCTCGGGTGTTCACCAAGGTGCTGGCAGGAGTGATGGCTCTGCTGCGAACCCGGGGCATTCGCATTCTTCCCTACCTGGACGACATCCTCATTGTGGCTCAGTCCTTTCGTCAGGCCGAACGGGACACCCAGGTGGTGATCTCCACTCTGCAGTCCTTCGGCTGGGTGATCAATTTTCCCAAGTCTTCCCTGTCCCCGTCCTTGGTGAGGTCCTTTCTGGACATGACTCTGGATACTTCTCAGGTCAATGTGTTCCGTCCTCAGCAGAAGGTGGAGGGCCTTCAGAAGCAGGCACGGGCTCTGCTCTTGTGTCCTCATCCCTCAATTCGTCTGGGGATGCAGTTGGTGGGCCTGATGGTGTCCTGCTTCGAGGCAGTCCCCTTTGCTCAGTTTCACATGAGACCTCTTCAGTTGCACCTCTTGTCAGTTTGGGATCGGGACCCTGTGTCCCTGGATCAGGAATTTGCTCTGTCTCCCTTGGCCAGGCAGTCCCTTTCGTGGTGGCTGGACTCAAGGAGTCTTCTGGTGGGCAGGACCTTCCTGACCCCGTGCTGGGAGACTGTCACCATGGATGCTAGTCTGACGGCTGGGGAGGTTTTTGGAAGTCCCTACAGTTCCAGGGTCGTGGGGCCCCCAGGAGGCCCATGCTCCCATCAAGGTCCTGGAACTGAGGGCGATCAGGTTGGTTCTGTCCCACCTGACCACACACCTTCGGGGTCGGGCTGTTCAGATCCGCTCAGACAACCAGACGGCGGTTGCCTACATCAACCATCAGGGAGGGACTCTGAGCAAGCGAGCCTTCAAGGAAGTGTCTCTGATACTGTCTTGGGCGGAAGAGAATGTCCCCTGCATCTCAGCGGTATACATTCCGGGGGTGGAGAACCAGGTGGTGGACTCCCTGAGCAGGGGGACTTCTCGTCTGGGGGAATGGTCCCTCAACTACCAGGTGTTTCTCTCCCTGTATCTGGGGTCAGCCAGTTGTGGACCTGTTTGTGTCCCATCACAATCACAAACTTCCCAGGTTTGTCTCCCTGTCACAGGATCCTCTGGCCTTCACCACGGATGCACCGGCAGTGCCTTGGACATAGTTTCGGCTTCCCTATGTGTTCCCTCCGCTCCCTCTACTGGGCAGGGTCATGCGCAAGATTGCCCAGGAGGGGGTGTCAGCCATCCTGGTGGCCCCCTGTTGGCCAAGAAGGGTGTGGTTCGCAGACGCCGTGCAGTTGGCAGTAGATCAATATGTCTTGCCCAGGGATCCAGATCTTCTCACTCAGAGAAAGCTACGCCATCCCAATTTACAAACGCTGGCTTTAACGGCCTGGCTGCTGAAACCTACATCTTGACAGAGAAGGGGTTGCCTGCCTCTGTTGTGGATACCATGATTCGGGCTAGGAAGAAGTCCTCGTCCTTTATCTATTACAGGGTCTGGCATGCTTACATTGCCTGGTGTGAGTCCAGGTCTCTATCCTGTCGGGTTTTTTCCATTCCCAGGATTCTGGAATTTTTGCAACATGGTTTGGATTCTGGCCTTCAACTAAGTACCTTCAAAGGCCATGTTTCAGCTCTGGCAATTTTTTTTCAAAGATCCTTTGCCAACCACCAGTTGGTTAAAACTTTTTTCCAGGGTGTTACCCATGTGCGTCCACGTCGTAAGCCTATGCTACCAGTCTGGGACTTGAATCTGGTGTTGTCTGCTCTGCAGGGTCCTCCCTTTGAGCCTATCTGTGGGGCTGCTTTGCCCATTCTGACTTTTAAGGTAGCCTTTTTGGTGGCTATCACTTCTGTAAGGCGAGTTTCTGAGCTGGCGGCGCTTTCCATCAAGCCTCCTAATTTTGCGAGGCATCAGGATAAGGTGGTGTTTTGGCTTAAGCCAGATTTCTTGCCTAAGGTGATGTCTGCCTTTCATCTCAATCAGGACATTGTCTTGCCTTCATTTTGTCCTAATCCTGCTAATTCCAAGGAGCGGACACTGCATTCTCTGGATGTGGTCAGGGCTCTGAAGTTTTATTTGGTCGCTACTGAGCCTTTCAGGAAATCTGATGCTCTTTTTGTTCTCACTTCTGGACCTAGGAAGGGTTTGCCTCCGGCTAAATCCACTATCAGCAAGTGGATCCGTCAGGCGGTGGTTCAAGCCTCTTCTGCTAAGGGGAAGGAACCTCCCTTTAGAATTACTGCTCATTCCACTTGTGCTATTGGTGCCTCTTGGGCTTTTCAGCACCAAGCTTATGTTGAACAAGTTTGCAAGGCCGCTACTTGGTCTTCTCTTCATTCCTCTTCCAAGTTTTACAAGGCTGATGTCAAGGCCTCAGCGGATGCTGCTTTTGGCCGCAAGGTGCTTCAGGCAGTAGTGACTTGAACTGCCGGCTGTTGCTTATTGGGGATCCCACCCTACTAAAAAATTGTAAAAAATAAAATTCTGTGATTACTCACCTGTAGAATTGGTATTATATGTATACAGCATGTCCTGTTCCAGAATATTCCTTACACATGGGTAATACATCCACAAGATGGCGCTGGACTGCAGAAAACAGCTTGTGGCTCCTCCCGGCCCTTTATAAGTCAGGGACCTCCCACAAATTCCCCAGTATTGACAAGCAGTTAACAGGAAGCCCGGAGAACAATAATAACATGAATTCAAAAATGAAAATATGAACAATCACCATACAGAGGTAACTAAGAATAATAACAAGGGTGGGATGGAACAGGACGTGCTGTATACATATAATACCAATTCTACAGGTGAGTAATCACAGAATTGTATTATTCTAAGTATACAGAATGTCCTGTTCCAGAATATTCCTTACACATGTGATATCCATTAGCAGTGTCCGTAAGGTAGGGTGGGATCCCCAAAAAGTAACAGGGGGCAGTTTAAACCACTGCCGCCTGCAGAACTTTGTGACCAAAAGCAGCATCAGTTGAGGCCCTAACATCAACCTTGTAAAACTTAGAAAAAGTATGAACAGAAGACCAAGTGGCGGCCTTGCAAACTTGTTCAACAGAAGCTTGGTGCTGAAAGCCCAAAAGGCACCAATAGCATGAGTATAATGAGCAGTAAGGCGGAAGGGAGGCTCCTTCCCCTTAGCAGAAGAGGCCTGTACCACAGCCTGACGGATCCACTTGCTGATAGTGGACCTAGCTGGAGCCAGACCTTTCTTAGGTCCAGACGGGAGCACAAAAAGAGCATCAGTCTTCCTGAAGGATTCAGTAGCCACCAAATAGAACTTCAGAGTCCTGACCACATCCAGAGAGTGCAAAACCCGCTCCTTAGGGTTACTAGGATTAGGGCATAGAGAAGGCAAAACAATGTTGTGAATAAGGTGAAAAGCAGACACAACCTTAGGCAGAAAATCTGGCTTAAAATGAAACACCACCTTGTCCTGGTGTCTCTCAAAGTAAGGGGGTTTGATGGAAAGCGCCGCCAACTCAGAAACACGCCTAACAGAAGTGATAGCCACCAAAAAGGCTACCTTAAGAGTCAAAATGGACAAATGGGCCTCACGCAAAGGCTCAAAGGGAGACCCCTGCAAGGCAGATAAGACCAAGTTCAAATCCCAGACTGGTAACATAGGCTTACGTGGAGGACGCACATGAGTAACCCCCTGGAAGAAGGTCCTGACCAGACGATGGTGAGCAAAGGATCTTTGGAAGAAAATGGCCAAAGCAGAAACATGACCTTTGAGGGTACTAAGTTGAAGGCCCAAATCCAAACCATGTTGCAGGAATTCAATAATCCTAGGGATAGAAAACACCCGACAGGGAAGCGACTTAGACTCACACCAGTCAATGTAAGCATGCAATACCCTATAGTAGATGGATGACGAGGACTTCTTCCTAGCCTGAATCATGGTATTAACAACAGAGGCAGGCAGCCCCTTTTCCATCAAGATGGAGGTTTCAGCAGCCAGGCCGTTAAAGCCAGCGTTTGTAAATTGGAATGGCGTAGCTGCCCCTGAGTGAGCAGGTCTGGATCCTTGGGCAGGGCATACTGATCTACTGCCAACTGCACAACGTCTGCGAACCACACCCTTCTTGGCCAACAGGGGGCCACCAGAATGGTCGGCACCCCTTCCTGGGCAATCCTGCGCAGCACCCTGCCCAGCAGAGGAAAAGGAGGGAACACATAGAGAAGCTGAAAGCTCTTCCAAGGCATTGCTAGTGCATCCATGGCCAAGGCCAGAGGGTCATGGGACAGAGGGACAAAGACTGGAAGCTTGTGATTGTGACGGGACGCAAACAGATCCACATCTGGCTGACCCCAGCGGTGGCACAGGGAGCGAAACACCCTGCTGCTGAGGGACCATTCTCCCAGACGAGAAGTCCCCCTGTTGAGGGAGTCTGCCTCCAGATTCTCCACCCCCGGTATGTACACAGCTGAGATGTAGGGAACATTCTCCTCCGCCCAAGACAGTATCAGGGACACTTCCTTGAGTGCCCTCTTGCTCCGGGTCCCTCCCTGATGATTGATGTAGGCAATCGCTGTCTGGTTGTCCGAGCGGACCTGAACCGCCCAACCCCGAAGGTGTGGAGTAAATTGGGCGAGAACCAACCTTATCGCCCTCAATTCCAGAATGTTGATAGGGGGATGGGCCTCCTAAGGGGCCCCACTGACCCTGAAATTTAAGGGATTTCAAGAAGCCCCCCCCAGCCTGTCAGACTGGCATCTGTGGTGACTGTCTCCCAGCACGGGGCCAGAAATAATCTGCCCACCAACAGGTTTCTTGAGTCCAACCACCATGAGAGAGACCGTCTGGCCAGAGGGGACAGAACTAACACCTGATCCAGGGACCGAGGGTCCCGATCCTATACTGACAATAGGTGAAGTTGAAGAGGTCTCATGTGAAACTGAGCGTATGGAACCGTCTCGAAGCAAGACACCGTCAGGCCCACCAGCTGCATCCCCTGCCGGATGGAGGGATGAGGGCAAGACATAAGGAGCCTGGCTTGGGCCTGAAGACTCTCCACCTTCTGCTGCGGGAGAAAAATCTTGACCTGAGATGTATCCAGAGTCATGCCCAGAAAAGACCTCACCATTGACGGTGACAGGAAAGACTTGGGGTGGTTGATCACCCTGCCGAAGGACTCCAGTGTGGACACCACCAGCTGGGTATCCAGCTCGGCCTGCTGGAGGGACTGAGACGTGATGAGGATGTCATCCAAGTAAGGAAGGATGCGAATGCCCTGAGATCTCAGCAGAGCCATTACGCCCGCCAGTACCTTGGCGAATACCCTGGGAGCCGAGGTGATACCAAAAGGCAAGGCCACAAATTGGTAGTGCTGATCCTCCAGAGCGAACCTGAGGAATCTCTGATGACCTGGAAAGATTGGTACATGAAGGTAAGCGTCCTTGATGTCTACAGAGGTCATGAAGCCGCCCGGGCGTAGTGAATTGACAACTGAGCGCAGAGTCTCCATGCGAAAGTGTTTGTATCTGACAAATTTGTTGAGGACCTGTCTTTTTTGGGAACAGTGAAAAGATTGAAATAGTAGCCTCTGCCCCTTTCCCTCAAAGGCACCTGGCAGATGACCCTCAACTCCAGAAGGTTTTGGACAGCAAGGCACAGACCCTGGGCTGACGGGGGGTTTTGAGCCATCCGGGATTTGATGAATTTTGGGGGGGGGTTCCAGGCTGCAAACTCTATCTTGTAACCGGAGGACACTACCTCCTGAATCCACCGGTCTGAGACGTGAAGCCTCCAGACGTGAGCAAAGAGCCGGAGCTGTCCCCCCACCCGGATGGGTGAGGGCGCCCCTTCATGAGGGGGCTTGGGTGAGGATTTTGGCTTGGGACCCCAGGAGAGGCCAGGACGGCCACGTCCTCTGCCCCTTCCCCAGCGATCTCCGCGGGCCCCAGTAAAGGAGACTCCTCGGCCAGTTCTGGAACCACAGAAGGATGGGAGAAAGGCACCCATCCCCCGAAAGGACTGGGACGGCCTCCTACGTTGAGGTAACCTACCGCCCCTGGCAAACAAATCCAAGCGTTCACCAAATAGGTGCAGGCCCTTGAAAGGGAAACCAGTGAGAGCCTTCTTAGCAGCATTATCAGCTACCCACTGATGTAGCCAGACAGAGCGGCGTATAGCCACCAACAAGGCAGAAGTTCTACCACACATTCTAATGGCATCATCCATAGCAGAAAGAATATATGCAATAAATTCCTCACAAAGCAGGAGAGATCTATACTCTTCCTTACCTGCATCCTCAGATGCTCCGTCCATGAGACACTTAAGCACCCCTTTAATGGCAATAGCCATGATAGCAGAGGCACAAACCGGGCGCAGCGCCGTCCCCACACAGGCAAAGGCGTGACAGGCCAGTTGGTCCAAGCTCCGGTCCTCACCATCCCGCCAGAACCTCTGCCCTCGTGGTGGCTATACGCCGCTCGGTTTGGCTGCGCCAGTGGGCTGCTGACAACGCTGCCAAGAAGGCCCTCACTGTTTTTCCCTTTAAAGGACTGCGTCTGTTTGGAGACCGCCTGGACCTTTTTGCTAAGGGAGGCAGGTTACCCCAGCGCAGGCGGCAACCTAGGCCCTTTCGGGGTCAGGGTTCCTTCTCCTCCCCTTACCGCGGTGCAAGACAGGGAAGGGGGGGTGTCTTTCCCTGGGGCCCGGGGAGATTTCTGGGGTAGAGGCAGAGGAGGTGGACGTCCTGGCTCCTCCTGGGGTCCCAAAGCCAAATCCTCTCCCAAGCCCCCTCAGGCATGATGGGGCGCCCTCACCCATCTGGGTGGGGGGACTGCTGCAGCACTTCGCTCACGTCTGGAGGCTTCATGTCTCAGACCGGTGGATTCAGGAGGTAGTGTCCTCCGGTTACAAGTTGGAGTTTGCTGCCGATCCCCCTCCAAGATTCATCAGATCCCGGATTCCTCAGGACCCTGTGTCAGCTCAGGAGCTAGTGCAAGCAGTGCAAGGCCTCCTGGAGCTGGGGGTCATCTGCCAGGTCCCTTTAAGAGAAAAAAGGCAAGGGCTTTTATTCACAGTACCCAAAAAGGATGGTTCTGTCAGGCCCATCCTGGACTTAAAGATTCTCAACAAGTTTGTCAGGGGCAGGCGCTTTCGCATGGAGACTCTGCGCTCTGCCATCAGTTCCCTTGCGCCAAGGGGATTTCATGACTTCTGTGGACATCAAAGATGCTTACCTTCATATTCCTGTGTTCCCAGGCCATCAAAGGTTCCTCAGGTTCGCTCTGATGGATCAACACTACCAATTTGTGGCCTTGCCCTTCGGCCTCACTTCAGCTCCCAGGGTGTTCACCAAGGTGCTGGCTGGCGTGATGTCTCTACTCAGATGTCAGGGCGTCCGCGTGCTTCCCTATCTGGACGACATCCTCATCACTTCCCAGTCTCTACATCAGGCAGAGTTGGATACTCAGCTGGTGGTGTCCACTCTGGAGTCATTTGGATGGGTGATCAACCACCCCAAGTCCTCACTGTCCCCTTCCTTGGTAACTCCATTCCTAGGAATAAATCTGGATACAGTTCAGGCAAGGATCTTCCTTCCTTAGCAGAAGGTGGACAGTCTGATTTCACAGGCCCAGTCCCTCCTAGCTTGTCCCCATCCCTCCATCAGGCAGGGGATGCAGCTGGTGGGCCTAATGGTGGCGTGCTTCGAAGCCGTCCCTTATGCTCCGTTCCACTCGAGGCCTCTGCAACTTCACCTATTGTTTGTATGGGACAAGGACCCAGCGTCCCTGGACAGGCTCTGTGTGCTCTCCCTCCTGGTCAGGAGGTCCTTCTTGTGGTGGATGGACTCAAGGAACCTGTTGGGGGGGGGGGGGGGGGGGGGGTGGCAGATCCTTTCTTGCCCCTTCCTGGGAGACGGTCACCACGGATGCCAGTCTGTCAGGTTGGGGGGGTTTCTGGAAGTCCCTGCGGTTCCAGGGGAGGTGGGGCCCTCAGGAGGTCCACACACCTATCAATGTCTTGGACCTGCGAGCGATCAGGTTAGTTCTGGCTCGCTTGACTATCTCATCATCTTCAGGGACTGCCTGTTCAGGTGCACTCAGACAACCAGACGGCAGTTGCCTACATCAATCATCAGGGAGGGACCCGGAGCAAGGGGGCCCTCCAGGAAGAGTCTCTGATCCTGATTTGGGCAGAGGCCAATGTCCCCTGCATTTCAGCTGTGTACATCCCGGGGGTGAAAAATCACCTGGCAGACTCTCTGAGCAGGGGGGACCTCTCGCCAGGGAGAATGGTCCCTATGCAGCAGGGTGTTTCAATCTCTGTGTCACCATTGGGGCCAACCAGATGTGGATCTGTTTGCGTCCCGCCACAATCACAAGCTTCCAGCTTTTGTCTCTCTGTCCAGGGATCCTCTGGCCCTGACCTCGGATGCGCTAGCAATGTCATGGAATGACTTTCAGTTCCTGTATGTCTTCCCCCCCCAATTCCCCTGCTGGGCAGGGTTCTGTTCAAGATTGCTCTGGAAGGGGTGCCAGCAACTCTGGTGGCCCCCAGGTGACCAAGAAGAGTGTGGTTCGCAGACGTCGTACAGCTCGCAGTAGATCAATGCGCTCTGCCTTTGGTGCCAGATCTGATCACTCAGGGCTCACTACGCCATCCCAATTTACAAACTCTGGCTTTGACGGCTTGGCTGCTGAAACCTCCATCTTGATGGAGAGGGGGCTGTCTTCCTCAGTTGTGGATACTTTGATTAAAGCTAGGAAGAAGTCTTCCTCTTCCATTTATTACAGGGTTTGGCATGCCTACATTGACTGGTGTGAGTCTAGGTTTCTTCCCTGCCGTGTGTTCTCTATTTCCAGGATTCTGGAGTTCATGCAGCATGGGTTGGAGATGGGGCTCCAACTCGGTACTCTGAAGGGTCAGGTTTCTGCCCTGGCTATTTTTTTCCAGAAGTCCTTTTCTCAGCACCCTTTTCCAAGGGGGTCACTCATGTGCGTCCCCCACGTAAACCTATGGTGTCTGTTTGGGATTTGAACTTGGTTCTGTCAGCCGTGCAGGGTGCTCCCTTTGAACCTGTGCAGGATGCTGCCTTGACCATTCTTACGCTCAAGGTTGTGTTTTTGGTGGCTATCACTTCTGTCAGGCGTGTGTCTGAGTTGGCGGCGCTGTCCATTCAGCCCCCCTACTATGAGAGGCACCAGGACAAAGTGGTGTTTCGTTTCAAACCTGATTTTCTGCCTAAGGTAGTGTCTGCCTTTCATTTGAATCAGGATATTGTTCTTCCTTCTTTGTGCCCTAATCCTAGCTATGCTAAGGAGAGAGTTTTGCACTCTTTGGATGTGGTTAGATGTCTGAAGTACGATCTGGTGGCTACTGCACCTTTCAGGAAAACTGATGCTCTTTTTGTGGTCCCTTCTGGTACTAAGAAGGGTTTGGATCCTGCCAAGTCTACTATCAGCAAGTGGATTCGTCAGGCTGTGATTCAGGCCTACTCTGCTAAGGGGAAGAATCCTCCCTTCCGCCTTACTGCTCATTCCACTCGTGCTATTGGTGCCTCTTGGGCTTTTCAGCACCAGGCTTCTGTTGAACAAGTTTGCAAGGCCGCTACTTGGTCTTCTGTTCATACCTTTTCAAAGTTTTACAAGGTTGATGTTAGGGCCTCAGCTGATGCTGCTTTTGGCCGCAAGGTTCTGCAGGCAGCAGTGGTTTAAACTGCCTGCTGCTGATTTTTCTTGGGGATCCCACCCTACTTTATGCACACTGCTATTGGATGTCCCAACTGTAAGTATTAGATTTGGAGCAGGACGTACTGTATACTAAGAATAATACAATTCTGTGATTACTCACCTGTAGAATTGGTATTATGAGTATACAGTACGTCCTGCTCCAACCCACCCTTGGTTTGCATTTTCTTGGATCCCCTGTATAGTGATTATCATTGTTATAGTTGATAGTTTGGATTGTTAATTCTCCCGGCTTCTTAACTGCTTTTCAATGCTGGGGATTTGTGGGAGGTCCCTGGGTATTTGAGGGGCCTGGAGGAGCCTATTGTCGATGTCTCTGCAGTCCAGCGCCATCTGGTGGAGTATATCCCAACTGTAAGTATTAGATTTGGAGCAGGACGTACTGTATACTCATAATACCAATTCTACAGGTGAGTAATCACAGAATTGTATTTTTACGCCCTTCCATTTTCCTGGGCTCTTTGACTAGAAACTATTCAGGTTCATAGGGCGGGTGTGCTCAGGCTGAACATGTTGTCACTCACCCAGCTAAAAAAAACTTTTGGCCACCAGAGGTTACTTGGGACTCAAGTCCGGACTTAGGGAGTTATTGCCCCAAATTTTGGCTAATTGGTAACTAGAGGGCATTCGAAGTATCATCCTTGTCATTTAAACCATCTCTAGTTTCAGAGTATGCCTAAGCACCTAGAAGCTTAGTTTATCAATCTTAGGGGTAACTTCAAGTATACACCCCTAGGAAGACCCTGTTTAGACAGGTAGGTCCCTGTAGACCAGGACAATGTCACCTTCGTAGCATACTACCCAATCTGGCACGGGGCATAACCTGGCCTACTCCTGTTTGTTTTGTCCTTGTATCATCAGATTATAGCCATTAGGGGCTCTACTCTGATAAGACCGGTTTGCTACAGAAGCACATGGTAACGTCTTTTCCTTCCCTGTGAGGAATACATACATGTTTCAATCCATCTCCTTTTCTAGAGAATGCATCCACGTGGTGATTAGCCACCGCTATATCAAAGGCCTTGCTAAATTATGTCAGAAGAACCTTTCTCTTCATAATCCTGGCAGGGCTTCCTAATGTATAAAAAATATAGGTGGTTTTATTTTTCTTTATTGCATGGCACGGCCCCCTTCGGTATTCATAACAGTTGGGTTATTCCGCCACAAGGTGGCGCAGTGGTGCTGCAGAAAGCTGTGGCATGTCCCGGCTCCCTATAAAAACGGGCTTAACCATAGCGTTCCCCAGTGTTTCCTCTGCAGTGGAACTGCGAAGGTAGAAGATGGCTCTCTCTCTTGCGCAGGTGAGCGGGGCAACCAAGCCTGCGGCCCTGCATGTCTATTTCCATCCATTTCTGGACCCTCACTGCCTCCCAGCCTCGGCTGACAGATCGGGTGAAGGTAGACGAGCACTAGGGTCAAGTGCTCCTGGAGCGCAGCTCCAAGTCGCAGACCCTGTAACACAAAGGGTAGCCGGCCATAGGCTTTATGGTGAGCCTAATAGGGATGCAGAGTTTCTGTCCTGGCTTCTGAGGGGGTAAGTAGGTTATTTTCCTTTTGGGTCCCCCCCCCCGCGCAACCCCCCCCCCCCTCCCTGGCCATGGCTGCTCGCCGCTGCCTTGTCGTATCTCTTTCCCCCCCCCCTCTGACTTAGTTGGGGGGGGAAGGGGGGAGGGGGGGGTGGTAGCGGCGAGTGGTGATATCTGTGGTGTTTTTGAAGTTTTTGGTGTATTTTCTGGTGTTTTTAGCTGCCGCGCTGCTTTTGTACTGCGTTCCGTGGCTGTGGGCTCTATAACCTGAGGTGATTTTGCTTTGTCATGACGCTGGCCGGGTCACGTGAGCGCCGTTTTTCACGCTCTTTGGGGGGGCGGGGCCGGGTGATGACGTGTATCGCGTCGTTCACCCCGCGGGTCGCCCCTCGAGGTACCTCTGCCAGCGTCATTTTGGACAAGCTGCGCGTCTGGATTTTCTCCCTTCCTGGCTGCAGCGCTGCTTCCTCCGTGAGTCCCCCTTTGGGGGTTTTTCTTTGATTTGGGGTATATTTGCTGCGGGATGCTCATGTGTGTTTTTACTTATGTCTTTCAGGTGGGATACCATTGGGTTGTGGTTTCTCCCGGCTCCACTCCTTCCTCCCCCTCATTCCCCCTTTCTTGACTTCTGGGGGCATCCTGTGGGAGGGCATCCCGGGTGGCTTCTGTCTTAAGCCTGTACCCACTGCTGGCCTATTGCACCTGTGTTAATCACCATATGGAGGCTTCTGGGGATAGCGTGCTTGGGGGCCCTTTGGAGCAAGCCCGGCTGTGTTCCATGTGTGGGGTGTCTCCTGTGAGTAACAGTAAAACAGTGTGCGTGCCGTGCGCGGAAAGTGTCCTTGCGCTTCAAGCTGGTTTGCCTGCTTCGCTTCCCAGCTTTGAGCCTCACTCGGCTTCACCTACTCCCCTGCTCCTGCAATTGGGCCCCAGTGAGGGGGATGTTGGCAGGGAGTCACATTCTGATTTAGCTCTGCAGGTGGCTAACATTGAAAAGCAGCTTGCCAGGACGGTTCCTAGGAAGGCCTCTGGCAAGAAGAGACACCTGGACCCCAGGCCTGCTCCCCTTACTGAGATGTATGTGGGGATTGATGATCTTGGTGGCTGTCACCCCCCTTGAGATGGGGGAGCTCTCCAGGATTCTGACTCCTCTGGGAACCAGCAGGAGGGTTGCGATAGTGACCCTGGGTCTGCGTTCGTAGAGAAATCATGGTACCCTGAGGACACTGATGATCTGCTGTCACATTTTTTTGAAATTTTGCACATTGCTCCCCCTGAGGTAGCTAAAAGAAAGCAGGGGGAGCTTTTTCGCCCTAGTAAACAGCGTCTAGAGTTCCCTGAGCAGGAACATTTTTTTGGTGCTTAAAGAATGGAATGTCCTAACAAGTTGGCTGCTGTGCCCTAGGGTTTGGATAAAAGGTATCCCTTTCCTGTTGATCTTGTTAAGAGGTGGTCATTTCCCCCTGAAGTGGACGCTCCCGTGCTAGGCTTGTCCAATGCTTCGGTCATGCCTTCCCCTGACACTACCACTCTGAGGGACGGTGAGGACCGGCGCATGGATCAAGTGGCCTGCCATGCTTTTACTTGTGTGGGGGCTGGTTTGCGCCCCGTATGTCCTTCCGCCATTACTGCTATTGCCCTTAAGAAGCTGCTCAAGCGTCTCATTGATGGCGCAACAGCTGGTAGTGTGGGGGAGGAATATAGGACTCTCTTACTTTGCTCTGATTTTGTGGCCTTTATCCTTACTGCTATGGATGATGCTGTGTGGTAGGACCTCTGCGCTCTTGGTGGCTATGCGCCGCTCTGTCTGGTTGCGCCAGTGGGCAGCTGACGCTGCGGCTAAGAAAGCTCTCACTGGCCTCCCCTTCGTGGGACTGTGGCTATTTGGGGAACGTCTTGATGTTCTAGCCAAGGATGGGAGGCTGCCTCAGCATAGGAGGCAGTCTTAGCCCTTTCGGGGGTCCTCTGCCCTCCTCCCTTCCTTTCGTATTCCCAGAGGGGGCCGTTGCTCTCCCTCCTCTCCAGTGGTCGCAGAGATTATTGGGGCCGTGGCAGAGCCCGTGGTCGCCCCAGTCTCTCCTGGAATCCTAAGCCCAAACCCTCTCCCAAGCCCCCTCAGGCATTAAGGGGTGCCCTCACCCATCCGGGTAGGGGAACGGCTTTGGCTCTTTGCTCACGTCTGGAGGCTTCATGTTTCAGACCGGTGGATTCAGAAGGTAGTGTCCTCCGGTTACAAGATAGAGTTTGCAGCCTGCCCCCCCCCCCCCCCCCCCCCCAAGATTCATCAGATCCCGGATGTCTTTATATTCCCTGTCCGCTCAACGGCTGCTTCTGGCGGTTCATTGCCTGTTAGAGGCAGGAGTCATTTGTTTGGTGCCTCATCAAGAAAGAGGTCAGGGGTACTATTTCAATCTTTTCACGGTCCCAAAAAACGACGGCTCTCTGTGGCCCATTCTGGATCTGAAGGGCCTCAACAAATTTGTCAGATTCAAGCATTTTCGCATGAAGACGCTGCGCTCTGCTGTCAGTACCCTTCGCCCAGGCGACTTCATGACCACTGTGGACATCAAGGATGCTTATCTTCATGTGCCTATCTTCCCAGGTCATCAGAGATTTCGAGCTGCAGGATCAGCATTACCAGTTTGTGGCTCTACCCTTCGGTATCACTTCGGCACCTCGGGTGTTCACCAAGGTGCTGGCGGGAGTAATGGCTCTGCTAAGGAACCAGGGCATCCGCATCATTCCTTACCTGGACGACATCCTGATTGTCTTTTCCTCAGGCCAAGCGGGACATTCAAATGGTGACATCCACTCTGGAGTCTTTCGGCTAGGTGATCAACTATCCCAAGTCTTCTCTGTCCCCGTCCTTGGTGAGGTCCTTTCTGGGCATGACTCTGAATACCTCTCAGGTCAAGGTGTTCCTTCCTCAGCAGAAGGTGGAGGGTCTTCAGCTGCAGGCTCGGGCTCTGCTGTCGTGTCCTCATCCCTCCATCCGTCAGGGGATGCAGTTGGTGGGCCTGATGGTGTCCTGCTTCGAGGCAGTCCCCTCAGTTTCACATTAGACCTCTTCAGTTGCACCTCTTGTCAGTTTGGGATCGGGACCCTGTGTCCCTGGATCAGGAATTTGTTCTGTCTCCCCTGGCCAGACAGTCTCTTTCGTGGTGGCTGGACTCAAGGAACCTTCTGGGGGGGCAGGTCCTTCCTGCCCCCGTGCTGGGAAACGGTCATCACGGATGCCAGTCTGACCGGCTGGGGAGGCTTCTGGAAGTCCCTGAGGTTCCAGGTTTGGTGGGGCCCACAAGAGGCCCATGCTTCCATCAACATCCTGGAACTGAGGGCGATCAGGTTGGTTCTTTCTCGCCTATCCACTCACCTTCGGGGTCGGGCTGTTCAGATCTGCTCAGACAGCCAGAAGGCGGTGGCCTACCATCATCAGGGAGGGACTCGGAGCAAGCGAGCCTTCAAGGAAGTGTCCCCGATTCTGTCTTGGGCGGAACAGCATGTTCCCTGCATCTCAGCGGTCTACATCCCAGGGGTGGAGAACCAGGTGGCGGACTTCGCTGAGCAGGGGGGGCGTCTCGTCTGTGGGAGTGGTCTCTCAACATCCAGGTGTTTCTCCCTCTGTCACCGCTGGGGTCAGCCGGATGTGGACCTGTTTGCGTCCCGTCACAATCACAAACTTCCCAGATTTGTCTCAGGATCCTCTGGCCTTCGCCACGGATGCCTTGTCAATACCTTGGACGGAGTTTCAGCTTCTCTATGTGTTCCCTCCGTTTCCTCTCCTGGGCAGGGTCATGCGCAAGATAGCCCAGGGTCGGGTACCAGCCAGACTGGTGGCCCCTTGTTGGCCAAGAAGAGTTTGGTTCTCAGACGTCGTGCGGTTGGCAGTAGACAAGCACGTCTTACCCAAGGATCCAGATCTTCTCACACAGGGGCAGCTACGCCATCCCAATTTACAAACTCTGGCTTTAATGGCTTGGCTGCTGAAACCTCCATTTTGATGGATAAGGGGTTGCCTTCCTCTGTTGTTACCATGATTTGGGCTAGGAAGAAGTCCTTGTCCTTTATCTATTTCAGGGTCTGGCATGCTAACATTGCCTGGTGTGAGTCCAAGTCTCTTCCCTGTTGGGTGTTTTCTAGTCCCAGGATTCTGGAATTCTTACAACATGGTTTGGATCTGGGCCTTCAACTTAGTACCCTAAAAGGCCATGTTTTCGCTCTGGCAATTTTTTTCCAAAGATCTTTTGCCAATCACCGGTTGGTTAAAACCTTTTTCCAGGGTGTTCCTCATGTGCGTCCACCCCGTAAGCCTTTGCTACCAGTCTGGGATTTGAATCTGGTGTTGTCTGCTCTGCAAGGGCCTCACTTTGAGCCTATCTGTGAGGCTGCCTTGTCTATTTTGACTCTTAAGGTAGCCTTTCTGGTGGCTATCACTTCTGTAAGGCGAGTTTCTGAGCTAGCGGCACTTTCCATCAAACTTCCTTATTTTGAGAGACATCCGGATAAGGTGGTGTTCCGGCTTAAGCCGGATTTCCTGCCAAAGGTTGTGTCTGCCTTTCATCTCAATCAGGACATTGTCTTGCCTTCATTGTGTCCTAATCCTGCTAATTCCAAGGAGCGGACTCTCCATTCTCTGGATGTGGTCAGGGCTCTGAAGTTTTATTTGGTCGCTTCTGAGACTTTCAGGAAGTCTGATGCTCTTTTTGTTCTCACTTCTGGACCTAGGAAGGGTTTGCCTCCGGCTAAATCCACTATCAGCAAGTGGATCCGTCAGGTGGTTCAAGCCTATTCTGCTAAGGGAAAGGAACCTCCCTTTAGGATTACTGCTCATTCCACTCATGCTATTGGTGCCTCTTGGGCTTTTCAGCACCAAGCTTCTGTTGAACAAGTTTGCAAGGCCGCTACTTGGTCTTCTGTTCATACTTTATCAAAGTTTTACAAGGTTGATGTTAAGGCCTCAGCGGATGCTGCTTTTTGGCCGCAAGGTGCTTCAGGCGGTAGTGACTTGAACTACTGGGCGTTGCTCTTTGGGGATCCCACCCTACTTTGGACACTGCTTTTGGATGTCCCAACTGTTATGAATACCGAAGCGGGCCGTGCCATGCAATAAAGTAAAAAGCAATTCTGTGAGTACTCACCTGTAGAATTGTTTTTGTTCTTGCATGGCACGGCCCGCTTCGCCCCACCCTTGTTATCGTTATTCTTGGTTGCCTCTTTATGGTGATTGTTCCAAGTTAGTTGGGGTTTGTTACCTTTTTTACTTTTATTATCTCCCGGTTTCTTGAATAACTGCTTGTCTACGCTGGGGAACTCTATGGTTAAGCCCGTTTTTATAGGGAGCCGGGACATGCCACAGCTTTCTGCAGTACCACTGCGCCACCTTGTGGCGGAATAACCCAACTGTTATGAATACCGAAGCGGGCCGTGCCATGCAAGAACAAAAACAATTCTACAGGTGAGTACTCACAGAATTGCTTTTTTCTTAATGATACCCTATGTATGGTTTTAAATTAGAGGCTAAACACTCTAGATCCTTAGGGATAAGCAAATAAGCAGTGGGTGTCGCAAACAAAGCCCAACTTGTAATCCACTTGCCCCAGCACCAGTTATCCAAAGAAGTGCAGTCCCCACTAAATTCCGATATAATCTTATAGTATAATCTTATAGACCCTGTATGTTTGTGAGAGCATATATATACATGTGCCTTTTGCAGCCTAAGGCCACACCACCCTAAATGCGCCTGATCTCATCTTGGAAGCTAAGCATGATCCTTCCCAGTCGGTACTCGGATGAAAGAGCACCTGGGGCCACTCCCTTTTGGGATATTCTCTGCCCCCTTAATCTTTAAGAAGATCATTGAAACCTTTTTTTTCAGACAAATTAGACCTGGTAGAAATGAACTACAGGCAGTACCCCACCCTTAGAATCTTAATTTCTTGATTATCCTCTCCGTGGCCATCCTGAAGGACGATGGAAGGAAATCTCCTTTAGACTTACCGGTAACTGTTTTCTACGGGTCCTTCAGGATGGCCCTTGCATAAATGTTTTCTTCGTGCCTTTGGTTTAATATTTTTTTCTTGCCCAATACTGAGGACTGGTGGGGGAAGGGTGGGGCTTTTAAACCTGTACCAGTTTGTTTTTGGATGTCCACTTTATAAGGTAAAATCGTGTTTTAACTACGTATGTGCAAGCCACGACCGCATCCCCGCTATCCCTCTAGCAGCACGCGTCCCCACTCCCTATTGGAGGGAAGTAGGGGGTGCCGCCATTACGCTCGGAACCACTGGCCTTAGACACCATCTTAGATGGCGTGTTGTAAGCGGCTCTAAGCGCACTGATTGGATGGGCGTCCTCGTATGCGCTGTAGGACCGGGTAGGTGCGAGTGAGTTTGGGTGATGTGGTGCGTTTCACCCCCCCCATCGGAGTGCCCTGGGGAAAGGACCAAAACCCAGGATAGTCAAAATCCTGGGTTTTGGTCCACTTTTAAGTGACTCCAGTGCTCTCTTACCTCCTCTGTCAGTCTCCTTAGTGAGGAAAATCACTTCCTCCTTTAGGTTTCAGTCCCCACCATGCTGACCTGGTCCATCAATCAACCTTCAGGGGACCAAGAATAGAAACACCCCTCACTCTCTGCCCCGACATCCCGATTGGCTACCTCTCTGCAGCTCTGAAACCCTTTCTCCTCTCACACTCCTCAGAGTGTTCTTACATCACATCGCTGTGGCCGCACCCACTGTTTCTCTTCTTTTCTACGAATCTCTAATACTCTAATCCTTTTATAGAGAACTTAAGAACTACAGGGTATTTTTGAAAATGGATTGTAGTTTAGGACAGTGCAACGTGTAGCCAGAGACGATAGGACAAATATCAGGCTTGCCTTTAGTATAACTTTTAAGCCTTGTTTGCAATTTTTTCAGTGCTATCTTAATATTTTTGGGTGACCTGCGTGGGGGGAAAAAAATAAAAAAATGCTATTCTGTACATTTTGTAGTTTTTTTAGTTAAGTTTTCCAAGCTAATCATAGTGTGCATAAACCCCCCATTGCTTCTGGTTACAACAGTACTACATATGTATTGGTAGATTTCCTGCCCAGGAGACACCGCAAACTGAAACAGCGCTTTAGAAGCTATGTATGTTTATCTATGATTTTTTTTTGCAGGAATTTCCAAGTTCCAATTTGTTTGGCAGAGTTTAGACTTTTTAATGTGAAATGTCTTGTTTTTTCAGTGCATTCATATCTTTGGGTAAAAAAAATTAAGAATTTTTTTAAAACTTTTTTTTTCAAAAAATCATATTGCATGTCTCCATTTCCCATATACAGCGGTACCGCATATGTATTGGTAGTCCCCCATTCCTGCCCATGTGACCCCCCCTCCAAACTTAAGGATGTTTTATGACATTTTCAAATGAAATACAACTACTATCCACACTATCAAGGGTTAAGTTTTTAAAAAAATGGTGTGGGGTTCCTCCTCTATATGTTAAACGCTTTGCTGGCAGGTGACTTGCCATCCCCCTCCTGCCCTGTGAATAGACCCCTTACCAGTTCACAAAGGGTTAACCTTTTCAGTGCCAGCTACGTGAGTCTCACATAGCTGAATTTCCCTGGCCGTAAAAAAGACAGTCACCTGAGCCCGCGATTGATCCAACAGGATCTTCTCTTAAACTGGGGGGGCCTCATACCCCCCCCCACGCGCTCTTGTGCCGCTGACCGCTGCTGAAAATAAAAAAAAAAAAAACAAACTCACCTGCGATCCCTCCTGCTGGGTCTTCTCTTCACCCTGGAGCTCCTCAGTTTACCTCCAGTCCCCCTGGGCCATTCCTCTTTGAGGGGAGGGGCACCCCCCAGGGAGCTTTCACGTGCAATATGGTTTTCTTGAATAAAGTATGCAGAATATACAGAAGGCAATTGGTACATCATTGTTTCTGGCTACTTTTGGCAGTGTCCTAAACTGTGTTCAGTTTTTAAATTGAAGAAAAAATGGCTGAGATATCGAGGTTTACAGTTTCACCTTATGATTTCTCATTTGAAATATTTGGGCATGGCCCTTGGTTCTGTAATGCCACATAATATTCAACATAATGGGTGGGGTCTTTAAGACAGGCATTCTCCTCACCCTGGCTGTTCTCCCTCTCTCACTGTGTTCACAGTCTGATGTGGAGCTTTAGACCGCCAGCTGAGCCCTATTAGTGGTGGTCTATGGCCATCTACTTCAGGGTGGATGCCACTACTCTTTGCCTTGTTTCTACTTTCAGTAGCAGCTGTGTTCTGACAGGAAGGGAGAGGTGAGCTGGAGAATGACAGTTTATGCACTTTGCCTACAGAGTCCCTTTAAATTTAACGAGACAATTTAAAAAAACGCTGAAAAAGTTTCAAACAAGACATTTCATGTTAAAGCCCAAAAAACAATATATAATTTCACTGGAAATTCCTGCAAAAATCAGTTAAACAAAATAGTGAAAAATTACCTGTGGTGACAAAATCTCAAGTATGCTGGGAGTTCAAATGTACCTATGCATGTTGGGTATTGTTCTGTTTGGGGGGACCTTGCCGTTTCAGATTTAGTTTGTATTTTTTCTCGTTTGCATATTGATATTTTAGGAAAATTAGTTTTTTCTGCTTTTTTTTTTATAATTTTTTTTTTTACGTGCAACCAAAATATTCTTCAGGAGATTACTTTCAGGAAGATGAGCCCACTACAACAAGCTGGGTACGCCTAGAAAGCTTAATGTGTGTACTTTCAGGGTATATAGGGTTTGTGGGGGGTAAAGGGTTGTTTTGGTTAAAAAAAAAAGTTTTGGGGGGAAAATATGGCTTTTGTTTTTTTTTTTCTTGTTTTTACGGAAACCCTGTGCAACCAAAGAATTCGAGAGATTACTTCCAGAAAACTACTCCCTAGTCAACAATCCTGGTATGCCTAGAAAGCTTAATGTGTGTACTTCCATAGAATATAAAGTTTGTGGAGGGTTTTTCGAATGTAATGTGGTGTTTTAGCAGTTTTATTTTATCTGCAAATCTCCCAAAGCGGTGTTTCAGTTTGGGGGTAGTCTCCTGGGCATCTACCAATACATATAGGATGTCTACCAATACATATAGGATACCATTGTAATTGGGAGAAATAGGGCTCTTACACGTAATATGGTTTTATTGAAAAACTTACATTTTTTTATTACAAAAAACTTACAAATTGCAATATATATATATATATATTTATATTAAATTATTCTCAAAAAATGTTTAAACATGTTTATCGCAAAATATTAAAAAATGGTCTGGCAACAAAGGGTGACAAAATCTCTAAGTAGGCTGACAGTTAAAGGGTTATACGTTAAAAAAAAAAAAAAACACACCCCGAAAATGTCATTTATTAAAAATAAAAGTAATTTTTTCTCTACTTGTGTCTGATGCAACGCCCTGTGTCCCATGCCGATCACCAACACGCAGTCAATGACAGCCGGTAGTGATTGGTAAAGCGGGGGGCAGGGGATCGGAGCCCTCTGCCTCCGCATCCATTTGCGCTGATCACTCTCAGCTTCTAACCCCATAAAAGGCCCCTCCCTGTGGCGGCCAGCGAGATGCCTGAAAGCCAGTGCACAGGGTAGGGAATGGGTCCTCTCTGCCCTGCTGATGATCCGGGGGGGGGCGCCTTTTTTCTTTCAGCTACAACAGTGGGAATATGCCAAGAATCTAGATTCTACGTGCTTGGCATTAAACTGTAGGAGAACCAATCACGTAGATTCTATGGGCTTGGCATTAAAAGGGTTAAAAGTGAACAAGTTTAAACCTGCTTTTTTTTTCTGTAGGTTATTCAAATAGTTTATTTCTGAAGATGCCAATCTAATCTTCCCCCAACAATAAGTCTAATTGGTCACCTAAGAATGCACACACCGCATTATGGTTCTTTTTTAATTAATTCCCTTGGGCTGCTTGCTAGAAACAAATAATGGTTGGCTTGTTGGTTTCTCAATAACTCTGCTGTTACCAAATTTGCTTGAGCAACTATTTTGGGATGTAGGATCTTCCCATGCTTGTAACCTTGCCAAGGCTCCTAGACTCAACCAGCTGCAATGACATAATAATTAAAAATCACACACTTCTAGCGAAATGTGCAGTATGATTATAATTTAATAAATGTTCTAGAAAGACATTTTGAAAAGTTTAACCACCTTGCAATTTTCAGATTGTCATATCCTTTAGCAAAGAAGATTTACATACTTATATATTTTTTTTCAGTGTTGATACAGCAGTGAGCAGACACTGTACACTGCTCCAGGCATGTAAATATCCAGAGGCTAGACTGAAGGTTATTTAACTTATTGATGATTTGATTTATTGATGACATACTGCCACATATTTCCAGCCTTATAAGCTCACCTATTTAAAAAAATGAAAATGTGCTTTAGCTAGACTGAAATACCAGCACTATTCTTGGTATAAAAACATTCCTTTCAATAAAGGCCTTCGTTAACTGAAATCGCAATTCCAACACACTGTGAATATAGCCATGCAGAGCTCAGTCATTTAATGATTAGAGATTGACTTTCCAATCTTTAGTACTGTATAAACAAAGAGACATTTAAAGTGGACCAACACCCAGGATTTTGACTATCCTGGGTTTTGGTCCACTTCGGCGGGGCACCCCGATCGGGGGTGCCCCGCTGTGTGAAACCCCCCAGAAAGCCCCAAAATCTTACCTGTCCCCGCTCCCACGTGACTGGACGGTCCAATCCCCGCCAACGTCCAGGCGGGGATCAGGAACGTCCAAGCGGCTGCCGCCGCCGCCGCCTCCCTCGCGTCACCTTCGGCGCGCGCGCGCCCCCGCCGGCCATTCGCAGACGGCCGGCCTGGGCGCGAGCACGCCTACAGGGGCGCGAGGGAGGCGGCGGCGGCCGGCCGCCGCCGAAGATCAGGTAAGGTGTTTGGGGGTTTTTTGGGGGGTTTCACCCCGCGGGACATCCCGATCTCGGATGTCCCGCGGGGTGGGAGGTGATCGGCCCGGGAATCTTATAGATTTCCGGGCCGATCACCTCTCGGTGTTGGTCCACTTTAAGGGACAGCCCTGGCAATGGCAATTATAGAGCAGATAGAGAGAGGTCAGGCAGGTGTCGTTCCAGGCAGAGATCAGAGGGGGGTCAGACAAGGCAGTCGGCAACGGATTATCAGATTTGAGCAAACAGTGGCACTACAACACCCAGCAAAACTCTATCACGCCAAAACATGCTGGGAGAGGCCTGTATTTATGTGGCCTTTGGCCAATCAGCACCTGAGGCCAGAGTCAGTTCACTACTTTTACCCCAGTAATACCTGTGGAAATGCTGACCTGCAATAACTAGCAAGGTACAGCCATACAAGGAAACGGCACACCTAAATGTATGCTGGGCATGCACAGTGATACTGACAGCCAGAGCACACAGCGAATGTGATTAACCAGCATGTGAGGAAGCCTCATAGAATAAGGTGTCAACCTGATATAAACCTCTGGCTTGAATTTGTGGTCAGGATTTGGGGGGGGGGGGGGGGGTGATAGAGGAAAGAAAGTTATGCATTCCCCCTTCCTTTAAGTGACTGGAGTGAAAAGACGCCATGGGACTGACATTACATCATTACATGAGGTAAGTTGCCAGGAAATATATTTTCATGTTTGACAATCCCTTTAAAATAAAAGAAATAAGGGGTTACATTAGTTGGATTTAATGAGACCGGGATCTAGCATCCTAAATGCAGTTCAGCACATGCATCAGTTAAATGTGGTTTTGCATCAATTAAATGTGTGCTGTAATGTGGTGTTTACAGACGGAGTCGCCTAAGATTGTCACATATGAGTGTACTCTTGCCTTTTACACTTTTACATTATATGTATTCTAAGTATGTCACACACCCCGCTTCAAGACATTCATTACATGTGGGTATACTGACCTGTAGATGGCGATCTTGCAGAGATGTCAATAAAAAAAGGTCAGACCCTCCCGGCCCATAAATACCTGGGACCTCCCACTCATTCCCCAGTCTTTCATCTCTGCAGAGGCGAGCAAGTCAGAAGATGATGTCTCCTCCTTGCAGGTAGCCGGGATGACTCCCGGCCTTTTATTCTTCTATTCCTGCCTGGATCCCTTTGTTACATTACTTGCCTCCCAGCCTAGGCTGCTGGTCCGGGCAATGGTAGATGGCACCCTAGGTGCTCAGGAGCCGTGAGACCCCATAACAAGGGGTAGGCGGCTAACCGGGTTGGTGACCCCGGTTTGGGATGCCCCGTCCCTTGGCCCGTACCCTAGCATGGATTCCCCCTCTCCCGAATACCCTTAGAGGGGGGGGGGGGGGGCGGGTCCTTATGGATTCATCTGTTTATTACTTTGTGTGCGTGTTTTTACTTGGGCTGGCGCCGGCGGTGCCGGCCTCCGGCATTTTTATCAAGCAAAAATGGCGGCTGTAGGCGCCCTAGAGGAGTCTTTCCCCTCAGGGCGGGGCCGGGCCCGTGCTGCGGGCGCCGTTTTCAGGTCCCGGCTTCTGGCCGAGAGTGACAGAGGAGGGGCGGGGCGCGAACCGCGCCCGCCCGCCCTCCCTCTTCCTCTGCACACTACGCGTCTCCTGTCCACTACTGCCAGCGGGCTCCGGAGGGGTGAAGGTCGGGTGAGTGGCCTGTGGCCCATCATTTTTATTTATTGATTATGCCCCTCACTGGGGTTGCTGGGCAACGCTGTTATTAACTCTTCATTTGCTAGCATGGTCTGATTGTGTGTTTTGTTTGTGTGTTCCAGGTGGACCATTGATCCTATTAAAGGGGGGTTCTCCCGGTCCTAGGGTCCCTGGCTAAATTTAGTTGGGCATCCCGGGTTGCATTACTGCGTAATTCCCTCGGAGGGGCTTGTACCCCCCTCGGGGCAATCCAGGCTGTGTTTGGGGTATCCCTTTTGGGGGATGATGTATTTCTTTGTGTACCCTGTGCGCAATGGTCCATTACGCGGCAGACCGGATCTCAGGCGTCTGGTTCTGCTCCGCCAGTCTCCTCTCCGTCTCCCCCGCGCTTGACACGTACATGTGATGTGGTCATTGGCGGGGAGTCGCAATCTGAGGTGTGTGCCAGATTGGCCAATCTTGAAAAATTGTTTTCCAGTGCCGTTGCTAAAAATGCCACGGCAAAGTGAAAACAGTTGTATACCGCCACGCAGGCCTTTGATACGGAGGAGTTTGACGCCCTGGATTGGTCTGTTTGTTCCCCGCGTGAGGAAGGGGAGCTGTATGAGGAGTCTGAGGGCTCCGATGACCAGCAGTTTGTGGGTGCTGATACCGAGCAGGGCCAGGGGGATTCCTTGGATACCTCCTAGGATCCTGGCTCATATGTTTGAGGTCCTGGCTATTTCTCCCCCTGAGGCGGCTCCTCTGCTGAAGGGGGAGTTCTTTGAGGTGACCAAGCCGCGGAATTTCCTTATCAAAAGCATTTTGATGGTATCATTCTCAAGGAATGGGAGAGGCTGACTCGGCTTCCGGGTTGGGACAAAAAATATCCCTTTCCGGCAGACGCGGTTAAGCACTAGTCGTACCCCCCCCCCCCCCCCCCAGAGGTGGATGTTTCTGTTTTGGGTTGTCCAGTTCCTCAATCCTGCATTCTCCACAGAGTGCACTACTCTCAAGGATGGTGAGGATAAACGCATTGACCAGATGGCTTGTCGTGATTTTGCCAGTGTTGGGTCGGCCTTGCGGCCGGTTTGTGCTTTAGCGCTTTTATTGGTAGCTGCCAGGCCGGTTGTTAGAGGACTTTTGACCTCTTCCGGGCTTGACCCGGCTAGTGAGGAGTTTGCCGACCATTAAGTGCTGTGAGTTATTTTTGTCCTTTGTGCTGTCCGCCCTGGATGACACATTGGTGATGTGTAGCAGAGCTTCGGCCTTGTTTGTGGCTTTCCGGCGGTCGGTTTGGTTACGCCAGTGGGCGGCTGATTTTGTGTCCAAAAAGTCGCTTACGGCCCTTCCCTTTGTGGGGTTGCGGCTCTTTGGAGAAAAATTGGATTCGGTGGCAAAGGGAGGTAAGTTACCTCAGCGCAAGAAGCAGCGTTGCCCCTTTTGGGGGGCGGCTTCCTTCTCTCAGTCCTTTCGTGGGGCTAGAGTTGGCAGAGGTTCGGCCTTCCCTTCGTCCAGAGGTCATTCCTGGCCTAGGGGCAGGGGTCGGGCCCGTCCAGGACACAGTTGGGGCTCCAAGCCTAGAGCCGCTGCCAAGCCGGCTCAGCAATGAGGGGGCGCCCTCACCCTTGCGGGTGGGGAGACGGCTGCAACTCTCCTCCCGGGTCTGGGTCCAAGAGGTCTCGGACAGGTGGATTCAGGAAGTGGTGTCTTCCGGTTACAAGCCGGAGTTCGAGTTCCGGCCCCCTCCCAGATTCTTCAGTTCTCGGGTGCGGTCAGATCCTCTTGGACAGCAGGTCTCTTGGACATGGCTGTCCTCTGTCCGGTGTCTCACTCAGACCGGGGCCTGGGCTTCTATTCCAATTTGTTCACGGTGCCCAAGAAGGACGGATCCGTTCGTCTCATTCTGGATCTGAAGTTGCTCAACAGGTTCGTTCGTCCCCGGAAGTTCCGTATGGAAACTCTGCGCTCAGCCATCCACTCACTTCGTCAGGGGGACTTCATGACGTCCATAGACATCAAGGATGCTTACCTGCATATTCCAATATTTCCGGCACACCAGAGATTCCTCAGGTTTGTTGTGGACAATCGACATTTTCAGTTTGTGGCTCTTCCGTTTGGTCTTACCTTGGCTCCAAGGGTTTTTACCAAGGTGTTGGCAGGAGTGATGGCCATCTTCAGAGCCAGGGGTATCCGCATCGTGCCCTATCTGGACGATCTTCTTATCATGGCGTCTTCCCTCAGTCAGGCGCAGCTGGATATCGGGAACGTGGTGTCCACTCTGGAGAGTTTCGGATGGGTGATCAACTATCCCAAGTCCTGCCTCACCCCCTCCAGGGTGGTGGAGTTCCTGGGCATGTCTCTGGATACTTCTCAGGCCAGGGTGTTTCTCCCCCGAGCCAAGGTTCTTCTGATTCAGGAATTGACTCCGCGTCTCCTATCCATCCCCCGCCCGTCCATCCGGCTAGGGATGCGACTGGTGGGATTGATGGTGGCATCGTTCGAGGCGGTTCCCTTTGCCCAGTTTCACACAAGGATGCTCCATCTCTTGGCGGCCTGGGATGGGTCCCCGCTGTCATTGGATCAGTCCTTTCTGATGTCCCCCCCGGGTGCGGTGTTCCCTTTGGTGGTGGCTGAAACCGAGCAATCTGACGAGGGGCAGGTCCTTTCTGACCCCTCGTTGGGAGACGGTCACCACGGATGCCAGCCTGTCAGGTTGGGGGGGATTTTGGAAGAATCTTCAGTTTCAGGGACTGTGGGGGCCTCAGGAGGCTCACGATCTCATCAATGTTCTGGAGCTGAGAGCCATCAGGTTGGTTCTGGCTCACTTGACTCATCAGTTATGGGGACTGCCGGTTCAAGTTCGGTCGGACAATCGGACGGCGGTCGCCTACATCAATCACCAGGGAGGGACTCGCAGCAGGCGTGCCCTCAGGGAAGTGTCTTTGATCCTGGATTGGGCAGAGGGCAATGTCCCATGCATCTCGGCAGTGTACATTCCGGGAGTGGAGAACACTGAGGTGGAGTCACTGAGCAGGGGGTCATTTCGCCGGGGGGAATGGTCGCTCAGCCCCAAGGTGTTTCGGTCACCGGTGGGGGACTCTGGAGGTGGACCTCTTTGCCTCTCGTGACAATCACAAGCTTCCAGCATTTGTGTCTCTCTCGCGGGATCCGCTGGCTCTGGCAGCGGATGCCATGTCTCTGAACTGGAGGGATCTGGGGTTTCTATATCTGTTCCCTCCGTTTCCCATGGTGGGCAAAGTGGTGCGCAAGCTGGCCCTGGAGGGTGTGTCAGCAATCCTGGTGGCTCCAAGGTGGCCAAGACAGGGTTGGTTCGCAGACGTGGTAAGGTTGGCGGAGGATCAGTTAGTTCTGCCCCTTCTGCCGGATTTACTCACTCAGGGTCCACTGCTATACCCCAATTTACCTCTGCTGGCTTTGACGGCGTGGTTGCTGAAATCTCCATCTTGAAGGAAGAAAGTCTTTCTGATGCTGTCATTCAGACTCTGGTTAGGGCTAGAAAGAAGTCTTCCTCTGCCATCTACTACAGGATTTGGAGGTCTTATATTGATTGGTGTGAGGTCAGGGCTTTGCCTTGCAGGGTGTTTTCTATCCCTAGGATCTTGGAATTTCTGCAACATGGTCTGGACCTAGGTTTGCAGCTTAGTACGCTAAAATGCCATGTTTCTGCCCTGGCGGTTTTCTTTCAAAAGTCTTTTGCTCTTCATCCTCTGGTTAAGACCTTTTTCCAGGGGGTTACGCATGTGCTGCCTCCTAGGAAGCCTTTGCTCCTGGTTTGGGATTTGAACTTGGTTCTTTCTGCCTTGCAGGGTACTCCCTTTGAACCGTTTCAGGATATTGCGCTTTCTGCGCTTACTCAGAAGGTTGTTTTTCTGGTTGCCATCACTTCTGTTTGGCGTGTTTCGGAGTTGGCAGCCTTGTCCATTAAGGCCCCCTACTTTGAGAGGCATCAGGACAAGGTTGTTTTCCGCTTCAAGCCAGATTTCCTTCCTAAGGTGGTCTCTGCTTTTCATCTTAATCAGGACATTGTTCTACCCTCCTTGTGTCCTAAGCCTAGCAATGACAAGGAGAGGGTTTTGCATTCTTTGGATGTGGTTCGCTGTGGGAAGTACTATTTGGTGGCTACTTCTCCTTTTCGTAGGACTGACGCTCTTTTTGTGGTGCCCTCTGGGCCTAGGAAGGGTTTGGCTCCCGCCAAGTCTTCCATTAGTAAATGGATTCGCCAGGCCATTGTTGGGGCCTATTCTGCTAAGGGGAAGATTCCCCCTTTTCGTGTTACCCCTCATTCTACTCGTGCTGTTGGGGCGTCCTGGGCCTTCCAGCACCAGGCTTCTGTTGAGCAGGTTTGTAAGGCTGCTACTTGGTCTTTGGTTCACCCTTTTTCCAAGTTTTACAAGGTTGATGTGTGGGCCTCAGCGGATGCTGTTTTTGGCCGCAAAGTTCTGCATGCTGCAGTGGTTTAGGTTTGTGCCTTGTTGCCTTGTTTTTTGGATCCCCGCCCTTTATGGACACTGCTATTGGATGTCCCACATGTAATGAATGTCTTGAAGCGGGGTGTGTGACATACTTAGAATAATACAATTTTGTGAATACTCACCTGTAAAATGGGTGTTATAAAAGTATGTCACACACCCCGCTTCACCCTGCCCTTTTGTATTCTGGATCCTTTATATGGTGAACCGTTGTTAGTTTTAATTGGCTTTCCTGGTCCCTTTCTCTTACTGCTATCTTTATACTGGGGAATGAGTGGGAGGTCCCAGGTATTTATGGGCCGGGAGGGTCTTACCTTTGTTTTATTGACATCTCTGCAAGATCGCCATCTACAGGTCAGTATACCCACATGTAATGAATGTCTTGAAGCGGGGTGTGTGACATACTTATAATACCCATTTTACAGGTGAGTATTCACAAAATGGTATTTTTACAGAGGGAACTTTTACAGTACATGTCATTGGACTCTACCTTGCCCATGATAAAAACAGAATCCTCAGTGTCTTTGCATCCTGCAGCCTTTGTGCCCATATCCGTGTCAGGGTGGTATTGCGCAACCTTTCACTTTAAGCAGACCTTTTACCCACTGTGCAATTTGTAAATGAAATGCACACTACTAAATGTAAAAAATGTATTGCTGCAAAAACCCTTCTTTTCCCAGATAAAAGCTAATGTATATGCATGTTAAATTGCTGCATAGAACACGTGTAAAGTATATGTTTACACTAAATCTCTAGCAAAAGCATAATCTACTTACTTGCCACACTAAATATGGAATGAATAGCTAGTAGCAAGCAAATGTGCAGAAAACTTGACTAAGAATGTCTCCCTAGGGTAGTGTGATCCTTAAATGTCCTCACATTTTGTTTGCGGTTGTATGAAAAAATAAACTTTCATTTGATATACAAGCACAGTTATAAGACACTAGCTGTCTTCCAAGCTAAGCAGTGCTTTTCAAGTCAAGGAAGTACAATGGAAATGTGCAGTTGTCAGCCTTATATGAAGGTCTGTTAGGTGTGATCACACTTAGTGTCTTGGTGTCAGGAACTAGGAAGGTTAGCGTTACACCTTTTGCTAATTAATTCTGTGCCAGATTTCTCTGTTCCAACGAAGGCTGCCTTGAAAATTACTTGTCCATATATAATGTTATTTATCTGCTGACCTCATACTAAATAGTAATTCATTTCTCCGGGTAATGATGCTATTTATTTGATCTTCTGTTCTTGGTATGTTCACACTTCTTTGTTCATTTATAAATCTATATGCTGTATATGGGCAGTTTTAATAAAAGCATAAGGAAATACATGGTGATATATCTGTATTTTCCTAGTTAGTTATGACATGACTTTAATATGCTTTGTAAAAAAAAGTAAAATATATATTTACATGACCCTTGTTGCCGCACCGCAGCCACTGGAAGCCAGCCAATGGAGGAATGGTGGATGGGCAGGAAGGCAAGCAAGCAGAGAGAGGGCAGTGTAAATGAACCCTGCCCGCTTTTCCCACGTGCACGTGCTGACACACACACTCGCGGGTCTGTGCAGCAGGTGGGCGTGGCCTTCATTTATTGTCCTAAATGGACGCAGACACAGGCCACACCCACCCGCTGCACAGAGTCGGGTGTGTGCGCATTTAATTTAATGTACCACCAGGACATTCTCTCAGACTGTCGAGACACAAACAATGAAAACTAAATCTCATCCCTATAACATGTGATAACTACTCCTGTCTCATCGCCATTCCACTGCTCAATTTAAAATGGGGCCATAGTAAGTATAGCTTGTAGTGGGATTGTTTTACTTTCTACGTAGACACAAAAAGAATTCCTTCTCTTGACTCCTCAAACTCTCTATTCCTATTCATAATACTGCTAGATCAAAGAATAAAGTAATGAATGTAATTCTGACATACGTCCCAGTCTAGAATTATGTTAATCTGCCTTGAGGGTTCATCTAATGCAGAAATGTAATCAGGTTTTCTGAGCTGCAATTTCCAACCCTACCAATGTCATTAAATCAGCCTGGTGCTCCTCCACAGCTTTTTATTTTTAGTGCTCTATATCTCATGGCTATGATTTTAGATGTGATAAACATCCAGCAGATGTTTATTTAGGAACCCAGGACATTTTGTTGTCTTGAGTTTAGATTTAAAGTGGACCAACACCCAGGGGTGATCGGCCTGGGAATCTATAAGATCACCTCCCTCACCGCGGGACATCCGAGATCGGGATGTCCCACGGGGTGAAACCCCCCCCCCAAAACCCCCCAAAAAACCCCTCTAGACGTGCCCGCGCCGGCCGTTTGTGAATGGCCGGGGCGGGCGCGCGCCCTGTAAGAGTGACGTGCGGGAGGCGGCGGGGCGTACGCGCTGTCTTGTCCGTCGCTGTCACCCGCTTGTCCGTCGGCGGGGATTGGACAGCGCGGTCACGTGGGAGCGTGGTGAAGTGAGTTTTTGGGGCTTTCTGGGGGGTTTCACACAGCGGGGCACCCCCAATCGGGGTGCCCCCCCCCCCCCGAAGTGGACCAAAACCCAGGATAGTCAAAATCCTGGGTGTTGGTCCACTTTAAACCTCTCAATTCAAGATGCACATTTGTGTGTACTGCCTTGCAGGCCTGATATCAGGTAGGCCAAATGTACTGGCAGTCATGTGGGGACGAAATCTTGGTCATCTGAAGCAGGAAGGGGCAAGATATGGCAGCCAGAGCCTCCACTTGCAGGTGGAGTGTACGTGACGACCATTATCAACGCACCACCACCCTGCACTGGACCAACCTTCATTATTTAACAAAAGGACTGTTGGTCTGCTTTAAACATCTTTTAACACATCTTTGTTTGTCTGCATCCTGACCACCTTAAATCAAATGTGACTTGATTGGAGTAGATCCCTTTTTTAATTTTGTGTTTGTAAAATTTAGTCTTTTAAAATATATCTTCAAAAAGGCTCAGGGTGACAGGTGTTTCTGTGCATGTGACAACAGATTGGCTCCTATTAAAATTAACAGCTGGTCAGACGTTTTCCAGAAAAAGTCTAGACATGTATGTAAGCATATCAGGGGCTGAGCCTAATTTAAAAATATTAAATATAAACTATACATTAGGATGTTTATATCACGTATGTGCTGTTTCAGAGTGTCCGATTTGGTGACAGATGTTAGATAAATGTTTCCTATTTAGTAGCTAAGATTAACAAAGATCTTTAATACCACCATTGTTATATAGTTAATCAGGCTTGTTCAAATTTATCCACCTTTCTTTCCTAGACTCTTAAAAATATGTGGCTCAGAACTTGTGTGCCTGGAGCTGGCCTGTGGCCACTTTTTAAATGAAGCATGCCTGGAAGTCATTGCAGAGATGTGTCCAAATCTTCAGGAATTAAACCTCTCTTCTTGTGATAAGCTGCCACCTCAGGCTTTCGGTCATATCTCAAAACTCTGTGGATTAAAACGCCTTGTTCTCTACCGCACAAAAATAGAGGTAAAGACAGTCTACAATACTTTTAATTATAGCTGTGTAAAAGCATATATTGTAAAAGATTTGTGTAGTTTGCAAAAAGAAAGGAAGAGACAAGACAGAGCCGCTGCCATTTCCTGGCTTTTTTCTTTAAGCTGTAATAGGTTTAAAGATTCTTGCTTCTGTATTTTAGTTTGATTTTCCTTTAGCTGTAAACAATCCATCTTCAAGGCATTAATTTTCATGAGAAATTGTCATTTTAGTAAAAAAAAAAAAAAAAAGAAAAGAACAAGTCTGCCTGTTTCCCCATAGTTCCTTCCCTAAATGGTGTTCTTAAGATCAGGATCCCCAGTCAAGTACCACTTGATAAAGTATGGGATGTCAATAACCTAAAACTTTTAGAAATGCCCCAACACGGCCACTTAAACTGCATGAAACATTCAAAATGCTCAAAAACACTTTGGAGCAGTTTTTGCATTTATGAGTATATCTGACTTTGATAAAGTACATATGATGGCAGATAAGTTTATACATGTTATTTACTTCCCAAGTTCTGTAACTAAAAATGGTCTAATAATAAAAATCTACATAAATACACTAACATGCAACTTGAATCGTGAAGTTAAAGATGACACACATTTTCCCACATTTTAGCAACATAAGTGTATTTTTTGGTTTGGTACAATTTTAGAGTGAAGGCGTGTTCACAATTATCATGTTGGAAAGGCCAGATAATGCAAATGTAAAAGCTTTATAAATACTCAGATTCCTCTAACCTTGGCCCAAAACACAGCAACCATGGTTCCTCTAAGCAGCTACGTAAAAAAAATGGTTGAGGCTCACAAAGCATGAGAAGGTTACTGCATAAGAATATGGCAAGATTGTTTCAGATTTAACATTTCCATCCATTAGAAATTGAATTAAAGTGGACCAACACCCAGGGGGGATCGGCCCGGGAATCTATAAGATCAGATCCCTCCCCGCGGGGCATCCGAAATTGGGATGTCCCACAGGGTGAAACCCCCCAGGAAGCCCAGAAACCTTACCTTAACCCCGTTCCAACGGCGCATGCGCGGGCTGCGTCTCGCGCTTCCCTCTAGCAGGGTGCGCACCTACGCCGGCCGTTTCTGAATGGCGGGCGCGCTCCCTGTTAGAGGGAAGCGTGAGACGCAGCCTCCAGTGCTCAGAGCCGCTGTGGTTGGACGCCGCTTGTACGCGCATACCACAGCGGCTCTGATTGGACGAGCGCCCGCGTAGGAGCGTGGTGAGGTGAATGTTTACAGGCGTTCTGGGAGGTTTCACACAGCGGGGCACCCCCGATCGGGGTGCCCCACCGAAGTGGACCAAAACCCAGGATAGTCAAAATCTCAAAATATCTCAAAACTGCTCCATCAGAGCAGTAGAGGCCAAAAAGGTCTGGAAGACCTAGAGACAAAGATGGGATTGCTCGAAAGCCAGATCTGAACCCCCACTTGACTGCAAAAGACTTTAGGCAGATTTACCAGAAGTTGTGTTACATTTATGAGTAAATTGAAGAATAGTTTAAATAAAAATCCAGCAAATTCTAGAAGCAAACCTAAAACCAGCTGTAAAAGAAAAGCTAACGTTGAAAAAAAGGATGGCTTCTACATGGCCACTACTAGACTACCTCAAAAAGCACAAGCTGCAGGTTTTACCATGCCCCTCACAGTCTCCTGATTTAAACATTGTTGAAAATATGTGGCTGGAAAAATATATCCATCAATCAGAATTGAAGGACTGTTTGGCTACAATAAGCACTTAAAAGATATAATGCTTGTCAGTGGTGGTGGTACTAGGCACTAAGCATGCAGGGTGGCCAAAGTTTTGTTCCAAGACCATTTTTTTAACCTAGAACTTGAAAATAAAAAATAGATTTTGCTTAGAATACTTGGGGATTGTGTCTGGCATGATGATCCACTCGTCTCCTCTTGCTCCAGCAGCGTCCTCGGAG
This sequence comes from Gastrophryne carolinensis, assembly GCA_027917425.1. NCBI lineage: Eukaryota > Metazoa > Chordata > Amphibia > Anura > Microhylidae > Gastrophryne > Gastrophryne carolinensis. The sequence goes on along the minus strand of CM051237.1, from coordinate 249,707,172 downwards.
GATGCGCTGAGCGGACCATCGCCCCGCCAACGAGCCAGTCTCAGACGCAGGCTCAAGCAGCACTGTGCCTCTCCTCCCGCATCCTCGGCATGTGCGAATGTACACAAGATGTTTATGCCCTCTGGTGGCGCTACAGGCAACGTGGATGCCGGAGTCTGGTTTAAATGGGCCAATGAGCCCCAACATTGTGTATAGATGCCAGTCCTTAATCTAGATTGGCGAATCTGAATTACGTTATTGTCTGACCAATAGCTCTAAGTTGTCTCACCGTATCCCTGCACACCATCCCCTGTAAAAGTGCCCCCACTGCTGTATTCGATGACCAAGATAACTAGTGCTTGGGTGTCATGCGGTGCTCCCTTTCTCTTGCTTCTCGTGTTTTGTGTTCGGGTCAAGCAAGAGGCCAAGCCAAGAAGTCTGAGGCAAGGTGCAAAGGATGAGTGTCAAAAGGTCAGCCCAAGATCATACACAAGCAGTAATCGTAGACTGGCCAGGACACAAGATAAACTTTTTAGCATTCGCTAAACTGGGCGTGTACCTAGTTAAGGTGACAGACTTTATTCAAAGGCTCACCAATCATCTTGGGCCATGGACAGGCAGGAAGGCGATTTTCTGCCTGATAGGGCTTGGACTAAAGATCTGAAGGGGCTCTCAAAGGGTTAATACCGAAGATAGCGCATTAGCTGCAGCAGGACAGCACCTGGCCGTTCCCTGTGGCAGCCTGCCCCCTCTGGCTCTGGTGGATACCACAGCTCCAGCGGGCAGCTTAGCTCCGGTAGAGACATAGCGAACCGGACGTCTGCCATCTAATGTGGCCATGTACCACCCCTGCTCTGGTTTTGATAACGAAACATGAAAAGAGTTTGGGATTCTGAGCTGGGCAACTTTAACATATGGGTAACATGATTTACTTTATGCACAATGAGATGGTCCAAAAAACTGAGAAAACAGCTCTGCACTGTGCTGGCAAAAAGCTAGATTCTTGGTTGATAACCACACCAAACCCCCAACTTAAAAACTGGCTTCTGTAGTGCAGGGACAGTCGGAATTTCCACAAGCTATATAGACTGGACTGTCCCTTTAGGTATGGCAAGCACAGCTTTTATATGGACCTGGTTTTGGGCAAGATTGGACAAGTAATGAAAGAGCCTGTATACAAATAGACTAGCACAAACTGACTCAAGAAGTCCCCGGAATACATCATTAATGAATTCATGGACAACAGCAGGGGAAAACCAGGTACTCATATTGCCCATCCCTGATATTAAAGGCAGTTGTCCTCTCTCCTCCCTGACAAATGTGCACCAAGTTGGAAAGAACCTAGGGGTTTTAGTTGACAATAAGCTCAACTGTAGTAATCAATGCCAGGCAGCTGCTGCCAAGGCAAATAGGATCATGGGATGCATCAGGAGGGGCATAGGTGCTCATGACCAGAGCATCATTTTACCCCTGTACAAGTCATTGGTCAGACCCCATATGGAATACTGTGTACAGTTCTGGGCACCTGTGCTTAAGAAGGACATATCAGAACTGGAGCACGTTCAAAGAAGGGCAACAAAGTTAATAAAAGGAGTGCGGGGGCTAGAGTACACGGAAATATTGTCCAAGTTAGGTTTATTTAGTCTAGAAAAAAGACGATTGAGGGGTGATCTAATAACTATGTATAAATATATTCGGGGTCAATACAAAGATCTGTCCAACAATCTATCTATACCCCGAAGTGTAACTGTGACAGACGCTCTGTCTTTTGGATGTCATCACTATTCAGTTGCCCACCGGTCATTCACTGGCCTTTTCTTAATTAGGTTCCAGACAATGTAATTGTATTTTGATACTGTTACAGGCAATGTCATTGTATTTTGACTGCCATTGTGTATTGTTGATTACGTCACAGTCAATGGCATTGTCCTGATTGATTGTATTACGGCCTGCTATTGTTCTACTGATTGCGTCACCGGCAGAGTTGAGGGATTGTGTGCCCTGCTGCTATTGGTCAGTGTGGTTGTCATTGCATGGAGCATTGCATATAAGGCCCAGTGTGGCACTAATAAAGTACACTTCAACTTCACCCTCAATACTGAAGTTCTGTCTCTTATTGGGGGAAACGCTATATTACAATTCACTAGCCCTTGTAAGGGCTGTTCCTGTTTCCTCACGGACGACTCTGGAATTCCAGCAGCACCTCTTACGATTGGGAAAAGGACGTCTCGGGCGGTGAAGCCCTCCGGCGATAAGGGTTATCGCTACAATTGGTGGCAACCGGTCGGATGGTCCTTTCTACCCAGAGAGAGTGCTACCCTGATGGAGAGTCAGTAGGACAAGTTGAAAAGGCTGACCCTGAAGGATCTACTCGAGAGCCGGGGAAGGTCGGCTAGCAACCGCCCACGTCAGGAACTGATAGCCGAGCTGATCGAAATGGTTCGTGCAGCAGTGAGGACCGAAACCAATATAGAGATCGATGAAGACGCTGCTCTCGTTCAAGCGGTTCGGAACAGATTGTCGGTCTATGGCCCGAATCCATCACAGGAACTGATCGACCGAGTCTTTGCCGCAGCGGAGGCAGAGGCCAGTAAGCGAAGGGAAGATCGGCGACTTTCAACCCAGCAGCCTCTCAGCCTCAGTTACACTGGGGGGAGAAAGATTCCATTTGCAGCATTTAAGTCCTTCCAGGAAAGTGACGACGAGATTGACGGATTTTTGGCCGATTTTGAACGGCAGTGCGCTTTACACCGGGTACCCACGGAGGAATGGGTCACCATATTATCAGGGAAACTATCTGGGAAAGCTTCCGATGCTTTCCGGGCCATCCCTGATGCGGACTTACCACACTACCATCTGGTAAAGGAGGCTTTGTTAGCCCGGTACGCTGTCACCCCGGAAGCCTACAGGCGACGATTTCGGGAATCCCAAAAGAAGGGAGGGGATTCTTACACGGAGTGGGCATGTCGCCTCCATCGTACAGCATCACACTGGGTCACTGGATGCCAAGCCACGACCGCTGAGGATGTACTACAGTTGTTTTTACTAGAACATTTTCTCAATGCCCTGCAACCAGAGCTAAGAGAGTGGGTACGTGACCGGAGGCCTCTAACGCTACCTGAGGCTGCTCGTCTAGCCGACGAGTACACTGATGCTCGCCGGACAGAACAGTCCGCTCCAAAACCACAACCTCCCATCAAATTTCAAGCACCTGTGGCTTCAGCGCCAACTCGTGACTCTGGGCCACATAGGCCAGCGCAGCAACCGAACCTCTCCACAGTTCAGTGCCATCGTTGCAAACAATGGGGACATTATCGCAGTGATTGCGCCCTAGAGCCTCCTCGAAACACGTGGGGGCAAAAGCAACCTTCCACCTCCCGTACTCCTGTGGCACACTGTTTGGAAGCTGAGAGCAGTTCGGAAGAGTATCTGGGGGTACTGTATGAAGCTGATCCCGTACAAGCGGCCATCCAAGACAACCGACAGCATCATTGCCAGGAGATACGAGTCAATGGGCGCACCGCGCAAGGATTACGCGACACCGGAGCCACACTTACCTTGCTCCAACCTCATTTGGTCAAGAAAAAAGACCGCACTGGACACACCGTTGCAGTAAGGGTGGCGGGAGGAGCTGTGTTTCGACTCCCCACCGCCCGAGTATATCTTGACTGGGGCGCTGGATCCGGCAGGGTACAGGTGGGACTTATGGACAACTTACCAGCAGAAGTACTATTGGGAAATGATCTAGGACCAATGACTTCTGCCTACGCTACCTCTGGGCCAGCCAGCGTCAACCCTGTTACAACCCAGGCTCCAGCCCGAGCTGCCGACTCCAGCCCACTGGTCGGGGAGACCCAGGGGTTTCGCCTGCATCACGTCATGTCTGTTACAAGAAGCCAAGAAGAGGATCAGCCATCAGGTTACGTCCTTCCAGAAGGGAAACTTATGCCAAACACTATTTTTGTTGGGGGCATTGGCCGTCGGATTAATCAGCCTGAAATGAAGGATGTTTTTTCAAAGTATGGCGCTGTAAAGAATGTCAAAATTATTAGGGATGCCTCTGGCGTTTCTAAGGGTTATGGTTTTGTCTACTTTTACGATGATGTAGATGTGCAGAAAATTGTGGATTCTCCGATCAGCTTCCATGGAAAGAGATTGAAACTTGGGCCAGCTATAAGAAAGCAGAGCACCTGTGCACACATCCAACCAAGGACTTTGGTGCTGAACTCACCAACGCCACAATATCCCAGTATTTGGACCCCACCCATGACCGATTCCTATGTACAGCCCACGTCAATGTTTAGTCCGGTTACTCTCTATTTGCAGACTTGTCCTTAAACAGAACTCTGCCCATGACAAGAGTCCGGACAGCCCCACGTTAACCCGAACAGGGTCAATCCGGGTCTGCCGGGTGTTCCACAAAAAGGGGGCATTGTGACAGACGCTCTGTCTTTTGGATGTCATCACTATTCAGTTGCCCACCGGTCATTCACTGGCCTTTTCTTAATTAGGTTCCAGACAATGTAATTGTATTTTGATACTGTTACAGGCAATGTCATTGTATTTTGACTGCCATTGTGTATTGTTGATTACGTCACAGTCAATGGCATTGTCCTGATTGATTGTATTACGGCCTGCTATTGTTCTACTGATTGCGTCACCGGCAGAGTTGAGGGATTGTGTGCCCTGCTGCTATTGGTCAGTGTGGTTGTCATTGCATGGAGCATTGCATATAAGGCCCAGTGTGGCACTAATAAAGTACACTTCACCTTCACCCTCAATACTGAAGTTCTGTCTCTTATTGGGGGAAACGCTATATTACAATTCACTAGCCCTTGTAAGGGCTGTTCCTGTTTCCTCACGGACGACTCTGGAATTCCAGCAGCACCTCTTACGATTGGGAAAAGGACGTCTCGGGCGGTGAAGCCCTCCGGCGATAAGGGTTATCGCTACAGTAACCATAACCCGGGGGCATCCACTAAGGTTAGAGGAAATGCGCTTTCTCCACCGACATAGGAGGGGATTCTTCTCTGTAAGAGCAGTGAAACTATGGAACTCGCTGCCAGAGGAGGTAGTAATGATGGATAAAGTAAAAACGTTCAAAAATGGCCTGGATGCCTTCCTGGCATGTAATAACATTTCCAGCTATGGCTACTAGACCACTGGAAGGAGTTAAACAGGCTGAACTGGATGGACTAAAGTCTTTATTCAGCCTTACATACTATGTTACTATGTAAGTTATAGCCCCCCTTGAGATCTAATTTAATAAACACTTTTGTCTCACTGACTTGATTAAGAAGATCATCAATTAGAGGTAGTGGAAACTCATTCTTGACCCTAATTTTGTTGAGTACCCTATAATCAATGCACTATAGAAGCCCCAGTCCTTTTTCTCAACAAAAAAGGAGAGGAAGTCTGCCGTATAAACCCCCCCCTTCTCAAGATTTCTAGTAATATACCGTATTTTTCGCCCTATAAGACGCACTTATTCTTCCCCAAAAGTGGGGGAAAAATGTCCGTGCGCCTTATCGGGTGAATGTAAAAAAAAAAAAAAAAAATAGTTTTTAATTAAAAAAAAAAAAACTCGACCGTTCCCGGCGCTCCTGCGTTTCCTGTCACTCTGCGAGAGCCCAGGTGGAGACAGAGGAGCGGCGGGCTGCGTCCCGGTCCCGCCTCTGCGATCGCTGTCTTTTACCGGCAGCGATGACAGCGGCAGGGCCAGAGACAGCGCCTACCGCTCCTCCATCTGCTGCCTCTTCCTGGGCACGGACGAACACCCAGGTCAGGGCAGCGGGTGGGCGTGGCCTTCACAACTCGGTGCAGGCCACGCCCACCTGCTGCCCTGACCTGGGTGCTCGCGTGTGCCCAGGAAGAGGCAGCAGATGGAGGAGCTGCGGGCGCTGTTTCTGGCCCCGCCGCTGCTATTGCTGCCGGTAAAAGACAGCGATCGCAGATGCGCCACGCCACGCCCACCTGATTCACGGAGCCGGCCGCTCAGCGAAGCTATGTCAGCGGGCAGGTGAGTTTTATTTATTTTTTTTTAACTTATGCTGCACTGCCAATGGGGGGAGGGGGGATGCCACACAGCCTATGCCAATGGGGGGAGAGGGATGCCACACAGCCTATACTAATGGGAGGAGAGGGGGATGCCACACAGCCTATACTAATGGGGGGAGGGATGCCACACAGCCTATACTAAGGGGGGGAGGGATGCCACACAGCCTATACTAATGGGGGAAGGGGGGATGCCACACAGCCTATACTAATGGGGGGAGAGGAATGCCACACAGCCTATACTAATGGGGGGAGGGATGCCACACAGTCTATGGGGGGAGAGGGATGCCACACAGGCTATACTAAGGGGGGGAGAGGGGGATGCCACACAGCCTATGGAAATGGGGGGAGGGGGGATGTCGCACAGCATATGGAAATGGGGGGGAGGGGGATGCCACACAGCCTATGGAAATGGGGGGAGGGGATGCCACACTGCCAATGGGAATGGGGGGCACATTGCCTATATGGGGAATAGGAGGGGGGAATGCCACACTGCCCATATGGGAATGGGGATGCCACACTGGGTATATGGGGAATGGGAGGGGGGAGAATGCCACACTGCCTATATGGGAATGGCAGGGGGGATGCCACACTGGGTATACGGGGAATGGGAGGGGGAGAATGCCACACTGCCTATATGGGGAATGGAAGGGGAGAGAATGCCACACTGCCTATATGGGAATGGGAGGGGGTATGCCACACTGGGTATACGGGGAATGGGAGGGGGGAGAATGCCACACTGCCTATATTGGGAATGGGAGGGGGGGAGAATGCCACACTGGGTATATGGGAATGGGAGGGGGGATGCCACACTGGGTATATGGGAATGGGAGGGGGGATGCCACACTGGGTATACGGGGAATGGGAGGGGGGAGAATGCCAAACTGCCTATATTGGGAATGGAAGGGGGGAGAATGCCACACTGGGTATACAGGGAATGGGATGGGGCATGCCACACTGTCTATGCAATGGGGGCATCCCACACGGCCTATGGGATTGGGGAATACCACACTGTCTGTAATGGTGTGTTTTTGGTTTAAAATATTTTTTTTCTTATTTTACTCCCCCAAATCCTATGTGCGTCTTATGGGCAGGTGCGTCTTATGGGGCGAAAAATATGGTATTTCTTCATGGTCCAATCTTCTGGGCTCAACTGGCTGGCTGTAGATCTTCCCTCTAGGGGGCATGGCTCCTGGGTTGGTTATCTATGGCTAAGGCAGTTAAGGGGTTATCTAGAGGTATCTGGGAGAGACCCATAGACTCAGGACTACAGAAATTAGTAACTGAGAAAAACCATATAGCCCAGGTGGGATTCCTCTGACCCACCTATGTGCAGTAGTAAGGAAAGAAGAAGAGTAGTCAAGGTTGAACCGGGGTTAAGACAAGAGTTCAAAGGTATCTGAAACATAGGACTAGGACGCATGTTGAGGATGAATAAGATCTTAAGGGGGCTAATGCCTTTGGTGGCCCCCTCCAACGCCGGCGAGCAGCGAAGTGCTGTCAGGGGCCGAGAGAAACGGGCAGTCTGTATAATGTGGCAGTGGCATTGCACTTCCAGCTGTGCGAGCAATGCCACCCCCAGAAGTTGACGTCTGGTGCGTGAGTGTCCAATTAACAGCAGGAGCATTACAAAGGCTGAAGGGCATTACCAGGTACTCATAATGCCCACCCCTGATATTAAAGGTGGTCTTCTTTTCTTTGACAAATGCACACCAAATTATAGGCGCCTTTGATCTAATTTAGTGAACATTTGTGCCCCAATAACTTGATTAAGAAGATAATCATTGACTGTAATTTTATTGGGTGCCCTATAATCGGTGCACAACTAGAGGCCCCAGTCCTTTCTTAACAAAAAAAGAAGGGGCTGAGAAAACCAGGTGACCCGCGGTAGTGCACAAACCTATTGTACTTCAGCTGTGTGAGCCATGTCGGCCACAGAAGTTGACAGACGCTGCATGAGTATCGCAGGCCGAGTGGAAGGTAAGTCCCTTACAGTATCTCTCTGCTTTTACTGTTTCTGACAGTCTTTCACAGGAAGCTTGTTGAGGTAGGCAATTCTCCCCTGTAGCCCCTGGTTGATCTATAGTCCAGTGGGAGTGGTATAAATAAGCTATACACTCCTTTTAACCGCCCGGCAGCCAATCACGAAGCTGTCCCCGGCCCGAGGATCAAGGGACAGGTAAAAATTGCGGGCATTCTTGGGGGCAATATGTGCAGGCTCCAGCATTCTGAATGCCCCCCCCAGCCTGTTTGAATGTGGCCAGAAGAGGACCGCTTTAAATAAGGTTTGCGTTCACAGATGAGATTTAAGTGCTGCTTTGGCACTCTGACCTGAAACCCATTGCTATTCAGATTGCCAACCATTGCTTATGTCATGGACATTTCAAGGCTTCATGAGTTTTGTGCACAAAATGAAGTGAAACAAAACCTGGGCATTTCCCTTCCCCGGCTTTTGGGCCATTCCCCAAATTAGAATGCCCGATGTAAAGGGTCCCAAGTAATGATAAGATTGTGACGAGACAACCAGATTTTGAGGTAAGTGGCCGGCATTAGGGATAGAGCCAGGATATATTTCAGTAACTCTGGTTCTTGTTCTTCATTTTACTTATTGCAGCTTTGCAATTATTGTGGTGTACATGGTAGATATTTTGATTTCGTGTTCTGTTGGCCCTATAAAGTAGTCATTGGTAGTAGTCATTGGTCTTCTGATAAAATTGCTTCCATGCTGACCCTGCCTTCATGTAGCAAAGCATGTACAACTTCACTAATTGCATCCAATTTTGTGAAAAGTTAATTTGTACTTGTGAAAGTCAAATACCTGCCCACAATGTTCAGTAATTAGTTTAGCGGAACAATGTATTGAACTACCTGAATATTGAATTGATTTTGTTCAAATTCTTTGTTCAGTACTAGATTTCCTGCTGTGTAAATATCATGCGTTGAAGTGTTTCTGACTTCAAACATTGTTGTATTTGTTCTGCTATTTAGTTAAACATATGCAGTTCTTTTAGTTCTCACTGAATCTTTTCTGTGTGCATCTGGGTTCTTTCCAGGACTTTTTGTAGCCCCACTTTTCTTTATTGCATGGCACGGCCTGCTTCGGTATTCATAACAGTTGGGTTATTCCGCCACAAGGTGGCGCAGTGTACTGCAGAAAGCTGTGGCATCTCCCGGCCCCCTATAAAAACAGGATTAACCATAGAGTTCCCAGTGTTTCCTCTGCAGTGAAACTGCGAAGATAGAAGATGGCTCTCTCTCTATGCGCAGGTGAGCGAGGCAACCAAGCCTGCAGCCCTGCAAGTCTATTTCCACCCGTTTCTGGACCCTCACTGCCTCCCAGCCTTGGCTGGCAGATCGGGTGAGGGTAGAAGAGCACTAGGGTCAAGTGCTCCTGGAGCGCTGCTCCAAGCCACAGACACTGTTCCACAGAGGGTAGGCGGCCATAGGCTTTATGGTGAGCCTACTAGGGATGCGGAGTTCCTGTCCTGGCTTTTGAGGGGGTGAGTGTTTTGGGGGGGTGGTAGCGGCGAGTGGTATTAGTTGTGGTGTTTGGCCGTTTACAGTGTGTTTTTTGGTGTTTTTGCCCGGCGCGCCGCTTTGTACTGCGCTCCGCGGCTGTGGGCGCTATAACCTGTGGCGTCTTTGGTTTGTCATGGCGTCGGCAGGGTCACGTAGGCGCCATTTTCACGCTCTTCGGGGGGGGGGCCGCCCCTCGAGGTACCTCTGCCGGCGCCATTTTGGATTATCTGCGCGGCTGGATTTCTCCCTTCTGGGCTGCAGCGCTGTTTCCTCCGGTGTGTGTCGCTTCATCCTGCGGTCTGTGCCTTGGTGACCCTGCGGTGTCCTTGGTTCGTGAGTCCCCCTTTGGGGGGTTTTTATTGGTCTCGTGGGGCATGTGCTGCGGATGCTCATTTGTCATTTTTACTTATGTCTTTCAGGCGGGATACCAGTGGGTTGTGGTTTCTCCCGGCTCTACTCCTTCCTCCCCCTTATCCTCCCCACCCTTTGCTGATCTGAGGGCATCCCGTGGGAGGGCATCCCGGGTGGCTTACCCAGCGCTGGTCTATTGCACCTGTGTTAATCACCATATGGAGGCCTCTGGGGATAGCGTGCTTGGGGGTCCTTCGGGGCAATCCCGGCTGTGTGCCATGTGTGGGGTATCCCCTGTGAGTGACAGTGTCAGGGTGTGCATGCCGTGCACTCAAAGTGTCCTTGCGCTCCAGCTTGGTTTGCCTGCATCGCTTCCCAGCTCTGCGCCCCCTTCGACATCACCTACCCCCCCCCCCACTGCTGCAACTAGCTCCCAGTGAGGGGGATGCTAGCAGGGGGTCTGATCTGGCACTTCGTGTGGCCAACATTGAGAAGCAGCATGCCGGGCCTATTCCTAGGAAGGCTTCTGGCAAGAAGCGGCACCTGACTTCCACACCCTCCCGCTCCACTGAGGAGTATGAGGAATTTGATGCCACTGGTGGACGTTACTCCCTAGAGGAAGGGGAACTGTTCCAGGACTCTGGCTCCTCTGGGGACCAGCAGGAGGGTTGCATTACTGACCCTGGGTCTGCGTTCGGGGAGGATTCATGGTACTCTGAGGACACTGACAATCTGCTGTCACAAATTTTTGAAATCTTGCACATTGCTCCCCCTGAGGGGGCTAAAAGAAAGCGGGGTGAGCTTTTTCGTCCTGGCAAACAGCGTCTGGAGTTCCCTGAGCAGGGCCATTTTACTTCTATGGTACTTAGGGAGTGGGAACGCCCTAACAGGCTGCCTGCTGTGCCCAAGGTATTGGATAAGAGGTATCCCTTTCCTGCTGATCTAGTAAAGCGTTGGTCCTGTTCCCCTGAGGTGGACGCTCCGGTGCTAGGCCTGTCTTAATACTTCGGTCATGCCTTCCCCTGACACTACCACTCTGAAGGACAGCGAGGACCGGCGCATGGATCAGATGGCCTGCCATGCCTTTACTTGTGTGGGGGCTGGACTGCGCCCAGCCTGTGCTGTTGCAATTACTGCTATTGCCCTTAAGAGACTGCTCAAGCGTCTCTGCCATGGCGCTATGGCTGGTAGGAGGGGGGAGGATTATAGGGCCCTCTTGCTTTGCTCTGATTTTGTTGTATTTATCCTTACTGCCATGGATGATGCTGTGAGGCTGGGCAGTAGGGCCTCTGCACTTTTGGTGGCTATGCGCCGCTCTGTTTGGCCACACCCAAGATTCATCAGATCCCAGATGTCTTTAAACCCCCTGTCAGCTCAAGGGTTACTTTTGGCGGTTCAATGCCTGCTGGAGTCAGGGCTCATTTGTCCGGTGCCCCATCAAGAATAGGGTCAGGGGTACTATTCCAATCTCTTCATGGTCCCCAAAAAGGACGGCTCTCTGAGGCCCATTCTGGACTTGAAGGGCCTCAACAAATTTGTCAGATTCAAACATTTTCGCATGGAGACGCTACGCTCTGCTGTCGGTACCCTTCGCCCAGGCGACTTCATGACCACCGTGGACATCAAGGATGCTTATCTTCATGTGCCTATCTTCCCAGGTCATCAGAGATTTCTGAGGTTCATGCTGGAGGATCAGCATTACCAGTTTGTGGCCTTACCATTCGGTATCGCCTCGGGTGTTCACCAAGGTGCTGGCGGGAGTGATGGCTCTGCTGCGAACCGGGGCATTCGCTTCCTTCCCTACCTGGATGACATCCTCATTGTGGCTCAGTCCTTTCATCAGGCCGAACAGGACACCCAGGTGGTGATCTCCACTCTGGAGTTCTTCGGCTGGGTGATCAATTTTTCCAAGTCTTCCCTGTCCCCGTCCTTGGGGAGGTCCTTTCTGGGCATGATACTGGATACCTCTCAAGTCAATGTGTTCCGTCCTCAGCAGAAGGTGGAGGGCCTTCAGAAGCAGGCACGGGCTCTGCTCCTTTGTCCTCATCTCTCCATCCGTCTGGGGATGCAGTTGGTGGGCCTGATGGTGTCCTGCTTCGAGGCGGTCCCCTTTGCTCAGTTTCACATGAGACCTCTTCAGTTGCACCTCTTGTCAGTTTGGGATCAGGACCCTGTGTCCCTGGATCAGGAATTTGCTCTGTCTCCTCTGGTCAGGCAGTCCCCTTCGTGGTGACTGGACTCAAGGAATCTTCTGGTGGGCAGGACCTTCCTGCCCCCGTGCTGGGAGACTGTCACCACGGATGCCAGTCTGACGGGCTGGGGGGGCCTTTGGAAGTCCCTACAGTTCCAGGGTCGTTGGGGCCCCCAGGAGGTCCATGCTCCCATCAATGTCCTGAAACTGAGGGCGATCAGGTTGGTTCTGTCCCACCTGACCACACACCTTCGGAGTCGGGCTGTTCAGATCCGCTCAGACAACCAGACGGCGGTTGCCTACATCAACCATCAGGGAGGGACTCGGAGCCAGCGAGCCTTCAAAGAAGTGTCTCTGATACTGTCTTGGGCGGAACAGAATGTCTCCTGCATCTCAGCGGTATACATTCCGGGAGTGGAGAACCAGGTGGCGGTCTCCCTGAGCAGGGGGACGTCTCGTCTGGGGGAATGGTCCCTCAACTACCAGGTGTTTCTCTCCCTGTGTCACCGCTGGGGTCAGCCGGATGTGGACCTGTTTGTGTCCCGTCACAATCACAAACTTCCCAGGTTTGTCTCCCTGTCAAATTATCCTCTGGCCTTCGCCACGAATGCACTGGCAGTGCCTTGGACGGAGTTTCGGCTTCCCTATGTGTTCCCTCCGTTCCCTCTACTGGGAAGGGTCATGCGCAAGATTGCCCAGGAGGGGGTGTCAGCCATCCTGGGGGCCCCCTGTTGGCCAAGAAGGGTGTGGTTCGCAGATGTCGTGCAGTTGGCCGTAGACCAGTACGTCTTGCCCAGGGATCCAGATCTTCTCACTCAGGGACAGCTACGCCATCCCAATTTACAATCGCTGGCTTTAACGGTTTGGCTGCTGAAACCTACATCTTGACAAAGAGATTGCCTGCCTCTGATGTGGATACCATGATTCGGGCTAGGAAGAAGTCCTCGTCCTTTATCTATTAGAGGGTCTGGCATGCTTTCATTGCCTGGTGTGAGTCCAAGTCTCTTCCCTGTCGGGTTTTTTCCATTCCCAGGATTCTGGAATTTTGCAACATGGTTTGGATTCTGGCCTTCAACTAAGTACCCTCAAAGGCCATGTTTCAGCTCTGGCAATTTTTTCCCAAAGATCCTTTGCCAACCACCGGTTGGTTAAAACTTTTTTCCAGGGTGTTACTCATGTGCGTCCACCTTGTAAGCCTATGCTACCAGTATGGGACTTGAATCTGGTGTTGTCTGCTCTGCAGGGTCCTCCCTTTGAGCCTATCCGTGGGGCTGCTTTGCCCATTCTGGCTCTTAAGGTAGCCTTTTTGGTGGCTATCACTTCTGTAAGGTGAGTTTCTGAGCTGGCGGCGCTTTCCATCAAACCTCCTTATTTTGAGAGGCATCAGGATAAGGTGGTGTTTCGGTTTTTTTTTTTTTAAACAAACTTTATTTATTAAAGTTATCATATTGTACAAAGCGCCCAATCAGGCGAAAGACAAAAAGAACAGGGAAAAGCATACATCATAAAGTATACAGCTTAGTACTTATAACCTATGGCATGCGGCCAATGCCCTCCTGTGTAGGACACAGCAGCCACCCATCTCAAGTATACAATGTCATATACAAAAATACAGCATCTACAGATTTACAGGTAACCTTGTTCTGAGGCGAGTAAATTGCAAGAAAGCATTACATGTCCCCTGTTGGATGAAGGGGAAGACTCCCCTTACTATTCACATTATCGGTCCGGGGCTCGCTGTTGCCACAACTCCACATCTGCAAAAAGTGCTCATTTCTTAGGCGTCCTGTAGTGCCAACTGACTTCAGTGGCTACTGTGTCCCGTCCCCCCCCCCCCGCCCCCCACCCAGCCCATGGACCGGAGTGGAGTCCGAGGAGGAAGGGAAAGAGGGGCCCATAACTTAGCAGTGGGTAGGGGATATGAAAGGGGTAAAGGAAGAACACCGGGAACCCCAACCCAACGACACAGAGGTGTCCAATAATCTTCTAGGTGGCAGGGGGGCAACGGGAAAGGGAGAAAAAGAGGGGAAGGGGGAGGGCCAGGAGTCAACAAGAACGGGTGGGTGAAGGAAAGATAGACCTAGATAGATTGGGAGTGGGTAGGGAGAGAAAGAAAAAGAAGAAGAAGAGGGGGGGGGAGGGAGAACTAGCACCCACCTCCTAAATTTCCGCATCTTCACTACGCTCTTCATGAGCTGCGGGTCACCTCATCAAACCAGGCTAATCCCCAGTGATCTGCAGAGCCTCTACGATCTCCCCCATACGTCTCCCCAAGCTCGAGAGTCTCAGGTCCCCCAGGAACTCAACGTGCCATCCCGCCTATGGCACGGATCACCATGTCAAGGTCCAACAGCCTCCCTATAAGCCTCCGAGTTCTTGAATATATCCCAAATGGTCCATGTCTTTCTAAAGTGTTCCAATCTATCCTGTTTTGTCAGAAGAATCTCCTCCATCTCCTCTATGTGGTCCACCTGGCTGAACCAGTCCCTAAGCGAGGGGGTTCTCTCAGTTTTCCAATTCCTGGGGATCGGGACTCTAGCAGCGTTCATAAGGTGTATCCCCAGTGGGCTCACTCCTCCTATCCCCTTCCCATCAGCCGACCAATTCAGTAAATACCCAGCTGGGCCCCACTCCAAGGAATCACCCAAAATCTTCCCTGTGACCTCATGCACATTCTCCCAGAAAGTAGCAATTTTAGGGCATGACCACCATACATGAATAAACGTGGCCCCCCGAGAGCCACATCTCCAACATTGATCTGGGACCTCTGGGAATATCCTATGGAGACCTGCAGGAGTTCTATACCAGCGAGTGGCAATTTTATAGTTAGTTTCCTGTAGGGAGCTATTAGCCACCCCTTTATGCAGCCCCTTGTAGATCGCTTCCCAGTCATCTGGTGTAAGCTCCAAATCCAGGTCTTTATGCCACCTATCTTCCCATGGTCTCCTGGCTGCTGGCCTTGCCTCCTCTATCACAGAATAAGCCCATGACAATAGGTGATCAGTTGGACCATCCCCTAGGCATGCTCTCTCCACTGCAGATGGGGTTCTCTCTCCTACTCTCTTGAGTTCTCCACTTCCAGCAAAGTGGCGCATTTGGAAGTACGAGAAGGTGGGAATCGCCCCCCCCCCAATTTTCCTGTAGATCCCTTCTATCCAAAAATCTACCCTTATCGTAGAGATTGTAGACCCTGGGATCCTGCATTCTGCTACACTGTGCCAAAAAGCCACCCTCCACTCCTGGGGGGAAAGCTGGGTTGTGCTTGATCGGGGTTAATGGGCCTGGTATTGAAAGCAGGTCTGGATGCTGTTTCCCCAATAGTCTAACCTTCCGCAATGTCTCCCCTATCAACGGATGAGTCTCGACAGTGTCCTGGACATCTCTCTTTGCTAAGAAGCAGAGTTCCTTCAGTTTCTGTTTGCCCACCTCATCCTCCACTCTGACCCAGTCTTTCTGGGAGTGATTAAGATGCCAGTCCAAGAATCTGCCTAGGTGGACCGCTCTGACATAACTTTCAACACAGGGGAGGCCTGCGCCACCTCTCCCCCTGCTACAAATCAAAATCTCTCTCTTAATCCTGGCAGGTGTCTTGTGCCACACAAACTCCCTAAAAGCCTTATTCAGAGTTTTAATAAACTGTGGGGGTATTTTTACCGGGAGACACTGGAGGAGATACAAAATCCTGGGCAGAACATTCATTTTCAGGACTGCTATTCTACCAAACCAAGACAATTTTAACCTATTCCAGATTTCCAGGTCTTTCTTCAGCTGAGTCCCCAGGGGGGCATAGTTTAGCTGAAAGAGCCTATTCAGTTCTCTGGGGAGCTGTATCCCTAAGTATGTTATGCTGTGCTCCTGCCAGGCAAATGGGAAGGCCCCTCTCAGAGCATCAGCTTCCAATTTGGGCAAAGAAATATTCATGGCCGAGGATTTATTGTAGTTGATTTTCAGATTGGAGATGGTGCCGAATATAGTTAGTTCCTGTAAAAGTGATGGAATCGAGATCCTAGGAGACTCAATGAAAAAAAGCATATCGTCAGCATATGCTGCTACTTTCCTTTCCTGCTCCCCAATCTTTATTCCCCTGATCCCTGAGTTCAAGTTTACCTTTCTAAGAAAGGGTTCCAGTGATATTGCAAAAATCAGGGGGGACAGTGGGCACCCTTAACGCGTCCCATTTCTTATATCAAAACTTTGGGAAGATATACCATTAACCCTGACTTTTGCAACTGGACCAGAGTAGAGGGCCAAGACCCTATTAAGGGTTGCCTCCCCTAGGCCTATATGTGCCAGAACTACTCTTATCCAGTCCCACCTAACCCGATCAAACGCCTTTTCGGCATCTGTTGAGAGTAGCATAGCCTGGCATCCATGATTTGAGGCCCACCAGTGCACATCTATGGCCTTAATTACATTGTCCCTAGCTTCCCGTGAAGGGATGAAGCCCACCTGATCCTGTGAGATCAAGTTAGGCATAAGTTTGGAGAGTCTAGTGGCCAAGGCCTTAGCAAAGATTTTCAAATCAACGTTTAATAAGGCTATTGGTCTATAGTTTCTGCAATCTGTATCCTCCTTCCCAGCCTTAGGAATGACAGTAATCTGGGCCTCCAGGGCTGAGGGAGGCAGAACCCCAGTCTCAGCCGTCGTATCAAAGGCTTTGGCTAAGTGTGTCAGGAGTTGCGGAGAGAATGACTTGTAATATTGACTTGTAAAGCCGTCTGGCCCGGGTGCTTTTCCAGGTTTCAGGCCCTTCACTACTTCTTGGAGCTCCAAAGCTGTGATTGGGGCTTCCAGTGAAGCAATCGCTTCCTCTGTCAGGCATGGCATTCCAGAATCCTTCACGTAAGACAGCATCTTAGCCTGAAGGGTCTCCCCTTGCCCCTGGCTTGGTAAGTTATACAATGTAGTGTAGTAAGCTCGAAATTGCTCTGCAATATCCTTGTCCCTCTGGTGGAGTGTACCCTTGCTATCTCTTATCCCTTCTATCCTATTCCTCTCACCTCTGGGATTCAAAGCCCTAGCCAGAAGGTATCCCGGTCTATTTCCCAGCTCATAGTATAGACCACTCCTGTAAGTAAATGATCTTCTGGCTGCTCTTTCCATTAAATCCTTAAGTTCCTTCCTTTTCCCCTCGAGTTCCTGGAGGTGAGCCTCTAGCAAGGATTTTTTATGTTTGGCTTCTAACAATGTCACTTGCCTAATCAAGTCGTCTAGTTTGGCCCCTCTCTCCTTTTTGAGTCTCGTCCCTTCCTGAATTAAAATGCCTCTGATTGTGCACTTATGGGCCTCCCAGACTGTCAGTGGACTCACTTCTTCCGATATGTTTTCCCTAAAGAAATGTAACAGGCTCTCCCTGACCCTATCCACTACCCTGCTATCCTTTAGAATCCCCCTGTTTAACCGCCAGTGCCACTCCTTCTGCACCCCCCCGGGAAATTCCAGACACATAGTTACTGGAGCGTGGTCTGAAATGGAGGAACATCCAATTTCGACCGATTTTAACTTATCTAAATCTCTTTGAGACAGGAATAGGTAATCTATCCTTGAATATTTGCCATGGATGGGGGAATAGAACGTGTAGTCTTTCCCGGTGGGGTGCAGCAATCTCCATGTATCTACTGCTTGTGTATTTGAAAGGGTGCTTTTAATCTGTTTTAGGGCTCTATAAGTGATAGTTGATTTGGCATCTGACGTGTCCACCAAAGGATTTAGTGCACAATTCAGGTCCCCCCCCAGAATCAGAATGCCCTCCTGGAACCTTCTCAGTTTTTTCAGCGTTGCTAACATGAATCCCTTTTGACCCTTGTTTGGTGCATAAATATTGGCGACAGTAACCAGCTTCCCCGATGGTAATCTGCCCTTCAAAAATATATATCGTCCTTCTGTGTCCATGCTTTCGTCAGACACAGATAGCTGAAGTGATTTAGCCAGCAAAATTGAGACCCCTTTTGTTTTAGATATTGGTGAGGGGGCATAGTAATGACTATTATAATTCTTATCCCCCAGCTTCGGCACCTTGTCTTTCTGGAAATGGGTCTCCTGGATCAGGGCAATCTGGATCCTCTGTCTCTTAAGGTCTCTTAGCAGGGAGTGTCTTTTCTGTGGTATATTTAGGCCTCTAGCATTAATGGACATAACATTAATTTTAAGCTGATTGTTCATCTTCCTCCCCCTAATGTTCCTAAGGCTAAGGTCTAATTTCCAACCTCCGGTCTCCCTCCCCCACCTATAGAAAAAAAGTTAGAGCAGGAAGGGATAGGCTGA
Source organism: Gastrophryne carolinensis (assembly GCA_027917425.1). Taxonomy (NCBI): domain Eukaryota; kingdom Metazoa; phylum Chordata; class Amphibia; order Anura; family Microhylidae; genus Gastrophryne; species Gastrophryne carolinensis. Next base: position 249,688,814 of record CM051237.1, on the reverse strand, counting down.
ACAGTAAGGGATTAACAGCTCAAGAGAAGAGGTGTACGGTTAGGAAGGGATCTGAGGGTGACAAGCGCTGAGTAAGACTAGCACCTGATAAGCTTCCCCCGCCAGGCCCCCGAAAGGAAAGGGAGAGGAGAAAATAAAAAGAGAAGGATAGAGGAACAACAACAAAGGAGGAACGGAAAATCAACTATATTACAAAATTACAACCAACTCACCTGACCTTCAGATAAGCTCTGTTAATTGGAAAGGAACTAATCAGGAGTGGAGCACCAGCGTCTCCGAAGGGCCACTCCCCTCACCCTCTCCTGGAGGTGGTATTATACTCACCGTCCTGTGAGAGGTAAAACCCCAGCTCTTGGGATCTTGTAGGTTCCTTTAATGAGACAAGGGAGATGTTAGTGGAAACGGGCAGGATCGGAACAGGCAACAGCGAGCCCCCGAGCAAAGCCTTGGAAGTAGCCTTGTAAATTGTAATCTGAACCAAGAAAAGTAGTAAATATTGTAAACTGTAAAACTATAATACTGTTAAGCAACATTTCATGACGGGTCACCCCGATCCCAGGTCTCCATACCCCCCCAGCCGACCCACACTAAACAGCAACCCCGGGGTCCTCCTTCTCATTGGTCTCACAGTGTAAAGGCGGGTCCTGCCCACCATGTTGTTCTGCGGTATGCATGCATGAATTTCCAATACCATGCCGCTCTAGGATGGATCCCCCGATTCATCTTAGCATTATTTTATTTTATTCTATTTTATTTTATTCTAGTCCTTGACCTCATGCTTCCCATGCCATATAGGCCTAACATTCCAGGAATGACATGGCATCTAAAAAAAGAAAAAAATTCTTAAAATGGGACACCAGCTAATTAGTATGTCAAGGCCGCCTCCTCTACTAGCCCCTCCCCCGTCAGCGCCGCATGAGCGGGATGTTTTCAGCTGCAGGCGGCCCCCTCCCCAGTCACAGCAATTTCACCTGTGCCTGATTTCTTACATGCAATCTTAGGCGCGCCCGCTCCCGCCGCCCCGCCCGACCGCCAACCGCTCCCCCCTCGCCACCGCGGAGCTAAATGCATTGGTTGGATGTCAGCCAGGCAGAGCGAGAGGACACTCAATTTCTAGTCCAGCAAAAAGACCCCGTGTATCGTCCGATGGAGTTCCCCCCATCTCGGTAGCGCACAGCCTGGGTGGTCCGCTCCCCTCAGTCAGCGCTTAAGCCAGCCTCGCAGAGATTGGAGCGCCACCCCCTGGGCACAGAGGAGCCATCCATCGCACACCCCACTCGGCTTAGGAGCCCCTCTCATGAACTTTGACCCAGGTGCAACAGGTGTAAAGAGAGAGCGAGAAGACGGCCCAGGGCCCATCTTAACTTCTGTCAGTTAACCCACAATTCCAAATATCTTATCAGCATAAAAAATATTTTTAGATTAGGATGCGCTCTGCTCATATAGCATCTTTATAACAATAAAAGAAGGCTGCCCCCTCCAGGAACCTCCCCACCGCCAACCAAGCATGAGAAGCAGGCTCCAAGAGGAGGGCATCCAAACTCAGTCTGTCACATTAGGAAACTTGCAAGTGCTCGTGAAGATGAAAACCATAACAATAGCAATAACAGTGACCCCTCCGGCCCGTCCCTCCCGCCCCTGATGTGCTGAGGCCAAGCCCCTGCCACATATTTCAGGGAATCAGAGAGTGGGGCTCCCGACCCTCAGCAACACTAACCCAAATAAAGCCTACCTAGAGAGCATATGCAATATCATCCAAACTCAGCATGAAATCGCCTACCGCGTCGCTGATATCCAACTGCGCCCTCGCCGCGGTTGCGGAATGGGATGCGCTAGTCAAATGTCAGCAAGGCGTGTTAAGAGAGCAAACATCACCGTATTGCATGTGGTGTAGGCCACCTAGGTGACCCAGATCAGGGCTCTAGAATGTCACCCCTCTCCAAGTCTGCGCCGAGGCGTTCTCAGTCTCTGCCTTCCTGCCGTTGCCCACGGTTGATTCGGTCTGCGATGCCACTGGGGGAGTGTGCCGGGGAGGTTCTCTTTGGGGACTCCCCCCGTGTTCCTGGTCCAGAAGAGACTGTCAATAAGTCCGGTATCGCGAAGTCAGCAAACCAGTCAGGGACTGAAACCAGAGGGAGATGGAGGGAGCTACAAAAATCTGCCAAGTCTCCAGGGACACGCAGTGTGCCAGTTTTCCCGTTCACTGTAGCGGAGAGGGCAAAAGGGAATCTCCAGCGATAGGGAATGCCTCGTTCCCGCAGTAGCGATGTGAGTGGTCTCAGGGCCCTTCGATGTTGTAAGGTTATGCCAGAAAGATCTTGAAAAATCTGTATCTCATCATTGTTAAACTGGATCGTGTCCCGTGCTCTGGCCTTGGCTATGATTTCCTCTTTCAGGACAAAGCTTTGCAGGCAACAGACAATGTCCCTGGGATTCGTGTCACCCAAATTCCTCGGGCGCAATGCTCTGTGAGCTCGAACTAGCTCAATAGGGGTATCGGGAGGGCGTTCGAGGAGGGCGTTGAAGATAGATAGTAGTGCGCTCCCAATCTGATCCTGCCCTACTGTTTCTGGGACCCCTCTCACTCGAATGTTGCACCTCCTATTTCTGTTATCTAGGTCCTCTAGGTGCCTGTGCACATTGAGCATATAATGGTTGTGCGCTGTGACGACTTCACTCACCAACCGCAAACTGCGTTTAGTACGTTCCTCCTCTCTCTCCATGCCATCCATCCTCCGCGCCAGGGCTCTCATGTCGGTTTTTAAATCTGCGATGGCCGCCGCTATGGTGGACTTGATGTCCCCTGCGAGGTCCGCCAACTCCGACCGGGTGGGAAGCTGACTCAGCTGGGCCACCACATCTAGTTCTTCTCTCTCGGAGGGGGCCACACTCGCTCTATCTGGTGAGCTGTCCGGCGAGAGTGAGAGTGAGGGCGCCATTTTGGACATGCGCCGACCAGCGTCGTCCGGCCTCTGCGATTTGAACATGTCCTGTACACTCCTGGAGCTCCCGCTCAGGGCCTGGGGTACCCTCGGAGTCTTTCCTGTCGACCCCGACCTGTTGCTCTTCCCCATGGTCGGCTGGGGATGCGAAATGCAATGCTATCGGGGTCTCCGCCACGAGCTCCGCTCTCAGGCTGCCATCTTGCCCGCCGGTCAAGCCACGCCCTCCGTGTTTCGGTTTAAGCCGGATTTCTTTCCTAAGGTGATGCTGCCTTTCATCTCAATCAGGACATTGTCTTGCCTTCGTTGTGTCCTAATCCTGCTAATTCCAAGGAGCGGACACTGCATTCTCTGGATGGGGTCAGGGCTCTGAAGTTTTATTTGGTCGCTACTGAGCTTTTCAGGAAATCTGATGCTCTTTTTGTTCTCACTTCTGGACCTAGGAAGGGTTTGCCCCCGGCTAAATCCACTATCATCAAGTGGATCAGTCAGGCGGTGGTTCAAGCCTATTCTGCTAAGGGGAAGGAACTTCCCTTTTAGAATTACTGCTCATTCCACTTGTGCTATTGGTGCTTCTTGGGCTTTTCAGCATCAAGCTTCTGTTGAACAAGTTTTCAAGGCCGCTACTTGGTCTTCTGTTCATACTTTTTCCAAGTTTTACAAGGTTGATGTTAAGGCCTCAGCGGATGCTGCTTTTGGCTGCAAGGTGCTTCAGGCGGTAGTGACTTGAACTGCCGGCTGTTACTCATTGGGGATCCCACCCTACTTTTGGACACTGCTTTTGGATGTCCCAACTGTTATGAATACCGAAGCAGGCCTTGCCATGCAATAAAGAAAAAAGCAATTCTGTGAGTACTCGCCTGTAGAATTGTTTTTGTTCTTGCATGGCATGGCCTGCTTCGACCCACCCTTGTTATCGTTATTCTTGGTTGCCTCTTATGGTGATTGTTCCAAGTTAATTGGGTTTTTTTACCTTTTTTACATGTTTTACCTTTATTGGTAAAATTGAGGAGTTTGATTCACTGGACTGGTCTGATTACCCCCCGCTAGAGGAAGGGGAGCTATTTGAGGAGTCGGATGGTTCTGACGATCAGCAGTTTGTTGGCACCAATGCCGAGCGGGGTCAGGGGGATTCTTTGGATACCCCTAAGGTCCTGGCTCATATGTTTGAGGTTCTGGCAATTTCTCCTCCTGAAGTGGCTCTTCCGCAGAAGGGGGAGTTCTTTGAGGAGGCGAAGCCGCGCTTGGAATTCCCTAATCAAAAGCATTTCGATGGCATTATTCTTAAGGAATGGGAGAGGCCTACTCGGCTTCCAGGTGTTCCCCTGGGTTGGGATAAGAAATATCCCTTTCCGGTGGATGCGGTGAAGCGCTGGTCGTCCCCTCCCGAGGTGGACGCCCCTGTTTTGGGGTTGTCTAGCACCTCTGTTTTGCATTCTCCTGATTGTTCTACTCTCAAGGATGGTGAGGACAAACGCATCGACCAGATGGCTTGTCACAGTTTTGCCAGTGTCGGGTTGGCTTTGCGGCCGGTTTGTGCTTCGGCGCTTTTAATTGTGGCTTCTAGGTCGGTTGTTAGGGACCTGTTGTCTACTTCCAGGCTTGACCCGGCTAGTGATGAGTTCATCGCCCTTAAGTGGTGCGAATTGTTTTTGTCATTTGTGCTAGCTGCCCTGGATGACACCATGGTGATGTGTAGTAGAACTTCGGCCTTGCTGGTGGCTATTCAGCGGTCGGTTTGGTTGCGCCAGTGGGCGGCTGATTTTGTGTCCAAAAAGTCGCTTACGGCTCTTCCCTTTCTGGGCTTGCGGCTCTTTGGATAAAAATTGGATTCGGTCACAAAAGGAGGTAGGTTACCTCAGCGAAAGAAGCAACGTCGTCCCTTTCAGGGGGCGGCTTCCTTTACCCCTTCCTTTCGTGGGGCCAGAGCTGGACGGGGATTGGCGGTCTTCTCCTCCAGAGGTGATTCCTGGAACAGGGGAAGAGGACGTGCCCGTCCAGGTCACAGCTGGGGCTCCAAGCCCAAAGCCGCTGCCAAGCCGACTCAGCAATGAGGGGGCGCCCTCACCCTCACGGGGGGGGGGGGGGGCTGCGACACTTCTCCCAGGTCTGGGACCAGGATGGATTCGGGAAGTGGCGTCTTCCGGTTACAAGCTGGAGTTCGAGATCCGGCCTCCTCCCTGATTCTTCAGGTCTCGGGTGCCCTTGGATCCTCTGGCCGCGCAGGGGCTCCGGGCGACAGTAAAAGATCTCCTGGACATGGCTGTCATCTGCCCGGTGCCTTCCTCGGACCGGGGCCTGGGATACTTTTCCAATCTGTTCACGGTGCCCAGAAGGATGGCTCCGTTCGTCCCATCCTGGATCTGAAGTTCCTCAACAGGTTTATCTGTCCCAGGAAGTTCTGCATGGAAACTCTGCGTTCAGCCATAAATTCGCTTCGTCAGGAGGACTTCATGACGTCCATAGACATCAAGGATGCTTATCTGCATGTTCCAATCTTCCCGGCACATCAGAGATTTCTCAGGTTTGTGGTGGAAGATCGGCATTTTCAGTTTGTGGCTCTTCCGTTTGGCCTTACCTCGGCTCCAAGGGTTTTCACCAAGGTGCTGGCAGGGGGGTGATGGCCCTCCTCAGAGCCCAGGGTATCCGCATCGTGCCTTATCTGGACGATCTTCTCACTATGGCATCCTCTCTCAGCCAGGCGGAGCTAGATACCAGGACTGTGGTATCCACTCTGGAGAGATTCGGCTGGGTGATCAACTATCCCAAGTCCTTCCTCTCTCCGTCCAGGGTGGTGTCGTTCCTGGGAATGTCTCTGGATACTTCTCAGTCCAGGGTGTTCCTTCTCCGGCCCAAGGTTCTTTTGATTCAGGAATTGACTCAGCTTCTTCTGTCCATCCCTTGTCCGTCCATCCGGCTGGGGATGAGACTGGTGGGATTGATGGTAGCTTCCTTCGAGGCGGTTCCCTTTGCTCAGTTTCACACAAGGACGCTCCAGCTCCATCTCTTGGCGGCCTGGGACAGGTCTCCACTGTCATTGGATCAGTCTTTTCTGATGTCCCCCCGGGTTCGGCATTCCCTTCGGTGGTGGCTGGAAGCAAGCAATCTGATGAGGGGCAGATCCTTTCTGACCCCTTGTTGGGAGACGGTCACCACGGATGCCAGCCTGTCAGGTTGGGGGGGGGGTTTGGAAGGATCTTCAGTTTCAGGGACTGTGGGGGCCTCAGGAGGCTCACGATCCCATCAATGTTCTGGAGCTGAGAGCCATCAGGTTGGTTCTGGTTCACTTGACTCATCAGTTACAGGGTTTGCCGGTTCAAGTTCGGTCGGACAATCGGACGGCGGTCGCCTACAACAATCACCAGGGAGGGACTCGCAGCAGGCGTGCCCTCAGGGAAGTGTCCTTGATCCTGGCTTGGGCAGAGAGCAATGTCCCATGCATTTCGGCGGTGTACATTCCGGGTTGGAGAACACGGAGGCAGACTCCCTGAGCAGGTGCTCATCTCGCCGGGGAGAATGGTCTCTCAACCCCAGGGTGTTTCGGTCGCTTTGCCACCGGTAGGGGACTCCGGAGGTGGACCTCTTTGCCTCTCGTCACAATCACAAGCTTCCGGCATTTGTGTCTCTCTCGCTGGATCCGCTGGCTCTGGCAGTGGATGCAATGTCTCTGAACTGGAGGGATCTGGGGTTTCTGTACCTGTTCCCTCCGTTTCCCATGGTGGGCAAGGTGGTGCGCAAGCTGGCCCTAGAGGCTGCATCAGCAATCTTGGTGGCTCCAAGATGGCCAAGACAGGTTTGGTTCGCAGACGTGGTACGGTTGGCAGCGGATCCGTTCGATCTGCCCCTTCTGCCGGATCTGCTCACTCAGGGTCAACTGCTCTACCCCAATTTACCAACGCTGGCTTTGACAGCGTGGCTGCTGAAACTTCCATCTTGAAGGAGGAAGGTCTTTCTGATGCTGTTATTCAGACTCTGGTTAGGGCTAGAAAGAAGTCTTCCTGTGCCATCTACTATAGGATTTGGAGGTCTTATATTGATTGGTGTGAGGTCCGGGCCTTGCCTTGCAGGGTGTTTTCTATCCCTAGGGTTTTGGAATTTCTGCAACATGGTCTGGACTTGGGTTTGCAGCTTAGTACGTTGAAAGGGCACGTTTCTGCCCTGGCTGTTTTCTTTCAAAGGTCTTTTGCTCTTCATCCTCTGGTTAAGACCTTTTTCCAGGGGGTTACGCATGTGCGGCCTCCTAGGAAGCCTTTGCTCCCAGTTTGGGATTTGAATTTGGTTCTTTCTGCTTTTCAGGGTCCTCCTTTTGAACCTTTGCAGGATATTGCTCTTTCTACGCTTACTCAGAAGGTTGCGTTTTTGGTTGCCATCACTTCCGTTCGGCGTGTATCGGAGTTGGCGGCTTTGTCCATTAAGGCCCCGTACTTTGAGAGGCATCAGGACAAGGTTGTTTTCCGCTTCAAGCCAGATTTCCTTCCTAAGGTGGTTTCTGCCTTTCATCTTAATCAGGACATTGTTCTACCCTCCTTGTGTCCTAAGCCCAGCAATGACAAGGAGAGGGTCTTGCATTCTCTGGATGTGGTTCACTGTGTGAAGTACTATTTGGTGGCTGCTTCTTCTTTTCGTAAGATTGACGCCCTTTTTGTGGTGCCCTCCGGGCCTAGGAAAGGTTTGGCTCCCGCCAAGTCTTCCATTAGTAAATGGATTTGCCAGGCCATTGTTGGGGCCTATTCTGCCAAGGGGAAGATTCCCCCTTTTCGTGTTACTGCTCATTCTACTCGTGCTGTTGGGGCGTCCTGGGCTTTCCAGCATTAGGCCTCTGTTGAGCAAGTTTGTAAGGCTGCTACTTGGTCTTCTGTTCACACTTTTTCCAAGTTTTACAAGGTTGATGTGCGGGCCTCAGCGGAGGCTGTTTTTGGCCGCAACGTTCTGCAAGCTGCAGTGGTTTAAGTTTGTGCATTATTGCCTTGTTTTGGATCCCCGCCCTTTATGGACACTGCTATTGGATGTCCCACATGTAATGACTATTCTGAAGCGGGGTGTGTGACATACTTAGAATAATACCATTTTGTGATTACTCACCTGTAAAATGGGTATTGTAAGTATGTCACACACCCTGCTTCACCCCGCCCTTTGGTATTCTGGATCCTTTCTATGGTGAACCTTTTTTGCTGTTACTGGTTATTTTGGCTCTTCCTGGTCCCTTTTCTGCTGTCTTAATACTGGGGAATGAGTGGGAGGTCCCAGGTATTTATGGACCGGGAGGGGCTCCCTTTTTTTCATGACATCTCTGCAAGATCGCCCTCTACAGGTCGGTATAACCCAAGTGTAATGACTATTCTGAAGCGGGGTGTGTGACATACTTACAATACCCATTTTACAGGTGAGTAATCACAAAATGGTATTTTTCCTAGAAGGTCAATATTCAGGATGGGTTCAGGAGCCCCTGTGAAGCAGCCATCTTAGCCCATGATAATTTATTTAAAAGTAGTAATATTTTTATTGATTTTGTGGGTGTGGTTTACTAATTTAAAGTATTCTTTACCTTGCCAAAAAAGCTGAATGTGGGTACTGATTTCCAAGTAATCTTGATTATTTCTGTGGTGTTAATCACTGCTTTAAAATTTACTTCCTCATACGAGTAGGTAAATCAAGTAACCGTTTAAAATGTTGTTGGTAAGCCCGCACATGTGGGTATCATTTTTAATGCGGCGTGTGAGATGCCATATAAACGCTTGCCTTACTATTTCTGCTGTAAAACTGCACAGATGCATTGTTTTTTGTTTTTTTTTATTTCAATGGATTCTATCTAGAGACACAAAGGGACAGAATCTTGATGTTAATTCTCTTCACCTCTATTGGTGTTTCTATCAGTATTTAGACAGCGATGTCCAATATTCTATTGCATGCTCTTGGGTATCTTTACGTATGACCTGAATTCCCTGTATATTTGAACTTAACCATTCTGTTGAAAAGATCCTTTGGGAATATGCTGCCAAACTTAAAGGAAAATATATCTTTAGAGAATAAGGAATTGCTTCCAAAGTGACAGACATTTAGGACTGTAATGATTTTTAGACCATAAACCAATCAATGTTCAGAATGTCTAGGGACTCATTAAATGGCTTTTGTAACGTTTGTAGTGGAACTCTTAAGCTGCATCATAAGCAAGGCAGGGTATGACCTAATTGACCCTTTCTTTTTCTTGTTTCTCAAATCTGCTTCTGACACAATTCCAATGGCAGCAAACTGCACTGCTTAGCATTCTGAACTTCTGTACAGAATTACAGCACCTTAACCTTGGCAGTTGTGTTCTGGTAAGTAAACCAAAAATGATTTTATTTTACAACTTTGCTTTTATTTTTCATTTTTTTTACATTCAGTTCAAACAATGGATGAGCTACAAACAATCCAAAATAGATAGCTAACAGCTGCTCAGACTAATCTATAACTAACCTGGGAGGTGCATGTGAGCAGGGCAATTTGAACACACCTCAAACACTCGCCAGTAATCTATAATCTGTCCCTGAAACATACCTAAAAAGAGAGATCACGGTTAATACATATCGGCTGTATGTTTAAGCTGCACCACCAAATGCTACCATGCCTTTTTTTGGGTGCAATCTTAACCGTGACCTGGGGGAACCCCCTTTGGGACAGACACAGCAATAGATAAATTGGAAGCAGCTTCCTTAAAGTGGACCAACACCCAGGATTTTGACTATCCTGGGTTTTGGTCCACTTCGGCGGGGCACCCCGATCGGGGGTGTCCCGCTCTCTGAAACCCCCCAGAAACCCAAAAAAACTCACCTCTCCCCGCTCCCACATGACCGCGCCGTCCAATCCCCGCCGACATCCAAGCGGGTGACAGCGGCGTCACTCTCGGCGTGCCCGCGCCGGCCATTCACAGACGGCCGGCGCGGGCGCGCGCACGTCTAGAGGGGCGCGCGGGAGGCGGCGGCGGCGGATCAGGTAAGGAGTTTGGGGTTTTTTTGGGGGGTTTCACCCCGCGGGACATCCCGATCTCGGATGTCCCGCGGTGAGTGATGTGATCGACCCGGGAATCTTATAGATTCCCGGGCCGATCACCCCTGGGTGTTGGTCCACTTTAAGGGTGACCTATGGATTATGTGCCATGGTGATATCCAGTTAAGTCGTTTATGGATTGGGGTCTCTAAAGTGGAGGTCCAGTTTACCTCTTTATCCCCCTCCTCCCGCTATGCCCATGTTGGATCATAAAAAAATAAAGAACAAGGCTAATCACACCTGTTGAACTGGTGTGTTCAATGGCTGCCACAGGAGACTGACTGCTAGGGGGCTTGGACGTGAAAAGCGTTACCCACAGTGGAAGAACTGCTGCTCAGCCACTGGCCATGTTACTTTCTCTGATAGAGGTAGCAGATCTTGGCCTTGATTCACTAAAGGTAGAACAAAAAAAACGCTTGGAAAATAAATTCGCATGCGAAAATTTTTCAAACCTAGGAGCGATTCACAAAGGCAGTTGAAATAAATTCGTGTGTGCGAATTTGCGGGCGAATTTTTTTCGTGCGCAGTTGAAAATCACTTCACAACTGGAAAACGTGAAAAAGTGCACAAATTTTCCATACCCAAATGCTGTGTGTGTGAATTTTTTCTACTGCTTCCTAATTTGTAGCAGAGCAGTATGATCCCTTGTTGCTCTTTGTTCTGTTTTTATTTTTTTTTTTGCTTTGTGTTTCTGGACTTTCTAATTGATGTGGACTAGTACATGTCATTGTTAATGTTTAATTATGTTTAATTTTGCACTTTGCATTGGTTCGGTGCATCATTTTATGGTGATGGTGGTTTAGGTGCCCTTTTGGCAGTTTTGCTTTACATTGCTTTACATCTGTTGTTATTGTACCGATTTATTTGGGTGGTTTGTAGATTAACAGTTCTTAGTTTTGACTTTGCTCTGTGGATCCATTAATATACGAATGTGAGTGCTGCCATGAGTGTCATCATTAGCATAGATATTGGTTTGGTCGCCCCATATAGTCCTGATGTACTTACATTTCCAAACCACATTAACCCTTTTGTTGCCAAGCCCGTAACACCTACGTGCTGGCTTGGCTGGGCCTTAAGTGCCAAGCCCGTAGGTGTTACGTGCTTGATTTTCCTCGCTTCTAGTTTAAAAAATAAATATAAAAAATACTCACCTGACCCCTTGTTGGATCCGGCCGGGTCTCCTCTTTAATTTGGTGCCATCCGATCCCCTGTGGGGGGTCGGATGGCTCCAGGAGAGCCCCCGGAATAGGCCGCCCCCCCCCCCGCTTCTGCAGCAGCAGCTGCTAACTGTAAAAAAAAAAATAAAATAAAAATGACATTCACTTACCTGTGTGTGCGCTGGCTCCCGCTGTCCCTCCTCTTCACCTGGGGGGCCTCCGATCCCCCCCCAGGACTTACCGATCTTCAGGAGAGAGCCTGGGAGGCTCTCTCCTCTCTTCTTCTCGATGGCGGCCGCCATCTTGCCTCTAAGCCCCGCCCCCTTGGGGCGGGGCTTATGACGTCATCCCGGCCCCGAACGGGCTTCAGCTTCTCAGATGCCGGTGATCGGCGCTGGGGAAGGAGGTGGCAGGAGATCCTCTGATCTCCTGCCTTCTCCTTCTCTGGATGCCAATCACCGGCATCTGTCAGCTGAGCGGCGAGGGACAAGAGCTTGCAATCGAAGGTAAGTACAGTAAAAAAGAGACCCCTTATACCAGTTCACAAGGCTGGGGGGGTGGCAAGTCACCTGCCCTAGCGGGTGACTTGCCATTAACCCCCGCACCCCCATTACCTGCCTCCCCAAAGGCCGGGGGGGGCAGAAGAGCCCGGGCCCACATAGGCTATGTGGGCTCGTAGGCTGCAGGGTGGGGGGGCCACCAAAGCTGGCCCCCCCACTCTGTGCCTACAAGCCCCCATAGCTGGTCCCGGGCTGGTTACTTTGGGTAAGGGGGACCCCACGTCATTTTTTTTTTTGGATTTTTAAGGGTTTTTAACCCTTAAAAATCCCCAAAAAAATGGGGTCCCCCTCCCCGGGAAGGGGGACCCTATGTCATTTTTTTTTTTAATTAACCCTTTGTGTTCTGTCATCCAGCAGCTATAAAAGGCTTCTGGGCAGGAAAGGGTGTCTACCTATACATATGTGGTATCGCTGTAACCGGGAGAAATTGGGGTTTCTCACGCAATAAGATTTTATTGACAAACTTACATTTTTTATTACAAAAAAACTCTACAAATTGTAAAAAAATATTTTTTTTTTATTTTTTTTCACACATTTCACCCAAAAATATTGAGAATACACCTACAAAATACAAACAAGACATTTCATGTTAAAGCCCAGACTCTGTTGAAAAAAACAATATATAATTTTCCTGGGAAATCCCTGGAAATCCTTTCAAAAATGACAGTTGAACATGTGTAGCGCAAAATAGTGAAACATCGTCTGGCAACAGGGAGTGGCAAATGCTGCAGGTAGGCTGGCAGCGAAAGGGTTAAAGGTTTCTGTTGCATCCAGGGCCAGCTCCCAGCGCGCCCCCTGTGTCACGTCACTTGTGCGACTCTGTGAATCCCCCTGGGATGACCGGTATACTCACCACACATATTAAAGTGCATCAAAACCCAGGATTTTGACTATCTTGGGTTCTGGTCCTTGCCCCCAGGTCGCTGAAACCAACTCACTTATTCCCGGTCCTACAGCGCATGCACAGCCACTCATCCAATCAGCGAGCTCGGATCCGCTGACGTCGCATCGTCTAAGGCAAGCGGCTCCGAGCGTACTGACACGCGCATCTCCTGCTACCCTCTAACAGGGAGTGTGCCCGCGTCGGCCATTCACAGATGCCTGGCGCGGGCACGCCCCCTGCTAGAGGGATAGTGGAATTGCAGCTCACGCATGCGTCATTGAACCGAGAAAGAAGGTAAGTGTATGGGCGACCTGGAGGGTTTCACACAGTGGGGCATCCCGATTTTGGATGCCCCGTGGGGAGGGAATCGATCGACTTTAAAGTGCACCAAAACCCAGGATTTTAAATATCCTGGGTTTTGGTACTCAAATTGGGATGACCCACTATGTGAACCCCCCCCCCCCCCCCCCCGGTTTGCCTGTAAAACATACTTGACTTCCAACCCAACGGCACATGCGCAAGTGTGCAGGCAGTCGGTACACTTGGCTCCATTCTGCTTTGCTCAGTTTTCGAGAGGTCTCATCGGCTAAGGCCCTGATGAAGGCGAGTGCACCGATAACTGCATCCCTGTTAGCTTCTAGCTGGGGGCATGCCTGTGCCAGCTATTCACAAATCATTGATTGGAGGCCCCAAGGAGAGGGAATCAGGTGGCCCTGGAGTCTTATAGACTTCATGGCCGCTTCTGGTCCACTTTAATGCAGGGCATAGAATTCTGTTTGTCCACAGAGCACGGCATAGAGAACAGGGAATGAACAGCATCCCCGGTTTCCCTCCGACTGATGTGTGTGCTCCAGCACCCAGGTTGTCTGTCTGAGCTCCCGCCCGAACATAAACCGGGGATGAGCTGTGGGATCACAGGCAAGATGAGTATACAGGTGATCCCTAAGGGTTTTACACAGCGGGATGGCCCATGGATAGGGATTTGGCCGCATTAGGAGTTTGTTAGACTGCAAAGCCAGCTGGGTTTGGGTCCACTTTAACAACAATCTCAAATATTCCACTGTACACTGGCTTTCTCCCATGGCATCCTGAGTTAGGATATCATGCTGTGTGAACCCGCTCCTCCCCCCCAGAATATCACTATTCACTCACCTCTGCCTCGTTCCTATGGCGCATGCGCAGGCTCTCCTCCAATGCGAGGCATCTGCCATGGCTCTCATTGACTTCAATGGAGAGCGCATGCTGGCGTATCCCCCCTGTGGCATGTGCTTGCTCCTGCCCTAGCCAATCATATAGGCTGAGACAGGAGCGGGTGCCACTGGGGATGCATCAGCACGCACTCCCCAAGTCAATGAGAGCCATTTGTTGAATGACATAGTCATGGCAGACAGCTGTCATTGGACGAAAGCCCGGGCATGCGCCGCTGGAACGAGGAAGAGGTGAGTGAATAGCGACATTCTGAGGGGGTTTCACCCATGGGGCATTGCGAGTTTTGTTCCACTTTAAAAGTGGACCAATAACCAGGATTTTCACTATCCTTGCCCTACGGGCATCCTGATGTCCTGCTGTTACAAACCCCCTGATCTCCCACTCCAGTCATCTTTCTGCTGTTCCCACAGTGCATGAGCTTATCCAATCAGTGATTTATGCCGTGCATACTAATGTAGGGCATAAAGCCGTTGTTTTGGATTCAGCGTCGGCATAGGGAGCAGGTTTCCCTGTGGAGTGCACGTTACCATGCATTTGGACTGTCTGAACGGATGGGTGTGGGAGCGCACACATCAGCAGGAATACTGGGGAGCCTTTTGGACTCCAGGGCCTTCCATGGTGGCGACTGGTCCAGCTTAAAGAGGAAGATTCGCCTGGGCAGCCATGGGGTCTAAAAGATCACTTAAAATACACGCGGGCAACTTACAACCCCCGGGGCATCCCTATTAGGGATGTTCTACTGTGTGAAACACCCTAGGAACCCCCCACAAATACCTTTCTGTGGATCCACGCCAGATTTATGGGTCTTGGCATATCCTTGGCCTCCCTGCAGTCTGTGGTGTGCTCCCACGCTCAGGCACGGCCTAAATCACAAGTTTGCAGCGCAACACAAAAGTACAAAAAATACTTCCAAAAACAATTCCAAGCAGCCCAGGAATCCTGTGGCACATGCACCAGCCAAAAAAAAAAATTTACCAAAAATGGCCAAAATAATTATAACAATCCCAGCCCATTGAAATGTATAGGATAAGGCCACACAGTGCAGGGTAAGCGCCTGGTCTGACACTGTAGGGAACTCAGCAATGGCACTGATGATAGATGGGACACTACCTGGCACTATCACAGGTGCTCTGGATTTTTGATTTGATAAATACATCTTTTGCTCTGGGACCTGACATTCACCTGACACCTGGCACTAAGTGGCCTTAGCGTTTCTTAAAGTGATTCCCTCCCCCAGGGGCATCCAAAATCGGCATGCCCCGCTGTGTGAAACCCCCCAGGTCGCCCCATACACTTACCTTGTTTCCCGGTCCAACGGCGCATGCACGAGCCGCGACCACATCCCCGCTATCCCTCTAGCATGGGCGCGTGCCCGCAACTGGCATTTGTGAATGGCCAGCGCGGGCACGCTCCCTGTTAGAGGGAAACGGGGGATGCGGCCGCCAGCGCGCACAGAGCCTCTGGCATTAGACGAAGACTGAGACAAGGTGGCGTCAGCGGCTCTGAGCACGCTGATTGGACGAGCGGCTGTGCATGTGCCGTAGGACTGGGAAGAAGTGAGTTGGCATCGGCGATCTGGAGGGGGTTTTACACAGCGGGGCACACCCGATCGGGGTGCCCAAGGGGAAAGGACCAAAACCCAGTATAGTAAAAATCCTGGGTTTTGGGCCACTTTAACCCTTAAATGCTTCTTTAATATTTTGGGATGGTCATTTTTCTGTCTGCTATATTTATGTTGTCATGGCATTGGGTATTGTTTTCATCACTTACATTTATCAAGTTGTGCAGCGGCATGCAATGTGGTAAATAAAGCATTGCACGTTACTGCACATGATTTATTTTATATAAATGTTTTTGCTAATATGTGTATATTAAATATATATTAATTAAATATAATAATATTATTATATTAAATATAATAATACATTTTACACAATTTCATGTTTATAGGCTCCTTATGGTGTACTATGGGCTTTTTTTGCAGGTATAGTGGATAGAAGTACTCTCCTCCTGAAAGCTGCTGTAAAAAATTTGTGTGAAACACTTGAATTTAACTCATGTGTGGAGCCAATCCATGGCACCTGAATCACTAGAATTTTTTTCGCTTGTAAATTCCACATAAATTATTTCCGCAAATCGAATTATTTTCGAGTGCTATTTCTGTCACTCGAATTGAATTAGCAAAAAGGAAAGTAAAACTTTGTTGAATCGCGCGTAGAATTTTCGCGCGCAAAATCACACCTTTTTCTCAAAAAAACATGAGAAAATTTGAAAATTTGAATTCGACCTTTAATGAATCAAGCCCCTTGTTTTAAAAATAAGAACCCTGGGTGAGATAAATCCACAGCCACCGCAACCACCTCCCTAGAATCTATAGCCTTCCTCTTTATGGGGCATCCCAAATTAGGCCCACTGCATTTATTGCAATTGCATTATTGTATTGTTGTTAGTGTGTGGGCCAGTGGGTCTGTGCTGGTGGTTTACTGTACAGCCAGCAAGGCCAATCCTGGGTTCAAACAAGATTTTTAGGCCTGCCTTTTGGTCTCTAAAGCCAGTTTTTGCAGCCTTCTTTTTCTTTTTTTAAGCCCAATAAAATATTTGATTTAACCCTTTAAGTGCCAGCCTACCTGGAGTTTTTGTCACCCTTGGTGCCAGACCATTTTGCACTATTTTGCACTCCCCATGTTCAAATGTGATTTTTTAAGGGATTTCCAGGGATTTCCCAGGAAAATGATATATTGTTTTTTTCAGCAGAGTCTGAGCTTTAACATGAAATGTCTTGTTTGTCATTTTTTAGGTGTATTCTCAATATTTTTTGGCGAAATATGTGCAAAAAAATTTAAAAAAATAAATTTTTTACAATTTGTAGTGTTTTTTTGTAATAAAAAATGTAAGTTTGTCAATAAAATCTTATTGCGTGTGAAACCCCAATTTCTCCCGGTTACAGCGGTACCACATATGTATAGGTAGACGCCTTTTCCTGCCCAGGAGACTGCCCCAAACTGAAACAGAGCTTTAGGGGATTTTCTGAAAAAATACAACTGTGATATGCGCTATGCGCACCTTGCAGTTTTTCCAGAAAAACAACCCTTTACATTTGAAATACCCCCCACAAACTATATATTCTCTGGAAGTACACACCTCAGGCTTTCTGTTTGTACCAGGCTTGTTGATGTGGCCACAGTTTTCTAGAAGTAATCCCTCAATGTATTCTTTGGTTGCAAAGAGTTTCCCTAAAAAAAGGATAAAAAAGCAGAATCAAAGCCACATTTTCCTAAAAAAACTATATACAAACAAGAAAAAACAAGTATGATCTGAAAAAGCAACATCCCCCGAACAGAACGATACCCAACATGCATAGCTACTGTCAAGGGAAGAGTTGCCAAACACCCCAAAGTAAAGCATGCGCGTAACGGTAATTTTTCTTGAAAATTTCAGCTCTGCAGACAAAGTGCGCACCTTGCGATTTTTCAACCAAAACAACCCTTTACATTTGGAATATCCCCCATAAACCATATATTCCCTGAAAGTACACATGTTAAGCTTTCTAAGCGTACCCAGCTTGTTGTAGTGAGCTCATCTTTCTGGAATTAATCCCTCAAAGAACTCTTTGGTTGCGCAGAGTTTCCCTAAAAAATGTATAAAAAAGCAGAATAAAAAACACCTTTTACTAAAATATAAATATGCAATCCAGAAAAAACAAGCTAAGTCTGAAAGCGCAAGGTCTCCCGAACAGAACAATACCCAACATGCAGAGGTACTATTAACCCTTTTAATTGCCAGCTTACTTGAGATTTTGTCACCCTCTGTTGACAGGTCATTTTTCCCCATTTTGCGCCATGTTTTGCGCCATGTTTTGTGTCATTTTTGCTGGAATTTTCAGGAAAATTATATATATATTTTTTGCAGCAGAGTTTAGGCTTTAACATGAAATGTCTTGTTTGTAAATTTTATTTATTATTAATTTTATTTATTATTAAGTAAAAAAAAAAAATAAAGAAAATTTTTTTTTAGAAAATTGACTCCTTTATTTTACATAAAAAATTTATTTTATTAAAGAAAACCATATTGCATGTGAAAGCCCCATTTCTACCGATTAGAACGGTACCACATATTTATCGGTAGCCCCCTGTTCCTGCCCAGGAGACCCCCCTAACTGAAACAAGTAATTTTTAACATTTACAAATAAAATACAACTACCATCCACACTACAAAGGGTTAAATCGAGAAAAAAAAATGACATAGGGTCCCCCCTCCCGGGAGGGGGGGCCCATTTTTTGGGGGGATTTTTAAGGGTTAAAAATCCTTAAAAATAAAAAAAAATGACATGGGCCCCCCCTTACCCAAAGTAACCAGCCCGGGACCAGCTATGCAGGGCTTGGAGGAACGGGGCGCAGGGGCCAGCTTTTGTGGGCCCTGGCCCTGCAGGCTACAAGCCCGCATAGCCAGTGGGCCCGGGCTCTTCTGCCCCCCCCTGGGCTTTGGGGAGGCAGGTAATGGGGGTGCCGGGGGTTAATGGCAAGTCACCGGCTAGCGCAGGTGACTTGCCACCTCCCCCAGCCTTGTGAACTGGTATAGGGGTCATGGACCCCTTACCAGTTCACAAGGGGTTAAATGTAAAAATAAAACACAGACACACAAAGAGAAAAAATATTTTATTATTTTTTTTTTTTTAATACTTACCTCCCATCCATAGTGGAGCACTCTTTCAGCCTTTTATAGCTGCTGGATGACAGAAAACAAAAGGGTTAATTAAAAAAAAAAATGACATAGGGTTCCCCCTCCTAGGGGGGGAGACCCCATTTTTTTTTGGAATTTTAAGGGTTAAAAACCCTTAAAAATCCCAAAAAAAAATGACGTAGGGTCCCCCCTACCCAGCATTACCGACCCGGGCCAGCTATGGGGGCTTGTAGAACAGGGCGCAGGGGCCAGCGTTGGTGGCCCCTGGCCCTGCAGGCTACTAGCCCACATAGCCACTAAGTGGCCCGGGCCCTTCTGCCCCCCCCTGGCCGTTGGGAAGGCAGGTAATGGGGGGCTGGGGGTTAATGGCAAGCCACCCACTAGCTGCAGGTGACTTGCCATACCCAGAGCCTTGTGAACTGGTATAAGGGGTCTCATGGACCCCTTACCAGTTCACAAAGGGTTAAATGAAAAAAAACACCACACAAAAGTATTTTATTAAAAAAACTGTACTGTACTTACCTCCGATTGTAAGCTCCTTTGTCCCGCGCCGCTCTGCTGACAGATGCCGGTGATCGGCATCAGAGAAGGGGGAGGCAGGAGATCAGAGGATCTCCTGCCACCTCCTTCCCCGTTGCCGATCACCGGCATCTGACAGCTGAGAACGCTGAAGCCGGTGATCGGTGATCGGGGCTGGGATGACGTCATAGCCCCGCCCCCAAAAGGGGCGGGGCTTAGCGGCAAGATGGCGGCCGCCATCGAAGAGGAGAGAGGAGAGAGCCTTCCGGGCTCTCTCCTGAAGATCGGTAAGTCCTGGGGGGCGATCGGAGGCCCCCCAGGTGAAGAGGAGGGGCAGCGGGAGCCAGCGCACACACAGGTAAGTGAATGTCATTTTTATTTTTATTTTTTTTTTTACAGTTAGCAGCTGCTGCTGCCAAACGGGGGGGGGGGCTATTCCGGGGGCTCTCCTGGAGCCATCCGACCCCCCACGGGGGATCGGATGGCACCAAATTAAAGAGGAGACCCGGCCGGATCCAACGAGGGGTCAGGTGAGTATTTTTGACTTTTATTTTTTTTACTAGCAGGGGGGAAAGTCAAGCCCGTAGATACTACGTGCTTGGCACTTAAGTGGAGTGGAAGCAAGCACGTAGTATCTACGTGCTTGGCACTGAAAGGGTTAACAGTAAGGTTACACTGCCAGGATAAGCACCGGACTTGTGCTGAGATGGCCGGCTGCCCATTCCATTCCAGTGACTATGCCTGGTTCACATGTAGCCAGTTTCCTCAGAAAGGGGGGAAGCCCATACAGATGGCAATCTGCAAGCGAAAAAACACCCAGCATCTGAAAGCATTTGCATCTGAATAGGTGTGAACGTGTCGTTATACTGCAATTGTATTCTATAAATATTTCATGTTGACTATACCAGGGATGTTGTCTGTATATCATCTGTAGAAAATTAGTAGTATTTGTAGTCTTTTGCAAAAACCTTCTCATATTCTAATCTTTTCAGATTGAAGACTATGACCTAATTGCTGGTGTCATTGGTGCTAAATGCAAAAAGTTACAAACTCTAGACCTGTGGAGGTGTAAAAATATTACCGAAAAGGGATTAGGGGACTTGGCTTCAGGTTGTCCTCTTCTTGAAGAACTTGACCTTGGATGGTGTCCTATGCTACATAGTAGTACAGGATGTTTTACAAATCTTGCCCGCAAACTACGTGGCCTACGAAAACTCTTCCTTACAGCTAATCGATCAGTTTGTGACTCTGATATAGAAGAACTGGCTGCAAATTGTCAACATCTTCAATATTTAGATATTTTAGGTAAGCATTATTAAAAATATTTGCATGTTTGAAATCAGAAATGCCTTGCCAAAGGTTGATCTTTAGTTGCTTTAGGGTTATTAATCTAATATAATTGTATATCCTTTACACTATTATCTTTACACTGTATTATCAGGAATGATTTACTGGCGTTAGCAGTCCGTTCAGCCAAATATCCCTCTGTGTGGGCTGTTTAAATATCCGTTTATGTGTAATATATATATATATATATTATATACCAAATTCCCAGATCTACCCCAGTCACAGTCTTGGGTCTGAGGTCTTTTCTACTTAAACCGGACCACCAGTCTGCCACAGTTGGAAAAGAAATGTAGCGGCTATTTTGGATCTTCCTCTCTCAGCATATCAGCCATGCTGCTGCCTGGAGTCAACTGACATGTCTAACCATGCACAGTAACAGGAAGCCCAGCAGAACTTCCTGTTTGCAGGTTGCCTGCTGATGCATGAGCCGCCATTTAGTTGTTTACATTTACCACAGCAGGAGTTAGAAAAAGGTATCTTCTTTTTATGTACAGCAATATAAATTGTCCTGGAGAGGGATGCATTTGAGCACTGTTTGTTGTGTTGGTCTGGTTTAAGTCAATTTTGACTGCTGGTCCGCTTTAATATTCTCTGATTAGTCAAATCCTTCAGGGACCTTATCGTCCAAAAGGCATAGGTTGTCTCCATCGCCCCAGGAAGTTTTGAAATGTTAATTTCAATCTTAAAAAGCCATCTAGGCACCATACATTCTTCACATTTCGAGACCCCTTTCAGAGCAGAACATCTTGGAGAGTGATGCACTGTGGGCAGATCAGGGATTAGGAGGTTCCCAGGGTGCTTTAGTTGTTTAGTTGTATTTGAAGGGCTTCAGTATTAGGCTCCCCTAAGAATCCTGTTGATAAATCATCTGTTCAGACAGATGTATTCGACTTCAGGTGAAGGTGCTGCTTCAGGAAGTAATCTCCATAAGGCAGTATGGGACCTCCTTGTAGTTTGGTGAACTTCAAATGCCCTTTTCAGTTGGAGTAGACACAGAGAAAGTCCAGTCTGTACCCCGCCCCCCATCCAGATGATGCTGACACAGGGCTAGGTTAAAAAAAAAAACTGAAAGACTTACCTGGACCAAGGTATCCAGCGCTGCCCTCCCCTACCCCCCCCCCCCCCGGATCCCATCGATGGGCACATCCATTTTCGACAGACGCATCACCCATTCTACACGCATGCCTGTGTGCTCGCTCATTCATTTGAATGGATGGTCAGACATGTGCACTAAGCATGGAATGCTACTCTGATGACTTGATGTATAGAGATCTGAAAAATCAGGTTCAACTGTGGGTTGGCCTTGTTTGCGCAGGTGGAATGGACTTCTGGTGTTGGTCATATGTTGGACCCAATGATAGGTAAAAACATATGAAGGGTCAATGCCTTATGAGAACTGTATTGGGCCTTAAAGATCAGTACTTCTGTTTTGTTTAGGCTGTCCATCCTGTTCTACTGGGGCTGTGTTTTTCAGTGTGTACAAAGCTCCTACTGAGAATAAGGGAAGCTCTGTACACCAGTCATACATAGGCCTCACATGGTCACTGCAATCCTCCCATTCTCACATTAAAAATCCTTCCCTGTATCCTTGGATGTTGCAGCCACTGTGCATCAGCAAATAATTATCCCTTACCGTGCAGGAAAAATGGCATCTGAAAACTGTGCTTGACTTTTCAGAGCTCTATGAATTCCACTATGTATGTATATTATCAACTGTGAATTCCCTCCATGCTGCAAATAAATGTATACCTTTTTATATTTTCCTATTGCATGGCACGGCCTGCTTCCAGAAGTCCTTACGTATGGGTTATTCCGCCACAAGGTGGCGCAGTGTACTGCAGAAGAGTTGTGCCTCCTCCTGGTACCATATAAAAACAGGATCACCACTAAACCAATCCAGTGTTCTCTCTGCAGTGATTCTGCAAAGATAGAAGATGGCTCTTTATATTGCGCAGGTGAGCGGGGCAACCAAGCCTGCGGCCCTGCATGTCTATTTCCACCTGTTTCTCGACCCTCTGTGCCTCCCAGCCTCGGCTGACGGATCAGATGGCGGTAGAGGAGCACTAGGGTCAGGTGCTCAGGAGCGCTGCTCCAAGCCGCAGACAATGTACCACAAAGGGTAGCCGGCCATAGGCTTTATGGTGAGCCTGCTGAGGGATGCGGAGTTCCTGTCCTAACTTCTGAGGGGGTGAGTGTTTTGGGGACTATGTGACTTGTTTCTAGTGTTTAGGGTCCCTCCCGCCATCTCTGGCCTGGACTCTCGCGGCTGCCTGCTCACTCTCCTCCTCCCCCCCTCTCCGTCGTGTGTTCGGGGGGGCAGTGGTAGCGGCGAGTGCTGTGAGCTGTTTTTCAACTTTTTTAGACTGTTTTCGCCGCCGGCGCTATAACTGTGAGGCGTCTTTTTGCTGTGTGATGACGCCGCGCGGTCACGTGAGCGCCGTTTTCACGCTCTTCGAGGGGGGGCGGAGGATGACACGTATCGCATCGTCCTCCCGCGCCCCGCCCCTCAAGGTTCCTCTGCCGGCACCATTTTGATTCTGCTGCGCGTCTGGGGCCCCTTCCTCCCTGAGCTGCGGCGGTGATCTCTGCCTGTGTCGCTTCCTCCTGTGGTCTGGCGGCTTGGTGATTTTGGCCTGCTTGGTCTGTGAATCCCCTTTGGGGGTTGCATGGTGCTTATGTGTTTTTACTTATGTCTTTCAGGCGGGACAACTGTGGGTTGTGGTTTCTCCCGGTCCTGCCCCTTACCCTCCCTCATCTCCCCTTGCTGGCTTCTGGGGGCATCCCTTGGGGGGGCATCCTGGGTGGCTTTTTATTGGCCCTTACCCTGTGCTGGCCTATTGCGCCTGTCTTAATCGCCATATGGATGCTTCTGGGGATAGCGTGCTCGGGGATCCTTCGGGACAATCCCGGCTGTGTGCCATGTGCGGGGCATCCCCTCTGAGTAACAGTGCCGCGGTGTGCGTGCCGTGCGCCCAGGGTATCGTTGCGGCCCAGGCTGGGCTACCCGCTTCGCTTCCCAGCTCTATGCCCCCTTCGGCGTCGCCTACCCCTCCGCGCCTGCATTTAGCCCCCAGTGAGGGGGATACTACGGGGGGTCACAGTCTGATCTGGTACTGCGTGTGGCCAGCATTGAAAGGCAGCTTGCCAGGCCTGTTCCACGTAAGGCCTCTGGCAAGAAGCGGCACCTGGCTCCTGTGCCATCCCTCTTTCCTGAGGAGGATGAGGGACTTGATGCTTTTGGTGGCCATTACCCCCTAGAGGATGGGGAACTCTTCCAGGACTCTGACTCCTCCGGGGACCAGCAGAAGGGTTACGACAGTGACCCTGGGTCTGCGCCTGGGGAGGACTCATGGTTCCCTGAGGACACTGATAACCTTTCGTCCTGATAAACAGCGTCTGGAGTTCCCTGAGCAGAGCCATTTCACTAATATGGTGCTCAGGGAGTGGGAACGTCCTAGTAGATTGCCCGCGGTGCCCAAAGGGTTGGATAGGAGGTATCCTTTCCCTGCTGACCTGGTCAAGCGATGGTCGTGTCCCCCTGAGATGGACGCTCTCGTTCTAGGGCTGTCCAACACCTCGGTCATGCCTTCCCCTGACACTACTACACTGCGGGACAGTGAGGACCGGCGCATGGATCAGCTGGCCTGCCATGCTTTTACATTTGTGGGGGGTTGGGCTGCGACCGGTCTGCGCCGCTGCCATTACAGCTATTGCCCTTAAGAAACAGCTAAAGCGTCTCCTTGATGGCGCTACGGCTGGTAGCAGGGGGGAGGAGTATAGGGCCCTTTTGCTTTGCTCTAATTTTGTTGCCTTTGTCCTTACTGCCATGGATGATGCGGTACGGCTGAGTGGTAGGGCCTCTGCCCTTTTGGTGGCTATGCAACGCTCTGTTTGGCTGCGTCAGTGGGCAGCTGATGCTGCTGCTAAGAAGGCTCTCACTGGGCTCCCCTTTACGGGGCTGCGGCTCTTTGGTGAGCGTCTGGATGTTCTAGCCAAGGATGGCAGGCTGCCTCAGCGTAGGAGGCAGCCTCGGCCTTTTCGGGGGTCCTCCGCTTCCCTCCACTCCTTTCGTGCTCCCAGAGGAGGCCGTGGCTCCCTCTTTTCGGGTACCCGCAGAGATTCTTGGGGCCGTGGCAGATCACGTAGTCGTCCCGGTCTCTCATGGGGTCCCAAGCCCAAACCTTCTCCCGAGCCCCCTCAGGCATGAGGAGGCGCCCTCCCCCATCCGGGTGGGGGGACGGCTTCGGCTCTTTGCTCACGTCTGGAGGCTCCGTGTCTCAGACCGGTGGATTCAGGAGGTGGATTCTACAAGATGCAGAGTTTGCAGCCTGGCTGCCCCCAAGATTCATCAGATCCCGGATGTCTCAAAACCCCCTGTCAGCTCGGGGATTGCGCCTTGCGGTTCAACGTCTGTTGGAGTCAGGAGTCATTTGCCTGGTGCCTTCCCAGGAACGGGGTCAGGGGTTCTACTCCAATCTGTTCACGGTCCCCAAAAAAGACTGGTCCTTGAGGCCCATCCTGGACTTGAAGGGTCTTAAAGTGGACCGTCACCCTCGCGTGATCGGCCCGGGAATCTATAAGATTCCCGGGCCGATCACCTCCCTCCCCGCGGGACATCCGAGATCGGGATGTCCCGCGGGGTGAAACCCCCCCAAACACCCCAAATCCACCTACCTTGTCTTCGGCGGCGGCCGGCCGCCGCCTCCCTCGCGCTCCTCTGGACGTGCCCGCGCCGACCGTCTGTGAATGGCCGGCGCGGGCGCGCGCACGTCAAGAGTAACGCGCGGAAGGCGGCGGCGGAGGAGCCGCTTGTCCGGTCCTGTCAGACCGCTTGTCCGGCCGCGCTGATTGGACGGCGCGGCCACGTGGGAGCGGGGAGAGGTGAGTTTTCCGGGTGTTTGGGGGGGTTTCACACAGCGGGGCACCCCGATCGGGGGTGCCCCACCGAAGTGGACCAAGACCCAGGATAGTCAAAATCCTGGGTGTTGGTCCACTTTAACAAGTTTGTCAGGTTCAAGCATTTTCGCATGGAGACGCTACGCTCGGCTGTCGGTACCCTTCGCCCAGGCGACTTCATGACCACTGTGGACATCAAGGATGCCTATCTTCATGTACCAATTTTTCCAGGTCATCAGAGATTTCTCAGGTTTGCTCTAGAGGATCAGCATTACCAGTTTGTGGCTTTACCGTTCGGTATCACCTCGGCGCCTCGGGTGTTCACCAAGGTGCTGGCGGGAATGATGGCTCTGCTGTGGAATCAGGGCATTCGCATCCTCCCTTACCTGGACGAGTTCAGGCTCAGTCTCTTCATCAGGCCAAGAAGGATACTCTGGTGGTGACCTCCACTCTCAAGTCCTTCGGCTGGGTGATCAACTATCCCAAGTCTTCACTGTCTCCGTCTTTGGGGAGGTCCTTTCTGGGCATGACTCTGGATACCTCTCAGGTCAAGGTGTGCCTTCCTCAGCAGAAGGTGGAGGGCCTTCAGAAGCTGGCACGGACTCTGCTCTTGTGTCCCCATCCCTCCATTCGGCAAGGGATGCAGTTAGTGGGTCTGATGGTGTCCTGCTTCGAGGCGGTCCCTTTTGCTCAGTTTCACATGAGACCTCTTCAGTTGCACCTCCTGTCAGTTTGGGATGTCCCTGGATCAGGAATTTGCTCTGTCCCCCCCTGGCCAGACAGTCCCTCTCGTGGTGGCTGGACTCTTCTGCCTCCGTGCTGAGAGACTGTCACCACAGATGCCAGTCTGACTGGTTGGGGGGGGGGCTTTTGGAAGTCTCTGAAGTTCCAGGGTCGGTGGGGCCCCCAGGAGGCCCATGCTCCCATCAATGTCCTGGAACTGAGGGCGATCAGGTTAGTTTTTTCTTAGCTGACCACGCACCTTCGGGGTCGGACTGTTCAGATCCGCTCAGACAACCAGACGGCGGTTGCCTACATCAATCATCAGGGAGGGACTCGGAGCAAGCGAGCCCTCAAGGAAGTGTCCCTGATACTGTCTTGGGCGGAAGAGAATGTCCCTTGCATCTCGGCGGTTTACATTCCAGGGGTGGAGAACCAGGAGGCAGACTCCCTGAGCAGGGGGACGTCTCGGCTGGGTGAATGGTCCCTCAGCAACAAGGTATTTCACTCCCTGTGTCACCGCTGGGGTCAGCCGAATGTGGACCTGTTTGCGTCCCGCCACAATCACAAACTTCCCAGGTTTGTCTCCCTGTCAAAGGACCCTCTGGCCTTCGCCACGGATGCACTAGCAATGCCTTGGATGGAGTTTCGGCTTCTCTGTGTTCTCGCCCTTTCCTCTGCTGGGCAGGGTGCTGCGCAACATAGCCCAGCAACGCTGGCTTTAACGGCTTGGCTGCTGAAACCTCCATCTTGATGGATAAGGGGTTGCCAGCTTCTGTTGTTGATACCATGATTAGGGCTAGGAAGAAGTCCTCGTCCTTTATATACTACAGGATCTGGCATGCTTACATTGCCTGGTGTGAGTCCAAGTCTCTTCCTTGTCCGGTGTTTTCTATCCCCCGGATTCTGGAATTTTTGCAACATGGTTTGGATTCAACTTAGTACCCTCAAGGGACAGGTGTCAGCTCTGGCAATTTTTTTCCAAAGATCCTTTGCCAATCACCAGTTGGTTAAGACCTTTTTCCAGGGAGTTACTCATGTGCGTCCGCCACGTAGGCCTATGCTGCCGGTTTGGGACCTGAATCTGGTGTTGTCTGCTCTGCAGGGTCCTCTCTTTGAGTCTATCTGTGGGGCTGCTTTGCCCATTTTGACTCTTAAGGTGGCCTTTTTGGTGGTGCTTTCCATCAAACCTCCTTATTTTGAGCGGCATCAGGATAAGGTAGTGTTTCAGCTTAAGCCGGATTTCTTGCCTAAGGTTGTGTCTGCTTTTCATCTCAATCAGGACATTGTTTTGCCTTCTTTGTGTCCTAACCCTGCTAATTCCAAGGAGCGGACCCTTCATTCTTTGGATGTTGTCAGGGCTCTGAAGTTTTATTTGGTTGCTACTGAGTCTAGTCTCTACTGAGGAAATCTGACGCTCTTTTTTGTTCTTCCTTCCGGACCTAGGAAGGGTTTGCCTCCGGCTAAATCCACTATCAACAAGTGGATCCGTCAGGCGGTGGAGCCTACTCTGCCAGGGGGAAGGTTCCTCCTTTTAGGGTTACTGCTCATTCCACTCGTGCTATTGGTGCGTCTTGGGCTTTTCAGCACCAAGCTTCTGTTGAACAAGTTTGTAAGGCCGCAACTTGGTCTTCTGTTCATACTTTTTCAAAGTTTTACAAGGTTGATGTTAAGGCCTCAGCTGATGCTGCTTTTGGCCGCAAGGTACTTCAGGCGGTAGTGGTTTGAACTGCCTGTTGTTATTCTTTGGGGATCCCACCCTACCTTATGTACACTGCTGTTGGACGTAAGGACTTCTGGAAGCAGGCCGTGCCATGCAATTGGAAAAATACAATTCTGTGAGTACTCACCTGTAGAATTGCTTTTACTATGCATGGCACGACCTGCTTTCCCCCACCCTTGTTATTATTCTTGGTTGCCTCTTTATGGTGATTGTTCCAAGTTAGTTGGGGTTTGTTACCTTTTTTACTTTTATTATCTCCCGGTTTCTTGAATAACTGCTTGTCAACGCTGGATTGGTTTAGTGGTGATCCTGTTTTTATATGGTACCGGGAGGAGCCACAACTATTCTGCAGTACACTGCGCCACCTTGTGGTGGAATAACTCATACATAAGGACTTCTGGAAGCAGGCCGTGCCATTCATAGTAAAAGCAATTCTACAGGTGAGTACTCACAGAATTGTCTTTTTGTGATTTTTGTTTTAGGTACTAGAATGGTGAGCCCTGCTGCCTTGAGAAAGCTGCTAGAAAGCTGCAAAGAACTTTCTTTGTTGGATGTGTCCTTCTGTTCCCAGATAGACAGCCGGGTTGTTCAGGAATTTACCTCAAGATTTCCTAACATGGCCATCAAAAAAAGTTTTACTCAGTGACTGCTGTGCTGCACATATTTTGAGGAATTAATATTTTTCTTAATTTTGTCAGCAATTGCTGCTTAATGTTTGTATACAATGTTTTATACATTATGTATTTAAATTATTTTATCAAAACCTACTTGAATGCACGCAATTAAATTTATCCTATACTGTTTGTTGAGTCCCTAACACTTCCGAAATCCACTTGGGAGCATTAACAACCTTACCTAGCTCCACTGGCTTTTCTTCTTAATATATATTACAGACGATGGACTCCTTGTAGAGGTTGAGACCATGATGTCTGCAGAAATGTAGCACTGAAACCCTGAACTTTGGAAAAAAGGTTTCCTAGCAAATAATTCTATAGTTATAACCATAGGCATTTTCAGACTACTGGCGGCTTTCCAAATTGAATATTTGAAAGCTTATATTTTTTGTATCTTGAGTAAATCATTATTTCTTACCATCCTGTAGAAGGGCCCACAAGTATACATGTAAAGTGGGTGTGTATGGTGTGTGCAAACCAGAAAGTGAGAAATTGAGAAAAATATGCCTTCTCTACCCTTCTCTCTTCATTCCCTCCTCCCTTTCCATCAAAGAAAGTTCAGTTCTGTCAGTCACTTATAGGAGAGATGGGCAGATCTGGGAAAGGTGTGCAACACATAGCCTGTGCCCCCCCTAATCCAACTGTGGCTAAACCATTCTGGTCACTGATACTAGAGGTAATATCACTGACCGCCTGCAGACTGCTGGTTCTTGTGATGCAGTTTGTGTCTTCCATGGGCTACCCTGGCTGACTTCATGTCTAGCTCCAATCTGGAATATACCAGCTCTCTTTCAAGGATGCCATCTGATACTCATGCCTGGTGATGTTGTATATCTCCTTTTGCTAGCATAAACAATAAATCATTCTGCCCTATCTGTGTCTAAATTGTTTTTATGGATCTGCCTCCCGGGCAGAATCCTTCACCCACATATATTCCAGACTTGGCACATCAGTCTTTAAGCCTGGATTTTGCCTCCATGGCCCAGACTTTTGAAATATATCACAGGATTGGTTTCTGAACACGTAACCCCCGGTGTGCCAAAATCGTGTTTCCAAAACTCCCCCCTCAGTCACTGCACCTCCTGCAACTGGCAATAAAGCCCAGCCTTCTGTTAAGAAAAAAAATGTAGGATTACACTGCCCTCTGGTTTAGACAAGTTTGATGCCTGCCCTGATTTTGGAGAAAAGGAGGTGGAAATGTATCTAATAGTCTCGAACATTAGGGTCGATTTGCACAGTTAAAAATGTTGATTTGCTCCGACCAAAAAAAAAAACCCAGGCGAAGAGTTTTCTCTAAAAAAAAAAAAAAAAAAAAAAAAAAATGAGCAAAAAATTCTCACTATGCTGAATCAAACCTAGTGTGAGAGATTACCAGGTGGTAGAGCAAGACTTGCCGTCTACCCCAAGATAAGTTTTTTATTTTTTCCGCATGCAGGAGAACCTACTCTGGTATCATTTAACATTTTCGTGAACAGTCAGTGAGTGACCAGATAGCTTGATTTGCAACAGTTAATCCTCATTTAAGGCCAAATAATCCTGAGTTCAACAGTCCAGAGAATACTTCCAAGTCCTCTTCAGCCTAAAAGTATGATTGTTGTTCTTTGCTCGGTTATGGTGTTTTTTTTTCATTCCAGTGTCTACTGTCAGCAGCATGATTACCTGAAGATTGTACAACCGTCTGTGGGCCCACAAAATCATTGATGTTGTCTGTTTAAGATGGGGAAAGAGCTCAGTGGCCTCTCCTTGGGGCTACTCTATTTGTAGCACCATGGCTTTTCTGCTGCCAGGTCTTTTTCCAGAAGCCTATAGCCCTAATTTGTAAGACCTTCATCTAGGCTTTAGTACTTTTATACCACAAATTATTTTCTGTTTTGCATCCTCCCTGATTTGTACTACCTACTACGCACTTGGCTTCTTCAGCCAGAATAGTGGGTATATTACGAGGAGGTGAATCTTTCTTAAACCGAACCAATACCCGTTTTCCATTAATGAATGTTGGTCTTGCAGACAGCTAAACAAAGCAAGCTTGGCGGCATCCAGAATGCTGGAGTCCCCGCGTACATAACCCCCCCCCCCAGGGCCGGGAACAGAGTCCCATGATTGGGCAATGGGTGGGGGCAGATCATTCCAGTGGCTGGCACCGAGGACACGACCATGGCCCACATGACTGTCCGGTGGCCAATCACGGGACTCTTTCCAGCCGCTGGCTTGTAGTGAAGGATTACTGGCATTCTGGGGGGTTATGTGTGGGGGGGACTCCAGCATTCTGGATGGCCCCAAGCTTGTTTTGATTAGCTGTCTGCGAGACCAACACCCATTAAGGAAAAAGGGGTGTTGGTCTGGTTTAAATGTCTCATCTCCTGGTTTTCATGCATCATGTACCATGGTTTTATGAATACTTATGGGCCCTCCTACAGGATTCCACAAAAAAATATTTTACAGAGAGTACCAAAACATTATGTAGCCATTGTGGCGAACCCTTTTTATAATTTATTCTGCATATGCTGTTTATTTTATTTGTGTGAACACTCTTCTTTTTTAATATTATTGTTATGTTACATACTGTGTATTTTTATGTTCATTTTTCATAAGAGCTTGAAAAAATACCCACTAGCTATACAGGTTTGACATTCTGAAACATGTTGATAGATTTGCAGTTGCCATGTTTTATTTTATTTTGTCTACTGAATGTCCATTAAAAGCTGTTGATAATTTATACACCTGCAGAAAGTATAGAGTAAACTGTGCATTATAGAGTTAACCAGTGTGTGTGTGGTGTTTTTGTATTCATTGTTTCAATGACAATACAGTGTAACGTTGTATCCCTCTAATCTACAGTACATAGTTTGTAAGGCTGAATAAAAATTTGCCTATGATCATGTTTGGCAGCTGCTGCCTGGCATTGGACTCTACCGTTAAGTTTATTGCTAACTAAAATCTCTAGGCCTTTTTCCATTGTCATTTTACCCAGTGTTTCCTTATTAATGTGTAATCATAGTCCTCAACCCTAATCCCCTCCTCCAATGCCCGCATCCAGGACTTCACACGCCTCATCCCATTACTCTGGAATGCCCTCTCCAATACAATTCGACCCCTCCCCAAGCCTTTAATTGCAGCCTTACTAAAGATTTTGTCACCTTCTGTTGCCAGACCATTTTTTAGTACCGGTATTTTGAGCTACATAAGTTCAACTGTGATTTTTGAAGGGATTTCCCAGGGAAATTATATATTGTTTTTTTCAGCAGAGTCTGGGATTTAAGATGAAATGTCTTGTTTGGCATTTTATTAGTGTATTTTCAATACTTTTAGGTGAAATATGTGCAAAGAAAGTGTAATTTTAATTTGTAGTGCCGTTTGTTAATAAAAATCTTATTGCGTGTGAATTTTTTTTTAGATTCCCGGGCCGAGCCAGCTGGGTTTTGGTCCACTTTAAGGGAAGAGTTGCCAACGCCCCAAAGTAAAGCATGCATGTAAGGATAATTTTATGTGAAAATTTCAGCTTTGCAGACAAACATTTGGAATACCCCCTCATAAACCATTTATTCCCTGAAAGTACACAAATTATGCTTTCTAAGCATATCCAGCCTGTTGTAGTGGGATCATCTTTCTGGAAGTAATCCCTTGAAGAATTTTAGGGTTTCCCCTAAAAAATGTATAAAAAAGCAGAATAAAAAACATGTTTTCCTAAAATATCAATATGCAAAGAAAAAGCAAGCTAAATCTGAAAGCGCAAGGTCACCTGAACAGAACAATACCCTACATGCATAGCTACTTTTAACCTCTTTAGTTGCCAGCCTACTTGAAATGTTGTTGCCCTCTGTTGACAGGTCATTTTTTGTGCTATGTTTAATTGTGATTTTTGCAGGAGTTTCAAGGAAAACGTGAAATGTCTTGTTTGTCATTTTTTTACTGTTTTCTAAAATATTTTTACATAAACTAATTTTTTTAGAGAATTTTTATTTTATTAAAGAAAACCATATTACATGTGAAAGCCCCATTTCTCCCAATTACAACGGTACCGCATATGTATCAGTAGTCCCCTGTTCCTGAACCGGAGGCCCCCAAACTGAAAAGAGCACTTTATAAAAATAAAATACTACTATCCATAATATAAAGGGGTAAAATAAAATGAGTGGGAGGGGAGCCCATTTTCTTTTGCTAATTTTAAGGGTTAAAAATCCACAAAAAATGATGTGGGATCCCCCCGTACCCAGCATAACCAGCCAGGAGACCAGCTATGCAGGGCTTGTAGAATAACCAGCCCGGGGACCAGCTATGCAGGGCTTGTAGAACAGGGCACAGGGGCCAGCTTTGGTGGACCCCCGCCCTGCTGGCTACAAGCCCCCACATCCTAAATTGGCCCTGGGCCCTTCTGCCCCCCCTGGGTTTTGGGGAGGCAGGTAATGGGGGGCTGTGGGTTAATTGCAAGTGACCCGCTAGCTGCAGGTGACTTGCCAGTGCCTAAGCCTTACAATGGGTTAAATGTAAAAAATAACACACAGAAAAATATATATTCTTAGTATACAGTACGTCCTGCTCCAGATAGATTAATTACACTGGGGTATTACTCCGCCAGATGGCGCTGGACTGCAGAGACATCGAAAATAGGCTCCTCCAGGCCCCTCAAATACCCAGGGACCTCCCACAATCCCCAGATCTTCTCTGCAGTCTGGACTGCGAAGGACAAGAAGATGGCTCTCTCTTCTCGCAGCTGAGCGGGGCTATTAGCCTGCGGCCCTGTAGGACTATTCCCACCCGTTCCTTTATTTATGTGCCTCCCAGCCTTGGCTGCTCTGGTCGGGTGATGGTTGGCAGCACCACTGTCAGGTGCTTAGGAGCGCTGCTCCACCGCAATCCTCCACCAAAAGGTAGGCGGTATAGGCATATGGTGAGCCTCTATGGGATGCCCCTCCCTTACTATTGCCCCTGTCTATCGGTGGGTCCTGTTAAGTGGCCGCTGTCCTCCCTCGCTCTCCCGTGTAGCCTTCGGGGGAGGGGGAGGGAGGGGGGTGTATGTGTATTGGTCTTTGTGCTTCACTACATTAATGTATTAAACTTGGTGTCAGTCACCGCGCTGACTTGGTTGCACTTATTGTCTGTCTCAAAATTGCCGCCGTGCACTTCCACTGTGTTTTGCGTTTGGCGGCGGCGGAGTTACCTCAGGCGTTGGTGCGCTGTCATTGGCTGCTTTTCACGTGTATGGCTTCGCGCTCTTCGGGGGGGCGGGTCCCGCTTTTGGCGCATTCCGCGTCACTGTCCCTGAGGCCCACCCCTCAAGGTATACCAGACGCCATTTTTTTCTGGGTTCCGGTTGCTACGCGACAGGCTTCTACCTACCGCGGTCCGTGACTGCCCTCGCGGGCGACTTTATTCCGTTGTTATTTACTTGTACGCTTACGGCTCCCCTTTGCTTATGTCTTTCAGATGGGCCGAACCCTCTGGGCTTCTCCCGGCCCTACTCCCTCTATTTAGCTAATTAATTTGTGAGGCCTAGCATTAATTACTCCCACTTCCCTAGCGGGCTATTGGGGCATCCCGGGTTGCTTTATAGCGTCAATCCCTATCGGCCTATTTTGCCGCTATAATCACCATATGGAGGTGTCTCAGGATAATGTGCTCGGGGTTCCTTCGGGACAAGCCCGGCTGTGTGTAGCTTGTCCCCTATTAGCACTGACAATGCGCCGGTCTGTGTACCTTGTGCCGAGCAGGTGCTTGCGCTGCAATCTGGCCTTCCAGTGGCTGGGCCTGCGCCTCGTTTCACTTCACCTACTCCCCCAAGCTTAAATCTCACTCCCATTGAGTTGCATACAAATGGGGATTCTCAGCCTGATGTGTCTGCTAGACTGGCTAGTGTGGAGAAGTTAATTGCTAATACCTTGGCGCGTAAGGCCTCTGCAAAAAAGCGGCACTTAACGCCTGATGTCACTCTTTTCCCTATGGAAGCTGATGAGTTTTTGGAAATGTCTGGCTATACCTCTTTGGAGGAAGGGGAGCTATTCTCTGGCTCAGGGTCATCTGATGAGAGGCCTAGGGGTCATGACGATTCTGGCTCTGATCCCTGAGCCCCAGATGATACTGATAGACTGTTGGCTCAGATTTTTGAGGTTCTGTCTATTTCTCCCCCTGTTGCGGCCCCCAGGCAACAGGGGGAACTTTTTTTATACTGCTAAGTCATGCTTGGAATTTCCTGAGCAAGCCCATATTAATAACCTTGTGCTCAAGGAATGGGAACGCTCCAGCAGGCTTCCCGGTGTACCTAAGAGTTGGGATAGGAAGTACCCCTTTCCTGCTGATGTGGTGAAGTGTTGGTCATCCCCTCCTGAGGTGGATGCCCCGGTCCTAGGGTTATCTAACACCTCTGTTATGCACTCCCCTGACTCTACTACTCTACGGGATGCTGAGGACCGGCGCATTGATCAGCTGACGTCCCATGCTTTTGCGTGTGTGGGGACGGCGCTGCGCCCGGTCTGTGCCTCTGCCATTACGGCTGTGGCTATTAGGACCCTGCTCAGAAGTATCCTTGATGGTGCCCCTGATGATGTGTCTAGTGAGGAGTTTAATGCACTCTCTCATTGTGATGTTTATGTTGAATGTGTATGTCCTCTCGGCCTTGGATGACACCATTAGAATGTGTGGCAGATCCTCTGCCCTTGTGGTGGCTATACGCCGCTCGGTTTGGCTGCGCCAGTGGGCTGCTGACAATGCTGCCAAGAAAGACCTCACTGGTTTTCCCTTCAAAGGACTACGCCTGTTTGGGGACCGCCTGGACCGATTTTCTAAGGGCGGCAGGTCGCACCAGCGCTGGTGGCAGTCTCGGCCCTTTCGGGGTCAGGGCTCCTTTTCCTCCCCCTACCGTGGTGCTAGACAAGGGAGGGGGGGTTCCTTTACTGGGGCCCGGGGAGACTTCTGGGTTAGGGGCAGAAGACGTGGACATTCTGGCTCCGCCTGGGGTTCCAAGCTTAAGTTCTCTCCCAAGCCCCCTCAGGCATGATGGGACGGCTTCAGCACTTTGCTTGCGTCTGAAGGCTTCATGTCTCAGACCGATGGATTCAGGAGGTAGTGTCCTCCGGTTACAAGATTTGTTTGGTTTGCTGTCTGCCCCCCCCCCCCCCCCAAGGTTCATCAGATCCCGGATTCCCCAGGACCCTGTGTCAGCTCAGGATCCAGTGCAGGCAGTGCAAAGCCTTCTGGAGCTGGGGGTCATCTGCAAGGTCCCTTTAAGAGAAAAGGGCAAGGGCTTCTATTCCAACCTCTTCACAGTGTCCAAAAAAGATGGGTCAGTCAGGCTCTGGACTTGAAGATCCTCAACAAATTTGTCAGGTGCAGGCGCTTTCGCATGGAAACTCTGCGCTCTGCCATCAGTCCTCTGCGCCCAGGGGATTTCATGACGTCTGTGGACATCAAAGATGCTTACCTTCATATTCCTGTATTTCCAGGTCATCAAGGTTCCTCAGCTTCGCTCTGGAGGATCAACACTACCAATTTGTGGCATTGCCTTTTGGTCTCACTTCAGCTCCCAGGGTGTTCACCGAGGTGCTGGCAGGAGTGATGTCTCTGCTCAGGTTTCAGGGCATCCGCGTGCTGCCCTACCTGGACGACATTCTCATCACTTCCCAGTCTCTACATCAGGCTGTGTTGGATACTCAGCTAGTAGTGTCCTCTCTGGAGTCATTTGGCTGGGTGATCAACCATCCCAAGTCTTCTCTGTCTCCCTCCGTGGTGACTTAATTCCTGGGAATGAATCTGGATACAGTTCAGGCAAGGATTTTTCTTCCTCAGCAGAAGGTGGACAGTCTGATTGCGCAGGTCCAGTTCCTGCTATCTTGTCATCATCCCTCCATCAGGCAGGGAATGCAGCTGGTGGGCCTGATGGTGGTGTGCTTTGAGGCGGTCCCTTATTCTCAGTTCCGCTTGAGGCCTCTGCAACTCCACCTCTTGTCAGTATGGGACAAGGACCCTGCGTCCCTGGACCGGGTCTTTGCGCTTTCCCCCCTGGTCAGGCGTTCCCTCTCATGGTGGCTGGACTCCAGGAAACTGTTGGGGGGGGCAGATCCTTTCTGACCCCCTCCTGGGAGACGGTCACCACGGATGCCAGTCTGTCAGGTTGGGGGGGGTTTCTGGAAGTCCCTGCAGTTCCAGGGGAGGTGGGGCCCTCAGGAGGCCCACACACCTATCAACGTCTTGGAGCTGCGGGCGATCAGGTTAGTTCTGGCTCAGTTGACTCATCACCTTCGGGGCCTGCCTGTTCAGGTGCGCTCGGACAACCAGACGGCAGTTGCCTACATCTATCATCAGGGAGGGACCCTGAGCAAGAGGGCCCTCCAGGAAGTGTCTCTGATCCTGACCTGGGCAGAGGCCAATGTTCCCTGCATATCAGCGGTGTACATTCCGGGGGTGGAAAATCTGCTGGCAGACTCTGTGAGCATGGGGACCTCTCGCCAGGGAGAATGGTCCCTCTGCAACAGGGTGTTCCAATCTCTGTGTCACCGGTGGGGCCAACCAGATGTGGATCTGTTTGCGTCCGTCACAATCACAAGCTCCCGGCCTTTGTCTCCCTGTTCCAGGATCCTCTGGCCTTGACCACGGATGCTCTAGCAATGTCATGGCAGGACTTTCAGTTCCTGTATGTCTTTCCTCCATTCCCCCTACTGGACAGGGTTCTGCGCAAGATTGCTCTGGAGGGAGTGCCAGCAATTCTGGTGGCCCCAGGTGGCCAAGAAGAGTGTGGTTCGCAGACATGGTGCAGCTGGCAGAAGATCAGTACACTCTGCCCATGGTGCCAGATCTGCTCACTCAGGGCTCCCTACGCCATCCCAATTTACAAACTCTGGCTTTGACGGCCTGGCTGCTGAAACCTCCATCTTGATAGAGAAGGGGCTGTCTACCTTGGTTGTTGATACCATGATAAAGGCTAGGAAGAAGTCTTCTTCTTTCATTTATTACAGGGTTTGGTGTGCCTACATTGACTGGTGTGAGTCTAAGTCTCTTCCCTGTCGTGTGTTCTCTATTCCCAGGATTCTGGAGTTCCTGCAGCATGGGTTGGAGATGGGACTCCAACTCAGTACTCTGAAGGGTCAGGTTTCTGCCCTGGCTGTTTTCTTCCAGAAGTCCTTTGCTCAGCATTCTCTGATCAGGACTTTTTTCCAGCGGGTTACTCATGTGCGTCCCCCACGTAAACCTATGGTGTCTGTTTGGGATTTGAATTTGGTTTTGTCAGCCTTGCAGGGTGCTCCCTTTGAACCTGTGCAGGATGCCGCCCTGGCCATTCTTACTCTCAAAGTTGTCTTTTTGGTGGCTATCACCTCTGTTAGACGTGTGTCTGAGTTGGCGGCGCTTTCCATCCAGCCCCCCTACTATGAGGGCAAGGTGGTGTTCAAGCAAGATTTTCTGCCTAAGGTCGTGTCTGCCTTTCATTTGAATCAGGACATTGTTCTTCCGTCATTGTGCCCTAATCCTAGTAATGCTAAGGAGAGTGTCTTGCATTCTTTGGATGTGGTTAGGTGTCTGAAGTACTATCTGGTGGCTACTGCACCTTTCAGAAAAACTGATGCTCTTTTTGTGGTCCCTTCTGGACCTGGGAAGGGTTTGGCTCCTGCCAAGTCTACTATCAGCAAATGGATGATTCAGGCCTACTCTGCTAAGGGGAAGAATCCTCCCTTCCGCCTTACTGCTCATTCTAACCAAATCCTAGTGGGTGCTGGGAGACAAACAGTCTCTCCGCACCCTATTGGCAGGAGCACCAAAAAGTACAACAAATGTAATAAAATCTTAAAAAATACAAAAATTTATTTTTATTAGGAGCAACTCACAACAACATACATAAAACAAAACACATTAAAAACACTGCACCTCCCCCTGATACTTCCAGTGCTGACCAAAGGACAAGGCAGTCATAAATATCTGGGAAGCTCCCTAATCTTGCACACGCTGGGACTGGAATATACACTAATTAGTTGTGCCGGCACACTCTATGGGCTGTTTTTTAAGAGAAACTACCTGTCTCCAATAATATAAAGTTATATAACACCTAAGTGACGAAGTATCTAGAAGAAATAATGACAAAA
Organism: Gastrophryne carolinensis; assembly: GCA_027917425.1. Classification (NCBI taxonomy): domain Eukaryota; kingdom Metazoa; phylum Chordata; class Amphibia; order Anura; family Microhylidae; genus Gastrophryne; species Gastrophryne carolinensis. The sequence continues at coordinate 249,650,414 of CM051237.1, read as the reverse complement.
CAAAACACATCATGAGCAACGGCAACCGATAAGTTGAGCAAACTTGAATATTATCTATGCACACACACGAAACACACACCCATAAATAAATGCGTGTGTGTCCGCATGTCTGCTAACCGCCCCCCTAAGTGCAAAAATATATACATATATGTGAGGCCAATTATCATCACACGAAGTGTTAATGATCCGGCCATTTGTGTGATATACAGTGTGAACACTAAACACCATAAGAATGAGTAGAGCACCTTATCTATGTGCCTAACAAAGTGTCCCAGACCCAAGGTACTCTTGCAACGTCCACCAAGCTCTCCTGCCCCCGTCCGGGAGACAGGGTCCAATCACCTACTATACCATCCCGTGCAGTCATCTAGCCTACGAATGGAGAAAAGGCCCAATCTTCATTGAGACCTCTCGGGCTACAAGTATCCAGCTGAAAGATCCATCTCAGTTCCCTCTGTTGAAGACGTTGTTTTAAATCTCCCCCCCCCCCCCCCGTGGGCCCAAGGCCACTCTTTCTATGCCCACCACTTTTAATGAGTTGGGGTCACCCCCATGTTCTTCCAAGAAGTGAGCCGCTACAGGCGAGATGTTCTTACCTGCTGTTTTATCCCTGCTTGCCAGCCGGATATTCGACAAATATGCCTGAATCCTCGTCTTGAGGTCGTTCTGGGTTTCACCAACATATGCAACTGGGCAGCCACAACTTAACATATAGATAACAGAACGCGTCCTGCAATTGATGAAAGAATTAATCTTAAAGGTACGTCCACTCTGTAAGTTCCTAAATTGTTTGGTTTTCTCAATGTGTCCACATACTGAGCAATTCCCACATGGAAAACACCCCAGTGTCTGTTTATCCGAAAGCCACGTCTTTGCTGACGTGAAATGACTCACTAATAGGTATTTTTGTATTTATTGATTCAGGGATACTATTTATTTGTATATAATAACATATGTTTATTTTTTCATATTCTGTGTATATATCTCATGGCATGCATGCCTGAGCACATTGGGTTATTAAGCACAGTCACTTTAAATATAACTTTATATTATTGGAGACTGGTAGTTTCTCTTAAAAAACAGCCCATAGAGTGTGCCGGCACAACTAATTAGTGTATATTCCAGTCCCAGTGCGTGCAAGATTAGGGAGCTTCCCAGATATTTATGACTGCCTTATCCTTTGGTCAGCACTGGAAGTATCAGGGGGAGGTGCAGTGTTTTTAATGTGTTTTGTTTTATGTATGTTGTTGTGAGTTGCTCCTAATAAAAATACATTTTTGTATTTTTTAAGATTTGATTACATTTGTTGTACTTTTTGGTGCTCCTGCCAATAGGGTGCGGAGAGACTGTTTGTCTCCCAGCACCCACTAGGATTTGGTTGGTACTATTCATATGCAGTGTAGCACACTTTGATTTTATATTGCGGTGCACCCTCTTTGTTGCAATTTACTGCCCATTCTACTCATGCTATTGGTGCCTCTTGGGCTTTTCAGCACCAGGCTTCTGTTGAACAAGTTTGCAAGGCCGCTACTTGGTCTTCTGTTCATACCTTTTCAAAGTTTTACAAGGTTGATGTTAGGGTCTCAGCTGATGCTGTTTTTTGGCCGTAAGGTTTTGCAGGCGGCAGTGGTTTAAACTGTCTGCTGTTACCTTTGGGGATCCCACCCTACTTTATGGACACTGCTATTGGATGTCCGAGTGTAATTAATCTATCTAGAGCAGGACGTACTGTATACTAAGAATAATACAATTCTGTGATTACTCACCTGTAGAATTGGTATTGTAAGTATACAGTACGTCCTGGTCCACCCCACCCTTGGTTTTGCATTTCCCCTGTATCCCCTGTATGGCGATGTTATCATTGTTATAGTTACCAGTTTGGGTTGTTTTAATTCTCCCGGCTTCTCGTTCACTGCTTGGGATTGTGGGAGGTCCCTGGGCATTTGAGGGGCCGGGAGGAGCCTATTTTTGATGTCTCTGCAGTCCAGCGCCATCTGGCGGAGTAATACCAGAGTGTAATTAATCTATCTGGAGCAGGACGTACTGTATACTCATAATACCAATTCTACAGGTGAGTAATCACAGAATTGTATTTTTTTTTAACACCTCCCATCCAACGGAGCACTGTGTCCCTCGCCAATCACTTTGGCTTCTGCTCTCCTTCTGGAAGCCTTTTATACCTGCTGGGCGACAGAACAGAAAGAAGTTAATTAAAAAGAAATTAACATAGGGTCCCCCCTATCCAGCATGACCAGCTATGCAGGGCTTGTAGAACATGTCATAAGTAAGGACTGGACAGTCTGAAACGCGTAGACAAAAAGCTCAGCTTCTGTATTGTCTTTTAAACCGCTGTTACTGTGGATGGACTTTTACTTTTCTATGGAATAAAGAGTTGGAAATTTTATCCTTGGCTAGCGTTTCTACATTTCTTGTAGAACAGGGCACAGGAGCCAGCTTTGGTGGATCCCACCCTGCCGGCTACAAGCCAGCACAGCCTCCGTGGACCATGGGCCCTTCTACCCCCCCCCCCCCCAGGCTTTGGGGAGGCAGGTAATTTGAGGGTTAATGGCAAGTTACCTGTTGACTTGCCAGCCCCCGAGCCTTGTGAACTGGTATAGGTGTCACATGGATCCCTTACCAGTTCACAAAGGGTTAACAGTAAGTAAAGACACCACACAGTGTAAAAATGACATCCTAAACATTCCAAAAGTCCCTTAGTCTGGTTCAGTAAGCGACACAATCATGGGGAAGACTGCTGACTTGACAGATGTCCAGAAGGCAGTCATTGACACACTCCACAAGGAGGGTAAGCCACAAAAGGTCATTGCTAAAAAAGCTGGCTGTTCATAAAGTTCTGTATCAAAGCATATTAATGGAAAGTTGAGTGGAAAGAAAAAGTGTAGTAGAAAAAGGTACACAAGCAACCGGGATAACCGCAGGCTTGAGAGGATTCTTACGAAAAGATCATTTCTAAATTTGGGGGAGATTTACAAGGAGTGGACTGCTGCTGGAGGCAATGCTTCAAAAGCCACCACAAATAGACATATCCAGGATACGGGCTATAAGTGTCGCATTCCATGTGTCAAGCACTCATGACCAGTAGACAACGCCAGAAGCATCTTACCTGAGCCAAGAATAGAAAGAATTAGACTGTTTCTCATTGGTCAAAGGTGTTGTTTTCAGATTTCATTTGGAAATCAAGGTCCTAGAGTCTAGAGGAAGAGGGGAGAGCACACTATCCAAGCTGTTTGAGGTCTAGTGTGATGTTTCCACAATCAGTAATGAATTGGGGAGCCATGTCATCTGCTGGTGTTGGTCAACTGTGTTTTATCAAGGCCAAAATCGGCACAGCCGTCTACCACCAGGAAATTCTAGAGAACTTCATTCTGCTCCTCTACCGACAAGCTTTTTGGGGATTTTTCATTTTCCAACAGGACTTGACACCTGTCCACACTGCCAAAAGTACCAAGACCTGGTTTAATAACCACAGCATCCCTGTGCTTGATTGGCCAGCAAACTCACCTGACCTTTAACCCATAGAGAATCTATGGGGTATTGTCAAGAGAAAGATGAGATACCAGGCCCAACAATGCAGACGAGCTGAAGGCTGCTATCAAAGCAACCTTGGCTTCCATAACACATCTGCCGTGCCGCAGGCTAATCACCTCCATTGCACGCTGCATTGATACATGTGTTAAATATTTTTACTTTATTGCATGGCACGGCCCACTTCGGTATTCATAACAGTTGGGTTATTCCGCCACAAGGTGGCGCAGTGGTACTGCAGAAAGCTGTGGCATGTCCCGGCTCTCTATAAAAACGGGCTTAACCATAGAGTTCCCCAGTGTTTCCTCTGCAGTGGAACTGCGAAGATGGCTCTCTCTCTTGCGCAGGTGAGCAGAGCAACCAAGCCTGCGGCCCTGCATGTCTATTTCCATCTGTTTCTGGACTCTCACTGCCTCCCAGCCTCGGCTGACAGATCAGGTGAAGGTAGAAGAGCACTAGGGTCAAGCGCTCCTGGAGCACAGCTCCAAACCGCAGACCCTGTAACACAAAGGGTAGCCGGCCATAGGCTTTATGGTGAGCCTAATAGGGATGCAGAGTTTCTGTCCTGGCTTCTGAGGGGGTAAGTAGTTTGGGGACTGTGTCCCCTTATTTTCCTTTTGGGTCCCCCCCCGTGCCCCCCCCCCTCCCTGGGCATGGCTGCTCGCCGCTGCCTTCTTGTCTCTCTCCCCCCCCCTCTGACTTAGTTGGGGGGGAAGGGGGGTGGGTGGTAGCGGCGAGTGGTGATATCTGTGGTGTTTTTGATGTTTTTGGTGTATTTTCTGGTGTTTTTAGCTGCCGCGCCGCTTTGTACTGCATTCCGCAGCTGTGGGCGCTATAACCTGAAGTGATTTTGCTTTGTCATGGCGCCAGCCGGGTCATGTGAGCGCCGTTTTTCGTGCTCTTCGGGGGGGGCGGGGCCGGGTGATGACGAGCATCGCGTCGTTCACCCCGCGGCCTGCCCCTCGAGGTACGTCTGCCGGCGCCATTTTGGACAAGCTGCGCATCTGGATTTTCTCCCTTCCTGGCTGCAGCGCTGCTTCCTCTGGCAGGTCGCCTTATACAGCGGTCTGTGCCTGTGTGACCCCGCAGTGTCTTTGGTCCGTGAGTCCCCCTTGGGGGGTTTTTAATTGATTTGGGGTATATTTGCTGCGGGATGCTCATGTGTGTTTTTAGTTATGTCTTTCAGACGGGATACCATTGAGTTGTGGTTTCTCCCGGCTCCACTCCTTCCTCCCCCTCATTCCCCCTTTATTGACTTCTGGGGGCATCCCGTGGGAGGGCATCCTGGGTGGCTTCTGTCTTAAGCCTGTACCCACTGTTGGCCTATTGCGCTTGTGTTAATCACCATATGGAGGCTTCTGGGGATAGCGTGCTTGGGGGCCCTTTGGGGCAAGCCCGTTTGTGTTCCATGTGTGGGGTATCCCCTGTGAGTAACAGTGTCACGGTGTGCGTGCCGTGCACTGAAAGTGTTCTTGTGCTTCAAGCTGGTTTGCCTGCTTCGCTTCCCAGATCTGTGCCTCACTCGGCTTCACCTACTCCCCGCTCCTGCAATTGGGCCCCAGTGAGGGGAATGTTGGCAGGGAGTCACATTCTGATTTGGCTCTGCGGGTGGCTAACATTGAAAAGCTGCTTGCCAGGACGGTTCCTAGGAAGGCCTCTGGCAAGACGAGACACCTGGACCCCAGGCCTGCTCCCCTTACTGAGATGTATGTGGGGATTGATGATCTTGGTGGCTGTCACCCCCTTGAGATGGGGGAGCTCTCCCAGGATTCTGACTCCTCTGGGAACCAGCAGGAGGGTTGCAATAGTGACCCTGGGTCTGCGTCCGGAGAGGAATCATGGTACCCTGAGGACACTGATAATCTGCTGTCACTTATTTTTGAAATTTTGCACATTGCTGCCCCTGAGGTAGCTAAAAGAAAGCAGGGGGAGCTTTTTTGCCCTGGTAAACAGCGTCTAGAGTTCCCTGAGCAGGAACATTTTACCACCTTGGTGATTAAAGAATTGGAACGTCCTAACAAGTTGCCTACTGTGCCCAAGGGTTTGGATAAAAGGTATGCCTTTCCTGTTGATCTTGTTAAGAGGTGGTCATTTCCCCCTGAAGTGGACGCTCCCATGCTAGGCTTGTCCAATACTTCGATCATGCCTTCCCCTGACACTACCACTCTGAGGGACGGCGAGGACCGGCGCATGGATCAAGTGGCTTGCCATGCTTTTACCTGTGTGGGGGCTGGCTTGCGCCCTGTATGTGCTGCCGCCATTACTGCTATTGCCCTTAAGAAGCTGCTCAAGTGTCTCATTGATGGCGCAACAGCTGGTAGTGTGGGGGAGGAATATAGGACTCTCTTTACTTTGCTCTGATTTTGTGGCCTTTATCCTTACTGCTATGGATGATGCTGTGCGGCTGTGTGGTAGGCCTCTGCGCTCTTGTTGGCTATGCGCCGCTCTGTCTGGTTGTGCCAGTGGGCAACTGACGCTGCGGCTAAGAAAGCTCTCACTGGCCTCCCCTTTGTGGGGCTGCGGCTATTTGGGGAATGTCTTGATGTTCTAGCCAAGGATGGGAGGCTGCCTCAGCGTAGGAGGCAGTCTCGGCCCTTTTGGGGGTCCTCTGCCCCCCTCCCTTCCTTTCGCATTCCCAGAGGGGGCCGTGGCTCCCTCCTCTTCAGTGGTCACAGAGATTCTTGGGGCCGTGGCAGAACTCGTGGTCGTCCCGGTCTCTCCTGGAATCCTAAGCCCAAACCCTTTCCCAAGCCCCCTCAGGCATGAAGGGGCACCCTCCATGGGATGGATGGGGGGACAGCTTCAGCTCTTTGCTCACATCTGGAGGCTTCATGTTTCAGACCGGTGGATTCAGGAGGTAGTGTCCTCCGGTTACAAGATAGAGTTTGCAGCCTGGCCCCCCCCAAGATTCATCAGATCCCGGATGTCTTTAAACCCCCTGTCGGCTCAAGGGTTGCTTCTGGCGGTTCATTGCCTGTTAGAGGCCTGGAGTCATTTGTTTGGTGCCTCATCAAGAAAGAGGTCAGGGGTATTATTCCAATCTTTTCACGGTCCCCAAAAAGGATGGCTCTCTGAGGCCCATTCTGGATCTGAAGGGCCTAAACAAATTTGTCAGATTCAAGCTTTTTCGCATGGAGATGCTGCGCTCTGCTGTCAGTACCCTTCGCCCGGGCGACTTCATGACCACTGTGGACATCAAGGATGCTTATCTTCATGTGCCTATCTTCCCAGGTCATCAGAGATTTCTAAGGTTCGAGCTGCAGGATCAGCATTACCAGTTTGTGGCTCTACCCTTCTGTATCACCTCGGCACCTCGGGTGTTCACCAAGGTGCTGGCGGGAGTGATGGCTCTGCTAAGGAACCAGGGCATCCGCATCATTCCTTACCTGGACGACATCCTGATTGTGGCCGAATCTTTTCCTCAGGCCGAGCGGGACACTCAAATGGTGACATCCACTCTGGAGTCTTTCGGCTGGGTGATCAACTATCCCAAGTCTTCTCTGTCCCCGTCCTTGGTGAGGTCCTTTCTGGGCATGACTCTGGATACCTCTCAGGTCAAGGTGTTCCTTCCTCAGCAGAAGGTGGAGGGTCTTCAGCTGCAGGCTCGGGCTCTGCTGTCGTGTCCTCATCCCTCCATCCGTCAGGGGATGCAGTTGGTGGGCCTGATGGTGTCCTGCTTCAAGGCAGTCCCTTTTGCTCAGTTTCACATGAGACCTCTTCAGTTGCACCTCTTGTCAGTTTGGGATCGGGACCCTGTGTCCCTGGATCAGGAATTTGTTCTGTCTCCCCTGGCCAGACAGTTGTTTTCGTGGTGGCTGGACTCAAGGAACTTTCTGGGGGGCAGGTCCTTCCTGCCCCCGTGCTGAGAAACGGTCACCACGGATGCCAGTCTGACCGGCTGGGGAGGCTTCTGGAAGTCCCTGAGGTTCCAGGGTCGGTGGGGCCCACAAGAGGCCCATGCTTCTATCAACGTCCTGGAACTGAGGGCGATCACGTTGGTTCTTTCTCGCCTATCCACTCACCTTCCAGGTCGGGCTGTTCAGATCCGCTCAGACAACCAGACAGCGGTGGCCTACCTCAATCATCAGGGAGGGACTCGGAGCAAGCGAGCCTTCAAGGAAGTGTCCCTGATTCTGTCTTGGGCGGAACAGCATGTTCCCTGCATCTTAGCGGTCTACATCCCAGGGGTGGAGAACCAGGTGGCAGACTCCCTGAGCAGGGGTCGTCTCGTCTGGGGGAGTGGTCTCTCAACAACCGGGTGTTTCTCCCTCTGTCACTGCTGGGGTCAGCCTGTTGTGGACCTGTTTGCGTCCCGTCACAATCACAAACTTCCCAGATTTGTCTCTCTGTCTCAGGATCCTCTGGCCTTCGCCACGGATGCCTTGGCAATAGCTTGGACGGAGTTTCAGCTTCTCTATGTGTTCTTTCAGTTTCCTCTCCTGGGCAGAGTCATGCGCAAGATAGCCCAGGAGTGGGTACCAGCCATACTGGTGGCCCCTTGTTGGCCAAGAAGAGTTTGGCTCGCAGACGTCGTGCGGTTGGCAGTAGACAATCACGTCTTGCCCAAGGATCCAGATCTTCTGACACAGGGGCAGCTACGCCATCCCAATTTACAAACTCTGGATTTAACGGCTTGGCTGCTGAAACCTCCATATTGATGGAAAAGGGGTAGCCTGCCTCTGTTGTGATATGATTCGGGCTAGGAAGAAGTCCTCGTCCTTTATCTATTACAGGGTCTGGCATGCTTACATTGCCTGGTGTGAGTCCAAGTCTCTTCCCTGTCGGGTGTTTTCTATTCCCAGGATTCTGGAATTCTTACAACATGGTTTGGATCTGGGCCTTCAACTTAGTACCCTAAAAGGCCAAGTTTCAGCTCTGGCAATTTTTTTCCAAAGATCTTTTGCCAATCACCGGTTGGTTAAAACCTTTTTCCAGGGTGTTTCTCATGTGCATCCACCCCGTAAGCCTTTGCTACCAGTCTGGGATTTGAATCTGGTGTTGTCTGCTCTGCAAGGGCCTCACTTTGAGCCTATCCGTGAGGCTGCCCTGTCTATTTTGACTCTTAAGGTTGTCTTTCTGGTGGCTATCACTTCTGTAAGGCGAGTTTCTAAACTAGCGGCACTTTCCTTCAAACTTCCTTATTTTGAGAGACATCAGGATAAGGTGGTGTTCCGGCTTAAGCCGGATTCCCTGCCAAAGGTTTTGTCTTCCTTTCATCTTAATCAGGACATTGTCTTGCCTTTATTGTGTCCTAATCCTTCTAATTCCAAGGAGTGGACTCTGCATTCTCTGGATGTGGTCAGGGCTCTGAAGTTTTATTTGGTCGCTACTGAGACTTTCAGGAAGTCTGATGCTCTTTTTGTTCTCACTTCTGGACCTAGGAAGGGTTTGCCTCCGGCTAAATCCACTATCAGCAAGTGGATCCATCAGGCGGTGGTTCAAGCCTATTCTGCTAAGGGAAAGGAACCTCCCTTTAGGATTACTGCTCATTCCACTTGTGCTATTGGTGCTTCTTGTGCTTTTCAGCACCAAGCTTCTGTTGAACAAGTTTGCAAGGCCGCTACATGTTCTTCTGTTCATACTTTTTCAAAGTTTTACAAGGTTGATGTTAAGGCCTCAGCGGATGCTGCTTTTGGCGGCAAGGTGCTTCAGACGGTAGTGACTTGAACTGCTGGCTATTACTCTTTGGGGATCCCACCCTACTTTGGACACTGCTTTTGGATGTCCCAACTGTTATGAATACCGAAGCGGGCCGTGCCATGCAATAAAGAAAAAAGCAATTCTGTGAGTACTCACCTGTAGAATGGTTTTTGTTCTTGCATGGCATGGCCCCCTTCGCCCCACCCTTGTTATCGTTATTCCTGGTTGCCTCTTTATGGTGATTGTTCCAAGTTAATTGGGTTTTTTTTTTACGTTTTTCACATTTTTTACTTTATTCTCCCCGGCTTCTTGTCTCACTGCTTGTCTACGCTGGGGAACTCTATGGTTAAGCCCATTATTATAGGGAGCCGGGACATGCCACAGCTTTCTGCAGTACCACTGCGCCACCTTGTGGCGGAATAACCCAACTGTTATGAATACCGAAGCGGGCCGTGCCATGCAAGAACAAAAACAATTCTACAGGTGAGTACTCACAGAATTGCTCTTACAGTTGGTCTTATATAATATTCAAATTTTCTGAGATAATGAATTTTGCGTCTTCCTTGGCTGTAAGCCATAATCAACATTAACAAAAAAACACTTGAAAAATGTATCGACTCAATATGATTTTCAGTTTTTTAAATTTAATTACTAAAATGATACAAATATATATATATATATATATATATATATATATATATTAAAAAGAATTGGACCCCGAACTCTGCTATTAACCCTTTCGCTGCCAGCCTACCTGCAGCATTTGCCACTCCCTGTTGCCAGACTGAGTTTCACTGTTTCGCGCTACACATGTTCAACTGTCATTTTTGAAAGGATTTCCAGGGATTTCCCAGGAAAATTATATATTGTTTTTTTCAACAGAGTCTGGGCTTTAACATGAAATGTCTTGTTTGTATTTTTTAGGTGTATTCTCAACATTTTTGGGTGAAATGTGTGAAAAAAATTAAAAAAAATATATTTTTTTACAATTTGTAGAGTTTTTTTGTAATAAAAAATGTAAGTTTGTCAATAAAATCTTATTGCGTGAGAAACCCCAATTTCTCCCGGTTACAGCGATACCACATATGTATAGGTAGACACCCTTTCCTGCCCAGAAGCCTTTTATAGCTGCTGGATGACAAATGGTTAATTAAAAAAAAAAAATGACATAGGGTCCCCCTTCCCGGGGAGGGAGACCCCATTTTTTTTTGGATTTTTAAGGGTTAAAAACCCTTAAAAATCCAAAAAAAAAAATGACGTGGGGTCCCCCTTACCCAAAGTAACCAGCCCGGGACCAGCTATGGGGGCTTGTAGGCACAGAGTCGGGGGGCCAGCTTTGGTGGCCCCCCCACCCTGCAGCCTACGAGCCCACATAGCCTATGTGGGCCCGGGCTCTTCTGCCCCCCCCTGGCCTTTGGGGAGGCAGGTAATGGGGGTGCGGGGGTTAATGGCAAGTCACCCGCTAGGGCAGGTGACTTGCCACCCCCCCAGCCTTGTGAACTGGTATAAGGGGTCTCATGGACCCCTTACCAGCTCACAAAGGGTTAACTGTTAAAAAAACCACCACACAATAATAAAAAGTATTTTATTCAAAAAAAAAAAAATTTTTTTAACTGTACTTACCTTCGATTGCAAGCTCTTGTCCCTCGCCGCTCAGCTGACAGATGCCTGTGATCGGCATCCAGAGAAGGAGAAGGCAGGAGATCAGAGGATCTCCTGTCACCTCCTTCCAGGGCACCGATCACCGGCATCTGAGAAGCTGAGAAAGCTGAAGCCGGTGATCGGGACCGGGATGACGTCATAAGCCCCGCCCCCAAGGGGGCGGGGCTTAGAGGCAAGATGGCGGCCGCCATCTTGAAGAAGAGAGGAGAGAGCCTCCCAGGCTCCCTCCTGAAGATCGGTAAGTCCTGGGGGGGGATCGGAGGCCCCCCAGGTGAAGAGGAGGGACAGCGGGAGCCAGCGCACATGGAGGTAAGTGAATGTCATTTTTATTTTTTTTTTTTTTTACAGTTAGCTGCTGCTGCAGAAGCGGGGGGGGGGGGCAGCCTATTCCGGGGGCTCTCCTGGAGCCATCCGACCCCCCACGGGGGATCGGATGGCACCAAATTAAAGAGGAGACCCGGCCGGATCCAACAAGGGGTCAGGTGAGTATTTTTGATTTTTATTTTTTAAACTAGAAGCGAGGAAAGTCAAGCACGTAACACCTACGGGCTTGGCACTTAAGGCCCAGCCAAGCCAGCACGTAGGTGTTACGTGCTTGGCAACAAAAGGGTTAAAGGTGATCCACTCCGAGTATGTACAGTTGAAAACCACCAAAGCCAATAACCCATGAAAATATCCCCCCTCAGAGTGATGACGGCACTCCGGGTGGGTTAGCTGCAACTTCTAATGTGAGTACATTTTGACCCTCCACTATGTGTGCATTTATTTGTACATATATTTATCTGCCGACCTGCTTGTGTGGGCTCTTGTTATTGCAAATAGCTTGTTACTGTAAACAACTTGTTTTACATGGGTGATGTAGACCATTTACTTCGCAGTTAGGCAGCTCCATTGTTTTTTCCAGGGCTACATGTATACTATCCTTCCCCCACTAGCCTTTTTGTCTTAGCTGCCCACCCAGGGCCGTTTTGGCTGATGTAGCCTGTTTTATGTGTTTTTTAGTGATTTTAATCTGTGTATGTGCCCTTTGTGGGATTATCAATAAAGATATATATATTTTTACAGCTTGTGAATGGTTTGGTGTACAGGGCATTTGTTGTTCTGGTGTTTTTTTTGTAAACCCCATTCACACCAACGCATATAATTTATTTAACTTTTGATTCAGTGCTTTTGTAATAACTCGCCCATGTACACACATTTTCCCCCAGTCCAAGCATTCTTGTCTTTTTTACCAGTCCTTTATGTGGCACAGTATCAAATGCTTTAGAAAAGTCAAGATATGACATCTAATGACTCCCCATGATCCTGTCTTGAACTTATTTCCTCATAAAAGCTGATTAGGTTTGTCTGGCAGGAGCAATTACTCATAAATCTATGCTGATAAGATGTAATAAGATCATTTTTACCTAGATACTCCAGGATAGCATCTCTTAGAAAACCTTCAAACATCTTGCCCACCACAGATGTTAAACTTACCAATCTGTAGTTTCAAGGTTCCCCTTTAGATTCCCAAAATCTAATGAGCATTGGACAAGACCACCACGATCCCAGTCACTCTGCAGCCTCTAAAACAGGTGTTTGGTTATGTATGGCCATGACCAAGTACCAGCAGACTTTGTAAAATCTGAGGACATTGAACATCTATCGAATGTGGACCAGGTGGCTGTCCATCTAGAGAAAGCAGATCTGTTGAGCATAATCTGTTGGCTGGAATCTGGCATTATTCCATAAATAAAAAAGAGGGGCATGTGGGGACAAATTAGAAGAATACTTAATTGAACCCCTCACTGCCAGGGAATGTTTTAACAGTGGGCTAATGCAGCTAATAGTCTAGGGGGATTGAATCACAACACAGGATCTCTAGCAGGGCCCAGGTGGGTAGGTCTTCTTTGGAATGTATGGGAGCAATTTGAGCTGCCTGGGCCACTCTATAATAGTTAACTAGGTTTAGGACAACCAGCCCCCCTTGTACTTTGTGGGCAAACATTGTATGCTTTGCAACCCTAGATTCTGCATTGCATAATTCAGAGCATGTGGTGCAGCACCTTAACTGAAAGGACCCTAAAGCAATAGAACAGTTTCGGATATAGCGTTATATTGACTGTATATATCCGAGTAATTGGTATATTAGTCCAAGAAGCTAGGAGTTTCCCTAGGTGACATAACTGGGGGGGGGGGGGGGGGTAATTAACTGAATAAAGATTTTAATACATTGGAGCAAGATGTACTCTGATATTTTAGGGAAAAGCATGGACTTATCATTGATTTGAGTCTATATTTGTTTTCAAACAAATTAGGTAAAGTTGGGCAAATAGCGCCAATTTATGGGTAACTGTTGCAACCTCTATACTCTTGATTTCATTTTAGTGCTGAATATCTGGGGCTAGGTTACCTCTCTTTTTTAATTTTGAGTGTTAAATGATGTATGATATCCTGCCATGTTTATGTACTACATATGTTTTAGGAATCGATGGTCTCTCTTAAATTTTATTCTGCACATCCGGCTATTCGCTTATAATAGATTGGCAATAAAATTGTGTGTCCAATATACTTTTCTATATATTTTTTTCCTCTATTGGCAAATAAGAACTTGCGGCTGTTATGTCAATAATGGGATGGTAGATCAATCTTTCTTTTTCCTATTTCTGTGTAAGGGATTTAGAAGCAGAAGTTATAACATTTCATTTAACTACATTGCTCTCGTAATGACGTCATCTTTTCTGTGTATTTGTGGTAATATGAGATGACTCCATAGCATACTGACCATAAAAAAATGAAAACATTGATATTTTCTTGGGACCACTTGAGAAATGTTAGTGCATGTCATGCTAATCTGCCATTCCTGCTTGGTCATTTTTTTTTCTCAATTTGTTTACTTTTAACACCATATTCCTTTAGAATTTAAAGTACACTTGACAGGAGTTGTGCAAAATAGTTGTAAGCTCCACTTCCTTGCTAAATCATCCAAGGCTGTGTATGAGCGGAGATAATGTCAATACTCCAAGCAAGCAAATGCAAATGATTGCCGGTGACGTAAAATAATATAAAACTCTCCTGTGTTAAATAACATTAAAAGGATAAGTCCATCATATCCCAGTTCACCATAAAAATGAAACATTCATCACAAAAGATTGTGGAATGCCACTGGCATGTTTTGGGCGCTCCTTCACACCCAGTATAATCAAAACAGTGTATATATGATTTACCTGCAAGGCACCTCCTCATCCAATTGTGCCTTGGAAAATGGATTCGTGTGTCGAACTTCTCTCCACACAGAATTAGGTCCCATAGCTCCTACTCCAAAATGGGAGAGGAGGGAGAGGTGGCCCATCCACATGCAACCCACACTGCAACTAGTGATGGGGTGCACAGAAGAGGCAACGTGGGCCACCCCCACTCTTTCAGGTGGTGTGGCTAAAGACCGACCCCACATTGCCAAAAAAAGGCTCCCCCACAATCCGGAGGACTAAAAAGAAACAAATTAAAGAGGACTCACCCGCCCCAGGATTCACGTACCCCCCGCCATGGGTGAGATCACAGCAAAGAGGTTGCAGAGAGCAGGGCACTCTGTTGTTCAGCCATGTGGGGCAGTAGCGAAAGTCAGAAACACACACACTCTGTAGCCACACCACCGGGCAGCAGCGCCATATGACTGAAACACCAGATGTGGACCCAGCGCAAGTTGATGGAGTAACAGCCCAACAAGTTGTCGATAAAAATAAATATATTAAAGATACAATAAACATTATTAAGTCATGGGATAGCGATATTGATGTATCATGACATAAACCTGAACCACTATTCTAATTATGAGAAAAAATATAAACCTACAGAAACCAAGAATTCTAAAACAAGGATCTTAAAATAACTGCAAGGGAAATTATGGCCAAGGAGTAAACAAGATATATATAATTAAGACACTTTCTATGGTGGCTTGTAAATTTATTTACCTCCTTGGTATTTTTAGGGTTTTTCTAACTCACAAATTAGAGTTAAAATGGATTTTTGAGGGTTTGCATCATTTCATTTAACGAAAATTTCAGTGTGCTTAACTAGTTATGGGGATGAATAGTTAAGCACACTAAAATCCTGACATCAGTATGTTGTAGAGCCACATTTTGCAGCAGTTACAGCTGCAATTTGCTTTGGTAAATTTTTCCACTGGAATTTTTGCCTATTCTTCAAGGCAAAACCGCTGATGAACAGCAATCTTGAAGTCTGACCACAGATTCTCAATTGGATTAAGGTCTGGGCTTTGACTAGACCATACTAATAAATGTACATGTTTCCCCTTAAAACACGCAAGAGTTGGTTTAGCAGTATGCTTTGGGTCATTGTCCTGTTGGAAGGTGAACTTGCAGACCGAACAAGTTTAGCATCATCCATCTTCCCCCTCGACTTAAAAACCTTCCCACAGCATGATGCTGCTACCACCATGTTTCACTGTGGAGATAGTGTTCTTGGGGTGAAGAGATGTGTTGGATTTGCACCAGACATAATGTTTTCCTTGGTGGCCAAAAAGTTAAATTTTGATCTCATCTGACCAGAGAACTTTCCTCCATAGCAGACATTCTTTCCAAAGGTAAAGAAGATATTTTAGAGGAGATTGCCATTGCCAATGTTATACAATTGGTAGACAGTTTCTCCTTGCTCATTGTACCTGATGAAGGGTGGCTGGGGACCTCAAACGTTTCTCAATGAGTTTTTGAGTTTAGAAGTAGTTTGCTGGTGGTTTGTGCTTTACTGTCCTTCAGATAAGGGACAATGGTCAGAAAATTCCAAGCCTCCTTCTAGGCCTGCACTTTGAGTACAGATATGCAGCCTACAGTAATGTCGGACCCAGAGCCTGAGTCAGTGGGCAGTAGGCAACTTGAGCGGTAGAGTATTAGGTAGATAATGGTCAAGTAGGAAGGCAGTGATTTTTTTTTTCCCAAAAACAATTATAAACTGATGTTACTCTTTAATTGTGGTTTACCTGTTTATATTTACTGTTACTGTGTAGTTTACATTGGAATCTGTTTATGGCAAAGCAAACTTTCAAACACTTAAACAACACAAGCGCTTATATCACTCTGCTTATTTAAAAAAGTTGCACCTTCTTGTAAATGAACAGGATTGTTGTTCGTCATTTCTTGTTGATATATTCCTGGTAGTTTGCAGTTCTGAAATGGTTTCTATTTAGGATGCAGTGATTTATGGGTAGGCTGCAATCTGTTCTTTTGATTTATGAAAGTAGCCCTACCTTTTAGAAGATATACTTGCTTCTTGCTTATCCATGCTGGCCAGTAGATCATAGCTGCCAAGTGTATATTATTCCCATGGTCAATTTGGCCATTGCTGTTTTTTAACACTGACAAATTTGATTAAATGTCATGCGTTTAGGAAGCTCCATGAACTTTTTTATTTAAGGTTTAAATACAGTAACTTAGTCCCTTCCTGAGCAAACATTTTCCTTACTCGCCTTTGATCCTCTAAAGCAGCTTTCTCTGTGTCCATTGACAGAATACTAACCGGTCTCTGTAAATCTGCATTTTCGTGCAATGTAGAGGAGAGAAAACAGTGCCTGACATGCCCCATCCTATACAATGAATGTATGTTGGCATCTATAAGGATATAATTAGGATTGTGCAGCAAAATTACAACATAAAATCACACCCATTAATCCCCTTACTGTAAAATTAATGAAACCCTACCAAAAATACCTATTTTTTATTGCAGATATTGAATCTATGTCGCATGAAAAAGCTGGGGCATAACTTACATTTATAAAATGTGTTTTTACACCTTAATGACCCCACTAAATTCAGCAGGGCAAGGCAGAATCTCTTTAAACAGAAAGACATTAACAGAGTGAATATGTGCACTTACCTATATGAAACTTGGCAATTGGAGTGTGGCTGTCAGTAAATGAATGGCTGTTGTGTGCAATTAACCCTTTAAGTGCCAGCCTTCCTGGAGTTTTTGTCACACTCTGTTGCCAGACCATTTTGCACTATTTTGCACTCCCCATGTTCAAATGTGATTTTTGAAGGGATTTCCCAGGAAAATTATATATTGTTTTTTTCAGCAGAGTCTGAGCTTTAACATGAAATGTCTTGTTTGTCATTTTTTAGGTGTATTCTCAATATTTTTTGGCAAAATATGTGCAAAAAAATAAAAAAAATAAATTCTTTTTACAATTTGTAGTGTTTTTTTGTAATAAAAAATGTAAGTTTGTCAATAAAATCTTATTGCGTGTGAAACCCCAATTTCTCAGTTACAGCGGTACCACATATGTATAGGTAGACACCCTTTCCTGCCCAGGAGACTCCCCCAAACTGAAACAGAGCTTTAGGGGATTTTCAGAAAAAATACAACTGTGATATGCGCTATGCGCACCTTGCAGTTTTTCCAGAAAAACAACCCTTTACATTTGAAATACCCCCAACAAACTATATATTATCTGGAAGTACACACCTCAGGCTTTCTATTTGTACCAGGCTTGTTGATGTGGCCACAGTTTTCTAGAAGTAATCCCTCAATGTATTCTTTGGTTGCAAAGAGTTTCCCTAAAAAAACGATAAAAAAGCAGAATCAAAGCCACATTTTCCTAAAAAAAACTATATACAAACAAGAAAAAACAAGTTTAATCTGAAAAAGCAACATCCCCCGAACAGAACAATATCCCACATGCATAGGTTCTGTCAAGGGAAGAGTTGCCAAACACCCCAAAGTAAAGCATGAGCATAACGGTAATTTTTCTTGAAAATTTCAGCTCTGCAGACAAAGTGCGCACCTTGCGATTTTTCAACCAAAACAACCCTTTACATTTGGAATATCCCCCATAAACCATATATTCCCTGAAAGTACACATGTTAAGCTTTCTAAGCGTACCCAGCTTGTTGTAGTGGGCTCATCTTTCTGGAATTAATCCCTCAAAGAACTCTTTGGTTGCGCAGAGTTTCCCTAAAAAATGTATAAAAAAGCAGAATAAAAAACACCTTTTCCTAAAATATAAATATGCAAACCAGAAAAAACAAGCTAAGTCTGAAAGCGCAAGGTCCCCCGAACAGAACAATACCCAACATGCATAGGTACTATTAACCCTTTTAATTGCCAGCCTACTTGAGATTTTGTCACCCTCTGTTGACAGGTCATTTTTCCCCATTTTGCGCCATGTTTTGTGCCATGTTTTGCATCATTTTTGCTGGAATTTTCAGGAAAATTATATATATATTTTTTGCAGCAGAGTTTAGGCTTTAACATGAAATGTCTTGTTTGTAAATTTTATTTATTATTAATTTTATTTATTATTAAGTAAAAAAAAAATAAATAAATAAAAATTTTTTTTAGAAAATTGCTTCCTTTATTTTAAATAAAAAATGTATTTGATTAGGGAAAACCATATTGCATGTGAAAGCCCCATTTCTACCGATTAGAACGGTACCACATATTTATCGGTAGCCCCCCGTTCCTGCCCAGGAGACCCCCCTAACTGAAACAAGTAATTTTTAACATTTACAAATAAAATACAAATACCATCCACACTACAAAGGGTTAAATCGAGAAAAAAAAATGACATGGGCCCCCCCTTACCCAAAGTAACCAGCCCGGGACCAGCTATGCAGGGCTTGTAGGAACAGGGCGCAGGGGCCAGCTTTTGTGGCCCCTGGCCCTGCAGGCTACAAGCCCGCATAGCCCATGGGCTCGGGCTCTTCTGCCCCCCCCCCTGGGCTTTGGAGAGGCAGGTAATGGGGGTGCCAGGGGTTAATGGCAAGTCACCGGCTAGCGCAGGTGACTTGCCATCCCCCCAGCCTTGAGAACTGGTATAGGGGTCATGGACCCCTTACCAGTTCACAAGGGGTTAAATGTAAAAAAAAACACAGACACACAAAGAGAAAAAATATTTTATTTATTTTTTTTTAATACTTACCTCCCATCCATAGTGGAGCACTCTGTCCCTCGGCGATCACTGGCTTCTGCTCACTTGCTAGAAGCCTTTTATAGCTGCTGGATGACAGAACACAAAAGGGTTAATTAAAAAAAAATGACATAGGGGCCCCCCCTCCTGGGGGGGGGCCATTTTTGGGGGGAATTTTAAGGGTTAAAAACCCTTAAAAATCCCCCCAAAAAATGACGTAGGGTCCCCCCTACCGAGCATTACCGACCCGGGCCAGCTATGGGGGCTTGTAGAACAGGGCGCAGGGGCCAGCGTTGGTGGCCCCTGGCCCTGCAGGCTACTAGCCCACATAGCCACGTGGCCCGGGCCCTTCTGCCCCCCCCCCCTGGCCATTGGGGAGGCAGGTAATGGGGGGCTGGGGGTTATGGCAAGTCACCCGCTTGCCGCAGGTGACCTGCCATACCCAGAGCCTTGTGAACTGGTATAAGGGGTCTCATGGACCCCTTACCAGTTCACAAAGGGTTAACTGAAAAAAAACACCACACAAAAGTATTTTATTAAAAAATATATATATATTTTTTTTTATTGTACTTACCTCCGATTGTAAGCTCCTTTGTCCCGCGCCGCTCTGATGACAGATGCCGGTGATCGGCATCCAGAGAAGCTCCTTCCCCGGGCGCCGATCACGGCATCTGACAGCTGAAACAGCTGAAGCCGGTGATCGGGACCGGGATGACGTCATAGCCCCGCCCTCAAAAGGCAAGATGGCGGCCGCCATCGAGGAGGAGAGAGGAGAGAGCCTCCCGGGCTCTCTCCTGAAGATCGGTAAGCCCTGGGGGGGATCGGAGGCCCCCCAGGTGAAGAGGAGGGACAGCGGGAGCCAGCGCACACACAGGTAAGTGAATGTCATTTTTATTTTATTTCTTTTTTACAGTTAGCAGCTGCTGCAGAAGTGGGGTGGGGGGTGGCCTATTCCGGGGGCTCTCCTGGAGCCATCCGACCCCCCACGGGGGATCGGATGGCACCAAATTAAAGAGGAGACCCGGCCGGATCCAACGAGGGGTCAGGGGAGTATTTTTTTTTTTTTTTTTTGCCCACTAGCAGGGGTGAATGCCAGGCACGTAAATTTTACGTGGCTGGCACTTAAGTGACGGAGAGGCAACCACGTAAATTTTACGTGGCTGGCATTTAAAGGGTTAACAGCTTTAGACAGTAAATCAATGTGGTAGGCTGTTGGATATGGTAAATGTGAATGGGTCATGAGCTGTGTGCTTAAAGTGGACCAACACCCAGGATTTTGACTATCCTGGGTTTTGGTCCACTTCAGGGGGGCACCCCGATTAGGCCTAGAGGGGCGCGTGGGAGGCGGCGGCGGCCGCTGCCGCCGCCGATCAGGTGAGTTTTTTGGGGCTTTTGGGGGGGGTCCCTCACCGCGGGACATCCCAATCTCGGATGTCCCGCGGTGAGGGAGGTGATCGGCCTGGGAATCTTATAGATTCCCGGGCCGATCACCCCTGGGTGTTGGTCCACTTTAAAGGGACTGTAAATCCAGTGGCAATAAAAAGGCGTTAAGCAGTTCACCTGATGCCTTCCCCATGTGCCTCTCCTCCATTTCCTGCTGCGCTGGGTAACCGCGGTAGTAACAGGGCTCCAATGTTTACCCTCAGTTCAATTTAATTCCTCCAGGACCAGGCAAAAAACTGGCTACTTGCAGCGTGAGCAAGCATGGCACAGTGATCCCACAGCTCCCTCTGACCACAGCAGTGTATGCTCATGACTCATAAAGCTGTGCCATGACACACCCCTCCCAGCTCAGCCACAACCCAGTAATTGAAGTGAATAAACAGCTTTGCTTAAAATACATACAATATTTATATATAATCAGATATTTTAGGTTGCTTTGAAATGGCTGATTATACACTGTTCCCAAGAACGGTGGGGGGGAAGTTTTATTTCAGACCCTGTGCCAGTTCATAAGTATCAAAGTAAAAAAATAAGGAATATCTCCTCTCTTCCACTGTGTTGTAGTCTTTGCTAATTAAAAATAGCCAACCCTTTTCTCTCACCCTGGCATCCAGCCAGGGACTGGTGCTGACTGGGCAGGGATGGACTTTCAACTCTTTTACTGCCATTCTACTTAGAGATGATGTCATCTTTGACTGCCAGGCTATGTTTAAGCATTTTCACTATATATGTTTAACTGTAAATTTTGCAGGAATTTACAGGGAATTCTAGGAAAATTATATATTTCATATAATTTGGGGTTGAAAATTAAATGTCTTGTTTGTAATATGAGCTTCAAGTGCCGAATGCCAGACTCACTTAAAGAAGCACTATCTCAAAATTGTGTATTATTAAAAACCCATATAAACACATTGGCTAATGAGAGGAGGGGTCACTTATACACCCGAACTGACTAAAACTTTGGCCAAGCTTGTGGTTTTCTTCTCCTGGTAGGAATAAAATCCAGGGGTGTCAGGTTTAGTGTAGTGGGGTGACAGAGCCTGTCACCTGAGATGTCCTCTTCCTTCCATTAAAATTAAAAAAAACAGCCTGGCTGGATATTTTTTGATGCCGGGTGTATAGGTGACCATCCAGCATATTTATATGGATTTTTATTATTGGCCCATTTTTCCGTGATAGTGCTCCTTTAACTGGCGCTACCTAATGGCTGCAGTGTTGTCCGTTTGTTATATGTGGCGTAACTCTGGGCGGCTTTCCCTCGGGGTGCTACATATGCATTGACTCATGGGGAGCGCTTCTACAGCGCCCTCCAGACATCACATTTATTAATGCTGGACAGGATACTACAACGCCACTTGTCCAGCCACTACGCTAGGTTATAGCGCCAGACATCCGACGCTCTAAGCACCGATACATAGACGCTCAAATGGCAACACATGGCGCTAGTCTTAAGTCAGCCTCCACATCTACTAAAAATCATTAAAAAAAAACAAAAAATATAAAAACAATAATACTGCCTAGCCACTCATAGAGACTAGTGCTGTTGAAAGTTTGTTCTTTATTGCAGGGAAGTTAATCTTGACAAATTCTGTAGAAAAATGACTCTACATTTTTTGATGAATTGGCAATTTTCCTCACCATTTGCATGTGTGAGCCTCTTAAACAGTTGACGAGGTCAATCTAGTCTCCACATGCTCGATGTGACACACTTACAAGTTTGACAAATAAGCCTATTAGGCTTCAGCACTAGTCACAGCGATGATTATTATATAGCATAGATTTTACAATAATGTTATTATAAACGGCATTAGCTCTTTAAATGAATAACCAATCGTTTTACTGTAAAAAAAACATATTTCAAAAGTAGCAATGCTTAAAGAAAACAGATGTAAGCAATTAGGGAAGCTCAGTGGCAGCCTCTCACAGTATAAGCCTGATGCCCCAAGAAAGTGCTTGTTCCCTATGAAGTGATTGTCTAGTGATCACACAGCAAAAGCTGTCCTTCTGCCTGCTGCATGCTGTTTATGTCCTATTCTAACTACTACAGGAACTTGTTGAACTCTGCATGCATCCACCAAGATTATATCTGACAGCCTCTGTCTAATGGTTTGAAAATAAATGAAAACTGCAGTAACAACTGCCCTGAGACTCTTTGCTAATGAAGTCTCAATTAATAATTGAGTTAGGCTGAGCCTAATTTACGATTTGTAGAATGCGACTCTACTTAATTTTATTTTATGAAGCATCAGGAGCATTTACTGCTGTCAGCTACTACATCCGGCAGAGATGTATTTTGTATTTTGAAAGCACTGAAAAAGTGTGCAGAGCAGACTTTATATTGTATTCTAGGAGATTCTACAATCCTCAAGTCACATGATGCTTGCTTTTTTAAACACTGTTACAGATTTACATACTACTTAGCAAAAAGAACAATGATGACAACCCAAACAGATTCTAGATGAAATTGCTTGGGAAAATAAATCGTCCCTCTACCCATGACTGAGCCCAATATTATTATTATTGTTTATTTATATAGCGCCATCATCTTCCGTATCGCTTTACAAAGTAGTAATTACAGACAGGGTAGAAACATACGGTACATATACTATTTCAAATGCAGTTTTACAGATTTGACAGTGGATATTCTGAGTACAAGATACAATAGGGGAGAGAGCCCTGCCCTTGCAAGCTTACAGTCTAAAGGAAGAGGGGTGAAGACGAGGGGGAAGGATCACAAACAGTCAGTATTGAGCTTTGTGGCATATGCCCTTTAGAAGATTGGTTAGGCCAGATTATATGCTTGTCTGAATAAGTGAGTTTTAAGGGCGTCTTTGAAGGTTTTGAGGGTTGTGGAGTGGCGGATTGGGTGCGGGAGGGCATTCCAGAAGATTAAAGTTGCGCGTGAGAAGTCCTGGAGGTGGGCAGGGGAGGAGGTGACCAGGGTGGAGGACAGGAGAAGGAGAAGGTCAGCAGCAGAGCAGAGGCTGCGTCTAGGTTGGTATTGTTGGATTAGAGATGAGATGTAGGGAGGGGCCTGGTTGGAGAGAGCTTTGTATGCGAGAGTTAGAGTTTTGAACAGGATTCGCTGTGGGACTGGCAGCCAGTGTAGGGATTAGCAGAAAGGCGCAGATCTGGAGGAGCGAGAGGAGAGATGGATGAGGCAAGCAGCGGAGTTCAGAATAGATTGGAGGGGTACCAGTCTGTTAGTTGGTAAGCCACAAAGAAGGATGTTGCAGTAATCCAGTCAGGATATGACCAGGGCATGCACTAGCATTTTAGTGGTGTCAGGTGAGAGGAAGGGATGGATGCGTGAGATGTTTTTAAGTTGGAGGTGGCCAGGGAGTGGATATGTGGTTTGAAAGAGAGGGCAGAGTCCAGAATGACTCCCAGGCACCGAGCTTGGGGAGTTGCGGTTATTGTGTAATTGTTGACAGAAATAGATGTGTTAGAGAGGGGAGGGGAGTTAGATGGTGGGAAAATGTTGCCTGGCATATAGCCAGTACCAATAACAGTGTCTCTGACCCATCTGCTGATGGAATAAAGGCGCCCTCCCATGCATACACAGGCACTTGGCACTCAGGGTTATCACTCTGCCTGCCCGCCCCTAGAAATGGCCCTAATGTCAGCCTTCACGTTTTTCAGCTTTTAAAATTCTGTCTAAAATGGCAGCAACTACATTAAAGCTGGCAAAACTGCTGTTGTCAATAACTCCAAGGAACAGCAAAAGTGCTAGATGCTGCTATTATCTCTGAGAGCAGAGTGGCAGTTACAGTTATAATGATTGCCCCCAATGCTGAGCTGTGTATACTGTAACTGAATGTATCATTGCTGGAAAGCACCAGGGAGTGGGGTTGCACAGCCAAAAGATGCAAGTGATGGTGCTCGCCGATCGTGCATGTGGCTAAGATTTAATTCAGAATCTCCAGCTGCACATTAATATGCGTGTCCGGAGAAGCTCATTGGACGAGAGCATCTGCACTGTAGGTTCGTTGAACAGGTAACAACAGCTGGGAAATGGAGGGGTTTTACACAGTGAGGCATCGCAAATTGGGGTGCCTCAAGGGGACAGACCAAAACCTAGGATAGCTGAGAAAGCTCAAAAAATATCAACAATTAGCTTCCCAAGAACAAATAATACCAGATAAATACTGTTTAACCTGTAGACAGTTTTTGAAACATGCAAAATGGTACTATAGTAGAGGTATCCAAAACAACAATAAAAGAACAATGATAAAGAACAATGACAATGATAAAATAAAGCATGAAGCTCTATAATCTCTGCAGACAGTCTTTTGTGTCTCTTCCTTCTCAAAAGTCCTTCCAAAGATGAGGTCTAAAAGTTTCAAATCTTCTGCACACCATGCACTGCACAACTTTAAACGCTGTATGTGCTTACCAAGAAACTTTTGCTCATCTCTTTAATAATTTAAAAGGATGAAAAACAGATTTTTAGATGTTTGGTACATGTTTTTAACAAAGGTGGTCCAAAACGTGTGTAGAAATATTAATCTGATGTTATTCTCTTTTGCCAAAGCAAAGGAAGACTTGTAACAACTTTTAAAATCTTCTTTATGGCTGTCACCTAGATGTCCTCGTGCAATATTTCACACTGTGTGATTTCACACATCATATGAAAATTAATAGAAGGCTCATCAATAGCCATTAATATTTCAGTGGTTATCCCCTTGTTGAAATCTTTAACGATATGTGCATTCTCACCATAAAATGTCAACAAAGAGGAACATATAGTGTAATTCCGCTTAAAATGTCTATAGTTTTTTATATATAAAGATATTGCACTCACTTGTTCTCAAGATAATACCATTTGTATCAATAAATCCACTAAAGCTCCAAGTTTGAATTACTCCTCACCTCTCGTGGCCATCGAGATTAGAGATGAGCGAACCGGTTCGGACGAACTGGAATTCGCTCCGAATTTCAGGAAATATTCGATTCGGCACGAACCCGAATATTTTGTGGTTCGTGCCGATCGAATTTTTCCTGAAATAAAAAAAAAAATGCCGGCATTTTTGATGGGGAACTTCGTAAAAGTTCAATTCGGCCGAACCCGAATTTCTTTGTGAAATTCGGCGAATCGGCCGAATCGAACTTTTCAAAAGTTCGCTCATCTCTAATCGAGATAGTGGATCAGTTGGAGAAAAAGACTGTTGGATGTCCGTTGTCCTGCCAGCGTCTTTCACTATTTTGCGCTACACATGTTCAACTGTGATTTTTCAAGGGATTTCCCAGAAAAAATAGAGTCTGGACTCTAACATGAGATGTCTTGTTTTCATTTTGAAAGTGTATTCACAAATTGTTTTGGTGAAATAGGAAGAAAAAATGTGTTACAATTTCTGGTGTTTTTGTAATAAAAAATGTAAGTTTGTCAAAATCTTATTGCATGTAAAAGTCCCATTTTTCCCAGTTACAGCAGTACCACAAATGTATTGGTAGACTCCCTTTTATGCCCAGGAGACTCCCCCACACTGAAACAGCGCATCAGGAGATTTTCAGATAAAATACAACAGCCATGCACACCTTGGAGTTTGTCAAGAAAAACAACCCTTTACATTTGAAATACCCACAACAAACTACATTTTCTGGAAGTACACACCTCAAGCTTTCTAGGCATAACAGGCTTGTTGGCATGGGCACCGTTTTCTGGAAGTAATCCCTCACTGAATTTTTTAATTGCACAGGGTTTCCCTAAAAAAAGAATAAAAAAGCCAAATTTACCTATAAAAAACTATATGCAAACAAGAAAAAGACAAGTTAAATTTAAAAAAAGCAAGGTCTCCCGAACAGAACATGTATACAGGTAATGTCAAGGAAAGAGTTGCCAAACACCCCAAAGTATAGCATATACGTAAGGGTAATTTTACTTGAAAATTTCAGCTCTGCAGACATTGCAATTTTCAACCAAAACAGCCCTTACATTTGGAATACCCCCACAAACCATATATTTCCTGAAAGTACACATGGTAAGTTTATAGGCATACCCAGCTTGTTGTAGTGGGCTCCCTAAAACAAATTGAATAAAAAAAGCAGAATAAAAAGCACATTTTCCTAAAATATCAATATGCAAACAAGAAAAACCAGGCTAAATCAGAGAGTTTATAGTAAGGGCAAGAAATGGGCACAACATCCAAAGTATCTTAAAAAGTACATAAATAATCTTATTAAGGCCAAAAATCCATAAAAAAATCAAATATACACAACAGACAAGACAAAAATTAAAACCACTGACTTACTAGGACCATGAAAATACAGCAAATAATTCACAAATGAATGGGGTGGCTACCCACTGTGCAAAATATATATATTTGGAGCAAGCCAACTCCCAATGCAATATCTCCCTTAATAAAGTGCTTTAGAAAAAAATTATTAATAGAAAATATATATACATGTATCTCTGCTAAAACTGCTAATCAATAATTACAAAATAAAAAAGTGCCACAGTGCAAAGTAAATGTGGGCTCCCAAGCAGGCAATTTGATTCAATAATCAAAAGCCATTTGAATTAATGAAAAAAGTCACCAGATAAAAATGCTTGCAAAATTCCACAATAAATGTCTTATAATAATGTATAGCTACTTCCCAGAGAATGAATAAAGTAGAGCCGCTACCCCGTGCGCACTGCCATGCGCCCACAGCTTCTCAAGGGGTAAAGTACACTTACTTCCTCCTTTCGTATCCCCGCCAAGCACTGCGCCGAAACTCGCGGCATGCCGTCTCCTGCCGGAAATCCGACGTTTGGAATGCAAGGTGGCTGCCAGGCAAATGCCCCCCGCGATGACCCGACTCATCAGCCAATGGAGGAAGCTGCTCACCAGGCAGACACCGCCGCGGCGTCTCGGCAGCAGTGCCAGCCGGGGGACCCAGAAGGGAAACGGGAGGCTCAAGGATGACCATCTTACACTTTATAATAACCATGATGTGCCTTATATATATCACTACAATATGCGTATAACAATTCATATATATTAAATTACTAAAACTGAAAGTTGGTAATACAATGCATACGTGTACCACAAGGAGGCCCAATGCATATTCCAATCTCACGATATCGGCCAATCTTATTATTATGAAATCGTTCTATTTTCACCTCAACGAAAGTATCTAGAGCTAATTAAATATTTAGACTACAAATCATAAAGTATGGTGGCCCAAAAAAAATCTATATATTTTATTTTCTCTTTTTTCTCCAAAATGTTTGATACTTCCCCTTCACTTTCTTTAACATCCACTTCATAGGTGTCATAGTGTTGACAATGGCCAGAATCTCTTCATCTCTTATCCCAGCATCCACTGTCTCATACATCTGCCTCTTGATCCCAATATCAATATGCAAACAAGAAGAAACAACCTAAATCAGAAAGAGCAAGGTCCCCCGAAAAGAACAATATCCAACATGCTTAGGTACGTTTACCCCTTTTAACTGCCAGCTTACCTTTGTTGACAGGTAATTTTTCATCATTTAGCATTGTGATTAACCATGATTTTTGCAGGAATTTTTAGAAATATTATATATTTTGTGGCAGAGTTTAAGATTTAACATGAAATGTCTTGTTAGAATTTTTCCACTGTTTTTTTAAATATTTTTGAGTAAAAAAACTAAAAAACAAAGCCAAAATAATTTTTAAAAAATGTCTTATTTTTTTAAAATAAAACATATATTTTAGTAAGGAAAACCATATAACATATGAAAGTCCCTTTTCTCTTGATTACAACAGTACCACATATGTATTGGGAGCCCCCAGTTCCTGCCCAGGAGACCCCCCACACCGAAAAGAGCACTGTATAACATTTACAAAAAAAATACAACTACTATCCACACTGTAAACGTTTAAATAAAAAATTGGCGTTTTCGGGGGCATTTTAAGGGTTAAAAACCTCAAAATCCCCCCAAAAATGGTGTGGGATTCCCCCTACCCAGCATAACCTGCCCAAGGACCAGCTATGGGGCTTGCAGAACAGGGCAAAGGGGCCAGCCTCGGTGGCCCCCCCTGCAGGCTACAAGCCGGCAAAGCCTAAATGTCCTCGGGCTCTTCTGCCCTCCCGGGCTTTGGGGGGGCAGGTAATGGGGGGCTGGGGGTAAATGACAAGCCGCAGGTGACCTGCCAGCCCCCTCCTGCCTTATGAACTGGTATAGGGGTCTCATGGATAACAAAATTAAAAAGCACACACATACACACACAGAAAAAAACATTTTATTTATTTTTTTAACTCACCATATGTTTTATTTAAAAAAAATAAGACATTGTTGTTTTGTTTTTTAGTTTTTTTACTGAAAAATATTTAAAAAAAACTGTGGAAAAATTCAAATAAGATATCATCATCACTTCATGTTAAATCCTAAACTCTGCCACAAAAATCCGCTGTCCCATGACGATCCAGTCCCACAGTGATCTGATGACAGCTGTGCCCCACACCGAATCCTGCATCATTTGGTCTGGCTTCTGCTCTTCTGCTGCTGCTGGAAGCCTTTTATACCTGCTGGGCAACAGGACATAAGGGGTTCATTTAAAAAAGGCCCCTCCTCCTAGGGTGGACCCCATTTTGGGGGGGGAATTTTAAGGGTTAAACCCCTTACAAATAAAAAAGTTGATGTGAGGACCCCTCTACCCAGCATAACCAGCCTGTGGTCCAGCTATGGGGGCTTGTAGGACAGGGTGCAGGGGCCAGCCTGGTCCCCCGCCCTGCAGACTAAAAGCCTGCACGGCCTAAATGGCCCTGGGATTTTCTGCCCCCTGGGTCTTGGGGAGGCAGGTAATTAAGGGGATAGGGGTTAATGGCTTCCCCCAGCCACACATACACACACAGAAAAATATATTTTAACTCCTTAATCCTTTGCTGTCTCCTGACAATCCTGTCCCATGGTGATCCGATGACAGCTGCCGGTGTAATCGCTGGAGGGGGGCTGCTTTTATGGATTTTATCGGCATCCCATTTCACATTGAAACAGTTTTTTATATTTTTTGGTAATTTTTGGTTATGTTTCAGCATTTCCAGTTAGATACACTTTTAATTAATGAAGAACAGTCTGGCTTTTTATTTTTTGATTGTATTTTTTTTCACTTTTAAGTCTTTTACAAAATGTGACTTTTCAGTGCATCCCATTTCACATTAAATTGCCTGCATATTTATTTTTATATATTTTTTGGTAATTTTTTTGCATTGTTTGTTAGATTACAAGCTGTATCGAATATTTTCCCTTTTATGCCACTTAACCGGCATTCATTCATGCCAGGAAAGTGATAGCGGTACCAGTTCACCCCGAATGAAAAATAATAGAACACACAAATTTTTTTTTATTCTTCTTAGTTTGACTTATACTCACCCATCCCTGTCTTCCATCTTCTGTCCCCCGCCGGGTGCCCTCTTCCTTGGGTCTGTGGGGTCTTCTTTATTATAATCAAATTTTCTTGATTTTCAGAGATTAGAATGGGGGAACAGACAGTAGATCAGGGAAAGGGGTACATCACATAATCAATCATGAAACAGATACCGTTACTGTGCCACTTCCAATTTAACAATGATATCCTACATTCACATATATAGATAACTGCGTGTAGATTTGGGAGGCAAGTTCAATTGCTGCAATAAAGGGATCTGGAACCCTGGTGAGTCTTCCTGGGGTTACTATTGGGCCCAGTATGGCCTCACATTCACAGTCACAAGCCACAATAAATTATAGTTATATAGTTATAGGGAACCTAGGTGATACTACTGGTCAGCTTCCAAGGTCAATTTTACTATGAAATAGATAGTGTCTAGTGTTAGGAAGGGATGGGACGGAAGGATTAGGGGTGGATAGAGTGTGAGGAAGGGTAGGAGGCAGGTGCCAGTGAGGGAAGAGAGGAAGTAAGAGGTGGAATGGGACATTTCCCTTAAGTGTTTTCTAATCTTGGCACCCCCTCATGGTGGTATTGATAATAGGAATAATAGTGGCACCTCGAGGGAGGCCACGAGGGGGTGGAGAGGAGTTACCACAGTCATTCTCAGGCTTTTCCAGTGGGTTGAAGCAGGGATGGGAGGTATAAGTCTTTGTATACTATCCAGCCAGTCCAGGTTAATAGGAATCGATTTTTGGCATCTTGGTTTCTAGTGGTTAGGTTCCATGCATCGGATTATTTCAAGCTCCTGAACCCATTTCATCAGTGTGGGGGAAACTTGGGTCTTCAAGTGTCTCGGGACGATAGCTCTCAAAGCTGATATGAAGGACAACTCCACCTCCTCGGGGCCCCATATCTGGTGGACAACTCCACCAGATATGGGTCATATTGCCTACTTCCCTCTGGCATCTCCAACATTTATCTGGGTATAATGCTGCAAATCTGTGTATGTCTGCCGGGCATCTGTACCTCTCTTGGGTGGTATTTGCTAGTGACATGCCATGGGTGCCCAAATAGATTTGGTAAGGTCTTTCTCCGAGATTTGAATTCCTAGCTCACTTTCATATTTGCCTATGAACTTAGAGGTGTCGATTGGTTTGATCTAAGAAGGAATGAGTAGTGGGTTGATATTACATGGGTAGGAGGGTTTTTTGGGTGGTCAGGGACTTAAATTCTGTTGGAGGGCTTAGCGATATTTCTACCAGATTGTTGCCGATGATGAATGCATGGAGCCACGAGTGCAGTAGCCGTGAGATATGCCTGCCTTCTGCTTCTTCTTTCAGGTCTGCTACTGTGGGTATTTTCCCTGCCTTTAATATTTGTCCTATCGTAGTTTTGGCAGATGCTCCCCATATGAGAAATTCCTTAGCAAGTAACTAATACCGGGGTGAGGGGGCCAGGTCTGGGCACTAACTTGCATTTGCTATGAAGGGGGTCCCAAGTTTCCAAGCAGTGTCTCACAAGAAAGGGTGTGGATGCTATTTGCGGTTTGGAGAGGGGGGCAGCCCATGCAGTTGTGAGTTGAATGGGGAGAGCAATTTTTCTAGCTGCGCCCATAACTTATCCCTACTTCTGTGTGTCCAATCTACCACATGCTGTAGGATCACAGCCGTGTGGTAGACCTTTAGGTCAGGGAGGCCTACGCCCCCCCATTTTGCTCCAGGAGAGTGTTGAGAGTCGTATTCTTGGTTTGATGACACAGGGTTCTTCTTTGTCCCTTCCTTCTTCGAGGCCCCCTCCAGCATGTAGATGTGGCGGCGCAGAATGTCAGAAACTGACAGCTGTGCCACCATTTGGATGTTCCCCCCTTTCATCCTCACTACCCAGCAAGGGACTGCTTTTATACTTGGATAAATTCTAATGAAAAATGCAAAAAAAATTACTAAAAATTATAAAAAAATTACCTGCAGGCAATTAAATGTGAAAAGCAATGCATTTTAAAGCCGCATTTAGTAAAACACTTAAAAGTGAAAAAATACAATTAGAAAAGTCAGGCTTTTCTTTGTTAGATAAACATTGTATCTAACCAAAAAGGCCCAGAAAAAATAAAAAATTAAACCTGAAGGCAGTTTTAATGTGAAAAAACACTTAAAAGTGAAAAAATACAATTAGGAAACAGAAAAGTCAGCCTATTGTTGGTTAGATAAAAAATGTATCTAACCAGAAATGCCAAAAAATTACCAAAAAATATAACAAAATAAACCTGCAGGCACTGCAGTTACTTTCCCTACCCCATTTTGTGCATGGCAATTTCCCTGGTGATACCCCCATTATTTGCCCTCGTTGAGTACGAGCCCAAAACGAATATTTAGATTTTTTTAAATGTATATATGCATTTTTTAAAGTTTTATTATTTTGAGTACTTTCCCCGGACCATTTTGTGGAGGGCAGTCCCCCTGGTGTTCCCCTTGACTTGCAGCCCTCTAGCCCTTGATACCCCCATTTTAGAGCCATTTTGGTCCCCCAAATGCAGAACTCCATTGACTTCTATGGAGCTCAATTTCTAGTTGAGTCTGGGGACCCGCACTGAAATTTAGCGGCAAGTTTGGTCAAACTCAGCAAATCCATCCCTACATATGTCTTCTCAGGACTGAAAATATGCTTTTTTACCCAGCATGAGAAGAGTAGAACAGTGCACATGCCAAATTTTAATCAAGCATATTTGATGGTTAAAAATAACCACTTCAGGGCTTTAATCATTATTATTATTATTACATAATAACATATTTGCTGTAGGTAATATACCTTGGGTCCTAACAATGAAAGCAGGTTGAGGTAAGGTTTTACAGGTATAGGCTGGGTTGCAAGAACAAGCTGCTTCAAAGCATTTTTTTCCAGGGCTGTGCACATCTTTACCGGAGCTAAATGGAGGTTTTCTTGTTGTCTTTGATAATTTACCTTTAATGCTTTGCATATCAGTTCTTGCAGTGTTGTTTATTGTTTAATTACATGGTACACAGAAGCAGGTTGTGCTCAGAATGCTAATGAACTTGATACCTGACTTTGTAGAGAATCTGAAGAAAGAAGCGTACATCAAATGCAAAATCCTATCACATATCCCAACACAAATATAGAATTAGTTCAGGGACTATCTACTGAAAAGAGCCACCATATCTTTTAAGATGAGCTTAAAGTAAGCAACCCTAATCTGAAAGAACAACCTTGGAGGATACCAACAGGATAACCAGTCAGCATCAGTCATGGTCTTCCTGGTCTGATACTGACAGGTTTCCCTTAAGAATTGCTTTGGTATTACTGCCTATATGACTTAATCAGATCATTCTATGACTAGAGCTCACTGAATAGAGCTGCCATGTAAAAAATGCATTCTGGTCATTGGGGAAGAACAATAAATGTGTTCGGAGGGTAACTTGTTAGACATTAAGGGATTTATTTATGAAACACTAATGCCACATAGCGCCAGATGATTGTCAGGTCAATGTCAGGTTCCAGTGCAAAAGGTGTATTTGTAAAGTCAAAAATCCACAGCGCCTGCTATAGTGCCAGATAGTGTCTTACCTATCAACAGCGTCGGATAAAACGCTGCACTTTGTGGCCTTATCCCATACATTTCAATAGGCTGGGATGGTTAAAATTATTTAGGACACTTTTTTTGGCGGATGCATGTGCCACGGGATACCTGGGCTGGTTGGAAATGTTTTTTGTTGCATTCTATGCATTTTTGTGTTGCATGATTTTGGCCGTGCAAAAGCTCTGTCCTGTCCTGTCTTCCCATTGAGTTCCCCTGCCCCCAAAAATAAAAGACGGGGATTGCCACAGGGGCTGTGCGCCTGGAATCCCCTTCTGACAGCGGTAACATGGGAGCAGTGTATTTTTTTTATAAATTCAGTTATGTTCAAGCACTCCCATGCGGCGCTAGGGGTTGCAAGTGCTTTGCTTTATACAAGGCTAGTGCTGTGCCCAGCCACTGGCTGGATGCGAGTGCAAGCTGAGCGCTGGCTGCCTCTAGCCGCCTCAGCAGCACCTCAGAAGAGATGCTTATCTAGCGCCCGCTAGAAATAATATTAAATTAGATAAATGTTTTAAACCAATTGTACATACCTTACACCGTGCATTAGACAGCTTGCATCCAGATTGCTGATGCCCCCCTACACTGCCTTCAACACCCATTTTGTTGAAAATGGGTGTTAGTATTGGGTGGCTTGTGAGAAGAAGCTCCACCTTATTCTCCATATAGAGCTGAAGAGCTCCCTTGATTGCAGCAAAGAGAAGAGCCTGGTGTTTAAGTGGTTGAGGTCCCACAACATCTTCCTGGACTTGGTGAATCACTGCTTCATGTAGAGCTCAGGGAAAGGAGCTCAGTTCAGATTATGTCCTTTGGAGAATTTGTCTTTTTTGGTGCATTTCCAAACCCAGACTTATATTTTATAGGACCAACATGCTTAGACCAAGTATTTTTGCCATTAATATAAACAGGTTTTAAAATGTTTTTGTATTATTTCATTTTTTGTTTTTCCCTGTTTGGCATTTAACATTGTACAGTGCCATGGAAAATTATTGCACTTTATAAATAAACAATAATAATAATATTCTATAACACTGATTGTGTTTCTTTTCATCTCTGAATTAAATAATTTATATTTTAGGATTGAATCCATTTAGTGAATTAACTAATGCCCTTATTCATCAAGCGATAGCGCCAGGTAGTGTCTGACGAGCGCCAGGTAGCGGCAGCTAACGGCGACTACCGACTCAAGTACGCCCGCGGCGGTCACAATGACGCATTTATCAAGCAAAATGAGGCTAGCGCCGGCGAGAGCGACGGCTAGCGCGGCATTCATCATGAAGCCGCCTGGACCGAACAGCGCCGCTGCAAATTCCCTCACAGCGCCAGGTATGAGCTGTCGCTCCCAGGCGATGTCCAATGCATTTCAATGGAGCAAGCTATAATTATTCATAATTAATTGGTATTATTTTTTTAAATTTTTTTTTTAATGGCAAAAAAACGGAGAACACTTCTGCAATGTTAGGAATTATTTTTAAGTTAAAAAAAAAAAAAACAAAAAAAAAGTGCAGAATTGATCTAACAGGTCTGAGATTAATGTATTCATATAACAAAATGATTCTAAAAACATGTATAATGTTACATTCAAAAAATATGGTTGTTTAGGGGTTAAAAACTAGTTAATACAGATCGCCGCCAGCGCTCTGGGGTTTAAACAAGGAATGGACAGCGACAGCACATTCGGAGCGTGATTTTTTGATGAATATGAAGCTAGCCGTTCGCTCTGGCCATTCGTTGTCAGGCGCTCACATACAACGCTGGACCTGTGAAACAGCGACCCCCCAGCCCGTATTCAACATTACCGCACACCGACTGAGTCGCTGTCATCAAGCTAACGCCGGCCAAGCACAGCGAATACTGGCTGGCGCTGAAAAAATCACGCTACAGTCGCTCATCTGTCGCTACCTGGCGCTATTGATGAATCGGCCTCTAACTAACTTTTGAAATACGTCAATCAGTGATTTTTAAATCTGGCAGTTGAGGGCCAGCTATGTGAATTTCACGTAGCTGGCCCTCAACTGCCAGATTTAAAAAGTAAAGAAAAAGCTCAACTTTGCCCGGCATCCATCAGCGCATCCATCCTGGGGTCTTCAGCGACAACTAGCGGGCCTGAAACATGCCTCTCCTTCTGACAGCTGGCCCCAGCCATGGCAGGGAGGGGCATGTATATGGCGAGTGGGATGCTGTCATCCCGCCCTTTTGGTATAAAAGCCACTTCTGGCAGAGCCGTCAGAGATGCCGGCCGGTGATCTCTGGAGGGCGGGTGCGGAGACAGGGGACTCTGATCCCTTGCCTTTTGCACCTGGCTTCCACTGATCACCAGCTGGTTGTCAGTGCCAGCAGGGATCGGCATGGAACAGAGGATTAATCACCGCCCAGTTGTCAGTGTAAGTGGTGATCAGCGTGGGACAGAGGATCGGAGATGAATAAAAAAAAAATGTCATTTTTTAAATGTAACTCTTGATAGTCAAGATAACAGTTGTATATCATTCGAAAATGTCATAAAACACTCTTTTCAGTTTGGGCGGTCTCCTGGGCAGGAACGGGGGGCTACTGATACATGTATATGTGGTATCATTGTGGTATCATTGTAATCAGGGGAAATATGATTTCCGTAATAAACATCATTTTTTAATTTAAAAAAGCTACAAATTTGAAAGCATTTTTTTAATCTTTATAAAAAAATATTTATGAAACCATGTAAAAATAAATACAAACAAGCCATTTCATGTTAAAGCCCAAGCTCTGCTGGAAAATAAACAATATGTAATTTTCCTGGAAATCCCTGGAAATTTCTGCAAACACACGTACAGTGAAAAATGATGAAAATGAACCTGCCAACAGAGGGCGGCAAAATCCCAAGTAGGCTGGCAATTAAAGGGTTAAAAGTAGCAATGCATGTTTGGTATTGTTCTGTTTGTGGGACCTTGAGCTTTCAGATTTAGCTGCATGTTAACATTTCAGGAAAATGTGTTTGTTATTCAGCTTTTTTATGAATTTTTTAGGAAAACGCTATGCAACCAGTTAGTTCCTTGAGAGTTTGCGTCCATACAACTGGGCCCACAACAACAAGCCTGGTATGCCTAAAAATCTTAAGGTGTGTACTTCCAAAGAATATATAGTTTGTGCGGGATTTCAAATGTAAATAGTTGTTTTTCTTGAAAAATTGCAAGGGGCACATAGTATTATTTTATCTGAAAATCTCCTAAAACATTGTTTCAGTTTGGGGTGTGTCCTGGGCAGAAAAGGGTACATATCAACAACCAGTAGAATATCCAGCTTCTCCTTACAGTAAAATATAACTTATAATAAATCTGTTTAAAAATAGTCTAAAAGCCAGCAATGTATTGCCGAGACCCAGATCCATAGGGTGTCCCACTGCAGGGACCAGGTGACACATTTCGGGCACTCAAAAGCCCTTAGTCATGCAGGTAGTCAGGGTTCAATTGATTAATTTTGTGTTTTAGTTATGTACTTGTTTTTTATAGATTTAAAGGGTTGATCATGAATGAATAGATGAAAAATAAAAGCAGGCATTCACCTAAGAATGGATCTGTATTGTTATAGTTTCCCCAACTCTCTCTTACTCTGTAGAGTTGATTCAGCACCAGGTGAGAAAACTCTAATACTTTTTAAGAGATAAACCTGCCATTAATTTTCATTGTCTACCTTGGGAGTGATTCAGCAACCTGATTAGACAATGAAAGTGAATGGCAGTTTTTCTCCTAAACAGTAGTAAAGTTATGTCACCTGGTGCTGAATCTACCCTGAATCTGTACACATTTTGGACACTCCCTCACCTAGAGACGGTCTAACATCCAATTCGAAATCAATAGGCATCATTATTGACTGGGTCTTTCCTTTTAGTCTTCAGTCTTTTGGGAAGTTTCTCTAGAATACTGTAATTAGCGCTATTATCCAAAGGAATTTTTGTAGACAACTATTTTGGAAGAGAATGCCTGGCTTGCAACCTTCATTCTAGTTCATCCCAAAGTGTTATATGGGGTTGAAGATAGGGCTTTTTGTGGATCAGTCAAGATCTTCCTAACCAAACTAAGGGCCTGATTTATCAAGCACTTCTTCCAGACTGTGCCACATGGGTGAAAAATAAAGTAGTCAAAAATATAACAAAATATAATTTTTTCACATTTGTGTATATTGCTGCGCTACAAAAAGCACATTTACTAAAACATTAGCAGTGCAGCAACATGCTGAAAAATGTATAAATCATAAGTTACACTAATTTGCACTGAAATTGTATTGTCTGGTAGTGCTTGATAAATCAGGCCCTAATCTAGCTATGCTTTTATGAACCTTTCCTGGTGCATCAGGGCACAATCATGCCGGAAAAGGGCCTTCCACTAAACTGTTCCCACAAGGTCTGAATCATAGTGTTGTTTAAAATATGTTGTTGAACTATTGAAATTTACCTTCACTGGAACTAAATGGCTTAGCCTAACCCCTGAAAAAAAACAGTACTGGCATTGCCGCAACTGTCACTTTCATGTAAATGCTAATCTAAAGTTACTTTTTTAATGTTTGTAACCTTTTTTTAACAATATGAAAATAAGCTCTGTGCCACTGCTTATGTCACAACTCTTTCTTTCTTCATATACTCTTACTAAAATGATGCTACTTTCATGTTCTGTTTACATTCTATTTATATAATCCCTTATTTTACATATGATAATAGTGTTGCTTGTCTATGCCTCTGTTCTGTTCTGCAACTTGGTTAAAAATACTGTTTGAAATAAATTATACCAAATCAGTGATATTCTAGATGAGTCTAAACATCAACATTAATGGTTATCAGAGCATAAACAGCTGCTTTATTGAGTGGCAAAAAATATGAATGACAAAGAGAGGTTAATGGTAGTAAACATATTTAGCTATAAAAATCAAACATTTCATCGTGCAACAAATGTCTAATTAGACTTTTAGCCCACTGGCGATGTGCTCTAGGGGTATTGTAATTGCTATGTACTAACTTTCTTCTGGGTTACTGCAAGGATTATATTCATGAACAGCATAGGTTGCTGGGATGCCCCCTAGGGCACATTGTCAGTGGGCACAATTTAGATTTTTGGTCTACTTTATTATTATTATTATTATTATTATTAATATATATATATATATATATATATATATATATATATATATATATATATATATATTATAAATATAGTACAAACATATGTTGCACTTTACTATATTAATATTTAATATATAGAAATCTCTTAAGCTGGGTAATTGCATTATCCTGGACAAAATGAGATATTGAGGCATTACACCTATCTGCTATCTAAAGAAGGACCGGCAGCTGGCTGAAGTTTACCTGAATACAGCCATAATTCTGTTCTCTAATTTGAATAGGCAAAATGCTGGTAAAAATTAACCTGAATCCAATTTGCAACTTGATCCAGTAAACTTTATTGATGCGTTAAAAAGAAGAGAGAACATCATAGGAGTTTATAAATGCTTGAGGGTACACATGTGTTGGTTAGGAAGCTGAAAAAGAAATACCTTTCCTCCAACATAGCTGCTTTCTTTTGTTTTCTGAGAACAGCTCCCCTGGCATCCTCGCACTCCCCCACCACCTCCTACAAATCAGAGAATGGATTTGAAAATTCTGCAGTCACTGTGACTGATACAGGGGCAGGGCCTCAACAGACTTTTTGCTCCTGACCATTGGTCGATGGCCCAAGCAATCTCAAACTGGATTAGTATTTTTTCAATTTTAAGCTTTACACTCCCCTAAATAATGAAAACCTTTATGCTGGGAATGCCGAAAAGATCCAGTCCAATTAAAATTGCTTTGAAAGTTTAGTTTTAGCTGCAAATCATGCTCCAACTGCTTTCACTTGATAAATTACACTTTATTTTTTTATGCAGTCCTTATTTTCAGAAGATATTTTAAGGCATATTTACTCAATCAAGTCCTATTTATTAGTGATCATAGTAGTAATGATAATGATTATAAGGGTTATAGCCAGCTTAAAGTGGACCATCACCCTCGGGTGATCGGCCCGGGAATCTATAAGATTCCCGGGCCGATCACCTCCCTCCCCGCGGGACATCCGAGATCGGGATGTCCCGCGGGGTGAAACCCCCCCAAAACCCCCAAACCCCCTTACCTTAGCTTCTAGGCGTGCGCGCGCCCGCACCGGCCGTCTGTGAATGGCCGGCGCGCGCGCGCACGTCAAGAGTGACGCGCGGGAGGCGGCGGCGGAGGAGCCGCTTGTCTGCGGCTTGTCCGTCGGCGCTGGGAGCGGGGAGAGGTGAGTTTTTCGGGGGGTTCGGGGGGGTTTCACACACCCCGATCGGGGGGGGGGGCCCACCGAAGTGGACCAAGACCCAGGATAGTCAAAATCCTGGGTGTTGGTCCACTTTAAGAACATGAAGAACTTGACTTCTGCTTGACCTGTAAACTTGCAGTACCAACAGTCTTGGCTTCTCAGAACAGAACAAACCTGCCATGTTGGTAAAAATAATAACCCCCCAGGTTGCCCGGTTATATAAAAAATAAATGTGTACAGCATTTGACAACTTTATGTATAGGGAACAGGTTAAAAATCTGAATCCCACCTCTGCCTCAACTGTACTTGTTCACTTCACTACTGCCCAATTTGATCAATATGACTTTTATGGTCAGTCAAGAAACCTCCATAGCAATTAATAAGGTGCCATTTTAACATGTAAGTAACCAGCACCCAGTCGGTAAAGATAATTTTTGCGTTGCTGCATTTCCCAGGGTGGACACTATTAAAGCCATGTACAGTAGTCATGTGATGTTAGTGATAACTAATCTGTAAGCAGAGTAAATTGAATGGCCTATTGTATTTTTTGGCCTAATTTGTGCAAAGCGAAAAACAATGACATACTAGTAAACAACAACCATCAGTACGATTTTGGGGTGTTATTTTCAGTAGACATCCATAATGGCTAGCTGTCTGGAAAGACCAGTTATCATGTTATATATGATTGTATTTGCTGCTATTTCTTTGTTTAGTGCTGCAGTAAACAATCAGAGAAGGATCCACAGGAAAGAAAAGCTTCAGCGGCATAACTGGAGAAAGCAAATGACTGGGATTACAGCATGTTATGTATTCACTGTTGTCTCTTGTTCTTATTGCAAATAGGCTTCAGTTTGCAACATGTGACATTTATGCTGTCTAGTTAACTGTGAGAAAATTGTTTGCCCTTCTATTATACCCAATGCAGTTTAAAGGTTAGTAAGCGCGGCAATAAAAATGGAGAGATAGAATTAGCTACATGAAAATGTAAAAGGGAAGATAATGGAATGGGTAAGAAAGGGGCTGTATAATAGGACTGCCTAATACTAATGATTTGTAAATGTTTTTCCTTTTGAATTAAATCTGGCTGTATGACTTGAGAAAGGCGCACATACAGAGCTCATCTAATAGGATGGCCTTTGACTAGGAGCTTTCTCTCTTGCTTCTTTGTTTTTGTTCATACTCATTATTTATGGAAGATGGGTAAAATTGAAAAACTATGCAGTACTGTATGTCATCCTTTGTTAAGCCCTGCCATAAAAAATTAAGACACTGCTTAGTCGGGGGGCAAAATCTATATTGCATTAGTATTTTAGAAACAACAGCTATCTTCCATACAAGGCAAAAACAGCAGCATGGCAGCATTATTTCAACCCTAATGATATGGCCTTGTTAGACCTAAATTTACATTAGACACCCTAATGGAGAAAAAAAAAATCTAAATATGTCTTAATTTGACTTAAGGTGCTTGAATTTTCAGATACTTACATTGTCTAGAAACCTCATTTCATTTTAAATGAGGTTAAGTTGTTAAGTTTTATTACTGTGCACAGTTATTTATTTGTATTACTATGGCCTCGATTCAATAAAGGTATAAAAAAATTCTCATGGTAGTAAAAGATT
The DNA here is from genome assembly GCA_027917425.1 of Gastrophryne carolinensis. NCBI lineage: Eukaryota > Metazoa > Chordata > Amphibia > Anura > Microhylidae > Gastrophryne > Gastrophryne carolinensis. Next base: position 249,609,386 of record CM051237.1, on the reverse strand, counting down.
CAATTCATGAGAAAAAAGCCTGAGAATGTCACTGTTATTGAATCACCAGATAGGAAAACAATGAAAGTCAATGGCACTTTTTACTCCTAAGAAAAGTAGAGAACTGTTTATTCCTTTCTACACTGTAGTAAAAGCTGCCATTGACTTTCATTGTCTTTTTTTCTAGTGATTCAGTAACAGTGACATTCTCAGGCTTTTTTCTCATGAATTGAATTTTTTACTACCATGAGAATTTTTTTCTACCTTTATTGAATCGAGGCCTTTGTGTGTAGCAAGCCATGTAACTGCTATGAGGTCCTAAAGCATAGACAGGCCTTTAGCACATCAGTAAAGACCAGTAGCACACCAGCCTTTTCAAAACAGATATGCTGTACTGGAGCATGTGTCTGTGAAAGTGGTTAAAAGTGGAAACGCTCTTTGTCGAACCTAAAGATAGCTCCTTAATGTCTAGGTGGAAAGAGAGCAATCAACGTACGCATGAGGACCAAATTTTACAAGTGACACTTCATGAAAGCACATAATACATTTTACTAATGCTCATTCGTCTGGATCATGATGATAAATTGTCTATTCAATATTTTTATTCTATGACTGTGCAAATTACTTTGTATAATCACAGATATTGATGATGGCTAAATCTTAGTGCTTTAGGGTTTAGGTCATAAAGGGCATCTGTATGCCCTCTATTTTTGGGGACAAAAATCAAGCAGGGATTTTTCTTACTGCGGCAAGCCTATTAGCTGCTGACTGTACCCTACCACCACGGTGCTCCCAACTGGTCAGTGAGTGCATCTGTCAGCGGAGGCTATAGCATTTCAGGGACAGATCATGGAGACTATACTTTTACTTCTAAACTGTAACAATGTATCTAGGGCAAATAGGTAAGATAGAATACTTATTTAATATATTAATATTGTGAATAATAATGTATTAAAACCCCTGTCTGGGCTAAAATTAAAAAAATCACTGCTTGCCATTTGTTTCCCACCACAGTTTTATCTTATGACTTTCTAAAGATTACCTGGTTCTCAGTTCAGGTCCCCCCGGCATCCTGGTGTGTTCTAGCCACCTCCTACACAGAGTGCGAACTGGGGAACTGTGAGGTGAGTCTCTGTAGGTGAATCCAAACAGTGGTTACACCAGTGGATGACAGAGCATAGAAGGGCCAACTCCTCTGGGCAGGAGAGCTGAATAACACAGGGAAATCCTTTGATAACAGGTTTAAAAGGGTGTGAAAGAAGCCATGTATGGGAAAATGATGAGGCCAAGCTTAAACAGAGGCAGGGGACTATGACACCTAGTGTCTGGGACTTACAATGTTGTGTTAATGTCACAGAAGTAATTCCTCCCGCTTGCCAATTCCCTCGTCTCTTACACTCTTATACCAGAAGGAGGACTATTCTGTCTGCTCACCAGCAGAGGGTACCAAAGACATCCACAACAGCGTCTGTCAGGGAGTGTGCGCACATGCAACCTGTTTCTCCGTTCTAAACCTGCAGTCGCCTGACCTGGGGCCTTGCTGCAGCCCAACCTCTCCCCACCATCAGAGGCTCTAGTGAAGACAAGGTTGGTCCTTAAACCAAAACAAGCGAGATGATTAGCAAAACGTCTTCAAGAAAATAAAACAACAAGTCCAGTTGCCCTGAATTATTCCTTTATAGATGTACCATGACCTTCACAGATATATCCAATTGTGGACTCAGCAGAGTTGGCAATCTATGATGTGCAACCTGATGATGGCTAAATGTTAGTGTAGTCAAAGTTGCATTAGGGTTTAGGTCATAAAGGGCATCTGTATGCCCTTTATTTTTGGGGACAAAAATTCTTACTTGGCTCTGAATCAGCCCCAAGGTTAGACAATAAAAGTGATTGGCAGTTATCTCCTAAAAAAGTTTCCTCACCAGCCTCTGAATCAGCCCCAATCTCTTTTTGGTTGTAAAATGAGTTGTCATAGCTACATTTTAGGCACCAATATTTTAACAGTGCATTCATGTTGGACCACACACGTCAGGCCTCGATTACTACCTCCATTGCATTGAATGGAGATTGATAATCGCGAACCCGACTCACAAACAAACCCATCTACATAATCAGTCTAAGGACGGCACAGAATGCAGCGGCTGCGGTGTGGATCGCTCGTATCCACTGATCGCTGGACTGGCACCAATAAGCTGCACAGGACAAAAGGTAAGTACCCTTTTTATGTGCCTGCTGAATCAATTTAAAGTGACTGCCTGGGCAAAAAAGGATTTTCAATGGAGGGGATGTACTGAGGCCTGACACACCCCCTCCATAGCAATAGTAGAGTGGGCATGCCAGCCTCACTGTGATTGATTGTGTGGGTGTGGTCGTTGGTAAAAAAAGTGCCAATGACTCAAGAAACCCTGGACAACCTACAGTAGACAAAAAGTAAATATCCTTTTGTTTTTTATTTGTCTGGGCCATCATTTTAATCTTGATTTAGGTACAGTTTTTCTATTTTAATACCTGATTGCAAGCATAGAATCATAGCGTATTCACTCTAATCCCAGATAATGGTGCCTGTTTTATCTCCATTCTTTGCCACTGTTGTGTGTGGCATTGCCACATCTATGCAGTGACTGATCACCTGCCATCTTACAGAGATTATTAGCAAAAAATGAGGTATTGGACAACGACTCAAAAAGCAAAAATATCCATTTCTAGTTCTACACCCTAAGAATGGAGTATCGGCAGGGGTTTTGGCCAAATGTATTTCGCAAGCTCAGTGGGTTTTGGTCTGCACATGTGCGGGTTCAATCATAGCTGTTTACCGTAGATACTTAATGTCATGTATTTAATGTTTGGCAAATGGCTCTGTTTATGGTAATCAGGAGCTGGAGTGGCCGCATCCCCTGCAGCACATGCAACCCTGCCCCCAGCCTATCTGGTGCAAAGCCAAAACATGCAGAGGATACGGCCGCTTGATGTTTACTTTGGTGAGGAACCCAAGAAGAAGGTTAGTTTTGCGTGGTAGATTTTAGGAAAGGCTCCACTGACAGATCTAAAATTTGTCCTATTTATTCTCACTGGACTGTAGAGTTAGATGTAAGTGGTGTAACTTGAAGTACAGACACTTCAATTGACCTGACCCATCCCCCAATAACAGCAGCACGTTACATGGCATTTAACTGATACTAAGTAGTTCATGAATATTTGTTCAGAAATCTGACCTCATCTTCACGCAGAACTGATTTGTCTCTCTAATAACTGTTTTCCTATGTGCCTGAGGTTCAACTTGAGAATGAATGCAGCTTATACTACCCTTAATGTATGCTCATGACAATAGCTTGCCTTATTTACTCAAAGAAATTTACACACAGCAGATGATCAAGACAGGAGGCTATTCTTTAAGTTTGGAGTTTTCAACCTTTTATGAATACCTGTCAAGTAATTTTAAAAATGTTTTCCAATTTTTTTTTATAAAAGTAATTCATGGGGTATTAAATATTGCTTAGGATTGGAAGACTTGGGGAGACCAATTTCATGAATACTTCATAGCACGCTGTTCTTTACAAATTAAAAAAAATGTGCCTCATTAGGAAATTTCTGCAACTCACCCACAGAACAGTCACATAGCAACATACATTTTCTTTTGTATTCCATTAAGTGTTGAGAAGGAGAATTTCTCAAAAATCAGGTCACAGGTATTCATTAAGGTTTAGATATGCTGTCATAAATGTGGAGAGCCTCTCCAAATTCAATGACCCCCCAGGCTATTCATAAATATATGGTATACGCATTAACGGTGTAGTGGTATGTAAAAAAGTTTGGCTCTCTTAAACAGCCCATTTTAATTTAAAATTACTGTGTAGGGAAGTAACTTAATTGAGTGTTGAACATGCTGGTAGGCTCTCATCTATATATAACCCATAATGTGCATTAAGGCTTGGAGAATGTAAAATGTCTCTAAAACTATCCATATATATAAAAATATATACACATTTTATAAGGGGTAGGTGGGTCCAGGAGGAAGGCAGGGCATGGCAGCCTGTTGTCTCTGCAGCTTATGACCCTGCTGGCAACATCTCCTTCCAGACCAAGGGTTAACTGTTCTCCCCCACTGGAAGGTAAGTCGTGTGGGCTGGCAAGGTTATACACTTATCTGAACAGCTCGTAATAAAACTTATAAGTGCCTATTCACTTATTTATTTATACAGGGGCCACCTTTAGACCAGCAATATGTGCAATTTAGCCACACTCAATGGTACATATAGCTACACATGCCACTAAGGTCCAAGGGAGTATGTATATAGAGGATATATAAACTATTTACCTCAGTATAATAACAGGATATGCAGAACTGTAAAGCATAAAACCTCATTAGGCTTTTCTGCTTATTTGATCAGACTATCCAACTAAAAGAGACATCCACCAAGGCAATAGGATTAGATTGTATAGGCTGCTATAAGTAAAGACAATGCAGAATTTCTAATTCTTCTAGGTGGTGTGATACCGTAATAACTTGCGTTGCCATAGAATTGGTATTTTAATAAGGTCTATAATAAAATGTATTTATTTAAATGTTACATGACTTTGTACATGTCAACAAATTGTTAGGATATAAGGCGAGGTAGTGGCAAAAGGGGCAAATTGGGGGAAACCAAACTTCTTTTTGCTTGTGGTCACCTAGAGTATAACAACATATTAGGGGCAGATGTTTTAAAATGATATTGTATTGGTGGCCTCCTCCTTTGAACTACTGTGTAATGCCATCTATAAAAGGTACTGCATATTGACATTAAGTATGTGCACCTACAAATAATAACTATTTAAAACCACCCCAACAATTTCCTAAGAAGGATGGTATTTTCACTATCCAAAAAGATTATCTCTGGTATAAAATACACAATCCCTATTTTGTGCATAAGACTACCAAGGCGCTTTCCCTATATATGATCTAAGAGAATGACAAAACATGTGAATGATGGGGTCTATGGCTTTATTGTGGGGAGGCTATATGCTCATTGGATTTTGAGGCCTTGAACTACCAGTCCTTGAATTAAAAAAAATATTATTAAAAATATAGGACCTGCTTTTTTGCAGTGTCAACCACAGGAAGGTTAAGCTGCTGGCCTTTGCTGAGTTAAAATCTAGTACAGGTCACGAGAGGCTTAAGTCGGTGCGCAGTGTGCATACAACCATTCATGGTAATTACCATATAATAGGGCATTTTTTCTTACTTTTTCGTGAGAAAACATGTTTTATCTTGATTTTTTCCGCAGTGCGTTTCAGCATCGTTTTTAGCTATGCAAATACTTCTAAAAATTGCACAGCTTAAAAGGGTGCTGTATTGCACCATGAAAAATAATCAAAAACATTTTTTCACATCAAATAGAGTGAGAAAAACAAATTGACATGGTGCTGCATCATCCCCAATATCTTTAAGCAGCCCAAACCAAACTGAGAAAGATTTATGCCTCAGAAATATGTGCAGCAACTCTGTCATGCTGCACACACACTAAATTAACAGCTGGTGGGGGAAGGAATATTGTGTATGTAACTCGATGGGGTGGCAGCCATAAAGCATTGAAACAATTGCTACAGTGACCCTATACCCAGAAAGGATGCTTATGTTGTCAACTTCTATCCCCAGCCCACTGCCCCAGTGTTTTTTTTTTTACTAAAGCCTTTGTCCAATATTCAAAACAACAGGAACTGGATGCAGTCAGCTATATTGCTCCCTGGCCAAGCAGACCCGCCCCCTGTTGCTTTGCAGCGATGATACATTCAGTTACACACAGCTCCGCACTGGGGTTCAGCCTTATCAGTTATAAATGGTATGGGATCGCAACAGTTTACGAATGTATTGCGCAGAAAATTGTTTAGTTCATGCAAGTTCAGCATAGGTTTGCAAAATTTTCCTCAAAAGTTCACTTTAGATGGCATTTTTGAAAGTGTATATTTTTTTGCGCCAAAAGGATGTCCTCAAGGTGCTGGGTGTATCTAAGTTTTTCTTTATATTTTTTATGTTAGCAAATGTGTGTTTTATGGAATTGGTTTTCACTACCTGCAGTATGTTGCTATTGGCAACTGTACACTAAGTTTATACAGATTTACAATAAGAGAGATGTGAGTTGTGTACACTGCTGCTATGACCGCTGCTTAGAGCTCACCCAGCAGCAGTGTTCTGTGTGTACAGGGCTCACTTCACTCTTCTTGTACATCTTGGGGTACAGTTGCCAACAGCAACAGATGGCAGATAGTGAACTGATTCCATCAAACACACAGTTGCCAACATACTAAATCAGCTCATCACATTTTGGCACAGAAAAAATATACACTCCAAAATTCTCTCTTTAAGAAAATTCAGCCCATAGTTTTTTGAAATATATATGACATCATCTGCTTTTTCTCAATGATTTACTCCAGAGCTTTTCATAATTATGATTAGCTCACTACTGCAATTACCAACAGTTTTTTGTTTACTGTATTCAATTTTGGTTACTATTACACATACATTCCTAAGAATGTGCATGCAAATGATCTTTTAAGGTGAACTCTTTAGGATTATTTTTCAGCAGTGACTTTGTGGACAGTTATATTTTTTCATTTTGGTAAGTAAATATAATTCTTACAGTTTCATAGATTGAAACTATGTAAATATATACTTTTGTTCAATATATAAAAAAGCTAAAAAAGCCTACATTAACCTTCATGCACATATACAGTATGTGCTTTATTATAAGTGTGTGTGTGTGTGTGTGTGTGTGTGTGTGTGTGTGTGTGTGTGTATATATATATATATATATATGCCTTGTAAAATAAAACTGTTGGTTAGCCTGCATTGTTTAACCCATTCCGCATGGGAAAAACACTATCAGTCTTAGATGTGGATCTTAAAGGAATACATCTACACTGCAGGCTGGTATTTAAGTCTCTTTTTTCTTTAATGCTCACATAGCATGAGCTACAGTACTAGACAAGAAGCAAATTCAGAAAGATTGTTGGGGAAGATCAGCCAGGATAAGAGAGGCTTTGAGAAGCTTGAAGAAGGACAACTCCAGGAACAGTTGTCAGGTTGGAAACAAGACAAGCCTAATTTGAGCAGGCACCAGAAAGATACTGGGAGAGGGAAGAAATCAGAACTATACGGAAGAAAGTGATAAACAGAGAAGGGGGTTCTTGTGAAGCTCAGGTCCTATTGAATCAAAATATCAAACGTGAGGCTGCTTGTTGTGAGACTCTTTGAAGATGGCATTGTCACTGGCTCATCTGAAGATACATCTCACCATACCAGCGCTGCACTGTCACAATACAGACCGTCCTGTGATCACTCCTCCAAGCCTTCAGAGACTTGCAAATTATTTCTCCCCTGTCACATTTTCCTGTCAATGAAAAGTAACTACTAATATGAAAACTGCTTGGGTTTATTGTGTTTTTAGATAAGATAAAAAGTACGAAAATGTAGTGTATAGGCTGGGTCAGCCCTGCAAGGCTGATCTGAATACAGGAAAAGGTCTGCACAGAAAAGACAGATGTTTAGTTTGTGTCATATGTGTCTGTCTATCTTCCGTTTTCCTGTATTGCACACCTTTTATTTATAAGCTCGGAGGAGTACAGCAATATTTCTCAAAATATATATAGAGAGAGAGAGCCATCATTGACATTCCAAAGACAATCTGACTTCATCAATAGTTCATTGTAATATTATATTTACGCCTCTATAGGGTTGAATCAGCACTGTATTATTTTACTCACTTTTTTAAACGCTTTTTTCTCATGATTAGTTCAGTGCTTCGGTGCACCATCATTTTCAAAAAAATTGCACAGCTAAATATGGTACTGAATTATACAGAGGACAAAAATCATGAGAAAAAGTGTTTTCTCTCGAAAAAAAAATGTGAGAAGAAAATACCATGCTCAATCAACCCTTATCTCTTTCAGTCTAGTCTAAACTGTAGCTTTCTATTTAGGTCTCCAACTTGAAAAACAAAATTTGCTTATAACTTGACAAATTAGATGTGTTTTACATTTAAAAAAAAAGTACAGAACCGTAGCCATACCCCTCATCTGAGGTTTTGGACTAATCAAAGTATACTGGTAAATGAGACAAGCTAGTGACTTCCTTGAAGAATGCTAACAAATAAGAATCCCAGCATATTTAACAATATCTGTCAGTTTGCAATCTCGTTGAAATCCTCTATTTATATTATAGGCATTTTGCAAGTTATTTAAGGCCAACAAATCGCATATATTTTCAGCATCACATATATACACATCAGGAAACCAAAGCTTTAAAATCCTTTTTACAATAATAAGACATCTGACATGTACTTTAGTTATATTTCTTGCCCTTTAGAGGGTAACTAAACCTACTTAAAATGACCTTTATTGTTAATAAAAATCAATAGGCCTAACCATACATATGTAACAGAATAAGAGTTAATAGAAATGCATCTGATATTCATGTAAAGACAGTGTCGGACTGTCATGCCAGGGGCCCACCAGTATAACTGACTCCGGGGGGCCAGCCCACCCTTAGATGCAAGTTTTACATTCATGCACAGAAACATTATGCTCAACTGTATTGTCTCTGTGTGTACACTTGGGATTCCCTCAGATAAGCTATACATAGTTCCAAGTTTTGGTGATAAAGGCCCTCAACTCCATTTGGTTTCTCATGGGCTGCTGGTATATCTAAATTTGGAAACAAAAAATATAATTCTCAGTAGAAAAAATGCACCTCACCAGCTGAATTTGTTTATGGAAAATATTTTTCTTACTTTGTTGTGTGTTGGGTTGCATAGTCTCTCAAAACTCATCCTCTCCAAACATTTCAGAAACTTTCAGTGCTATTGGCATAACCGCTCTATCTTATGACACAATCAAGTGCAAAATAAATATTTTTATTTAACTCACACTTGATTGGGTGAGGTGACAATATTTTCCACAGATTAATAACTAATGGGTAGAACTTTCCCTGTTTAAAAAAAAACACTTAACCATTCATTAAGGGCCTGATTTATCAAGCACTTATTGCCAGATAATGCCACTTGAGTGCAAATTTATTTATACATTTTAAGCATGTTGCCGCACTGCTAATGTGTTTCTTGTAGTGCAGCAATATGTGCAAGTGTGAAAAAAATATTTTTTATTATATTTTTACTACTCTAATTTGCACTGATGTGGCACTGTCTGGCAGACTCTAAGTTAGTAAGTTATAATGCTTTTTATAATAGAAAATAAGCTGTGACGCTATTGGCTTATAAGGTAAGGCAGAGATGCTTTCCATAAATAAATACCTAAAAAAATGTGTAGAGCTTTATATATATATATATATATATATATATATATATATATGCCTTTATCAACTTTATAATGTAAAATAAGCTGCCACTCTATTGAGTTTGGCGTTGGGCTATAAATTCTTTCCCGCAAATGAATAACTGACAAAATGTGGAGAGCGAGAAAAACCCCTTAATTGTTCATAATCTTAGGTACGTATAATGCTTCTTGTAATGAAACAAATAAGCAGTCACGCTATTTCGGGTGAGGTAGAGATTCTTTCCAATATTTTGTAAACAACATAATATGGAGAGCATTTTCTACCTATTTATTTTGTCAGGTAGAAAATCATGCTTTTTAAAATTGTAAAGAAAGTTAACGTTAATTAAAAAGTATCAAGAAAATGATCAGTAAAGCTGTGTCCCCATATACTGTATTTAGTTTGCTTATAAAATACACATTATTTCTAATACTTTACATATGTAATGACACATCATCAATGTTTTGGGGTTGGCATGCCCATCATTAGCTTTAAAATGATGGGGGTTATATGAGTCTTGGGGGTTCTCAATAAAAACACTGGTTCTAAATGCTGAAGAAAATAGGAAAGAGCAGTTCCACTGACTAATCAATAGAGGTCGCTAAAGTTCCATTTTACATCTATTGAAATACACTAGGAAAGAATAAAAACAGCCTTTAGGTTTAAGATACCATGGGAAAAACATCAAAGCTAAAATAACACCACTTGAATTACAAAGCTTTTTACACAACACATTTATATATTTTATCACATACAAGTAAATGTTTGCCCAGAATATCAGAGTTTTCTGTTTATGACTAAAAACATAACCACAGAAATGTGTAAGAGTTTATAGTAAGGTTAAAACGCAGACTAAGGCTAAAACGCATATTACTCACACTAATCATGTATAGAAAGCATAGATCTAGAATTCTGGACTTTTAGACAAGCTTTGGAACAGACTAGGAGAGGGGGTAGAAGTATTAGCTGCAGTTTAGTCACAATGGGATAAAGGAAAGGATAGACGCAGTATGTTTATAAAGCAGGAGTACATGTTTTCAATTTTGGGGAGGCAGGGGTTTGGGTCATCATTTTAAAACATCTTAAAAAATCTATATAGAGATCCTAAGGCAGTTACCGGTATAAAAAGGTTTAAATCAGACGTTATCACCATACGTAGGGGAATGCGTCAAGGTTGTCCCCAATATTATTTGTACTGAGCCATGGGCTAGAACCATTAGCTAGAGTGGGACATGGGGGGATTTGGGGTGTGGGCCTGTGAACAGAAGTGTAATTTATTTGCAGGTGATATGCTCATGTTTGTCACCTCCCCCCACACTACACTACCCAATCTCTTCAAATTGCTTAAGACTTTTGGAGATGTTTCAGGTCTGGAGCTAAATAGTTCTAAATCGGAGGCTTTAACTTTGAAGCTTTTAGAATCGGAGGGAAATAGTTTGAAGCAATTATTTGAAATCTGGAAGTCTGATGGCCTATCTTACTTGGGAATTAAAGTTACCTCACAATACTATGACTATGACCCCATGCTGCTGGGTAAATAATCTGAGGATCTGGAATCGTGGCCTGGTTTGATGCTGTCATTGCTGGGTAGAATAAGGGGCATCAAAACCGAAGCTCTTATATCTTTTCAGAACACTTCTAGTACCGCTAGTGTGGGCAGACCTTAAGAAATTTCAGGGGAAACTATTGAAATTCATCTGGGCAAATAAGAGTAGACAGATAAACCAAAAGATGATGTACACAAGTAGAAAGAGGGGTGGGGTAGGTATACCGTATTTGTATGGATATTACACAGCCGCACAATTAGCCCTGATGCAATGATATGCAAGCAATGAAAACCAAGTTGGGTAACTATAGAGCAACAAGCCTGTGCCCCGGTCCCCATCGAGGTCCTTTATGTGGACCATTAAATCAAAAAGACTAGCCATATTATGCCCTGCATAATATAACTCACTGGTTCTATGGGACATTTCCAATTAAGAATATAAATGGCTGTCGGCACATAAACCAGTAGCCCCTTTGGATGGGAACCCTGATTTCGAGCCTGGGAGGGTATTCTTAAATGGTGGGACCAAAGGGGGCTAGAATTGTGGATTTCCTCTCCCCCATTGGTCTGAAAAACATAGTATACTTTAGGGACCATTTTCAGACCCAAAGTAGAGTGGAATTTAAGTGACTCTTTTTCTGGTACATGATCCCTAGCAAACTAGCCTATATGTATCCTAATTTATCATTGATATGTTTTAGAAATTGTGTACAGGTGGGGCACACTTACCATATTGGGTGGACACATTTTGGAATCCAGCATTTGATATCATGAGCAAGGTTAAAGGAATGTGGTTTCCAAAATCACCCCTAACAGCCCTCTTAAATAAACCAGCTATAAATGTACGCAAAGCGGTCATGAAATGTATCTTTTTTGTCTGTATGGCAGCCAAATTGACCATAGCCAACCATGGAAATCACATACATTGAAGATACAACGCCTCCTTAAATAGATTAACTGGGCAATGATGAATGAAAAAAATGAGTAGCATACTACTAGATAGGGAGATTCAATTCCAGGAGATCTGGAATCCTTGGATCCGGGTCTGGGGGAAAAGGGGGGTAGGGCAGGTCCTGGGACATGATGCAAACTTTTTCTTTCATTCTTTCTTTCCTTTACTCTTCCTTCTATTCAACCCTTTTTCTCCTTTGAAATATCGTCTAATGATATGGATGATTAAAAGTGTAATGATTTGTAATGAATAACCGTTATTAATTGTTTTCTTGCAAAATTCAATAAAATTATTGAAATATAGAAATCTGGACTTTTTAACAGTTAAATTGATAAGCATGTCCCTTTAATGTTACTGTAACAAATATCCTTTATAGCAGCCCCAAAACAACTTCAACAGTCATGAATTTAAATGTTACATACAGTATATAGTTAAATGATTGATCTTCCCAAAAGTAATACACCATTGTTAGAAAAGTCTGATGAATTGGCTCATGTGGGATATTTATCAACAGGAAGTCTCTGACCAAAGAAGAAATTTCTCAGTTTACCTACCCCAAATGTCCAGGGGGGTTACTTATTAAGCTGATGTTCTCCCATGGTGAACTCCTCCAACTCACACACCCAATTAGCTGCAAAATTAATTATGTTATTTTCACCCCCCCCCCCCCTTACCTGATTGGGTGATGTCTTCAAGTGAGATTTCTCTGTGCAGCAACTAACTGCTGCCCTAATCATGGAAAGGTAATTGAAAAATAATTAAAATAAAATAATTACATGGCTGCATGTTTGATAGAACCACAGGTTTAATTTGGCATTAGTAAAAAATCTATCATTTGGTTATCCCATTAATGTTTGATCTTCATATTGCATCCTACTCACTGGTCGCCATATACTAATAGTATAGTAGATAAAAGCAGCATTTAGCTTCACATGGTTAGTCACCCTATTGTGTTTGATCTAAATATTGCAAAACTTTTCAGTGGCCACTGTCTACTACATTAACACTCATTTTCCAGTATATATATATATACATTCTAGTGTGGCAATATTATAGCTTAGTATATATATATATATATATATATATATATATATATATATATATATATATATATATAGCAGATAGCATGGAGCAGCATCATATGTTTAGTCTCCCTATTAGTGTTTAATCTCTATGTTGCAAAGATCCTCAGTGCCCGCGATCTACTACTTTAATAGTTCATCTAAACCCAGTCTATCTATATATATATATATATATATATATATATATATATATATATATATATATATCATATATAATATATCATTATATTATGGCAATATTATTGCACAGTAGATTACATTATATTCAGCTTCACCATATTAGTCTTTTAGTGTTCGATCTCTATATTGCAGTGGTCACCATATACTGTTTTAACCCATAAATTAACTCAGGTAACATATATGTATATATATATATATATATATATATATATATATATATATTAGCTTTCTAGCATCTGCTATGGATTATACTTCTTCTGGCAACAGTATAGTATAGCAGTTTAGAGCATCATTTAGCATTATAACATAGATTTCATCATCTGGGTTTTCCCTACATATTATTTATATCCATGTTTCAAAGTTTTAGAAAAATAGAGAAAAAAAAACTAAGATTTTATATTAGTTCCTGAACAACGTCTGCACATCATGGGTTGAGGTGTTTTGGTATCAGCACCCTATATATTTGTGTCCAGTACAACAATCCCATCTAAAGTAGTAGGAGGCAAATCAATAGCCGATTATAATTTTGGGAAAACCTAATCCCAATTTACTATCCAACACTAAACTTTACTAAATTGCCAAATCCATGGCCTCAGAAATGCAAGGGATTCGTGTTTTAATAGCAATTCCCTATCGAATAGCAATGCCTGATTACCTGATCTTATCAATTAATAGTAACATTCATTTAAAGCTTGTGGGACACTGTTGTAGAAAAAAAATAGGGACTCTGAGGTGGAGAAACAGTCACCTGGCGAAATCTAAGTGATTAATGCTGCTGCTGTAATGACTAAATACACAGGACAGGAGAAAATACACCCCAGCCCACACAGATTGATGAAACAAATATATTACATACAAATGCATACAGAAGGTACTATATTCACAGTGTGTGTGTGTGTGTGTGTGTGTGTGTGTGTGTGTGTGTGTGTTGTATATCATGAAATTACACACTATATATATATATATATATATATATATACACAATGTACATAGCATGTGACTATATATATATATATATATATATATTATATATATTAGGGCAAGCCTTTCCCTTTCAGAGCAGTGTTTGATGAGATAAAGGCACTGGTTGTCGGCTCAAATCAAGTAGAAAACATTTCAATCCCCTAATTACAGTAATTAGAATAATAAGCCCGCGCTTCTATGGGGTAAGACAATGTGTACAAACAAGTTTATTTAATATATACTGTTAATCAGTGATGCGTGTGTGCTCGAATGTTTAGTGCAATCCAAGTCACCTCAGCCCGCCCAGACAATCAAATACAAATTAGTTCGTTAATGGCTGTTCTGCGAGGCGGCTGCAGAGCGCCAGCAAAGGGGGGGTGGGGGCAGCGCTGGCCCTGTGTGTGTGTGTTGAAGGTCCCCCACTGACCAGAAAGCGGCGAATTAATAGCTGATCTTGGATGGCTACAATGATGGCGAGGGGGGTGAGGGGGACACTGCAGGGAGGGCTGAGATCAAGCTTCAGGGGAGGGGGAGGAGGTAGGGAGCCGAGCCTGGGAGCGCGGCCCGCTTACTGCGCGCCTACTGCTGCTGTCCAGCGTCCTGAAATACACACTGCCGCCCGCCTGCCCGCCCGCCCGCTCCTCACGCTGCCTCATTCACCTCGAAAATGTGGCGCTTACTCCTCATAAAAGAATTCAGATTAAAAATTATTTTACTTCATTCATTGGTAGGTCATTAAAATCTATAAGTGAACTCTACTTTAGATATGAATTTTATTATATATATATATATATATATATATATATATATATATATATATATATATCCTAAATACACCCACACACACACACACACATATATATCATATATATTATATTACATAGAGCTCGGGGCGCAAACAGGGAAAAAACGGAATTAGATTAGTAACTAACTGTAAAATAAAAAAGGAAAGGAATGACTGTTGCAAAATAAATACAAAAAATATTACTTTAACAGCTCATCTTTGTAAACGTGTTTTTTATGTAACTGCCACCGCGTGTTGTAGCGTTATTCTGAAAGCAGTGTGGTTTAGAGTAATCCCGCCCTTTTGTGAGGTAATTTTGAATTACCCATTTTTGTTTATTTCAGCAACTTTAGGTGTTTACAGGTGCTTCGAATTTTTAAAACACGCTCGCTGCCAGAATATTTACCATATTTTTAACCATATATTTATCCATAATATTTTTTTTTTAAAACGGTTTTATTTTAAATTGAGTTTTCTGTTTTAGTCAAATGAGTTTTGTGAAAAATAAAAATAAGTTGATAGACTATAGGTGCTGAGTGAATTTATGCTGCTGAATTTAGAAAACAAATGCACGTATTGCATGATGTATTAGTAAATATATATATATATATATATATATATATATATAAATATATTTACACACACACACTTTTGTATCCTTACAATTAGTAATAGTGGTGTGCTTAAACAAAAATTGCATATACATGGGGTAGTGAATATTACACACACACACACACACACACACACACACACACACACGTTTGTATCCTTATAATTTGTAATAGTGGTGTGCCTAAAAAAAATTGCATATACATGGGGTAGTGAATATTATACACACACACACACACACACACACACACACACACACACACACACACACACACAGAGTTTTGTATCCTTACAATTTGTAATAGTGGTGTGCCTAAACAAAAATTTCATGTACATGGAGTAGTGAATTTTATACACAAACACACACACACACACACACACACACACACACACACACACACACACACTTTATATCCTTACAATTTGTAATAGTGGTGTGCCTCACTATATATAGTGGTGTGTGTCTTCTGCTACTTAAAATTACACACCTATTGCTTATAGAAAGGCAGTTTCTTCATTCTACTCCACAGCAATCAATATAAAATATGTAAACCCCTCAAGCGTTATATTAACATAAAATTATTTATCTGCTCTTGTCAAATTTTTCAACAGGCATATTCTTGTCACCGTTTTGCAAAATAAGCTATTTAAACATATGTGCTCGGAAAAATGCACATTTATTGGCAGGAAATTGCAAACAAGTCATTTCAGGGATATTAAATTGTTATTAACACAGTTAATAGTGGCCCTATTATGCAGGCTGAGGCCCTGACTTGTAGACTCCAGTATAACTCTCTTTGTGTCCACTGCTAACATCTAAATGGCCAGCAGAGTCCGATGAGGCCATAATAGCAGCTTTAAAAATAGGATATAGCATAAAATAACGTCATGTTTTTATTCTGTTCAGTAGTACAGAAAGCAAATATATATATATAATATATATATATATATATATTCATAGTCCACAAACACACATTCTCTCTTTCTTTCTCCCTCTCTTTAAATACATATCATATGGAATAAAAAAACAGAAATATAAATTCATCTATCGATCTACTCACGCAACACTGTTCTATATATATAGATACACACAGATATATAAATATATATATTGCAGTGAGTGGTAGTGTTTACAAAATATGAATATGTTATTGATATGCACGTATACACATGCATATTAACTGCATAGTGTTGTATCAATACATGTATATGCACACAGAGACGCATATATTAGATATTATATATACACTGGACAGTGCTGTGTGTCTTGCATCGTGTTGTCTGCCCCCAATAAACTGTGTAAAAAGCTCTACGTGGGGTAGAGCTAATGAGCTGTAGGCAGCCATCAATCATAGCCCCTGTTCCCAGCAAGGGGAAGCCCAGGTTTCTCTTCCCTAAGTCCACTGAATTGTCCTGCAGAGGGCACATGCAGCTTGTTTTCTCAACACTCTCTCCCTGGGATATTGACCAGACCAGCCCAGATCCATACTCAGCCCCCACATTTTTACCCATCAGCATGTCTGAGTTCACCAAACGCTTCTTCTTTCTGTCACTTTCCTCCTAGACTATTGATAAGATCATTTAGCTGAATCTCAGACGCGTGTAGTATTGACTTGGACTTAGAAAAGATGATCAAGTATAATAACCTGCAAAAAGGCAGCAGCCTCTGCTCCTTGCATTCCATCCACAGCATATAGCACATGCCTGCACACCGTGACTGACAAGCTTATAAGCTATATAAACATATATTATATATATATATATATATATATATATATATATATATATATATATCATACTGCTGTAATATAATATTTCAGAAAAATGAATATATATATATATATATATATATATATATATATATATATATATATATATATAATGGAATTACCTAAATGTTATATTACAAAGTATAAGCATAATAATTGAATATGAATAGGTAACCACATAAACTTTTCTGCTTACTTATTGTACACTTACCATCATAATATTTTTTTTATTATGGGAGGGTGACCATGTTTTTTTTTTACTTTTTGTTTTTAATATTACTAATACAAATGATTATGTCCAATATAAATTTCATTTCAAAACGTGAATTAGTTATTGTTCGTGTATTTCAAATAAAGGAACTTTATGTCATGTCTTCCTCATTATTTAAACGGTTTTGAAACGAGAAGAAAAATAAGGCTGTCAATAATTCCAGTAAACCATACCAGTCATTCTGCATTTTCTGCCTTTATGTAGATAATAAAATATAACTTTAACATAAATATATAAGGATATCTGTGTTTTATTTCTCCCCACAAGCACATTTAAAATAGACCAAAACAAATAATTTCAAGACTGGAAATAAAAAAGAAATGTACATCTTTAGAGAGATTTGATTCACCTACTTCTTAAAATTGTCAGGAAGCAAACAAAAAAATCCAGATTATTTTAGTGTTTCTAAAAAGAAATAAATATACAGTGAAGCAGGTCACTTTAAAACGATATGAAAAATATTTCCCTGGGCATCGTTAAAAAACATAGACAAAATGAACGTTTAAACTATTTTGCATTTATAAGACACATTTTAAACATATGTACATAGTTAGGTTTCGTTGCTAGAGTTGGATAGCTAAAAAATCACCACGTTTACCCCAAT
Organism: Gastrophryne carolinensis; assembly: GCA_027917425.1. Lineage (NCBI taxonomy): Eukaryota > Metazoa > Chordata > Amphibia > Anura > Microhylidae > Gastrophryne > Gastrophryne carolinensis. The sequence continues at coordinate 249,591,340 of CM051237.1, read as the reverse complement.
GGACAAATAAGCAAGTGACCAGAGGCTGCTGTACCATGTGACCCTAAAGACTTGAGGTCTCAGGGTTAATTCATCAAACACAAAATAAAAATAATATTAATAAAAACTATTCCAGTGCTTTAAGTTTCAGTCTGTTAGGATTAAATGGCAATGCCAAACAAAACATAATGCATTTAGCAGAAGGTAGTTGATGACAATGGTTGTGCAACATGGGCTTCATCCTTGCCCTAACTTTCTCTTTCGGCTTCTGGAGATCGAAGCTATTTACTAAAGTTACAATGGAGATTGGGAAGCCTTTGTTGTGAGAAAGCTAGCGGTTTACTTCCCAGATAATGTCCGAGAATTCATCTTATAGACAATAGGGTGAAAGGAGATTGAAATGGGTAGCTCCTTTGTCCCCCCAGCAAGCCTCTCCTCCACAAGAGATGAAAGAACGGACAAACATCTGGCCAAATCAAATAAAGTGGAACAAAAACAGACTAATAAACCTAAAAAGAGGACCAATGACGTTTTAAACCTTCAATAGGCTTAAGGTATATTGAAAAAACAGCAACTAGAGAAAATAATCTAGAGTGGTTATCTGAAGATCTGATGGAAGGAGGTATCCCTGTCTGGGGTGCTGGCATGAATTATTTAGGTACAACTCAGAAAAGGATCTTCTTGGGATGCTATATTGTCTATTCTTTAATGGCAGAGGATAGGGCTGATTGAATTCACCCTCATATGCAGCTATGTTCTCAATTACACTTAGGGCAACCATAGACATTAAGATTTTAAACACAGAGCTAGTCTGGAATAAAAACAGATGACCCTCCTATTACACAAAATAAGGGTTGCAGTATGGTGGTAGGTGCAACCATTATAATGTTCACAAGTCCAAAAAAGAGGTTACCTTTCAGCAGTTCTTACAAGCAAAATTATCATTATATTTCAGAGTTGTATGGATAAAAAAAATCTTATTTTAGTGATATACAAAATGGCCATCCTATTATAGTTTTGTTACAAATTTCCTAATCTTATTTTAAAAGTCAGTGCTGGGCAAAGCTCATTGTACCTCCATCTGACAGGACATGGTTGTGTTTTTAACTGAAAAAAAGTTCAGATCTCACTTTTTATAGCACAGTTAGGACTGCAATTGGACTAGGTTTTTATATAACCAGGAACAACCCAAACAAAGACCCAGTCCTAAGCTCTTCTCCTAAAACATAGTCACTGGTATGCAAGGGTTCAATTTGAAAATAAGTTTGAATGCATAGGGTCTATGGCCAGAGTAGGATTTTTTTGGGCCATTGTAACCAAGAAAGGGCCAAAAAAAGCAGGGGCATAACTACAAGGAGTGCATAGATAGAAAGCACATGGGAGGCCCCACCATTGCTGCTCCATCACCTTATCTATCTGATTTGTGCTCACATATCATCATGTACATGATGAAAGCACCATTTGTATTCTAATATGTTTAATTCTATCAATTTATTAAAAAATGGGGCATCCTAGGGGCCAAATATGACAAGAATAAATAATTGTATGAACAGGGCCCAGAGACATTTGGTTACCCCTCTGCCAGAAAGGTTTAAAATATGAGCCAGGTCTAAGAACTTCCTGTTTTAAAAGCAAGGCCCTCAAATTGCAGACGTCCATTCAAAAATGTGTTTAAAATCTTGGGGTCTACTGCCAGTCTAATATTTTGATTTTGATTATTTTCACACATTTTGCCAAGAAAAGCCCAAAAGAAGAAAGTTCTTGGATACTATTGGGTCTGGTCCGTTCTATTTCGCCAAGAAAGGCCTAAGTATTACTTTTAAAAACAAAAGATGTTCATATTACAGGATGGCATTAGACAATAGGTTTAAAATCATAGGGCCTATAGCCAGTCTACGATTTGAATGGGCCATTTTTAGACATTGTTCCAATAAAGAGCCAATATAAAAGCCAGTCCCAAGCAATAAATTGAAATACAAAGATCTAACTGCAGAGTAGTTTTAAAATGGTTCAAAATGAATTAAGCTGAAAACCCTACTGTCTATAACCAGTACCAGCTTCAAACAGATCGGTTATTTACTCAAATTACAGAATGACATTTGTAAAGGAGTTTAATATAAGATCATCTACGGCTGGTCTAAGATTTTGATGGGCAATATTGACTAAGATGGACCCAAAATAATAGCTAATTCTAAGCAATAGGAAGGGGCTTTAAAATTGTTCAGAATTCAAAAAGCTAACCATCTTACTGTTTATAACTTGTACCCAACTCTAACAGACAATTTTTTAACCCCAATTGTGTTCTCAAATGATGGGAGGTATTCATCTATAGGTCCAATGGCATTAGTTAAAACAAAGAATGAAGAAGCTATGTTAGAGTTTTCCTTTTAGCCTGGTTTCCTAATATGGGGGAGGGTGATTTTACATGTGGTGGTGGTGGTGGGGGGGGGGGGGGGGTTATGGAGAATACTCTAGCACAGGGGTTCCTAAGCAATGGTATACATACCACTGCTGGTATTCAGTATCAGTTGGTTCCAACCCGACCTGCTTTACCCAAGCCTGATTTACTCCAAAAGTCCAAAACTGCTGCAAAAAGTGACAGACAACCCATACCTACCACACAAGTAATACTTGAGATAATTAGAAAATGGAAAGTGGTACTTGATAACAAAAAAAAGTTGGGAACTCCCTGTTTTAGAAGTTTGCCAGGTAAAGCTGCCTTGGGAGAGGGGAGGGGAAGTTATGCATAACAACCAATGTTAAAACACATCCTTATTAAAAATGTCCACAAACACATGGCAGCTTAAAGGTGGACACCTTCTCACGATGTCAAGAAGCCCATGGTTATCTAAAAATGCTCCCTGTGAATATTGGCCAGTCTTAGTGGAATGAAGATTCCTTGTTAAACTTCAGTGCAAATTTAGATCGATAAATAGTGTCAATGGTGTGATCTGAAGGGCTCCTCCTGACTGACACACAGAAGCTAGACTCAAATGTGGTCATCCTGGTGGTGGGGAGATAAAGCTACCTCTTACTTGGGCCCAGTGATTCTGGGGTACCTTTGTCTGATCTTTGCTAGACCCAGCTCTCAGCTCTCCTGACATGTTTTATGTGGTGTGTATACTCACTCTCCTCCATTGGCTGGGTAGGTCAAAACACATCATGACTACACCTGCCACCATGTCAGCTAGTCCAGGGAGAGAGGCTTTGTTCTCAGTAGAAAAGGGGACAATGCAAAGTTCTGGCTGATAGATGGCCTGGGGGGGAAGGGGGGTCTCACTGTACAGGAGTCTGCACCCCATGGTGCGGTGGTGTGTCTCTGCTGCCCCCATATACATCCTCTGCCCCAGGAATAGTCCCCCCCGGTGGGGTCATCCTTTTCTCTTTCTGTCTCCTGTTACAAAACCAAACCCTGACCACCTCTTTCTCGAGCTGTAGACTGTCCGCCAGCGAGGTGATCTCTTGGGCAGAGGGCTTGGGGCACTTGAGGAAATGGCTTTCCAGGGCCCCCTTGACGCTCACCTCGATGGAGGTCCTCTTTTTCCTTTTCCTGCCCTGGGCAGCGATCTTGTCTATGCTGGTGGGGCTGCCGGACGAGGAGTCTGCCTCTTCCAGCCACTTGTTCAACAAAGGCTTGAGCTTGCACATGTTCTTAAAGCTGAGCTGCAGGGCCTCGAACCTGCAGATGGTGGTCTGCGAGAAGACGTTGCCATACAGGGTGCCCAGGGCTAGCCCCACATCGGCCTGTGTAAATCCCAGTTTGATCCGCCGCTGCTTAAACTGCTTGGCGAATTGCTCCAGGTCGTCCGATGTCGGGGTGTCCTCGTCCGAGTGCGACTCGTGGTGGCTCTGATGCTGCTGCTGCGGATGCTGCTGAGCCTGCTGCTGTTGCTGCTGCTGCTGCTGGTGGCTGTGGTGGTCGTCGTGCTCGTCCCTCAGGCCGCCGTGGTGGTGCATGCCCGGGTTGATCATGCCATTGACAGTAAAGGAAGGCTGCGAGTAGAGGAGCCCCTGGCCGTTGCTGGCCGCCATGGCGGGCAGGTGGGCGGCCGCGGAGCTCCTCCATGCCCCGGCGGGGCTGTGATGGGCGCTGTGAGCAGGGTGCACCAGGTGCGGGGCTCGGCTCTGGTGCTGCAGGCTGCCGGCACCATGTAGCTCCTCGCGGGCGGGCTGTACGCTGGGCTTGATGTCCTGCTGGCCCAGAGGGCTGCTGCTCCAGGGCGAAGCGTCCCCCCCGTGTGACAGCGCCGTGATCCACTGGTGCGCATGGCTCAGCGGGTGCCCATTGCTCTGTAGGCTGTAGTCGCTCTGCACCAGGGTCTGAGCATCCCGGTAGCCCGCTGCCGCCGCCTGCTGCATGCCGCCCGGCTCCCCCCCGTGCACGATGGACGAGCCGGAGCTCAGCAGGTTGTAGTGGTTAGATGCTGTGGTCGCCATGACTCTCCGAGGCCGACTGATGGCAGCGCTTAAAGGAGCCGCGCATTTGACAGCTCCGCTTGCTGTGGCCGGAGGCTGCCCTCTGCCTCTTCCCTCCGCCGCCGCCGCGTGGCTCTGCCCCTCTCTCCCCTGCCTCTGCCTCCTGGCTCCCTCAGGACACGCCCACCGTCACCTCCCATTGGCTCGCCGCGCTTTGATTTACGTGGATACCACTGGCAACCCAGCGCCTATTGGCCGGTAGCCTCCCCGCCCAGCCGGGCTGCGGGCCGCTGCGTGCACATGGAGGAAGAGCGGCCGGTAGACGCTCCGTACACGCTAACACCATTTCCCAGAAACTTTGTCCCCGCTTCCCCCTCAATAAAAGGCCGGGCAATGCTACCTGCAGCGCTGGAGACGCCGTGCACCCCTCCCCCCTTATCATCAATTGCTAACCATTAGAAAGCTTTGCATCATGCCATGGCACTGCGACAAGTGAGCAGCGGTGATGTCACGGGAAAGTCATCAGCCAATCGCCGGAGATGCCGCCACCGCTGCTGCTGCTGCTGCTGCTGCTGGAAGTGGTACCCAGAGGCCGGCTCCCATGTAAGCATTGAAGACCAGCGCCGGGTCACCCAACCCCATTCATCGCCAGCTCATTGTTCCTTTTCCTCGCCATACATCCAATGCTAGTGATGTGCACCTTGCTTCCAGCTACTGACCAGCCTCCCATCCCACCCTACGCCTGCTGATGGTGATCGTGTGCTTATAACCCTATCCAGCCGCCACCTGTCACTCCCTGTGGTCACTGATCTTGTCTCTGGGGTCACTTTAAAGTGCAGAACAAAGGTGGGTGCTGCGGCAACCCCTAGGCATCGTATCTAGGGCATATATGCGCTTTTATTTTGTTTCCCACACTCTCCGGTGTCCACTTTATAGGGGGATACTGTGGTTACCCATAGCAACCGCATCCAGGAGGAACGGGCGCTTTTATCATGTCTCTTGGGGCACTTTATATGGCATGACAAAAGGGGGTGCCGTGGTTATCCCCAGCACACGCATCCAGGACTTATAGGTGCTTTTATTTTGTATCTGGGGCAATTTTTTATAGGTCAGAGAAAAGGGGGATGCTGCAGTAACCCCTAACCACTGCATCCTGGGCTTATAGGCGCTTTTATATTGTTTCCCACACTTCCTTGTAACCACTTTATAGGGCAGGGCACCAGGGGAGGGTATGGTAACCCATAGCAACCGCATCCAGGACTTATAAGCGCTTTTATTTTGTTTCCCACACGCTCTTGTGGCCACTTTTCAGGACAGGCCAAATGGGATGCTGTGGTAACCAATAGCAACCGCTTCCAGGACTTATGGGCGCTCTTGTTATGTCTATGTGGGCACTTTATATGGCATTTCAATAGGGGGTGTTGTGGTTACCCGTATCCACCGCATCCAGGACTTATAGGCACTTTTATTTTGTTTCCCACACTCGCTAGGGCCACTTCATAGGACAAAAAGGGATGCTGTAGTACCCCCTAGAAACCTTATCCAGGATTTATAGGTGATTTTATTTTGTTTCCTACACTCTTTGTGGACCTCTTTGTATTGCAGTGCAAAATGGGATGCTGTGGTAAGCCCTAGCAACCGCACTCAGAACTTATAGACTCTTATTTTCTCTCCCACACTCTTTGTGGGCCGCTTTATAGGGTAGAGAAAGGGGGATGCTGTGGTAAACCCTAGCAACCACATCCAGAATCATTACTTCTACATTCTAAAAATGCCGACTGACTCCCTGTATATTCAATGTGTACAGATATTTCACGTTTCTGGATAACTATGAACAAGCTTTGAACAGCTTGTGCAACTAACTAAACAGCTTACAATTACAGTACTATAAAGCTTTTACAAAACGTGTCTGAGGACTCACATAAGTATTGATAACTAGACGTTTTGTGCTGTTTCTGCTCCCTTTACATAAATTTGAACAAAGCGGCACGTGTAGTAGTTTTACTCCTATTTCAATGTACACGAATTGCTTCTTCATGTCTGTTGGCTACTGTGTATTATCTATTGCTTTTATTCTGAACAATACCATTAAGCCCCCTGTCCCATGGCTATGTGTCTATCAGTACCTGCTCACCGTGCACACATTTGTATAAAGTATCACGAAATAGTCATGAACTTACTGTAGCAAGAAAAGTTTCTTCTAAATTTCCAAATCCAAATGCTTAAATGTGTTTGGCACATTGTCTTTTAGGACCACAAGTCGGGTGATTTTATATTCATAACTGTACATCCATAATAGATTCATAATTGTAAACAACACCTATTGATGGCTTATACATATTACACATAATACAAATTATCTATCTATCTATCTATCTATCTATCTATCTATCTATCTATCTATCATCTATCTATCTATCTATCTATCTATCTATCTATCTATCGAATACTTTCAGGTCTGCCTTATTGATACCTCTGGTTAATTTGAAAAGCAAAAGTCCTCCTAGTAACTTTTAAAGTACATAATCGAGGAGGTGTATTGTTACATATATGTTACTAATATATACTATACTGTACGTATACCACTACCGTATGTATAAAGAATATTACCAGCCCCCTTTCAGTGACAATGTGATATTTATATCTCTACACCTACCCCAGTCTTTACATATGTTCGATACTGAATGATGTTCTGGTAACTGAAAGAGACACTTATGAAATGTTGCTGATCAATAGGTTACACAGAATTGATTTATCATAGCACATGTCTGGATGTCTATGTTGTGTCCCAGCTTTTTAATCTAATCCAATATATACATACTAAATCGAGTTGTCTGGCCTTCTGTGTCCCAAATAATTAATTCCTGTGCAATTTTGTTAGGAATTTGGCTATTTTCTATTCGTTTTTATTCATTTGTGGAATGCCTGTTAAATCCTTTCTACAAATAATGTAACAAATGCCATAGCCGGGGGAATGCTGCTGACAGTATTATTACATGCAATGGAGACTCCAAACAAATTGCATGGCTGGCACATGTGCTTGGTCTAGCATACATTATAAAAGGAATAATAAATATTTATCAGAATGAATTATGGTATATTCTGCCTTCTAAAGTGAGCAGCATCTATGCCCAGGCAAGAATTCACCCCAGTGTTATTCAGTAATTGCCATCCTGGTACTCTATTCTGCCAACTGTCAAAATAAAACATACTGCTCTTCTAAGCAGCCAATGGGCCACGGTATTGGGAGCTAGAGTGAGGAGGCAGTGTAATAGTTAAGCTTGAAGCAGCCTATAATCACTAATGGGTAAAGTACAATCACAGTGTCAGATAACATCAAGCTGAAGACTGTCAGGGGACTATATCAATATCCTGCCTGGTGACTGGTGTACAGTACATTCATTGCAGATGCTTTGCCATCTTCTCGGAGTCTGTTCTACATCTATGTGGATAAAATATGTCATAGACAAGGACAGCCAGTCTAAACTATATGTGCAGAGTCCCCTTACATTTCGTGTGTGTGTGGTGTGTGTGTGTGTGTGTGTGTGTGTGTGTGTGTGTGTGTGTGTGTGTGTATATTAATAGTCTCCCAAAACACTTTCAAGCAATAGAGTTTTTCTTTGCTCCCTTGTAGTGGCTTTAGCAGTTATCCCCCTCAGTGGAGTGGCTATTCTAGGTGCTGTAATACTGGGACTTGAGATTAAGTAAATGGAAATGAGGTTTGAGTGAGAGGAGTCAGTTATAGAGGGTGAATGACAGGGAGAGCTAGGTGATGTTATTAGCGGCTTGAAGATGCAGGCTCCTATCCTCCTCTCATTTCTGTAGAGGGTGAAGGTGATGCTGAGGCTGAGATCCACAGTGCAGAGCTGGCTTCAGCTAGCTCTCTCTTCAAAGCATCTCCACAAATACCAGGACTGTGCTCTATTACAAATAAAACAGCTCATCCAAAGCTTTCAGCTAGTGCTTTATGTCTCCTAACTAGCCCCGGATTTGTCACATACTAATACCAGGACAGGCACATGTCCCCTTCTATATCATTTCTGGATTAGGTGTACTTTTATAAAAAGGTGCAGGAGGCTCAAGCTGACATGCATTTATTCATCTGAGTAGACTTTACAGCATCCTTTTACTTAGGTTTAAAAAAAGGTGAATAAAACAGGATATATGTGGGCTACAATAATACATTCCATGTATATACCTATTCAATGGTATCTATCTATCTATCTATCTATCTATCTATCTATCTATCTATCCTATCTTTTTGCAGTAATATTTTCTGTTAGATAAGCTATAGGTCAGTGGCATAACTTAGTGTAACGGGCGGGGCCCTCGTGCGAACATTAAATGGCTTGATGCCAGTCATTTTTGTTTACTTACTTCCAAAACTTTAACTCAGTTGGATGCAGCTAGACAACTAAAAACTGAAACAGCAGAAAAAAATGGTGCTTCCTTTATCTAAACGATGCCAAGTAAGCACAAATATCATAAATAAGGTGGATGAGCAACACTGATGGCGCCCCCTGATCTTCTGGGCCCCTGTGAGGTTGCACCCCCTCAAGTTACATCCCTGCTATATGCTTACAAACTGTAATAATACCTGTTTCAGTTACTTCTAACCTTGCTGCCCACACACACCCACACATCATATAATATAATATTATATATATATTTGTATTTTTGCAATTGACCTTCTTGTAATACAAATAATAGTGTAATGCCTATCCTGTCCCTTTACAAGTGTAGAACTTTAGGTTGCCACTATTTTCTTTTTAGTGCACAGTGGACCAGTAAAACTATGGAGTTATCCAAATTACAAAGTATTTTAGAGCCTTTTGGAGAGGTTTGAGAGATTTTAAACCATAACAAAATAAACCGTTTCACAAAATAGGTGTTGTTCTGGGTGCAGGGAGGCATCCTGATTGTGGATGCCCCCTGCGCAATAACGGCGACAAACAGGAGAAATGTTATTTTTCTACTTTTTTGAGTACCGGCAACCATGTGATCACAGCAGCCAATCACAGCACTGGATTTCTCTGGAGGAATGAGGAGAGAGGTAAGATTGCTCCTGTTTGTCGCTGTAAATGCACAGGGGTGGGGGGGGGGGGGGGGGACTGCAATTAGGATGTTGTTCTGGTTTAAGGGACTTTCCCACCAAACACTGCAGTAGTAGTTTCTACAGGTGGGACACATATTTTTTTCCAGTGTGGTAGATATTTTACTTCTCAAAAACAAAAGCTCTGAAAACTCAGCCTCTCCAATCTCCAATCGAATAGATGTTTTGGCTATTCCTTCATATCTCAAATGACTTGATTTGATTTGACCTTAGTTGTTTTTTCTTTCTTTTACATTATGATCATAATGCATAACTTGAAGTAATATTGTTGTCTAGACACTAGACACATTTCTGTAATAATACATTCATGAAATGTATGTATCTTTGCAGTTATGAGATCACTGGTTATTCAATTAATTGCTTATTAAGGAATCAGGCATTTTTATATACCTGTTAATAGATAGTATACGTTATCCTTTTCAGTGACATGCAAGGCGTGAAAGAGTAATATAAACTATCAATGAATATATAATGAGTTGCTTTGGATTATTTGCATAAAGCATAAAATAATTTTCTTTATAGAACATAAAGCAAAATGATGCTTTTTATAGTGTGTGTTAATAGTTTTTACTATGTCTGTTAGAATGTGGCAACTTCAATATTTACATGATCTTAGTTAAAAAGGCGAGAAAAAACTATTATAAAGAAGAAATAGTTTGAACCCATCAAAAATATGTCACTACATTGCCAGGAATGGCTGTGCAGCTGCCAGTGTCCCTATTAAGACAGTAGCTGGAAGAGGTGAAGTTAAAAGATGTGTTTTGTTCTGGGGATGCTGTAGAAAACAAACAGATTGAGCTGTGAGGAAGAAAGTGTTTTCTCAGTAGATTCCATCAGTTTTGTATGCATGGTATATCCATTTTTGGTTCACTAACCTCAGATTGGTGAAGGAATGGGGTTGAGGCTTTAGTCGGTTTTACAATGAAAATGAAGGTGTCTCTTTGTAATGCATATTACTGGACGCATTTAATGTAACTATTGTGAGTGGTGAATGTTGTGGTCTCCCCCACCCTTCCCCTTTTAACCTCTTCTGTATGAGCCATTCAATGTCGCACACTCAGTGCATGTCTCCAGTCCTGCTTTTAGAAGACAAGGAGGCTGATTTGGTGCCTAAACCCAGCTCCTGAATGGGTGTTCAACTTTGAGGGCCAAAGGGACAAAACTGAGGCCCAGGCTTCACAAGCGATTGCTTAAAAAAATCCCACACGCACAAAGAAGCAGCTGGCTTCTCTAATGAAACAGCTAAGACTACAGTCTAAGGGATAAATTTATGACAAGTCTATGCACTTGCATCTTGCTTTTCCCTAAGGCATATAGAAAACACATTTCAAAGGAAGAGGAAAAAAAGTCTAAACAAAATAGATAGAAAATGACTGAGGCATAGCATAGCTTTTATGGTATTAAAACATATTTTACATGCATATATGTATCACTTTAAATTGCCCACTTTCCAGGTGCTACTGTCACAGAATATTGATTCCCATAAGACAAATAAATGGAGGGATTTAACTTTAGTTTTAAAAGTTACTTTGAACGTATGCGTCCGCCTGCATGTCTAGTTGATGTCGTTTCACTCATACTTCTGTATTATGCTTATTTAGTTATATTATTTTTTTTCTAAATAAAAATTGAAACTTATTGCCTAGATATATGAAAATGTCTTTAAATCATGTTCAGAATAAGATTTATCCATGGGGGGGGGGGCATTCTGCATTGTCATTGTCAAGGATTTTGGAACTTTAATAGAAAGGTTTTCAGATGGCCTCTCATATATTTGAAAGTGCTTGATCAGATTATGTATTTGATGTGGCTTAATGAATATTTTGTTATGTTTATTTTTGGTTATGTCTGTTGTAGTAGCAGAGCTGTTGGGAAGGGATACACAGTTGGTAGCTGAGGGACAGTTAGATGAGAATTATTCCAGGACAGTGAAGGCATGGTGGGCTGAGAAAATAGAGCGAAGGTTACCCTGATTTATTGTTTGGCCTGACAGCTTTCCATATAATGTGAATCACCCCTGTGAGATGAGCAACAGGGGTGTGATAAACATCAGAGGGCCCAGCTGATCTGTAGTGAAGGGTGAGCCAGTATCTGAGTGATGGTAAAATGGCAAACAGTACTGCCTGAGAGAAGATAAAGAAAGCCAAATCTTCTACCCAGTACAGAAAAGCAGATAAGAGAGTAACACAGCTGACCACTCTAATGTACCAATCAGGAGAGGAAGGGTAACTAAAGAGGAATCCGAAAGTAAAACTAATTATGATTACTGTATATAGCTTACTCCAAATATAAAAAAAAATATTTTCTTGTTTTTTTTTTCTCCAATTGTAATGGTGTACTTTAAAGTTCCAATGCTGGGTTAGTAAGTAGTCTTAGTAGTTTTCAGACTTATTTAGTAGAGCAAATGTGCTATGTGTATGTTTAAGGTGATCATTGTATTTATTATTTATTTTTTCTATCTCTCACACCGAGGATATTTTAAATGGGAGATCTGATCAACAGCAGCACATGCGGCCTGTGTGCCTGGTTTTGCTGGTGCAGTGCTTACTGCTCCCATAAGATATAATGGCCATAACATTTTACCTGCTTGTCAGATTGTGTCAGTGGCATTGGAAACATAACAGCAGCACAAAAATATGTGCATTTACGTTTATTGTACGTTTTTTAAGCCATATGTTGAAAATTTAGCACCAATTGTGTTTGTCACATATGTAACATTAATAAAATTATCATATTTGCCCTGAAATTATTATTATTATCAAAAGTGAGTGTGTTGCTACTATCTATGCCACTTGCATAGATAGTAATAAATATGGTTTCGTAATAACGGTGCACCTAGGTGTAGCCTATGAATAGGCTGCTAGTTAGATTCACTACATCGCACTACGCTGGGTAACTTACAGCATATTGTGTTGCGTAAAAAAAGATCTGCACACCATGTTTACTATGGCAAGTAATTCTTTAGCCTGAGATGAAAGAAATCAAGGGCCACTTCAATTGCCTTCAGCAAATTTTTCTCTTGTTAGATTGGAAGATCCTTTACAGACTGAGACTATTGCATATGGGTTGGTGTCTGAAAGGGTCTTTAAAAGTAAGAACATAAAAGACTCATCTTTTCTCTATTGCAGCTGCTTTCTCCCAGTTCTCCCAGTTTCAGAAAATGGGTGCCCTACAGTTTGGGTGTGCCCAACTGTTCCTACACCTGTAAGAGCTTTGAGCACATTCAGCACCAATCACTGCAATAGGAGGAGTGTACCAGGCACTGCCCCACACCTGTTAGTTCTCCACACAGTGTGGGGGGGCTGTTTTTAGAAACTGGTAGGGATCTTAACGTCGGACTGTGAGAAAGCAGGTGCGGGGGAGGGGAGGTGAGTATCCTGTTTATTGTATTCTTGTCTTTACAGACCCTTTAAGAAGAGGTGCTACATATATATCTATATTTAATTTGGGCTATTGATTAGTAAATAAATTAGTTTGAAAATCAGTGAAAGCGTGTGACAGTTAAATAAAATAGCAACATTTTTCATTTTATTGTGTGTAGATTGAGGGAATGACCCCCCCCCACCCCCTCAAACTAAAAATCACCTAAATATCCAACATATGGTAAAAGAGAACAAAAGATAGAGCTAAAGAGAGAGAGAGAGAGAGAGAGAGAGCGAGAGAGAGAACTGAAGTCTGTATCATGACCTGAGAACTTTTGAGCACAGGGAAATGTCATCAGGAAATAATAAGGGTCTAGCCCAGGGGTTCCCAACCAGTTATACAAGTACCCCTGATAGTACCAGAGATTCTACTCGGCGGTACTCAGTGAGGCTGCAGGCTGTCCTGTACCCCAACCTGATCTGCTCCATCTCTCTTTCCCAAAGCCTGATTTGCTCCATAAATACAAAACTGCTCTAAAAGGCGATGTAACTATATTTATCTGCATTAATTTAAGCTCAGTACATTGCAAATGTTTGTTTTGTAAATTTTTTAACAAAGTTTTGTTGACCAACAAACCATACCTACCACTTATGTGGTACTGGACATAATTAGAAAATGGAAAGTGGAACTTTATGAAAAAAAGGTTGCCAACCCCTGGTCTAGTCAGAATCAAGTCAAGTATACTGTAGGTGGGACTTTATTTAGTTAAACAAAAAGAAAATAAATCATGTTACATTTTTATATATACATACATACTTACATGTCCATACATATATACATTTGCTATATATAAGTATATGCACATGTTGGTGGTTTAGGAGGCTGGAATTTGTTCCAAGTTTTATATCGTTTAATATTTTTTTTATTTATATAATGCAACATTTTTATTTTAGTCAATCAGATCAGCTCATGTTTTGGCCTTTGACAATTTAGTTTGACAAATTTGACCTAGACAAAAGTTTGGTGGCTGGACCAAGACCAGCCTTTGAGCAGGCATTAACTGTCTAGTGCTATCTTTATTCCACATGTAGTATCTACTAAGAAATATAACCTTGTGGCAGTTTTTCTTTATGAAGTGTGCATGATTGTTATGGAGATCGCAAGTAACCGTGTTTTTGAATATGGCTTCTAAGATGAACAAACAAAATGTGCATTGTTTATACTCAAAGTGTAGGGGCAGACATTCCGGTCGCTGATGCTCCCCGTACATACACCCATTGAAAACCCCATTTAAGCTTACATTTTCCTTGTTCCCCAAGCTACTGGAGGTGTCTGGACCACAGGGTACTTTAAATATGTGTTAGGACTTTTATACTATTTTTGTGATGACCCAAATAAAAACTCAGTAACACCAAGCTAGTTTATTCTGCTCACACCCAGTCCCAACTCAAATGCAAAGCAAAACACACCTGCACCTGCTGATTATTTTTTTTAAATACTGTTGAAACAGTACCCTATGGGGTAGTCATTAAAATGCTTTCAGGCCCCTCCACCCTAAATAATGAGTTCATCCAAACCTTCACTGCATGCAAGAGTCTCTCCAAATGAATACATCACAGGGCGTTGTTTAAATTCGTAAAGAAAAGGCGTTGGAGAGGCTCTCAAAACTTTATTCAATATGGAAGAGGCACTTAACATTTGGAGAGCCTCTCAAAAGCTTAAATCTGGTTTTGGTAAACTTACTTGGATGATAGGTGACAGGGGAGCCTTTCAAGCTATATGTCCTCCAGGTCTGAGGTCTGGGAAAAGGCTATGAAAGTACACCTTTCCTTTAAAGCTGACCAAAACCCACTGAACTTGTGAAATAAATTTAGACAAAACCCCTGCCGATACTCCCATTTTCGCTTTTTGTATCGTCCTTTTCTGTACCCCTCTGTAAGATGGCAGAGAATCAGTCATTGTATAGATGTGACAATGACATAATTGCCACACACAACAGTGGCAATGAATGGAGGAGGAGGAGCTTTACATCTAAAACAAGCAGGATTTGCTGGAATTAGAGTGAAGCAGTAGCAGTGAAAATTGCCAAAAGGTACTCTATATAGAGGGGGGGGGGAGCAATTTAGGGCATGCCAGTTAAAAATGTGGGTTTTGGTCCGCTTTAACTTAAACTCCAAAATCCGCAAAAAAATATATAATATAATCTCTCTACTTCCTTGCCCCTGGCCTTGTGCCTGGCCCATAGTGGTAGGTAGGTGCGAAAGGGACTTCCAGTTCTTGACAATGGTCATCACCTCAGTATGTTTCACAGAGAGAGAAAGAGAGAGAGGGGTGCAGTGTGTAGTTCGAAAGTGCTAACATCTCTGATACTGCATAGGTTTGGACCTTTTTTCTATATGGTGCTCTGTTTGATGTGTATCAGGAGGGACTAAGAGCCTTATTTAAGAACCATCAGTGGCACATTTTTGGCTTTGGCCATAGTGGCACTCAGCGTGAGATTTAAGAAAGAATAAAATGGCTGCAGCAATGCTGCAGCTGGCTGGCATCTTATTTAACACTAGTGCCACAAATGATGCAACGCTGGGCACTTTGGTTGAAGCAGGGCCAAATTAAACCTGGCGCTGTAGCTCAAGATCAAGAAAACCCCAAGGGGAAATGCAGCTCCAATCAGCCCACCATAAATAAATAAATAAACGGATGCCCCGATGCACCAAAAATGGGGCCGCTGCTCACACGGGGACCGACTGTCCCATTCCCAAACCAGGCGGGCAACGTGTTTCGGGGCACCCCTTTATCAAGCAGCCAGAACCCTCATTGGGTTTTACATAGAGCACAATGGGCAGAACTGGATTGTAGTATGTAATGCTTATAATTAATATTAAGAACATTTTTGTAGAGAAATTGCATTGGGACTTGCCAATAATTGAAACGCAGGACCTAGATGATCCAAAATGTTTTTTTGGGGATTTATTAAAATTTATTTTAATGGCTTATTTTGCATAACAATGTGTAATTTGGACACCAACAACTAAAATGCAACCTAAATGCACTGTAACGTTTGTCCTCTTTGTTTCCAGCAGTGATTTGTTGCAACTGTAATGAAAAAATGCTGACCAGTGGCAGAAAAATACAGCACCAAAGATTTCAAGGAAGAAAAAAAATCATAAATATATTTGGCGCGCCAGAAAAATGGCAGTACAAAGTGGCGCTCACTGGTGCTGGGATAATTGCTGACATAAGCCGGACAATACCTAAGTGCAACAATCAAAGTTGAGTAGCAGTGTTCCACGCAGTGGCTGCTAGTGTCAATGTAGTCCACAGTACAGCACCAGATAAGACGGGAATGCCATGCTCCGAAGCTGGCAATATAGGCACAAAATGATGCTAAAGGCACATATCATAAATAAGGCCCTAAGTTTACTAGGAGAACTTCAGTTCATACTATATAGATTAGCTTAAATATTTACCCTGATTAATATGTTTGATATGGAAACTTTTTTAATTTAACCACCAATTCTGACACATCTGACATGTTTTTTACAGGTTTTTAAACCTTGCAATGCATAGTTTATATTTACTATTTTCTTTTTTAATAAGGCGCCACTCCTAGCACATACACCTGACTTTTTCTGAAAGTCAAGCCTGTTACCTCCAATAGGGGCCTACATGATGCCTCAGACTCAAAAGCCTGAGCCATCCCGCTGACAGATGTGGCTTAATGACATGCCAGGATTGGGCTTATCATTTCTGGGGCCCCATGCAAAGTTGTGTTTGGGGGCCCTAACCATGGACAGCCTGCTCACGCACTGTGGAAGCGCAAGCAAACCCAGAGGGTTTCACACAAAATGGTATCCTGGCATTGTCCATCCATGGCATAAGGAATTGTCTGGATATTGCCCATATGTACAAAGTACAGCTATAACCCCGCCCCCTGCACTTTTTCCCTTTCTCCTCTCCTCAGAATGTGATGCTTCTTAGGCAAGATGGCGGCGCTTATATTCTAAAGTCCTGAACAGATTTGCAGCCCAGTGGGGGAAAGAATTTAAAGTAAGTGACCAAAAATGTAAATATTTTTATTAAATGATGCCGAAGGTCCAATTCAAATGGCACCCCTTACTTGCCACAGGCCGCCTGTCTGCCACTGTCATTATTTATTTTTAAAAACAAAAAGTTGCCACTGATCTGACCCAGCCACTGGGGGTAGGTGGTGGAGGAGGTGTTACTGGACATAACCTAAAAGTGTGGTTTGATACATTTTCTGGATGATTTTCTGCCCTTGCTCTAGTTTTGTAGCACCACTCCCTTTATCCTCTACCATTAAATGAAGGCAGTTGCCATTGAATTACTGCATCTGTATGACATGTTAGCTAGTCTTGTGTGGGGCCTAACCTGTCATCGTAGTCTTAAGAGACTACAAATTACATACTGAGGCAGATATGCTGCAGATGGGGCTCCCTGCTTATGGCACCTCCATGATTTATATTGGGTGCCCTTGTTATATCAGGAGAGCAATACATTTAAACGATAGTCTGTCTACATCTCAGCAGTTCTTGTAACACTCTGCATTAATAATAAAGCAGCCACCCTCAAAGTATTTTTGTTCTCTGATAGCATATGATGTTCTTTAAAAGTTAATCAGTTCATAAGAAAAGAGGAAATGGATAATGATATTCACATTGAGGAAAAAAACCTGCTTGAAAGAAATCACTGTAATGAAGAGAACATTTGTAGTAATTTGTTGATAATTATCAGAATCACCAAATATTCGCAGAGGCTTTAACATTACGTGTTGAAAGAAAAGGAAAACATATTATTTTAATAGTCTGATATGCAAACTATCGACCATTCAATTACAAGGCTTAATAATGCATACATGATGTGATCTTGTTATTTAGATGAGGAGGTCTACAATAATTCACTCTAAAAGACCGCGTGTGCTCTAACATCAAGTGAAATCCATTGCTGAGGACCAGGGGCCCCTGCCAAACTACAGTTAAGAGAATAAAAATTAATGGCTGAGAGTCTGAGCGTTAAATTAACATTAATTATATGACCTGCCTGCTGAAAAGATTAAATTTCTTACACCCTAATTAGATAACGTCTCCTCATACATCAAACAATTTTCATTTGCATTTACAGATTTCTATATTAAAATTCAGAGAGGGTGTTTTTTTGCTCTGTTTTCCTTGTGTTGTGAGCTCAGAGAACAACAGACATGTCTTGTTACAGCTCCAGGTTCCTGCGTGAATGGGGAGGTAATTCAGGCACTGCAGCCCTGCTGTCCTCTGTTTACACCACCCCTGGGTATACTCTGGGCAACTGCCATGTAGTCTAATGGCTACATTAAACATATGCAAACACTGTTTAGACAAAGGGAATTTATAAACAGGATTCTTTTATAGGAAAGAGCTGTGTACCTATTTGAATTCCCATAGAAAAGATCACATTGGCTCATTTTTGTTTTATGCCATCATCATGCACCTTCACATTGATCTTGATAAAGTAAGGCTTAGAGACCACATCCATAATTGTGATCAGCTAAAGCAGTACTTACAGCAGATTTGCTCATTTGTATTTAAGCCTTGGGTACAAAATTAACTATGTGCAGTAGTCCAAGGTGCAGTAGTGAGCTGTCAATTTAACTTTTAGGAAACTCATGATCACGAAGAAGACTTGTGGGGTCTTCCTGATCCTTCTATTTCAATTAACGTGGTCTTCACATTAGTGATCCATCTTTTATCTGTATCTCAAGAGCTGGTACAAAAGGAATCCCTTCTCTCCCAAAATAAATTTTATAACCTGCAATAAATTATAGCTAATTTTCTGGATAAACTTTAGCTGACAGCTAGATAGAAATTACTGAAGCAGCATTTATCTTTGCCTCATCTGTAACTGTAGTGTTTTCCCCAGAATAGTCTGCCCAAAAAGCTGGAACGCAACATCATTCCACATTAATACATCAATTAATTACAGTTAGATCTTGTAGATAGGCAGTATCCAGTACTGCAATCTTGTAGATAGGCAGTAGATGCTGTATATAGGCAGTATGCATATAGATAGGCAGTATATCGGCAGACATGGTTTGCCTATCCACAAAGCACAGATGTGTGATCAATAGAAAGTAGATGCCACAGTGGAGAGGGGCCCATGTAACACAGGCTGACAATGGACAGTTGGTTCACCCTGGCATGTCCGTTGCATTTCTATTTTTGGTGTAGTTATTTTTTCTTGCACAGCAAGTCAAATTTCTGTTGTTAAATAATCAGCTTGCATTGGCGTTCTAGGCTTATCCCAGTTGACCTGCCCATGTCAGTACCTGTTTGTGTACCTATTGGCCAATAAGCTCTTTTAATGGAGCTTATTATTTAGTGGATCTTAAAGGCTCTGGTTGTCGTGGCAGTGCCTTTAATTCTATTTCATGTTATTGAGGCTAGATGAACACATTAGTGTGAAAATCAAGGGTATTTTTTTACTTTTTTAAAAGAAGTAGCAGTTGGTAACATAATATAATATAATAGTAAAAACGGTTTCCTTTTTTGCCTTTCTTTTCAACATTTTTTCGTTATAAAACGAATGCTATTCCTGCCATTCTGCTCCATAAAAGTTCAGGCTTTAATGCCACCTATAACTGGCTGTGTTGACTAGGTTAGCAGAAGCTGCAGCACACACTGTAGCAGGCCAAAATCCTACTGGAGGGGGTGCTGGCCACCATAGATTGCTGTGACTTCCAATCTCTCGATGCATGAACATCAGTAAAATATCAGAGGTATGTATAACAGCTCTGCAACTCCAGGAATCCCAATGCCCCCTAACCTGTCACTTTCTTGCCTTCCTCTGTATTTTTTGTGCCATGCAGGACAAAGAGAGACAGCCCCCTTCCATGCACTTACTGTGCCGTTTCTTATGTCATTTAACCTCAGGGCCTCAATGGCAGGGTTAAATTGGGCCAAATAATTGCTAATGGTAGTCCTGGTCTATCCGATGAAAATATTTTTGTTTTCGGGATATTTTACCACATATGTATTTGATCTTCATTTCAGCAATATTAATAGATACAACATGTATAAAATCTATATGTCTATAATAAAACAAAACAGTGTACTATCAACATTACGTTTATGTAAAATAAACCTACATTTAAATTATGTGTTGGGAAAAATATAAAAAATATTCATATGTTACAATCAGGTGCGCCACAAAAAATTAGAACATTGTTAGAGAGGAAGGTTGAGAAACCTGGACATTTAGTTTGAAGCCTGTGTGGTATCATCATGCCTAGAATAAAAGAGCTCTTTGAGGTCTTCAGAAAAAGGATATATATCCCCCTGAGTCTGGGAAGGGATTTCAAACAAAGGGACATCATTAATTTTACTGTCCAGAAGATTATTTACAAGTGGAGAACATTTCAACAACTGCCAACTTCCCAAGTCAGGCTTTGTCAGCAAGGATTGTCCAAGAACAGAATGCTAGATTGTGAAAGAAGGACCCCAGAATTTCATAATATGACCTAAGGGTAGCTGTTCCAAATGAAAGAAAAAATGCTACTATTCCACTATTATGAAGAAGCTACACACATTAGGTTTTCAGATGCAGAAGCATGTGGGAGGAAACCTGTACAGTCAGCCAAGAACTGTACGGGAAAACGAAAGTTTGTTTGTTAAATAAAAAAATCACCCAAAAATAGCCCCCTCCCACCCTGTCTCCTTCTCCTGGTGCTGAGACAGGATGGGGAGGTTAACAAGAAAAAAAAAACCTTTACTTTGCCCTTAATTTAGTGTCCCTTGCCCGTTTCTGCTGCCGACACAAAGCGGCATCCCCTAGCTCCGTGTCTTTATCTCTCTCTGCAGCAGCTGAACAGATACAGGTGAGTGGCACTGTACTGCAGGCAGCGTAAGGGTTTTTTTCTTGGTAAACCCTCCTGTCCTGTGCCAGGAAAGGGTGTCAAGGTTTTAATAGACAAAGGCTTTTTGAGATTCTGTGTGTTGGGTGAGATAATATTTGGCCAACTGTGCCAGTCTGGGGGGATGTGGACCCCCCAGTGGAACTGGCCCTCAGGGGGCCACTGTCATGGTTAACTCACCTCACATTCGGTCCCGCGCTGTCTCCGGGCGGCCGGCCAGAGCGTCTCCCGTTCGGCGCCCGTGCCGAGTGGCTGCTCGGGCGGCTCTGGCTGGAGCGGCGCCAGGCGCGGCCGCCACCTCTGCTCTTGGGCACGGCCCTGACTCAGCAAAGCGTGCTCGCGCACACGTGTTCCTTATGTCCTCCGGCGGCGCCGCACACAGCGCGCCCACCGGAGGTTAAAATTAAAGGGCCGATGAGCCCAGGTGTTCTTGAAATTAAAGGGCCAATGAGCCCAGGGGGATTTGGGCTACACGCCCCTCTGGATGTTCTGGTCCAATCTGGACCGAGATCATAGTTGGCCCAATCACATACACACCCCTTCCCTCTCCTATCATGTCTGGATTCCTATTTAGGCGGTACCCCTGCAGTGATTCAGTGCCCGTGATAGCATTAAGCTGAGTGTGCCTTGGATTGAGTTTTGCCTGTTTAATATTGCTGCCGACCTTGCTTCGTTTGACCATTCTTGCTTGCCGCCTGGACCGACCCTGCCTGAACCCCGACTAAGCCTCTGCTTCCTCCTTTGTACTGCGAACCCGTGACCTCCTGGATTGACCTTGGCATGACCTCGACCCTTCTTTGCCTATCCCCTTGGTACTGCGATCTTATTGGACTGCCTTCCCGTGTATGACCCAGCCTGTCTATGTTGCCCTGTCGGGCCCTTGGTTCACCTGCCTTCACCCTCCAGTAAGCTCACATGCTTTGTGCTATCAAGTCCTGGGGGCAACCGTGTCCGGTGAGGAGTATAAAGCCGCCCGGCAAACGGGGGCTTGTTTAGAGGGGAAGCTAGCAGCGGAGATTGGGGGTTGTGAGCTTACTACGAAGGCGGGTGTCCCACGGGGCCTTACATTTCCATGGGCCCACACATAAATGGAAGAACTTGTGCAGCAAGTGCAGGCCATGGCTACTGCCATTAACCAACTGGCTCAACGGCGGTACAGGAAAATCGTCAACTGCCTGCAACACCAGCATCCCCACCTTCTGTTGAACTGAAGGTTCCTCTTCCCGAAAAGTTTGACGGGGATCGCGCAAGATTCTCCAATTTCAGAAACTCCTGTGAGCTATATTTTTGGCTACGCCCGAATTCCTCTTGGTCTGAAATCCAAAGAGTAGGCCTGGTCATTTCCTTGTTACAGGGGGATCCACAGACATGGGCCTTTGGGTTAGCACCCACCGATGAGGCCTTACAAACCGTTACAGACTTCTTCTTGGCCATGGAAGTCTTGTACGCCGATCCTGACAAGGATTCGACCGCTGACACTAAGCTACTCGGCGGAGGAATACAGCACAGAATTTCGCATTGGGCAATTGACTCTCGGTGGAATGACCCAGCGCTTACCAGTCAATATAGAGTTGGTCTTTCTGAAAGCATTAAGGATGTCTTAGTCAACTTCCCGCAGCCAAAGAATCTGGACGAATCCATGCAGATGGCTATTCGCATCGATAGGCGATTGCGGGAACGACGAATGGAGAAGGGCAAAACTTCCTCCTGGAATCCTCCCCGCTTAGAGTCCTCTTCCATGGTTGTCTCTCCTTCATCTTCTTCTGAAGAGCCCATGCAGATTGGGGCTACTCACCCAGAGAAATCCAGATGCCGTACTTTGGGTTTGTGCCTATACTGCGGTAACCCGGGTCATCTGGTCAATTCGTGTCCTAACAAATGACCACAGATGGGAAACTTCAGCGCCTAGACACTTCTGAGGGAGGGTGTCTAGGCGACCAGGTATTCTTTCCTCACCTTAATAAATTATTATTGCCAGCCATTTTGTCTTGGGAATCTTCTGGAAAGCCTGCCACTGCCTTCGTGGATAGTGGGGTGGCTGGCAACTTTCTGGATAGATCCTTATCTGTTGCTCTAGGCATTCCACTAATCCCCCTGGAGAATCCCCTTCAGATTCTAGCTATTAATAATAAGCCTATTACAGGGGGAACAGTCACCTACAAAACCCATTGTTAAGTTTGGTGGTGGGGTCCTCTCATTCTGAAAAGATTTAATTTTTTGTCTTGAATTTCCCTGATACTCCTATAATCCTGGGGTTCCCTTGGTTGAAGGCACATAATTCTACCTTCAATTGGGGAACTGGAGAATTGACTAAATGGAGTACTTATTGTATGAATCATTGTTTCAGTATCTCCCTTAGGACAACCCAGGTCTCGTTGGATTACCTGACCCTTATTTAGATTGGGCAGATGTTTTTTCTGAAAGATCGGCTGATTCACTTCCTCCTCATAGAGCTTACGATTGCCCCTTTGACCTTTTACCAGGTACTATGCCCCCTAGAGGGAACATTTATAATCTCACCCGGCTTGAGGAGCAGGCGATGAAAGATTATATCTCTGAGAATTTACAGAAGGGATTCATTCGGCCTTCCACTTCTCCTGCCGGAGCGGGTTTTTTCTTTGTCGAAAAGTAAGATGGTGGATTACGCCCGTGTATTGATTATAGGGGTCTGAACAAGATTACGGTGAAGAACCGATATCCTCTCCCCCTCATTGAAGATTTGTTCAATCAGGTTATTGGGGCACAGATATTCACGAAACTGGATTTAAGAGGAGCTTACAATTTAATCCGCATTCGGCAAGGGGACGAATGGAAGACTGCCTTCAATGTTAAGGATGGACATTATGAGTACCTTGTCATGCCGTTCGGGTTATGTAATGCTCCAGTAGTATTCCAGGATTTTGTCAACGACATTTTTCATGAATATCTGGGGCAATTCATGGTTATTTACTTAGATTATATTCTCATCTTCTCTCAATCTGTGTCGGAACACCGGCGACATGTGAAGGCGGTATTGCAAAAGTTGAGAGAGAACAAATTATATGCCAAACTATCCCAAGTGCCTTTTCGAGGTCTCCAAGTTCCCTTTCCTGGGTTACTTAGTGTCTAAGCAGGGGTTGGTTATGGATCTCTCCAAGGTCTCGGCCGTCGTGGAGTGGGAACAACCAAAAACCCTGAAAGCTCTTCAGAGATTCCTTGGGTTCACCAAATTTTATAGGCGATTCATCAAGGGTTTCTCATCCATTGTGGCTCCTCTGACTGATCTGACCTTGAAAGTGGCCTTTGTGGAGGGTTGGGCCCCCTTGGCAATTATGGCCTTTCAGACTTTAAAAGAAGCTTTCACTTCGGCCCCTATACTTCGGGGTAGGAGGTGTCCTCTCTCAATATTCCGGTCTCCCCGAGAGATTACACCCATGTGCCTATTTTTCGCAGAAGTTTAGCTCTGCAGAACAAAATTATGATGTGGGTAATCGAGAATTATTGGGCATAAAATTGGCTTTAGAAGAGTGGCGGCATTGGCTAGAGGGATCTTTGCACCCGATTACGGTATATACCGATCATAAAAACCTGAAAAATATCGAATCCGCCAAAAGGTTGAACTCCCGACAGGCCCGGGGGGCGCTTTTTTTCTCCTGCTTTGATTTCGTTATCACCTTCAAACCGGGAGTAAAAAACACCAAGGCGGATGCATTATCACGAAATTTTGGTGAATGTAAAAACAGATTTGATAAGAAAAAACCCATTTTGCCCTTGGGTTGTGTTGTTGGGATCCTGCTACCAGATTTATCACAGTCGTTAAATTCATTCCAGGCTGATGCACCACCGGGTAAACCCTCTGGGGTCCGATTTGTCCCACCACAACTACGCCTTTCTGTACTGCGGGAGTTCCATGATGCCAAGTCTTCAGGGCACCTAGGGTATCGCAAGACATTAGCCCTGGTCAAATGTCATGTGTGGTGGCCCACGATTAGGCGTGACGTTATCGCCTTCGTTGAGGCCTGTTCTGTTTGTGCCCGAAGTAAGGGGTGTCACAAAGCTCCAGCAGGGTTACTAATGTCCTTGGAGACTCCTGGGGAGCCTTGGTCCCATATTTCGATGGATTTCATTGTTGATTTTCTGCGGTCTCAGGGAAATACAGTAATTTTGGTCGTGGTCGATCGTTTTAGTAAAATGGCGCACTTCGTCCCTTTGACCAAACTCCCGTCGGCACCGGAGTTATCTCAATTGTTCATAAAACATGTATTTTGTATCCACGGTATACCTCAGAATATTGTCTCTGACCTTGTTTTGCGATTCTGGAGGGAATTTTGTACACGTCTGGGAATTAAAATCTCATTGTCTTCGGCATATCACCCGCAGTCTAATGGTCAGACAGAAAGGGTTAACCAGGTTCTGGAACAATATCTACAGTGCTTTATCTCTGATTGTCAGGAACAGTGGTCGGCGTTTCTTGAATTTGCTTACAATAATGCGCCCAGCGTATCTACGAAAATATCGCCGTTCTTTTGAAATTATGGTAAGTACCCCAAAGCATCTTCTCTCTCCGGCCCTTCTTCCAATTTGCCGGCATTGGAAGAATGGCTTCAGGAGAGAATGACCATTTGGTCTAAGGTGCAAGAAAACCTTAAGGGGGCTACTGAGAGACATAAGGTATTTGCTGACATCATAGGTCCCAGGAACCTCCTTTTCAGGTAGAAGATATGGTTTGGGTCTCTACTCGGAAAATTGCACTCCGTCAACCGTCGCCTAAATTGGGTTCATTGGACCCTTTCTGATCATTAGAAAATAAGTGATGTTACCTTTAACCCTTTAAGTGCCAGCCTACCTGGAGTTTTTGTTACGCTTTGTTGCCAGACCATTTTTCACTATTTTGCACTATGCATGTTCAACTGTGATTTTTGAAGGGATTTCCCAGGAAAATTATATATTGTTTTTTTCAGCAGAGTCTGGGCTTTAACATAAAATGTCTTGTTTGTCATTTGTCAAGTGTATTCTTAATATTTTGGGGTGAAATATGTGAAAAAAAATAAAAAAAATCTATTTTTTACAATTTGTAGTGTTTTTTTGTAATAAAAAATGTAAGTTTGTCAATAAAATCTTATTGCGTGTGAAATCCCAATTTCTCCCGGTTACAACGGTACCACATATGTATTGGTAGACACCCTTTCCTGCCCAGGAGACTCCCCCAAACTGAAACAGCACTTTAAGAGATTTTTAGATCAAATACAGCCATGCTAAGCGCTATGTGCACCTTGCAGTTTTTTAATAAAAACAACCCTTTACATTTGAAATACCCCCCACAAACTATATATTCTCTGGAAATACACACTTCAAGCTTTCTAGGCGTACCAGGCTTGTTGATGTTGCCACAGTTTTCTGAAAGTTCTCCCTCAATGTATTCTTTGGTTACACAGAGCTTCCCTAAAAAAGGATAAAAAAAGCAGGATCAAAGCCACATTTTCCTAAAAAAAGCTATATGCAAACAAGAAAAAACAAGTTAATCTGAAAAAGCAACATCCTCCGAACCGAACGATACCCAACATGCATAGCTACTGTCAAAAGAAGAGTTGCCAAACACCAAAAAGTAAAGCATATGCACAATGGTAATTTTGCTTGAAAATTTCAGCTCTGCAGACAAAGTGCATACCTTGCGCTTTTTCTACCAAAACAACCCTTACACATGATAAGCTTTCTAAGCGTATCCAGCATGTTGTAGTGGGCCCATCTTTCTGAAAGTAATCCCTCAAAGAATTCTTGGTCGCACAGGGTTCCCTTAAAAAATGTATAATAAAGCAGAATAAAAAATGATTTTTTCTAAAATATCAATATGCAAACAAGAAAAGACAAGCTAAATCTGAAAGCGCAAGGTCCCCCGAGCAGAACAATACCCAACATGCATAGGTACTATTAACCCTTCTAACTGCCAGCCTACTTGAGGTTTTGTCACCCTCTCTTGACAGGTAATTTTTAACCATTTTGCGCTTTGCTTAACTGTGATTTTTGCAGGTATTTCCAGGAAAATTATATATTTTATTTTTGCGGCAGTGTTTAGGCTTTAACATGAAATGTCTTTTGTATGTAATTTTTTTTACTGTTTTTTAAAATATTTTTGAGTAAATTAAACAAAACAAAATAAAAAAAATATTTTTTTAGAAAATTGTCTCCTTTATTTCTAATAAAACCTTTTTTTTTTTTTAAAGAAAACCATATTGCACGTGAAAGCCCCATTTCTCCCGATTACAATGGTACCACATATGTATCGGTAGCCCCCCGTTACTGTTCAGAAGACCCCCCCAAACTGAAAAGAACACTTTATAACATGTAAAAATAAAATACAACTACAATCCACACTATAAAGGGTTAAATCAAGAAAAAAATTGGCATGGGGTTCCCCTCCCAAGGGGGGGGGGGGGTAATCCCCATTTTTTTTTAATTGTAAGGGTTAAAAACCCTTAAAAATTCCCATAAAAATGACATGGGGTCCTCCCTACCCAGCATAACCAGCTCGGGGATCAGCTATGCAGAGCTTGTAGAACAGGGCGCAGGGGCCAGCTTTGGTACAAGTACAAGTACAAGTACAAGCCTGCACCACCTAAATCAGCCTGGGCCCTTCTGCCCCCCCCGGGCTTCGGGGAGGCAGGTAATAGGGGGGCCGGTGTTAATGGCAAGTCACCCGCTAGCCGCAGGTGACTTGACAGACCCCCAGCCATGTGAACTGGTATAGGGGTTTCATGGACTCCTTACAAGTTCACAATGGGTT
The DNA here is from genome assembly GCA_027917425.1 of Gastrophryne carolinensis. Classification (NCBI taxonomy): domain Eukaryota; kingdom Metazoa; phylum Chordata; class Amphibia; order Anura; family Microhylidae; genus Gastrophryne; species Gastrophryne carolinensis. The sequence goes on along the minus strand of CM051237.1, from coordinate 249,563,809 downwards.
AAAGTGGACCAACACCCAGGGCTGATCGGCCCGGCAATCTATAAGATTCCCAGACCGTTCTATTCCCTACCCCCGGGGCATCCAAAATCGGGATGCCCCTCTGTGTGAAACTCCCCGGAACACCCGCTACCACTTACCTGAATCCCGGTCCTACGGCGCATGCGCAGGCCGCATCCCCGCTATCCCTCTAGCAGGGCGCGTGCCCGCGCTGGCTATTTATGAATGGCCAGCGCGGGCACGCTCCCTGTTAGAGGGAAGTGGGGGATGCGGTCTCCAGCACGCTCAGAGTGGCTGAGCTTAGACGTCTCTTAGACATCCATAACTCAGCCACTCTGAGCACACTGATTGGATGAGCGGCCGCGCATGCACCATAGGATCGGGGTGAGATGAGTTATTGTGGGCGATCGGGGGGTTTCACAGAGCGGGGTATCCCTGATCAGGATGCCCCGGGGGAAAGTACCAATACCCAACATACCACACCACAAAATGCTGGAAGCATTTTATACCTGCTGTGTAACAGGACATAAGCGATTAATTTAAAAAAACATTTACTTAGGGTCCCCCTCCCGGGGGGGGGGACCCCATTTTTCTTTGGAATTTTAATGGTTGAAAACCCTTAAAAATCCCCCCAAAAAATGACGTAGGGTCCTCCCTACCCAGCATTACCGGCCCGGGCCAGCTATGGGGGCTTGTAGAAGGGGGGCGCAGGGGCCAGCGTCGGTGGCCCCTGGCCCTGCAGGCTACTAGCCCACATAGCCACTAAGTGGTCCGGGCCCTTCTGCCCCCCCTGGCCGTTGGGGAGGCAGGTAATGGGGGGCTGGGGGTTAATGGCAAGTCACCCGCTAGCCGCAGATGACTTGCCAGACCCAGAGCCTTGTGAACTGGTATAAGGGGTGTCATGGACCCCTTACCAGCTCACAAAGTGTTAACTGTTCAAAAAAAAACACAGACACAAAAGTATTTTGACAAAAGGCTTGTCCCTCGCCGCTCTGATGACAGATGCCGGTGATCGGCATCCAGAGAAGGGGGAGGCAGGAGATCAGAGGATCTCCTGCCACCTCCTTCCCCGGGCACCGATTACCGGCATCTGACAGGTGAGAGAGCTGAAGCCGATGATCGGGGCCGGGATGACATCATTAGCCCGGCCCCAAAGGGGCGGGGCTTAGTGGCAAGATGGCGGCCGCCGTCGGAGGACCAGAGGGGAGAGAGCCTCCCGTGCTCTCTCCTGAAGATCGGTAAGTCCTGGGGGGGATCGGAGGCCCTCCAGGTGAAGAGGAGGGACAGCGGGTGCCAGCGCACACGGAGGTAAGTGAATGTCATTTTTATTTATTTATTTTTTTACAGTTAGCAGCTGCTGCTGTCGAAGTGGGGGGGGGGGCCTATTCCGGGGGCTCTCCTGGAGCCATCCGAGCCCCCACGGGGGATCGGATGACACCAAATTAAAGAGGAGACCAGGTTGGATCCAACGAGAGGTCAGGTGAGTATTTTTTTATTTTTTTTGCCCGCTAGCAGGGGTAAATGCCAGGAACGTGAATGATGACAGATGCCGGTGATCGGCATCCAGAGAAGGGGGAGGCAGGAGATCAGAGGATCTCCTGCCACCTCTTTCCCCGGGCACCGATCACAGGCATCTGACAGCTGAGAGAGCTGAAGCCGGTGATCGGGGCCGGGATGACATCATTCGCCCCACCCCCAAAGGGGTGGGGCTTAGCGGCAAGATGGCGGCCGCTGTCGGAGGAGCAGAGGGGAGAGAGCCTCCCGTGCTCTCTCCTGAAGATCGGTAAGTCCTGGGGGGATCGGAGGCCCCCCAGGTGAAGAGGAGGGACAGCAGGAGCCAGCGCACATGGAGGTAAGTGAATGTCATTTATTTATTTATTTATTTATTTATTTATTTTTTACAGTTAGCAGCTGCTGCTGCTGAAGTTGTGGGGGGCGGCCTATTCCAGGGGCTCTCCTGGAGCCATCCGAGCCCCCACGGGGGATCGGATGACACCAAATTAAAGAGGAGACCCAGCCGGATCCAACGAGGGGTCAGGTGAGTATTTTTTTTTTTTTGCCCGCTAGCAGGGGTAAATGCCAGGCACGTGAATGTTACATGGCTGGCACTTAAGTGGAGGAGAAGCAACCACGTAAATTTTACGTGGCTAGCATTTAAAGGGTTAAGGTTGAACTTCCACCCTCTATGAAAATCCCTAACGCGTTTCATGTTTCTTTATTAAAATCTGCCAGAAATGTATTGCTTTCATCACCCTCCACCCGTCATCGTGGAAAATGAACCCGAATACGAATATTACATAACTCTTTACAGTACTTGATTGAATGGAAGTGACTCGCGCGCAAGCACGTCTTCCTTGTGTCCTCCGGCGGTGCTGCACACAGCGCGCCCACTGGAGGTGTTCTTGAAATGAAAGGGCCAGTGAGCCCAGGTGGTTTTGGGCTATACGCCCCTCTGGTTGTTCTGGTCCAATCTGGACCGAGATCATAGTTGGCCCAATCACATACACACCCCTTCCCTCTCCAATCATGTCTGGATTCCTATTTAGGCGGTACCCCTGAAGTGATTCAGTGCCCGTGATAGCGTTAAGCTGAGTGTGCCTTGGATTGAGTTTTGCCTTTGTTAATATTGTTGCCGACCTTGCTTTGTTTGGCCATTCTTGCTTGCCGCCTGGACCGACCCTGCCTGAACCCCGACTACGCCTCTGCCTTCTCCTTTGTATTGTGAACCCGTGACCTCCTTGATTGACCTTGGCCTGACCTCGACCCTTCTTTCCCTATCCCCTTGGTACTGCGATCTTATTGGACTGCCTTCCCGTGTATGACCCAGCCTGTCTACCTTGCCCTGTCAGGCCCTTGGTTCACCTGCCTTCACCCTCCAGTAAGCTCACCTCCTTTGTGCTATCAAGTCCTGGGGGCAACCATGTCCAGTGAGGCGTATAAAGCGTCCCAACAAACGAGGGCTTGTCTATAGGTGAAGTTAGCGGCGGAGCCACGGGGCCTTGCAGCCACCCTACAGCCAAATGAAAATATTACTGGCTTACAGTTTTCTAGGGCTCATGCAGACATTATGCCTAACTGTTTTTAACATGTGATTAATTATGAGTGGAAAAGGTGTGCTATTCTGCAATAGAACAACATTACCTTCTACACATATCATAGAAAAATGGACAGCATAATATGTTAAACTTGAACCGGGCCTACAGCCTGGCACAGTTGGAAAAGAAAACTCCTTTGCCCCATCTGCATGCATGATACTGAATCACTGTCAGCACTTGCTCCTGCTCCCACTCAAAGCTAAAACACTGACTCACAGATTTACTAGGGGTAGCAGGTGTTTTGGTGTTTTCTTTTCCAGATTCCCAGCCGTGCTGCTGCCTGGATTTATTTGACATAACTGACAATGCACAGTAACAGTAACCCAGCAGTACTTCCTTTTTGCGGGCCCTTCGGCTCCAGGAGACACCATTTTGTTTTTAGAATTGACCACAGCATCTGAATTGTCCTGGTAAGGGATGCATATGAGCACTGTTTTTTTAAGGGTGCATCCCTTACATCCATGTAAGACGCATGTTCCAGAAGGTAAAAATATACAAGAGCCTATTGTAAAATTTAAATAATAAATATAATACAAACTATCAGCAAAAGTTAAGAGCTTTTAAAGTCTGGTTAGGAGGAATATAGGGGTGTTGTTTGGGGTATTTCTTGTCAAAGGGATATACTAATTATTAGAGCTAACCTCCATTTCATGGATGTCCCTCTATTAGAGATGTCACACTACGGTATACCCGCAATTACAATTACCAATAAAGAAAATACCAGCACCACCAGGCCAGTGGCCAGAAAAGTAATAAAAACATACCAGCCAGGTGGCAACCCTATGCCATTCCACCTCCACAGAAAGGAATTCCTTATAGAATCAATACATTATGCTTGGGGGCTGCAGCGACTGTTAGATTGTTGACAGATATTGTTTTACTAGAGAGATTAGCAGAACTGCATGGTGAGAAAACAAAAAGGTCTAATGTCCATGGTCCATGTTCAGTTTAACAGAGTGAGGCATACATTAAGAGAAAGCTGTTAATCAATCTGAAATGCAAGATAGAAGGAAAGAGACATGTGGACCTGAGAGGTGTCAAGCCCAGTGGGACACAGCCTTCATGGTGAGTCCACAACCCCCAATCTCCGCAGCTAGCTTCACCATTTGCAGGGAAGCTTTAAACACCTCAACAGACACGGTTGCCCCAGGACTTAATAGCACAAAGGTTGTGACAGGGGTGAAGGCAGATAAACCAGAGGCAAGACTGGGTGATGTCAGGTAACCAGAGTCATACACAGGTTATCAATCCTCATGATACGCTGCACCAAGGGAGAATGGTCAAATGTCAGGCCGAGGGTCAAGCTGGGAGGTCAGAGGGTAGGCAGTAGAAGGTATGAGACAGGTATGTAGTCGGAGTTCAGTCAGACGTCGGTCCAGACAGTGGTCACAGGGTGGTCAGGCAACCTAGGTTGGCAACGATAAGCAATCAGGAAGTTACAAGAACTATAGCACCCAGCAGCATGCTTTCACGGACTATGACAGAATGGCAGGGAATAGCTTTATCGGGCTGGAATGCTGGGGATTGGCTGGAGTGCTTTTTGGGCTCATTGACCCCTGAACAACTAAGCTCCGGTGGGCGCACTCTCTACAGTGCCACCAGAGGGCACAACTAAATTATAATCGAGTGTGCGTTAGAGAACTATCAGAGGAGTAGGGGGTGTGGCAGAGGAAGGAGGGAGCTGAGGTGCTCAGCAACGTTCGAGCCGGTACTGCCCAAGCCAGCGCTCGCTGTTGATGCAGCTGCCAGGGCAACGGGGATCCCGGCAAGCAGCCCGAGCCCACACCGACCACAGAAGCCGCTGGACTGGGCGGAAGGTGAGTACTTTGTGACAAGAGTTATATTTGAGTATCTTCAGCATAAAAGTGGTGTCAGTGGGATACACTGGCAGCCCTATTTAATAAAAAATGTTGCAGGCTTAAGATGAGCATCTCTTGCAAGATGCTCTCTGCGTCCACACCGCAATGCCTGATGGGCGCTGCACAGGTCTTGTATAAGCCTGTGTGCTAGCAACCACTAGCACTGTCTGGAAGAGCAAGAATTGCAGTAGATTTATTACTGCAAACACACAGCGCTGTAAAACAGGGGAGAACATCTACCATTTTTTGTTTTGTTGGGGGGTGGCTGCACATTTTCATTTTCACTGCGGAAACACCAGGAATATCATTGGGGACACTTGAATGACATGACACAGGTTTAGCATGGCCCAAATTGCAAGGTTACAGCGCAACCCAAAAGTGCAAAGAATGCATACAAAAACAACATCAAACAGCCCAGGAATCCTGCAGCACATGCACCAGCCCCCCAGAAAGGGGCCAAATTATAACCAACCCAGTCCAATGAAATCTATGGGATAAGGCCACACAGTGCATCATGATGTGTGCCTGGTCTTATGTGGCACTGTAGGGAACATAGTGCCGGAACTCATATACTCGCCGGCACTGTTTATAGATGTTTATAGATTTTGACCGTCATAAATACACCTTTTGCACTGGGACCTGACAATCATCACTACACTACACTACATGGAATTAGCGCTTCTTGAATAAACCCCTAAATGTGTGAGCAAAGGTGAGGTCAGTCCTGAGTCTTGAATTCCTAGGAAGGTCAGTATTCGTGTTGGAATGGCACAGTATCAAAAGAGGATAAATTGAGACAAAGGGGCACTTAGTAGATCTTTGGTAAAGGCAGTTTTGGCCAAATTATTAGATCAGGATTCCAGAAAGCAGGTGATCTACTAAGGAATTGGTAGAGAAAGAGTTAATAGCATTGATCCAGCACGAAAGAAAAAGCTCTCGTATTCTCGTTGATTCAGGGGACACATGCAAGACAATCTTGCATGTGTGAAAGCAGTTGAGAGAGCCATTCAAGATCCCCCACACTGTGCTCCGTATAAGCGAGAAATGACAGCCTGCTGTGGCCGGTGGCATCCGTATTTACAAAGGAAAAAATGAATAGTGCCATATAGTGTCCCATGTATTGGCAGCAGCGGGGATTATCTGAGCGCTGGCACTGTTATCCCAACAATGCTCATTCTCCCATAGGCATCAATTAGGCTTTCTAGTTATCACATATTTGGTCACTTTTTGTGCTCATGCATTTAAGATAATTCCATGGCATTGTCACTGTGCTGCCATCCTTTTAAAAAATGCCTTTTTTCCATTGCACCTGGCACTGTATGCCCGAGTGTCCTGTTTTGGAGTGCCAGTGCAGGCGCTGTGATTTTTTATGTTAAATACAATGGTTTCAGATGCTCACTTTCTTCCTCCCTAGTGCTACCTGTTTCTGTCTCCATAGGACAAAAAAGTGCCACAAACATAGCCTTCACAACAGAGCGCCTGCTGCCTGAGGCTGCAGTTGCGGATGTGACGATGAGAACATCTCTAGAGAGACGCTCAAGTGGCGCTAATAATAAATTGGGCTCTATTTGTTCTCCATACTGATTTGTTGAAATGTAATATTGTTTTATGTATTTTAGTATTTATGCCTAACATGTTTGTTATGACTTGACTCTAATACCTTTGTAATCATGTTTATTTTACCCTTTTGCCATTAAATAAATATTTATTTAGTAGATTATAGTATTTTTTTTTTTTTATCCTAAAATGAGATTATTCAAATAATTAAAATATATTTTCTATTAATAATATTAAATACATTAAAAAGTAAAAGCCATGGTAAAATCAGAAACATTAAAAATTAAAAAATAAAACCCACTAGAATCACCAACTGGTGACTGGTGAGGACAGAGTGCTTGGGTTATGACTGCATGTTTGAATAGTGAAAATATGGTGCTTCATAAGAGGGAAAGATTTTAAAGAGCAGAACTGTATGGTGCAACATAAATTAAGTAACTACATTTTGAGCCACAGTTGCCAGTTTGTGTGACAAATGTGGCTGTAGTTCAGGTTAGCGTATAATTCTTTTTTCAATGGCATTTTTTAAAGTTGGCATTATTATGTGACAAAATGATGTCTTCAATGCGCTAAGCTTCTCTGTTATTTTTTAAATTTGTTTGCAACTCTGTGTTATAAAAGAAAACTGTTTTCCATAGCAACAATGTGTTTACCTTTGCTATGTACACCAAAGTGGTGAATTCAAGTACGTATCATAGACTTCCTCACTTGCTAATCATTTTGTGTTCCAGTAACGATGGAGTAATGGCTGGGTTCTCAGCTGGATAGGTAATCAGGCTGCTTAAACTTATACAAACCTACCAAAGAGTTCACCTGTTACATTAGAAGAATTGTGCGACTTGTTGTCCATGTTTTTTATTTTTAACTCAAAGCCATGAAAACCATGTCCACTGTAGCAAAAACAGAGTCAATTGAATATGAGAATCATGGAAACAGCGTGTTGCTGGCAGGCTGATTCATCACTAACGCCAGGTAGCGACAGAAGAGCGCCTGTAGCAGGCATTTTCAGAGTGCCAGCTAGTAGTCGCAGTGCTCGGCCGTGAGTCGCTACTTTATAGCGACTCAGTCGCTGTTCAGTAATGGTGAATACATTGTGACGAGTCGCTATTTGACCAGTACAGCGCTGTATGGGAGCGCATGGTAGCGACTGCTCATAGCGACCGACTCACAACATATTCAAGAAAAAAAAAAGCCTCACACAACTCTGGCGCAGAAAAATGCTTATCTGAAGCCCAGAGTGCAGGAGGCGGTGTATTTAAAGTCTGTTTTTCAGTATCTATCAACAGCATCTATCAACTAGTAACAAAGCGAAAAACATATGGAATTACATTGTAGCAACATTGTAACATTAACACTTTAATGCCAGACCTGTAACGTAATTTCTGAGGAAATATATAAAAAATGAAAAATTTGTGAAAAAAATGCTTTTTCAATGCCAGAAGAGGTCACAGAATTTCGATTGTGATTTTTTGAAAAAAAATACCCCGTTTAAAGAGAAGAAAAGGTTTGTCCATTGAAATGTATGGGAGAGCGACAGGTAGCGAGAGGTCATACCTGGCGCTGTGCAAGGCTGAACACAGGCGCTGTTCGCTGAGGCTGTGAAAATGATCTAAATTGTGGTCAGAGAGGGGCAGCGAAGAAGAAGTGAATTTAGAGAACAGGAGGTTGAGAGTATGGCCAGAGTAGAAGTTTGAGGCCAGAATAAGAGGTAAGTGTACAATTCATCAAATCTCAGCCACAGAAGCTTGGAACTCTGTTAAAGTCATCGCTAGTTCTGTTCTCTGTCCATGTCTCTAATGACTGATATTCAGTGACATGAACATTTCTGCTATATATCCTTTGATGTGTAGTTTTCTAGCACATTTTCATTGACTTTTCATAGCATGTTCTTTTGTCCTAATGTTGTAGGTTATGTCATGATATGACTCACTAGAAGCTGGTACATCCATATGTACTGTTTTTAACCAACTTTTAAAAAACCGTGATTAATCATGAATTGCCTCAATTTAACACACATTTATTTGTAATAAAATGATCTGTTATTTTTACTTAAAAAAGTTTTTCAAGTCAAGTTAGTTTTTCAAGTCAGCGACCCTTTAAACGCCAGCCACGTAAAATTTACGTGGCTGCCTCCCCTGCAGTTAACCGCCAGCCACGTAAATTTTACGTGCCTGACTTTCCCCACTAATAGCATAAAAAGTAAAAAAAAAAAGTCACTTACCTGACCCCTTGTTTGATTCGGCCGGGTCTCCTCTTTAAGATGGTGGGCTCCGATCGTCCGTTGGACCTCCTCCGGCTGCAAGGGAGGGCCTGGAATAGGGTGCCCCCCCCCGTTTCAGCTGCCACTGGCTTTCCTGTAAAAAATAAAAATGACATTTACTTACCTGCATGTGCGCTGGCTCCCGCTGACCCTCCTCGTCACCTGGGGGGCCTCCGATCCCCCCCCAGGACTTACCGATCTTCAGGAGAGAGCCCGGGAGGCTCTTTCCCCTTTCCTCCTCGATGGCGGCCGCCATCTTGCCGCTAAGGGGGGGGGAGGGGCTAATGACGTCATTCCGGCCCCGATCACCGGCTTCAGCGCTCTCAGCTGTCAGATGCCGGTGATCGGTGCCCGGGGAAGGAGTGGGCAGGAGATCCTCTGATCTCCTGCCTCCCCCTTCTCTGGATGCCGATCACCGGCATCTGTCAGCACAGCGGTGAGGGACAAGAGCTTACAATCAGAGGTAAGTACAGTAAAGAGGGATAGTGGGGATGCGGCCCATGCATGTGCCGTAGGACCGGGATTCAAGTAAGTGGTAGCGGGTGTTCCGGGGGGGTTTCACACAGAGGGGCATCCCGATTTTGGATGCCCCATGGGAAGGGAATAGAATGGTCCAGTATTCTTATAGATTTCCGGGCCGATCAGCCCTGGGTGTTGGTCCACTTTAACCCATTGTGAACTTGTAAGGAGTCCAGGAAACCCCTACACCAGTTCACAAGGCTCGGGGCTGTCAAGTCACCTGCGGCTAGCGGGTGACTTGCCATTAACCCCGGCCCCCCATTACCTGCCTCCCCGAAGCCCAGGGGGGGCAGAAGGGCCCGGGCTAATTTAGGTGGTACGGGCTTGTACTTGGCAGGGCAGGGGGCCACCAAAGCTGGCCCTGCGCCCTGTTCTACAAGCCCTGCATAGCTGATCCCCGGGCTGGTTATGCTGGGTAGGGGGGACCCCATGTCATTTTTTTATGGGAATTTTTAAGGGTTTTTAACCTTAAAAATTAAAAAAAAAATGGGGGTTACCTCCCCCCAGGGAAGGGGAACCCCACGCCAATTTTTTTCTTGATTTAAACCTTTATAATGTGGATTGTAGTTGTATTTTATTTTTACATGTTATAAAGTGTTCTTTTCAGTTCTTCGGAACAGTAACGGGGGGATACCGATACATATGTGGTACTGTTGTAATCGGTAGAAATGGGGCTTTCACATGCAATATGGTTTTCTTTAATAAAACAAATGTTTTATTTGAAATAAAGGACACAATTTTCTAAAAAATATATTTTTTATTTTGTTATTAATTATTTTTTTTTAATTATTTTTCATTTACTCAAAAATATTTAAAAAAACAGTAAAAAAATTACAAACTAATTATTTCATGTTAAAGCCTAAACTCTGCCGCAAAAATAAAATATATGATTTTCCTGGAAATTCTTGCAAAAATCACAGTTAAGCATAGCGCAAAATGGTGAAAAATGACCTGTCAAGAGAGGGTGAAAAAGCCTCAAGTAGGCTGGCAGCAAAAAGGGTTAGTAGTACCTATGCGTGTCGGGTATCGGTCTGCTCGGGGGATTTTGCGCTTTCAGATTTAGCTTGTTTTTTCTTGTTTGCATATTGATATTTTAGGAAAACTCATTTTTTATTCTGCTTTATTATACATTTTTTAAGGAAACCCTGTGCGACCAAAGAATTCTTTGAGGGATTACTTCCAGAAAGATGGGCCCACTACAACATGCTGGGTATGCTTAGAAAGCTTATCATGTGTACCTTTAGGGAATGTATGGTTTGTGGCGGGTATTCCAAATGTAAAGGGTTGTTTTGGTAGAAAAAGCGCAAGGTGCCACTTTGTCTGCAGAGCTGAAATTTTCAAGCAAAATTACCGTTGTGCACAAGCTTTACTTTGGGGTGTTTGGCAACTCTTCCCTTGACAGTAGCTATGCATGTTGGGTATCGTTTTGTTCGGGGGATGTTGCTTTTTTAGATTAACTTGTTTTTTCTTGTTTGTATCTAGTTTTCTTTAGAAAAATGTGGCTTTGATTCTGCTTTTTTATCTTTTTTTAGGGGAGCTCTGTGTAACCAAAGAATATATTGAGGGAGAACTTCCAGAAAACTGTGGCAACATCAACATGCCTGATATGCCTAAAAAGCTTGAGGTGTGTATTTCAAGAGAATATATAGTTTGTTGGGGGTATTTCAAATGTAAAGGGTTGTTTTTATTGAAAAACTGCAAGGTGCGCATAGCGCATAGCATAGCTGTATTTGATCTGAAAATCTCTTAAAGCGCTGTTTCAGTTTGGGGGAGTCTCCTGGGCAGGAAAGGGCATCTACCAATACAGTATGTGGTACCGTTGTAATCGGGGGAAATTGGGATTTCACACGCAGTAAGATTTTATTGACAAACTTACATTTTTTATTACAAAAAAACACTACAAATTGTAAAAAATAGATTTTTTTTATTTTTTTGCACATATCTCACCCCAAAATATTAAGAATACACTTAAAAAATGACAAACAAGACATTTCATGTTAAATCCCAGACTCTGCTGAAAAAAACAATATATAATTTTTCTGGGAAATCCCTGGAAATCCCTTCAAAAATCACAGTTGAACATGCATAGTGCAAAATAGTGAAAAATGGTCTGGCAACAAAGCGTAACAAAAACTCCAGGTAGGCTGGCGGATAAAGGGTTAAATAAATAAAGCTTGATTCAGAGCCTCATCAGGAAGTTGCACATGTCTGATTCGTCTGATTCACAGCTGCGCCCTGAGATTTTCCCGGCCAGGTATAAACAATCGTAAGTGCTTCGCGTATGCATATGGTTTAGCCGAACAATTACGGTTTTGGCCTGCAAACTTACCTGTACCTATTTTTAGCTGTATGTTGCTGCAGAGTCGATTAGTCTTGGTGTTCCTTGGCCATCTCTCTGGCATAGGCGGACATGTTTTTTTATTCTTTTGTGTGCCTCCCTGCAGTGTGACAAACCTTCTCCCTGTTGGTTTCTTGAGGGGCATCCCATGTAGTGCGCATGGCTGCACTGACACTCACCTTCTTCATCCTGTTTTTCACATTTCCTTACGTGGCATCCCATGTAGTGTTCCTGGCTGTATTGTGACTTACCTTTTCCCTGTCGGTTCCTTGCATGGCATCCAATGTAGTGTTCATGGCTGTATTCTGACTTACCTTCTCTCTTTTGGTTCCTTGCAGGCCATCCAATGTAGTGTTCATGGCTGTATTCTGTCTTACATTCTCCCAGTGGGTTCCTGGCTGGGAATCCCATGCTGTCCCCACACTGTCACTCACCTTCTTCTTCTGGGCCCTTACCTTGTTTTACACTCTTTTCTGACACATTTCCCCATCCCAGCTTCATCTGCTGCACCCTTAAGCATGTTGGGATAATAAAGGACACCACACAGCATATTTGTATATAAAACCAGATATTTTTAAAATCTAAACACATTTTAACTTTTTAATATTTAAAATATCTAACAAAAAATATTTTGTTAAAAATAAATGAAATATAATAAAATATTTTGAGGTCAATTTGTGGGCCCCTCGAGACGTGGACACCTGTGTCATCTCCATGGCACCTGTAAGGAAATGCATGTCAACCCATGTATGCCAGTTCTCCCTGGCCAGTGCCCCCTAAATGCTTAACACTTACAGCAATACTGGATGTTGGCTTTTTATGGGGCTACCCTCTGCCTGGGCACTGTCCCTTCGCCTGGACATGGAACATGAAAGAGATGTTATAACTGGGCACATGTGTGATGTGTGTTCTGCTCATGTAGTGATCAGCTTACATTTCTTAGTCCTGTGAGGGTCCGGCCTCGGGTGGCCCCATAACCACGTACTCCCCTGGTTCAGAGTCTGTATGGAAAGAAAAGCACAAAACACCAGCAGTTAGAAGACATGTCATTAGGAGTTTTTTTCCTTGATCTGTATGCTGTTTGTTGTTGTCCTCTAGTGCTGGGTCTGACTCGAAGCCCAACACCTGGGCCTCTTCCTCTTCAGCTGGCTCCAGTGGTGGTTGGGGGGGGGGGGCTGAAGAGGAGGATGAGGATGTTGGCAGGGGTGGAGGTCGATGCCTTACACACACACCCTGGATTGCTTGCCTCACTGGTCAGACCCCTCTTCTCCTGGTGGGCTTAATTCTCAGCCAGAACTCCCCAGCTAGATGAAAAGCACAATTCAGTCACACAGTTTTGCTTGAGTGGTCAACTTCTCTATGGAGCATCCACTTATCTGGGGAGTGCTGGCTGATGAACCCGGAGCCATGTTCTTCTTTTGAGGTCCGAGCAGTGCAGAATTAGTTGGCTGTGGGTGTAAGATGCTGGTCCCTGGCCATTGAGAGGCTCTGCCATCTCCAATGCCAATGTCCTCTTGGCTTGGGTGTTGGGTTTGAAGTCATACCTGTCAATAATAAAAGTCTAAAAAAAAAAGATAATCCATATGTTAGTTTGCTGTATGTCATTTATTTTCCTAGTTTAGGTCCATATGCACACTAATCTTCCCCTTTAAATTCCTGTGTCTCACATCTCCCCCCTGTGCAGCAGGCCAATGCATGTATTGCCCTAACCCTTTGGGCTCGCCAGTATGTGCATATGCACCACTGAGTTGGTTCATGATGTTACTTCTAACCAGCATGTGGGCAAGGGTGTTATATGAGACAGTGGCTGAAGGGTATGCCGTATGGCATGTTCACTTTGGCACATGTGGGGTGGCACACGAGTTGGCCTGCTTCACGTCTGGCCTTTCAACAGGCAGCCAGGCTGTTTGTCTTGGTACATCATGCCTTCGCCATTACTGTGTGGCCATGCACCTTGGTTTGCATGCCTGCGCTAGGCTGGCCACTCTGTCATCTGTCCACTCCTTTGCCTGCTTGTGAAGTGTTGGCAAAACATGGCATAGCATAGCATATCACAGGAACTTACCATCATGATGTATTCCTGCTCTTCATCGGTGAACAGTGTGGGTGCTATGTTGTTCACGTCTCTTCCTTGGAGAGTCTGCGTGATGCACCCCTGCGCCTATGCGCCCCAGTGGATCCCGGAAGTGTGGCCGGCTGCAGTGACACCCAGGGCTCTCAGAGCTCCTTGCACAGCCCACACCCTTCCACCCACTGGTTGGACCACCAGAGCCCAGCGCAAACCCCAGTGTGGGCACCAGTGTGAAGCCTACTATGGAGACACAGTGGATCCCATTGTGAAGCACAAGGCGGAACAGCAGAACCAAAGCTGGGGCTGCTGGTTCCCCCTGCCAGCAGACTGCAAACCACCCCTTTCTGGGCCTGGGCAAGACACACACACAAAAACACCAAGTGGACACATGTTTGGCCAACTTGCACCCAGATGTGTTTATCTACAATTGTTTAGTAAATCTGCTCATTGAAAAGCTTGCCAAGTTGTGGTGGGCACACGTTGCTTGGGTGCCCATTGTGTAACCCTTGTTGAGTACCTGAAGGAGTGCAGGTAAGGAATGTGTTTGGCTTACATTGCTTTACCCTTGCATTGCAGCCACCACCCAGCCAGCAGCCCTGTGTCCACCTGGGCTACCACTGCATCTCAAGCAGCCCCGTCTCCTGTGCATCCTCTAAAATTACCGTCAAGACCTGCCCCATCCACCAGCCACAGTGATGGGACCCATGCCTTAAATGAGGTAAATGTGGGTCTGCAGTGGGCAGATGAAAACGGACAGGGGGGATGTGTAGGTTGAGGATAATTAAATTAAGACAATTCTTTGCTGTGTGGCACTGTGCCCCAAAACAATCACTAATGTTTACCTTTCTCCAAACAGACCCCACCTCTACTGGAAGAAATCCAGGAGCTTGAACATATACCAACCCAGGAGTGGGCAGCTCCAAATACTGTCCGGACCCCCCCACCCACTGCTGCCACACAGTATCCTGAGGCCATCTATCAGGTCCCATTCCCAGGACTGGGGGCAGTAGCCCACCAGCACCATGTCAACCAAGCACCCCTGACCCAGCCAGCCACGCCCTCCAGCCAGGCACCACCTGTCCATGGCACAGCAGTGCCAAATCATGGAGGCAAACTGGTGGGCCAATAGCAACACTTTTCGACACAATTCTACAAGTTATTTTAAAGTTAATGGCAACTAGTGTTGAAAAATGACAACACCTCCAGAATACTGGCCCTCCTGGAGGACAGACAACAATCTCCAAAGGAGGTCCCCATAATCAGCCCTGGTGGACTTTTATGTTGAAACTTTTTTTTTCCAATTGGCCCCAATTTTTGTTTTGTCCAAGAATTGCCCTTTGTTACCCATTATCCGCCCAATTTGTAGAGCACAGTGTATTTTAACCCCAAATAAATCCAAGAAAATTGTTCGGTATGTTGCTTTAGAAATGCAGAACAACCACCAGAATAAACACACTTACCTAGAAGCCACTCAGGTTGACACTCTCAAAACCACTGTACAAACTGGAGCTCGTGCATCGTGGTATGTTCATGGGAATCCAGCCAAGGCGCGGAAGAAGCACAAGTCTGGATGTACGGCACATTAAGGAAGTGTCCCATCTTGTGGTTGCTGGTAAAAAGGAGACAAAACTCAGAGCAATACACTAGCAACAATACAGAAGCATGCAAAGAGCAAGCAGATATATGGGCAACTTGGACACAGGGATCAGGGGGCACAAGGAGCAACAAGTATTAGCAAGTTTAGGGAAGCAGAACAAAGGCTAGCATAAACACAGGAGACTGGGCAAGAAGGAGGACCAATGAGCAACTAAACATACCTAAACATATACTACTGAGCCACAGAAGGAACCAGCAACACATGCGTACAATCAGTCGGTACAGTCAGTTGGCATACTCGACAGGTTGAAAAAATCCACCTTCACCGCATTCCAAGCTGCCATGCTGTCAAGAAAAGAGATGTATTTCTCCTAGAGGACAGCCATGTCATCGAGAAATTTAGGCAGGGTGCAGTTCACTGAATGCTGAGACATGCTAAGAGACAGTGCCCCAAGCCTCTAGATGGACCTATTTGCTAGAGTGAGCCCAACCATGGCTACACCACTGAGTAAAGCTTCTTAAGAGAAAGATGGCTCAGTAAGGTCAATTTGAACACCTGTTGCTCAGATATCCGATTGACTTCCAGGTGACAACGTGTATGCCTAAGCTCTGGAAGGTAAATGTTAACCAGCCCACAAAGCTGCAGACGCTCATACTCTTCACAGAACTGGTTAAGGGGCTCCATCATCAACGTGTATGCCACTTCCTGCATGCAAAAAGAGGGCGTAGTTTGGCACCGTAAACCTCCAGTTTTTATAGGCCAACCCCAGACACATGCATGCGAGAACGCAAAAACTCTGCCTAACTCAAATGAATTAACAGCAAATACTCGGTTTCGCGTATGCAAACCGAAAAAACCTGGAAAAAAGATTAGCACACCCCAGAAAAAAGCCTAAAACTGGGACTTTTGAATCATTCCAGCATGCATGAATACATACAGAAGATACTCTGAATCAGGCTTATTGTACAGAACACACATGAACATATTACCTTGTTAATTTCAAAATGGGCAAATGCTAAATAGCATCGGTTTGGAAGCTCTTTCTTAACAGACACAAACAGCAGTACATAATGGAGCAAGCTTACAGGTAACTGGTGTAAAATGATCGAGTAAACTGTAATTAAGCTTAATGGGCTTCTCATTGGTAGACAAAAAAGCTTTTTTCAAAGCTGGTTTGAGGGGACTGGTTGACTTAAACCTTAAACGAACTTTAACTTTTGACCACAAACTGCAGTAAAGCAATTTTCTGCTGTGCTATGAAATGTCCTTCCCCATTCAGCCACTACCCATAAATTTGCATATAATAAAAGATTCTGAAATGGCTCATTTTACACAATGAATATGCCCAAAACAAGACACCACAGCAGCCCCCAGAGCCCGGAAGACAGGCATGGCCAAAGGAGCCATGGCACATGTCCAAGGTACCGCATTCCCAGCCCAAGGCTCCGCCACAGTCACTCCCCCTGCTGCCAGCCACACAAACCACTCTGAGCGTGGGTTCCCTCAACAGTGTGAGCCAGCAGCAGTGGGATACACACACCCTGGGCTTCAGGAGCTCCTGGGACAGCCAACCCCATTCCACCCACTGGAGCTCACACATTGGCAGACTACCGGGTATGAACCCTGATTGCGGAGACTAAGACCCAGCTCACCTCTCGACCAGGAAGTCTGGAATCTAAGGACCAACCTGGTTTTCACTAGAGCCTCTAAAAGTAAGGATAGGCTGCATGAAGGCCCTACGTCAGACAACCTAGGAGTGGGCATTGCCAAATTTTGGGTAGAGGACAGACAAGAGCTGGAATGGAGACGTAGGATAAGCTGCAGTCGTGGGCAGGTAGAACTGGATCAAGGTCATAAACACGCCGAGGTCGGGGGCACAGGAAACCTTGATGCCCTCTGCTGGGAAACAAGAGGAACAGTCCTGATTCTATGACACACATACAGAAAAGCGCGTGTCAGGGATGCTGCACCCCCACACCTACCAGGGAGTGTCTGGGACCTCTGACACCGATCAACGGTATGTGGCCACCAGTGGTAAGAGTTTTCTGAAAACTGGAGTTTTGCCACAAATACGAGTGCCCACATGCTCACCCAAACTGGGAAGGCTTGCCTGGGACACACATGTTGGGCAACATCACACAAAATTGGTGTAGCTAACTATTTAGATGGAAGCCGGGCCAGTTGCAAAGTGGTTTTGGACACACAAAGATGTGGGCCCAATGTGTAACCCATGTTGAGGATAGAAAGGAGGGCAGGTAACAAATGTTTTATACTTACATTGCTTTGCCTTTCCCTTTTCAGCAACCACCCACCCACTTGGCATATTTGCCATGTTGGAAAAATTCAACCTAACCGCATTTCAGGATGCCATTCTGTTTGGAGATTTTGCAGACCCCTGATAAGTCTTTCTGGCCTCTCTGACTCTGTGGGTTATTAAGACTTCTATCTCCTCAGTAAAGCAGGGATAGAGGCTGTTTTTCTTAGGTGGCACATAAGGCAGAGGGCAGTTACTTTTAGCCCTAGACTCTTGTTTGCTTTTTTAAAATGTGTTCCTAGTTTGTGTTCCAGGACATGAAACCCAGGGAACTCTTTGTCTCCTGAATTGGATGTCCTCTATAACTAGTCATCCTCTTAAACCAATAGGGAGCATGTTTTAACCCGTTTTCACCTCCCTTCTTCATATAATCTTTCTCACAGTTTGGGTCTCCTTGATAATATGATAAACGCTTCCTGATCACCCAAGCATTGGGTCATTGTCATTATCTCCATCCCGTGGGAATGGACTGGAACTATTCAGAGATCTACATAATAATCAGACTTCGATATTCTAATTACACATTCCTTACAAGTTTCCACTATCATAAATTTTTACATTTGATATCAGTTTGTTGTTGAACAGTAATTTAAGGGGTTCTTACCTTCACACCTATCAGTAACAGTGGTTTAAGGCGTGCTCACCTTCACCTAGTTAATTTTTCTCTTTGTGTTCCTCTTTATCAGAGCGGAGAAACATCAGCAGACAGCTTTTGACTATCGCTGCGCATTTGTTTCCTGACTCTGTGTCCTATACCATAATATTGGGAAATAAAAAGAGGTGCACTAGCTGTTGTACGGTTTCCCTAGTTTTCCCCTCTTTGCACAAAAGTCCATTCTGTTGTTTGTGCACTCATGCGTTTCCCCAATCCTCCCTGTCTTCTGTACTAGCATATTTTTGTAAGTCAGTCAAAATCTGGCCAGGCAGTGGTATGTCTGGTGTTAACATGGGCATTTACATTTACGTCCACTGGGATGCTGAATAAACATTTCTTAAATCAATGTTGCTGTACCAGCCCATGTCATGAGGAATGGAGGTGAGAAGTGATGGCACATCAGGCACTATTAGGGCAGTTGGTATCTCTAAACTATTTATGTGTCTGAGATCTTAAACAAATCTCATGGTTTCAATGTGGCTTTGTAAAATATGCAGGGAATATGTTAACACCAGACATACCACTCCCTGACCAGACTTTGAAGGACTTACAAAAATTTGCTAGTACAGAAGACAGGTTGTCAGAGAGCCTTTTCAAAATATCTATATATAGTGCTATATGTCTCTTCTCAGGCTGCTCGGAGCCTATTTATCTCTTATTGGGTGTCTCGAAGCCCTGCCATCAATTCAGGATGGACTGCCACCACTCGGTACGGTCTGCCGCCGCTCGGGACAGTCAAAAGACTTATCTCCCTCTGATTCTTATACCTGCCATATAGCAAGGTCATGGTAAGTATTTAAGTCAAAAATTACTCACTGTGACCTGCAAATCATACCTGCATATGACCTGGTATCCCACTTCTTTTACACCAATTCTGTTTTGCAGATTTTGCGGACCCCTGATAAGTATTTCTGGCCTCTCTGACTCAACCTCTGTATTATTCACCCTTTAACAACCAGTTGGAGAATCATGTGTTCAAATTTAAGAGAGAGACATGCACAGCGGGACAATTCAACACATGACTCTGTCTTTATTGAAGGAAGGATGTATCTTTTAAAGACCAAGGAGAGCTTTAGCTTGCCCCTCCCTTCATGAGAAACATAATTTTCAGAACACAGAATAATGTTATCTTGCAGTTGGCATTAGAGAGTTACTTATCTTAACCTTGGGTGCATGGAATGCTCTCGCTATAGCAAGCCTCAGAATGACACGCCCACCACAAAGCTTAGGGTAAAACTCTAAGTCTAAATATATTAAAGCAGCAAGATGGCTGAAATGATGTCAAAGAAAGAGAGAGAAAGAGAATTAATCCTTCACATGCTATCAGGAAAAGAGATGTATTACTCCCACAGGACAGCCATGCCATTAAGAAATTTAGTCAGGGCACGGCTCAGCATATTGAAATTGAAGGAAGCCAATCAATTTGGTCATAACTACAATTGCATGCCCCTTATTGTGGCGGCTCCAACCATGGTCACAGCTCTGAGTAAAGCTTCTCAAGAGAAAGGCGGTTCAGTCGGGTCAATTCGAACACCTGTTGATCAGACATCTTATCGATATCCAGGCAATGGCGGGTATGCCTAAGTTCTGGAAGGTACATGGTTAACAGTCCCCACTGGTGCAGATGTTCGTACTCTTCACAGAAGCCATCAAGGTGCTCCATCGTAAGTGGGTATGCCAGTTCCCACTAGCAAAAAGAGTGCGCAATTTTGAACCGTTTTTTATAGGCTCGAAAACCAACAAAAAAAGGGCTCAGGATCATGCGCAAGTGCAGGCTACACCCATAAATAATGTATGCACGAAAGCCAAAACTTAGCTTCACATGTAAAAATACGGTGAGTATTCGGGTTTGCGTACACAAAACATAAAATTCAGCTACTCGGACAAAATAACAAGGCCCAAAATCACGCGACACAGAAAAATAGACTAATATGGGACATTCCCGCATGTGGGGATGTGTACAAGAAAGGCTCTGAATCAGGGCTCTTGTTTCACTGGGATATTAGAAATAAGAGATTTGGGCTATATGCTTGTTGCATGAAGGATGTTTCTCATTGTGGGTTTACAATAAATATGTGTATATAGTTCCCATGTTTCTATCTTATTGAAGGTAGGGACTAGGAAGTTTTTCAGGATTGTCTAAAGTAACATTGGGGGATATTGGGAGTGTGGAAGAGCCCAGTGCTGGGTGCCCAAGGCACTGCCTGAGCCCATAAGGGCATAAGGGCTGGTAACCTTCAGGGCCAGGGGCTGCCAATAAAGAATCAATGGAAAACAAATCACATGCTTTCTGTTGTATCATTACTTTTCTCCACTAATAAAAATATGTGTAAGCTGAGCTAATTGAGCAGCAACATAATAACTAATTTTTTTAATGTTTTGATATATTTAAATGTATCTGATTTATTCTTCTACTTTTGCCTGCCAAAATAAATCTTAACTCTTAAGATTGAAATTTTGTTAAATATGCCTTCAGGATGAGGAGTGTTCTGAAGAAACAGTCTAGGTAACAAAGTCATTTAAATTGCCTTAATGCACCCTATCCAGACCAGAAGTCCATGTAACCTCCCAATTTATGAAATAATGAATTGTAATTGTTTTTTGATAATAATTGAGACGGAGGGGTTAGTTGGATCTCAAGATTATTAGTTTAATCAGTTTTTCAAATTAGATTAAAGGATTGTCTTAAATTAAGAACGTCTTGGTCTGAGAATGTCAAATTCAACCCCTCAGACAGGGAGCCTTATTTAAGAAGTGTCAGAGCCACACAGCACCACTTTTTTGGCAGCATCTGAACTCAGTGTCCAACTTTAGAAATAAAAAAATGGCAGCACTGATGCGGCATCCAGCAAGTTTCTTCTTAACACTAGCTGTCTGGCACCTAACATTGCAATATAAAGTACTGCACAGATGGGAAGTGGCATTGCAAGGTACACACAAACTTTGTTTCTAGAGCTCTCTGCCTCATCCAATCCTGTCCCGCTGCTCCAGCTCAGCCCCATCTATCCCTGTCCCACCATCTCATCACGCCATCATTGCCCCATCTACCTCTGTCCCCCCCAGCTCAGCCCCATCCATTCCTGGTCCCCCAGCTTTGCTCCATCAATCCCATCCCCATCCAATCCTACTCCCCAGCTTTGCCCCATCCATTCCACCCTTTTTTAGTTTTGCCTGTGTAATCTATAGCTGCCCTCCCAGTGCCTGGATTTCTAACTATCATGCCCCTGCGGCAGCCCTCCGCCCGGACCTTCACCTTTTTGCCAGATGCCTGTATATGGACCTTTACATGTAGTGGTTGAGTACCCCTGCCATAGAGCACAATGGGCAGGACTAGTTTAAACAGTTTAATGCTTATAATTAATGTTAAGCACATTTATTTGTACAGAATTTGCATTGGAGCCTATCAGTAATTGAAATTCAGGTCCAAGATGTCACAAAATGATTTATATTTTTTTTTTGGGGGGGGAGTTATTAAAATAGATTTCAATGGCTTCTTTTGCTTAACAATTTGTAATGTGGAAAAAATATGTTGCTGAGCGCTGGAAAAACCGTGGTCCAAAGTGGCGCTCACTGGCTCTGGGATGATTGGCAGCCGGGTCCAACAGGCACTGACAATGCCCACCAATACCGAGTGCAACAATCAAGGCTAATTAGTTAGTGTTCTGCGTAGCAACTGTTTGCATCAATGCAGTCCAAAGCACAGTCCAAAATGGTGCTGGTGCTCCGGATTTGCCACTATAGCCACAAAAAAAGATGTTAAATTGCCTAAATCATAAACAGGCCCTTAGTATCATTTAATTTTAAGTGCAAAATGTTGCTAAATTCTTGATCATCTGAAAAAAAATAGGAAGTTAAGTGTGAGGTGAGAAAACAAACAATAGAACATCGTCAGCAAATAATGCACATTTATGATCCCTCCCCCAACCTCCACCCCCCAACATCCCTGCTTAATCTAATTGTTCCCGCCAATGGTTCCATTGGCAATGCAAATAATATTAGCGGAAAAGGACAACCCGTGTACTCGTGTACCAGAGTATATATTAATTGACTTTGACTCATATACTTTTATCCCTATGACTGCATGAGGATCCCTTTATAAATTTCTCAAAATATTTTAAAATGTAGTTCCAAAACCTAAACATAAAACATATACCGTATTTTTCGCCCTATAAGAAACCAAAAAATTGGCTAAGGGGAAAAAAAGATTCCCACTCCACCACATTAACAGGAGCACCAAAAATTCACTTACAATCAAATGCGGTTAATGCATCATTTATTAATAACAGCAAGACAACATACAATCACAAACAAGACACATTAACAACTCTGCATATCCCACAATCCTTCCTACATTAAAAAGCAATCAATAGCTGGGAAATCTCCTCAATGTACCTAGTGTGAGGACTACAAGTGATAATTCCTAATATTTTGTGCCGGCACAAAAACCTCTAATTAAGTTATAAAAGATCCATAACCAAAATCTAAAATGCAATAAAGTGACTGTGCATACAATATATAGAAAATCTAAACATGACCAATATTATAACACTATAAGGGCAAACATGCATCAGTGCTAGTACACAGACAAACAAACACTCCACTAATCCTATACAATAATCCACACAAATGGCTGAAAAAAACTTTTCTAACAAAGAATTGATAAAAACTATATGTGAAACAACTGATCATAAACACCTGTGCATATAAGGTACTGGCAATACACAAAAACGCATAGAAAACATAAAAGATATAGTAACCATACGAAAGTGGGACTAGCAGGTGGGACACCTGCGCACGTGGCCGCCCGTGCCGCTTCGCTGGGTGAGAAAACCAAATGCGGAATGGTATGGGGGGAATACAACACTGCCTATATGGGGAATGATATGGGGGGAATGCCACACTGCTTATATGGAGAATAGGAAGGGGGGAATACCACACTGCCTATGGGAATGGGATGAAGGCATCCCACACTGTCTATGGGAAGGGGATAGGGGCATGCCACACTGCCTATGGGAATGGGATAGGGGTATGCCACACTGCCTATGGGATGGGGGCATCCCACACTGCCTATGGGAGGGGAGAATGCAACATTGCCCATTAAAAATGGGATGGGGGGATGCCACACTGCCCATGGGGAATGGGGTGGGGGAATGCCACACTGCCTATAATGGGGTGTTTTAGCACAACATTTAGCTTAGAATATTTTTTTTCTTATTTCCAAATCCTAGGTGCGTCTTAGGGGCAGGTGCGTCTTATAGGGCGAAAAATACGGTAATCCCAAGTCAATGCATCAAACGCTTTATGAAAATCTAATGAGAGAAGCACAGCCCTTCTTGCTCCTCCTTGATCCCAATTAGTTTTAACTGCAGAAATCAAATCAATGACTAATCTGAGGCCTGCCTTTTTGGTATATAACCCACCAAGATGAATATACTGAGCCAGAAAGGAGTTAAACTTTAATGGCAATATTTTAGTATGAAGCTTCAAGTTAGTATTTATCAGCAAAATTGGTCTATAATTATTACAATCTCCTGTATCTTTTCCTGGCTTTGGGAGGACACTAATGTCTGCTTTATTTAAATCTCTCTTCATCAGTCCTCACACTATTAAACCATAAAGCAAGTTGAGGTGAATGAATTTGTAGGAATGTTTTATAATAAATGATAGTAAAACCATCAGGTCCAGGAACCTTAGAGACCCTCCCTTGCTTTATTGCCATCTTGATCTCCTCTTCCTCTATAGCTCTTTTAAAATATCCTTATGAACCTCTGAGAACTGAAGAAATGGGATATCTTGAAAAAATTAATCTGATTTAGATTTATCAAAAGAAGTAGGAGCAACATACAAATTGTTATAGCATTTGAAAAATTCATTTAGAACCCTTACTAGATTACTAGTATAATTCCCTGAAGATAATCTCAATTTAGCAAAGGATGTAATTTGCTTCCTGTGGGTTAACTCCATTGCCAAAAGTGACCCTATTTTATCTCCTTGGTAATAAAACTTATGTTTATTCCATCTTAAAGTGGACCAACACCCAGGATTTTCACTATCCTGGGTTTTGGTCCACTTCCGCGGGGCACCCCGATCGGGGGTCCCCTGCTGCATGAAACTCCCCAGAATGGCAGAAAAAACTCACCTCACCCCACTCCTACGGCGCATGCGCGGGCCTCGTCCAATCAGCGCGCTCAGAGCCACTGTGGTATGCACGTACAAGGGACGGACAACCACAGCGGCTCCGAGCACGCTGGGCGGCCGCATCTTGTGCTTCCCTCTAACAGGGAGCGCGCCCGCCATTTACAAACGGCCGGCGCGGGTGCGCGCCCTGCTAGAGAGAAGCGTGAGATGTGGCCCGCGCATGCGCCATTGGAACGGGAGTGAGGTAAGGTGAATGGGGCATCCCGATTTCGGATGCCCCGTGGGGAGGGATCTGATCGGCCCGGGAATCTTATAGATTCCCGGGCTGATCAACCTGGGTGTTTTTTCAGCCTTGGCAGTAAGAATCAGGTTTAACTCCCATCTAGTCTGGTTATGTTTATGTAAAAGATCCTTGTGTGGGTTTGATTTATAATTTTTACATAGTTTATTTAATAATGCTTACTTCCGTCAGCCACAAGAAAACCATAATAATCTAAAAAAATCTAATGCATTTTCTTTTTGGGTGAATTAAAACCCTGAATATTATGAGAAATAACAACTAAACTGGCCATTAATCAAGTCCCAAAATTGGTCTCTCTAAAAATACATACCAAGTTAAGAAAAGCAGAAACCCAACCCATTTCACAAAGGAAGTTAATTGGTAAACAATGCTCAGTTTCCGCTTGTAAGAAGTAAAGAGAATAAAATAGAGAGAAAATGAAAAAGTAATCAGACACACAAAAAAACAAAATAGTCACAAGATCCCCCTCCCCTAAAATAAGGGGCTAGCCTGTGAATCAAGCCTTCCCTCAGGAGCATGTCCACCCCACAGGTATATCTGAAAAAAATATAAATTCTTAAGACAAATAAAGTCTATTCATTTAATGAAGTATTTCTTTAAATATATATATATATAACTCTATAATTTCTATAGTATATAACAATAAACTATAAGGCTCTGTTCACACCTCTCCGTTGCGTTAAGAGCAATCGTTTTTCTTAAAGTGCACCTATACTCAGAGGGAAGTATATGTAGTCACCTTCTATTCCCAGCCCAATGCCCAAACAGCCTGTGTTTCTTTTTTTTACCTCAGCCTTTGCCCAATATCCTTAACAACACGAACTGAATGCAGTCGGCCATATTACTCCATGGCTAAGCAGCCCCACCCCCAGTGATGATGCAATCAGTTAGCGTACACACAGGTCAGCAATGCAGGGCACTTCAACCTAACTGCTATTATGTGACAGTTGTTTGTAACTGAATTAATTAGCATATGGAAGGCCATTTACCATACAACTACTTCCTGGTGTTTTTTTATTTCCTGGTGTTTTTATGGATATTGGCCAATGGCCTATGTAAAAAAAAAGAAACACATGCTGTTTTGGGGCATAGGGCTGGGGATCGAAGGTGACCACATAAACTTCCTTTTTGAGTATAGGTGCACTTTAATATGCCTTGGGACTCTGTGTTAGCTTTTGCATAATAAGTAAATGGTAAATTCTATGACAACACAAATGCAATGCAGCTATACTGCGTTATGTATGCACTGTGCCCGCACCACCACAGATCCCCACTGACCTGCGGTGTTACAACACTGTGCTGAAAGAGGTGTCGGCAACACTTTTTAAGTGCAGATGTGTGAACTATCCCATCTACAATAATGTGCAATGTTTCCTCTGTGTTGTAACTATGCTGAAGTGCAGCAATGCAGAGAAAGTACAGATGTGCAAACAGAGCGAAAATCAACCAAAACAAATGGTTTATATAAGTATTTATATTAATATTAACAATACCAAAATATTCATGAATGTAACTTATATTTACTATGAGTATTTATTCTCTTCTCCTCATAATCTTCCTTAATTGGGATCAAAGTGTTAAAGGACATCAATCTAGATATTGAAACTAAATGTTCAAAAAAGCAATTAGAAAATGATTGAATCTACTTTGACTCAGGTATCCACTCTGGAATGCTTAGGAAATGCCCCAAATGTATTCTTCTTCCATAAAGGAGAAAGAGGTAGAAGTTTAGCCTCACTTCTAGAAGATTCCCCCAGGCTAGATGATATTAGGCCAAGGTTAAGCAGTAAATCTCCTCCCTCAGAAAAAGTTGTAAAGGAATAATTGTTGCCGTTCAAAGTGAAGTTCAAACGAAAAGGGAAAGCCCATCTGTATTTAATGTTCTTCTGAATCAACTTAGTCAAGAACGGTTTCATTTCTCTTCTTTTTTGGATTATTAATGGAGAAAAATCAGCAAAAATGTGGATTGGATTATCGCTTAAAATTATATTAGGGTGTCCTCTTACAGCTGCCATTAATTGTTCCTTAACTTAATAGTAATGTGGTTTTACTATTATATCTTTCAGTGCTCCGTCTTGTCTAGGTGCTGTGAGTGTCCTATGCAGCCTATCAAGGAGTAACTGACCTTCATCAGCATGCTGTAAAATACAGTAGCTCTTATCAGTTCTTTTATGGCCGAATCTAGATCTGTGATGGATTCAAGAAGGCCTTGTGTATGCGCCTCTCTCCATATGTGCTTTTTATGACACTGGCTTTGAGTCTCATATGCCAACAGACATGATAAAACTAGATCACATGAAACAAGAAATGTTATATCAATATTTAACACCTCAAATTACATTGTTTAATGTGACCAGCGTAATGTGGTATTTACTATGATCTGTCTTAAACCGGACCTTCACCATGATTTAATGAAAAGCCCAAACTCTTAAAAAACGGTTCCCCAGCATCTAAAATTAATATATTTTACGTTTTTAGCCACTAACTTATTATTCTTTCCCCCACTGGGCTGCAACTCTGTTCAGGAATTTAGGATACAGGCGCCGCCATCTTGACTCAGAAGCATCACACTTACTGAGGAGAGGAGAGTGGGATAAGGTACAGGGGGGTGGGTTATAGCTGCGCTTTGCTCAGACAGAGCAGAGCTGGGGTCAGGTAAAGCTCAGCAGTCCCAGAATGCCGAGCAGCACAGTCAGGAGGCACTTCCTGTTTGCAGGCTGCCTGATAATAAGCCGCCATCTTGGATGTTTAAAGGCTCATAACATGCAGTAGATGCAGGTAGGATGATTTTTAATGTGGCCAATCTGTATGTACAGGGTGTGGGAAACATATAAGATAGACTCTTATTCAGAGTGAAGGTCCGCTTTAAGTGCACAGTGAGCTAAACTAGGCCTTACTATCCCTGAACTAGATTTTGCTTCGGCACAGGCCGCCTGGCCAGCAGCTTTATCAACCTGTGCTGGCATGCTTAGTAAATCAGGCCCTAAATGTAAACCAACCTTGAGGGAATGACTTGATTACATTTGCTGCTGTTGTGACAGTTGGAGGCATTTTGAAGAGTAATTTCTATTTTGTTTTAAATGTGAAATATGCATTAAAACCCTGTTGGTTAAAAAAACAGATATGTATTTCTATGTGTGTTTTAGTTATTTTAACCATTTTTATCCCTAAATTGATATGTTTAGGCAGTCTATGTTTGTGTCAAAGAAGCAGTTTTTTGTGGCATTCTTTGACATAAAAAAGTCATACAATAAAATAAAATCCAGCAGGGAAATCTGAAACTCGCCTTTGATTGCTCAGCCAGTTGACAGGTGGCTGCATGTATTTTTCTTTGTGATACAACTATTTATACCTGTCTACCAGTTTAGAAAAAGTGACAAATCTTTACTGAAATGCTCTTTTCAAGGTAGGACATTGCAGGGCTAAGGATGTTTGCACAAAACCGCCATGTGAGAAAAAATAGTCACATGTCAGATGCCAGCATGGTACAACTGTTTGAATAGGTTTCTCTCGATTCTATCATGACTAAACTAAATGTAGCCAAAATTACGAAGGATTGTCAAAATTGGTCTGGACTAGAATTGTATGACTCCCTTCTGTTAAATATTTCCTCATGCAGGGCAGGGGTCTTTGTAGTCCCTCTGTGTACAGTCTGTTTCTATGGAGAGATTGCAGAATGCAGCAGACTCCCCAGCCAATCATTACATAGTTTCCTGGGCAGACTGTTGTGAGAACTGCCAGGATGTAGAAACATTGCTTACAATATCAGCCCACCTTGACTTGGGAGGTTCCTATGTTTCTATGTTTCACTGGAGAGGACACTGTCCCCCCAGGAGATGTTCCCAAACTGGATCCAGTGAATGACCGAAACACCACAGCTCATTTTTAATATTAATGAGAGACATTAAAGCTGCAAAAAATGCATATTCATGTGTGGCCTGTATTCTTCCACACGCTATGCAAGAACCTGAAGTGGAATAATGGAGACCTGACAAGACTGCTGTAAATGTGCCTGGACAGAGGGGTAAAGCGGGAGACTCAGACAGTTAGCTGTGGGGTGTATGTCCTGAGAGAGTGCCCCCTAGATGATAGGCCAGATATGGGATTAGAGTCACTTGGAAGGATCTGATTCCTGGAACTCCCTGAGAGTAGACTTAATCCTGTAAGTGCCAAGCCTGTAGCCCTACACTCTTGGCGTTTTATCGTGCTACTGAGAGAAAAATGCTCATCTCTGGCCTGGATCCAGCACTGGGGGTCTTCTCCTCCCCTAGCGACGGGCTATCCAATCCTCTCAGGGTCTTCACCAGGCGGAACAGTGCACAATGCTTGTTCCCACAATGCTTGTTAATTGCCACGGGTGCCGGCATCTGTTGCCTCATTGGACACCTTTATGGAATTATGTCATCCACTCCTCTGACTATAAAAGGCCTGCCTACCCAACAGAGGGTAACAAAATCTCAAATTTAGTTAAAAGAACCTATGCATGTTGGGTATTGTTCTGTTCAGAGGACCATGCACTTTCAGATATAGCTTGTTTTTTCTCATTTGCATATTGATATTTTTGGAAAATTTGTTTTTTAATTCTACTTTTTATTATTTTTTTAGGGAAACCCTGTGCAACCAGTGAATTCTTAGAGGGTTTGCATCCAGAAACATTTAAAAAAAAAAAGCTACAACATGTAAAAAAATTGCATTTTTACATTTTGTTCCGCATATTTCATCTGAAAACTTTGCAAAGGCAAAAATGAAAAAATGAAAAACACGACATTTCATGTGAAAGCCGATACTCTGCTGAAAACACCAATATATAATTTTCCTTTGAAATATCTAGACATTCCTTCAAAAATCCCAGTTAAACATGTATAGTGCAAAATGGTGAAAATGGTCTGGCAACAGAATGTGACAAAATCTCTAGGTAGGCTGGCAGTTAAAGAGTTAAATTGCAGTATGGTAACCTTACAGAGGGCCCCCCCCCCCTTCGAGAGTCACCAACGGGTCATGTTTTGCAGTCCTCCATACTGCCTCAATAGAACAGCTGAAGCACTAATTACTTCACCTGTGTATCTGTGTGGACCTTTTGGTGGCTCTGACAGAGGGGATTAAGGAACACTGCCCTAAAGAGTTAAACAACCTGTGCAGCTTTGATGTTCCCCCACAGCCTTGAGCCACAAAGGGTTAGCTGCTGACCTCCAACCTCTCTTCTGCTCTCAGGCCAAGAAAGAATCCAATCCCCCCTCCAAGACTTAAATGGTATTTGGATTTGGGTGTCTACAGAATGGAAAAATGCATATATAAGCACCACTGATACTCATCTTACTTCTTCTTGGAAAGCCTGAACCCCCTGCCTGATCATCATAGATATAATGGGTGTGCCTAGTATCCCCCTCTGAACAAAGTGAATAGAAGTGTGCACTCTTGATGGCAGCATTGTGGCACAGACAGAAAGACAGAAGCAAAATTTCCTTAACTGGTAAGTTTTGAAGAAAACTATATAGACAAGTCAAGGTAAGGTGGGTACCTTGTTTTTTGTGTTAAGCCTACAGGTACCCTTTAATGTATTTTCTTATATGTACTGCAGTTCACATATATACACAAGGGAAAATACTTCCCATTATTTTTATTGGGCCGGTTCACATATATACTCAGTGTATATATGTGGATTGGCTGATTAAAAATAATGGAAAAGATTTTCCTATGCATTGTGGCTGTGTTACCCAACACAGCCCAAGCAGATAGGTGTGGAAAGAGACTTATTCTCAAAAAAGAATAGTGATATGCTTCATAATTACCAGCTCATCAGACAGTTTCAGATGTAAACATTTGTCAAGCAATGGCCTGTAGCTGAAGTACGAAATGTCTTCATGAGAAATGCTATTGGAAGCACCGGTGTTGAGACCCCCCCTGATGTTCACATCTTCTTTCAGAATGATTTTACTCTGAACAATAAATGATATTACAGGAAAATACATAAGAAACCACTGGAAGATATTTTTTGTTTGAGCTGATGTATGGAGCCCTCACAGAAAAACAGAATGACTGAATGGAGTATTTAACAGGTGGCATGGCACAACACTAACTGGAGTAAATCCTTCAAATAAAAGTTTGAAACTTGATGGGTGTAATCCAAAAGATTTGGTGCCCTAGGCCTACGATGGAAGCACCTCTTCGCTATTTTGATATCTGTGTTTGGAGAGCCTTTCTCACACAACACACAAGCAAGTGCATAGAAAAAAAGCAGCTTTACTGGTAATGCACAGAAATTTCCAAATTATCCTTGAGACCACCGCCCAATCTTCTGACACTTACGTAGTATTGCAGATGTGCCACATCGCCACAGAGACTATGGCATGCCACTTCTATTCACTGCAATGGAGTGGGCATGTCAAAACCTGTTACACCCCCTGCATTGTAGTGAAGTGCCAGACTATCGTGGTAGGTGGCACAGGACCTGGATCAAGTGATCAGGTAGGTGTCAGAGCACCAGACTAGGGAGGTCATCTACAAGGGATAAAAGGTGAGTATAGAGTTTTTTGTTTGTATGGTGAATGGTCCCATCTGCTGTGCAATATGTCGTTTAATAGAGCTGCCACTTTGAATTTGAACTAATGCAGTGGAGGCTATGCTACTTATTTGGTGATGCAAGTTTAACTTGAACTGAAACCTACATCTGAGCGAGATTTTGTACTGTAACACAAAAAAGGTGTGATACAAATTCTAATTTTTTTTTTTGTTCTCCAGAGAAGCTTTACGTGCAATGCAGACATTTTACAGGTGAGGTCTATCATTTTCCCAGTGAGTTTTTTGAAAGTCTAGAAACAACAGCACCCTATGGGATATGCAGCAAAATGCAAAAAGGGTGCAAAAACTATCCTTACTTCACTGGAAAAAGATAAACCTCATCTGTAAAATGCTGCACCACACGTGCAGCTGTTTTTTATTTTTTTTTCGAAAAATAAAAACATTTTATTGCACTCTTTTTTAGTACGTCAAAGTAAAAAAAGCTCACTCACCCAAAATGAAACCAAATAATTAGCATGACCTCCCATTGGTTGTCAACTGGGAGGGATCCCGGTCAATCACAAATGTATGATTAGTTACAAGCCAAAATGGCAGGTAAACTACTTTGCATGTTTTCATTATTGCATGGAATTAAGCTTTAACTATTCACACTGTGGAATCAATCCAAGAGTAGTCATATATTTTTGTATTACAAAGCTAATAAGATTCAGAGGTTGATGAATGGCATATCAAGGATGGGGAGAAAGACTGGACCAGGATGGAGAAGGCTATATTAGGATGTAAAATTGCAACTTCTTTGCTTTGGAATCAGACTTTCCAGGTCTTGGATTGGATTGGACCATCCAATTCTAGCAAGCCCATTTGGCCAACTGAGATCAATGGACACAGAGGGCAAACTTTTCCATACTCCTGGTCCTTTGACTGTGAGGAAGAACCCAGAGTTTGATCCTGAGCAGTCAAGCTATTTTTTTTATCACATTGGAATCGTAATAAATTGATGTGTCTTTCTGCGTGACTTATGCGGAAATTAACAAGTCTGAAAATATGAGAATGAAGTGGTGGGAGTATATGCAAGTCAGAGGATTTCTCCTTAGCATGCACACTTTTTTAGGTCCATGGCTTGATATTACTCAAATAGAAAATGCTTGTCTCTACCAAGGACCTAAGGAACATCTGCTATCCTGGCCTGACAGACAAACTAGATTGTACACAACCTTTGGTAGGTTTGAAACTGTGGGAAAGAGATCATAAGCATAGATAAGTGGCAGCGGACCTGGCATTTGTTGCATAAGACTTCGAAGAATATAAGGATTTGAGAACTTCATTATAAAATCCTCTCTCGTACCAGGCTCCAGCAAAGCTGCACATGATATTCCCACAAGTTTCAGATTGTTGTTGGAGGTGTGAGGGCGGGAGGGGAACATATTTGGTGGGCGTGTGGCAAAGTCAGTCCTGTATGGAAAGTGGTAGAATGTTTCCTAGTGGAGATTTTGAAAATGGACTTAACCCTTTAAGTGCCAAGAACGTAACACCTACGTGCTCGCATGTCCAGACGTTAAGTGGCAAGCATGTAGGTGTTGGAAAATTTGTTTTTTAATTCTACTTTTTATTATTTTTTTAGGGAAACCTAAGTGGCAAGCATGTAGGTGTTACGTGCTTGACTTTCCCCCCTGCTAGTTAAAAAAAAAATAAAAAAAAATTCTCACCTGACCCCTCTATCGATCCGGCCGGGCCTCCTCTTTAATTTGGTGCCATCCGATCTCCCGTGGGGGCTCGGATGGCTCCAGGAGAGCCCCCGGAATAGCACCCCACTGCTTCAGCAGCAGCAGCAGCAGCTGCTAACTGTAAAAAAAATAAAATAAAAAATGACATTTACTTAACTGTGGCTGCGCTGTCTCCCGACGGGTCTCCTCTTCACTGGGGGGGCCTCTGATCGCCCCCCCCCAGGCTCTTCCGTGGTGAGGAGAGTGCAGAAATCGCCCTCTCCCCAACTTCCTGGATCTTGACTGCTAGCCCCGCCCCCTGGCGGCTTCTTAATACCGGCACCCGAGATTTAGAATCAGTCTTCTTGGGTGCTTGAAGGACAGAGGTGGGGAGGGGGAGAGGGCTGTGATCGCCCCCCCAGGCTCTCTCTTCCAAACACCCGGCAGCTGTCAGCTGTCATTGCAGATCGCCGGGGGACAGAGGATCGGAGGTGAGTAAAGTAAAAAAAAAGTAAATAAATGTAATTTTTTTTATTGTGTGTGTGTTTTTACTTATTCTGTTAACCCCTTGTGAACTGGTAAGGGGTCCATGAGACCCCTATACCAGTTCACAAGGCTGGGGGCTGGCAAGTCACCTGCGGCTAGCAGGTGACTGGCCATTACCCCTGCCACCCCCATTACCTGCCTCCCCAAAGCCCAGGGGGGGGGGGCAGAAGAGCCCGGGCCCACATAGGCTATGTGGGCTTGTAGGCTGCAGGGTATTTTTTTTTGTTTTGTTTTTTTACACAAAAATATTAAAAAAAACTGTAGAAAAATTACAAACAAGACATTTGATGTTAAAGCCTAAACTCTGCTGCAAAATATATATCTATAATTTTCCTGGAAATTCCAGCAAAAATCACGGTTAAACATGGCGCAGAATGGGGAAAAATAACCTGTCAACAGAGGGTGACAAAACTTCAAGTAGTTTGGCAATTAAAAGGGTTAATAGTACCTATGCATGTTGGGTATTGTTCTGCTCTGGGGATCTTGCTCTTTCAGATTTAGTTTGTTTTTTCTTGTTTGCATATTTATATTTTAGGAAAAAATGTTATTTATTCAGTTTTTTAATTCATTTTTTTAGGGAAACCCTGTGCAACCTAAGAATTCTTCGAGGGATTACCAGAAAGGTGAGCCTACTACAACAAGCTGGGTACTCTTAGAAAGCTTAACATGTGTACTTTCAGGGAATATATGGTTTATCAGGGATATTCCAAATGTAAAGGGTTGTTTTGGTTGAAAAATTGCAAGTTCAGCACTTTGTCTGCAGAGCTGAAATTTTCAAGTAAAATTAGTGTTACGCGCACGCTTTACTTTGTGGTGTTTGCCAACTCTTCCCTTGACAGTACCTATGCATGTTGGGTGCCGTTCTGTTCGGGGGATGTTGCTTTTTGAGATTTTACTTGTTTTTCTTGTTTGCATATAGTTTTTTTTAGGAAATTGTGACTTGATTCTTCCTTTTTATTCTTTTTTAGGGAAACTTTGTGCAACCAAAGAATACATTGAGGGATTACTTCCAGAAAACTAAGCCCACATAAACAAACTTGAACGTTGAACACGTGTAGCGCAAAATAGTGAAAAATGGTCTGGCAACAGAGGCTGACAAAAGCTGCAGGTAGGCTGGCACTTAAAGGGTTAAGAATAGATATATGTTTAGATTGTGCATCAGATAAAATATATAGCTGATCTGGGAGAGGTGACCGCAATTAAAAAAGCTTTGATGGATATTTATGTGGAAGTAAGGGGGAGGTGGCAGAGATGGTGGAGAGATGGGGGGGGTAATGGGGAGACTTGGGGGGTGGGGATAGGGGGAGAATGAGAGGAGGAGGGGAGGGAGGGGAAAGAATCCCCATAATATATGATTTCCCCTTTTTTCTTTTCTTATACTTTTGTTGTTTTCCCACTTCTCGGGATCTCAGACACCCAGGTGCCCAGAGAATTGGGTGCTCAAAAGGGAGGAAGTTAGGAAAAAGGGAGCCATGGTTGGGTATTGATATATGATTTATGTTTATGGCCCTTTGATAATTCGAGTTTAGATGCAAGGTAAAATTCCATTCAACAATAACAATGTTAGTTTGCACGATGTTATTATGAAGGACATGCAAGTTTAATGAAAATATATTAAAAAATAGTTGAAACTTATACATGTATATAAAATAATTGTATAATTATAAAAATGTATTTAAATAAAGATTGAAAAAAAGAGTGGTCATATATTGTGTTTTTTAACTAAAACATTTGCATTTTTCATTGTTGACCAACAGAATTTCCCTTTCTTCTAATTATTTCAGTCTTAATGTTCATGCTATAGATGGTGGTGTATTATGTTTCATAATTAAATCCGGCTGTCACTAAGTGTTTAAATTTCATTTAAAGTTTATTAAAATTGATCCTAATGGAAAGTCTTCAGCACATTACATTAATTGAGCCCTCTGTGCTTCCGATGATATTTTAAATCAACTTTTCACAGCATTAAAAATGACAAAAATAACTATTATATAGATTATGTTAAAATCTAAATGATCAAAAATGACATTTGTTGAAATATACTACACTTAAGCCTGACATAAAAATAACCTTATTAGTGAAAGTAAAGGATAGTGTAATTTATAGAGCATGATGGGTCCCAGCCAATAAAGATTATCAGCAAGGTTGAGGAAGCTTCCGAATGACACACATTTATTACAAGGACACAGAATTGTTATTGGCGCTCTGGGCAGTGGCTCCTAAGGTGTAGCTAAGGCGTATCAAAATTATATGCAGTACATGTGGATTTGCCAAGGCTGATTACTGTACAATTACTAAAAATAAAAGCAGTGTTGCTATATAAAAATGCATTTTGTTCTGCAGCAACAGGTTTATTTTTAGGAGTAGATTTCATTAAAGTTACAGTCTAGGAGTACCGTATTTTTCACCCTATAAGACGCATTTACTTTTCACCAAAACTGGGAGGAAAATGTCAGTGTGTCTTACAGGGCAAATGTAAAAAAAAGTAAACTCACATCCATCGTTCCCGATGTCCCTGCCGCTCCGGCGGCTTCTGCACAGACAGCGGAGAAGTGGCCACGGCCACACTGCCTATATGGGGAATGGAAGGGGGAGGCCATACTGCCTACACAGGGAATGGGAGGGGGGTGGCACACTACCTATATGGGAAATGGGGGGGAAATGCTACACTGCATATATGGGAATGGGAGGGGGTGCCACACTGCCTATATGGGAATGGGAGGGGGAGACTGCCACACTGCCTATATGGGAATGGGAAAGGGTACTGCACTGCCTATATGGGAATGGGAAAGGGTACTGCACTGCCTATATGGGGAATGGGAGGGGGAGACTGCCACACTGCCTATATGGGAATGGGAAAGGGTACTGCACTGCCTATATGGGGAAAGGAGAGGGAGACTGCCACACTGACTATATGGGGAATAGGAGGAGAAGACTGCCACACTGCCTATATGCAGAATGGGAGGGGGAGACTCACACACTGCTTATATGGGGAACGGGATGGGAGAAATCCACACTGCCTAAGGGAAGGGAGGGGGAGATGCGACACACCGCCTGTTATGGGATGATTAGGG
Organism: Gastrophryne carolinensis; assembly: GCA_027917425.1. NCBI lineage: Eukaryota > Metazoa > Chordata > Amphibia > Anura > Microhylidae > Gastrophryne > Gastrophryne carolinensis. Next base: position 249,527,266 of record CM051237.1, on the reverse strand, counting down.
GGATTCTGTACACCACCTGCTATAGGGTGATTGGAGGGGATTCTGCACACTGCCTGTTATTAGGTGATTGGGGGTGAATCTGCACGCTGCTTGTTATGTGGTGATTTCAGGTGGCATGCGGCACACTGCCTGTTATGGGGTGATTGGGGGATTCTGCACACTGCCTGTGTTTGCGGTGATTGGGGGGTTCAGCATACTACCTGTTATGGGATGATTGAGGGGATTCTGCACACTGCCTGTTATGGGGTGATTGGGGGAGATTCTGCACACTTCCTGCTATGAGGGGATTGGGGGTTCTCCACACTGCCTGTTATTAGGTGATTGGGGGTGAATCTGCTCACTGCCTGTTATTTTGTGATTTCAGGAGTAATGCTGCACATTGCCTGTTATGGGGTGATTGGAGGGGGGTTCTGAACACTGCCTGTTATGGGGTGATTAGGAGGTGTGGAGGTATATTTCCTACTCTAATATATGCATATTATAGTCAGGTGGATCTAATGTGTGATTTCCACTGTGACAACCAGTAACACGCCCAGTAAATGTTTAATTTGATTTGAAGAAGACCAACCCGGCCTTGGAATCTATGAGACTTCATGGCCAGCTGATTCCCTGACTCCCTAACTGGGATGCCCCGCTATGTGAAACCCCCCATTTGCCCCATAATCTTATCTGTCCAACGAGCCTACGGCGCATGCATGGACAGTGGCGGCATCACTCGCATACTCTTTTGACTGTGATGTGTGTGACTGGGATTCCATTTAGTTTCTCCAGCTGCACATTAATATACGTGACCCGGAGAAGCTGATTCGAGGAGAGCCTGTTCATGTGCCATTGGAACATGGAGAGGTGAGTTTTACTGGTGATTGGTGGGGTTTCACACAGCAGGGGATTCCAAACCATGGTGCCTCAGAGCGACGATTCAAAACCCAGGATAGTGAAAATCCTGGGTTTTGGTCCACTTTAAAGCATAGACTTCCACTTAAATTGAGCTTTAGCCATATTACTTATTACATGTACATCTATGGTAACACTTAGGAGCACAGGGTATAAACTTTTCTCCATTTTCTGCCTATACTAATAAAAAGAGGCCTTCTATCAGGGGCGTAGCTAGGGGAAGCAGGGGGGGGGCACGTGCCCTGGGTGCAGCAGGTCAGGGGGGCACCAAAGGGGAGCCTGAGCACAGGTGGGGGGGCGCCATATTGAATCTTTGCCCTGGGTACCAGAAAGACTAGCTACTCCTCTGCCTTCTATCACCAATGTAATTGAAAACAAAACTTTGCTCAGTATTGAATTTATGCATGTCACTCTTGTGGCAAGCAAGTCAGAGAACATCACACAATAATAAGAATCATGTCTGTGAAACAAAGCCAGTCTTGAAAAATCTGTGATCAGCACAAATGAACAATCATTTGCATGTTTTAAAAGAGTGCTTGTTGTATCATTTTTCACAGTATACAGTCTGTCACAGTTTATTTTTTAAACAGAGGCAATAAGACAGCAACTCCAGGTCTGTAGTGGCTTCTGCAGAATCAGTAATATTACATTGGTTTCTTAATGCTCCAATAGTCTTGTCTTGGTTTGACTGCTATGCTATTATTTTTTTTCTAGAACGAATATTAAGCTCTTGTCAAACTCTTTACCAGAAGCACCTGACTATCATATCCTTATGTTAGATGACAGCAATCTTCTTCTCTCTTGCTGCAAGTTAACACTCATCAGTTTCTAGCCTACAACTTGACAAGCTAATTTAGGTTAGTCATATGATGTGGTTTCTTTTCCCAGGGTTGTGGAAAAAACAAAATACACCGATAATTTTAAACTAGAATCCTGGAAAAAGATGTTCAGTTTGTATTTTTTGTGGGAAATAAATTGATGCTCCTCATCACGAGGCATCCCAGTTTCTGGTGCCCATCCACTTTAAAACCCTAATCCAAGCCTAAAAAATAAACCAGAAATTCACCCTAGCTGGGGGGGGGGTCACATGGCCAGCTGGAACATGTGACCTCCCCTTCCCCAGCTATTAGGTGATTGGGGGTGAATCTGCATGCTGCTTGTTATGTGGTGATTTCAGGTGGCATGCTGCACACTGCCTGTTATGCGGTGATTGGGGATTCAGCACACTGCCTGTTATGCAGAATCCCCCAATCACTCATTTGGGTCCATTTTGGTGCACCCAAAAGAGTTTAATGAAAAAGAAAGAAGCATATTTTTGCCATGTAAACAGCCCCTACAGTGAAAATAGAATGCAGGATGTTATCTGCAGCAGCTCAGTGACAATCCCCTCGATTCAAAGAGCAAAAGTTAATTGATTTCGGATCGAGAATCGTAAGTTTGGGTGGGTGTTAGTCATTTTTTCCTGTTTTTTTGGCCATTTACGACTCGCACGAGCCTACGTTCGAATGCGTATATGCTCTTACGATCATCGCAAGTTCGTTCCTAAATTTTAGGATCAAAACGTAAAACTTAGGATCAAATCCTAAAACTTAGGATGAAAACGTAAAACTTAGGATAATTGGATGTGTTTAGGTGTGATTCAGAGAACAGTTTTCAAACCTCTAAATACGTTTTAAAAGAAAGCCACTGCCGACACCTTTTAGCAGTCGTATTGCTGTTCTTGAACAGGTTTTTTGGCTATGTGGAGGAGTCTGCGCGTCTTGAGCTGCAATGAACTGCATGTATCAGCATGGCCGAGGCCATAAATTGTATGGCAATGCATACCTGATTCATGTATGCCTTATAAAAGCATTTTAATGTGGACCTTAATTAGTCCTTTGCATGTAAACCTTTATTTGGCAATATATTTGCGTTAATTAAAGAAACTTATGTCCTTTGGTATTTATTTTTAAATTGATGTACTAGAATAATATTTTTAGATTGCATTTATTGGTGTAGTTGTTTACCTTTGCTTTGTTTAATTATTTAAGCACATCTTTGGTCAGATGCATCACACTTACTGAGGAGAGGAGAGCGGGATAAAGTGCAGGATGTGGGTTACTGCTGTATTTTGCACAGACACAGCAGAGCTGGGGGCACGGAAAGGTCAGAAATCAAAGAATCCAGAGCAACACAGTCACAAGGCCCTTTCTGTTTGCAGGCTGCCCGATAATACCTGACCCGCCATCTTGGCTGTTTCTAGGCTCATAACATGCAGAAGTTGCTGGGTGTTTTTTAATATTTGAGAGCAATCTGTATGTAGAGGGTGTGGGTAACCACACAAAAAATTTAAAGTTGTACCATTTGAAGCCAAAATATTAAAATTAAATCCACAAGTAAAAAATGCAAGTTAACTAAAAATTAAACAAAGTAAGATTTACTTATGCAAATGCATTCATTAATGGTTGGTTACTACAAAATGAATGAAATAAAGAAAAATAAAAGACCAAATATTTAGAATGCACTTTAATGAGGTAAGTTTGTAGTGCGCAGCCGCAAGATCAGAAGGATTTACGTCCAGACAAAAAAGGAAAAAGGGCAAAACCAATGTTGCAACCTGAGAAATGAAACGGAAAATTCAGGATGGAAACTGACATAGGTCTGATTCCCGAACTGCCATACGAACGGACGTATATTTTAGGATAGAAACGTATTTGCTTATAGAATCACTCGCAAGTTCATACGAACGCACGAGCGTACGGGAAAAATAGGATGATCGGCACCCAAATCAAAGCTGTTACATGTTTCTTTGAATCGACCCTAATATTGGATATGTGACTCAGCGATGAGGCTTTGAATAGCAGCAAGTTACCTCACAGGGCTTATGACAGACAACTGAGAGTGGCAAGCATTTTAACGTTAGAAAAAATTTGACATTAACCAAGCTATGACAGGCGGAATACCCCACAGTTCCTACGACAAACAGCTTAGGTGCCCTATGACAGGCTGGGCAGCAGCAACAGTGGTCCAAGATATCTCACAGGGCCTACAACACACAATTGAAGAGGAAAGCAGCAGCAAACTCTTTGACCCCACAGGGCCTGCAGCAGACATTCGAGAGAAGCAAAAGCTTTAAGATTATAAAAACTTGAGCTTACCTGCACTATGTCAGCTGTAAAGATAGTCTCAGTGACTGATCCCACAGGGCCTTGGATAAACCCTTGAAGAGGGAAGCAGAAGCAGCAGCAATCTCTATGACCCCACAGGGCCTATGATATTTGAGGACCACTGCTCGAGTTACATCAAACCCCAGTGGTTTAAAACCTTGTGAGGTCCACGCCTGATTCATCTAAATAAAGATCATCATCTGAAAATTCTGGCAGGAGAAGCAAGTAATCTTTGGGGTACCGATGGCCTTCGCTGCACTAAAGACACTCTCTGACACACACTATTGGCTGCACAGGAAAGCATGGACATGTCAAATTCAGCCAGTTGTGACCACACATACCTGTCCATTACTCCATAGGATCCAGGCTTTGGTTTTGGGACAGGGGGAATCAAGATATGCTACCACCTCATGGTTAATTTGCTGCTGGATAGTGATGTGTTGACTGATTTGTTCATTTCAAAGATCCAGCACTCCAATGAACATCAAAATGTCACGTATCTATAATCCAAAAGTGCAGAATTTATAATCCACACATTTGGCACATGTTTGTTATGTGGTCTTGATAAAAGGGTCTTGTATGTCCACAAAATAAGTTGACCTTTGACCTTTCAAATTCCATTTGTGCATTTGTCGATTATAGATATATAGGAGACCTTTTGATCCTCATTGGAGTGCTGGTTCTTCTGCTGCATTGGATTTGTGGTTCCTCTGCGAACCATTGCACCTGCAACCTGTATGAATTACAAATCTGTGGTAAGCTGCGCTGCTGTCACAAAACTTGCTTTGTTCAGTGAGGGTGGCAACTAAAACTGCTCTTGAGAGATTTGAGGCTTAAATGCTCACTTTTGAGCTGCTGCTGCCGCTCCTGTGACTCCTTGCAGTCATTGGAGTGGAGAGTATGTGCAGGGTATCCCCCTGCTGATTTCTATGTGATGATGTTGCTTCACACTAGTAGGCCATGACCAAGCAAGTGACTACATGGTAATTGGTGGTATGCTATTGTGCCTTTCCTCTGGGAAAGGGGGAAGAAAACACTCATTTTGCTACAGAACTGAGGGTCTATCAAAGTTGCCAATCTGTAGTTATGCCTCTGGTGAATCCATACAATGTTGCTGTCGTTATGCAAGCAAGCGTTTTGCCTTTTGTGCAGTTCCTGATGCTCCTCTCATGTCCCTTCGTCAGACGAGACAACCAGTGGTGTAAAAAGATTCTGGGTGTTTACATCCTCCTCATTCTATATCTCTTCCACTAGTTTATCCTGCTCCAAGCTCAGGGGGCCATGATAGATGTCAGCAGCAGTCTGGGTCCCCTCACCAATGTAACCTTTCAGCACTCCCTCCATGATGCATTCAAATTACATAGTTATAGGGATTTTTCAGGCAAAAGGTTAAAAAAGCAAAGCAGCTTACATTGCCAAGCATTCTTCCAGTGCTGTGTCTCCTCTCAAAGCCACAAACTGAAAAAGGAAATATTCTTCCTTATCTGCCCCTACAACCCCACCCTGATATGGGCCACCGATACTAGCTCCAGAAGCTAGTCCAGACCATGCCCTCCTCTGTATTGATGGCTTGGTTGCCTCTCAGAGCTGCCATTCAAGCCAGGCTAAATCTTCCCTCCCTACTCCCCACCCAGCCTCCTCCTAACAAGCACTCTTGCTCCCAGCACTGCCACATCCATTATGCTGATTATAATGATGCATCACAGCTTCAAGGGCCATACCCACATGCTTCAGAAGATAAATCATTAGGTAAAACTGTTAGACTTGATATCTTGGCCATTTCTTCTATTTAAAAAAGAAAATAGTTTAGGACAGTACCAATTATAGCCCAACTAAATGGTATAAAATTGCTTTTGCTTGAAATATCACTTTAATCCTGTAGTCTTGCCAGCTAACAAGTGGCTTCCTCAAATGCAACAAGTGGCTTCATCAAATGCAACGAGTGGCTTCCTGAAATGCAACAAGTGGCTTCCTCAAATGCAACAAGTGGCTTCCTGAAATGCAACAAGTGGCTTCCTCAAATGCAAGTGACAGGTATCATGTGACATCTGCAAGTGGATCACTTGGAAGTTGCACCAGAGAGTAAAGCTTACAGACTGCTGCATAAAGAAGGGTGCTTCTTAAACTAAAAATATTACTAATAAATTAATGACACATAAATCAGCCCCCATTCCCTGGGGCAATGCTGACAAAATATTGCTCCTGTTGTCAATGACTATAATTTGGATATCAAGTGGGCAAGGGGAAAGCCAGGAGGATATTTCATCTATTATGCAGTGGAGCAGTTCCGTGTGCCCGCTTGTGGCCAGGCTCACCATGTACAGGACTGAGTTACAATGAGGGGAATCCCAGTGGTGGTGTAAAGCTGTAACAGGGTGGACTATGGACACAAGGGAGGCCAAGGACAAAGGAGGGGGAGGCAGAGGAGGAGGTGTATGCAGGACATCCATGACTGAACCATGGTGGCCCTATCGCTGTGACCTGGCCAAGTTGCTGCAGTGCCTGGGCCAAAAGGACATTTATCCAGTAGGCTGTGATGGACAAATACTGCCCTTGTCCACGCGTTGGTGCTAAAGTGCACTTTACTAGAGACCAGGAAAACCTAGGACTGGCCCACCTTCTGCTGCACGTAGGTGTGCCAGGCATATACTGTTTTATTGAGAAGTAATTCCTCCTTGGCACTCTCCACCTCAGGTGGTGTAAGGGTTATGAATGGTGCTGAGGGACTGGAGCAATAGGAACAAGCCCAAATGCGTGGTGAGATTTCATTAGTCCTTGCATACTATTTTCTTTTAGTAAGTGCCTGAAGGAGCAATTGCTGTCTGAATTGAGGTAGGTGCATTTGGAGCAATAGTGGATGCAGAAGTAGATGAGTTAGACTGACTGCTTCTGTCATCAGAGACTGAGAAGCCCTGACTGATGCCCATGTTGTGGGGCACACTGGGAGATGCAGCGGTTGCTGGATCAGCTGCAAAACACCATCTTTCCCGTGGTTCTCCTAGGCATTGCTCTGATGGCTTTGCATGTGTGCATGCAGGGCTGTAGTGCCCACATTAGGTTCCTGTCTGTGCTTCACCCTCTGATGACACAGCCTGTACATCGCCACCGTAATATATACTGACGTGCTGAAAAAGTCCCAGACTTCTGACTGCCGAACCTTTCCACCAGCACGGCATGCTGGTTGATAGCTTCTGTTGCTTTGAGGTACCCATGCACTGCCAGTGATGACTAGTAAATGGTGTACCCCTCCCTCATTTTGCTCCCACTGTTGCCACCCTGCTGGGTCAGTGGCACCCTGCCATCATCCACTGATGAGGATGATGTCGTCTCCTCACACTGCTGCCATGTGCAATCAGCGACATCATCATCTAGGTATGTTTAATTTCCACTGCTGTTCTTCTTAACTATCTATCGCAGTATTCCCTTAGCTCCACCTGAATGTGCCCTCCTCCAGCAATCATGAGTGCTTTCAGGCCTAACAGTCTCCCCTGTGAACATCTCATCAAGATTAACACTGCCCTCAGACCAGCGGCTCCGAGCTGAGATGTGAATAATTGTCTTGCCAAAGGTGCACCGCAGGAAAGAGGCACATTCAGGACAGGAGAAGGCCCAGAGGATCGTGTCTGTCCTCGCCAAGGAGTCGTGGTTTCCGAGCAGAGCAGTTTGTAGGCAACATAACAAACAGGGCAAAAAAAGAAAATTTCTCCCCCGCCACCCCAATGTAACATGGGACATCACTTACATTTTCATTTTCAATCCACCTCACTTCCCCCGTAAATACTAAAGCACAAACCATGTGAGCTGCTTCCTACCTAAGCCATGCTCCTCCACTGTGACACTGCAACACACAGCATCACCAACACTATTTTACCTACAAGCCTCACTCTGTAACTGACATTACTAAGACTTAAGACACAAAGCACTTCTTACCATGAGTAGATCAGCCGTGCTCTGCAAATGTAACACCCATCATCCTCTGCTGCCCTGATCACTGAAAGACGACACAGTAATAATCACCACACTGCCTCCATCTGATCAACTAATAGCAGATCAATATGTAACTGCCCCACTACTGCAGTCTGTCTAAATGTTTCACCAGACCTATAAGTAGACCCTAAATGGAAGAGTACCCCAAATAACAATATTATTGGCACTAAGCAAGCAAACTCAAAATGAATATGCAGATTGCCAGCAGATCCAGTCTCCAGACCTAAACATTTATATGCAGAGGTCCAGCAGAAAGTTTGAGGGTCAGCGGCTGGGAGGTTAGATGAGGGTTGGTCAGATTTCCCTCCTGATGAAGCTTCTCTAACCGAAACGTTGAGGGTCTTACCTGTCATCCATCTTAGGTACTCTGCTCCTTACTTGTTCCTTTGCTTATTGACTTGTTTAGCTGTTTATGTGCATGCACTAGTGTCTGAAGAATTTTGTTGATATACTGTGTTATTATCTGTTTATGATTAACTGCAATCTATATGCATTTGATCTTTACCAATTTTGGCATATCCCTTGTTACTTAAAGACACAGTCTATTATTACATATCTTTACCTACCCTGATGCATGTATTTACTGTATATAGAATGCTATAGCACTATATATATGTTGTGACACTCTACTGATTAAAATATCAGTCACTAATGGCATTGCATAGTATTGGGTGTTCATTTATATAGCCATCTTTTTTCATTGAGTAGGCGAGTGTTGTGGGTCAGCAGCTGGGGAGGGGGGCTAAAGGGAGGTGTTTAGTGCAGCAGTTGGAAATAGGGGGTTAGGTGAGGGTAGGGATCAGCAGCTGAGGGTGAAGGGTTATAGCCTGGTTGGGTACATGGCTGGGGATGAGGGGTTTTAGCCTGGGTGGGTAGAGGGCTGAGGGTGAGGGATTAGAGCCTGGGTGGGTATAGGGCTGAGGGTAAGGGGTGAGAGCCTGGATGGGTATAGAGCTGAGGCGGAGGGGTTAGAGCCTGGGTCGGTAAAGGGCTGAGGGGCTAGAGCCTGGGTGAGTATAAAACAGAGGGTGAGGGGTTAAAGCCTGGGTGGGCATAGGGCTGGGGGTGCGGGGTTAGAGCCTGGGTGGGCATAGCACTGGGGGTGAGGGGTTAGAGCCTGGGTGGGTATAGGGCTGGGGGAGAGGGGTTAGAACTTTTGTGGGTATAGGGCTGAGCAGAGGGGTTAAAGCCTAGGTGGGTATAGGGCTGAGGGTGAGGGGTTAGAGCCTGGTGGGTATGGGGTTGGGCGTGAGTGTTTACAGGGGTGGGTATAAGGCTAAGGGGTCAGAGCCTGGGTGGGTATAGGGCTGAGGGTGAGGGATTAGAACTGGAGTGGGTATAGGGCTGAGGGTGAGGGTTTAGAGCTTGGGTGGGTATATGGCTGAGGCTGAGGGATTAGAGGCTGGATAGGTATAGGGCTGGGGTGAGGGGTTAGAGCCTGGGGGGTATCAGGCTCAGGGAGAGAGGTTAGAGCCTGGGTGGGTATAGGGCTGAGAGTGAGGGGTTAGAGCCTGGGTAGGTATAGGGCAAGGGCTGAGGGGTTAGAGCTTAGGGGGGCATCGGGCTCAGGGAGAGAGGTTAGAGCCTGGGTGGGTATAGGGCTGAGGGTGAGGGGTTAGAGCCTGGGTGGGTATAGGGCAAGGCCTGAGGGGATATAGCCTAGAGTGGGTATAAAGCTGAGAAGAGGGGTCAAAGCCTGGATGGGTATAGGACTGAGAGTAAGGGGTTAGAGCCTCAGTGGGTATAGGGCCGGGGGTGTGGGGTTATAAACTGGGTGAGTATTGCACTGGGGGTGAGGGGTTAGAGCCTGGGTGGGTATAAGGCGCGGTGGGGGAGGGGTTAGAGCCTTGCTGGGTATAGGGGCGGGGGTTAGAGCCTGGGTGGGCATAGGGCTGAGTGTGAGGGGTTAGAGTCTGGGTGGGTATAGGGCTGGGGTTGAGGGGTTAGAGCCTGGGCAGATATAGCACTGGCGGTGAGGGGTTGGAGCCTGGGTGGGTATAGGGCTGGGGAGAGGGGTTAGAGCTTGGGCGAGTATAGTGCTGGGGGTGAAAGGTTGGAGCCTGGGTGGGTATAGGGCTGGGGTGAGAGGGGGTAGAGCCTGGGTGGGCATAGGGCTGGAATTGAGGAGTGGGTGAGTGGTGGGTATAGGTCTGAGTACTTAGAGCCTTAGGGCTGAGGGTGAGGGGTTAGAGTCTGGGTGGGTATACGGCTGAGGATGAGGGGTTAGAGCCTGGGCGGTATAGGGATGAGGGTGGGGTTTATAGTCTGGGTGAGTATAGGGCTGGGGGTGAGGAGTTAGAGCCTGGGGGGTATAGGGTTAAGGGATCTAAGACCTAATATGATGATGTTAGACACCCCCCAGCAAGATTTTCCCGACAGTCACTAGTCCGGTGTTTTGCTTCCCAGGCTTTGTGCAACTCAGACTGAGCAATATGACACAGGATGTCATGTGATGCCCATGTCAATATGACACAGGATGTCTTGTGATGCCCATGGCATCATCTCACTTGCCGTATAAAAGGCCCCTCAACAGGAACAGGGGTTCTCTGCCCCGCGGAAGACCCTGAGGGGGGAATCGGATGCCCTACCCAGGCAAAGAGGAGAACCTCAGTGTGGCATCCCAGAAGGAGATGAGTGACTTTTTTTGGGACGCAAACCCGCATAAATGCCAGGCATCTAGTTCCTAACGGCTTGGCAGTTAATGGTAGGAGAAGCAACAGCATAGAATCTACATCCTTGGCGTTTAAAGGGTTGAAACGTACATTGTTCAGGCCCACTCAAAAGTATTCTTGTTGTGTAAGGCTATCCATGACAATGCTCTATGTTTTCTTTTCTTTTTTTAAAAACAAAGTTATATTGCCAATGTAATTATAAAATAATGTTTTACCTCTTATCCCTCATGTTCCTCATGTCCTCTGTGGTGTGTGTGGCAGGGCTGTGACATGCAAGCACACCGTGTGCATAACATTGGAGTGAGCTGGGATAGACCTGACAGGTTGGAGGTGCTCCCTTCTAGCTTATCACTAAAAGAGGCTTTGTATCTGTGGTCTATGCTATTTATTATTTATGGTTATTTATTTATTATTTGTGGTCTGGATCTGAGGGGGGGGGGGGGGGGACTAGAGGCAGAGGAAATTCCCTTCCTTTCTTCTGTGATTGGAGCAAAGAGACAGCATGGAACTGACACTGTATCAGGTCAACTGCCAGGCAAATGGTTTAAAAGTCTGACTGGTCAATCCCTTATATTTATATAGAGATTTATTTTATTATTAAAATAATTATTAAATTATTAAATTAAAATTATTAAATTATTTTAATTTGAACTTTGGGGTTAAGTGTATGAAGTCTATCATCAGACATAATCACCATGACTGCTTAAAGGGGAAGTTCACTTTCTATGGAATTTTTATGCTAAAAGGATGCCCTCAAAGTGCTGAGCTTATTTAGCATTTTTTTTTATATTATATATATTATATATTATATTATATTAGAAAATGGAAGCAGTTTTCACTACCTGCAATCTGTTGCCATTGGCAAAGTACACCAAGAAGAGAGAAGTGAGCCCTGTACACACAGTACACTGCTGATATGGGCACTGCTGAGGTGAGGGATTTCACTCAACCTTACACATTCCCAGCAGCAGTGGTCTATATGTACAGGACTCACCTCTCTCTTCTTGGTGTACAGACATAGTGTACGTTGCCAATGGCAACAAACTGAAGATATTGAAAACTGCTTCCATAAAACACACCTTTTCTAACCTAAAAAAAAAATAAAACATACTAAATCAGCTCAGCACCTTGAGTATATTATTTTGGTACACAAAAATATACAGTTTCAAAAAAGTCAATCAAAAGTGGGCTTTCCCTTTAAGTACCTGGAATATCGTTGAGTACCATCCTCAGTCCAGAAGGTCTTTGCACAATTGTAGTCACTGAACATTGAAGTTGTGGACTTTTATCCATAATGCTTGACTAGGAGTATGTGGTCTATCTAGTTTACCCTTACTGTATGTGTGTATGGTATGTGTTATGTGTGTGTGTTCTCTCTATATATGCCACTATATATATATATATATATATATATATATATATATATATATATGCCACTAGGCAAACATAGGCTCCTGTCTAGGCGCAGCTGGGTTCTCCTCTGCAGAATGACGGGTGCCCCAAATCTGCACATAATGAAGTTTAAGGTGCTTATTAGACTCTATACTACAGTATACAGCCTTATAATGAACAAATGTAGAAGGGGGGGCAATGCTGGGGGCCTTGGGTATCTATAGTCTGTGGGTGCTGCTCAATGAAGGTTAGACATAGTAGTATAGCCACCATTTAAGGTGCACCTGCATATGTCCCCAGTCCCCTTACACTGTCCCCCATGTGTGACAGGTCTATGGGGTGGCACTTGCACAGTAATGGCTGCCTGTACAATGGAGTGGTTCTAAGCTTGATAATCAGGAACTTGAAATTTGGAGAAAATTACCAATGCTTAAATGTAGTCTTTCTATGGATGTTTCTGATGTGTTGTATGTCCTGTATATTCAGCTGTGCTGCAAAGGCCAGGAAGATTTTCAGTCTTTGGTCTGACTGGCCAGCAAAAAACTCCTCATCGGCGGCAATGGCCCCTCCCTTGCTTGATCAAGCCATTTTATTGTTTTTGCAAACCTGCAGCCAAAGCCACCACAGGATAGGACAGAGAGTCTAGAGCAGGAAACGCTACAGTGATGGGTGGGTGCAGAGCTGTCAGTTGGCGGCCGCTCACTGCACATAAGCCTGCACACCAAGCACAGCTCAATGCAGGGAACTATTTTCTGGGCGACTAAACTACCCCTTGTTCCAGTAAGTAAATGGGTCCCAGACCAATCAGTTACTTGGCTAGACTTTTATAAATAAAAAAAAAAAATACTGTATCTTGGGGCCTCCACCAGATTTTGTGCCCAGAGGCCTCCACCACAAATAATCCGGCCCTGGTGGGGCTGTTAACCATGTTCCTTCCAGAGCTTAGGCATACCCGCATTCACCTGGATATCGATCAGATGTCCGATCAGCAGGTGTTTGATTTGACCTGAATGAACCGCCTTTCTCTTGAGAAGGTTTACTCTTTACTCTTTACTCTCTTTACTCAAATTCTTGATTGCCTTAATTTTTCAGTTAATGGCTACTTCTAGAGGTTAGGGGCGCTGTCAGTTGGCATGTCCCAGCCTTTGCTGAGCTGTGCCTTGAATAAATCTCTCTATGGCATGGCTGTCCTGCAGGAGAAATACATCTCTTTTCCTGACAGCATGGCAGCCTGGAACGCGGTAAAGTTGTTTTTTTTCAACATTGTAAATATGCCAAGTGTCATGGGCGCCATGGACTGCACGCACGTTGCCCTTGTTCCCCCAGCTGCTCAGGAGTATATGTTTTGGTATGTCTAGGGCTACTATTGTTGCACCTTTTCCCCCATCTCCTGTATTTATGCCTTCTTGTGCCCTCTCCTGTCTTTATACTACGCTTGCCTCAGCTCCCCTAAACCAGCTTCCTTGTGTTCTTGTTGTGCTTTTGTAATTTAGAATTTTATTTGCAATTAATTACTTGGAGCCACACTACTTACCCTCTGATTGTTTAGCTTTATTTCCGAAACTGCAAGATGGGCCACTGTCTTAATGTCCAAAATGTAGTGGGACCGGATCTTCACTTTTTCAGCGCTTTGACAGGCTTCCCAGGCTCGTCCCAAGATGCATTTTTCTTCAGGAGTTCGCCTTTATATACACATTTTGAGAGTGGCAAGCTGAGTGGCTTCTAGGGAAAGTGTGTCTATTCTTCACTTGGCTCTGCGCATTTATTGTTAGCATTGCATTTTCACTGTTGTATCCACTGTAAAGGAATTTGCCCTTTTTTGTTGTGTTGTTGTTGCCTAGGTTGCCTAGGTTTATCCAGGCCCTACATCACCACCACTCTGCTAATGTGGCTAGTTAAAATGACCCTGTAGCTAGTCAAACCCCTTGGCTGTGCATAATGCCTTCTGTTTTGCTCTTGCTTGCTCAGTGGTTTGCCTTAGGCAACATTGAATTGTTGCCTCCTACGAAATGTGTTTCCCACTGGTTCCACTTAGGACTTGCTTTATGCTGTTTTATGCTCTTTTTCTTAATTTGTGGTGATCTATCTGTATTTTTAATTGTTTTTGTTTACCCCCCTTTTCTGTTTTGCTATGTGCAATTAAAACAGCCCCAACAAGTGGATGTGTGATACTACTGTGGGATGGGAGAGCTGGATTAGGTTGCATTGGCATACACTAGCATACACAAGGCTTGGGTGCTTGCACTCTTCCAGAAAATTACTTAAAGGGACAGGTGCATGTATGTGGAACTAAAGGAGATCCAAACATAGGGCATAAGTTAACAATGCACATCTGCTTGTTCTTTGCAGACTTTCATGGAGCAAAGGTATGATTTCAAGAGCAACACACATGAAAAGAGGATGTTGGCAGAGGAAATGGCAGCCCATGTGAGTGGCGAGGGGACGTCACCTTACACCTTCATTCAAATAATGCGGCACTGGTCGGACCTCAAACGGCAACAGTGGCCCTGGGTTCAGAGGTTCTACATATATTTATATAGGTGGGTGGCACACATCAAGAAGTGAAGAAAAAAGTAAATGCAATATCAGCTTTTAGGGTGCTGCTCTAAATAGTGCTTCCCTCTTGCACTAAATTACAATCCATATATTAAAGACTTAGGCGCACACCAATTTTAAATGCATATAAAAAATATTTTACTATGTAAATTTCATTTGTATACAGGCTGTGAAAATATCTCATTAAAGTGACAAACAATATAACATGAACTGTATTTGCTCTTTCTCCTGTGTCACATGTCCACCAAACACATTGTCTCAAGCCTGCTAGTAATCCATTAACAGCTATATACAAAACTGGATCACATGTAATGGCTGGACTGACAGAGGACCACAAATAAATCACTACAGGCAGAGTAGACGGTCAACTGGCCCAGTGTACTGCAAATAAGCTTAATCCTCATCAAAGCATACTAAATAGCAATAGTCAGAGCGGATGTATAGTACACAAATCCCACAGGCCAGTGGACAGTCTCTCCCCA
Source organism: Gastrophryne carolinensis (assembly GCA_027917425.1). Classification (NCBI taxonomy): domain Eukaryota; kingdom Metazoa; phylum Chordata; class Amphibia; order Anura; family Microhylidae; genus Gastrophryne; species Gastrophryne carolinensis. Next base: position 249,512,137 of record CM051237.1, on the reverse strand, counting down.
ACAGTGATCAAATGCAAAACTTCTAGCGTGTAATGCGCTTACACAGTATCACATAACAAAGCATATTTCACAATAGAAAAGATAAGCATAACAACATATGATCACCATGAATCAATGGATAACATCTCTTTCAACAACATTCAGATGCATAATCTATGGCGCACAGCCGTGCGCTATCTCAGCATAACATATCATGTATACAATGAATACTACAAGCATTACCAAGCGAGAATAGTTAGGTAGTGGTGGGGCGGTCTTCCCACGTTTCGGGGATCTAGTCCCCTTTCTCAAGGATATCGCCCTATCCTCATGGCCTTCCTGGCGTTATTTAAGCTGAAGGATCCCCGCGGCCGGCCGCGTGACGTCCTCCGACGCCGCATCTCTTCCGGAGCGGCATCGTGCGTCACATCCGGTCTCATCGGGTCCCGGTCCACGTCAGTCAAGGGGCTGGCTGGTGACTCCACATAGATGGGAGGTGCCAGGCCAGATTCCCCTAACTGCGCAGACGCACGGGGCCCGTGCGATCGGATACAATGTCAAAGCGCTACATAATACTTGTAGCCAGTTCTAAAATAAACAATATCGTGTGTGTTGCTTGGGGATCCTCATATTCAGGATGCTTCTTATTCATATTCATATCTTGGCCTCTTAATCCTAAAAAATACAGATTAAAAACGTATTAAAAACAAATACCATCTGTACAATATGTTCCTATATACAGGTCCATCTATTCTCTTTATTTAATATGTTCCATTAATGGTGATGTCTTCAACTCCTAACTGATCAAAATCTACACTATATACCCTGTGCGGATAGTTCTATATTACATGAATGGAGTATAATCTATTTCCTCATTCAGGCCTAAGGGGGACTTCGTTTTTAATCGGTAAATCCAATATAGTTCACGTTGTAAAATTAACCTCTCAAGATCCCCACCTCTTTGTGGTCGTTTGACTATTTCAAGTACCATATATCGCAACTGGGATACTTGATGTCCCATTTCCCAAAAATGTCTAGCAACCGGTGACTCGACGTCACATCTCCTAATGGCACTCCTATGTTCACTAATCCTGTCTCTGATGGCTCTACATGTCTTGCCCACATAGATTTTGCCACAAGGGCACTTCAAAGCATAAATTACATTTCTGGTCGAACAATTTGCAAAAAATCGCAAATTAATGGCTTGTCCTGTTTGGGGGTGAAAGAACTTATTAGATTTAATTACAAAACTGCATTGATTGCAGTGGCCACAGGGAAACATGCCCTCTAAACTGGGTAGAGAACTTAACCAGTTAGTACCTGTTTTGGGGCTCTCTCGATGTACAGGCTGATTACTGGCTCTAATCAGACGATTCCTGATACTTTTAGATTTCCTGAAGGCAAACATGGGTGGATTCTGGAAAACCCCTCTAAGCCTCTCATCCCCGGACAGTATGTGCCAATGCTTCCGTATGATGTGTCGTACCTGTGGACATTTAGTGGAAAAGGTTAAAACGCATGGAATTCTAGTATCAACCCTCTTGGGTTTAAACTCTAGTAGAGAACTTCTCGATTTACTATATGCAGTCTCCTTTGCCTTCTGTATAACTTCTGAAGGATAACCTCTATCCAAAAAATTTTTTTGCCATCTCATCTGCTCTTTGTAAAAAAATTCCATCATCACTAATGATCCGTCTTAGCCGTAAAAATTGGCTGTAGGGGAGCCCTCTCTTAAGGGGTTCTGGGTGAAAGCTATCGAAGGACAAGTATGTATTACGGTCGGTCGGCTTTGAATATATATCTGTTGTCAGGATATTCTCATTTTTGGTTACTAGTACATCCAAAAAGTGTACCTGATGAGTATGTGCCTCAATTGTGAACGATATCGTAGGGCTTGATTTATCCAGGTCATCCTTAAATTCCATTAACTTTTGATAGGGACCCTGCCACAAAAAGAACACATCATCTATGTACCTGACCCACATCAGCACATGGCTATCAAAGCTAGAATGGGTATATACATATAGAGACTCATAGTTTGCCATAAATAAATTGGCATACGATGGGGCAACATTAGAGCCCATCGCCGTGCCCTGTTTTTGTAAATAGAACTTATCCTTATATTGGAAATAATTTTTCCTCAAAATGAGTGTCATTAATTCCATTAGGAATCCCCTATGTCCGTCTGTCAGACCCATTTCTCCTAGGGTAGACTCTATCACATCCAGGCCTATGTCGTGTGGGATGGATGTATACAGACTGTTTACATCCATACTACATAACCAACATTCCCCAGGTAGTCTCCCCAAATCTTTAATTTTATTCAAAAAATCACCCGTATCCACTAGATATGATTTGATTGATGTAACTTTTACCTGTAAAATTTTGTCGAGATATGTCGCAATAGGTTGAAAAAGGGAGTTTGTGCCTGCTACTATCGGTCTCCCAGGTGGTTTTGCAGCATCTTTATGAATTTTCGGTAAAATATAAAAAAGTGGAATTAATGGTGAATCACATTTCAAATATTCAAAGAGTTTTTTATCTATATAGCCACTTCTAAGGCCCTCCTCTAGGATATTCTTAATATGTTCTCTTAATTCTCCCGTAGGGTCAACTTTTAATCTAGTGTAGATATTACAGTCATCTAACTGCGTCATTATGGTCTCATCATAGTAGCCACTATCCATAATGACAATGGCACCCCCTTTATCCGCTGGCTTAATGGTAATCATTTGGTTCTTACTCAGTGAATTCAAAGCCATAAGTTCCTCTTTATTCAGATTAGGGTGTGCATTGCCATTACGTCGCCAATCTAGTTTCCTAATGTCATTCTCCACTATCTTAATAAATGCCTCCACTGTGTGAAATAAATTAGGTGGCTGCCACTTACTTGGGGGTCTGCAGTTTTTCAAGTCCGCCCCTTGTATAGTTGTCATCCTCTCTGTAGTGGGTTGGGCTGGCATGGTATCGAAGTAAGCTCTCAATCTTAATGACCTAAAAAATTTTTGGAGTTCAATATCCAACTCAAGGGGATCGCCTCTATATAGGGGTACAAAACCCAAGCCTTTATTAAGTACTCGCCTCTCTATGTCGGTCAGTTGATAGTTGGATATGTTGACCACTAGGTCGTTCTCTGTGTTTGGCTCCTTGTGATCCTTGGGTCTGTAGGTTGACCTACCGCCCCTGCGGGTCTTTTTGGGGGTTTTCTTGGTTTCTGTCCTCTTCCTAAAAAAGGCCTAGTGCTGTTATCACTTAAACTACTATCCGTATCACTCTGATTGTGTGATGGATTCTGAAATGTTCTTTTGTATCTCCTAGCCTCCTTCCAGGTGTATACCCTATTTTCTTCGTAATCCGCTAGATCTCTCCTATATTTATTTAACTTTATCTGGAGGGTATCTTTCTTATATTGGTCAATTGACGCTTCTATGGTTTCTAGAAATGTCCTATAATCGTTAATGTTCCCACTTGTTTCTAATTTTCGCTGTTGAACTCCAATGGATTTCTCGATTTCCACAATCTGACTCTGAATCCCCTGGACTGTCAACGTTATTAAATCTAGGCTACACTTATTTAATATTTGGAACCACTTTTCACAGAAGTCAGGGTTATCCTTACAAAAAGTGGGTCTGATGTTTAGTCTAAGACCCCTAGGTATCCTTTTGGATTTCAAATATTCCACAAGGGTAATTGAGTGCAGTTGATACTGTGCTAAACGTTTCTTTTGATTCTCAAACTGTCTCTTTAAAGAGATATCGTCTTTAGAAAATAGATCCGTTGTATCCCCAAATTTGGTGATCACTGTCTCTATTTCAGCCTGTGAGAAGGATAATATATCTGCGCATTTATCAGTAAGGCTATTTAAGTCACAGAATGACATTCTGATTAATTATTGATGGCAAGATGGTGCTCACCTATGAAGAAACAAAATACATATATTTATATAGGTGGGTGGCACACATCAAGAAGTGAAGAAAAAAGTAAATGCAATATCAGCTTTTAGGGTGCTGCTCTAAATAGTGCTTCCCTCTTGCACTAAATTACAATCCATATATTAAAGACTTAGGCGCACACCAATTTTAAATGCATATAAAAAATATTTTACTATGTAAATTTCATTTGTATACAGGCTGTGAAAATATCTCATTAAAGTGACAAACAATATAACATGAACTGTATTTGCTCTTTCTCCTGTGTCACATGTCCACCAAACACATTGTCTCAAGCCTGCTAGTAATCCATTAACAGCTATATACAAAACTGGATCACATGTAATGGCTGGACTGACAGAGGACCACAAATAAATCACTACAGGCAGAGTAGACGGTCAACTGGCCCAGTGTACTGCAAATAAGCTTAATCCTCATCAAAGCATACTAAATAGCAATAGTCAGAGCGGATGTATAGTACACAAATCCCACAGGCCAGTGGACAGTCTCTCCCCAACAGTGATCAAATGCAAAACTTCTAGCGTGTAATGCGCTTACACAGTATCACATAACAAAGCATATTTCACAATAGAAAAGATAAGCATAACAACATATGATCACCATGAATCAATGGATAACATCTCTTTCAACAACATTCAGATGCATAATCTATGGCGCACAGCCGTGCGCTATCTCAGCATAACATATCATGTATACAATGAATACTACAAGCATTACCAAGCGAGAATAGTTAGGTAGTGGTGGGGCGGTCTTCCCACGTTTCGGGGATCTAGTCCCCTTTCTCAAGGATATCGCCCTATCCTCATGGCCTTCCTGGCGTTATTTAAGCTGAAGGATCCCCGCGGCCGGCCGCGTGACGTCCTCCGACGCCGCATCTCTTCCGGAGCGGCATCGTGCGTCACATCCGGTCTCATCGGGTCCCGGTCCACGTCAGTCAAGGGGCTGGCTGGTGACTCCACATAGATGGGAGGTGCCAGGCCAGATTCCCCTAACTGCGCAGACGCACGGGGCCCGTGCGATCGGATACAATGTCAAAGCGCTACATAATACTTGTAGCCAGTTCTAAAATAAACAATATCGTGTGTGTTGCTTGGGGATCCTCATATTCAGGATGCTTCTTATTCATATTCATATCTTGGCCTCTTAATCCTAAAAAATACAGATTAAAAACGTATTAAAAACAAATACCATCTGTACAATATGTTCCTATATACAGGTCCATCTATTCTCTTTATTTAATATGTTCCATTAATGGTGATGTCTTCAACTCCTAACTGATCAAAATCTACACTATATACCCTGTGCGGATAGTTCTATATTACATGAATGGAGTATAATCTATTTCCTCATTCAGGCCTAAGGGGGACTTCGTTTTTAATCGGTAAATCCAATATAGTTCACGTTGTAAAATTAACCTCTCAAGATCCCCACCTCTTTGTGGTCGTTTGACTATTTCAAGTACCATATATCGCAACTGGGATACTTGATGTCCCATTTCCCAAAAATGTCTAGCAACCGGTGACTCGACGTCACATCTCCTAATGGCACTCCTATGTTCACTAATCCTGTCTCTGATGGCTCTACATGTCTTGCCCACATAGATTTTGCCACAAGGGCACTTCAAAGCATAAATTACATTTCTGGTCGAACAATTTGCAAAAAATCGCAAATTAATGGCTTGTCCTGTTTGGGGGTGAAAGAACTTATTAGATTTAATTACAAAACTGCATTGATTGCAGTGGCCACACGCTAGAAGTTTTGCATTTGATCACTGTTGGGGAGAGACTGTCCACTGGCCTGTGGGATTTGTGTACTATACATCCGCTCTGACTATTGCTATTTAGTATGCTTTGATGAGGATTAAGCTTATTTGCAGTACACTGGGCCAGTTGACCGTCTACTCTGCCTGTAGTGATTTATTTGTGGTCCTCTGTCAGTCCAGCCATTACATGTGATCCAGTTTTGTATATAGCTGTTAATGGATTACTAGCAGACTTGAGACAATGTGTTTGGTGGACATGTGACACAGGAGAAAGAGCAAATACAGTTCATGTTATATTGTTTGTCACTTTAATGAGATATTTTCACAGCCTGTATACAAATGAAATTTACATAGTAAAATATTTTTTATATGCATTTAAAATTGGTGTGCGCCTAAGTCTTTAATATATGGATTGTAATTTAGTGCAAGAGGGAAGCACTATTTAGAGCAGCACCCTAAAAGCTGATATTGCATTTACTTTTTTCTTCACTTCTTGATGTGTGCCACCCACCTATATAAATATATGTATTTTGTTTCTTCATAGGTGAGCACCATCTTGCCATCAATAATTAATCAGAATGTCATTCTGTGACTTAAATAGCCTTACTGATAAATGCGCAGATATATTATCCTTCTCACAGGCTGAAATAGAGACAGTGATCACCAAATTTGGGGATACAACGGATCTATTTTCTAAAGACGATATCTCTTTAAAGAGACAGTTTGAGAATCAAAAGAAACGTTTAGCACAGTATCAACTGCACTCAATTACCCTTGTGGAATATTTGAAATCCAAAAGGATACCTAGGGGTCTTAGACTAAACATCAGACCCACTTTTTGTAAGGATAACCCTGACTTCTGTGAAAAGTGGTTCCAAATATTAAATAAGTGTAGCCTAGATTTAATAACGTTGACAGTCCAGGGGATTCAGAGTCAGATTGTGGAAATCGAGAAATCCATTGGAGTTCAACAGCGAAAATTAGAAACAAGTGGGAACATTAACGATTATAGGACATTTCTAGAAACCATAGAAGCGTCAATTGACCAATATAAGAAAGATACCCTCCAGATAAAGTTAAATAAATATAGGAGAGATCTAGCGGATTACGAAGAAAATAGGGTATACACCTGGAAGGAGGCTAGGAGATACAAAAGAACATTTCAGAATCCATCACACAATCAGAGTGATACGGATAGTAGTTTAAGTGATAACAGCACTAGGCCTTTTTTAGGAAGAGGACAGAAACCAAGAAAACCCCCAAAAAGACCCGCAGGGGCGGTAGGTCAACCTACAGACCCAAGGATCACAAGGAGCCAAACACAGAGAACGACCTAGTGGTCAACATATCCAACTATCAACTGACCGACATAGAGAGGCGAGTACTTAATAAAGGCTTGGGTTTTGTACCCCTATATAGAGGCGATCCCCTTGAGTTGGATATTGAACTCCAAAAATTTTTTAGGTCATTAAGATTGAGAGCTTACTTCGATACCATGCCAGCCCAACCCACTACAGAGAGGATGACAACTATACAAGGGGCGGACTTGAAAAACTGCAGACCCCCAAGTAAGTGGCAGCCACCTAATTTATTTCACACAGTGGAGGCATTTATTAAGATAGTGGAGAATGACATTAGGAAACTAGATTGGCGACGTAATGGCAATGCACACCCTAATCTGAATAAAGAGGAACTTATGGCTTTGAATTCACTGAGTAAGAACCAAATGATTACCATTAAGCCAGCGGATAAAGGGGGTGCCATTGTCATTATGGATAGTGGCTACTATGATGAGACCATAATGACGCAGTTAGATGACTGTAATATCTACACTAGATTAAAAGTTGACCCTACGGGAGAATTAAGAGAACATATTAAGAATATCCTAGAGGAGGGCCTTAGAAGTGGCTATATAGATAAAAAACTCTTTGAATATTTGAAATGTGATTCACCATTAATTCCACTTTTTTATATTTTACCGAAAATTCATAAAGATGCTGCAAAACCACCTGGGAGACCGATAGTAGCAGGCACAAACTCCCTTTTTCAACCTATTGCGACATATCTCGACAAAATTTTACAGGTAAAAGTTACATCAATCAAATCATATCTAGTGGATACGGGTGATTTTTTGAATAAAATTAAAGATTTGGGGAGACTACCTGGGGAATGTTGGTTATGTAGTATGGATGTAAACAGTCTGTATACATCCATCCCACACGACATAGGCCTGGATGTGATAGAGTCTACCCTAGGAGAAATGGGTCTGACAGACGGACATAGGGGATTCCTAATGGAATTAATGACACTCATTTTGAGGAAAAATTATTTCCAATATAAGGATAAGTTCTATTTACAAAAACAGGGCACGGCGATGGGCTCTAATGTTGCCCCATCGTATGCCAATTTATTTATGGCAAACTATGAGTCTCTATATGTATATACCCATTCTAGCTTTGATAGCCATGTGCTGATGTGGGTCAGGTACATAGATGATGTGTTCTTTTTGTGGCAGGGTCCCTATCAAAAGTTAATGGAATTTAAGGATGACCTGGATAAATCAAGCCCTACGATATCGTTCACAATTGAGGCACATACTCATCAGGTACACTTTTTGGATGTACTAGTAACCAAAAATGAGAATATCCTGACAACAGATATATATTCAAAGCCGACCGACCGTAATACATACTTGTCCTTCGATAGCTTTCACCCAGAACCCCTTAAGAGAGGGCTCCCCTACAGCCAATTTTTACGGCTAAGACGGATCATTAGTGATGATGGAATTTTTTTACAAAGAGCAGATGAGATGGCAAAAAAATTTTTTGGATAGAGGTTATCCTTCAGAAGTTATACAGAAGGCAAAGGAGACTGCATATAGTAAATCGAGAAGTTCTCTACTAGAGTTTAAACCCAAGAGGGTTGATACTAGAATTCCATGCGTTTTAACCTTTTCCACTAAATGTCCACAGGTACGACACATCATACGGAAGCATTGGCACATACTGTCCGGGGATGAGAGGCTTAGAGGGGTTTTCCAGAATCCACCCATGTTTGCCTTCAGGAAATCTAAAAGTATCAGGAATCGTCTGATTAGAGCCAGTAATCAGCCTGTACATCGAGAGAGCCCCAAAACAGGTACTAACTGGTTAAGTTCTCTACCCAGTTTAGAGGGCATGTTTCCCTGTGGCCACTGCAATCAATGCAGTTTTGTAATTAAATCTAATAAGTTCTTTCACCCCCAAACAGGACAAGCCATTAATTTGCGATTTTTTGCAAATTGTTCGACCAGAAATGTAATTTATGCTTTGAAGTGCCCTTGTGGCAAAATCTATGTGGGCAAGACATGTAGAGCCATCAGAGACAGGATTAGTGAACATAGGAGTGCCATTAGGAGATGTGACGTCGAGTCACCGGTTGCTAGACATTTTTGGGAAATGGGACATCAAGTATCCCAGTTGCGATATATGGTACTTGAAATAGTCAAACGACCACAAAGAGGTGGGGATCTTGAGAGGTTAATTTTACAACGTGAACTATATTGGATTTACCGATTAAAAACGAAGTCCCCCTTAGGCCTGAATGAGGAAATAGATTATACTCCATTCATGTAATATAGAACTATCCGCACAGGGTATATAGTGTAGATTTTGATCAGTTAGGAGTTGAAGACATCACCATTAATGGAACATATTAAATAAAGAGAATAGATGGACCTGTATATAGGAACATATTGTACAGATGGTATTTGTTTTTAATACGTTTTTAATCTGTATTTTTTAGGATTAAGAGGCCAAGATATGAATATGAATAAGAAGCATCCTGAATATGAGGATCCCCAAGCAACACACACGATATTGTTTATTTTAGAACTGGCTACAAGTATTATGTAGCGCTTTGACATTGTATCCGATCGCACGGGCCCCGTGCGTCTGCGCAGTTAGGGGAATCTGGCCTGGCACCTCCCATCTATGTGGAGTCACCAGCCAGCCCCTTGACTGACGTGGACCGGGACCCGATGAGACCGGATGTGACGCACGATGCCGCTCCGGAAGAGATGCGGCGTCGGAGGACGTCACGCGGCCGGCCGCGGGGATCCTTCAGCTTAAATAACGCCAGTAGGCCATGAGGATAGGGCGATATCCTTGAGAAAGGGGACTAGATCCCCGAAACGTGGGAAGACCGCCCCACCACTACCTAACTATTCTCGCTTGGTAATGCTTGTAGTATTCATTGTATACATGATATGTTATGCTGAGATAGCGCACGGCTGTGCGCCATAGATTATGCATCTGAATGTTGTTGAAAGAGATGTTATCCATTGATTCATGGTGATCATATGTTGTTATGCTTATCTTTTCTATTGTGAAATATGCTTTGTTATGTGATACTGTGTAAGCGCATTACACGCTAGAAGTTTTGCATTTGATCACTGTTGGGGAGAGACTGTCCACTGGCCTGTGGGATTTGTGTACTATACATCCGCTCTGACTATTGCTATTTAGTATGCTTTGATGAGGATTAAGCTTATTTGCAGTACACTGGGCCAGTTGACCGTCTACTCTGCCTGTAGTGATTTATTTGTGGTCCTCTGTCAGTCCAGCCATTACATGTGATCCAGTTTTGTATATAGCTGTTAATGGATTACTAGCAGGCTTGAGACAATGTGTTTGGTGGACATGTGACACAGGAGAAAGAGCAAATACAGTTCATGTTATATTGTTTGTCACTTTAATGAGATATTTTCACAGCCTGTATACAAATGAAATTTACATAGTAAAATATTTTTTATATGCATTTAAAATTGGTGTGCGCCTAAGTCTTCAGAGGTTCTACAGCCAGAACTTCCCAGGTAAGTGAATGTACAACAGAGAAGGTGATCTATCAGTGTAATGAGTAACATGTTTTACAAAATTATATTTTCTTTTGTAGCTGGGGAGTTCTGGCTGCAGACCAAGCCCACCCAGAGGTGAATGGTCTAACCAATTGGGCCCAGCAGACAGGGTATAGGTGTAAGGCGGCAACCCAAACCCTGCCAACGTCCTTTTCCTCCTCTGATTCAGCACCACCACCAACCACGGAGCTCGCTGAAGAGGAGGGTGTGTTGGGCTTGGAGTCACCCACAGCTCCTGCACACTCCGGTTGGCCATTAAATAAAAAACACAGGTTGTGCTGCATGTAAAGTGTATTGCTGAATGCTGGTGTGTTGTGCTTCTCTGTCCCTACAGAATGATCAGAGGGTGAGTATGCAGCAATGGGGCCACCTGATACAGAAGCGGCGCAAGATTCAGCCAGTGAAGCAGAACAATACCCAAGCATTACACAAACAACACATACCCATAAATGCTGAGGTTCTTTCCCTCTACAGACCCTGATGAAAGGATGGCACCGTGGAGGAAGGTGGTGCCATAAAACTATGTGTCAACCAGTTTGGGTAAGTATGTACAAATATGAGCTTGCATGTACAGGCACACGTGTACAGAAAAGTGCTAATGTATGTCTCTTTGCAGGTTCCATGTTGGTCCCAATAAAAACATTACTAAAATGTAAAAAATGTTTCTTTATTATGGCAAATAATAAATATGGTATGGTAAATATTTAGTTTTTAATAAAACAAGAGTTTTAAGGTTATATGGGGGTGTGTTTTCTATGCAACTGCATAAACCAAACAAACAGCGGTGTAAAACAGAAGGAGTTGAGTAACAGTGGGTAGAAGCAGACGACTTGGCAACCAAGGTGCAAAGGTAAGTATGTGCAAGACTACATGGGATGCCCTAGATGCCTGCAGGGGGGACAAAGGTAAGTATGTGCAAGGACATGCAGGCTACATGGAATTTCCTAGATGCCCGCAGGGGGGACAAAGGTAAGTATGTGCAAGGACATGCAAACTACATGGGATGCCCTAGATGCCAGTAGGGGGGGACAAAGGTAAGTATTTGCAAGGACATGCAGGCTACATGGGATGCCCTAGATGCCAGCATGGGGGACAAAGGTAAGTGTGTGCAAGGCCATGCAGACTACATGGGATGCCCTAGATGCCAGCGGGGGGACAAAGGTAAGTATGTGCAAACCAAATGCGTATGCAAAGCAAATACAGCCGCTTACGCATGAATGAACTTTTCTAAAGATGCAGCTGTGAATGATAAGAGCGTTCGCAATTTCATGGTTTCCGAGATCCGTTCTCCAAAAAAACGAGAATTCATGGGCAGGCTCTGAATCAGGCCGAATATCAAATAAATTAGTCCGACATGATCTGCGCTAAGTAAAGCCATGCTGTTTCTGTGTTTTCAAGAGAGTTTCCATTGGCCACTAAAAGTTAAATGTTAAACTCCCAAGTTAAAGTTACAAGTTAAACTAACTGACCTGTTGTTATAAGCTTCTGTTTCTACGACCCTTCTTTTCGATAGATACATGAAGAGCCCTATCACAAGTGGTTTAAAAAAAAAAAACATCCTAATACTATTCCTGCTTTTATTTTAAAAATGGTCAAAAGTGTCTGTTTTTTTAATGTCTTGACCCTTTCTGAAAAGTAGGACAGCCTGTTGAAGGCACCTGGAACATGGTGGCACATGGTGACATATGGGCAAAGGTTAATTTGAGAACATAAACAGAAGCTAAAGCAGTGTGAACTAATCATTAGAAAATAGTACACCTGGCAATAGATATGTTAAATCGGAACATTGGGCCAGGGCCATCCACTCCTTGGGGCATGCTGAGTTGGGGATGCCCTGTTGTGTAAAACCCCCCCAGAAGCCACGTTTTACTCACCTTGTCCCGGAGCCCTCCCCACGTCTCTGCACCGCGGCCACATCATGGCTATCCTCTAGCTGGGCATGCAGTGGCATCTGGCCTTTCTGAATGGGCAGCACGGGCACGTGATGGCTAGGAGGTGAACGGGGATGCAGCCGGCGGCACACTCGGCTCCCTTCACCGCCGATCGGCTGCTTAGCCGTCCAGACGGCTTAGCCATCAGCAGCGGCGAAGGAAGCCGAGTGAATGCAAGTGTGCTGATTGGTTGAACGGGTCACTGAGCCAATCAGCACGCTCGTTCTCGTCTGAGTCTGCATCGTGGGAGCAACAGGAAGGTGAGTGACCTAGGGGCATACACACAGTGGGGCATCCCAGTTCAGGATGCCCCCACTGAGAGGAAGAACACCCCAAAAAGTGAAAATCGGGTGTGTTGTTTCTCTTTAAACCAATAACTGATTTTGGCTATTTTACAGCCACCCAAGATGAAGGGTTTTCTGCCATACTGCTATTTTTTTTAAAGAGAAACAACCACTGGGTTCCCAACTGTGTGAAACCTCCCAGTTAGCCTTCTTACCACTCTGGCAATCTCACTGCACCTGCCTAGATCATAGCGGCATCAGAACTGTGATTGGAGGAGAGTTTACACATGCGCTATTGGATAGTAGAAGAGGTAAGCAGACCCAGCTAATCAGGGGGTTACACACAGCAGGGCATACCAAGGAATTTTGATGTATATCCTAGTATTGAACTTTAAAACACACCATGTTATTTTGACTTGTAAAGGCAAAAACAAAAAAGGGACAACTCCACCTTTCTCCTCTGCTGCTGCTTCCCCCAATCTGACACCCTGGCATCTGGGTGTGCTTGTAACAAGGGTTAACAGGGAATTTGTTTTCAGATGTTCAGTGAAATGTATTTTGATCTAATTGTAAATATGTTTAATTGTGTATATATAATGTACCCATGTGAGTGATTTAGGGAATATTTACTTAATGGTTGGGCATGTTAAGTTACAGGAACTAGGGAGCTAAGGATAGGTTGTTGCTTGCCATTGCGCCTATTGTGAGAAAACACTCTGCTGGACCAGCCGACCTGATATTTTTTTTTTATACAACGCAAAACATGGAGGCAAAATATAACTTTCCAGTGGAGAAGAAGCCTGTGTTTGTCTTGCTGTCTAAAACAAGGACCTGTTCTAGTCCTGAACCCCCTATGCATTTCACGTACATGGCAGGGGACCCATTTTCAGAAAGTCATTTTCTGTATGTCGGATTGGGAAGGAGGCAGCTCCGGGGGACAGACCCTTTAATATGCAATATTTTGAAACTGCCTTAACAACTGTTGAAAAAATGTATGTCAGCTTGTTTTGGGGAAGTAGCAGAACAACATCGTTTGCAATCTGATAACCTGTTATGTACAGTATGTGCAAGAGTTAAAATCAGCCCTCTTTTTAATCAGGACTCAACGCATTCTAATCAAGAAAGGACTCGGGGTTGGTGTCTTTTTTGCATAAGATATTCTGCTTCACAACAGGGGGGCCCTACCCTGATGGGTCTGGAAGAAAAAGAAGCCTTGTCTCATACATCAGACTGTCAGTTGTTCAATGAGATTGAATCATGTACCATTAGACAATCACAATAAATGCATAGCACTCCTTGTCTAGGAAGCTACCTCTGTTATGTGGCTTCTTAGAAAAAAATATGGTGAGAATAAAATTGACCAGGTAAGATACAAAGTAAAACTAGATTGTATTCATAGTTTTACAACTTATATATTCATTTTGTAAAATAATGGTAACATTTGGTTGTTTTTTGATGTGTTGTATGTAGTTTGAAATGAAACACTGACAATATATTTGCACCACTCCCTCTTTATTTCTCATTTTTTTCTCCATAAAGCAGATAAGTATATTACTCATCTTACCCTACTGTAATCCCGACCTTATACATTGCCACAAAAGACAGTGCTCTATAAATAAACAACAATAATAAAAATAATTCTTTTGATTTAGTAAAGTAGTAGCCAGCCACTTGTGAGATGAAGTACCAAAGTAAACCCTTGTTGGATTAGTAGCATAGCTGTAAATTTGTAAATTAATGTATCAAGGCTTAGATACGCACAGCTCTATTTCCAAATAAAGTTACTTATAGTCACTTAAATGTGAGAGTCCACTTTTGTGGACTTTCCTGCAGTCCTCATGTGAGAGCGTTCCAGACGTACGAGACTGCGTTCTTACTTGCTAGCCTCTCCATGCCGCTCTTTGCTTAGCTGCAGCACTGATATAAAAAGATGGCCCTATGGGTGGCCATGACCTCTGCATTGAGTGCTTTAATCAATGGGTGCCTCTGTGCATGGAAGTTCCTTGTGTACGGTGTAACCCATTGAACTCAATGGTTGCTCTCCTGCAGAAACCACAGCCACTTACCAGGCCGGCAAGTTCAAGCCCGTAGATTCAATGCGCTCACTTTTCCGTCCACCCATTTTTGGCATCTTCCCCTAGTTTCAGCCCCCCCCCAAATAACCAAAACACTCACCTCTATACAGTCTCCTCTTCCCCTGGTGGGCTGCCCATCACCAGTCCAGGGTCTTCAGCGAGGGCAGAACAGCCCGCTTCCTGACGCAGGGAGGGTACCCTTTATAGAGTGAGTAAGATTACATCATCTCATTCAGCCAGTACAAATGGCTCCTCTCAACAGCGGGAGTGAGAGTCAGAAGTTGGGAGTGATTGGCAAACGTGGAGGGGTAGGCAAAGAGCACCAATCCTCTGCTCTGCTCCTGGCTTCTTCCAATTATTTCTAGTTTGCAGGAACAGTGATCAGCAATGGCATGACATCACCCACAGGTAAGTAGTAAACAAAATAGCTAAAATACCCTTTTCTGTGTTTGTGTGTGTTTTTTTTACCTTTTGTGAACTGGTAAAGGGTCCTTGAGATCCATGGGGCAGGAGGGGCTGTCACCTGCCAGGAAACGGGTGACTTTCTATCATCTCCTGCCCCATTACCTGCATCCCTAACAGCCAGGAGGGTGCAGAAGAGGTCCATGTGGGCTATGCAGGCTGTTAGCCTTCGGGACCAGGGACAAACTGCTCGGCCACTGTGGCCTGGCCTCCCAGCCTCCATAACTGGTGCCTGGGCTGGTTTTGATGAGGAGGAGTGACTCCACACCATTTTTTAATGGGGGCCACAACATTGTTTTTTGTATTTTAAGGATTTAACCCTTGATAGTGTGCATAGTAGTTGTATTTTGTTTGTAAATCTCATACATTGCACATTTCATTGTGGCCACACAGAAAGGCACAGGAAAGACAAAAAGCAGCATCCCCCGGCTCTGGTCTACTTGAATGGTCGCTGGGTGTGCACACAAATCAGGGTGATGTGGCTTTGTATCTTTTTGTGTGCCACAATGCCTGTGTCCTGGACAGTGGCGCTTGATTTGCACTGGAATTCTGCTTTAAGGATGATGAGGAGAAAATACTAACCAATGCTCTTGTCATGACTAACACCATGTGACTACTTTAGTTTAAAACGTATGCCCAGCTTACTAGGCTATAATCCTTTCCGCCACCATAGCCAGTATTACCAGAAAACGTCTACCTAGGTTCTTATTTAGCCCATGAATGTGGAAACCAGTGCTGAACCAATAAAAAAGCCACGTTCAGCACCATGGACAGAACATTGAATGCTGCTCATTATTTTTAAGATTGATGTTTTGGTGTTGACAAAACTTATTCAAAAAAGTACATTTACAACAGATCAACATATTTTACAAAATTCCCCAAACTAAGAATAAGTTTGAGGTACTAAGGCATTAAACTGGATTCACCATGCTAGGTACACACCATTTTTATGGAGAAACACTGGGATATGTATATATAAACTTTCCTAATGTTGTTGATAATAATAGTCATTCCTGATCATTCAGTTTTATCATGTAACCCAATGAATTAGTCAAGGTTAGCCCAAAATGTTTTTATATGTGAATGGCATAGTAAAAATCTAGGCCCATATTTAAGGTGTGCCAATGGATTCATCACATTCACTTCTGTTCAGTGCCATTGTTGTCCATCTACCACATGAGCACCCTGATGATTATAAATACAATGGTTTTAAATGACACAGCAATGCAAATGTAAAATTGGTAACAAAATTAAAAAGGAGTAAGGAATGCCAGTACTGCAACAGAAGTCTATAATCTACTCCTGACCGTCTTCTCTTCCACTTTAGTCACCTCTCATTCTATCCTTCAGTACATCAGAGTTAACACAGAGTTGTATACAGTTTTTGCAAACAAACTTATCCAAATCATGCTGGTCCTGGATAAGTGATACAGTTACAGTATTTTACTGCACTTTATGTCGGTAGAGAGACATCTTGGTATTTATTGTTTAATATGATTGTCAAACTCTGTTTGTACACATTTGGCCTGATCCAGATCCTCTCTCCCACGCATTCCCACCAGCGGAAATGACGTCAAAGGACCATATTTGGTCTATTTTCCATGTCAGAGCTGGTGGGGCTGTTACTGGCAGAATGAAGCTATAGCTGCCAAGAGGGAGGGGTGATGGTTTGATAATGTTACTGGCAGAATGAAGCTGTAGCTGCCAAGAGGGAGGGGTGATGGTTTGATAATGTTACTGGCAGAATGAAGCTGTAGCTGCCAAGAGGGAGGGGTGATGGTTTGATAATGTGATGACAATAGTTTTTATAATAATTGTTGGTTTTGCGTTATCAATAATGGCATGTGATCAGCTGACAGCCAACGTGACTTTGGTGTGCAGCAGAGGGTGAAGACAATGCTAGAGTGCAGACTTTTTGCTTGCTTGTGGCTTGACCCTATGCTGTATGTCTTCTGCATAGTTGCTGTCTTTTTTGCCACTTGCCACCTCTCATTATCATCTTTGCTCTTTTAGTGTCTGAGTTAATTAGCTTCTTATAATGCTGACATTGCTTTTCTCTGTTGCTGCATTACCTGATGACTAAAACCTGAACTTTTCTGTTACGATTTAAGGAGACCCCGACTTGCAAACTATTGCAGTAAAATGAAAAAGCCAGAAAGCATTTTATTTATTCAAAGACTCTTTTCTTGATTTTCATAATCTGTGTGTGCTGCAGGTTTCCCACTGTCAGGCATTCACAACTAAATTCATTTCTATTATTCTAACATGCTTCATTATTTCTTTCTTTCATTCATTTGTGTCTTATCTGGCTTTGTAGCCTTAATGACAGGTGACACCGACTGAAGGTCTGTGAGAAGTGATGAGCAGGGCAGAATTTAACCTACTATTGATGGCTATGGGAGGGAACATCTGGGCAAATGATTGGGCAGTATTTTCCTGTTTTTTATTAAGTAAAATAAAAATCACCTGGGGCTACCAGTTTGGCTCACCTGGCATAAGAGTTGGTAACCAAAGGCTCAGAGTTAAAACAACTAACCTCTGGCCCTGCAAGTGCCCCAGCCCATATGCCCTTCAGGATGGTCCATGCCAATGATACCAGACTTTTCCCCACCCCAGTATCCTGGGGGTGCAAGTAATAGGGCACTAGGACAGTGCATGATTAAATTGTCCTGCTGGTCCCTAATATATAAAGAGAGTGTCCAGGTGAGGTGTAGAAACTATGATTTGTCAGCTTATCTTCACATGGCTGCCCTTGCCCTTCCTGTCAGCTCATGAGAGCACCTGGAAACAGAAACCAAGCACTGAGTTGTGGCACTTATACTGATTTCCCTTACAAGGACCACCAATCATGGGGCTGGACTGGTGGTCTATAGCTCCACCCTATTGGGCTATTGCTTGGTCTTACAGTGTGAGTCATCCCATCAACCTGCGTCCCCATCCCCTACCTTTCACCCTTGGCAGGCTGTGACCAATTAATATACCAATTGGTTGTCTGAGTGTCACAGCTGTTTGCTCTTGAGAGCCTGTCCCCCTGCCTTCTACACAGCTCATTGAACTTTGTTGATTACAAGTTCCTCTGTTGGTTTGTTTAAAATGATTGAAGCAAAGCAATGCATTACAATGCCCGGACCCCTTCCACTTTAAACACAGACTGGAAATTAAAGTATAAGTTTAAACCTTCAAGTGGACCAAAACCCAGGGATGGGTTTTTGGCATGCACGGCCTCTCATCCAATTAAAGCTTTTGCATCCGCTCTCGCCCCTTCGTCTAAGGCGAGCGGACCTGAGTGTGCTGGCAGGCGCATCCTGTGCTAACCTCTAAGTGGGAGCATGCCCGTAATGGACATTCAAAAATGCCTGGTGCAGGCACATGCCCTGCTAAAGAGATAGTGGGGATGAGGCTGCTGCTCGCGCATGCACCGTTGGACTGGAGAAGAAGGTGTGTTTACCGGCCGACCTAGGGGGTTTAACACAACGGGGCATCCCGAATCTGGATGCCACTGGGGGAGGGAACCAAGTGGCCCTGGAATCTTATAGGGTAATAAAATTATTTAAACTATTGTTTAAACTGTACAAACTTAAAGAGGAGCAACCCCCTACTTAGAATCTATGAGACCCTCTTTATGGGGCATCCTGATTTGGGTCTGTTTTATTGAGATGTTATGTGATAGACCAGGGCAAAGTATTAAGTATTAGGGAGTGTAAAGAAAATGATAACATATTTTTTGCTCCACAAGACACACTTAACGTATATTTCTAGCATTCCCACAACACTGATCGGGCTCCCACATGCCACCGCAGGTGGGTGAGCTCGATCAGTATGGTCTGCATCCACTGAAAACAACCACATCCACCCACTGCCCGAAACCAACAGCGCATGAGCAGCAAGATAGGAAGCACTGGGAAAGTGTGTGTGTGCGCATGTGTGTACAGCAGGGGAGGTGGGCAGGTGGGCGGTAGGCAGGGATCAGTTACTCTGCCGTCCAATGTCTGGGGGGGATTCTGGTGCCTGTAATTGGGGGGAGTATGCCACACTGACTATAATGGGGGGATTGGGGGTTCTCCCCCAATGCCTGTATAATGGGGGGATTGGGGAGGGATGCTGCACCCTGACTGTAATGGGAATCTGCCACACTGCCTGTAATGGGGGAATTGGTGGAGTGGGATTCTGCACGCTGACTGTAATGGGGAGATTATGCATGCTGCCTGTAATGATTTTGCACACTGTCTGTAATGGGGGATTTTGCACACTGCCTGGTATAGGGTGATTAGATGAGAAATTCTGCACATTGTCTGTTATGGGGGGATTGGGAGGGCAGTATTTTAGCATTTAGTTCAAAAATATTTATTTCTTATATTCCTCCTATAAACCTATGTGTGTCTTATGCTCAGGTACATCGTTTAGTGTGAAAAATACGGTACATGCTTTTCAATATTTTGAAGTAATAAAATAATTCAAAAGACTGAAATGTGTGGTGTATTCAGCCCCTGTACCCTAATGTCCCTAAATACAATCTATTGTGACCTGTATATAATATATTCTGAGTATGACTACAGCTGTTCTTTGAAAGCCTCAAAATTTTGTCGGTACAAACTAATGAACAAACAGCTTCATAAACCCCTTGAACACACCAGGCAGCTTAGGTTTAAAGTTGTGGTGAAGTGTATTGAAGGGTTTGGTTATAAAAATGGCTCAACTGCAAACCTACCAAGAAATGGACATCCAACTAAACTGACAGCCCAGGCAAGGAGAGCAATAATCAGAAAAACAGCCAAGAGGCCAAGGGTGAATCTGGAGGAGCTGTAGAGATCCACAGCTCAGATGGGAGAATCTGTACACAGGACAACTATTATTATTGTACTCCACATATTTGACCATTATGGAAGAGTGACAAGAATTCATTTTTGAAAGCAGGGCATCAGTGGTCCTATTTGCGGCTTGCCTCAAGCTAGGTATGGAACATAGCAAGCATGTGGAAAAAGGTGGTCTTGTTGGCTTAAATACTAAAACTAACATTGCACATCCCCCTGAACACACTACCCCCACTGTGAAACTTGATGGTGGTGGCATCATACTGCACAGATGCTTTTCTCCATGTGGAAATATGGTGAGTTGATGGGAAGAGGGTTGGAGGAGCAAAAGACTTGAAACTGGGATGTAGGTTCACCTTCCAGTGGGACAATGACCCTAAACATACAGCCAATGGAACTGCCAATGCCAAAGCATATTCATGTGTTGAAATGGCCCAGTCAAAATCCAGACTTAAATCCTACTGAGAATTTGTGGCATGACTTGAAATTTTCTGTTCACAAATGCTCTCCATCTAATTTGACTGAGCTCTTCTCATGAAATGGTGAGATTTCCACATAGTGTGGAACGCTCTCCATATTTTAACGAAACCCCCTAACTATGTTGATTGGCAACCAACACCGCCAAGCTTTAAAGATTATTACTACTCTACTGAGGTATCATTGTAATGCGAGTTGTGAATGTTAAATCAACTTAACCTGGCTCTGAAAGGTAAGCAAATCACTAAGCACTATACTATGGAGAGCTCTTCACCTTATGTGAAAGATATAACTTTAAATTCAAAATAGGGTAGAAGTGGGTATAAAACAGTGCATTCAATTGGGATGCTCCCTGAATGTCTTAAGAAATCTTTAGATTTTTCCAAATAAAGTTGGGACAACTATGAAAATGTACTGGGGGTGAAGGCTTATTAAAGTAATTAGGAAGATTTACCATGGATTAGGAGGCTTTTTCAGCAGGTCAGATTTGATAATAGATGTACATTAAATATATATCATAATACTTTATATATATATATACTGTAGTTATTGGGCAAAATGAAAAGTATTGACCACGTAAACAGGACAAGCAACTAAACTGAGCATGTACAGAACATATTACAATTCACTACATAGCAAACTGCAATTATGTATTAAGTGCCTGTGAAAAATGTTTGTAATATAAAAACACGTTTTTTTGTAAAGAGATAAGTAGGCAAAATAGAAATAAGTGCTAATCTGTTTTAGTTAAAGGTATGTATGTGTGTGCAGTGGAACATTCATTATCAGAAATGACCAGTCCATGAGATTAAATATATGATTAACTTTTACAACCTTCGAAAAGAGACTACCTCTGCTGTGCATGCAGAGGTCAGTGTCTCTCCTAGCATTACTGTGAAAAGCTAGCCTGTTTTCTGGGAGCTGCTAATCATGTCATGGATTTTTAAACAGGAAATTAATAGCTTTTCTAGACAAACAGATCTTATGAATGGCTTCCTTAACTGGCAGTAAATCAAGGGAGCCCCACGGTGGACATCCTGTCCTTCTGACCCCTACAGACACATTATGGATAGTATGCAAAACGTGTTCTCTCATCGTCCTTCTGCTGCGGGCCACTGTCTGGACCAGTTTCATCTCACCAGTCTCAGTTTTCTGTAACGTGAATACAGTGTTTGGTTGTTTCGTGGAATTAAAACGAATGCCTAAGTGACATTGTGTACATAGTTTTAAATAAATTTTGGTTAAAGATTATTTACTGGGTAAAACAACTGTGATATCTATATTTTCATGGTCTGCTGTGTTTTTAAATTATTCATGTTGACACAAATTTACTTTTTTACTCACTTACTATTATTTACTATTATTGATACATTTTACTGTTCTAGTTAATTTTTAGTGTTCTAGGGTTTCTATAAAAAAATGACTACAAATTTACATACAGTCAAGTTCAAAATCAAGTACAATGAAGGAATATGATGTCTTCATGGCTTTGAGTTTGTGTCAAAACATTTCCTAAGGATGTTGGCCACTGGTTCTTTACTGAAAAAGGTTTGAAGAGGACCAAAACCTGATTTGGCTTTCTCAGTCTCATGTAGGAGGCATCCTGATTTGAAATTGCAAACCTCAAGACTCTTGATATACACATTTTGTTCCAGGATCCTATGGAGCATGTGTGGCTCTATAGCAGCACCTCTATTCTGTGTGTCCGGCAGACTTGTATGTTTGCTTGCTTGCAAGGCAGTAGAAGCGGGGGGGGGGGGGGGGGACTCAGGGTGCTGCAGCAACACCTTGCGGCATCCCTGCTCCCTCTGCCTCGCATGCCCCAGTAAGCGGACATTAAAGAGGAAGTCTAAAGGACTCAAATCTGCTGTGTGAAACCCCAGGGGTCGCCCGCAAATCTAAACTTTGCCTGGTGGCTCCCACGATGATGTAAACAGCGGCAGCCTCATCCCCCAGTATCTCTGGGCTGAGGTGTGAATACTGCAGGCGTCATTTGACAAAATTTGAGGTCAGCCAAACAGCGATCTCAAATTTGTACTGATGGAGAAACCCAATTAAGTAAGAAACCTGGCTGCCGCAGCCACATGCCGGGTGGTGCTTGGGCTGGAGCGGGTTAACAAAGTGTATCTGCTTGGATCTTGGATGCCGCTGGGGAGTACATATGAACCTAGTATGGGGGGGTCACATTTCATGGTAACCCAAACAGGGATCTCCCTTGGAAAGCTGTTCCCCGGGCCAAGGCTGGGTATGCTAGGTTTTGACCCACCTTAAGGTAGTAGTGGTATATAGATTTAAAACTATGATCACAGAGTTATTTTAGAATAAGGCCTCATTTACACCACACTGTGTCACTGAATATGATCAGCCAGCAATGACATGTAAATTGCTTCCTATGTAAGCACTGTTCTGAAAAAAACAACCCACAAGGATATCTGACAGATCAGTCAAAGACAAACTTCCTTTCTGCCATTGGCTCATGGGAGAACACTACCACCAAGGAATAACCCAACCTTCCACGAGATGGCAAAGGAAACAGCAGAAGGTGCGTTGAATTATCACTCTACTTTCACATGTTGAGAGAAATTGTTGCCCACAGTGATGGTGGATATCTTGCAATGAATGAGACAATATTATTTTCTGATCTATAATTTAGATTGTGTCACATGCATGTAGGGGCTAAAAATACAAAGAGATTAAAACTGCCTGAATTGGTTGAGGATTGATTGATTCATGAGCCAAGCAGGGATCTAATACAATTTCAAACCTGAATAAAAAAGGACAGTAAGATAAGATTACTTATCATAAAGACATATTAAAAAGCAGTGGGTATCCCCTTCACCCTTATGCGTCTATAATACAAAGGGGTTTATTTAAGAAATGCTAAAGCCGTGTAGTACCAGATGAGTGTCAAGTGAGTGTCAGGTCCTAGTGCAAAAGGTGTATTTATCAAGTTAAAAAGCCAGAGTGCCTGTGATGGTGCCAGGTAGTGTCCCCCCTATCAACAGCACTGGCAACTGGATGAGTTCCCTGAAGCCCCAGATAAGACCTGATAATTGCTCACCCTGCACTATGTGGCCTTATCCCATACATTTCAATCAGCTGGGATGGTAATAATTACTTAGGCCACTTTTTGTAATTTTTTTAAAATTAAAATTGACTGGTGCATGTGCCACAGGAACCCAGGGCTGTTTGGAATTGTTTTTGAATGAATTTTATGCACGTGTGTTGCGCTGCAAACTTGTGATTTTGACAATGCAAATCATGTGTTTGCTTTTCCTTTTCAGTGCTCCCACTTGGCGCTAGAGGTCGCAGCAGTTCCGACTTTGATAAGCCATGCACTGCGCAGGCCCACTGGCTGGGAGGGAGAACAGGCATAGAGCTCAAATGAACCATTCATCTGGCGTCCGCAGAAAATTATTTTTAATAAGGCTCAAATTGCATGTGTCCAAAAACTAAACCGTGGACCCTAAAGAAAACGAAATGTACTAATATCCTAAAACCTCATAAAAAACGGTAATGTTTATTTTCTCACATTACATATGAGAAAATGTTCTTGAAATGGTAGGTGCAAATTTCTATGCCACCGCCAGATGATGCGCATGATATAAAAGCAAACATGCATGATTTATTGTTGATTCAATAACCCCCCCACCTTCAATTTACAAAAATAGTGGTATATTCAATTGACAGAGAATGCAAAGTAGTAATGGCTATGTTGATATTATATAGAATTAAAAATCCAAATGGATATAACATGCCTCAACAAGCCATGGTTCATTCCAAGAAAAGGTTCCAGATACATCAAGATGACGTGGTCCATTCTTCATATACAGCCCCAGTGGAAATGTCTAATATGATATTTAAAGAAAGAAAAGTAGGGTTCCGGGAACCACAAGGATAGTAATTATCCACGTCCATTCATAAAACGCCAAGTGGCAGATAATGTATTAGTTCCTGTCCAGGCATGTGCTAACTTTCTCCCCCTTATACCCCTTGGGAACAGTGTAAAATGGGCCATTTCAAATAAGCTCAAAACCTCTGATTATATGTAAATATCTTATGTATTCTAAGTAAAGCCACTAGCTACACTTCCATTTCAGGGTATAGCTGAGCTGGCATGTTGGTTCCATGCCGCAGAATTATGAGTTGTGTGCCTGCTCAGCTGTGGTCAGAGGCAGTTGCAGGGCCAATGTAACTTCTAAAATGCAATCAAAAACAATGTATTCCTGATCTGTATAACTGTCCCCTCCAATCTGCATGGGTTTTTCTTTTTTTAAATAAAATACAATTATGTTTTTATTTTACTGTACTGTGTGCTGAATAAGAAAAGCTCTGACTGTCCAGAAATATCCAAAATCAACTGTATATCCCTCAGTGTCTTGTGTACCACTGACTGGATACTCCTGTGCTGTACAACTGACTACTGCTCTGCCTA
Source organism: Gastrophryne carolinensis (assembly GCA_027917425.1). Taxonomy (NCBI): domain Eukaryota; kingdom Metazoa; phylum Chordata; class Amphibia; order Anura; family Microhylidae; genus Gastrophryne; species Gastrophryne carolinensis. Next base: position 249,487,077 of record CM051237.1, on the reverse strand, counting down.
CTGCTAAAAGTCCCCGTATAGATAGTATTGGTCATCTCATTAAATAACACAATAAAAAGCCACAACAATATTATATTAGATGGACATTAGTTTAACTTCTAGTCACATTTGATTGAATTTTTGGTAATTACTTATTGTGGCAAAATACAAACAAAGCAAAAACATCTTTTTTTTTTCATTTTATGTTGAAATCTCCTACAATATTTAATTTGACTGTATTGTTTAAAACTGCCTTATCACAGTTAAAAAACAAAACACAAGACACGGGTGATAACAATTGAAACGAGGGGTTTTACACAATAAAACACTTAGAATGTGAGAAAAACATAGTATTAGAAGTAATATATTTAGGATTTCAAGTCAGACTATAAGCTAACTATTACATTGCACACTAGAAATAATGATGAGTGCAACAAAATGTACATATGTGTACTTTAATGTATTTCTTGAGTTTGAGACAAAGAGAATAACATAACCTGCATTTTAATAAATCTATATACCCAACTATAAACATAAATGCCTTATCGAATTGTGCAAGGTTACATTTTAAATATCATAATGTCTATTTTTTATAATGTATATAATTTTAATAATGCAAAGTTGAGCAATATTTCGGGAAAATGCCCCTTCCTCTGAAGCCAAATGTATCCGTGACTCTTGCCAAACCTTGCCACCCATAGATCTATTCTCGCAAAGAGATTGTAAGTTGATGCAGGCTGATCCTCTCCTATTTAGAGGAGGCACAACAGGCCTCAAAAAATTGACCAACTGCATTTGCATAAGTGTGTGTGATTGACTTTCTTCAAAAGCGATGACCTTAAATTGTGTGCCAGCAAAGACATGTAGTGAGCTTGGTTGTAGGATTATCATGCATGGATGGGTCAAATCTATTTTTGCATCTTATGCAGACTCTCCCTGATAAATAACTAATACATGTGGATAGAAGCAATAGATGAAGTGGAGCTGCCACTATAGTTATAGGGAATATGGACAAATGGGCACTAGGGATGGGTAGGTTGGTTCCATTGTTTATCTGGTGCTGGGTGACAGGGTAGTAAGTCTGACAACACTTTCTGCAGTGGGGTAATAGAATGCTGCAAATTAGATTACTTAGTTCCCCATAGATGTATCTGCATGCAGTAGTTGAGTTTAGTATAGTCATTCTGTAATGAAATGGTCCTATTCTGTAAAATGAAAGATCCCCTAAATTAACTGTGATTGCCTTAATGTACCTAGATCATTTATAGTTATCTCTAATTTATAGTCCCTTGCCAGAAGCTCTGAGCTAATGATTTAGGGCCGTAGCAACGTGCTGCTAGGGGCCACTAAGTGACACTTTCGTCACCCACTCAGTAGCTATACACACATACACATATGACTGAAATCGAAATCTCCACATGTGCATTCATCTATAGCAACCCAAGAGTAAATAATGTTTGTTGAGCCTACTCAAAAAACGCTTTCTCATGCAGAAACTTTAAACTGCTGCTCTGTTTAATTATTCGCTATCACTATCTGAATTGAACTGCAGATTTGCTTGCCTTTTTATCCTCAAAAAGTGAAATAGAAGACCGTCTTTTTTTCTTATTTTCTATTCTATTCCCCTCATGCCATTCCCCATGTCTAGTGTGGCATCCTCCCTCCCATTCCCCATATGCAGTGTGGCATTCCCCCTCTCATTCCCCATAGGCAAAATAAAATAAAGAGGAAACTCACATATCTGGTGCTACCGTGCTGCTGACCGGGCCACCACAGCCATGGTAGGCCAATAAAAGCCTGCAGATGCCAGGCCATGCTCACATGGAGCAGCAATGGTGGGGACAGCAGAGATGGTGTGGACAACAGCCAGGGATCAGTCACCCTGCCCACCCACTGCACCTCCATCTTCTGGCCTCCTGTGGCTGTGGCAGCCCTGCCAGCAGCGCAGGAGTGCCAGATACATGAGTTTTTTGTTATTTTTACTTCCCCCCACTTTTGTGCATCTTATGGGGCGAAAATGTCATGATAGAGGATCTGGTTTTACTCATGTGCTTCAGCTGGCGCGCTCGCCCCTCCTTTGGGTGTCTCTGTCCAGATTGTGTGTGGCCTGGGGTGTGCATAATCATTTAGGTGACTGGTGCGCTGGCCTGAGTATGCCCATATAGCCCCTAACCCTGTGTGCGCGTACGTGAGCACTTGCCCTTCTGCACATTACGACCTGCTCCAGTTCTGACCCTCTGGCTCTTGGATTGTGACCCTGCTCTTTGAACACCAACCTATCTCTATCTCTCGACCTCTGGTTTGGATGATGGCTCTCAGAACTTCGGCACTAGATCACGGCTTTCCCTGGCTCTAGACTCCTTGCATCAGATTTCCGTAAAACCCAGACTGGACCTTTCCCATATTTGGGCTCATTAGTCATTAGCAACAGTAGTGGGGACCCGCCCAACTTGTCTGCAGCGCAGTCTGGCCCTCCTTCGGAAGACTCTGGCGATTATGTGTCATCCTCACACTTGACACTCCAGCCCTCCCTTCTGCTGAGTTTCCCCAGTCTCCACTCTCTGGGGAGGCCACAGGCGGTATTGTTGGCAGCTATCTGTTTCTACATCAGCCTGTTCTCCAGTTATGTATGTGTTTGCACGCCAGACAAAATGGACCTGGCCCAGACACAGGCAGTCTTTGAAACCATCATGCAATGCCTGGGCACATTCACCCAAGTTATGGTCATTCTGAACTCTGGGGTGAAATAGAGACTCTCCCAATTCTAATGCCTCCACCCCTGCTGAGGCTGCTCTGCTTCCTTCCAGTCCAAGAAATGACTCCCTGCTCGAATCCAGGGCCTCCTTCCTGAACGCTTTTCGGGGGACTGGAAAAAAGCTCAGTTGCCAGTTGTTCTTCAATCTGCAACTGACAGTCCTGGGCTCATCGCTTTTTGGACAGCTTCTTCAGGGCATTGGGTGGCTTGTATGATACCCCGGGTTGTATAGCTTCCGCTGAGTTTGCTATGCACATACTAAAACAAAGAAAGAGGTCTGTTGAGGAGTATGCCACAGAATGTTGGAATGTTGCGATGTTGGACAAGTGACGCAGGTTGGAATTGCAATACCTTAAAATTTCAATTCAGATTGGGGTTTTTTAAAAACTATTTATGATAAACAGGCCCGAGTTGAAGCAACTGATACCTTCAAGCAGCTGGTGGATTTGTCAATCCAGTTTGACAGACAGTTGAGGGAACACCACTCAGAACACTCCTGGTTTAATCCTGCAAACTTTCAGTCATCCTCTGCCCCCCGGGGATCCAGCCCCACTGCAGAAACAGTACCTGAACCTATGCAGCTGGGCATGCTGTGACCACCTTTGTCTTCTGAGAAACGGGCCAGCCGATGCTCTCAAACTTTTACCTCATTACTCATAAACTCATTACCTCTCTTGCAAATCATCTGTGCCATCGCTTCCAAAACTTCTCTACCAGAACCTTATATAAAGAAGGGGGCAGACACTTTACCACCACATCGTGAATACGATTGTCTTATCGATTTGCTACCTGGCGCCACTATCCTTTTGGTTGTCTCTTCCAGACCATTAAGAACAGGTAACCACTTTCATTTATACCAGAGCTTTGTCAGGGTTTTCATGCTGCCACAACTGGTGCATATTAGAAAGGGGACAAATAGAAAAATGCCTTTCGCACTGGCTACATTTTGAATTTTTGGTGATGCCTTTTGGGTTATGTAATCAGGAGGAATGGAGCTTTTAAGTGCAATATGATTTTCTGGAAAGAGTTTTTTATTTTAAAAAAGTGACAACATTTAAAAAATAGAAATAGAAATTTTTTCTATCTCTTTCCACATATTTTACGCCTAATTATTGCGAAAGCACTGAAAAAATTATAAAAAGAAATTTCATGATAAAGTCCAAAATCCGCTAAAAAACAATATATAATTTTCCTAGATATATATTGCAAAATGGTGAAAAATGGCCTGGCAACAGAGAGGGACAAAATATCTAGGTAGGCTGGCAGTCCGAACAAAACCCAGCGTATTGCAAAATGGTGAAAAATGGCCTGGCAACAGAGGGGGACATAATATCTAGGTAGGCTGGCAATCCGAACAAAACCCAGCGTGTCCGGTCCTGGAATCTAAAAGATTCCAATGCTGGCCGTTGCCCTACCCCCTTTCAAAGGTCATAAAACCAATCACAGATGTATCCAAGAAGCAACCAAGATTCAAATGGTCTGAGGCAGCACAGGAGGCATTTGACAGACTAAAACACCTTTTTACTTCTGCTCCACTCCTGAAACCCTGAATCTCAACTCCTGCTTCTGGATCAGCAGAGAACGACATCTTGTCACAAAGAACAGGTGAATACCGTACACCCAGTGTCAGTGGCCTACTTCTCTAAAAAACTACAACGTGGGAGACAGCCGATCCTGATTTTCACAGGCCATAAAAATCTGGAGTATTTGTGCTTTGCAAAAAGACTGAGACCCAGGCAGGCTCGGTGGGCACTCTTCTTCTCATGTTTCTCATTCCACATCACATAACGGCCTGGCTCTTAGAATGGTAAGACGGATCCCGCTTTCACTTCAATCTCGAGGAGGAATCTTCCAGTAAGCCCGCTCAGATTCTTCAATACAATCACTTTTTGGCTATCCAACCCCAATTTATTTCAGAAATCAAAGAATTTTCTGACCACGTTAACCCTGCCCTTGTCACAAAAAGTACTTTTAACCATTAACCAGGTTGTAAAGTTTATGTGAGCAATAGTGATACTGTGCCAGGTGCAAAACTCATCACTTCCATCCAGCAGGTCTGCTGTAACCCCTTCCTGTCCTAACATCGCCATAGATTTTATTGTCAAATTAATGGTGTTTGAAGGGAACAGTACCATTCTGCTTGTTGGGGATTGTTTCTCGAAGATGCCACATTTTATTCCTATTTCCGGTCTTCCTTCTGCAGCAAAGCGATGTTCCAGCTCATAGATCAGACCATAAGTAGATTAGTAAAATCCATAAATGGCTAATTTGTAAAAATCACTAAAATGGGACATTGGTCCCTAATTTATTTTTTGGTTACTAAACTGTAATTATTGTAAGAATGATGCTCCAAAACTGACTGCCTGCCACTGAATTACTCCTCTTTTTCTTGAAAATAGATTCAAAACCCTGTGTAGAATCAAATACCAAATAATGCAAAATGATGCCTACCATATCAAAAAAGGATATTCATACTGAATTTACCAGTGACCCAGAACTGAGCCACCATACATACTGCTCTGAACAGTATAGACAGAGGGAGATTTTTTTTATCATATTCTTTATTTCAGGTTGATATTTAAAAGAAAAACAGATAGAGAAAAAGCATACAGGTCACTAAAGTAGATTAGAGAGCAACAGCAACATTGCCATTTATATGACCAGTCATAGATAAGTAATTAACAAAATAAGAGAATAAAAGATTAGGACTCATTAGTATTTAATGTGGGCCATGATATTTTTTTCAAGACACAAGTTTCACATTGCGTCTGGTCATGTGGGATCAGACTCCTTTGCTGATTTGCAAGGAGGCATATTGTGAAATTGCATGAGAAGCAGTGTTATCACCAGGAGCCTACAGAAATGTGTGCGTTCAAGCCTGCAGGCCGGCAGGTGAGTGCCATTTTTTTCTTTTACCTGCCATGACTGATCCTTTAAATAATCTGTCCAAGCAATATGTTAAAGTAAAGCAAACATGTCTTAACTGTTTAAACCATCAAACGGACAGTATTGTGCAAAAATAGGGCTTGACAGGAAGTCAATATTTCAATGATTAAAATCCACATTTAGGAGGAAAATGGACAAGAAACTAGCACAGCCAGTGCCACAAAGAGGCTGGTGACAAACAGGGACTGTTTGAAAATTGTAAATGTTACTTTGATTTCTAGAATATTTTATTTGATTATTTAGAAAATGCCCTTTATTGCTATTGTTATTTGATTATGATGATTTGTCAGTAGACTGATCCCATTGTGGTCAGTGTGTTCAATTCATACACTGTAGAGACTTAGACTTAATGTATGGGAGTAGAGGAACTATCGACATGGGTGGTAAGGAACTATTTTCCAATTATTTTTATAATACTCTGTCGGGTTGAAAAGGTGAGCAATTATATTTAACATAGATTAGAAACCTTTCAGTGGAGTAGGCCTTGGAATAGATATTACTTTAAAGTAGTTAAGGGAGTTAATCAAGAATCTCCATGTATTGCAATAGAGATATAAGGACAGTTGTAGCGAGAAAAAATAGACTCTAGGTGGCAGTAGTGAGAACACTCCCATAGAGAAATACAGGCCTCATAGACTAGCATGGGGAAGGTGTCGAAGGAAGGTTGCTTACATTTTGGAGGGAAAGGTCTAAAACTAAATGGATACCAAATGGTAACCTAACCTCACACAGAACATGGCTAGGTCCATTTCCAGCACCTGAGTGGGCATGGTTATCAGAATTCCTGTAGAAGTCCTGCAGAGTCCTGCCTTAGATCTGTGTTTTATCTGTCCTACATTCAAGGGGATGCGTTAATGTAATAAGATGACATACAAGAAACGGCAGCAGAGACAGCAAATGCAAGCTAAGTGCCCACGAAAGAGACAGGAAGATTCTTTGGCAACCCAGGGTGATAGCCAGGCTCGAATAAGGACCTGAACACCTTCGCTTACGTAGCAAGTCCAGCAGTGCCTGATGCCTTTAAACTGGAGATAAAGTACTAAGCGAAGCTGTGGAGCGAGTTGTGATGCAACGGTAATGTAATCTGCTGACATGTTGTAAGCTGAAGAGTTGGAATAAAGAATTGTTTTGTTTTAACTTCAACTCAAGTCATCTTTGGATTCAGCAAGTAGAGATCTACCTTGGAAGTGGACCTCACCCACACCACACTTCACAACCATGTGTCGCCCAACCGTAGGTTTAAGAACCCCCCTCGCACCTCACACCCTCTGCCACTTGCCCGATAACTTTGCTCATCCACCATAATAATGCATATGGCGGTTGACCATGAGTGGTGGTGTTTCGTTATTGAATTTCCATTATCTCTGGTTTACCTTTAGCACCAGAAGAATTCTAGGAAGCGGTATGAGACGATACGCAAGTTTAGCCCTAAAAAGGAGGACAGGACAGTAGTTCTTTAAAAACAGAATTCAGATGGCTGAATATATGAAAAATATAACAATCCCTGTAGGCAACTAGCATAATTTTAAGGCCCATACTAGCAGGCCTCATATTTTATTCTTTGAATATTGCCCTTAAAGTCAAGATTCACCAAAATGGCAAAATACAAGGTGGGTATATCAGAAAAAAGAAAATACCTACCCCATTGAATACCCATAACTTTTAGACAGTAAGCTCACAAGAGCTACGCTCAAAATATTCACCCTTTATACACCAAGCAGGTAAAATATATGTGCCTTGCTTCTCCTACGGTTAAGTGCCAAGCAGGTGTCTTCAGCAGGGCAGAAAATATCCATTCCCTGACCAGCGCAGTGACACTTGCTTGATGCTGCAGGGATGCGGCCGCTTATATCGGTGAGTGAACTGATGTCAGCTAACCAAACCGGTATAAAAGGCCCTGCTCCTGGCTTCTGACGTAAGTAGAAAAAAATATTAATGGTCTTTTTCTGTGTGTGTGTGTGTGTGTGTGTGTGTGTGTGTGTGTGTGTGTGTGTGTGTTTATTTTACATCTAACACTTTGTGAACTGATAAGGGGTCATTGAGAACCCTATACCAGTTCACAGGGCAGGAGGAGCTGGCAAGTCACCTGTGGCAAGTGAGTGACTTGCCATAACCCCCCGCCCTATTACATGCATCCTCAAATCCCAGGGGGGTGCAGAAGGGCCCACAGCCCATGTGGGCTATTCGGGCTGGTAGCCTTCAGGGCAAATTCTTCAGTTTGCTGAGCAGGAACGGGTGCCTACCAATACATATGTGATAGTACTTGTAATATTGTCATCAGGAGGAATGGAGCTTTTAAGTGCAATATGATTTTCTTGAAAGAGTTTTTTATTTTAAAAAAGTGACAACATTTAAAAAATAGAAATAGAAATCTCTTTCCACATATTTTACGCCTAATTATTGCGAAAGCACTGAAAAAATTATAAAAAGAAATTTCATGATAAAGTCCAAATTCTGCTAAAAAACAATATATAATTTTCCTAGATATATATTGCAAAATGGTGAAAAATGGCCTGGCAACAGAGGGGGACAAAATATCTAGGTAGGCTGGCAGTTAAATCCGAACAAAACCCAGCGTGTCCGGTCCTGGAATCTAAAAGGTTCCAATGCTGGCCGCTGCCCAACCCCCGGGGCACAGCAAAAATGCACCTGCTACCTTGGGGTGGCTGCATTCCTCCATTTTGGGTCTGTGAGCCATTCAGATACGCTGGGGAGATACCACTTGCAATCTCCATTGCCGTGAAAAAGAACACTTTGCCAATCATTAAATAGGCATGCCAAATGGCTATCATTGGACCATGGAGAGGTGAGTTTTACTGGGCAATCTGGGGGATTTCATACAGTGGAGCATCCCAAATTGGGATGCTCAGGGGGGGCAAGAAACAAAACCCAGTATATTAAAATTCTCAGGTTCTGTTTGTTCTGCTTTGACTTCTAAAACTGTTTTGGAAAGATAATGGCAATTTGTAAATAAATAATAATACTAAAATAAAAGATGTAAATAACAAGGTAAGTGGGTATTATGGGACTGACCAACCAATGTAAAAAAACAAAAGAGTACTTACCTTTTGTCCCCCACAGCTGGTCAATCTGACGCTGGCAGTCAGCAGCTCACCTGATCGCTGGATCGCACCCTGCGCTGCCCGGGGCACGTACAGCAGTCAGAGCTAATTTCGTGTTGGGCTCAGGCCCCGCTAGCAGTCACAGTGCTGCCACTCCCTGTTGATTGCAATAGAGGGGGGTGTTCCTAACCCTGATATGCCCCCTCAATGTTAGTGAATGGAGAGAGAATGGTTTATCCATGGAGGCTGAGTTTAAAGCTTTTAAAAGGTTTAAAAGCTATTTTCTCACTAAATACTGCAGCAGAGGATTTTTTGAAGAAAAAAAAAAGAAAAAATATTTTCGTTTAGTTTTGTTTGGATAAAAAGTCGCTCTCCAAATCATTTGGATAAAACTTTATATTAGAAAGAAAACATTGTAAAAGAAAAAAGGTAAATCCCTGATATCTATGATTCTGTAAACCAAGATCCAGGGTGGGGGGTTTAACCAGCTTTACAAGTAACCTTTTACCTGCTGACTATGCGTCTGTGAATAAAACAAACCTGTCACCTCTTTGTAAGCAGATAGACCATCGAGCCTGAACATGGAAAAACACCGGCTTCGCCATCAGTCGAGTCTCAAATAGTCCGTCTTTGGTTTTATTTGGCATTGCCATTACATGTTCAATATCATGGCTCTCCTAGAGGCCGGATATAATGTTACAATCAGATAATGGTAATGAACATGAGTAAAAGCATCCTCCAGTGTCTCTGTGCATATTGTGCTCGTATGGTCTCGTATCTCACTATTCAGCTGCAATGTAGGCTGACCTTTTTAAGGAAACATAAAACCCACGTGGTTCAGCCTTTCTGGTGGATTCTCATGCAATTAGTTCAGACAAAAACCTTGTTAAATTTTCAGGATCCCCTTTCACCTGTACAATACCTGTGCATGGTCCCATAGCACAAGGTTGCTTTGTTTTACAATATGTCTGGTGTAAATACATTTAAAAAAGTATTTGACAGACAGAAAAAAGTACTTTTGCATTGTAAGTTGGAGAGACAAGCCTGGGAGCTTATGTTTGCTGTTACTACAGTATCTTAAATGAAAATTAAAGCTAATTCCTTAATCTACAATTCTTCACATATTGACATAAAGCATGCATACTATAACTGATTAAGATGTACTGCAAAGCTTACAAGTGCATTTTAAAGAAGTACCTATTTAGGGGGATATTTATTAAACTGTGGAGAACTTTTCCACTTTGCAGACCCTACTTCAGGTAGAAACATAGAGACCTATCATTATTTAAAAATCTACCTGAATTTACCACTAATGAAAACAACAATGTGTCACTAAAAAAATCTGAATTACTGGGATACTGGGAAAATATTTTATTATTAACACATAAAATGACACATTGTCATTGAGGGCCAAAGCTAGTGCTCTGGTTCATGGAAGGTTTATCACTGGTGGTCTCTAAGAAGTTAAAGCAGACCAAAACCTACCTACTTTGTCGTCATCCTTGGGTAGTTGGGATCCCTATACATGATCATGTGCAAGCAAATGGCAGAAATGCATACTTGTGCCTGGAAACACGACAGCCACATCCAGCCTGCCTGGCAAACCCAATTGGACCATGGCAGTGGGCAGTAGTGAAAAGGGGTAAATAGTGATGCCCAATTTTGGACATTTATAGGGCACTAATAGCAGATGGCATCCCAAAATGAAATGCTTGGGTGGGGGATTCAGCATTGTGGATAACCACACCCATGAAAAAGCCAATCTTGCACTAACAAGATAACACTAGCAAGAAGGGTCACTAGATATTTTAAAAAGGCTGAACCCACTGAAATGAACTGAACTGAATCTTACCCAGATGGGCCAGGTTGATTTGCATGGTACTATAATTAAAAAAAATACAAATAACAATAATACATTTAGACTTTTAGTACAAATTCCATTTAACCTTTTGGATGCATTTTTGTAGCTTTTTTTTAGTTTTGGTTTGGGGCAAGAAAAAATATTGGAAACTGATATTTTCCCTGTAATCAATTAATTCAAATGCAGTTGCCGATGCAGCAGCCGCCTGGTGTCTTATTTAACACTAGTGAAGGATGCAATGCCGGGATCTCTGGTTGAAGCAGGCCAGATAAAACCTTGCGCTGTTGCTCAAGATCCCATAGAGCACAATGGGCAGAACTGGATTGAAGTGTTTAATGCTTATAATTAATATTAAACAAATATATTTAAACAGAACTTGCATTGGGACCTGTCCTTTCAATAATTGAAATATTTATATTTGTGGTTATTAAAATTGATAAATTAATAACATTTTAATGATTCATTTTAATGGCTTCTTTCTTTTAATTATTAGGCCCGTGGGACACCCGTCTTCAGGTGAGTCAGCAATCCCCAATCTCCGTTGTTGCTTCTGCCTATAGATAAGCCCCATTCGGCGGAATGCTGGCTAGGCCTCACCGGACACAACTGCCCCCAGGTCTTAATTAGCAATTAGGATGCAGACTTACAGGGTGAAGGCAACTGAACCAGGAACCTGGGCAGAAGTCGGGATGGCCGAAGTTATACACGGGAAGACAGTTCTCATGAAACGAGGCACCAACTGTCCGAGAAGTCAGAGAGTTTGTGGTACAGAGGGGGAGATGGGCTTGAGGTCAGGTAGGTAGGAGTCGGTTCAGGCAGTGATCACAGGAATAGTCAGACAAGGCTAAGTCAGCAACAGATAAACTAAACATAAGTTAGAAGCACTACAAAACCCAGCAGAACGCTATCAGGGGCAATGAGCTAGTGACATGGGAATGCTTATATAGAGCATGGGAGCAGGGGGTCTGCCAGGGAAACTTCAGGTTAATTGGCCCACCAACAAGCTAGCAACAACCATGGGCACCTGGGGGCACGCTGCCTGCAGCACCGTCGGAGGGCACACGCACATACACGAGCAGAAGCATTGGTGATGTGGAGAGCGGCGGCGGCGCTCGAGCCAATGATGCCCAAGCCGGCATCTGCCTGAGAGTGCCGCTCCGAGTGCTGGAGCGAGGACAGGTGAGTGAATTGTCCTGACATTAGCAATGTGTAAGTTGGACACCACCAACTAAAACATAGCCAAAATGCACTGTAAAGTTTGGCCCCTTTATCCCTAGAAGTGACTTTTTGTAACTGTAATGAAGAAACGCTAACCAGCACCGGAATAATACAGCTCCAAAGATTTGAAGGGGGAAAAAAATCATAAATATGCTGGGGAGCCCCGGAATAACAGCATTACAAAGTGGCGCTCACTGGAGCTGGGATAATCGGTCGGTGGGTCCAACAAGTGCTGACATAGTCCGGACAATAACTAAGTACAACAATCAAAGCTAATTACTATCAAAGCTATTAACTCCTGCTCAGAGTCTATAAATGGGGTACAGCTCCAAAACACATAAAATAATTTCTATTGTATTAACAAATTTCAAGACAACAAAATCCAACAACTGTTAAAAACAATTCACTATCAATCTCCTCGGACCACAACGGAAATGCAGAAATCAGTCTAATAAAGTCTTGTCCTTGTTTAAATATAAATAATAAGACTAAATCAGCTGGCTAGCCTCACAAAAATTATTAAAGTGCAAATGCTATATAAATATCAATAAATAAATATATACAAATAATAAATATATCAAAAGCCTAAGAGGTGAACAATTATTATATTAACACATGCTGTGCAAACGGATATGAGAATTCAATCAACTATTTAATACCCCCCCAAAAAATCAAAGATAATTAGTAGCGTTTTGTGCAGCGACTGCTAGCGCCAATGTAGTCCACAGCACAGCTCCAGATAAGACGGGAATGCCAGCACTCCGAAGCTGGCACTGTAGCCACAAACTGATGCAAGAAGGCGCACAATATATAATTTTTAAAAAGCGCATCTTGAAGACTCTTACCAATGTAAGATAAACATAGGGTACCTTTCTATTAGGTTGGCCATGGAGGGGTTAACTTAATAAACTGGCTGATCTCAGGGCAACTTGTAAAAATGTCTAGCTATGCCTAGTTTAAATAGGTCACAGGTGTATGGACATGGATGTCTATCGCTTACACAATCTCCTACTTAGTAAAAGTGAATAGTGTTTCATTTAAATGCAGACAAGGTCCCCCCAGCTGAAGAGGCATGAAACAGTATCCCCCTTATAACATCTGAATGGCCTTAACAGGTGACATGCTACAATTTGTAATGGGCTCATTCTTCGGTAATCTCTGGGAAATGAGTCCACACAGATCCTAATTCCCCCTATCTTTTTCATGTTTACTCATCGTAACATGCTCTGCTTTCCCACTAGTTCTTTTCTATCCTAGCCACACATTTTTCTACACACTTATGTTTTGGAATGTAATAAAAAGTATATATTTGCTATTAACTGAAGAATGGTTTTGTGTTTTTAAGGAACGTCTAAAGCACTTGTGAGTGGTCTATCCCCGGGGACCATTTTGTAAATTCTTTCATTTAGCTACAATAGGTCTATTGTCTAATAATTAAAGCAATGCAAACATTCAACTCAGTGGTGAATTGCGGAATCTGATAACGCGCTTGCTTTTAGCTTTAGGCCCCATTCATACATACTGCTGGTATGTAGGATTGGATTGAAAAATGCTGAGGATTGAACTGCATTGCTACCTGTACCATGCTGGGTTGATGAAAATGGCATAGATATTACAAGTGCTGCCCATAGGCTTCTCTATCCCACACCTGGGATGCTGCATGCAGGGGTTGAGTCCGCTGCTATATAGAGCCTCTTTATAGATGGGAACCAGACCATTAACTGTAAAAGCTTTCTATGCTTTCATTTTCGTATTGTACTGCACTGCGCAGTGGTTAACCAAATTTTATGGAGAGACTGTCACAACCTTTCTCACTCAGCACACAATGGGGTCGATTCAGAGCTGGGGAGAAATTTCACTTCTTTTTTAGGAGAGAAAACTGCCATTCACTTTCATTGTCTACCAGGTGTAAATTTTCACTTGGCTCTGAATCAGCCCCAGGTAGACAATGAAAGCGAATGGCAGTTCTCTCTCCTAAAAAAAATGGAATCAACCCAATGAAGTAAAACAAGAGCTCTATGGACCACTTTATAGATGGGAAGTGGGCCATTAACCCGTTTAGTACCAGCTAGGTGAGTCTTACATAGTTGCCTTTCCAACCATTAAGTGTCAGCTAAGTGAGACTCACGTATCCGACTTTCCTTGGAAAAAAATAAAATTAAAAGGTAAAAATGTAAAAACTCACCTGACCCCTCGATCGATCCATGCAGATCTTTTCTTACCCCCTGGGGCTCTTCTGGTTTCAGGAGAGGGCGCAAAACAGCCCCTCTGCTTCTGATGATGCTGACACTTGCTGCTTAAAAAAACAAAAACAAATGACATTTACTCACCTGAACCTGCAATCCCTCCTGCCAGGTCTCCTCTTCACTTGAGGGGCCTCCAACCCCCCCCCCCCGGATCTATCACCATGAGGAGAAGGCCGGAAATAGGCCCCCTCACCCGCTGTCTCTAGCCGCACCTTTTGTTGGATAATGTCATCCCGTGACATCATCCCTTTCCCCGATGCTGAGGGTCTTCAGATGCTGGTGATTAGTGGACAGAGGGTGGAGGGGCAAAGGACTCTTTTTTTCCCTGCCTCCCCACCCTCCCTTCACTGTTCACCAGCATCTTTCATCGGATCCGCACTGGACATTGATCGGTGCGGGACATAGGATCAGATGTCAGTAAAGAAATAAAAAGATGTTTTGGATAAATTACTTAATAATAATTTTACTCTGGTGTGTGTATTTATTTTACAGTTAACCCTTTGTGAACTGGTAAGGGATCCATGAGACCCCTATACAAGTTCACTAGGCTTGGGGGCTGACAAGTCACCTTCAGCTAGCGGGTGACCTTGCGGTAACTCCCATCTCCCCATGACCTGCCCCCAAAGCCCAGGAGTGGGGGAAGAAGAACTGTGGCTGTGTGGGCTTGTAGTCTCCAGGGTTGGGGGCCACCGAAGCTGGCCTTTGCACCCTGGGCTACAAGCCCTGCATAGCTGGTGCCCAGGCAGGTTATGCTGGGAAGGGGGAAAACATACATTTTTTTCATTTTTAATGGTTTTTAACCCTTAAATATCCCCAGAAAGCCTGGACCCTTTATGTCCTGTCACTACTGCCGCAAAAAAAATAGATATATGAGAACATTTTTTTCTGTGTGTGTGTCTGTGTGTTTTTTTACATTAACCCTTTTGTAAACTGGTAAGGGGACCATAAGACCCCTATACCAATGGACAAGGCTTGAGGTACTGGCAAGTCACCTGCGCCTAGCAGATGGCTTACCATTAACGCCTGCCCTCCATTACCTGCCCCCCCCAAAGCCCAGGGGGTAGAAGAACCTGTGGCCACGAAGGCTATGTGGGCTTAATCTTTAGGTCCAGGAAACACAGATGCTGGATGAGGCTATTGTCTACAAGCCCCCAATAGCTGGTGTCCCGGCTGCTTATGCTGGGAAGTGGGACCCATGCCATTTTTAAAAAAAATTTTAAAGGATTTTAACCCTTAAAAATTAAAAAAAGTGTGGGGTCCCCCTTTTTAATTTATTTAAGCCTTTTTAGTGTGGATAGTAGATGTTATAAAGTGCTCTTTTCAGTTTAATAGGTCTCCTATTTTATCTGCAAATATCTAAAAGTGCACCAACACCCTCCATGATTGTCCCGGGAATCTTTAAGACCCCCCTGGACGCCCCATTCACCTTACCTTACACCCTGTTAGAGGGAAGTGCGAGATGCGGCCGCCAGCGTGCTTGGAGCTGCTGTGGTTGTATGTCGCTTGGACGCGCATACCCCAGCGGCTCCGAGCGCGCTGATTGGATGAGCGGCCACGCATGCGCCATAGGAGCGGGGTGAGGTGAGTTTTATCGGGCATTCTGGGGGGTTTCACGCAGCAGGGGTGTTGGTCCACTTTAAAACGCTGTTTCAGTTTTTCCTGGGCAGAAAAGGGTGTCTACCAAAACATATGTGGTACCGTTGTAACCGGGAAAATTGGGGCTTTTACAAGCAATATGATTTTGTTGAAAAACTTACATTTTTTAATTACAAAAAACAGTACAAATTGTAAAAATTTGATTTTTTTAATTTGTTTGCAGATATTTCACCTAAAATATTAAGAATACACTAAACATTTCGTGTTAAAGCCCAGACTATGCTGAAACAAAATAATATACAAGTTTTCCTGGGAAATCTCTGGAAATATTTTAAAAAATCACAGCTAAACATGTATAGTGCAAAATGTTGACAAATGTTCTGACAACAGAGGGCGACAAAATATCTAGGTAGACTGGCACTTAAAAGGTTAACTGTAAAGACTTTCAATGGGTGTCACTTGGTACTACACTATAGGTCTAAGGTATTCAAGTACATTTAGTCGAGGTCTGTTCACCATGGTCTATGGCAAGTTGAAGGCCCTGGGGGGGGTTGTAGTTGAAATCAGCGCACCAGGTGGGCTATATATCATCATGAACAGAACTAAAAAACAGCTGCCCCCCCCCCAGCATTATCCCTATTGGGCATTGAGACAGCTTTTTTTAGTATGGCCCGGTGGAACATACAACTCTGGTAACAGGGATGGGAGGGCTGGGGCAGCGCTGAAATAAAAGAGATGGATGGGGGCAGAGCTAGGAATATGGGGGATGGATAGGGGCAGAGCTAGGAATAAGGAGGATGGATGGGGACAGAGCTAGCAATAAGAGGGATGGGTGGGGCAGAACTAGGAATAAGAGGGATGGGTGGGGACAGAGCTAGGAATAAGAGGGATGGCTGGGACAGAACTAGGAATAAGAGGGATGGGTGAGGGCAGAGTTGGGAATAAGATGGATGGGTGGGGCAGAGCTGGGAATAAGAGGGATGGATGAGACAGAGTTGAGAATAAGAGGGGTGCATGAGGGCGGTGCTGCGAATAAGAGAGGTTGATGGGACAGTGCTGGGAATAAGAAGGATGGATGGGGGCAGAACTGAGAAAAAGAGGAATGTATGGGAGAAGAGCTGGGAATAAGAGGGATGGGTGGGACAGAGCTAGGAATAAGAGGGATGGGTGAGGGCAGAGTTGGGAATAAGAAGGATGGGTGGGGAGAGCTGGGAATAAGAGGGATGGATGAGACAGAGTTGAGAATAAGAGGGGTGCATGAGGGCGGTGCTGGGAATAAGAGAGGTTGATGGGACAGTGCTGGGAATAAGAAGGATGGATGGGGGCAGAACTGAGAAAAAGAGGAATGTATGGGAGAAGAGCTGGGAATAAGAGGGATGGGTGGGGCAGAGCTGGGAATAAGAGGAATGGATGAGGAAGAGTTAGGAATGAGGAATGGATGGGGCAGTGCTGGGAATAAGAGGGATGAATAGGGGCAGTGCTGGGAATAGGAGGGATGAATGGGGACAGTGCTGGGGATAAGTGGAATAAATGGGGAAGAGTTAGGAATGAGGAATGGATGGGGCAGTGCTGGGAATAAGAGGGATGAATAGGGGCAGTGCTGGGAATAGGAGGGATGAATGGGGACAGTGCTGGGGATAAGAGGAATGAATGGGGAAGAGTTAGGAATTAGGAATGGACAGGGGCAGTGCTGGGAATAAGAGGGATGGATGGGGCAGTGCTGGGAATAAGAGGGATGAATGGGGGCAGTGCTGGGAATAAGAGGGATGAATAGGGGCAGTGCTGGGAATAAGAGGAATGGATGGGGAAAAGTTAGAAATGAGTAATGGATGGGGGCAGTTCTGGGAATAAGAGGGATGAATAGGGGCAGTGCTGGGAATAAGAGGGATTTGTTTGGCAGTGCTGGGAACAAGAGGTATGGATGGGGCAGAGCTGGGAATAAGAGGGAAGCATGGAGGCAGAGCTGGGAGCAAGAGAAATGGATGAGGTAATAGCTGGGAGGAGAGGGATGAATACTGGCAGAGCTGAGAGAATGGGGAAGGAAGGGGCAGAGCTAGAAATAACAAAGAATGGATAGGGGCAGAACTTGGTGGCATCTAAATGATTACAGGGCCAGCTATTCCTCCTCAGCAGAGCATCCCGATTTTGGATGCCCTATCATGTGAATCTTCTGGAATTGCCGGTAATGCTTACCTGACCAACGGCCCCACTGTGCAGGCACTGACTCTTGGCCATTCAGAGTGGCTGTAACTTCATATTCATGTTTCCTAGCCGCTCTTATGCAAACACAGAGAAAGACAGAGAGTGTGCAACCAGATGGAGAAAAAAAGGCAGAACTAGAAACAGTGAGGGGAGAGAGAACAAGAGGAAAAGGAAAGTCCAGAGAGTTAGACAGATTAAGAGAGACGAAGAGTGCCTGTAGAAAGACAGGAAAAGAGAGAGCAAGAAGAGAGCTAGACAGACAAATGAGAATACACAGGGTGTGACACAGCACAACCAAAGAGAGCTGCATCCTTGCTAGCATATTAAGGGTGTCAGCAGTCATTCCAGTGGTCTTCTCAGAGAATGGTGGTCATGGAGAGGACGGCAGGAGCACCAACCACAGTGTGACCCACAGTGGGAAAGGCAGTGACGGAGGGGGAACAGTGATCGGGAGACCTGCACACTGAGGGAGAGGTGGGAGGGGATGACAGGAAGCTGTGCTGAGCCCTGTTACAGCACCTGACTACGGCTCCTAACACAAAGTCATGCTGCTCTCTATAAACGGTCTGACGGGGGACAGAAAGCATGTATCTCTCCTCCCACCTCCCTAGACCCCTCCCCCTTATGTGCCCTGTAACTGCCAGTCACAATAGAAGGCTGAACAGAGAGTCAGACAGTTCAGCACTGCCCACGGAGACCCAAAGGCTGAGCCATGCTGCTGCATCTCCTTTGCAGTCCGGACAACTGGTATTCGCCGTTCGCATTCGGACAGAGGTCCGCCAGTTGAGTACACCTGCTATAGGTGGTTATCCAGAAAATTTTGAAGTTTTTTGTAAGCGAGGCTGAGTGGCGAGGCAATCAGAAATTTTCTTACCCAGCACACAAAAAAGTAAAATAGAAATAGTTTTGTTCTATTTCAAATATTGCAAATTGTTTTTAATGGGGGTAGATATTTGATTTTAGAAGGTGAACAAAGAAAATAGATAGGCACCGCTAAAATAGTCATTTTATTTTAGAAGGCGAAATACAAATGGAGAGTCTTGTTTTTAATGTGTTTAGGTTCCCCATTGTCTGCTTTCATTTTACAACTTCTAAAATATAATATCTGCCTTATATGCAATTTGCACTTCACCTGTATAACTGCCGTATCACATGTACTGGGGATTTTAGATTTTAAATAGAAGACAACTATTTTTTTTTTTTACTTTATTGTGAAAAAAGCTCTGGCTTCCTTATTTAATTATCCTCCTATTCAGACATTTGGGGGGTATGCTAATTATTTAGTGCAGCAGGGTTAATCTTGGGTGGGTTTTTCTTACTTTAAAGTGGTCCAAAACCCATTTTTGGGATGCCCTTGTGTGTGAAACCCCCCTGGAAAGGCTGTTAATTCAATCCACACTCCCACATGGTCTCCAGTCCAATCAGAACTCACTAACAAGTTCTAAACTAAATCAATTGCCAGTCGATGCCCACTGGCTGCTCCCCTCAAGGCCATGCAGATACACTACAGGCGGGTGTGCACGCATCAGCTAGAGGAGGTCTGGGGATGCCACTGGGGGCCCATGAGTGTGCCATAAGGTTGAATCCTGAGGTAAGTGTAAAGGGCGACCAATAGGGTTTCAACATTCAGAACCAGGTTGCAAATCGCACCCCAAGTGAACCTTGCTCCCCCAAATAATTAGCATGAACCCCCAATAGGTGTGATTTGCTCTTTTTACTTACCCAGACATATTGTAAAACCTGTCTTTGGCATTCCCAGGCTCTTGTGACGGGCAAGCAATTTCAGACATAATGAAAGAGGATCCAGCAACATGGTATGAACAACAGAATCTCTGGCCCAGTGTCATGATGCAATCTGGCACTTAAAGAGGACCACAACCCACCTTGCAATCTATGAGACTCCAGGGCAGACATACTCCCACTCCCCGGGGAATCACAATTAGGGTTCCCCACTGGGTGAAACCCCCCAGGTCACCCGAAAACTCTCCTTTGTTCCCAGCCTAATGGTGCATGCGTGAGCAGGGGCCGCATCCCTGATGTTTCTTTAGCAGGGCGTGTGTCCACGCCAGGGTAGCGGGGGATGTGGCTGCCGGTGCGCTCGGATCCGCTCGCTCCTGGCCGAAGGGGCTTGAGTGGATCCGAGTGCGCTGATTGGACGAGCGGCCACACATGCGTCATAGGACATGGAAGAAGTGAGTTTTTTTAATATAGTTTTTTTATATATATTTTATTACTTTTAAGCTTAAAGCGGAGCTAACCTGGGATTTTTACTTTCCTGGGTTTTGTTCCTTGCCCCTGGGGCATCCTGAACTGGGGTGCCCCACTAAGTTAAACCCCCCAGCTCGCCCAGAACAACTGACCTCCTCCCGGTTCTACTGCGCATGAGTGGGCTCTCGTCCAATCCAAGGCATTTGCTGTGCATAATAAATGTTGGGCAAAAGGCTCTAGTTTATGGCAATGAAAACAAGTGATGCGAGGCATGGCCTGGAGGGCACATGCTCCCTTTCCCAGCTAAATAGCGGGGTTTCTCAACCATAGATATTAACACTGTAGAAGAAGTTGGTCGCTAACTTTATGTACACTAAATCTGGAAGAACTATTAACATTCAGATCTCTTCAGTCTAAAGCTTTGGAGTCAACACTTCAACTCTTGATTTTACCATTGTTGAAATAAAATATAAACAAAGCATAATTTAAATATGTGGTTACAATTCCATCCAGTGCTGACTCTCACGCTTCCTTGGATAGAGGCAGAGCTATTTAATTTATTGCTAACTCATCAAGCTTTATACATCAAAATGATTCGGGAATGGAATAAATGAAAAAAGCAGCCCTTTGATTATAAGCAACTTAGCATTAATACATCAATGCGTTTTATAATGAATGGCACCACATTTTGCATGTCTGCATATTCCCCCTTTTATTAGCATAAAAACTCTTAACTCTAAACCTCTATTGCAAATGATCTGTGTCCACCAGAAACATATTAACAATTTTATTGAAAAATTGCGTAGTTCAATAAAATTCGGAAGGAACCTAGAGAGCCCAGCTAATAGGATCTATTTATCACTTTATAAAGACAGGTTTTTGTACATACACCATTTTACATTTTTTATACGTGTGTTTTGTCAGGTAGGGAATGTGCTATTATATTCATTCATTTTCTAGCTAGTTTCTCATTATTCCATTCACAACTCCACATGCAAACACTCACAGACTTCCACACAGAGCAGTGCTCTGTAATGTTAATTATCACTCTGTATTATGTAATGCTGCATATTATAATAGGGAAAGGTACATTGCTGTGCCTGACAACTTTTTGTACACAGACTAGTTCTCTTCTCTGTCTGACAAGGTGCTTAGTGATGGGTTTAATACCCAATGTGGTTATTAGGATCACGCAACTGTCCTGGACCCCTTGTCAGATGGGGCAGCTTAAGGCAAAGGTAACAAATTTAGCACTGTGTGTGTTATTGCACCCGTCTTTCTAGTCTGCTAGGAACAGAGCTGAGCTGAAGTTAGGATGTCATCCCTTGCTGTCATCACAGAGAATGGAGCTTCTAAATGGCTAGGTTTTGACGCTTGAGTTTTTTTATCTGGCAGTGGCAGCAGTCTAAGAGGCCGATTCATTAATAGCGGCAGGTAGCGACAGTTGAGCGACTGTAGCAGTATTTTCACAGTGCCCGCTAGTAGTCGCTGTGCTTGGCCATTGCTCGGTTGTTGATAGCGACTGAGTTGGTGTGCAGTAATGTTGAATACGGGGTGATGAGTCGCTATTTGACAGGTTCTGCGATGTATGGGTGCGCATGATAGCAACTGGTCAGAGCGACCGGCTCCCACCATATTCATCAAAAAATCACGCTCAAAAAATTCTTGCGCTGTGAAATGCATGTTTAAACCCCAGAGCGCTGGCAGCAATGTGTTAAAAGTAGTTTTTTAACCCCCAAACCACCATATTTTTGGAAACCAAAAAAAAAAAAAAATTTAAAGAATTTAGTAATATGAATACAATAATATCAGACCTGTAATATCAATTCTGCACAAATTTTTTCTAACATGGCAGAAGTGGTCACAGAATTTTTCACATTTAAAAAAACAAAAAACAAAAAACATTAATAACAATTAATGATGAATATTTAAAGATTGTTCCATTGAAATGCATTGGAGAGCGCCAGGTAGCGAGAGGTCATACCTGTCGCTGTTCAAGGTCGGACGCTGGTGCTGTGGGCTGAGGCTGGAATAATGATGAATGAGTGGCTATCTGGCGCTATCTCAGTCGCTAAGCAGGATCGGCTTGATAAATGTGTGATTGTGGTGGGGAGCCGGCGTTCTTGTGGCGGTGCCCGTCATTACCGGCCTCTCACCAGTCGCTACCTGACGCTATTCCTTCATAAATAAGGGCCTTAGACAAAGCAATTTGGGGTTATCCAAAAAGGTCCATGAGATTCTGGTGAGGCTGAGTTTTGAGAGGCAGTAGGAGCTTTTCTCATTCAAGTACAAACAGTTATCTCCTATGTA
Organism: Gastrophryne carolinensis; assembly: GCA_027917425.1. NCBI lineage: Eukaryota > Metazoa > Chordata > Amphibia > Anura > Microhylidae > Gastrophryne > Gastrophryne carolinensis. The sequence continues at coordinate 249,464,694 of CM051237.1, read as the reverse complement.
AAAATCATAATGTCCCACACCTGTGATGGTGCAGTTTTTCAGGTGAGGTGCAGATTATATTTACTTAGGAAGATATTTTATTTTATAATTCTGGAAGTAACAACAACCTATGGGGAATTCAAACTGCTAAAATAATTTACCCATTATCCGTGCTGAGTGAGAAAGCTCCCACTTTCAACTTTGCGTTCTGTGCATTTGAGAGTAATCAATTACTTGTTTTTTTACATTTTATACAACATCCTAACTTTTCTGGTTGTATGGGTGGTTACAAAATTACAGTCAGGGAGTTATTTAAGAAAGGATAGCGCCAGGTAGTGCCTCGTAGCAGCAGGCAGCGCCTGGTGAACGCCGGATGCTGTACGCAAAACCACATTTAAGAAAGCGAATCTGGTGAGCGCCATGTAGCGTCACATGTATTAATACAGACGGTTAAGCGTATAGCGCCAATGCTCTAGGCTCAGGAGCGCCATGTAGTACCTGCTCTGTAGCGCTCTCCCATACATTTCAATGGGCTTTCATTATTTGTGTATAAATAGCGTTTATGTGTGTGACCTCTCCTGGCTGCAAACAAACACTTTTATACATTTTTTTGACCTTTTTTAATTTATTGCAGAATTGTCATTACAGGTCTGGCACTAAAGTGTTATGGTCCCAGTGTGAAAACAATGTCATTCCATGTGTTTTCGCTTTGTTACTACTGTATATGTGTTCAAAAACTGACTTTGATCACACAGCGTCTGGTGCTTTATGCTACAGCGCCCAGATTTAGAGCGACGGCGTTGCGTGTCTAGTGTTTTGTTAAATATGGTGTGGAGCGCTGATTGCTGGATGCACTGAGCTGGCGCTACCTCTCGCTCGCTGCAGCGTCATACTGTTGTTACAGCGCCAAACGCACATCACATTCATCAATGCCAACCAGGTTACTAGAGCGACCGAGACGCACTGTTACAGTGCCCGTTACCCGTTTACAGCGTCTAATAGTGGTCGCTCTAAGCGCTGCTATACAGATGCTCATCTGGCAATACCTGGCGCTAGTAGTGAATCAGCCTCTAAATGTTATGTTCAGCTGGTAGTACAAATTACTTTATATCTCTGGAATTTGGTTCCACCTTAAAGGAGCACTATCGCGAAAAATGGCCCAATAATAAAAATCCATATAAATATGCTGGATGGTGGGAGGAGAGGTCACTTATACACCTGGCATCAAGAAATAGCCAGCCTGAGTTGTTTTTTTAAGTTTAATGATAGAAAGAGGAAATCATGGGTGACAGGCTCTGTCACCCCTCATTGACTAAACCTGTAACCCCTGGATTTTATTCCTACCAGGAGAAGAAAACCACAAGCTTGGCGGGAGTTTTATTCAGTTCAGGTGTATAAGTGACCCCTCCACTCTTTAGCCAAGGTGTTTATATAGATTTTTGATATTACACAATTTCACGATAGTACTCCTTTAACTACACTCACATTCTTTTTTAAGATTCAGGTCCTAATTCCACTAAGAAAATGTAGAATCCTGTATTGTTCAGAGAGGTTTAGAGAGGCCTAACACAACCCAGATTGAAGTCAGCCAAAATGTGTGGCCATTGCCATTGCGATAGCCTGGGAGCAACCGCAGACTGAGGAGGGGCTGGTGCTCTTCTGGCATTGGGCTCGCATGTTAAGCTTTCTAAGCGTACCCAGCTTGTTGTAGGGCTCATCTTTCTGGAAGTAATATCTCGATGAATTCTTTGGTTGCACAGGGTTTCACAAAAAATGTATAAAAAAGCAGAATAAAAACACCTTTTCCTAAAATATCAATATGCCAATAAGAAAAAACAAGCTAAATCTGAAAGCGCAAGGTCCCCCAAGCAGAACAATACCCAACATGCATAGGTACCTGTAACCTTTTAACTGCCAGCCTACTTGAGATTTTGTCACCCTCTGCTGAGAGGTCATTTTTCACCATTTTGCGTGATGTTTAACTGTGATTTTTGCAGGAATTTCCAAGAAAATGGCATATTTAGACTTTAACATTAAATGTCTTGTTAGTATTTTTCACTTTACTTTTTTATATATTTTTAAGTAAATAAGTAAAAAAAAAAATATATATTTTTTAAATTGTCTCCTTTATTTTAACAAAAACATTTATTTTATTAAAGAAAACCATATTGCACGTGAAAGCCCCATTTCTTCCGATTACAATGATACCACATATGTATCGGTAGCCCCCCGTTCCCCGGTGATCCCCTAAACTGAAAAGAGCACTTTATAACATTTACAAATAAAATACAACTACAAACCACATAATAAAGGATTAAATAAAAAAAATTGGTGTGGGGTCCCCTTTCACAGGGGGGGGGGGGGGGGACACCATTTCTTGGGGGAATATAAGGGTTTTTTGGGGAGGCAGGTAATGGGGGGTCTCGGGGTTAATGGCAAGTCACCCACTAGCCGCAGGTGACTTGTCAGACCCAGAGCCTTGTGAACTGGTATAGGGGTCTCATAGATCCCTTACCAGTTCACAAAGGGTTAAAAGTAAAAAAAAAAAAACACACACAGAGACACACTTTAAAAATAACTTTATTAAAAAAAAAGATTTTTTTTTTATTATTTTTTTTTTAATACTCCCATCCATCCCTGTGTCCCACGCTGATCACTTAGGCTTCTGCTCTCCTGCTGCTGCTGGAAGCCTTTTATACCTACTGGGTTACAGGTAACATAGGGTTAATTTAAAAAAAAAATGACATAGGGCCCCCCCCTCCCAGAGAGGGGGACCCAATTTTCTTTGATTTTTAAGGGTTAAAACCCTTAAAAATCCCCCCAAAAATGGCGTGAGGTCCCCCCTACCCAGTGTAACCAGCATGTGACCAGCTATGGGGGCTTGTAGAACAGGGCGCAGGGGCCAGCTTTAGTGGCCTCTGGTCCTGCCGGCTACAAGCCGTCATAGCCTAGGGCCATGGCTCTTCTGCCCCCCCCCCTGGGCTTTGGGGAGGCAGGTAATTTGGGTGGCCAGGGGTTAATGGCAAGTCACCCGCTAGTTGCAGGTGACTTGCCAGACCCCCGAGCCTTGTGAACTGGTATAGGGGTCACATGGACCCCTTACCAGTTCACAAAGGGTTAAAAGTAAAAAAACACACAGACACACTCTTTCAAACAAACTTTATTAGAATTTTTTTTTTTTTTCTTTACTTTACTCACCTCCGATCTGCATCTCCTGTGTCCCGCAGTGAGCATATGCAGGTGACGGCTGGGCAGAGGAGGGGGGTGGCAGGCGATCAGAGGATCGCCTACCTCCCTCCTCCTCTGTCCAGCCCTCACCGGCATCTGAAAGCTGAACTGTCGGGTGCCCCTACGACACCTGGCGGTGATGTCATCGCCCCCGCCCCCGAAGGGGCAGGGCTAAAATCCAAGATGGCGACCGCCATCAGAAGCTGCGGAGGGAGGAGGGCTGTTATGCCCCCTCCAGAAGACAGAAGAGCCGGGGGGGGTGATCGGAGCCCCCCCCCCGTGAAGAGGAGAGACGGCGGGAGCTGGTGGGCATGAAGGTAAGTGTCATTTTCTTTTTTTTTGCAGGCAATCCAGGCGGCTGCTGAAACGGGGTGGGCACCCTATTTTGGGCACTCCCCTGCATCCGGAGGAGCCCCAATCGGTGATCGGAGCCATTCTGGCTGAAGAGGAGACCCGGCCGGATCGAACGAGGGGTCAGGTAAGTGACTTTTTTAAAAACTGTTAGTAACCAGTATATGGGCCCTTTTAGATATTTATACACTGTTATAGTGTTGTTTATTCTTTAAAGTGGTCCTGGGTTTTGGTCCACTTCGGTGGGGCACCCCGATCGGGGGGTGCCTCGCTGTGTTAAACCTCCCAGAAAGCCCCGAAAACTCACCTCTCCCCGCTCCCACGTGACCGCTGCAGCCAATCCCCGCCGGCGGACAAGCGAGAGGCAGCACCGGAGAGGCAAGCAGAGTGCGTCCGCCGCTGCCGCCTCCCGCGCGTCCCTCTTACAGGTAGCGCACCCGTGGCGGCCATTCACAAATGGCCGGCGCGGGAGTGCGCCCTGCTAGAGGGACGCGCGGGAGGCGGCGGACGCGCATGCGCCGCTGGAACGTGGAAAAGGTAGGATTGTGGGCTTCCTGGGGGTTTCACCCCGCAGGACATCCCGATTTCGGATGCTCCACGGGGAGGGATCTGATCAGCCTGGGAATCTTATAGATTCCCCGGCCGATCCCCCCTGGGTGTTGGTCCGCTTTAAATCACACCTAATTTTAATTTTAAACTGACCAAACTGCACATTTTTAACTCGCATCCACTGCATTGCTCCCCTCATGAAGAGCACCTTTTGACAATTTTAATTGCTCCTGCTTCACTCTAATCCCAGATAATGGCCCTTGTTTTAGTTTTTAAGCTCCACCTCCTCATTCATTGCCATTATTGTGTGTGGCAATGATGTCGTTGTCACAACTATGCAATGACTAATCACTGCCAGAAAAAGCCAGACAGCAGAAAAATCAGTGTTTCAGGACGATTCAAAATACTAAAATATCAATTTCTCTTTCTACGGCCTAAGAAGAAAATATCAGCAGGGGGTTTGGCCAAATGTATTTCCCAAGATCAGTGGGTTTTGTTCTGCTTTAAGCCTTGTCCCAAAATAATGGATTTTCCTGAGATATTTTTAAGGTAAGTTTTTACTCCAAAATTCACTTTCTGCTCCTGATGCTAACTTAATCAACCCCTTCTCTTGAAGGTGGTAGGAAAAGTTGTTATGGAAATGTTTAGCTAGATAGAGTCATAGCCTTAGGTCCACAGCAATGTTTTTCTGCCTCTGTCACTGCGGTGGGGATTTAACCTTCAAGTCACCAGCTGAAATCTATAAGCACGACATACAGTAAACTTTTCCGCAACCTATCCATTTGTTCAGATAGACTATTCAGCTGTATTGTACATCAGTTATTTGTTGTAATTTCTATACATATCATGTAGAAATTCTTTTGTAAATGTGAAATATGTAAGAAATCAGAATATGGATTGAATATAGTCTTTTGATGTCCTCTCATTTCAGGATGTCAAAGCACATGATTCAATGTGAGAAATATAAGCACTCAAGGTAATTGAGCTAATACAATTTGTTTAACTGCTTCTAACCAAAATAGGTTCACGCTACTATCTTCAATTGGAATCAATAGCCTAGAAGTGTGGTGGAAACAATAGAAACCTTTAGAACATTGCCTTTTAAATCAGACACAAAGCAATGTTCTGTCCTTGATCCTACACGTTTGGAAAGTAAGTATATGTATGGAGAATGCCTTTGGAAGACAACTGGTCATAAAGAGATTTCAATGTACATTCTTTGACCAATATACTAAATCACATATATAAATTAATTTAATCTCTGAACATAAAGGGAAACAGAGGTGTTATTGTAACAATGAAGACAACCAAATGACATTCCTTAATAAGATTAAAGCTTCTGGCTTTCGTTAAGAAATTTGACTGTTGGCCAACATATTTCTCCTGAGTTCAGAACACCACCATAACCTCTCCCCTCTTTAAAACACTTTTTTATTGGTTTAGCCAGCCTGTCGGTTGCTTGCTGTTCAGTACCCAGCAATCTGCTAAAACAGACAAATTCGTACTGGCAACAGGATACATTCCTTCTTTACTGTGCTAATTAACCCAGCGTAGTGCTAATTAACCTAGCAACAGCCAGCCCAATAAATATGCTAATGAATCCAGCAATTCCATGGTCAGACGCTGAGCGAATTCCCTGGGTGGAGCCCATATAAGGACCACAATAGCTTGATAAAGAGCAGGCCGATGCACTTGTCTGCTGTAATCATCATATAATAAAAATATTGCCTATTTAAATAAACACTGGAGAGTACTGAACAATATGAGATTTAACGCCTCTGTATGTTTGCGTACACGTTTGTTTACATCATTTCTCACAATAATATATTATGAAATTACCCCGATAACACAATTACAGAAATGACCAGTGATTAACAATTCTGGGCTAAAGTAACTTGTGCATGTTTTTATGACTTTCACCAGGGGACAGAAATCAGCCCAGGAGTATACTTTTGCCATCCCATGATTACAATGACATCCCCAATGAGGTGGGACAGATCAGGGCCTATAGCAATGAGGGCCAAACATTGGCTAGGGTTTCTTTACCTGGGGGGAAAGCAGAAATCTGATGATGGTGGTTAGAGGTAACAGACCAGCCATCCCTAAGGCTTTGTGACTTTTACTACGGACAGTCCACTCCTAGGGTCCCTGGACCACCATCTAAAGCATTTATTAGAGTTTTACTTAGAGTTACTTTTAATTAACTAAACTGCAACTATGCTCCATTTCCACAAACTTTAAACTAGGGCCCTTATTTAACAAGGGATAGCGCCAGGTAGCGAATGGTGAGCAAACGGTAATGATGCTCACCGCCACGAGAACGCCGGCTCCCCTCCGCAATCACACATTTATCAAGCCGATCCTGCTTAGCGACTGACAGAGCGCCAGATAGCGAATCATTCATCATTATTCCAGCCTCACCCCACAGCGCCAGCGAGCGACCTTGAACAGCGACAGGTATGACCTCTCGCTACCTGGCGCTCTCCAATGCATTTCAGTGGAGCAATCTTTAAATATTCTTAATTAATTGCTATTAATGTTTTTTTTTTTTTTTTTTTAAATGTCAAAAATTCTGTGACCACTTCTGCAATGTTAGATATTTTTTTTAAGGGGGACAGCCATTTGGGCTCACCTTGTGTACCAGAGTCAGTTGCAATCCTCAGGAGCTGCGTGTGGTGTCCTATACTCGGGCTGGGGTGGTGATCCCATGCACAACTGCAGGTTTATATATTTTAAATTTGATTAACATAGGGTGTTATAAATTCTCCCTTGGCCATCCCTGTACTTACACACGTTGATGAAGCTGGCATGTCACAAATGCGCATGGCACAAACCTGATCATCTTTATCTTATCCTGCCGGTAAATACTTCCATTATTTAGATTTGATTGTAACCCCTTTTGATGTTGGTTAGATTAGCTGATGATATCCTCTCCACTATACATTTCTATTGGATTGTGAATTGTATTGATGGGTTGCCATTCTAAATCTATTATATAATTATTCCAATCATTTACATTAGCACTTTATTAGGCAACTTATTGTATGAAAGTACTGGTTATATAATTTAATATATTTATATTGTTTTGGTTTAGAAGTTCTGTTTAGAGGTATTTCTTCTTATTTTTTCTTTTTATTATTTAGCACACTGTATGCCGCAGTTAGGTATCGGCCGTTTATGTGGGATTTAGTTTTTGTAATTACCAATGTAGTTACATTGTTTGAATAGTTCCAGTATATTTTGGACAGCTGGATGGCTGGCTGACAAGACCCTCTTTGTGGGTCATTGGCTGCACAAATGACAACCTTCATAGGAGAGTATCTTGGACATCTGATATACAGCTGGGTGTTTTTCTTGGCCCATAGAAATTCATTTGACTGGCTGTATAGGCACTTTTTTGCATGTTTTAGCTTACACTTTTGGTAACCAAAGACTACTCCTGTATAGTGGCGCTTAGAGAGACCACTAGTAGCCGCTGTAAGCAGGTATCAGGCACTGTAACAGAGCGTTTCAGTCGCTTTAGTAACCTGGCCGGCATTGATGAATGTGAAGTGTTTTAGGTGCTGTAACAACAGTGTAGCGCTGCAGCGAGTGACAGGTAGCGCCAGCTCAGTGCTTCACTTGGCACTCCACCATATTTAACAAAACACTAGCACACAGAGGGTCGGCGCTCTAAAGCTGGGCGCTGTAGCATAGAGCTCCAGATGCTGTTTTGGAAACATATTCACCAGTAACAAAGTGAAAACATGTCATTGTTTTAACACTGGGACAATAACACTTTAGTGTCAGACCTGTAAATAGAACTCCGCATAAAAAATAGAAAAAGTCCAAAAAATTAATAAAAGTGTTTGTTTGCAGCCAGGAGAGGTCACGCAATGATTTGAGCCAAAAAAATTAAATTGCCTAAACAGGCTATTTATACACAACGAATGAAGCCCCATTGAAATGTATGGGAGAGCGCTACAGAGCGGCAGGTACTACATGGCGCTACATGGCTAATACATCTGACGCTACATGGCGCTGTTAGAGGCGCTCACCAGATTCGCTTTTTTAAATTTGGTTTTGCGTACAGCGCCCAGCGTTCTCCAGATGCTACCTGCCGCTACGAGGCACTACCTGGCGCAATCCGTTGTTAAATAACCCCCATGCACATTAGCTGGATTGATACCATCCCTGAGGATGTAATAATGTCAATGACAAATGCATTGAAGGAATCTAATATCTAATACTGTTTTATTAATTTTGCCTCCATCAGTGTATTTAAGATGCTGATGATGTTATGTTATGATCTATGTAATGTAACTCTAGATAAGTTAAATAAAAATGTTTTTTTGTATGGACAATCACTGTTTTGGGATAGTGGTGGTGTAAAGACAATAAATGAGGTATAACATAGCAGAATATTGGCTAATTAGTAGGTAGTATGTTAGTGGTGGATTAGTATAAGTGTATCAACCTTTGAAAGTGAAGATTATATTTTGTAATCAATAACCTGCCACCAGTCCTTGCCTTTGCTTGCCTGCGGTGACTTCTGGGGAGCACTAGGGGGATTTGCTTCTCCTTGGTGTGACTCAGATGTGTGGGTCTGCGTTAGAATATACTTTAAGATAAAAAAATTTAAAATGTTTTTCGTCTAGGGTAGAAAGAAGAGTGTTAAAACAGACTTGATATATACTTCACATCTGATGGTTTGTGGGAGATAAACAATATAAACTGGATAATACAAGCAATGTATTTTCTGTTGGCTGTTGATTCGTGTTAGTGCCTTGGCATCAATATCACAAATATTTTTGCACAGCACATCTTGTCAGTGCTGTGCTACATACCTTCAATTGTCTATAAACAAGAATGCAGATATAATAACTAAACTTATGATATGATATTGCTTCAATACTTTTTCCATTACTAAATCATCTCTAATGGCTGGGCTTGAAAATAGTCTTGTGATATGGGAGCCAGAAAGGCAGCTCTAAGCTTGAGTGTAAGTATTGCTTTAAAAACTAGATAAATTGATTTCAATTTTCCAATAGTTATACTTTTATTACTCATGTCAACATGCTTATTTCAAGGTCATATCACTCTCTAGCAGAGAAGGTATTTTCTCTGCATGGAGCCCATCTCATGGTCTCTGATATTGGAAACTAGTGCAAATCTGCAGTTTACTTGGATTAAATATAAATATAAGTGGAGTACATGTTAAATCTTGTTGTTTGGCCTCAGTGGTCTCTCCACGGCCCTTCCATCAATTTAAATTCAATTTTTTTTTCTTATCCTTTACGGTTTATTTTTCATTTCATACACCTATTTTTTATTTTCTGTTAGAGTCCCAACCATTGTTTCCTGTGGAGACCTACGTTTCGAAATCTTGCATTGCCTATCACTCGCTTTACCTTCCAGCAGGGATCTAAAAGCTTTTCTGTTAAGGTAACATATATCTTAATAGTTAAAGTCTCTTTGTAAAATCCAACCTAATGATAACTCAAGCTTTTGGAAATACATGATATGTTCACCAGAAAAACAATCTTATTGCTTCAATTTTTAGGTTTGATGGTGTCTTTGTCTTATATGAAATCCTTTTATAACAAGCTCTATGTAAGACATTATAATGCAGTGGCCTTAGGTGGTCTAAATTGGAATACTGTCTGCCCAGAAGATATGGTCATGAAATCTAGAATTTTATTGGACTGCCTTTAGCTTTTTTTGTGCCATGCATACGTTGTGGCACAACATTTTTCTGTTCAGAGTTGCATTAAAGTTTCCCCAAGATGTTGTATTGAGGATGAGAGATTTGGAACACTGTACAAAGTCTTCTCCAGCACATCTCAATGGAGTTCAGGTCTGGACCCTGGTTCTTGAACCACTTTTTCACAATTTGAGCCTGGCATTGTCATCTTGGAATATGCCATCATAGAAGAAATACATTCAATAATGTAATAATCTGGTTGTTCAGTCTATCCATGTGGTCAGGTAATCACATTCTTTGGGCAGACGGGGTTGCTGAACCTAGACCTGAGTCACTGCTGCAACCCCAGATTATAGAACTGTCCCCACAGGCTTGTACAGAGGCATACAGTATCACTTCATCCACCTCTTTCCTGATCCATCCTTCTGGAACAGGGTAAATCTGGACTCTTCAGCTAATATGACCTTCTTCTGTAGCTCCAGAGTCCAATCTTTATACTCCTTAGCAAATCCTGGGCACCAGTCCAGGACCCAAAAATCTCTAAATACAAAAAATAATGAGAAACAAATCAATATCAATATAAGTTGAATAAATGACACCCATAAAAAACTGTTAAGTCATCTCAGCGCAAACTATTAGGCTCCACTCAAATCTAATGATACATCGATGCTACATCAATACCAATAAATTTCCATGCCAACCAAACTATATTCCTAAATATCAAATGAATACATCAATAAATACAATTATTACTATAAAACAATTCTATACAGTGTCTAATCTAATATATAAATCCACCTAGTGAACCAATTGATTATCAATAACCTATCACCAACTGATTATCAATAACCTTCCCATGATCATTTCGGAAAAGTCGGAATTATATTATAATTTGTTAAAAACACCACTCTAAGCAGATCTAATTCCTCCAGTCTTTTTTATACAATAAAGTGCATAAAATGTGGGTCATGCTAAAGATTTGGTGAAGCAAGTTTGCGTTTAGGTGTGTTTTTGCATGTGAACAGAAATTTACAACTGACTGAACTTTTTTACTTGAACACAAAAAATAATTCTGTAAAACACTTCTGTTTTTATATTTCCCAGAAAATCACCTACCCATGTCATGGGGCATTTTAGATGTGAGGTACATCATTTTTCCAGTGAAGTAAGGATATGTTTTTAATGTTTAGAAACAACAACACCCTGTGGGTTATGCAAAACAATTTAGCAGGTTCTTTGGCATAACCCATAGAGTGCTGTTTCCTTCCAAATTAAAATATCCTTACCCCATTGGAATATGATGTAACTCACCTGTAAAAATCAAAGGTGTAGGTGATTTTATGGGAAAATTTGGAAAAAAGTTTTACAACATTTTTTAGTTTGTTCAGTTTATAAAGCTTACTCGGATGTAAGCGTCAGTTCATACCTGAAAACATATCCAAAGGTAAACTTAAGAGTAATGTATGGGTCTTATGGCGAGGTCAAGGGGGTAATGCACAGCCCCTTGTTGGTGTCTCACCCAGTCTTTGCCTAGTAGATACTGTTGCGAGGATTACTCGCTGCCCGATCTCCTGCCTGTCCTGGACATACTATCCACGATGTCTCAAGTTAGGCTGGACCATTGGATGAGTGTGCACACCTTCTTCTGGTGGCAGCGCCAATCCTTGATGCACAGGTAAGATATTTAAATGAGCTTTCATTGACACTATGCATTAATAGGACTAAGGGCACCTGTACTGTGTGTGCTTGAAATGCGTCATGATGGGACGTATTAAGCTATGCGGATTTTAAAGTAACCTGTGACATGTTTAGTTTTATAAACAATCATCTTAGCGCAGCATACATTTCACCAAAGGTAAACTTGCTTCACCAAATCTTTAGCATCACCCCTCCACAAAGACACCTTTCTGGGCTAGATCCGTTAGGGAATCCCTTGATGAAATACCTATAAAAATTTGTGAATCCAATGAATCTCTGTAAGGCTTTTAGGGTTCTAGGTTGTTCCCACACCAAAACTGTCGACACCTTGGAGTGATCCATAACCAGACCCTGGTTAAATACCAGATACCACAGGATAGGAAGGTTGGTAACCTCAAACATACACCTAGCTTTGCGTAGAGACTGTTCTCACTAGTTTTTGTAACACTGCTTCAACATGTTGTTGCTGTTCAACCACAGACTGGGAGGAAATGAGAATGCCATCTAAGTAAATTACTACAAATTGACCCATAAAGTCTCAGAAAATATAGTTTACAAAGTCTTGAAAGACCGCAAGAGAATTGCATAACCTGAAGGGCAAAACTAGGTACTTGTAGTGCCTGTTTTTTACAATAAGGTTTTCGATAAGTGGTAATGTGTATCTGTTCTTTACAGGCGGTAATAATCAATACAAGGATGTAACCCTCCATTCTTCTTCTCAAAAAAAAAGAAACCCACCCCAGCTGGTGAAGTGGATGGACAGATAAATCTCTTCTTTAAATTCTCTTCGAAATGTACTCTCCCATTGCTAACTCCTCCGGCAGGGTCAAACTGTAAGTCTTACCCATATGGGGCATGGTATCCGAGCGCAGCTCAATGGGACAATCGTAGGTCCTATGAGGAGGATGTAAATCAGCAGATTTTCCGGAGAATACGTCCGCCCAATCTGAATGAGGAAACCATCAAGGGGTACATTGGTGATCTTAAGAGCACTGCAGATGCAATGATCAAAACAGAATAGGCTCCACGTCATTAAGTCCCTGGACTCCCAATTGATAAGGGGAATGTGGGTCTTCAACCCACACAGGATAGGCTCATTGTTGACAGCCAGGACGTGAAGGGGGTTATAGAGGGTACTAATAGAATACCTACGGTGGCAATGAGAAACCTATCCAAAAATTTGCCAGCTGTCTCACTAACGATAAAGGCGGTGACCAACTTCCTTGAGGGTTCCCATATATTCATAGCAGCTAACGACAATTTGTTAACATGAGGAAAAGATACCTGGCTGCCTAGACAAGTTCCCTCAAGCTTGTCTAGGAGCTGAAGTTTCCCACCAGTGATTAGTTCAACTGTGATTTTTGGAGGGATTCCAGTGATTTCCCAGGAAAATTATATATTGTTTTTTTCAGCAGAGTCTGGGCTTTAACATTAAATATCTTGTTTAGTCTTGTTTTAGTGTATTAAGTGTATAAGAGCCCCATTTTTTCCAGTTACAATGGTACCGCGTAAGTATTGGTAGGCCCTTTTCCTGCCCAGGAGACTCACCCAAACTGAAACAGTGCTTTAGGAGATTTTCAGATAAAATACAACTGCTATGCGTACTTTGCAGTTTTTTCAAGAAAAACAACCCTTTACACACTACACACCTCAAGCTCTCTAGGCGTACTAGGCTGGTTGATGTGGGTGCAGTTTGCTGGAAGTATTTTCTCCATTAATTATTTGGCTGCATAGGGAGGGTCTCCCTAAAAAAGAATAGAGACGCAGAATCTAAGATTCTGAATTTTCGAACAGAACAATATCCAACATGCATAGCTACTTTGAGGGTTGCCAAACACCCCAAAGTAAAGCATGCGTGCAAGGGTTATTTTACTTACTGGTTGCACAGGGTTTTCCTAAAAAATGTATAAAATGCAGAATAAAAAACAATATCAATATGCAAACAAGAAAAAAAAACCAAATCTAAATCTGAAAGGTCCCTGGAACAGAACAATACCCAACTGCCAGCCAACTTGAGATGTTGTCACTGTCTTTTAACAGGTAATAACCCAAATGCCCAAGTCTGCTGGTTTCATTGCAGAAGGCAAATGCACAGACCCACTTTCTGTATCTCTGTACCTGAAGAGTCGGGCCACAATCTGAAGTATAACTCACAGGAGTTTTTAAAATTAGAAAACTTAGCATGATCCCCAAAAAACTTCTCGGGGAGTGGAACCTTCGGCTCGTCAGGAGGTATGGTCACTTGTGGCTCAGATGACTGTCGGTTCTCCTGGACCACCACACAATACGCCAATAGGGTAATGATGGAAGCCATGGCCTGCACTTGTTCCACAAGATCTTCCATTAGTGGGCCCGTTATAATGTAATGTCCCGTGGGACACCACATTCTGGTCAGTTGATGACCCCCAATATCCTTCCTTGGTTAATAGGCCAAGACCTAACCTATACACCACTGCATGTATGAAGATACCATGATATGAGATCAAATGCTTTCTCAGCGTCTAATGTAAAGTAACATAATATGTAAGGCTGAATAAAGACTTTATTCCATCCAGTTCAGCTTGTTTATCTCCTTTACTAGCCATAGTTGTTATGTTATTACATGCAAGAAATGCATCCAGGCCACCTTTGAACTCTTTTAGTGTATCCTTCATTATTACCTCCTCCTCATAGTCTCACTGCTCTTACATAGAATCCCACCAATGTTGGTGGTGGAAGTGCCTTTTCTCTAGCCTCTAGCCTTATTGGATGCCCTCAGGTTTTGGTTATAGTATGGGGTTTAAATAGTTCATGAGACAGATCTTTGTATTATTTATACATAGTTATTTGATCACCCCTCAGGCATCTCTTTTCCAAACTAAATAAACCTAACTTTGACAATCTTTCAGGGTACTCTAGTCCCCGCACTCCATTTTCCTTAGTTGCTCTCCTTGGAACACACTCCAGTTCTGATATGTCCTTCTTATGCACTGGTGCCCAGAACTGTACACAATTTTCAATATGTGGTCTGAAAAGTGACTTGTACAGGGGTAAAATGATGCCTCTCTTGATGCACCCCATGATTGCCCTGGCAGCTGCTGCCTGGCATTGATCGCAATAGTTCAGTTTATTATTAACTAAAACCCCTAGGTCCTTTTCCATTGTAGTTTTACCAAGCATTTATTTTTTGTATAATCTGTATTTATTATAGATCAAGTAAAAATTAAGAGAATAGCGGAGAGCTCTCCATACAGTACAGCACATCAATCATATAATGGTAATCCACAATGTGTCACTATAGAGGGCTATTACCGAATGTTAATAATTCCAGCTACATAATGACAAATGAATACCTTCAATACTTATTGTGTCACCATAAGCACCCTGGGCCCGTCCCCCGCACCCACCAACCAGTTCTGGCGGTCCCCCACAGAGAGGTCCCCGGGTGCCCACAACGACCCCCTCAAGCCTGCCCTGAGCAGGCAATTGCCCACCCTAACTCACCACTGGTCCAAGGAGCATTTCCACAAGAGAGCGCCCAATACCAGGAGTCCACCCAGATGTACCAGCTGGCAAGACCTCCACCCCTCTAAATTGATAGGTATCCTACCTCTTGATCTACTCTCTGCTAGGAGGGAGCCACCCAATGGCCCTGGGGCACCATCTGCCCTCCGCCGGGAATGCTCGCTCCCCCACCACTCCATCCAGTCGTCTGGGTGACCTCCCACCGCCAGCCAACACACCCATCCAGACCCCCCACCACCCTGAACCAGACAATATCATAGCTGTAAGGGTCTTCCATCTGTATCCATGGCCAGCAGGGCCACTCTCTCCTCTCCCATGAAGCGCTCCGCCTTCAACATCGCTGGATCAATAGCAAAGCATATACTGACCACTTGTGTTGAGACCTACCTCCCAAAAGAGGGGCAGGTCCCCTCTGAATGTTTGGCACAAGTCTGCGCACTGTAGGTAAAAGAAAGCCACGGCAGTACTGTAAGGGGATTGAAAGAAAAGCTGGCACAAAGAGGGGGGGAAGCGGGGTGACAGAGTGTTGTCCAGTCGAGAACCATTACCCTAGTCCTACTGCGCCATAGATTCGGCGTTGGGTCCCTGTGTCTATTACACCTATTACTCACTGCTATACCGGAGATCTCCTCATCCTATCACAACATAGCTCTAAATCTTTCTGAGTCTCGCAAGTCCTCCCAGCAAGCTCACGTCACTGAATACTTGTCCATGAGTCCCTTATCCTCCAAAATGTGATCCTTCATTCCGTTCCAGTTCTGCCACTCACTCCTGTAGAGAGGGAACCCCCTGTGTTTCCAGTGTCTGGGAATCTGGGACTGCCCATGCTGCCATCAAGCAGTACCTAGGTACGTCCTTCTTGCACTGAGACCAAGCATTTTAAGTTTTAAACTCCCCTGATCCAATCTTGAACTTACCAACTCATAAAAGCTGATTAGGTTTGTCTGGCAGGGGCAATTCCTCATAAATCCATGCTGATACAGAGTAATAAGGTAATTTGGTTTTAACAAGCTACTCCAGGATAACATCCCTTAGAAAACCTTTAAACAGCTTGCAAACCACAACAGTATTTAAACTTACCGGTCTGTAGTTCCCAGATTCCCCCTTAGACCCCTTTTAAAATATTAAATAAACAAATAGTAGAAATAATGGCTATTACTGTACATAACTCCCTTAGAACATTGGGATGTATGCCAGCTTATCTATTGGAAACTGGTGGATTTATTCTGCCATTTTAATCTGCATTTTAATCTGTAGCCGGTGCTACACTTCTTCCTTAGACAAGTGACATTTAATGGAGATGTGCTTCAAAAAAAATAACAGCTCAGAAAAATTCCCATAACGGGGTCATTGTGAGCAAGGAGGAATATCTGCAAATCCAAAGTGTGCTATGAACATGTATCCAGCTCACCAATGCCCTTTAAAACATAACTTTTCTAATGCATTTAAAAAGAATGTATACCCAGTGCAAGATATATGTGAAAGGGCACTTGCCCCATTTAATGGAGAGTTTGGGTTATTGCACCACATTTCAACTGGTGTGTCACATTCCTTTGTGAATATGGAAGCAAAGAAGATGTTTAGTACATTTGCATTCCCCTCTATAGTTGCCCCCTCATTTTCAGGGGCCCACAGCCTCAGGTTTGTATCTTTTACTGTTTATGTAGCTAAAGGGGTTAGTTTCACTCTCTTTGGCGATCTGTCTTTCAGTCTCCATCTTTGTAGTCCTTATCTGTTGTTTACATAGTTTATTTTCTTCTTTTTATAGTTAAAATGCTTTTTTGTTGATGTTTATTGCCCCCCTAACCTTTTGGTTTAGCCACATAGGTTTACTCATGTTTCTAACTTTTTTATTCCAAACTTTGCCTTTCTGAAGTTCCACATTTTTGTGGCTCCACGATAATGCACCCTAATGACTGCTAAGTCTAAATTAATAATATTATGATCACTGTTTCCAAGGTGTCCCCCATTCTGTACTTTTGTTACTGGTACATTGGTTCAAGCGGACCAACACCTGTGCCGGTATGAGTGTTGGTACTGCAGATTTAGGAGGGAGGGCCTTCCAGAATGCTGGAGCCCACTGAACAAACCCTCCAAAAAGCATCAGGAATCGAGAGCTGCCACTGGACACCTGGCGCTTTTGTGGGCAGGCCATTCCAGTGGCTGGAACAATGGCGGCGCTCACTAAACATGTGATAGCTGTGTGGTTAATCATGGCACTGGATTACCGACAGGGGCTTGTGGTTAAGGTAAGGTAAGGTACGCTGGGGGAGCTCCAGCATTCTGGATGCCCCTGCAGACTGTTAAAGCCGCAGTACTAACACCGGCACAGGTGTTGGTCCGCTTTAAGTCCAACATGGCCCTCCCCCTTGTTGGAGTTTGTACTTGTTGGGAAAGGTAGCTATCTATTGTTTTAAACAATAAACATTTACCTTTATGAGATCCACAAATTTCAGCATCCCAATCTAAATCAGGGTAGTTAAAGCCCCCCATATTAACTACCTTACTTACATTTATCTATTTGCCTTAGCATAAATTTTTCTGTGGATTTGGATATATCTGGAGGCTTGTAGCAAACCCCCATCAGTATTTTATTTTTTTTTTATCCCTTCATGTTTTTTTACCCATATAGACTCCACATGTTAATTTCCCCTATATCACCTATATCCTCCTGCAGAGCGGGCTGTAGGGAGGATTTTACAAATAAGCAGACTCCACCCACTTTGAAGTTGTTACAGACCCTCCTAAACACACAGCAACCCTGTAAATGTACTGCCTAGTCATTTTCACCTTTCAGTCAGCTTTCATCCAGCCATGCTTGGTTACCCCCACTATGTCATATTGATCTTCTGTTATTATCAGTTCTAGTTCATCCATTTTATTTGCCAAGCTTCTAGCATGTGTATTTTTTATATTGCACTTATGCCTGCTAGATGTGACCCCCTCTGCCCCTTCTACACCCTCAGTTTCATGTCTACACCCACTGTCTCTTTCTTTCTTAACTTCCCCTCTATAACTGCTTATACCCCCCCTGTATATATATTTAAACACTCCTCCAACCTTTTAGCCATCCTCTCCCTCAGAACAGATGCACTCTCTCCATTGAAGTGCAGCCCATCCCTGCCAAAGAACCTTTAGCCCATTGAGAAGTCCCAGTTCTCTAAGAACCCAAGTCCTTCCATTTTACTCCAATTTTTGAGCCACCTGTTTACCCCCCTAATCTCCCGCTGCTTTGGTGTGGCTCTTGGTACAGGTAGTATTTCTGAGAATACTACAATAACTGCTTTAGATTTTGATCAGTTGATCTTGTTTATTGCACACATTACTGTGCCAGTATTATGCACAGACAATCTGCCTGGCATGAATCCTGTCTGCTGGGGTAGGATTATATAGAGTAGAGTGTTTCCTAGTTTGTTGATTATTAGCTTTTATTAGATTTATATATCTACATTAGCTGCTGCAGTTAGTGTGTGTGTGTGTGTGTGTGTGTGTGTGTGTGTGTGTGTGTGTGTGTGTGTGGGGGGGGGGTATCTGATTTAGAAATTAGATTCATCAAGGTAGCATTTATCTGGCTACTAAGTGGTGTTTTTTCCTCTGTCACCTTAAAGAAGGTTGGGGGTTAGGGATTTCTCAAATTCTAAATAGTATTCCCATCAAGGCCAGATGCTTTCCCTAATTTTTATATCCCTGTTGGGTCAGTTTTCTCCTTATTAAAGGGTTTCTCTGTCAGAACTTCAGGGGGAATAGGGGGCTTTTAGATAATTCTTAGGAGGTGATCAGAATGTCATAAACGCTCTATAATTTTTCACTTGAAAAGCCCCAATAGAGTCTCACAGAGTTTCTGACAAAGCACAATAAAGGCATGCATAAAAGGGAGCTGAAAATAAAACATCAGAAATGAAAAATAGCAACTACATTACACAAGATAGTACTGCTGTTATATTGATAAGGGGACCAAATACCAAACACAAGAAGAGCAACGTTGTGTATGAAGTGCAGTCCAGTGAGCATTGTCTAGACAGATATGTTGGTGAAACCAAACAAAAAATATATCAGCAGATGGTTCAGTACAAACTCCTTTGTGCACGAATCAAATGTGTTCCTACCTCTGAAGGACACACTCATCTAATGCAGGTTTGCATTTTGGATACTGATACACGGACGTGGATATATTACAATACAATCACACCTCATAACTCCCGTCATGGCAATGCAAATGTATCTCATAGCTTCAGTCACGCTAATGCAATCAACAACCTACCTCCATGCTGTTTATGGTAGACAGAGGATGGAGCTACTGCTTATTGCTTCAAATAATTCTGAGTTTAGAAGGCCAGCAGGACGACTGGCGAAACATCTTCACAAAAATAAAACTGCCAGTCCAGTTGCCTTGATTTATTCCTACATATATACTGTGGAAAAAGTGGATATAAAGGCTGGTAACACCTTCTTTCCTCCCCCACCCCAGCCCTCTTGCCCTCATCCAGTCCTGGCTTTTATGCTAGAAGCTCTGTGCTGCAGTCCCAGCTTCTCATCTGCCAGGCTGCTGGAGTTAATAAGGCTCTAATTCTGCTGTGGAAGTAGGCTCAACTTTGGGTTGAGCCAGACTAGGCTGTGGGATGGAGAAAAAGAGTGTATAAATGTTTTTTTTTTTGCTCGCATGGTCTCTTTTAGAGGCCTTATTTTATATTTTTGTTATGTTCATTGTTTATTACAATTTGTTTACATGAAAGTCATTTAATTCAATACTCAACACATCAAATCGGGGGCTTAGGCCCTTTTAATGTGCCTTTTTAATGTAGCTGTGTCTACTGTAATAAAAATGTTGTTGTTACATTTTATACTATTTGGTTGCTATGTGTGCTTATGTACTTGATTAAGGTCCACGCGTGGAAGGTTTGGATTTTAGCTCCCATTAAGGCTAAGTGGGGTTGGCCTAAGTCCCCTATTTGATGTGTTGAGTATGGTTTAGGGAGCCTACCCAATCTAACAAGCGTATTCTGTCAAATAATTTAATTACACAATTTTTTTTGTTTCAAACACCAGGAGGGTTCTGTCACACTGGTTCACCAGAACCATTTATTTTTTCATTTAATTCAACCCAAGTTCAAATCAGCAAATCAGAAAGAATCTTGGTTGAATCTATCTCTATAACCACTTGCACAGTACATTTGTTTTTATGAACACTGAAGCACATGCCTGCTCATGTTTCGATTTCTAGTGATTCATTTTTGGCATGTTCAGCTTGTTGGCAACTAGTGCTAAATGTAAAATAGTTTTTTGTTACTTGAGTAAAAAAAATACATTGTCCTAACTATATTAAACAATATCTATTTCTAAACAAAAAAAAGCCTTGTCATTAATCTAGCTATAGACATATTAACCCCTTTAGTAAACGCCACAGATTTCCGATTTGGTAGTTCAAGCGTAAACTCTATAACGACTAGCTTTGTCGTATAGGAAGCATAATTGGTACATCCGTTATACTTACTGTATAGAGCAAAAAATAATGCATGCTTCACTGCTAGTCTGCAAATTGACTAACCTGCAATAGATCATCGTACAAGGTTTCAACATTCAAATGGTTATGATGGAAACGGTGCAAGGCTCATTCGATTAAAATGCATTAGCAATGTGCAGCCAGGTAGGTGAGATGCATGAGGGTTACTGTGCTGTACATCAGACAGGCGGTTGGACCTGGAATAAATGGAGAAGTTCAAATGAAATGTAAAGCATACTGTGGGTGAGCGAATTTGTTTCAGCTAGAGAGAATTCAGTCGGCTCGCCGCCTTGCAGGGAGCATGTTTGGCTGTGACGGCGGGGGATTATTTGTTCTCTTTCTCTGACACTGAACTAAAGAGAGCATTGTGGGAAAGCCATCATGACACATGACACAGTGCAAAGGAGGTGCGCAGCATGAGGCAGCATCAAGGGGTTTACATGGCCTTGATGCACTCTGGCACAGCATGGCACTGCAACAGAGAGTGTCTGTTCCTGCTTTAGCAAGAGTGCAATTTGCACGAGTCTCATGAGAGCCTACAGTAAAGCTGCACTCAAAGGGCATAGCACAAACAGACCAGACAACTGCCATTGTGCCAAAAGTAACAGTAGCACTAACAGTAGCAATGTATTCCCGAAAAAGTTCATTACTAAAGTTTTGAGAATGCTGTTGATATAGTAAGAAGCAATCATAGTCCTTTGTAGTCAGTCATCTCTTGTCTTGTTTTTCCATTCCTTTGGAGAACATGTGAAAAAGGCTTTCTAAAGAAAATTCAAAAATGCATTACTCACCTGACCACATGCAAGTAATATTTCTAGAAAGCCTGTGAGTTGAAATGCACCCATCAGTGCTGGTGAACTCCCTGGCCAGTCTAGATGCATGCCTCTGCTTCCAGTCCATTCACAGTCATTCACTGGCAGCAAAGGCGCACCGTGTGATGTGATGTACTGTTGTGCGTTCACTTGTGAGATGTTATCAGACTTGGATGAACAAATGCATCAGGAGTCATTGGAAGCATGCTGACAATGCAGTAGCCTGAAGCAAATGTGGCCCGCAGGTCTCAGAGATAGCAAGCGTATGAGCAGGTCCCTCTTAACAAACATCCCTGGAGGATACCAGTGTAATATTCCCCAATAGTTAAAGAATAAGATCCTTAGAAAGCCTGAGTTAGAACTATAAATTGGAACAAGGAATAGTTGCGCAATAAAATGAGTCTCCTAGCCATGGAGGTGCGGCCGCCATATCAGTACAGTCCTGTTTCCCATCAGATGGAGATTTCTTTCTAAGGCAGGGCTTGCAGATGGTGTGAGGAAGGAGATTTGGTTAGTTTAGTATCTTTGTGAACCAAAATCTTCCCTGCTTGGTAGAGTATATGTCTGCTTTTACTCGTAAATCATGATGACTGGGAAAAAGTCCTGAAAGATTACTAGTTTAGGTTGCTTGGACTGAAGTTATTCTACGGGGAGGTGGGCATTGCTAATAACCCACTTCTCTTTCAACTAATATTAACGTGTACTTAAAGCCAAAAATGCATAAGCTCTTCTACTACTTTATACACCTGATTTAGGGGTTAAAAAAACACACCTGGTCTCTACACTTCCCACTAGAAATGGGGGAGCTGTGTCCTTGGTTTGACCTCTCAATTTTCTAGACCAAAATCTGTGTGGTCATCCCGCTGAGATGGCTCTGGTCATAAACTCTTGTGTTTTGCTGAGGCCTAAAAGAAACACTTATTTTTCACAAAATGGGTGTTGTTCCCAGCGCAGGGGGCATCCCGATTACTGATGTCCCTTGTGCATTACCCCTTTTAAGAAATCTTATCTTTCTCCTCAGCCCTCCAGCCAAACTAAGTGATGTGACTGGGTACCAGGGTCACATGGTTCGCTTGCTTCTTCCAGGTATCTGGCTAAAGGCAAGTAAGGTGTTAACTGCTAAGTGGTTTTAAGGGGGCATTAAATGTGGCAGATAGGTGATGAGTATTGATGGCCTTCAGATCTAGTCCGAAGCTAGATTCGACCCGGTTCAGTCTGATTCGCTCCATCCTGGATGCTGTCCAGATCCTGCCAGCTGGCAGGTGACATGCTTGCCCCCATTACATATGAACTGGTATAGGGATCCCTTGAGTCCCTTACAAGTTCACAACCAGTTAAAATATTGCAGTTATAAAAAAACTCACCTTCTTCCTTGTCCTGTGCCAGGTGGTATCCTCTTTGCAGGTCCGCTGGGTTGGGGGCTTCCTTCTGCTCTGACGGCTGTCATTTACTTCATGCTGCAGAGTAGCTGCAGCCACTCCACCATCATCTGTAGTGAGGGAGACCCCCTTCTTTGGTGGGCTACCAAGCTAGTTCCAGGTTCACCTTGGAAGGAACTCTTAATACAACAGAGGAGGAGCCACTGTGGAATCCTCCCTGTATGATTAATTTCATCACTGGAGGGGAGGGACATAGCAGGGATTTCCCAGGGAATGCTTCCCAGCATGAAGAAGATCACAGCCATCAAAAGGAGAAAGCTCCTGGGTACTATCTATCCAAGGGCCTTCAACCTGGATAGAGCCAATTCGGGCTCATAAGTGATGATGACACCACCCTCCATCCATTTTCTACAGGATCTAAGTTAGTTTACATCTCGGTTTGACTCCCCCCATCCTCTAGATCACAAGTACTAGAACCATACACCACCAAGCAGCGAAGACCACAGCATGAAACTGAAAATTCCAATGGGCCCTTTAAACTTGTGTGTATTCTGGAATGAGAAACCCAGATCTGATGTCTGTTCGGCAAGAACACAGCAAGATCACAGAAGCTGAACTTGGAAAACCTCAAGAAACATCATTGACAGCTTGCTGCTATCTTCAGATGTGGGACACACCATTGCCTATTTCTGAGGCTAGCATCTCCTTATATTGAGCCTTCTCTGCACTTTACCGCAAAGTTTACTGCCATAGAAGGGTCCTGTAGATAGGCTGGGAGTATATTGATGCCCAGTAAACTGCACTGACATTCTGAAAAAGAGCCACTTCTCCTTTATTCACAGACATTTGTAGCAAAGAAGAAAATCATGCCAACAATGCTCTACAGAGAGATCAGACTGAATGTCATCAACTGTCTGAAATTAAGACAGGTATATGTTTGATTTTAAAGTCAGTTAGCCAGTAGATTCTTTAAAAAACTTTTATGGGAAGATGAAAAGTTTAGCTCTGCCTGACCAAATAATACCACCAATTGTTAAATAATTAGAGGGAAGGTCCGCTTTCATGGACTTTCCCTTTCAGACCTGAAATTCAAAGTGCTCCATGAGTGGCGCTCTGGATTGAGGCCATGGCCACCTGCTGCACCAGCTTCTCATACTGGCACTGTGGGTGGGCAGATCTGCAGATCTGTGGGGTCAGTTTAAGATTAAATGACTACCATGGTGAGCTGTGCTTTTTTCCTTATTTTATTAGGAATAAAACCCATCATTTATTATTTAAGTATATGTGTTATACGCATAACATTTTTACCTGTGTTCTCACCTCTTTGTATATTTTACACAATGAGAATGTTGATTTGTATACAATATATCAGGGTTCCCCAACTTGTTCAGGAGCCTCAACCTTGTGCATGTACCGTATTTTTCGCTCTATAAGACACAGCTGACCATAAGACGCAACCAGGGTTTAGAGGAGGGAAATAAGAAAAAAAATATTCTGAACCAAATGGTGTGCTAAAATTCCCCTCCCAATCATCCCATTACAGGCAGTGAGTGTCATCCCCAATTGCAGGCAATGTGCAGCATCCCTCATTACAGGCAGTGTGTGGCATCCCTTAATAAAGGCAGTGAGCAGCATCCCTGTGCCAGTGAGCGACATTCCTCAATACCAGCAGTGAGCGGCATTTTGCCTTCCAGGCAGGGAGTGGCATCCCCCATTACTGCCAATGAGTGGCATCCCTCATTACAGCCAGTGAGTGGCATCCCTCATTACAGCCAGTGAGTGGCATAGTTTATTACTGACAGTGTGTATCATCCTTCATTACAGCCAGTGAGCGGTATCCATCGTAATTAAAGGCAGTAAGCGGCACTCCCCATTACAGGTAGCATGCGGCATTCCCTTAATACAGCCAGTGAGAGACATCTCTCATTACAGTCAGTGTGCGGCATCCCCTCCCCAATTGCATGTGTGAGGAAAGAATGCAATGGAGGGCCAGTAGGCAGGAAGCAGATAAACTTACATTTGCTGCCCC
Organism: Gastrophryne carolinensis; assembly: GCA_027917425.1. Taxonomy (NCBI): domain Eukaryota; kingdom Metazoa; phylum Chordata; class Amphibia; order Anura; family Microhylidae; genus Gastrophryne; species Gastrophryne carolinensis. The sequence continues at coordinate 249,439,982 of CM051237.1, read as the reverse complement.
CCACACACATACAGACACAGAGACACAGACAAACACAGAGACACAGACACACACACAACAGCATACCTACAGGCTCCCGGCAGCTGATTTCCTGCTTCACGGGTGGACATAAGAGGCACTAGCATTTTCCCTCAGCTGTTGGTGAAAAATTAGTACATCTTATGGTGCAAAACATTTTATCCAGCCCCATAAAATACTTGTCCTACATGAGTGGATCCCCAGACCAAAAGAGAGTGGCAGAATCGAAACCCAGACGCTGCTGGGAGACTGTTAAGTAGAGTTCAGCACTGAAAACTGCAAAGATATATAAAAGCCAGAAGATTACCCCCACCTGCCTGACTCTATGCTGCATTAAAGCAGACCTCCAGTCAAGAAAATAAAGGTTAGCTATTTGCTCGCCTAAAGCACCCCTTTGACGATCAGTGATATTTGCTGTTTGAGGTTTGCCCCCATGCAGATGTTGTGGAGTAGCTGTGCTCCTAGAAGTACATGGGAGCCACCATCTTGGGTTACACCTGAGAGCCCTACTTACACATAAGCATGAATGAGGGGTTGGGGAAAGCCTTTACTAGCGCACAGGTATGTTGCAGATGAGCTGGTAGCTTTCTTATGATCGACCCAACCAGCAGAGAGAGACTTTATCTGTTTCCATGCAGAATGTTAAAAGGAGATAAAACTATTCTCTAGCTAGCAGCACTGATGCAGCGTGGCATTTTACTTCTCACTAGAAATAATAAAGAGCGATTTCAATGAGATTTAGGGTAGTTGTGGCTGTAGGATAGTTTTTTTTCAGCAGGGTTGTCAAAATTGTGGAAAGATGGCCACCTCCATGCAGTTTAGAAGCATAGAATCTGCCTTCTATTCCACATCTGCATGTAGATAAGTCGTCACAGATAGCTTACATTACTGATTGCTAAAGAGGTTATTTAGGGGAGCAGTTTACTAACCTTGAATTTTTGACTGGATGTCTGGTATAGCTAGGAGCAACCACTGGCTTAGGGTCTATAGTATATTCAGCTTTCTATGCTGCTCAGCATACACTGCACTGGAGAAGAGCTAGCACATGAGTCATGGGTTCCCTGGCAGAAAAGAATATTAGTGGTCCCCTAGAGCTTTTGCATAGGGAGGATTTTCCAAATCTGGCCCTACAGATTATAAGTGAAAATCCTGGGTTCTGTACTTAATTTTTTAAAACTGGTTTGAAATAATTAAATAAAATACATTTAAAACAGACTCTAGGGCCTACTCATTTACAGTTGTGTGTCTATTGTTCAGAAAATATAACCATAATGGGTCTGCCTCCTGTCCCCACTTTCTGCATCTGTAAGAGCAGGGGGTAGCGGAGTTCAGTTATATTTCTATAAGAGTTACTGGTAGCAGAGGAAGAGGTTAGGCATCAAATACGCCTCTGATCAGAAGGAACCAGCAGTGCTTCTCTGTGTTCCATTTTTGTGAAGTGCAAGTGCTGAGAAGATGAAAGACACAATGCAGGGTCTCTCATACTGTAGTGTCAACTGCATACAACTAGCAATCATATTTAGCTGCCATGCTAGACTCACTATTTCTTAATGTAAAAGCAATACAGTATGTGAGCAAAGAAATTCCATATGCTTGCTCCTACAATATGTATGTAAATGTCTATGCCGTCATATAGGTTTTGTAGACATACCAAATAGAGAAATATCCACCAAAGTCAGAATATACCTTTTTTTGCAAACTCTCTGTCAGCTTTGCACACACTGATACAATATGAAAATAGCTTATGTTTCCCTTTCCTTGCAAGTAGAGTTTTGTAAGGAATAAGCTACCTTTTCAGGGGTGTCACACATTAGGCTTGATTCAGAGAGACAAAAAAAGACTTTCGTTTTTGTGGCGATCTGTTTTTTTTTTTTTATTTTCCCGCTCTCGTATGAGTGTGCGAGCGATTCTATGCATGCATTGCTAACCTTCTGTAAAGTTTCCGTCCATTCGTACGGCAGAGTACGAGGATGTCATTTTCCAGCGTGAATTTTACGTTTCATTTTCTCATGTTACAACGTCGGCTTTCGTTTTTGCCCTTTTCCCATCGTCTCCTCCCACGAATCCTTTACGCTTCCCGTTATATTCTGTTTCCCTTTTTCAATAAATAATCATCCAGACGGAAATCCTTACGATCTTGCGCCTGCGCACTACAAACTTAACTCATTAAAGTACTCGCCTACATATTTGCCACCCTCACTTCTACTACAATGTTTAGCTAAATCCCTTAGCACTATCCTCCATCTTCCCTTTTGGACCCTTAAAGCTCACCCCAACCACTTAGCACTATCCTCCATCTTCCCTTTTGAACCCTTAAAGCTCACCCAAACCACTTAGCATTATCCTCCATCTTCCCTTTTGGACCCTTAAAGCTCACCCCAACCACTTAGCACTATCCTCCATCTTCCCTTTTGGACTAGCTTACCCAAATCAATTGGCGGTTAGGTTCTTCTTCCATTTTAGGCCCCTAAAACTTACCCAAATCACTTGGCGGTTAGGTTCTTCTTCCATTTTAGGCCCCTAAACTTACCCAAATCGCTTGGCGATTAGGTTCTACTTCCATTTTAGGCTCCTAAAACTTACCCAAACCACTTCCCGATCATCTGAATCTTCATCTCTAAATATTTATTTCGTTTGTTGTTAATGTATTTGTGCCAAAAAATGACACTGAATTATTTTTTTTTTTTTATATTCGAAGGCCATTTTTGGTGGCTTCTTTTAAATTTTTTTTTGAATATAAATCTAACAAACTTTTTTTTGTTTTTTTAAAAACATTAAAATAATTTAAAACTTTAAAAGGTTAAAACTATTTACAAAGCACAAAAACAGTGACAGGACCCAGGACACTACTCTTCTTTTGTTGTCCCCAACGAGTCACGCAGCAGCTGCATATTTGCCACCAACTCAAGGACCCTTCGATTCATTTCTTCCACTCTTGCCCGTGTGGTCCCTGTACCAGATTTTTGTGAAAAAATTAGTTTGAGACAAATACATGTTTCTCACCTGTGGATGGAATGTTTGTTAGTTGGCAACTTAAATCATGACGACATATGTCAGTCTGCTAAGTAATTAAGCTAAGGAAGTGGGAAGAGGTCATTCTGCTAAGTAATTAATCTAAGGAAGTGGGCACACATCATTCTGCTAAGTCATTAATCTAAGGAAGTGGGCACAGGTAATTCTGCTAAGCAATTAATCTAAGGAAGTGGGCACAGGTCATTCTGGTAAGTAATTAATCTAAGGAAGTGGGCACAGGTCATTCTGCTAAGCAATTAATCAAAGAAGGGGGCACAGGTCATTCTGGTAAGTAATTAATCTAAGGAAGTGGGCACAGGTCATTCTGCTAAGCAATTAATCTAAGGAAGGGGGAACATGTCATTCTGGTAAGTAATTAATCTAAGGAAGTCGGCACAGGTCATTCTGCTAAGTAATTATTCTAAGCAAGTGGACACAAGTCATTCTGCTAAGTAATTAATCTAAGGAAGTGGACACAGGTCATTCTGCTAAGTAATTAATCTAAGGAAGTGGGCACAGGTCATTCTGCTAATGCCATTGACTATGGCTTGATGTATCTGGGTGATAATGTCAATTACCACATACTGCAAAGAATGACATTACAACTTACTTGGTTGGTGGCCGACGGATTCCTCGTTGGGGACAACCCTACATCCTGGGCCCTGCCACTGTTGTGAAGTAGAGGCTGTCGAGACATGGCAAATAGGGTCACATATAATGTCTTAGTCAGCAGTAATCAAATGTAATTTTCAATGTGTGTGTCACATCACTCACCTTCTCCCTGTGCCTCCTGGGTGAGATCTGCATCCTCCACATCTTCACCCGCTCCAGAAGCATCTAGAAAAACAGATGAAGGGAATCAGCTTGGGTGGAAATAGCATGTATATGTGTGTGCGGTTACATGAAGAGTCACATACCAGAGGCTCCCGCCTGCGTCGCTGGGTACTACTCTCTGCCCACGCCATGCCGCCCCTCCTCTGTGGAAAGGTCCAGGGGCTGGTCGGAGGAGCCAACAGAGGAGGGGTAGGACCGTCGCCCTGGAGATCCACCACCATCACTTCCAGCTGCAGATTCATGCAGCACTGGTTGGCCTGTGTGCCTCCGGGTGCGGCGGATTCGGTAATCCATTTCCAACAATAGAAAAGAAAAACAATTATAAATAAATGCCTACCTTCTGCATGAGTTACATCTGGCATGCAATCGTTATGTACTTACTAGGGAAATGGAGGCTGAAAAACCGCTGCACCCGGGGCATGTGCAGCCGTTTCAGGTCCGACCAATGCTGCATGATCTGCGTGTGGGTGAAGGTGGTGTCCGTCTGATGTTGGATTTGGGCAATGATCTCCAGGGGTCGATGGTGCGCTTCTCAAAAGAGTTGGGCAGGTAGTCGTACCTGCTCTCCAGCATGGTCTACAAAACACAAAATAAACATAGGATTTAGTTCAAACTGCATACAAATATCTGTCAACAATCGATCATTTGACTAAATGACATTAACAGACACATTTCTAGCCTAATCCAATCCTTGAAGCTGGCCTCAGTGTTGGTTCGCACGTGTGGGCCCTCACTTCGGTTTTGCACGGAGTTTTAGACACTTTTTAAACAAACCGTTTCTTACTGCGCTTCCTTAAGGGCTAGGCATGCATTTAGATGGCAAATCAAAGGCATTAAAACACACTTACAAGCATGATGATCTCTTCTTGGCGGGTGAAGATTGTGGGCGCCATCTTGCCTCTTGTCTGCAGCAGATAAGTAATGCCCCTGCGGTTTCTGGGTTCCGCACGGCCGGACGAACGTCCGTACGCGTAGCGTGAGACCCCGCCAAGCTTGTTTAAAGTGTCCTGGACAGACAGCTCATTCTCTTTCAGAGTCCATGAGCAATGGCACCGAAAAAAACACAAACCAAAGCAGCAAACAGGCATCCAAACGGCCGCAGCCTGCTGAAGGGCCAAAGACTCGGTCACAGATGCCCAAAACAAAGTTGCGGACAATCCGCATTGCACAGCCAAAGGCACCCACCACAACGACCAAAAAAAGGAGGCCGCGGAAAAAAGGAAGCCACAGGCCAGAAAGCCAACCCCAATGGAGGGGAAAAAAGGGACCAAGAGGGTGCGAAGCCCCAGCCCCCCCCAGGTCACCATCACCCCACCCACGTGGCTACCATGGCAAGCCTACAAAAAGGAGACACCGGGAAAGAAGCCCCAGCAGCTCAACCTCGCCATCAACACCACCCGCATGTGGCCACAAGGCTCATGTCAAGAGGGAAAGGCACAGCCCCAGAAGTCCAAGTTCGCCATCCCCACTCGCACGGGTGTCAAAATCAGCGGCCAAGAGGGCAAGGCACAGGCCCCGAAGCCCAAGCTCTGGGTCACCCCTGGACCGGCCGTCTACCTCCAAGGGGCATGGGTCTTCTAAGGGCCCACAGAGGCACAGGGCCCCAAGCACGACTTCCTCCACAACACCCTCTCCTCCTCGGCCACATTCTCCACCAGCATAGGTGTCAAGGCAGGCTGAATATGCCACATCTACACCTGTGACTTCAGTGGCCACCCATACACGCTCACCCAGTCCCTTTCCAAGTCCGGTTCAATCTGCAGCCAGCTAGCAGTCCGTAATTTCACACCCACACAGCCAGGCCAGAATGTCCCCTGATTTTGCGCTAAACACTGAGGAGCCAGAACCACAACCAACAGGGCGCACATTGCCCAGAGGCCAGTTGAGTGGCAGGTTTGATGAGGCACAAACTCTGGCACTGGCTAGTGGCCTCACCTTGTATTATGATGAGCTATATGGGCGCAGATCCAAAGCTACAAGCAAGCAGCGCAAAGCCGAGATTTTGGAGGAGCTCACCAGACAGGTCAATGCAGCAGGGGAAGAGCTCAAAGATGTGGAGCAGATACAAAGGAAAATATCGGACCTCAAGTATGCAGCACGGAAGAAAGAAAATAAACGGCGTCATTACAGGTACATATATACTTTGTGGATTTGTCTTCGTCTTGTATTGGCAACATTTAGCTAAATGTGTTCAGCTTTCTTTTTCAGCTTACAAACTGGCGGAGGATTCCCCACTCAACTGCAATTTGCCCGAGCTGAGGAGATGGTGCTGGGCCTGCTACATCCTGTGGCCTTAGAGGGACACTCGGCACGACCGGACACGGACATTCCGACTATTCCTGCAGGTTAGTAATGTTAGTGTGTATGTGAAATGTGATCTACGTGTAAAATGAGGCACAAAGCCATATATTAACACAGTGGAGGTAACAATTTAAACAGGGTGTGTTATGTGTGGTGACTCATCATTTGCTTATTTCCTTGCCCATACATGAGTTTGGAGAGTCTTGAGGAACACTATTGAGATTAGCAAAGGACTGCCTGTTATGTATTTAGAGTCAATTACATACAACACTTCCATCTTTATCTGTAGCCAATTTGGGTTTGAACTGTGCTTTGCTCAGAAAGACTTGATCTGGAAAGAATGGCAACCAACCTAATCTAATGGCAAATGCTATTTGCAAGCTGAGTGTGGTCCCATAATGGGCTTTTAGGGATGTGTGAAGCCTCAGAACAGCCAGTACATGCATGTTTATTTTGGTTAAGGAGACCAATGTGTATGTACTTGTTGACTAATACATCTAACAGATAATGGCATTCATAGTCAAGTTAAACTTGGTCCGTTGGGGGAGTTGCCATTCATGCATGGGCGCGTGTTTTAGTGAACCATATGTGTTATTACACATCAGCAATGCCTAGTTGTGTGTTAACATGCCTTCTTTTTCACAATGCAGCCCAGCATCATCGCTCAGATAGTGGGGAATCCTCAGCCAGTTTTACCTTGCCGTCTACTTCCGTGCAGCCTCGGATCCAGGATCTGATATATACGGTGTACGATGCATGTGCCTTGCCATGTTTCTTTTTGCTGAATTACATATGTATTCCCCAAACTGAACCTTTTTTATTTACATGTCCCAACCCACACACTGATGGAGGAAATCCAGGAGCTGGAGGAGGATGGACCCTTCATTGGACCTTCTGAAAAGTTCCCCCTGGGACAGAATCTGCAACTGTCCCAACATGTTTCTACAACAAATGTTCAGCAGCAGAGTGAAGCTGGCTACATGCTGCCAGCCCCATCGTGGGCAGCATGCAGAGACTGAGCCGACAGTCCCCAGTGTTAGCTCTGCTGCTGAGGATTTGCCAAGCAGACCTGTGACTGTTGGTGGACCTAGAGGCACATCATCTGCACGCCCCCCAACCCGGGGAATTGGGAGGCGTAGTCGGCTACGTCGCCCAGTTTCCCATGGGAGGGGCGCGCCGATGATGGAGTCAGCATGGCACCATGAGAGGCGGCTATTTCGCCTCCAAAATCAATGAAACCACGAGCATCTTCATGGGCAATTAGAAACATTAAATAACACCTTAAACTCCATGCTGACTGAATTTAGGTCCAACAACAGCCACATGGCCACCTTATCAAATTATTACAGTGCCATGCTTGAGGAAGTTCCAAATAGCAGCAGCCACATGGCCACCTTAACTAACAATCTCAGTGCCATGATGGATGAATTTCGAAATTCAAATAGAAACATGTTGGAACAGTTGCAGATTCTGAATGCCACACAGGCCCAGGTGAGGGCCCACCTCCAAGGGCCCCTGGGTTTTATGGGAATCCCCCATTTTAAGGCCTATTTGGCCTGTATCTGCTCCACATCATTGCTCTACATCCCCACTGTATTGACCTGTCTGGTGAGCCCTACCAATATACCCTTTTGGGATGGCTTTGCTTGTTTGCTTTGGATTTGCGCCCATATAGCTCATTAGAGTGCTGAGGTAGCCCACTAGCCAATGCCAGAGGTGAAGCCTCAATGAACCTGCCACTCAAGCTGTTGCGCTGCAGGCTTGTGGCGAATTACATTGGTTCTGGCTCCTCCTGTTTGTAGGCATGATTGGGGGACCTGGCTGAGATTGAACTGGACTTGGATTGGGACTGGGGGTTCTTGTTTGGGTGGCCCACTGAGTAACAGGTGTAGATGTGGCATAGGTATGGCTGCTTTACACCTGTGCCTGTGGCAAATGTGGCCAAGCAGGAGAGGGTATGTCTGTGGGCCTATTTGTTTGCTGCCCAATGTGGACATGGCAATGCTTGTCACCTATGTTTTTGTTTTTGACATTTGTATGAAACTTTTGACAGGAGTGCCTTACTTAAAAACTCCTGCCTCTGGCCAATTGCTATGTGGCCTGATTTGCAAAACATTTCATTTGTGGTTTGACCATGTATTTTCTGGAACTATGGGAGTGAACATCAACTTCAAAGTTTGGTTTTCAAATAAACACCAAAAATGTGTAATTAACCTGTTGCTGACTAAGTTTATGCCTTTATGTTTTTGGTGAATAAAGATGACTTAAAGTAGGCACTGACAAATTTGGAACAACCAAAAAAACAAGAATCTAAAATCAGATGTGAGGTTGTTTGTAATTATTTCTTTACTGTTTGTAAAAGTAACAAACATACAAACACAAAGGTCCAAAAACACAAATAACAAACAATAAAGGGGCAAAACAAACAAAGGGACACCAAATTAAGCAAAATGTGTGTCTATTAAATTTGTCCGCACGGCTTGGGCAGACGCACTCGGTGGGCCAAGATAGTCCTCCTCTGGGTCATCGGTGGGTGGAGAAGGTGGCAAATCCACATACCGGGGGACACGCTGCAATATAGCAAAATTATGCAACACTGCACAGGCCATTATAATATCTCTGACCTTTTGGGGTCATACTGAAGTGCTTCCCCGGTATGGTCCAAGCATCGAAAGCGGGTCTTCAATAGGCCAAACGCCCTCTCCACCACAGCCCTGGTCTTCCTGTGCGCCCTATTATATGCCTCCTCGCCTGCATTATGGGGCCGGAGGACAGGCGACAACAGCCACGGAAGGAGTGGATAGCCGGAATCACCTGCCAAAATGTATCATAAAAAACATAAATTACACATTACTCCATAAATGGAATCCCCTAAACGGGCCATCAACATGACTAAGAGGCTAGGTCACATTTGCTACACAGCATGAGCATACATAGTATACAGGCAAAAAAACCCCCAAAAAACAACAAATAGATGTGGTAAAAATTAAACATCCAAGATGGCAGATGAGGGCCATTCAGCCAGACTGCTAACAGGTATTGGTTTAGGACTGTGCTGCTCAGCATTCTTGGATGTCTTAACTTTTCAGGACCCTGTAGCTGCTTTGTATGAGTCCAAACCAGCTCTAACCCGCCCCCTGCACTTTATCCCGCTCTCCTCTACTGAGTAAGTGTAATGCATCTAATCAAAGATGGCGCAGACCCTATTATAAATTCAAGGACATCATTTAAGCAGAGTGTGGGGAAGACTAATTCTTACTTTACTCTAAATTCAATTTTAACATTTTGCTAATGCAGGACTAACATTTGGCAAGGCTTTGTTGTTTGAAAAATCTAATGGTTAAGGTCGTGTTTCACATGTAAACAAGGTGTTCAAATCGGCATAGTTTCATACATGGGACACAAATTAAATTCCTAGCCATACATATCCAAAAAAAGGACGTTATTGGCGTCAACATACCAAGGAGCCATCCACCGGAAAATTCCCCAGACTCAAACCAACCGTACAATCCAGATCTTCGAAGAATGTAGGCATCATGGGATGAGCCTGGGAACCCGGCGAGCAGACTAAGGAACCGCATGTCCGGGGCTACCACTGCTTGGACTTTCATTGAGTGGCCCATTTTGCGGTTCCAGGAATAAAAAAACAAACAAAAAACATTAGCAAGGCAAGGAAAACTAGGGAAACACTAACTAATCACACTCTAAGCAAAACCTGTGGCCCAATAAAAATAGCAATAAACAAATACATAAGTATTTTGTTTTGCCAAATAAGAATCTGTATGTTTGAAAAAGGAAAACAAAAATTAACTTAGAAGTGTCTATTTCAGGTACACATTAAAATGTTTCCTTGGTGAACACATGTGAAATTTTTATGAAACTAAATACGGTCCATTGTTTCACAGGGACTTTTTACAAGGAGGGAATAATTAAAAGGAGGGATAAATTACAAGGAGGGATTAAATACAAGGAGGGATACATTACAAGGAGGGATTAATTACAAGGAGGAATTAATTACGAGGAAGGATTAATTATAAGGAGGGATAAATTACAAGGAGGGATTAAAGACAAGGAGGGATTAAAGACAATGAGGGTTTAAATACAAGAGGGATACATTACATGGAGGGATTAATTACAAGGAGGGATTAATTACAAGGAGTAAGTAATTACAAGGAGGGATTAATTACAAGGAGGAATTAATTACAAGGAAGGATTAATTATAAGGAGGGATAAATTACAAGGAGGGATTCATTACAAGGAGGGATTAAAGACAAGGAGGGATACATTACAAGAAGGGATTAAATACAAGGAGGGATACATTACAAGGTGGGATTAATTACAAGGAGGGATTAAATGCAAGGAGGGATACATTACAAGGAGGGATTAATTGCAAGGAGGGATTAATTACAAGGAGGAAGTAATTACAAGGAGGGATTAATTACAAGGAGGAATTACAAGGAGGGATTAATTACAAGGAGGGACTTTTTCAAATTTTTTTGTAAAATAAAAAAGTATTAAAAAATTAAACACCAAAAAACAAATGACAGATTGTACTTGCCTGTAGATATACTCGTCGGCTGCCGGAGGCACCAGGGCACCGGGGCAACGTGGGTGCAGTCAATGGCACCCATGACGTTGGGCATGTCGGGGATGTTATAAAATGCCAGCTTAATCGTGTTTCTGGCTACCTGTCGTCAGGAAAACAAATATATTTCCGAGTAATGGTAGCCATGCCTTCAAAAAACTTGGATAGCGCGCGACTCAGCGTAGGCTGGGAGATCCCCACGGAGAGGGCACCCAGCCTCTGGAACGAGCCGTTCGCCAAAAATTGCAGGCAGCCAAGCATCTTGGTCATACCTGAAATTGCTTGCCCTTCCTTATGGTGCGGGCTAACCATGGCCGCAGCTCACTATACAATTTATGGAGGGAAGCACGATTAAGTCTGGTGATCTCAAACAGAACGTCATGCATGCCATCGATGTGCATGCGTCGCTGGTGCAATCTGGTCTCAGCCCTCCGGACAATTTCAATGCCCATGAGCTGCAGATCCTCATGCTCCTCAAATGCACTAAAGTCGTCCATAGCTGCTAGTCTTGAGGTCAAAATGGTCCCGTAAGGGGATCGCAAAGGAAATGGATTTATAGGGTGGTGGTCCGTCGGCAATCTGCTCTCTGAATTAGATGGAAGCCCATAGCAATAACGTAAGTTATCTGAACAAAGGAAAATTATCAGATTTTGTGGGGAAAATGATCCGAACTAACGCAAATGTTCCGATTTGCTTTCGTTAATCGAAATCGCATATACGCATTTGCCCGAATGTTCGTACGAATGAAAAATGAACGAAAAAAACAAAAAAAATTACAAACACCCACAAAAACTTTCACAGGCAGCTATGGAAGTGCAGACGAATGTGCCTCTGAATCGAGCCTATTGTCTCATTTACTGGGATCTTTACCTTGAATAAGCTGGTCCCGGACAATGTGAAAAGTAGTTTCAATTCATTTTTGGTAAACTTTGGTTTTGGTCATTTGTTTGTCTCCCAAATGCTTTTTTCCTTTTTGTTATCTTCAAGCTGCATGTAAGTATGGCAGAAGGAGACCAACCATCTAGTCTGCCTTTATGTGTTTATATTCTTTTTATCTTAGTATAGATGTATGCCTATCCCAGGCATTTTTAAATTCACTTACTGTTGATTTTTCAACTAATTCTGATGGAAGAGCTTACAACTTTTTCGGTAAAATAATATTTTCTAATGTTGTTCCTAAACTTCCCTCCAACTAGCTTTAGGTTGTGCCACATTGTTCTATCATTAAACTGGACCTTTAGCCTGAATAACAGCATATCTTATGTTTCCCCCACCCTGTACATACAGATTGCCCACATTAAAATTCATCCTACCTGCATCTACTGCATTTTATGAGCTTTTAAACATCAAAGATGGCGGCCCATGGAGCCTCAGGCTGCCTGCAAAGGAAGTGTATTCTGAGTGCCAGTCTGCATTCTGGGATTGTTGTCCTTTTCCTGACCCCAGCCCTGTTTTGTGTGGTCAAAGCACAGCTATAACCCCGCCCCCTGTACTTTTCACCCCCCTCCTCTCCTCAGTATGTGATGCTTCTGAGGCAAGATGGCGGCGCCCATATCCTAGAGTCTTAAACAGAGTTGAAGCCCAGCAGAGGAAAGAATAAAAAGTAAGTGACAAAAAAAACGTAAAATATATTAGTTTTAGATGCTGGGTAACAGTTTTTATAAGGGTTTGGGCTTTTCATTAAATTATGCTAAAGGTCCGGTTTAAGTTTCTTCTTAAAAACTTATGATATGATGTTGTCAACACCATGGTTGGAGTGAGGGCAGAAAATCTGGTGGCCCCAATACAGTTTTATTTTCTGTTAAAGTAACAGTCCAGTGAAAACCACAGATTTTTTGTACCCCCTCTGAATACACCTGCTACAGTGCCACCTGCCGTCTCGGAAAACCTGCTGCTCTAGCCACCAAACCTCTTCTCCACCTCTGTAGGACTCTAGTCTTTGCCACCGCTGCTCCGGGGCTCCTCCTTCTCGCTGAAGAGATGCTGGTTGCATGTTCCTGGTTCTCTGTTTATGCAGCTACAAAGCTAGGAAGGGCTATGCCTGAGCTGGACCCTCGATCCTGGCCCCATCGTTGCCATTGGGGCTGATCTTGCTGCTGTGCAATGGTAGCCACTCCAACAGCTGTGAATAGGAGTTCCTTTCTACCTTTTCTGCAAGTCTGATGCTTACTGTTTTACTGATGCAGGCATGCCACCACTGGCACCTTTCCTGCCTGTTAGTAATAATACACAGTCATGGAAACCATTCAGTAAAACGCTAATATAATGTGTAACTGTTTCGCCATGAATTTACAAAGATCTACTTGTTTCGGTAATAATACTTGTATGTACATATTATCTACAAGGGAAATATAAGGGTTTATTCAGCACTGTGAGAAAATACACACATACAGTTTTTACACACACACCTACACTCATCTCATAGGATCGAAAACTTGAGAATTGTAAGTAATTTACATTTTAAATGTTTATTGGCTTTGCAACATGAATAATTGCAATAGATTTAGAAGACACCCGGTAATAATGATGGCCCATGTCCATCAACAGATAAATTGACCGTTCGTTCAGCGATCGGATGCAGGACTTGTATGCGAGTGGACAACTTGGGTTCAGACACTGAAGATTTATCTTCAAATTGATGGATCGATTGTTCATGAGATTGCTCATGCTGTGCACTTCATGCCCTATTTGTGTTCATTTTTGTTTCTACATATCAGCAGTCATGTGATGAAGAAAAATAGTAAATCATGAGCTGACTGATCAAGTTTTGTTTCACTTATTTTAAAAAATGTATTGGATGATACAAGTGACTAAAGAAGAATATGAGTTGAAAAGTATACGGTATCTTGATATGTTTCCCTGTCTCACATTATTTTCGGTGAAATGGCTGCTGGTGCTATTCAGGAAGCAATTACCAAGTGACAGCGCCAGAAATCAGTGGATTGGCTTACAGTATTTGTATATGTATGTAAAATATTCTAATGTCCAGTTTAATTCAGTGCTAACTGTAAAATGATAGTGATGTAATTTCTCCCTGTCTGTGTATCAGTGGAGAACAATTTGTTGGTAGCTTCTGCCATAGCCCCCACTGTTCTTTACACAGGCCATCTGGCATCAGTCCTCAATCATTTATCCTCCCACCTAAGGAACATGAAGCAGGAGTTACTCCCCACTGCCATGTAGAAAATGCTCATTGCTCATGAAAGTGTCAACAGTGGCAAAAAAGGAATTTTGATTAATTTCATGTACACCTGTTAACTGTTCTCAATCCTGTAAAAGATTTTACACTTTATGGACAAGTTGCATCTGCTCTTCTGGAGATGTAAATTAATCCTGGTTACTGTGTCAAATGAGAAGGAAACAAAGGCTAATAGAGATTCATGGCCATGCGTGAACACAATGCTCAATAGAAAAAACTGTTCCACTGTGTCGTGTGATATAGATTTCAAAATGTTTCCACAAATGAAGTTCTTTGCTACTGTGTACTTCTAAAATGATTGAAAAACATGTCTGAATTTTAACCCACATCTACTGCACATAAAAAGGAATAAAAGGATTTGTCTTATAAGTAGCAGATATTTGGCTGAGAGAGGCAAATTCCACCTTCAATGTTAAGGCACTGATACAGTACAAGTATACTCAACTTAGAATCCTAAAATCCTCACATGTAGTTGTAAATATGTTTGAACTCAAATCTTGTATGTTTAGGTGCCAAAATGTTCCTATTGGCCGTGGGCCAAAACTTTGATGTAGGGGCTAAAGTTCTGAAATATTAGGGTTGATTCAGAGAGACATAAAAAGACTTTCGTTTTTGTGTCGATCTGTTTTTTTTTTTAAATCTTCCCGCTCACGTATGAGTGTACGCGTGATTCTAAGCATGCATCGCAAGCCTGTCATGTCATTTTTCAGCTTTCGTTTTCCGATTATGTTACTCATGAAGCAACGTAGGCTTTCGTTTTTGGCCTTTTTCCATCGTCGCCTCCAACGAATCATTTACGTTTCCCGTTAGATTCTGAATTCCTTTTTCTATAAATAATCGTCCAGACGAAAATCGTTATGACCTTACGCCTGCGCACTACAAAATTAACTCATTAATGTGCTCGTCTACATATTTTGTTCACTCACTTCTGCTACAATGCTTAGCTAAATCACTTCGCGGTCTGTATATTTTTCCATTTCCCGCACCTAAAACTTACCTAAATCACTTCGCTGTCAGTATATTCTTCCATTTCCCGCACCTAAAATTTACCTAAATCACTTCGCGGTCAGTGTATTCTTCCATTTCCCGCACCTGATACTTACCTAAATCACTTCGCGGTCAGTATATTCTTCCATTTCCCGCACCTAAAACTTACCTGAATCACTTCACGGTCTCATTCTTCTTCCATTTCCCGCACCTAAAACTTACCTAAATCACTTCGCGGTGAATCTTCATATCTAAATTTTGTGTTTTGCATTCGTTTTGTGGTAACCAACCCTTAATGAATGTATGTAGAAAAGGAAATGACACAGAAACAAGTTTTTTTTTTTTTATCATAACTGGCATTTTTCTAGTGCCTTTTTTTTGTATAAATTTGTTTATAAAAATGAACAACTTTGAAAGTTTGTAAAACTGTATATAAAATATATAAATATAAATATAATTGTAAAAATATATATATTTTTTGTTTTAAAATATAATAGATATAAAACTATATACACGGCAATGGCAGGCCCCAGAAAATTATTCTTCATCTGTGGTCCCCAAAGAATCGCACAGCTCATGCATCTCGCCCATCAACTGAAGTACCGTGGCACTGAGTTGTGCCAGTCTGGCACGTGCAGTGCCTGGAAAAAAAAAAGAAAAAAAAATGTCGGCAAATACATGTTTAACAGCTGTGGATGGAATGTTTATTAGGTTGCAAGCTAACTCATGAGGCCATATGTCATTATGCTAAGGAATTAATAAAAGGAAGAGGCCATATGTAATTATGCTAAGGAATTAATAAAAGAAAGAGGCCATATGTCATTATGTTAAGGAATTAATAAAAGGAAGAGGCCATATTTCATTATGCTATTGGAATTGACTATGGATTTAGGTAGATTGGTGATGATGTCATTTCTCACATACTCCAAATATTTACATTACAACTTACTTCGTTGGTGGGCGACCTCTGCTTCGCGGACCACCCTCCGCTCTGGGACCTGCCACTGCTGGGAAGTTGAGGCTGTAGAGACATGTAAAATAGGGTCACTTCTAATGTCTGAGTCAACAGTAAACAAATTACACTTAGAATGTGTGTGTGACATCACCCACCTTCTCCATGTGCCTTCTGGGCCTGATCTGCTGCAGTCTCTTCCTCAGATCCTTCACCCGCTACATATTCATCTAGAAAAAGAGATTAAGGGAATCAGCTTTGCTTTTAATAGCATGTATGTGTGTGAGGTTACATTAAGAGTCACATACCAGAGGCTAATGGCACTGTAGCTTGGGCCGACTCCCTGCCCACGCCGTGACGTCCCTCCTCTGTAGAAAGGTCCAGGGGCTGGCCTGATGCCGCTAGAGAGGAGGGGTAGGAATGTGGCCCTGGAGATCCACCACGTTCACTTCCTGCTGCAGATTCATGCAGCACTGGCCGGCCTGTGCGCCTCCAGGTGCGTCTGATTTGGTACTCCATTTCCAACACTAGAAAAGAAAAGCATTTATAAATAAAGGCCCACTTTCTGTATTAGTTACATCTACCATGCAATCGCTATGTACTTACTTGGGAATTAGAGACCAAAAAATGGCTGCACCTGGGGCATGTGGAGTCGTTTTAGGTCCGACCAGTGCTGCATGATCGGGTGAAGGTGGTGTCCGTCTCCTGTTGGATCCGCAAAATGATCTCCAGGGCGACGTTCCTCTTCTCAAACGCGTTGGGCAGATAGTCGTACCTGTGCTAAAGCGTGGTCTAAAAAACACCCCCCAAAAAAATAGTTATTAGATCCAACTGCATACAAATATCTGTCACAATTAGATCAGTTGACTAAATGACATTCCCAGACACATTTCTAGCCTCAAACTATCCTTCTAGATGCAAGTGACTTGGATCGCACATGTGCGCACTAACTTCTGTTTGGCAAGGAGTTTAACTAAGTTTAGAAAACTGTTTCTCCCTGCGCTTCCTTAAGGCCTAGGCCTGCATTTAGATGGCAAATCAACGTCCTTACAATAGACTTACGAGCATAATCAGCTCTTGTTGTTGGCGAGTGAAGATCGTGGGTGCCAGCGGTTTCTGGGTTACACACGGCCCGACGAGCGGCAAGAAGCACGCGTACGGGTAGGTGTCATACCCAGTCATTAGGATTTAAAGGGTCATGGACACACAGCTCATTCTCTTTGAGATTGTCAGCATGGCACAAAAAAACAGAGCGCTAAGGCAACACCAGCAAAGGACCCCAACAGCAAAAGGGCCCAGCGGCATGAGGAGACTTTTTCCTCCCGACCGACCACTCGGTCGCACCAAGCGACTAGCAAGGTGCGGGAAACGCGCAGCCAAAGTGGCCAACACAAGGCGACATTGCCCACTAAGGCCGGAACATCAAAACCAACAACCAAAAGCAAGGAAGGAGCATCAAAGAAGAAGGCACCCACATCCAAGGAGCCAGGTACGAGGACGTCCAAGGCCACAAAGTAGCAAAGGTTGAGAACCCCGAGCCCAACAAGAATACCCTCTCCTCCTCCCCGCCCTACCACATCCCTTCATAAATGGAGCACCAGTGCCAAGCCCACTAAGAGCCAGTGGGCCTGAAGCCCCAGCCCAACCAGCACAGCCTCTCCTGCTCCACATGCAAGCACATCACATGGCAAAAGGAGCACCAGTGCCAAGCCCACTAAGAGCCAGTGGGCCTGAAGCCCCAGCCCAACCAGCACAGCCTCTCCTGCTCCACGTGCAAACACATCACATGGCAAAAGGAGCACCAGTGCCAAGCCCATTAAGAGCCAGTGGGCCCGAAGCCCCAGCCTAACAAGCACAGCCTCTCCTGCTCCACGTGCAAGCACATCACATGAGAAAAGGAGCACCACTTCAAAGGGCCTAAAGAGGCAGAGGGCCCAAAGCCCCACCCACCCAAGCACACCCTCTCCTCCTCGGCCACATTTGCCACCGGCACAGGTGGAAACCACCGATACATATGCCACATCCATGCCTGGAAGTTCTGTGGCCACCCAGGCAAGGACCCCCAGTCCTATTGCGAGTCCAGTCCAGTCGTTTTCAAGCCACGTGTCGCCAATTTCATCACCACAGAGCCAGCCCAGAATGTCCCCTGAATTGCCACCAAACACAGATGAGCCAGAAGACCAAGCATTAGGCCGAACATTGCGGCGAGGCCAGTTGAGTGGCAGGTTTGGTGAGGCCCAAACTCCTGCATTGGCAAGTGGCCTCACACTTCATTATGATGAGTTTTATGGGCGGCAATCAAAATCAACAAGCAAAATGAGAAAGACCCAAATCTTGGAGGAGCTCACCAGACTGCATCTACTGCATGTTATGAGCCTTTAAACATCCAAGATGGCGGCTCAGGGAATATCAGGCAGCCTGCAAACAGGAAGTGGCTTCTGACTGTGCTGCTCTGCATTCTGGGATTGCTGTTCTTTTCCTGACCCCAGCTCGGCTCTGTTTGAGCAAAGCACAGCTAGAACCCGCCCCCCTGTACTTTATCCCATTCTCTTCTCCTCATCAAGTGTGATTCTTCTGAGTCAAGATGGTGCCGCCCATAAACTAAAGTCCTAAACAGAGTTACAGCCCTGTGGGGGAAAGAATAATAAGTAAGTGACTAAAAACTTTAAATATATTAGGTAGAAATGCTGGGGAATCATTTATAAGGGTTTGGGCTTCTCTAAAAATCATGGTGAAGGTCCGGGTTAACATGTCATCAAGGGGAAAAAACAGCCATAGGTTAAGACATGGGTCCTCAACTAGATTCATAGGCATACAGTGAAGAGGGAATAACGTAATTTGAGAAAACTTACCAAGGAGCCATCCACCTGATAATTCTCCAGACTTAAACCGACGGAATAATCCGGAGCTCTGCAAGATGTAAGCGTCATGGGATGAGCCTGGATACCTGGCGAGGACACTAAGGAACCGCATGTCCTGGGCCACTGGTTGGACATTCAGTGAGTGGCCCATTTTGCGGTTCCTGAAAAAAAAAAAAAATTAGCAATCCAAGGTAAACTACTCAAACACTAACTCCTAACACCCACCAAAAAGCATGTAGTACAATCCATATAACAGTAACTAAGTACATAAGTCCTTTTAATAACATAGATTATATGCATGTGGGAGAAAATAAAACTTAACATTCTAATGACTAATTAAGGTCTGCATTAAAATAATTTGATAAGGGCTACATAAATTTTTTTTATGAAGGTATACACTGTAAAGTGTTTTACAGGGACACTTTACAAGGAGGGATTAAGGTATACACTGTAAACTGGTTCACAGGGACACTTTACAAGGATGGATTAAGGTATACATTGGAAAGTGTTTCACAGGGACACTTTACAAGAAGGGATTATGGTATACACTGTAAACTGGTTCACAGGGACACTTTACAAGGAGGGATTAAGGTGTACACTGTAAACTGGTTCACAGGGACACTTTACAAGGAGAGATTAATAGATAGTTACAATACACTTTGCCTAAACTATATAACAAAATGACCTAATTGACTTACCTATAGAAGTACTTGTCAGCTGCGGGAGGGACCAATGCAACGTGGGTCCAATCGATCGCACCCATGACGTTGGGCCTGTCGGCGATATTAAAAAAAAACAACTTAACCCATTCCAGGCTACCATGTCATCCGGAAATGAAATATATTTTGGACTAATGGTAGCCATGCCATCCAAAAACTTGGATAGCGCGTGGCTCAGCGTAGGCTGGGATACCCAGCCTCTGGAACGAGCCTTTTGCCAAAAATTGCAGGCAGCCAAGCATCTTAGTCATACCTGAAATTGCTTGCCCCTTCCTTGTGGTGCGGGCTAACCATGGCCGCAGCTCACTATACAACTTATGGAGGAAAGCGTGGTTAAGTCGGGTCAGCTCGAACAACTCAACATCATGCATGCGATCGATATGCATGCGTCGCCGGTACAATCTGGCCTCGGCTGACACATGCAATGCCATGGAGCTGAAGGCGCACATATTCCTCCACAAAGCCGCAAAACATGGTCAAGCAAGCAAGCCGAGTGCAAAATGGTCCCGTAAGTGGATCAGACGCAAGCCCATCCCAATAACGTAAGTTATCTGAACGAACGCAAAATATCAGATTTTGATGCGAAAATAATCCGAACTAATGCAAATGATCAGATTTCGATCCATCCATCGAAAGCGCATATACGCATTAGCGGGAACGAACATACGCATAGAAAAAGGAATGTAAAAAATAAAAGAAAGGCCAAACAGACCCAAAAACATACACAGATACATGCGAAAGTCAAGACGTATCTGTCTCTGAATCGAGGCTAATGTACCAACAACACAGTCACATTCCCACCCATCGGCAATCAATAAAATAATCTTCCCCCACTTACCAGCAGCCAATTGTTCACATATGATTCAGCACTGTAAGCATGATCATGATTCTTTCTCTTGATGCACTTCAGCACCATATTTAGCTGTTCCATTTTTTTAAACATTAAATATGATGCTGAGTTGTACTGAGCGAAAAAAACTTATGTGAAAAAACATGAAAAATATTACTCCAGGAAAGATAGTTTTTACTGCTGCAATCTAAGCTTGACTTACACCATCAGCTACTCAAATCCCAGATAAAACCTTTCAATTAGGTAGTAGGGGCACTCTGCTATCTTTGATATCACTACTACCATAGCTGGCCAGTAGCTGAACATACCTATCAGAGACCAAACCAAAGGAAATACATAGCTCTGTAGGGCTTGAATACTCTAAGGGCTATAAAGTCTAAATCTTTATTTGCGTGTCGGCCCATCCACACCAAACTGGAACACTTAAAGCCACACAAACTCAGCCAGCTAGTCCATATTTTATTGGGCTCCTAAGATCACAGCAAACTGAAAGAACTGCAGCAGAAATGTCCATTTTTTGGGGAGCTCCAGGTGATGTAGTATAAAGTTGTAATGCAGTCACTGTCCAGCCTCTCCCCAAAGCTAAGCAATAACCATTTGCTAACTCCAGTACTGTGTTCTAGTTTTGCAGGAAAGCCCACCCTTAACTTCCCCCTCTCTGCACATGACTGCTGGTGACCTATCAGGTTCAGACAATGCACATACTTAGCAATATCCATAAGCCTCCCAGTGATCCTTACTGGTTCATCTCAGGCTGCTCTTAGCCACAATGTTGTGTGTCTTTATGTAAAACAAGATTTCAAATCATATATTAGTTAGGGGATACTAGCTGAGGATTGTGAAGATGTGGAATCCTTGTGGGTGCGGGGTGATGAAAACAATGTTAAAATACATCTTGGTGTATGGGGGAAATGGGGAAAAGTATTTCAACTAAAATCCTCTCTAAAGACAAGGGGGCACTCCTTCCGTCTGGAAAGAAAAGATCTCCAGAGACAACTATCAATTTTTACCATAAGAACTATAAATCTGTGGAATAGCCTCACACAGAAGCTTTTCACAACATGAGCAGCTAACAACTTCAAAAATGGATTAGATGCTTTTCTAGCTGAAAGTAACATTAACAGTTACTCTAAGCTGTTATCAGTTAAAAAAAAAATAACTTTCACCAACCCCGTCCATTGGTTAAACTTGATGGACACTTTTATTTTTTCGGCAATACTAACTATGTAACTATATCTAACTATGTAACTATAATACATTGGGGCATCATAAATCGGGAGGATTTTTCAACAGGCTTAAAGATTTTAGATGTAGGTCTACTTTTAATCGTATCTTCCCTTGTAAATGGAGACTCAACAGGAACCAGAAAAATCAGTTCAGAGAAACTTTTTAGTTCATATCTATGTAAAAAGTCTAAAATGATGGTTTATTACCCAATTTGTTTGGATTAGCATGTTATCTGAGAGGCAAGGGATTTTAACCAACCTTCTGGTAGGCTTTTGCTTCAGCCCCCAACACATGTACTTTGGCTGGCTGCATGATGAATCTGGTAGTTTAACCAAATACCATATTCTCCCAGCTGCCGCATATTGTGACATCCTTATGTATTGGGACTCATCTTTATGCTGCAGAGGCTTACAGTACTAAATCTAGTATGAGAATTGTAGACTCTTTATGATGGACAATGACTAGGGATGCTGTTATGTTGCAGTTAGGTTCAGGATATAAGTTCCTGTCCAGGGACAATAACTCCCCCCTCCCCCATCACTGTTTGGAACAATGTAAAGTTAGCCGCTTTAAAGCCACCTTATGTATTCTAAGTAAAGTCTCTTTCCTTGCCTGAATTTCTGGGTTATGGCTGAGCTGCGAAGAGCATGTACTGACGCAGTTTTAGGAGTCATGAGCATGCTCCTGGGTGGTCAGAGACAGCTGTGGGACCACTGTGGCTTGTTGTGATGGCTCACACTAAGAGCATAAAGGGACAGAGTGGCTGCTACTTTTTGCGTGATCCTGGAGGAATGAACTGGAAAGAAGGTTCAAACTTAGGAGCACTGCCACAGCTTCTACCCTGCTCTAAAGAAAATGGAGGAAAGGCACATGGGACAGGCATCAGGTGAGCTGCTTGCTGTTTAATTAAACTGGACTTTCAGCATGATTTAGTGAAAAGCCCAAACCCTTAAAAAAACTATTACCCAGCATCTAAAATTAATATATTTTACGTTTTTAGTCACTTATTATTCTTTCCCCCACTGGGCTGCAACTCTGTTCAGGACTCTAGGATACGGGCACCGCCATCTTGACTCAGAAGTATCACACATACTGAGGAGAGGAGAGTGGGATAAAGTTCAGGGGGCGGGGTTATATCTGTGCTTTGCACAGACAAAGCAGGGCTGGGGTCAGGGAAAGGACAGCAATCCCAGAATGCAGAGCGACAGAAGACACTTCCGGTTTGCAGGCTGCCTGATGTTCCATAAGCCGCCATCTTCGCTGTTTAACACGCAGTAGATGCAGGAAGGATGATTTTTAATGTGAGCAATCTGTATGTACAGGGTGTGGGAAACATATAAAATAGACTCTTATTCAGAGTGAAGGTCCACTTTAATGCCATTGCCATTCATTGAATTTAACCCAAATGGCAGTCAGCAGCAACGCTAATTGATACCATAGCATAAACCAGTAGCCTTATGACAAGTGACATATTTTTACCAGTAAAAAAAAATTTGAGGTGCTTTTTGTGGCCTAAGAGCATGTGTGAATTTAGCTAACAGCAGCCGAAGCACGTCAGCAACCCCACTAGCCTCTAATAGGATGTGTGCTTGCTCCGGCCATGCACAAATGTCCACTCAGTGTGCGATTTAACAAACAAGAAACAGTCAGTGTCGATGTGTCCGCCATTTGCCATCTAATTTATCACTCGCGCCATATAGTTTGTGGTGACCCGCACTCAGCTCAAAGCTGCTCCAGTTTATAGGTTTTTTTTTTTTTAAAAGTTTCTTTTTATTTGCAGTTCAACAAACATCAAAACTACCACAACAAGTGACATATAACATCAAGGTGCCGCAGGCACCCTTCTCAGTATCACAAATTTTAATAATATTTAGACATGACAACCATACACTCACACACTCATACTGTCTGGACTTAGATATTTAGCAAACTGTTCCCTGGGGTGAGGGATAAGTCGAGAAGGCCATTTCTCCCAGGATGTCTCCCTTGTTTCCTCTGTTCCGTTTTAACTCGCTCAATGCCCGCAAGCACATATGCACGCCCCCTCAATTTAACTTTGTCCCTCCTAAGCATCCTCAGAAGCAGTGTCCTGACTCTGCAGCCATGGGCCCCACACCTTTTCAAACTTATCGGGCACCCCCCTGGCCGTGTATGTCATTTTGTACATCGTAAGCTTCTGGTTAACTAGAGCCCTCCAGGCCTGTACCGTGGGTTTGGCCGGATGTTTCCAATTAAGCAGAATACATTTCCTGGCATAAAAGAGCAGCAGCCTGAACAATGACTTTAGCGCCCCCGTCACTGACAGTGACTCAACCGCTCCCAGAAGACATATGGGAATCGAACCAGCGATCCGGATGCCCACCACCCCACCAATCAGTTCCATCACCTCTCCCCAGTATCCCACCAGGACCCCGCAGGACCAGGTCATATGTTCCCAAGAACCAACTTCCCGCTCGCACCTGGGGCATATATTACTGTCCAATAGTCCCATCTTATGCAAACGCATTGGCGTGATGTAGGCCTGATGCAGCCACTTGGTCTGGATAAATCTGTCTCTGGCTTCTATGACCGATGTGTGTATGTTCTCTAAGATTTCTTCCCAGTCATCCCGTTCTAGGGTCTGGTCCAGCATTTGCCACTTACTTTCAATTTTCCCCCTAGGGGACTCCGATCCAGAAACCAGACACTTGTACAATGTGGAGACTGGTTTCCCCAAGTCCGGCCCTCTCACCACACTCTCAACTTGGGACACCGAAAAATTCGGGCCGTCCCTACGGAATTGGGTCTGCAGAGCATGCCTGAGTTGCAGGTAGCGGAAGAAGTCCCGATGGGAAATTCGAAAGACGTCCCGTATTTGGTCGAACGAGAGAAGCACTCCGTCTCTGTACATCTGGCCCAGCGCCCGAAGGCCTCGCCCATCCCAGAACTGCGGGTCTTGCATAGCAACCAGCTCAGGGAGTTTGGGGTTATTCCAGAGAGGAGCGAAGGGGGACCAGTACTGGCCCTCGACCTGATTCCTGTCCAACTTGGCCACCCTTTCCCATATGTTACACACTACTCTCATACAGCCGGTAGCCTCTTGGACCCCCCAAACCCCTCTATAGACCAAAAGGGATAGCCTCCCAGGGGAGCCCAGCACCCCCGCCTCCAGCCTCACCACCGGGTTGTTTTGCGGCTGACAAAGCCACCAGTGCGCGAACAGAAGCTGCGTGGCATAATAATACAATTGCATGTGTGGGACCGCCAGTCCTCCCTCCGTGATCTGCGCTTTCATTATTTGTCTGCTTAGCCTGGGCGGAGATTGCCCCCAGATAAAGCCAAACAGAATTGAATCCAGCATCTTGAAGTGGGAAGCGGGTAGCAGGACTGGCGAGGCCTGGTAGATATACAGAAACTTCGGAAGGAAAATCATTTTATATATATTGATTCTGCCCATAACTGACAGCGGCAAGTTCGCCCACTGGGTGACCCTCTGCTTTAGCTTTAACACGACAGGGGCAACATTTAGAGATATGAATTCGCTTGGTTGCCTGCTAATCAGGATCCCCAGATATTTAAAGTGTTGGACAATTTTAAGTTGGGACCTTGGGGAAATGTCGGGGGAAACGAGTTCATCCACTAACATTAAACTAGATTTATCCCAGTTAATCCGCAGGCCTGAGAATCTCCCAAACACGCTTATAGTGTCCAGAGCTGCATCAAGAGACTTATGGCCATCCGCCAGATACAACAGTGTGTCGTCTGCATAGAGAGATATCTTTTCCTCCACTGCTCCCAATTTCCATCCAATAATGCTTGGGGAGTTCCTGACAATGATCGCCAGGGGTTCAATAGCTAATGCAAAAAGCAGCGGTGAGAGTGGGCATCCCTGTCTAGTCCCCCTATGCAGCACAAATGAGTCAGAGTAACACCCATTGACCCGTATCCGAGCTGTTGGCCGGTCATATAACAGTTTGGTGTATGTAATGAAGCTGGCAGGGATCCCAAATCTTTCTAAAATTGCCCAAAGATATTCCCATTCCACTGAATCAAAGGCTTTTTCATTATCTAACGAGATGACCACTCTCTCCCCCCGATTATCGTGTACAATTTGGAGATTTGACATCAGCCTACGGAGATTCACCCCCGTGGTACGCCCCGGCATAAACCCTGACTGGTCTGGCCCAATCAAGTGTAGGATAACCTTGTTCAGCCTGGTGGCCAGTATTTTGGCTAATATTTTGGCATCTTGGTTTAGCAGGGATATGGGACGGTAAGACGCGCAGGAGTCAGGAGGTCTCCCCTCTTTGTAGATGAGGACCACGTGTGCCTCGCCAAAAGAGGCCGGTAGGCACTCACTCTCAAGGGCATGTATCAGCACTTCCCACAGCTTGGGAGTCACCTGTTCAGGGTCCTGTTTATACCACTCAGCCGGCATCCCATCCGGTCCCGGCGCCCTCCTGCTAGAGAGCATTTTGATTGCGCCAGAGACTTCATCCATGGTGATGGGGGCACTCAGGGCTTCCTGATCATTCTCAGTCAGCCTAGGGAAGGCAATCTGATCCAGATAATCACCCAGGTCAGTTGCTCCATAGTTTGCCTTTGAAGAATACAAGGCTGAGTAGTATTCCAGAAACCTCTGGGCTATCTCCTTTCCCCCTGTCACCCTCGACCCACTATCCAGGATTTCGGCAATGTGATTGGACTGGCTTTCAGCTCTTGCTAGGTAGGCCAGGGTCTTACCGTTCTTGTCCCCTTTATCAAAGATTGTTGCCTGTTTATATAGTAGCAGTTTCCTAGCTGAATCAGTCAGAAGCAGGTTATATTCCCTTTTAAGAGCCAACAATGTTGAGTGGTCTCCGCTGTCTAACGTTGTACTATACTTCTCCTCCGCTAGCGCAAGTCTGCTTTCAAGATCAGCCACTTCCCTCCCCTTCTTCCTCCTAACCGTCGCGATAGCGTTAATGGCCGCCCCTCTGGTGACAGCTTTAAAGGCATCCCATCTTACCTCCACCGAGGTCACCATCATATTACATTCCCAGAATGCCTCAGTAGAGGACCGCAGACTGCTCTTAATGTCGGGGGATTCCAACCAAAGAGGGTTCAGGGTCCACCCAACCCAGTTTTCCTGTCTCAGTGACAGTTCAGCTGTTATCAGCAGGGGAGAGTGGTCCGAGACCCCCCTCGGGAGGTAGTTGCAGGCTGCGACCCTGGCTAGAAAGTCGGACGAGGAGAACGCCAGATCAATTCTGGACAGGGACTTATGTGTAACTGAGTGGCAGGAGTAAGCCCTGTCAGCGGGGTGCTTCCACCTCCAAAGTTCCCGTAGCCCCAGAGCCTCCGCCCAATTGGCCAGCTGAGTCCTGGGGCCCGGATTCTTACCCATCCTGTCCATCGCCGAGTCTAAAACCATATTGAAGTCCCCTAGTAGTAGAATCGGGGCAGGGGGGTAGGAGAGTACTTTCTCCATTATTCTATCTAGTGTCCCAGCAGAGAACGGTGGGGGAACATATACTCCGACTATTATCATAACAGTATCCATTAGTTTAGCATGCAGGATAACATAACAACCTTCTCGGTCGGTGTGTACTGAAAACACTACAAACGGGGTGCCCTTAGAGACCAACACTGAAACACCTCTTGAGTAGGCCGAAAATGGGGCATGAAAGGAGCTCTGGATCCATGGCTTCTTCAAGGCCAGCACCCTTTGACCCACCAGGTGGGTCTCTTGGAGAATGACTACGTTCGGCTTGTGCCTCTTTACATACTGGAGGACAGTAGCCCTCTTAATCTTATCGTTAAGCCCCCTGACATTCCAGGAGAGGAATTTACACTCACCCATCCCCGCCGCTTGAGATATCCCTATCAGGAGTTGCGTCCCTGCGGTTCACACTCCCTCCCAGAGAGCCTTGTGCTACTTGAGTCCAGCAATCATACTTCACAGTCATACCAACATATAGACAACAAATCAAAAAACAGATAGTACAGTACTTAAAATCTAACCAACAGTTCTCCGCCCCCCCCCCACCCCGCTCCACCACCCCCCAACTCTGGCGAGCATCAAATCCCTCCCAACCGAAAACAACAACAGGTGAAACTTGTTGCAACTGGGATGCAGGTACCTACGCCTGGTGGGCCTGCAACAAAGGATTAACCACTTAATTGTCACTAGGGGGCAGGCTAACTGTCTCAGGCTCCCAGGGTCGCACAAAGCAGACACGAGGGGGGGGGGGAAGGGGGGTAAATCAAGGAGTGGGGAAGAGGGGAAGAAGGGAGGAAAGAAGGGAAGGGGAAGGGCCTGCATCACTCCCCGGGGAACCTGAGCCCCACCACTCCCGCGACTATCAGGACAGGATACTTTGGTGACTTGGGCAATATTTCACAATGTAACAACCAACAACCTTTAACTTTTCAAACTTGGCGGATCACCCCAGCCCTACAGGGCCGAGCAGGAGTGCACCCCAGGTCCGCCAGCCGGGGAACCCCAAGAGGCCGGCGTCCCGGGCCACAAACCAGCACTGGTAACAATGTAGTAACTTGGCACCTCACTGGACCGGGTCCCAGTCCATCAGGCCCCAGGCAGAGAGTCCAGCCAAGCATTGGCCTCCTCAGCCGAGACAAAGAACCTAGTGGACTCCCCGTCTTGCACACGTAGCCGCGCCGGAAACATCATGGAGTACTTGATTTTCTTCTTCCGGAGCCTCTCTCTTATTCCATTAAAGGAGCGGCGCATCTTTTGGACTTCAGGTGTAAAGTCCGGGAAGAAGGACAAACGACTATTGTCATAGGTCACCACCCCCTTCGTCCTTGCTGCAGCCAGGATAGCGTCCCTGTCTTTGTAGTGGAGGACTTTAAATATGAAGGGTCTTGGCGGCGATCCCGGGGGGAGGGGTCTCACGGGAATCCTGTGTGCTCTTTCCACCGTGAAGAATTTAGTCAGATTGGCCGGAGTCAGCGTCTCTCTCACGAGGTTCTCGACAAACTGCTCTGGGGAGGGGCCCTCGGCTTTCTCGGGGAGACCAAGGATTCTGATATTATTCCTCCGATTCCTATTTTCAGCGTCCTCAGCCCTTCCCATCAGGGCGGTCACTTGCCTCCTCAATAAAGCGATTTCCCCGGCATGAGTTGAGAGCCGGTCTTCTGTTTCTCCGATTCTCCTCTCCGCCTCCCCAGTGCGGTCTCGGATTTTATCCAGATCATGTCGCACATAATTAAATTGCTCTTGGAGGGCGTCAAATTTGGATGTGAGTGCGCTCTGACATGAGGCAATAGCCGCCATTATGACTGCGGTGTCAGGGTTAGAGGGCCCCTGCTCCACCCCCCCCAGAGCCTCCATCGTTTGCGTGCTGCAGGTGACCGCCGTCGACTTGCGCTTCTTATTTCCTTTCATGTGTGGGGGGGGACCCCGGGTCGGTCCGCACGGCACAGCAATCGGGGGAGGGGATGTTGCCACGCGACCTATACGAGTGGGTAGTTCCTCAGCCTCTGGTAGCGTAAGATATGGTGAGCAGAGGACGCTGTATATCAGTATGAAGAGGGTCGGCTGCCCCTCCCGCCACCAACAGGGGTATCCGAGGATGTCTCTGGGAGCCTTCCAGATGCTTCTGTCAGAGGGATTTGTATATCTTTCCCCCGGCCCAGATCTGATTCAATCACTGGGGGCTTATTTCCACAGTTAGGTAAAGCAGTCCCTGAGAGGAGTCCCGTCCTCCACCCCCTCTCCCCAGTAACAATGGGAAGGCAGTCTCTCCCCACTTCCACCGGAGGGATCTGTGAGGCTTGTCACCGGAGCTGCAGCCGGCTGTGCCCAGTGCAGGGGCTTGTCTCCCCCTCAGGCCTCCCTCCGACACTGCCGCAGCCCGGGGTAAATCAATGACGCGGCTGCTCTTTTCTTCCCCCAGCCGCACACACAGGATGACGCCGCCTCCCTCCGTCTCAGCCCGCCGGCGGTTCACGGCTCACAGGGACGCACAGCTCACCTCCAGACCGCAACTCATACACCGCCGCCGCCCGGGACAGGCGGATGCCTCCTCTCCGTCACCGCCACTCGGTAAGCCGCCGCCGCCGCCGCCTCTCTTCCTTGCCCCACACAGGGCGCGCACGTGGCTGAATCCGGCCGGTGCCCTCCGCTCCGTTCTTCTCGCCTGCTGGCCGTCCCGAGGGCCCCACAGCCGCCGATCCTCACGCCGGTATGAACCCCTTGCCAGGGGGAGTCCAGAGAGGGGGATAAAGACGATGCCCAGTCACCATAAGGGGTATTATTCAGGATATATGGCGGAGCCCAGCTCAGGTGCGTCCGCTCAGCACGCCATCTTGGCCACGCCCCATCCCAGTTTATAGGTTTAGATCCCATTAATCACAATGGGCAGATCTGTATTGAAGTGTTTCTTGCTCATAACTACTGTTTTACATATTTTTTATACAGAACTTACATTGGAGACTTGTCAATAAAGTAAACTCAGGACCGGATGTGGCTAAATGTCATTGTATTATTTTCTTGTGGAATCATTTATAAGGCTTATTTTTATTACCAATGTGTACTTTGAAACACAACTAAAACTCAGTCTAAACGCAATGTAAAGTTTGTCTCCTTTGTTCACAGCAATAATATCCTGTGACTGTAATGAAGAAACGCTGACCAGCACCTGTTACATACAGCGCCAATATTTTCAGAGTGACAAAAAATGATTAGATACTGTGTGCAGCACCTAGAAGATGATACAGAGTGGTGCTCATTGGTGCTATTATATAATCGGCATAAGTGTCCAACAGGTGCTGACACAGGCCGGCCAATACCTAGTGTGCCCATCCAAGCCGATTATTTAACATTAGGCAGTGTGACTTGCCGTGCCATTCTGTAAAGTAACTATAAAATATAAATAGATGCAGGTCGCATCAAAGTGGAAGTTTATTTTTATTATTATTATTAATAATAATAATAATAATAATAACAATAATAAGGTTTATTTATATAGCACCATCATCTTCCTTCCTTACAAGGTGTGATTACAGACAAGGTAAAACATATAGTACATGGAACAATACAAACTAGATGACACAAGGTTTAAACCAAGTGTTGTGAGCACAGGAGACAGTAGGAAAGAGAGCCCTGTCCTTGCGAGCTTACAGTTTAAAGCTTATGCCATAATTACACTAAACAGCGCATTTCATAGATAAGGTTCAAAATAGCCTAGAGGCTACCATAGTCATCAATAAAAAAAGCAATATTTTTAGTATAGCAATAGTAGCTGAGTTTGCAGCTCAAATATAATCAGAGACATAACAAAAAAAATAAGTACATGAAATAAATATAAAAAAATAAAATAAAGTTAAAGAGAGGGGAAAGAGCAACAAAGAAGAAAGAAATCAAGAAAAAAGGACTAGATGCAAAGGAAAAAGAGTTTGTAAGGGGGAGGAAGAGAAAAACAACTTGTGGACACCTCGGGCCCTTATCATTTATATACTGCATCCCCAACATCTTTGGGCTGTGTGTGCGCTCCCAACTCCAGCCAGATGGGCTGGGGCGGTAGCGCGCCTGCTGCTGGGGATGTAGTTGCTTCCTCACAATTGTATATATATATATATATATATATATATATATATATATATATCTACAATATAGTATATTCCTCACTATTCCTCACTGCTAACTATTGCCATAAACAGAGCCGAACTTTAAATATGAACATCAAATAGCTCTGATTGAACAAGAGCCTGTGTAGGCACCAAAGCCAAGTTTGTGCGGCTGATCTGGAGGGTTTCACACTGCGGGGCACCCCAATTTGAAGGCAAGGAACAAAACCTGAGAAAGTCAAAATCCCAAGTTTTGTTCCATATAAACATAAAAGGTTGATGGCAAAAGGTGACCAAATGATCCATCTAGTCCGCCCTTATGTTTATACTGTATGTACTCTTTATCTTAGAAGAGATGTAAGATATATTTTCAGCTACCTCTGCTGGAAGTTTGTTCCAAACATCTACTATGCTTTCTTTAAAATAATATTTTTTAATGTTGCTCCTGATCTACCCTCCGACTAGCTTCAGGTCGTGCCCCTTTGTTCTGTCAATACGTTTCTTTTTAAAAACACTTCCCTCCCGAACCTTACAATCATTTCACATATTTAAAGGTCTCAATCATGTTCCCCCTCTCCCTTCTTCCCTCTAGATTGTACAAATTAAGTAGTTGGGGAGGCCGATTCATCAATAGCGCCAGGTAGCGACAGATGAGCGACTGAAGTATGGCGCTATGAGCGCCGCTAGCGTACGCCGCGGGCGGTAGCGATTCGCTATAGCAGGCCTCCTCAGTCGCTACCTGGCGTTGTTGGGAACAACGCCTACATTGCTGAATATGATGTTGGACCTCAGCTTTGTAGGCGCTGTCAGTCAGTTTGACCACGCTATTCAACACAGCGCCTGCGCTTTGCTTTGCTGTGGGCTGGGAATCAAGTACCTTCAGAATAAAACACATTGCAACATGTTTCTTTACTTTTTTTAGTTTTTATTTTGTGTTGAAAAGGAAATAAAATTAAAACAGATATTACAATGAAAAGGAAAATTAAAACAGAATTAAACACATAGCCACATGTATTTTATTTGTTTTTTATTTTTTTAAGAAAAAGGAACTACAATTAAACCACCAATGAGAATGAAAATGAAAATTAAACCATAAATTAGAATGAAAAGGAAAATTAAACCAGAAATGAGAAAGAAAAGGAAAATTAAAACAGAAATGAGAATGAAAAGGAAAATTAAACCATAAATTAGAATGAAAAGGAAAATAAAAACAGAAATGAGAAAGAAAAGGAAAATTAAACCAGAAATGAGAATGAAAAGGAAAATTAAAACAGAAATGAGAATGAAAAGGAAAATTAAAACAGAAATGAGAATGAAAATGAAAATTAAACCAGAAATTAGAAAGAAAAGGAAAATTAAACCAGAAATGAGAAAGAAAAGGAAAATTAAAACAGAAATGAGAATGAAAAGGAAAATTAAACCATAAATTA
The DNA here is from genome assembly GCA_027917425.1 of Gastrophryne carolinensis. Classification (NCBI taxonomy): domain Eukaryota; kingdom Metazoa; phylum Chordata; class Amphibia; order Anura; family Microhylidae; genus Gastrophryne; species Gastrophryne carolinensis. The sequence goes on along the minus strand of CM051237.1, from coordinate 249,407,455 downwards.
GATTGAAAAGGAAAATAAAAACAGAAATGAGAAAGAAAAGGAAAATTAAACCAGAAATGAGAATGAAAAGGAAAATTAAACCAGAAATGAGAAAGAAAAGGAAAATTAAAACAGAAATGAGAATGAAAATGAAAATTAATCCAGAAATGAGAAAGAAAAGGAAAATTAAACCAGAAATGAGAAAGAAAAGGAAAATTAAACCAGAAATGAGAAAGAAAAGGAAAATTAAAACAGAAATGAGAATGAAAAGGAAAATTAAACCAGAAATGAGAAAGAAAAGGAAAATTAAAACAGAAATGAGAGTGAAAAGGAAAATTAAAACAGAAATTAGAATGAAAAGGAAAATAAAAACAGAAATGAGAAAGAAAAGGAAAATTAAACCAGAAATGAGAAAGAAAAGGAAAATTAAAACAGGAATTAGAATGAAAAGGAAAATTACAACAGAATTAAACACATAGCCACATGTATATATATATATATATATATATTTTTGACTAAAAATGAACTAAAATTAAAACAGAAATGAAAATGAAAATGAAAAAACCAACAGAAATTAGAATTCAAAGGAAAGTTCAGAAAAGTTCTAGAAAATGAAATTTGTGATCACGGTGCATCTCTGGGTGCCTGAAAAATTAAAAAAAGTGCAGTTAGTATATATCTTTAAATTTGTGTTTTCGCTGTAAAAAAATATTGCATTAATTGTTAACCAACATTTGCGTCTTACACCCCCCTTAGAGTGGTTTGGGTCATCTTACACCCCCCTTAGAGTGGTTTGGGTCATCTTACACCCCCCTTAGAGTGGTTTGGGTCATCTTACACCCCCCTTAGAGTGGTTTGGGTCATCTTACACCCCCCTTAGAGTGGTTTGGGTCATCTTACACCCCCCCTTAGAGTGGTTTGGGTCATCTTACACCCCCCTTAGAGTGGTTTGGGTCATCTTACACCCCCCTTAGAGTGGTTTGGGTCATCTTACACCCCCCCTTAGAGTGGTTTGGGTCATCTTACACCCCCCTTAGAGTGGTTTGGGTCATCTTACACCCCCCCTTAGAGTGGTTTGGGTCATCTTACACCCCCCTTAGAGTGGTTTGGGTCATCTTACACCCCCCTTAGAGTGTTTTTTTTCTCATTTTGATGGGAGGTCAAATACATTTACCCAGTAGTGCAGTACTTGGATTAGAGTGAAGGGTAGTTAGCTTACCGCAAAAAAGGAAGTGATCATCCTTTCCCTTAGCTCATCGCCAGTCTGGGTGTCCTCACTTCTTCCTGCGGGCAAGTTGGGGATTTCTGGCACCAGTGCTGTCTCCTCGGGGGCTTGAATTCGGTGGCATATACAAATATTATGGAGCACGCAGCAGGCGAGGATGATCTTGGAGACCTTCTGTGGGCTGTAGAGCATCTCTCCTCCTGGCCGTGCCAAACAGAGAAAGCGTGCTTTCAGCAGGCCGATGGTTCTTTCCACAATGCTTCTGGTCTTGCGATGTGCTGCATTGTAGTGTTCATGGGCAGAGGTCCGTGGGCTCCTGACCGGAGTCATGACCCACGTTCTCTGCCCATATCCCTTGTCCGCTGTTGAAAAAACACAAGGAGAGAGACAGCAATTAGTACTAGTACATGTTTTGTTTATCTTTTTTTCTAATTTGGCTTACTAGGCCACATATTTGAGTCAAAATACTTTGACATGGTTAATTTTTTACCCAGTAGCCAGCCAGCTGGCATTTCGTTGTTCTCAAACTTCCGGCACAGGACTGTCCGCTGCAAGACGTAAGAATCGTGGCATGAGCCGGGGAACCCCGATCTCACCGCCCGCAGCCTCATGTCTGGGTCACAGACAAGCATGATGTTGAGCGAATGGAATTGCTTTCTGTTTCTGTAATACAGCTCCTGTGCACGGGGAGGGCGGAAAGGGATATGTGTACCATCAAGCACCCTAGCACATTCGGGATCCCTCCCATCAGATAGAAAGCATGTTTTATTTTGGCAACCTCTTCCTCATCCTCAGGAAACTTGATGTAAATTGGGATTAAATCACAAATCGCCAGAACTACCTGGATTAGTATGCGGCTCATAGTAGCCTGGCTTATCCCGCTGAGGAGGGCGGAGGTTGCCTGGAAGGTCCCTCGTGCCAAAATATTCAGCGTGGCACACAGGCGTACTATGCCTGGAATGGATTGAGTGCGTTTGGTGGATGGCGAGATTTTGTGCTTAATCTGATCATATAGGGACTGTAGTGCAGCACGATTCAGACGGAAGCGGCTCCTGATCTGCTCGTCACTTAAGTCCCATACTGAAAGGCGGATTGCAAAGGAGCGGGGTGCCCTAAGCCTCACAACACCCCGCTCCCTTTCCTCCTGCTCTTTCAGCATACACATACATCCATCCACCCAGACACCATACATCACCCTCTTATCCATCACACACACTCAACAGATATACAAAATCAAAAAAACAAAAACAAAAACCACAAACACACCACACACACACAAACAATCACACTCCACACACACCCGCTACAATGCAGCTCACCACAAAACCAGAACTATAGTGGTCCAAACCACCAGCCTGCTGAAAAACAGCTTTCTAAGTTAGGCACAACCAAGAGGGGAGTTGCTGCACAGCCCACAAAAGGCCCCAAAATCAAGCCTCACTTGCTGTATGCTCCACAATATTTGCATATGCCACCAAAAACAAGCTCCTAAAGAAACAGCACTGATGTCAGAAATCACCCAACAAGCCACAGAGAGTGAGGACAGAACCCAGACAGAGACTCAAATGAGCTAAGGGAAGCAAGCACCGCACCACACCACAGCCTTTGCCACAGTGTAAGAATACCAGAAGCTTGCAAATTCCTTCCATTTATACTTCACTTTCAAAAAGGACAGGTCCGCTTTGCCGCCTTTTGCGTTGCTCTGCTATTTCCGGGCGCCAATTAGCCGACCCAGGTGTGCGTGAAACGGAGTGCGCACGCGCACGCTAGTAGCGCTACTAGCGTACGTGAGCCGAAACTTGCGTGCATTAACGGACATGGGCGAAAATTCAGTGGTGGGCCAATGAAAGGTAAGCTGCTGTTTATTTAAATAGCCGTTAGGCTAGCCACATGTCACAAGGGTTTCAGATACATCAGTCCATTGTTGTATTTGGGTGTGTGTTGTTTGGTTATGAGGTCTGTAATGAGTTAATTGGCTAACACACATGCTTCAGTCAGTGCAGTGGAGGTGTGGCTAGAAGGAACTGGGCTGTATGTGTGAATCAATTAAGTGGGCTGGTTTGTGATTGGCTGTTAGAGCACATAAAACCTGCCCAACCCAAAGAGATTGCGATGCCATTCTGTAGTCTGCATGCGTGCTTGTTGGGTGTGTATTTGTGTGTGTGTGCAGCTACAGGATGGAGCCAAATTCAGGACATCTGCCGGCCACAGCAGGCCCAAGTAGGAGTTTGGTGGGTGCTGTGCGCAGACCTCCCTTACGGAAAAGGGCCCAGCCTGAAGGTGGGGCAGCACCCCAGGCTAAGCGCCCAGGTGCCAAGAGGGAGCCTGAATTTAATTTGGCGGAGAATAATCATCTTGTGCGCCTTACACTTGCTAAATGGGAGCTACTCTTTGGCTCCCAAAGCAAGTCCATAGGCAAACAAGAAAGAAGCAAACTGTGGGATTCCATTGGTGTGGAGCTTAGTAGCACTGCTCAACACCCACGTAGTGGCCCATCCTGCAGGAAACGCTTCTACACTTTGAGAGGGACCCTTATGAAAAAGATGAATCACGATCTTGATGTGGACAGTGGGACCATCCAGGCTCCAAAGAGTACCTACAGGCCGTATGAGGAGATGCTGAAGGCCAAAATTCCACTGGCTCGGCTGCAGGGTGTGGATCCTGGGGATGACACCACAGGTTGGACTGAAGGTACATATTTTCTGCCTTTTTCTAAAAGCTACTGTTAATGTATGTGATTAGCATTTTCTCTTTCTGACCAACTAACAGTAGGACCTGTGAAGTAGTACATTAGACCTCATACATTTTTTACTTTCCTGTCTGTTGCTTTCTGCATAGGTGCACATGCTGCTGTCCGGGATGTGCCTCAGGACACACAAACTCCTGCCCTTCAACCAACCTCAAGCCTAACCCAGTCTGCCATTGAAGGTATTTACCACTAATTTCGGTGCTGGTTGTTTGGGGAACAAATGGGTGTGGGAGCAGCTCCAACAATCGAGTGGGGCACTGTGGAGTATTAATAATATGGACCTGCGGCCTAATTTCACGCCCACTTTAACACTCACAGCAACTAACTAACAAGGCCCTAACATGTGTAGATATGTTGGAAGGCAGAGATGTGTGGCCATATATCTGCATATAAATGTGGAAGCCACACTGGCCTTGATTAGTGAATATTAGTGAATGAGCTGCTCACACACACCTTAATGCATGTTGTATTTTTGCACGCACATTAACAATGGCTCAATGTTTGCTTGATTTTTGCCTAGCTCCCACGCCATTGGCCCCAGCATCTCCTCAGGAGCCAAGCTACTCTTTGGATGTCGGTAAGTGCATGTGTCAACCTTGCTTTATCCACTTTAACCCAAGTGCATGTGTCTCATTCCTCTTTTTTATTGGTAGGCCAAGTGACTGGTTCATCTTTGGACCCCACTTCCGATGTTGCAGGTCAACAGGACCCTGTTGGTGTGTATAGCAATACATAATGTATCCTTTATGCTGTTTCTGTTACACTGGTTCGATTTGGTTAGTCTAATAATCTACATGTTTGCTCTGTCAACTTGAAGATGCCTCTTGGGAGTGCTTATTCCCTCCCCAGGGTCAGTCTAATAGTTCTTGGAGTGATAGCAATGTATTTTGGAGGACATATTTTTGGACAAACATTCACCGTAGTAGTTTGATGAATATTTAGAGCCATTACTTGTGTTTTTTAGTTGACCCGAATATCGGAAGTGGCTGTCCCGAAAGGGGACCCTCAAGTTCAGGCTGCCAGAGATGAGGGTAAGTTGTTTTGCCTTGCTCTAGTCTGTATTTTGGCTCTACTTTTGTGGCACTTGCTTCTGGCAACTTGTGTGTCCACATGTATTTTAAAGGTCCAAGCTCGAGTGAGGGCCCCACTCCAGACATCTGGGAGATTGCGGGTATGTGTAATTTAAGCAATGTGTCTGATCTTATTTGCCAAAATGATTGCCTCTTAGTCCTCTAACATACATGTTAACAATCTGAGTTTAACAGATACCTTTGGTCTAGTGTGTAATTTTTCACTTTGTGGAGGTATGGCCTCGATAGCCTAGCCATGTTACATTTGAGTTTGGTCCACTGACCTACTAACCTGACTTTCCTGTTTAGCATATGCCAACTTGCCGGACATCTCTGATGTTGAATTGCCCCTCTCTGGCAGCGATACCTCGCTCCTACCTGTGGCGGACGACACGGAGGTAACATGGCTGATTTAGACGACCTATAACCACATTGCCATGTTCGTGGGTAGTGGATGAAGCAACATGTCACATTTCCTTTCTTTGTCGTTTTGGCAGGAGGCGGAACCAGAACCCCAAGCTGGGACCGCTTCCCAAGTCCCATGTGGCCAAGCTTCCGAGGCTCAGACAAGGGTAAGTTGTATAGTGACTGTTTGGGCAAATTATTTTGAGGTGCATACATGCCTTGTTTCTGTTTGTCTAAAATGTTGTTTTCTATTTTGTTAGCCTCAAACCCCAGCAAGAGGAGGTGTTGCACCAACCAGTGCCGATTTTTACCAGCTAGGGGTCCGGATGCTGGAGGACTACAGTCGCCAACAGCCGCGTGATGGAACTAATGAGCGCATTGCGGCGTTGGAACAGCAGGTGCTGATGTGTCAGCAACAACAGGAGGCCCAGCAGCGCCAGATCGACCTGTTGATGCATAACCTTCAACAAAACCAGCAACTTGGTCGGCTGGCCAATGCAATGGAACAATCTATCCAGCAGCAGCAAGAAGCGATACAGCGGCAGGACCAAACTTTGTTGTTGATACAACAGCTCATACAACAGCAGTCTATATTTTTTACTGCACTGTTGTCCCCCAACACCGCCCCTAGCAATGACTCCCAACCTCCCCGGCCACCCAGCCAAGAATATTAATTTTGTTTGTTTTTGTTTCTGTAAATATATTGGCTTAACCCACCTCTAAATTGTGTTTTTCCTAAGACATAGCTAATAACACAGTCAGGGATGAGTATTTTGATCTAGATATGTCAATGTATTTGTAAATTTAGGCCACACATTTGAGACCATAGCTTACTATGGTTAACACATGAAATGGCTCCAAAGGTATGGCTAAATTGACACACAAATGGGTTTAGAGACAGTTAAACTATGCTTTGCAAGGCACCACACTGTAATGATGTGAATCAAAAAGTTTTAATTTCAAACCTGGCCAACAGGGCCAACATTGCCCAACAAAGGGCGTCAACAGGCCAGCCTTCCCCCCACCCTAACGACGCCGCCGGCGCCTCTTCTTGGCCAGCAGCATCAGCTTCAGGAGCCTGATCTCCCGCCACAGTCTGCGATGCTGGTTTTCACAAGCTGTAGAGATGTATAAACAACAAATTATTAATAAATTGAATGTGACCTCAACAGACACAGATGTAGCAATGTAATGTCAGTGTGTCCAATTAGCTGACACTCACATTAACATTGTTGGCCACTGTGCGCTTATTTGTTAACATGATATGAGTACTATTGACTGGCAGGAATTTGGACAACACATCCCAAGCATACATTTACTCTTAAAGTGTACCAACACCCACCGGTGATCGGCCCTGGAATCTATCAGATTCCCGGCCCGATCACCTCCCTCCCCGCGGGACATCCGAGATCGGGATGTCCCGCGGGGTGTAACCCCCCCAACACCCCAAAATCCCTACCTCAGTTTCGGTGGGGCACGGCCGCCGGGCCCTCCCTCGCGCCCCTCTAGACGTGTGCGTGCCTGCGCCGGCCGTCTGTGAATGGCCGGCGCAGGCACGCGCGCGTAAAAAGGGACGCGCGGGAGGCGGAGGAGGAGGAGCCGCTTTGCCGCGGCTTGTACGTCGGCTGGAGGAAAAGTGAGTTCAGGGGGTTGACACACAGCGGTGACGATCAGGGGTGCCCCACCGTAGTGGACCAAGACCCAGGAAAGTCAAAATCCTGGTTGTTGTTCCACTTTAACTCTTGGGAAGCAAAGAAGGTATAAGTCCCAGTGTGTCCATTTATGTGTTTAGTCACAGCCAAACATCAGGGCCTAAGTCCTAACGAGTAAACGAGTTTGCCCTATAATGTTAGAGGTCAAGACCTAATACGGCCCATTTGGTTGTGTCTAAGGCACAAATAGTCTCTATGTGGCCAAATGAAGAATGTGAGGCAACAATCAAGCATGCAGACAGGCATGTTGGATTATTGTACAAACACATGGAATCTAGATCTGTGTGAAATTAACACATAGGTACATTTTAAATGTCTGAAGATGTGACTAGAAGACATAGGTTTCACAAGTCTTTAGGCATATGAAGTGGGATGTACTCACCATCGCAGCTGTGGCCCATGCTGCTGGCCGTCCCTGGAGCTGGGGTGGGGAGGAGGTTTTCTGGCTCCGTCTGCGTAGCAACATCTGTCAACAGAAAGCAAAAGACAAAAACACAATTAGTGGGCCAATGACACCTGACTATTTGACATCCATCTGGTTATGGAGTCTGAAAAATCAAAGGCTTGCATGGTTACATACAGGTTGACCAAAATTAGCATATTTCCTGGTCCATGAGTTAATGTAAATTAGTTATGGTTGCAACATGTATCCCTAAAGATAATGTGCAAATAACATAGACAGTGCAATGTAAAGGACTCATTAGCAGTTGATTGGCTAATGTTACTAGTGTGCAACATGTGTTAGCGGGAACAACTTAACCCAAGAAAAGAAATGAGAACACCCATCATGGTGTGGGCAGAAACATAGGGGTGGTTGCCAGTTGGCTAGCACTGTAGTGGGGTTTGTGAGGTTAAGGTACATTATCAAACCAGCTGTGACAATGGACCAGGAAACATGTGTCTGTTAAAAGTGGGCCAAGTCACAGGATTGCAACAATCCTGTGTTTTGGAGAGCACCACAATTTGAGTGAGACAACGTCCGCCTCCGCCGCTGCCTTCCGCACATCACTCCTCCAGTGTGTGCGCACGCGCAGCCCATTAGGAAACAGAGCACAGGCGCACACACATCTAGAGTGGCACACAGGAGGCTGGGACGGTGGCTTCTGCAACCCCCAAAGAGGTAAGGAGTTTGTGGGGTTTTTTTTGGGGGGGTGCCCTGGGTGAGGGATGTGATTTTTCAGGGAAGCTTCGAGAATCAAAGCACTATCAACAATGTTTGTGGGTCCACTTTAAGGAATGTCATAACATAGGGAATGTGATGGATAAAAACAAACACTTAAACATAGAAACATAGAAACATAGAAGGTTGACGGCAGAAGGAGACCATACGGTCCATCTAGTCTGCCCTTATGTGTATACTGTATGTTCTCTTTATCTTAGGATAGATGTGTGCTTATCCCAGGCATGTTTAAATTCAGTGACTGTTGATGTTTCAACTACCTCTGCTGGAAGTTTGTTCCAAGCACCTACTACTCTTTCTGTAAAATAATATTTTCTAACATTGCTCCTGATCTTCCCCCCGACTAGCTTCAGGTTGTGCCCCCTTGTTCTATCGTTAAGTTTCTTCTTAAAAACACTTCCCTCCTGAACCTTATTCAATCCTTTCACATATTTAAAGGTCTCAATCATGTCCCCCCTCTCCCTTCTTTCCTCCAGACTGTACAAATTAAGTTCTTTAAGTCTCTCCTGATAAGTTTTAAGTGTAAGTCCTTCCACCATTTTCGTTGCCCGCCTTTGGACACGTTCTATTTGAATAATATCTTTTTGCAGGTAAGGTTTCCAGAACTGCACACAGTATTCTAGCTGTGGCCTTACCAGGGCTCTATACAGCGGCATCACAACCTCCCTCTTCCTACTGGTGATGCCTCGAGCTATGCAGCCGAGCATCCTGCTTGCTTTTCCCACTGCCTGGCTACACTGTCCACTCATCTTGCAGCTATCAGTAATCAGTACCCCTAAATCTCTCTCCTCCGAGGTCCTGGCTAACACAGTGCTGCCCATACGGTACTCAGAGCAGGGATTCCTTCTACAACAACACATCATCAGTAGGGTAAAACTAACCTGTCTCACGACTATGCCCGTGGAGAATGCTTCTCCAAAAGGCCATGGAGGTGCCGCCTATATGATGCTCTGCAAATTAGAGAGGAATGGCAAGGGCTAAGTACAAATTGCAAGATGAAACCTGTCACAGACTAACAATGAAAAAAAGGACACTCACCAGGGGATGAACCGCCACTTGAAGCCCAGGGAGGGCTCTGAGGAGGAGGCGGGGAGCCTCGGCTTCTCACACTCTGGTCGGAAGATCCACCAGGCAAAGGGCCACCCTCCTCCCTCTCACTCCCTGCTCCTTCAGGGAGTGTGGGAGAGTCCATTTCTACCACCCCACTTGGACTCCCCACTTGAGAGTGGCCCCTTGCCTGGTGAGACTCCTCAGACTCAGAGTGTGAGGAGCTGAGGCTTGATCCTGCCAGCCCCCCAGCAGCACACTCCTCTGGGGCGTCATCCCCTTCCTCCCCTGGGTCCTCTAAATAGGACCCGCGGGAGGGACCCTCCCCCGATGACTCCCCCGAGTCCGCCTGCCTGGTTCGGGGGAGGAATCCCTTCCCACGTTTCCCCAGGGGAGGACGCTTATCTGTGTTGAGGGGGTGAAAGAAAATAATTAATATAAAGAGCACAAACGGACACAGCTTAGCAGATGATTAGGCAAAAAGTATAAACATAGCATAAGCTTTAACTTACCTGATGCGTAGGCATCATATAGGCTGTACACGCCTTCAGGGTCCCGGCGCTTAAAGTCGGACCACTTTTGCTGTATAGCTCGGATGGAGAGCTCGGTGTGGAAGCGCCGGGACACTGTGGCCTTCACCTCCATGGCAATTCGTTTTTTTCCCCCACGGGCATAGTCGTACTGGTTCACGCAGAAATCCTATGAGAAATGAAAAACAAACACAAATCAATACATGACATCAGAACAATGGCATAAACAGTTATACAGAGACCCGATCAAAGTGGACCCACACCCAGGATTATCACTATTCTGGGTTTGTGTGCACTTTGGTGGGCCACACCAATTGTGGGTGGTCCGCTGTCTGAAACCCCCTTGGAAGGCCACAAATACACCACTGACGACGCTCCCACGTGACTGTGCCAGCATACCACAGCGCTCTGCGCCGCTGTGGTATGCGCATACAAGGCCGTTTGGACGTGCATACCAGCTCAGCTGGGTCTGCACGGCAAAGTACGCATGTGGCGTTTGACTCTAACAGGGAGTGCGCCTGCACACAACATTAACAAATGTCTTGCGCAGGGGTACACCCTGCTAGAGGTAAGCGCAAGAGGCATCCGCAGCTCACGCATGCACAGATGGGACGGGGCTGAGGTAATTTTTATGGCCCTCCAGGGGGGGTCATCCCCGCAGGACATCCAGAATGGGGATGCCCCACGGGGAGTGATCCAATTGGCCCAGAAAAATTAGAAATTTGTTCTTCAACTTTAAACCTAAAATACCAAAACCAAATACTCACTTTGACCACCTGGCCATTAACGCGGCTAGCCACCCGTAAGCGCCTTTTCTTGGCATGCCCAGGAGGGGAAGGGGTGGGAGGGGTGCTAGGTGGGGGAGGTGAGGTAGGTGGGGGAGGTGGGGGAGGGGTGGTGGGGTCGGAGGAGGAGGAGGAGCTGGGGAGGCGCATGACTCTGCATCTTGGCAGCATTGTGGAAACGCTAAGGAGGAAACAGGAACCGGAAATGACCAAAGCGACATGGGAAAAAAAAAAAAATAATAAAACGCTCCGCGCACCAGGAACAAGCTATTATTAGCTATGTGCAAGCTAAGTGGCGGAAAAAATAAAATGACGCTTGAAAACAAGATATTGGCATAAGCGCTAGACATTTTTAGCTTTAGGTGGCTTTGAAACGCAAAGGAGGATACCGGAACCGGATATGCGCAAGCAACTGTGATTAAAAATTCAAAAACAAAGATGCGCGCAACAGGGACAAGCTAATATCAGCCATGTGCAAGCTAAGTGGCGGAAAAAATAAAATGACGCTTGAAAACAAGCTATTGGCATAAGCGCAAGACATTTTTAGCTTTAGGTGGCTTTGAAACGCAAAGGAGGATACCGGAACCGGATATGACGAAAGCAACTGTGATTAAAAATTCAAATCAAAAGATGCGCGCAACAGGGACAAGCTAATATCAGCTATGTGCAAGCTAAATGGCGGAAAAAATAAAATGACGCTTTAAAACAAGCTAGGGCCCAAGGCGCCACGAATTATTAGCTTGATTTACCAGGGGGTTCTACATACTGTAATGCATAGGTCCTTGAAAAGCAAACCAAGTTGTGCTTAAATATACAAATCTTATTCCTTCCTAAAATCATCACAAAATCAAACTAGACAACTACATGATAATGTGGCACACATGAGAATGCATAACGGGTTGTTATGAGCTGGTACGACTGAATGTTAATCCTGCAATATGTGGCCATGCACGCTCACAACTACAGTGTATTCATTAAGAACGACTGGGGTCGCGGGAAGTGAATTCCTTGCAAATGGCAGAAGGGCACATGTATGAACAGCACAGCGCCGCACAACGCAGCGCAGCGAAGCACAGCGACGCTCGCGCCGCCACATAGCGAATTAAAACAGCGACTGCACAAACTCTGACCACCACAGATTCATCAAGGACAGGGCTGCCGAATAGCTTGGGCGCTGACAATTTCGAAGAGCGAACGTGACCGCCCAACCTGACAGGCTACAAAATAGCTTTACAAGCCCCGTGTGTGGTGAAAACAAGCGATTTTGATGCCAATGAGTTTGGTTGGAGGAGATGCAATTCCCATGTCACTCACAACATTACATTGTAAAAATTTATAAAAACTTCAAAAACATAAAAATAACCAGCCAGATTAATAAAACATATCACTATAAACATGTGTTGAATTTTGTGCCAAAGAAAAGAACACAAAAACCACTTAAAACAATCATTGCAGCGTCTGCCATTGAAATGTATGGGAGAGCGGCAGGTAGCGCCAGGTCATACCTGTCGCTGTGATGGGATTAGCAGCGGCGCTGTTCGTTGCAGTCGGCTTCATGATGAATGCCGCGCTTGCCGTCGCTCTCGCCGGCGCTAGCCTCATTTACCTTGATAAATGCGTCATTGTGGCCGACGCCGGGCGTACTTGAGTCGGTAGCAGACGTTAGCTGGCGGGACCTGGCGCTCGTCAGACACTACCTGACGCTATCGCTTGATGAATAAGGGCCTAAGTCTCTCTTGATAAGTTTTAAGTTAAGTTCTTCCACCATTTTTGTTGCCTGCCTTTGGACACGTTCTATTTGAATGATGTTTTTTTGCAGGTAAGGTCTCCAGAACTGCACACAGTATTCTAGCTGTGGCCTTACCAGGGCTCTATACAGCGGCATCACAACCTCCCTCTTCCTACTGGTGATGCCTCGAGCTATGCAGCCGAGCATCCTGCTTGCTTTTCCCACTGCCTGGCTACACTGTCCACTCATCTTGCAGCTATCAGTAATCAGTATCCCTTTATCTCTCTCCTCCGAAGTGTGACTAACATAGTACTGTCCATACGGTACTCAAAGCAGAGATTTTTTTCTACCCAAGTGCATGATTTTACATTTAGAGACATTGAACCACAGTTTGCACATTTAACCAGTAAAGCCAAACCATTTTTCATGTTATAGACAACATATTAAAAAAAGGATGGGGTGACACAGACCCACAATAAGATTTCCATGTTAAAAGTTTTTTTAAGGAAGACTCCTTCTATGGTGTAAAGCGTTTCACTTGTAAGTAAATAATCATTAGATAGGTGCCTAATCCAGATCCAGGCATCTACTGTGGAGCAATATTTTTTATTTGAAATCTAGTTATTATTGTGAGGCTCCCACAAGCAAGGTCTGTGCCACCCTACACTACCTTTTTCCATTGTCAAATTTTGGTCAAATCTTTGGTGGTATTCCTTGACTTCTAGACTTGCTGCCTAGGCATTTCAATGCTGGCCCTTCTGATTCCTAGAGGAAGACGATGTGTTGAGGAATGCAGTTATCTCTGTAGTCCTCAACAAATTTTGCCAGGATTTATTGTGATTACTAAATTTCTGACTACCCAGCATGTGCTTATGTAACACATCCTGACAAAAAAGGAATTCTCTTAATTCCTACACATCACTGCCACACATGTAAGCTTGCAAGGTCAGGGCTCTCTTTCCTATTGTCTTCTGTTTTTATACTATTTGCTTGGAGCTTTGTAGCATCTAGTTTGTATAGTCTCTATACTGTATATTTCCTTGTCTGTAAGTATACATTGTACAGGGCTAAGGAACAAGCTGGTGCCATAAAAACAATAATAATAGTAATAATAATAATAAAAGCACTCATGCTTAACTCAGGCTAATTCAAAGCTATGAGGACTTACTAGAGTTTGTTAGGAAGACTGCTGTAAGGGAAATAAGAGCTAAACCTCTTGGAGATTAAACCAAATAGTTAAACCTCCCAGACTCCTAATGCGGTCCCTATACCTGCTGCTCAAGCATATCTATAGTGGCCCATCCTTTATATTCCTATAAAGAAACAATAATAACAACATGGGGGGCAAGAGCATGTTGTCATTAATTTTTTCCCCCAGATTCATGAATATGCTAGATACAGTGGTAATCAGTCAGTGGCAGGTATGTATAACCCTGTGTTAGATTAAAGCAATTCTTGTCTACTGAGTTTAAAATCATAGATTAAAAAACACTATACTGACCTTCCGTCCCATGCAGACTGACACTGCTAGTCCGGTACACACCCTGGACCTGCGACCCCTGCCTCTACCTCCCCTGCATCGATAATGCTGTCCTGTATACTATGCACAACCCTGTGCCATCAGCACAGGAACTATATCATGCCCCTCTCGATTCTCTACAATAGAGAGGGGCGTGCCATAGTTCCTGTGACAATGTCGCGGAGCAGTGTATAGTTTACAGCACATCACTGTCAATGTGGAAGAGGTAGCATCTTGTGGTGCGGGTCTGGGATTGGGCGTTGTGGTAAGTATGTAAGCAACGGACTAGCAGCAATAGCCTGAGCAGGATGAAAGGTGAATATAGTGTTTCTTGTTTTTTGACTGACCCTCACCCAGCTGAAGCGGCATGGGAATCTGCGTGCGCAGGTGGTGCGTTTGGGCGTTCCCCCCTTCCCCTCAGGACGTTTGGGCGTGTGGATGGCGGCTGTCTAGCATATCTCTGGTGGTATTATCTTATGTTCTACTGTATCTCTTGTGTGTTTGTCACTATTTGTATCCATGATTCATGTTATATCGGTTTGGAGGTTTATTCCACATTGTATCACGTTGTTATTACTTTGTTTTTCAACTGTGGGAATATAAACACGAGTTCACATAGAAGGTTTGCTTCAAATATTTATATGTTGCTTCAGCATTTGTATTCTTACATATCCAAATATTCATTTTGAAGACTTTTAGGTATTTAAGTACGTGTCACTTTTTGGGAATGTGTACATATTTAATAGGGTCAAATGAATTTTTCAATACTAGGGAGTTTTGTGCTAGCACAAAATAATTAAAGGTCCCAGTATTCTATATTAAAGGTTTTTTGGGGCCCCTTGCCCATATATTTTACGCTTAATTATTGATATGAATTAAGTGGGGAAGGGGCAGCTCAGTTTTTAATAGTGTGCTTTTGTGTTGTGTACTTGGTTTTTAATGATGTATTGATTTTGCCTGAATAAAATTACAATTTATTTTTAAAATATATGTGGTGCTCCCATTCTTAGGGGTAGAAGAATAATTTTTCACCATCTCCCTTTTTGTGTACAAGTTGTTTTTTTACTTTAAATGCTTGATTCAAGAACACGTTACAAGAAAAATAACACAAAAATAAATAATTATCATGTGATTGACGAGATAAAGAAGGCTTTTTATCACCTACATGTTAGATACAGTATTTTAGTAAAACAAGAGAACAAATAAAAGCGTTTTTTTTTTCAGTGACAAATGTTGCAAAGCTGAATAATACATTGAGATAGAAAATAACCACACAAGTGGTTAAATGTTTCTAAAATGTGTGTTAAAGGAAAATAAAGATATGTTTAAGATACCAACTATTCATTAGAGACTAACAAAGGGAAATGGGTATTGACGATAAGAAGCATGTCAGAGTAGTCAAGTTAAGAAACGGGAACAGCTAAATTATGGATAATCTGGTTAATATAAGGCGGCACGTTTTACTCTTTTAACTCACACACATAAACACATTATTTATGTCCTTAGTTAATTTACAGAATATTTACAAAATCTTATTGTTACAGAGCACTAGACACTTTAGCGGCACACACAGTCACCCAATGCTTGTTTTCATTACTGAACACATATTATCAAAGTATTGTAATGGTGAAGCCAGCAATTCACCCAGTATAGCTTCACACCATCGCACCTCCTCCACAGTGTTTAATAAATAAATTAAATAATCATCATGAATTCATAAATAATTTATTAATAATTACCCACAAAAATCACATGACAGACATTTAAGACTAAACCGTAAATTTTCCTAGGGCATCCCAATTTATCCCAGAAACCCATAACAATAATTCCTAAAGTGCATAAGTGCTAATCTGTGCAAATATAACATTAATGATACAACATGTGGCAAGACAGAGAAGATAAAAACAGATCAAAAAGCATCGAATACAACAAGCCAATTAACACACACACATCACCTGAGTGAGCAACTCTAACGTGTTCACAGGAATGCCCCAGTCAAGTAACGGTCCCCCAACGCGTTTCGTGGCCCCCCGCTCACAGGCCACTTTATCAACACATATTATCTGTACTGTGAAAGACTTAGGCCCTTATTTAACAAGGGATAGCGCCAGGTAGCGAATGGTGAGCGAACGGTAATGACGGTCACCGCCACGAGTACGCCTGCTCCCCTCCGCAATCATACATTTATCAAGCCGATCCTGCTTAGCGACTGACAGAGCGCCAGATAGCGAATCATTCATCATTATTCCAGCCTCACCTCACAGCGCCAGCGAGCGACCTTGAACAGCGACAGGTATGACCTCTCGCTACCTGGCGCTCTCCAATGCATTTCAATGGAGCAATCTTTAAATATTCTTAATTAATTGCTATTAATGGTTTTTTTTTTTTTTTTAAATGTCAAAAATTCTGTGACCACTTCTGCAATGTTAGATATTTTTTTTAAGGTAAAAAAAAAAATAAAAAAATGTGTGCAGAATTGATATTACAGGTCTGATATTAATGTATTCATATTACAAAATGTTTTGAAAAACATGTTTTTTTTTCTTTCTAAAAATATGGTTGTTTGGGGGTTAAAAAACTACTTTTAACCCATCGCCACCAGCGCTCTGGGGTTTAAACAAGCATTTCACTGCGCGAGAATTTTTTGAGCGTGATTTGTTAATGAATATGCTGGGAGCCGTTCGCTATGGCCATTCGCTGTCATGCGCTCCCATACAGCGCGGAACCTGTCAAATAGCGACTTCTCACCCAATATTCAACATTACGGCAAACCGACTGAGTCGCTATCAACTACAGAACAACAGCCAAGCACAGCGACTACTAGCGAGCGCTCTGAAAATGCCGCTACTGTTGCTCATCTGTCGCTACCTGGCGCTATTAATGAATCGGCCTCCCTCTTATATTGCAGGTGGCCACAGATTTGTGTTGTTTTTAACAGTACTATGTGTCATTTTCCCTAAACCCTACCAGGAGAACCAGATAATGTACCACCATGCAAGTCAAGAATAGTTTATCACAAATATGAGCACTACACAACAAACAATATATAACAGACCCTGCAACTACACCAAATACTAAATACAGCAAACCAACCAGAAATATATACATTTCTTGGAATGATCATCTCTGACAACCTCGGCTGGGAGAAGAACACTTTGGCTGTACTTAGGAAAGCACAACAGAGTTTTTTCTAAGGCAACCAAAAAGACGTGTGTCAAAGAAGTGATCTTCTTTAATGCAGTCATAGGTTCAGTACAATGCTTTTCCTTTTCTGTTTGGTTTGAAGGAGCAACTAGTAAAGAAAAGTGTAGAAGAACAACCAACTTTGCAGAAAGAATAATTGGAGCATCCTTATCATTCCTGCCAGACTCAGAAACAAGGTCCCAAGCGGAAAAGATTCTTCAGGACCCCTCCCACCCCGGAGGCACCTTGTTCCAGTATTTACCATCTGGGCAACGTCTTGTGGTACCAGTGTGCAGGACTTCTAGGTCTAGGTCAAGGAATGGTTTTTTTCCATTGGCTATCCGCACCCTTAACAAAAGCCAGGCGTCATAGGCCCAGGCTCAAGGGAGTTTGTAGTAGCCTGTATCACTTATCCTATGTAAGAGCACCCGTATCTCTGTATTCAATGTAGTTTGCATCTCTGGTATTCAATTTCTATGTAAACTGTAATTATCTGTTGCACTGGGTATGTGCCAAAAAGAATTCCTTATTCATCTCACGATGTACTTGGCGTACAATAAATTGAATTGAATTATATGAAACTAACAGCATGCCAGAACACTAAACTACAATATATACATATTATACTATTATAGAGTAGCTCCACAGACAAGGGCTTACAAGTACCTGAAAGGCCAGAGATCAAGACTGCAGACTGTAATGGAGAGTGTACTGGAATGTAAACTGGTTCTAGGAGGACCAGGATGACAAGGTAACAGGGTCAAACATACCTGGAGAATGAACAGGTGCAAAGAGGATAAAGGATGAAGCAGAATTGCTTGGAGGATCAAGAGGGGAAAGCATCAGGCCTACATCACAGCAAGGCAACCAGATACTGGAGCACAGAATGTTTGTTTGTGGAGTTGACTTAAAGGCTGCTAATTACCAGAAGCTTGGGAATCACCCAGGGCCTGAGAGAGCCATCTGCTGATCAGACTGAATAGACACAGTTCCAGGAGTCAGATGGAACAGTGCCACCAGCTGATGATCAAGAGGTAATGCAGCCACCAACCCCGCCTCTTACCATATTTTTATAGATAGTAGCAAGTTGTGCGCATTATCTTTGGAGTACTGCATTAGATTTCATATGTTCTTTATACTCCATTGGAAGCATTTTTTTGGATGATTTTATTACATTTTTAAAATGTTTGTGGATGTACCACGCAGCACATATATTGTGCATCGAGAAGATCTGTCTGTTTATTACACATGACCTTGGAGATATCCAGTTAAACCATTTATATGCAAATGAGCCTGATGGCCTGATTGCTAATTTGTGCTACCTCTTGTGTCCTGTATGCTCCACAACTTGGGAACACTGCAGGGAACAGAGCAATAATTCTAGCTACAATTGTAGTGGCAAAAGAGACCTGACCTTTACCCAGATGAAAGACTGGCATGTACTGTTTGTTTGCCACAAGCAGGCCAATTTGGTTATGAAAATTAAGGATTTTCTTGATGAAAACATACTTTTACAATTTATGTAAGCATGGCATGAGTCTCAGATTATATGTGTGGCATCTCAGGAGTGTCTTAGTTGTTTGGAAAGCAATGAGTCTCAGATTATATGTGTGGCATCCCAGGAGTGTCTTAGTTGTTTGGAAAGCCTCATATAATTCGTTTTTTAACCTTTTAATTGTCAAACTATCTAGAGTTGTCACCATCTGTTGCCAGACCAGATCTGTTTTGCGCTATACACATTTAACTGTGATTTTTTTACGGAATATCCATGGATTTTCTATGAGAATTATTGAAAAATCTGCCCCTATTGCCCCGGCAGATAAGTAAGAGCGACTCCCTTTGAGTCCTCTACCTGGGATTACCTTATTTGTCTGTAGACCAGAGTTACCTTCATACTGCAGACGTCTGGAGCCCACACCAAGCGCAAGAAAGACACGTAACAGCTATTCTCGGTGTGAACTGTTTATTACATCACGATTTTTAGTATATAAAGCATGATAAGGTATAGGCGGGGAAACAACAAGATGCTGCTCCAAATAAGGTTCTAAAGTGAACTTTTGATTTTAATTGGAGTAACTGTATCAACACCTTGCTGTCCGGGGTGTGTGCTGGGAGTGGCTGTACATCACCTCACTGTGTGTCATAGGATTTTCCAGAATTTAACCTTCCCTGAGACATCTCCAAGAAAACAGATTGTTATGTTCTGCAGTCAGCACATTCCATTCCCAGAGATAATGGTTACTCCGTTATTCTCCCCCTTGAATCTTAAAGCAATCCCCTTAAGCATAAGCCATGCAGTAGCCATTTTGTTACTTTGTACCTACACACCCTCTCACAAAAGGGATGCCCCTTCTTTCAGCCCCTTCTTCGAGTCAATGACTGCTAAGTCGCTGACTCGCCCATTGCCTTCTCATACTCCTCTTGGTTGTGAGCTAGATACGCAGCATAAATACCTTGGGCCTTGCTAGCACGCATGGCAATTACACACATTATAATCTTAAAAGCTACTACTGCAATTTTGATGAGCATAATGATAATAATAAACTGAGTACACATAGTGGTACTGCCACAGCCCCCTGCCGGGTGGGAGCCTATCCAGTATAGCCTGGCATCTCCCGCTGAGGGGTTCTCAATATTCAATATGACAGTATTACATCTTAACGCTGCGGTATCCTGTCGATATGGGCAGCTTTCCCCACCCTTTCTAAGCAACGTCATACGTGAAAGAAGGGATTTCCCACTGCTATCTGGATGGTGGAACTACCATTATTGGCACAAAAACCTGGACTGAAAATGCCTACATTCACAGTGCCACTAGGCAGGGAATAACAGGTGTAGGTACCAGGGTAAACTTCTATTCCAGGTCCCGGGACACAGCCCGGGCCAGTACGGGACCGTTTCTTTTCCAGATTTCACATTCCCCCTCTTAGGTCCTATTGCTGTAAATGCTAAGGAAACACCCCTCCTCCTCCAGGGGCAGGGTCAAAGGTACAGGGCCCAGATGAGGACGGGCAGCTGCACAAACATAGCAATCTGTTCTGTTCTGGCTCTGTGCCGTATAATGAGCCAATTTAACCCATAAATTGGTTTTACTGTCAAACCCTGTCTCAGAGGCAAAAGTATCCTCAGGGGAAGGGTTGGATATGACCTGGACCTCTTGCAGTGACAATTTTCTTATCCAAGGGGTCATTTGGGGGAAGTGTTGGGGCTCGGGGCTTAACCCTAAAACTGGACATATCCCGGGAGTAAAACCTTCTTCCCCAATCTGAGCAGCCACTACAGGAACAAAAAACCAATAGGTCCCATTGTCTGAGGGGGAAGGATTTTCTATAGTGAGGGTAAAAGTTGAGCAGGGATCTCTCCCTATGGCCTGGAAGCGGCAGATGTGTGGGGTGGTGACCCTATCCTTATTTATCCCTATTATACACATAAACATTTTTAACAGCAAATATAAAAGCAGAAGTATTAAAAGTATTGACTAGTATTGATATTAACTAAGAACGCATTCCCTTATGATCTTTAACAAGACCAATTACAGGGATTAGGACAGCCATATAGCACCACCTTTTCAGCTCTAGTGGGAACCAGGGGTAACACACTTTCCCCACAACAAATGTAAATGTTATTACACAAGCTCATATCTTGTGTTATGCTCCTATTTCTAAACTTCTTTTATATTCTCCATCATCAAGACATTATAAGAAATTCTGAATATTATAAGAAATTCAGGCACATACAGATTAATCAAAATGAAATTCCAGCCAGTTGCGTTGTACTGGGCATTACTCTCAGCTGGCTTAGAAATATTAAACTAAGAATGGGATTTTCACTTCCCTATTAGATTTCCCAAGTCTGGGTTGTGGGTCTTATATCTAAAACTTATCATTTCACATTTGGCTACTAGCAAAATTCACATTTCTCATGTGGTTTTTATAACTTTAAAGACCTGAGTGAAATTTTAAAGCATAGCTATCAACGTTGGATTCATTGTTTGGACACTTTTGGACATGCAGGGGCTCTAAGCGGCCCATTCTTATTTTGCTCTTTGCCACATAACTATATGTCAACCTTGGACCTGGGATATTTCGGTCATAGCACGTTGAGCAGTTCTCCTTTGTAAAACATAACAATACTTGTCTGCAAACACTATAACAAATTTTAGCGCAGTAATCTTTCCCGAATCTTTTTTGATTTCCCAAAATCTTTTGATAGCTATCAAATGACCTGTAATTTACTACAGATCCAACACTGGACTTTCAGGCGTAGGCATCTATGAACTTTAGAAGTAGCATCTTAGGAGGTCACTTCACTTGTCCCTCTTTTACCTAATTTCTCAAATTTTACTTTTCCCACATATACCTTGAGTGGGGCCTAACACCTGTGGGTCATAAATGCATAAAGTAAGCACACATATTATCATAAAAAGAATAAAAGCAAGTATCAAAAGTTTAGCCATTTCAGCCCCATAGTCCAGCAAATAAGGCCTGGTCAAGGGCTTTGTCTGTTCTTCCTTCTTTGGGACCCTAGATCCCCCACATTAGTCATCATCTTCATGCTTGTCCTGTTCTCTAGGCAGCACGGTCTGTTTGTCCTCCGCTCTAGGTAGCGGTGTCTGCTTTTTGCTTGGACACTTCTTCACTCAGCACCCACGACTGGCAATCCTCCACTAGGACTGGTTCTGGTCACTGCAATCACCGTGGCAGCCTTGCCTCTTTCTGCGATTCAGCTACTGGATCACAACCATGGCACCTACTTCAAAAGAATGGATGGATGGATGAGGGACATCTGTGAATAAAAAGAGAGATACGAAACAGATAGGTGCAAGCCATATTTCTTTCAACATTTTCCAAAGTTTTAATCAGCTTCCTCACATATTCTTCCTATATCAGGTCTAGGTCCCCTCTTTCTAACATAAAGGGGCACCCTAGCCCAGGGGGTGGGGAATGGTCTTCCCATTAAAACCTCAAATGATGAATACCCAGTGACCTTAGGAGGGGTCATTCTAATTCCTACCAATCCTACTCCTGGAAGGACCCTTTTACATTTAGCATAAGTTCCCTCCTGTGGCTTAATTTATCCTTTCTGGTCCTATTTATTTATTTATTTATTTTCCCAACTATTCCTGGGCTCTGAGGGTGGTAAGAGATGTGAAACTTCCACTCTATCCTTAGGGTTTTCTACTAAATCCTGACATACCTTCACAGTGAGGGACAGCCTATTTGGATTTACCCACTAAGGTGCATCCCTATTTAGGAATATTCTCTTGTGTGAGAATTCTTACTACAGTCCTGGCATCTTCCCTCGTCGTCATAAAAAGTTCAACTCACCTTGGGAACATATCCACTATCACAAAAATTACTCCTGTCTTTTCCCTAAACTAAGCATGTGAGTAAAGTCAATCTGCAGATGTGTGAACAGGGTTGTTGAAATGTCAGGTGCTCATTTCTTGCTTTCTGTGGGTTAAAAAGAGGTGCACTACTAGCAGCTGCACGGTTTCCCTAGTTTTCCCCTCTTTGCACAAAGTCCATGGACATTTGTGCACCCCTGCCTTTCTTCAATCCTCCCTGTCCTTTTTACTAACATATGTTTGTAAGTCAGTCAAAGTCTGGTCAGAGAGGGGTATGTCTGGTGTTAGCTTGGGCATTTGCATGTTTGCTGTTTGCGTGTATGTTCTTAAAGTGGACCAACACCCAGGATTTTGACTATCCTGGGTTTTGGTCCACTTCAGGGGGCACCCCGATTAGGGGTGCCCCGCTGTGTAAAACCCCCCAGAAACCCCCAAACTCACCTCACCACGCTCCCACGGACAAGCGGCGGACAAGGCAGCGCGTCCGCCGCCGCCTCCCGCGCGCCCCTCTGACAGTGCGCGCGCCGGCCATTCACAAACGGCCGGCGCGGGCGCGCGCACGGCTAGAGGAGTGCGCGGGAGGCGGCGGCGGCATCAGGTGAGTTCTTTTGGGGTTTTTGGGGGGGTCCCTCACCGCGGGACATCCCGATCTCGGATGTCCCGCGGTGAGGGGGGTGATCGGCCCGGGAATCTTATAGATTCCCGGGCCGATCACCCATGGGTGACGGTCCACTTTAAGAAGGAAAAACAAATTGTGAGTAGTAAAGTTGTATCTTGTCACGAAAAGTAAAGGCTTCTGCCATTTCTACTACCACTACACACAAGGCCAGGGCTATGGGACACACAGGCATGCCCTGTACCTGCCCAGGGACCACCTTTGAGGAAAAAACAAAAGGGCACCCCATGCTCTTATGCTGGGCCCCTGCACATGGTTGTATAAATCCTGGCAACTAAATGACATCTTGCCATAATCGGGAGAACCTAACCCTGGGGCTATTACCATATCTCAAATACACAAAACATTGGACATTACACATTTCATTTAACCATTTCAGGGTGTCAGGTTTATCAACATACATTTCAGCTCTCAATATGCTGTCATAACATGAACAATCTATAATCCATTTGTGGCAGCAACCAATCATACCAAGGAAGGTTAGCATGTCCTTCCTGGTAAGTGGGCGGGGCAGACCCACGACAGCAGCTATTCTCTTATGGCTTATTTCTCTTTGTCACTGGGAAAGCACAAAACCCAGGTATTCAACCTTTTCCTGACACCATTACAACTTTTCTTTAGACACTTTTTAATCACTTTCAAAAAGACATTTCAAATGATCCCTCTTGTCCCACAGGGTGGCCTCCCGATCAAAACTGCAGAGGAGAAAACTGCCTGCAGTAGGACAGAACCATGGCTGGGTGTCCAGGCTTTAAGAGGAGGACCATTGCACCATTACACAAAAAAACTATTTACCAATACACATAACCCTAGGGCAAATGTGACCTAAAAGCAAAGATGGGCTGTGTCTCCTCATCTACTGGGATGCTGAAAAAACAATTTCTTAAATCAATGTTGCTATACCAGCCCGTGTCATGAGGTGAGAAGAGATGGCAGACAGGCACTAAAGGGGCAGTTGGCATCTTTAAACTATTTATGTCCCTGAGATCTTAGACAAATCTCATGGTTTCAATGTAAAAAAAAAATATTCTGGTAATAAAATCCCATATCCAGGGGCTTATCTGGTTTAAGTCTACATACAACCTTTCTTGTTAAGTTTTATTGTGAAACTATGTATGATTCCCTGTTTAGCCTGAAGGGGGTCAGAAATTAGTAAGGGCGGTGTATTTATCCCAATTGCTTGTGCTGCAGAAATCTGCTACTCTCAGCGCGTATTATCTCTGTCTCTCCCCACACACACACATTCCGTTCTTGCCAGCTTGCGTGCTTTTAACCCATATACTGTCACACAGCATGGGATGTCTCATAATTTCATATTAGCCCAATCTTATATGGATCCTAATAAATCATCTATAATTCCCCCACATTGTATCCTGACCTGACTTCTATATTAACTTTTTCCAACTAATTTTACTCCTAGTATTTGCAGTGGGACCCCAATAGAAAACCCAGATGTCATCTTTAACTAGTTCATTTTTTTCTCTTTGTGTTCCTCTTTATCTAGCGGAGAAACATCAGCAGACAGCTTCTGTCTATCGCTGCTCATTTGTTTCCTGACTCTTCTATCTCTTCCTGAGTAGAGGAGCGATAGAGGCTGTTTTTCTTAGGTGGCACGTAAGGTGAGGGGCAGCTACTTTTAGCCCTAAACTCTTGTTTACATTTTATTTTAAATGTGTTCCTAGTTTGTGTTCCAGGGCATGAAACCCAGGGGACTCTTTGTCTCCTGCATTGGATGTCCTATATAACTAGTTTATAACTATAACTCTAAGTCATCCCTTTTAAACCAACAGGGAGCATGTTTTAACCCATTTCCACCTCCCTTCTTCATATAATCTTTTTCTAAGTTTGGGTCTCCTTGATAATATGGGAACCTTTCCAGTCCACCCCAGCATTTCCCCTTCCCTGGGGAAATGACAAGTACTTCCTTGTCCCTCAGTCCACCCAGCCAGACAATCTACAAAGGGCTGCACAAAAAACCCTGTTTCCTGATAACTCTCTCTACATATTGCACACAGGACTCTCCTATCCGGGCGGGTCTTAGACTTAGACAATATCCGTGGTTTAAAGCGTGCTCACCTTCACACTTATCAATCCACACAAACAAATAATCTTAACACTCTATTGTCAGAGAGAAAGAGAGAAAAAGGTTTCAGTGGTCAGGTAAACTCACAGTAAACAAATCTGTTCCCAAATCACAAATAATCACAATTTATATAGCGCGCTTCAAATAACCTAGCGGCGGTTCCCTACGAACCCCACAACGCCTCGCTAAGACCGCGAGAGGCACAAGGGCAACCTTCCCTCGGGGTTAAGCGTATAAATAACCGACCCCCTTCAAGGAGACTTGCCCGCATAACTCCACCACTGAAAAATCTGCCGCTATTGCCCCGGCAGATAAGTAAGAGCGACTCCCTTTGAGTATATATATATATATATATATTTTTTTTTTTTTTTTTTTTCTTTGGCGCATGATAACGGTATCCTGCTCTGTTCCCCCTATCCAATCATTACTAGCCCGGGCACCAGCTATGGGGGCTTGTATACCTGCGCATAGGGGCCAGTCTGAATGGTCCCCGGCCCTGAAGACTACAAGCCCTCCTTTCTCTGGGCTTTGGGGTAGCAGGTAATGGGGCATGTGGCTAAGTCAACTGTTGGCTGGAAGGTGACTTGCCAGCCTCTCAAGTCTTGTGAATTGGTATAAGGGTCTCATGGACCCCCTTATCAGTTCACAAAGGGTTAAATGTAAAAAAAACTCATACACTGCAGAGAAATTTAATCGGCAGAAGCCAGGCGTAGAGACAGTGGATCGGAGTTCCCTATCTCTACAACCACCCTCCGGCGATCACCGGCTGGCTTCTGACAATTGCAACAGCAACATGTTGCTAATCCATCTTAGGCCAGGTTTGTTTGAAAAACAAAGCTATTCATATCTAAGTATTTTATTTGGTATATAGGAGTAATCCCTCTTGATTCCATCCAGCATGTTTTGCAGAGGCCTGAAATGCCCCTTCCATTGCATTGAATGGAGTGGACATGCTGTCGTCTCTGTGACTGATGGCAGGGGCGTTCTTTTCCATGGAGGCACTGGTCTCTCCAGATTAGGCAGATTAGGACAGTGTGGCACTCATGATCAGGTAATGCCCAATTCCATGACAGTTTGGCTCTTTACATTTTTGGAGTCTAAATATATCTAATGCAGTCACAGGCAGTGAGTCATCGTAGTTTTTAAGAGACCTCCATATTTGCCCTTATGACAGGTTTCCTTTAAATTCACAAGAACCAGTTCACAAAGAGTTAAGTTTAAAAAGAAACACACAGAAAAAGTAATTTACCTCCATCCATCGCAATCACTACTGTCTCTTGCCGTCTGGTCACTACTGCAAACCGGAAGTGATCAGTGGAAGCCAGGAGTGGGGCATAGGATCGGTGCCCTCTGCCCCCTTACTGTCTTCGAATGCTCTGGCTCTGGACTGTCACTTCAGCCGCAGGGAGGGGCCTTTTATACTGCTTTTGTGACATGACGATATCTCACCAATATAAAGGGAATACTGTAGTTGTGCTAGACCTTGATATATCTGGGGGTTAAAGCTATACATATTACAGCACTCAAATGACCTTATGTCATTTAGGTCGCACTCACCCCATCAAACTTACAGCGCAAGAGCACGCAGCTGAGGAGTAGAAAGTGCTGTGGGAGCTGGGCCTGGTTGGTTGGTGAGGTTGGGCTGCCATCCAGCACCACCTGAACAATAGTGGTGCTGCTGTGGACGGGCCTTCAGGGTGACGCGCTTGCCTGGGCTGGACTGTCACACACTCCTAATTGCCTTCCTTGACGCGGCCTGCATGGGACAAGGAATTCAACCAGAGGATGAGGACATCACTGGAACAGGGAAGATTATTTTTTTTATTGTTTTGAGTGAAATTGTGAAATTTCAAAATACTTATTTGATTGGTCTACCTATGCAGCGTTTGTATTTTTTTTGGGGGGGGGTGTACATTTACATTGGTGTACATTGGGGCCTAGCACCCCAGTTTGGTAAAATCATTTCTAAACTGTAAATATACAAAATGTACACTGGGGAAACACTTTGAAGTTGACAGTTATTGGTTGACAGTGCTAGCTCTCCCATTATCTATCACTCTTAGATCTGCTAAGCAAGGACCAAAGAGATGATAGTGCTTAAAGAAAATTTGCAGTGTTACCAGTGTTATACATAGCTGAATTCAATAAAATGTTATCTTTTTGGGGTTTTACTTTAACTCATCGCTGCCAGCAATATGCAAAAATGGTATAATAATCGCTTCTTAAAATAGTAAAATGAAAATATTGTGTCAGTTCCATATTACATAATCTCCAGTATAACAAAAATCAAGAGTCGTGGTGGGAGGGCTGAAGTGTATCCCGACAATCCCGTATTTTGAAGGTTTTTATAAATCACAAAAAACAGAATCTACTGTATGACTTTGAAGATTAGGGTCCTCCCTTGCAAGGAAGTGGAAAATTACAATTCGAAGAAAAAAGCTGTACTTTTCATTTCCCCTTCGTGCATCAAAGTTAAAAATCAAATCATTCTGCGCTATATCAGGCAGTGGTGACAGCATGTGGATATCAGTGCTGTAATTAAAAAGTCATTCAACTCACTTGGTAAAATGTAATTTAAGCTGTAGTCACAGGTTGCTTTCTAGCAATCTATTTACCTCCCAATATCCCCAGGCAAGCAGAGGAGAGAAGTGTGAACTGATCGGGTTTTAGTTATCCTCATACATAACAAATTTCATTTCAAATTGTGACTTTAATAAATGGATTTATAATGTAACAGGGAGATTTCACTGCTCTGTGGCATGTTAAAAGCAAATTGATAACCTCCACATGGAGGAAAAAGTTTACTCAGTCTGCTTTATCTGATAGTTGTACGCTAATCATTTTATATCTCAAGATAAACAATTCAAGGCTGTGTTGGCTAATTGTTGCATTTTTAGCCTTCTAAATGAACTGATCAGCTGAACAGATTAGTATTTTCATGCCTCAGATGGCCATAGAGTGAAAGGGTCATTACATCATGTCATCTACTCATTTTGGTTTCCCAGAAGCCTGGAAGCTAAAACCTCTCTTTGAGAGCTTCATGTTCTCCACTAACTTTCTAGTCTAAATCAAACAAGAGACCCTGGTGACTAAGAGGGTAAGGGATGATCTGCATCTCCTGGATGTGTGAGCATTCATTTCAAGCACTCTTTTTTTTTTGCTCCATATTTTCTCCAAAATGTAGGGAATAATTATGGCACAAATCCAAGCTTTTTGGGATTTGTGCTGATCAAATCTTTCCCTATAATAGTTTTAAAAAAAGCAAAGTTCTCTTGTGGATTCTCTGTCCTGCACTGGGGTCCTGCTGCTCACTCCCCTGCCGCAGAAGGGCAATTTATAGACAGGGAGTGAGCTGGCTGGGAAAGCACTTTACACCTTACACTCACTATGACATCAGAGGAAGGGTCCACGTCCTCCTGTCTGCTGAAGACACTGAGCCTCCCTGGATGATGAGGACATCATCTGACGCTGCAACAAAGACAGAGGTGAGATTTTATTTATTTTTTTTAACAGCGATTCATGAAAAATTTGATCAGGGCTAACCTAAATCTCTTGTGAAAATTTGGTGAATCATCCAAAAAGATTTTTTAACAAATACACTCATCTCTATCTGTGACACCAAAAAGAATATATAGCTTCCCATTATGGTTTTTCTTTTAAAGTTTATTCACAGGAACATGGGCTGCCCAACTTAATTACATACTTGGCAAGCCTGAGCAGTACAGACGGTTTTTATAAAAGCGATGTTTTACCTATGAATGCTGGACACCGTCTGTACTGCTCTGTTTGGAAGGCTGGAGAAGCATGCATCCATGCCCAGGAATACATTTTATCTTATATTTGGAAAGCCACTGACCTGGAAAAGTAGAGCAGTTATTCTGATAAGTAGCTCATACCTAAAATCCAAGACTATGGGCCTGATTTACAACATTTGCAGCTGTGCACAATTTTCGCCTTACCTGCGTTCCCCGTGTGTGCTGAAGCATGAAGCTCAGATTGCAGCGGTGAACACTCAGTGACCACCGACTTTGGCAGGAACTTTGCAGTGTTTGAGCAAATTGCTGCAGAAAAATAGTAATATTTACTTTGAAAAATGTTTTGCTTAAACCGGACCTTCAGCATCATTTAATGAAAAGCCCAAACCCTTAAAAAAACTATTCCCCAGCATCTAAAATATATATTTTAAGTTTTTAGTTGTTCAGGACTCTACGATATGGATGCTGCCATCTTGTTTCAGAAGCATCACACACACTGAGGAGAGAAAAGTGGGGTACAGTGCAGAGGGGCGAGTTATAGCTGTGCTTTGCACAAGCAGAGCAGAGCTGGGGTCAGGAAAAGGACAGCAATCCCAGAATGTAGATCGGCATAGTCAGAAGACACTTCCTCTCTGCCTGATACTCCATGAGCCGCCATCTTGGATGCAGGTAGGATGATTTGTAATGTGGGCAATCTGTGTGTACAGGGTGGCAGAAACATACAAGATAGGCTCCTTTTTAGGGTGAAGATCAGGTTTAAAGCTGTTGAACTGCTTTGGTGGATTTTGGTTAGACCAACCATGAAATCTTTCTGAAACTTTCTTTTACAGCATACGTATGTTGGCATGGGAGGATTCTCAAAATATATGTGAGGTGTCTGGGTTGTTTGAAAAGCCTCAGAAAACAAGTTGAATTAACAATATAAAAAAAAAAAATGAAAACAGTATTATTAGTTGTTTTTCACATACTGGTTACCTATCTGATGTTCATGCTTGAAAAATAAGTTAAAGATCTTAAAAAGAAAATACCTCCTGAGACAATCTTGCCAAAAATAACATTGATTCCTATGGGGTTTGCTGCTAAAAGTCTGTGAACGGAAAAGACGCTTGCCAGCATGTGCCGCTTGAAAACATTTTTTCAGAAGATTAGCAATAGCAGCTACTCTTCAATAAAAGATAAATAGTAAGTACAAGATGACTAGCAAAAGGTTTGGGCTCTGTGGCATATTGAAACTACCCAAAAATGTGCAATGTAAAAAAGAAATTAAAATGTACAAAATGACAAGTTGCATCTGCGCCCATAAGTCCACAGCTTCAGAACTTGCCCATTGGAGAGATCTAATAGTTTTGACTTTGCCACCTCCTGGAGAGCAGTGCTGTCTCAGATAGAAGAGGCGTGTATTAGCGGTGACATGATTATGTTTTGAAATTGTGAACCTAGTAGAGACTGTTTTTTTAGTACTGTTTTAGTTTCTATTAGTTTACAGTTGCCTCCTAAATCAGAACGGTAAATCCAGTCTAATCCTTCACTGCTTTAGCCATACAGATTTTTTTTCTTAATTATTGCAACACATAAAATGCCATACTATTTTTGCAAAGTTTAGATATGTAATTCAAAGGTAGACTGTTACCAAAATGTATTGTAGGAGAGTGGGAGAGTGTTCAGCATAGTGAAATGACCAGTAATCAGTTTATTGTTCGCCACAAATTATTTATCAAATTTGTGCCACTTGGCATCATTTACAGAAGGGAAACACTATTAGTCTGCAGTTATTAAGCTTAATAAGGTTTGCATCTCACTTGTACAACTGAATGAATCGATGGTTGCCGCACTCCAAGTGCAAATGAAAGTGGGTGCACGATCAGCGGAGACACCGCAGATACACAGTAGCACAAAAGACCAGCACTTCAAAAGATCCTTTTAAGATCAAGTGATTATATTAATCCAAATTCCATAGTTAAAGGACATTAGTCAGGTCGACGTTTCGAGGGTTACACAGAGACCCCCTTCATCGGGACAAAAAACAACCTGATGAAGGGGGTCTCTGTGTAACCCCCGAAATGTCGACCTGACTATTGTCCTTTAACTATGGAATTTGGATTAACATAATCACTTGTACAACTAAGTCAAGTTATGTGCAGGGGATTTTGATTTTTTAAATAGAATAAGTTTATTTTTCATTTAAATTTATACTATTCATACTGTACAGATAGAACTATTAAATATATTTGTGCAAGGTCCCTCAGTATACTTGCATCAAATAAGAAAAAGTCACTTACACTAGAAATAAGGCAGGCCTCAGTAGTTTAGAAACTGGATGGCTAATTGCTGAATGCTATACCTATACCCTAGAGGTCCCTGATGAAGGTAGCTTGAAGAACAGGTGACCTGGGTGTAACGGATCACTAACTTTGTCCCATGTATGTGTGTAGAGAGACAAAAGGTAAAGGCAATGGATTTTTAGAATACCGCACAATGTTTTAGATCCTTAGTCTATCAAGTGAGGAAATGTTGCTATGCAAAACATTGATAGACACACATAGGACAGATTCAGTTATAGAGAAGTGTGTAGCAGTATGCTTAATGGTAGGCTACATTTCTTTAGGTAATGGAGGAAGAACATCCGCTGCTGAGCTTTTTTCCCATAGATTTGTTGAGTGCGTTTTCCATCTATTATTGTTATAATGATACCAAGAAAGGTGTTTTCCTGGACTCTTGTAACCACTTATAGTATGTATATGCTGAGCTGCTGCTGGATTTTTCCTGACATCAGTTATAAATCCCAAAGTCTTGAGAGAAGAGATGGACTGGCCATAGGGAGCAAAGAGAAAAATTCCAGTGGGCTGCACTGCTTTGGGGCTAAATTGGATGGCACCACACCCAAGCACTTTGCTGGAATTCACTCAATCCTTTTCTAACTCCCCCTTCATCTCTACCCTGCCTCTCTAGTCTTCCTCAAACCCCTCCCCATACCTGTCTCCATTGTAACCCTCAGCTTAGCCACCACAGCACATGTATCTCCCCTGCAATGCTATAGTCATAGCATCATGGCCAGTGGCACAACTAAATGTGACAGGGCCCTAGCACGAACATTAAATGGGGCCCTGTCAGGGCTCATACAGTGAACATTTTTTCTGCCTTCTCTTAGCTGGATGCAGCTAGACAACTAAAGACTGGAACAGCAGTGATTCATATTGCTTCCTTTCCTTAAATCTTGCCAAGTGGCATAATGTGGAGATATAAATGATGAGGTTCCCTGAGCTTCTGGGCTCAGCCTGGTTGCACCCCCTGGCAGCCCCTAGTGTAACATCCCTGATAATGACTGTAGGAGTCATATCCACATCTATCACATTCCATAAAATACTAAATACTAAAGTACTATAGTCTTGGCTGCTGAAAGAACTCTTGGGATAGGGGTCAGCAACTTGTGGGCCATTCATTGGCCGTCCTGCGCCAGTAAAGTCTGATTTTTGGCCCCACCCACACCTGCTTGAGAGTGTTTAGAACCAGTGTATTATTCTGACACCAACTGTCATCTGCCTATATGTCTACTTATCTCTGTATTTGAGTAAGTAGAATGAATAATATATTCAAAGATTAGAATGAGAAAGAAAAGATTAGGGAGTTACCAAAATGGTTGCTAATATGATACAAAATAAAGGCAGGAAAGACTTCTCTGTGAGGACCATAGCAAACAAATATTAGAAATGTATGTGTAAGATATCTCTGCTGTTTTACACACACATTTATCCATGTCTTCTGTAAATTTTTCTTTTAGCTGGTCATGTGCAGGGATGGTTGGAGTCACAGGGATGATTGGAGTCACAAACAGCCCCTTTTACTGCCTCCTATCTCCAGCCTAGATCATTTAGGAACATATCATGGACACGGACGGATATGGGCACTCTTAAAAGAATGATACGGAAGCATCCTGGGTTGAGTGTAACAGTACGGCTGTTTTGGGGGGGCTAAGGGAGATTTGGGAAGCAGTGAGTCAAAGGGGGTGTTAGAGGCAGAAGTGCACCAGCAGTACAAAGTTAATTATGGCACAGGTTGCGATTGAGGGACCCGCCCCAGAGTTCCAATGGGACTCCTAATGGTTCTCTGTATGGCCAGTCCACACCATGGCCAAAGCTTACAAACTGCTATAAGGCTGTGTTTCAACTTTTTGTGCTAAGTGCATAAACATGTTCTGACCATGCAGGTTGTGCATACCATTTGCTATCTGTTTTTTTCCATTTTAATGTATTGTGTAAAAATGTATTTTAACAAGGCTAGATAAACAGAAAGACCACAGTATGTGTTTTTAACATTGAATACTTAGGCTATACTAACTTAAACCACCACGTATGACATCACTGAGTCCTGTAATATAGAAAAAGTCACCTTTTGTAGTGGATATCCATCTGTCAGGGACAGGAAACAGCTGCACACATGTGTGGCAGCTATACTGCCACCTATAGGAATCATGTTTCAGTGTAGTGTCCAGTTTCCTGTCCCTCTAATATAAAGCTCCATGCTTGATTTTGGCTTTCTTTACCTGGAGGGACATCCCATACCAGAATGCCCCAGAGCTAAGTGTTGAGGGGGACCCAAAGGAACTTCTGACTTTAGATCTGCTTTAAAAATGCATTTTGAGAAAGCTGCTTCCCCATTGCAACTTGCATTAGTTTTTCCAACCAGATATCACCAAAATGCAGATTAGAATTGAACTGTTACTGACTTTTTGTGGACACACTGATACTTCTTTTTGATTAGAAGTGTACCACTGGGAAGAGCTTGCAATTATGTTGAATATTGAGCCTGATATGAAGTGCGCTTTTCTGTTCAATTTTGTGTCATTCTGTTGCCGTTTGTGTCTTGGCGCCTTGGCGCATCAGCTGCTTTTTTTTATTTACCACTGTTATTTTTTCGTGAGTGTGTATTGAGTTGTGCTGCCAGTCAAAACATCTGTTTTTAAATAACCATCTACTTTGGTCCACCTTCTTTTTGCTGCATGCCTTCTGCTAATTTTAATGATGCAACAATGGTTGCCAGTGGAGGTTGCCATAATATTATTACATCTGAAAACACTGTTGTAAAGACGTTAACTGTTGCATGCTTCTTACGTGGCGCTGTGGTAAAACCCTTGCTGCTAAGGGAATTTTAATGCCAAAAACACTTCATCAATTGTAAATGTAATTTATAGTGGTAACTGATCAAAATATTGGTGGTGCTCGATTACATATTTTTAATATTACTTTTGGTTATCAAATAATAAAGCATGAAATTGTTCCATAATGCTATAGGTTGTATTTTAGTAACGATTTTAATGATTTTCAGAATAGACATTGGGGGATCTTTGCAGGTCATATTGTTAGGTGTTGTAGCCATTTCTACTGGTACAAACAATGTGGCCCTTTGATGGCTATTGCATTATTTAAACATTTCCTTACAAGTCTCATGTGTTACCCCAGCAAAGGGTAAATATACAAAGCAGGGTGGCGTCAATAATGGTCAGGCTGACAAACCATCTTCAGCACTTGCTTGGTGAAGGTGAGTTTGACAACCCCCAGGGGTTTCGCACAACAGTACATCTCAATTTAAGATGGCACAGGGGAAGACTGGTGGCCAACCCTGGCATCTGTTAGGCCAGCTTTAAGATGCATTTTATTCCAGTGGTCACTGCCACTGCTATTTCCAATGTAAGTCAAAGATATTTAGGTTTCCTAGTTGAACTTTTGAGCAATTTCATTGCAACAATTTTCATTTTTTTGCATTCATACAGACAACTTTAAAGCACACAAACTCCCTAATTACCCACCCTGCTAGGAAACCTGAATGGAGATGCTTTCCACTTTTCTCATTAATTTTTGGTATGCCAAACACTGACAGCATTGTGTGCAGGTGAGTAATACCCATGGGTATGGGATGAAATCCGGGGCCCTTTTGGGGGGCATTTCAATTTGGTGGGGGTTATTCAGTGGCCTGAGAACTGCTGTGGGCTGTTTCTGTGCAGGTACCCATTAATGCTCACCATGATTACTTTGACTCTGGTCCAAAGCTTCTACATCACTTTCTCTTTTTGATGACTAAACAGGGAAGGTCACCTAACATGACACCCAAAACACACATTACATTATTACTACTATTTTATTGCCTATAGCAATTGCAGGATGAAAGCTGCAGCACAAGTATTATCGCCAAAAGGAATGGTGCATCTGTATTGGAATTATGAGGGTAACCAATTATTTTTAGAACCTCTGCAAATTTATTGTTATAAAATCTACACCTGATTGGGTTTTCATGATAGCTTTTTTATCAGATCAATCTGAACTGCCATCACTGGCCAAGTATCCCTTGCTCACCTTTCAACGTTCCATCGTGATCTGATGATCATCATGGAGATTTCCCTGCTGGGTCCCGCACTTTTAGCCTTACCAGAGACTTGAAAAGCGTGCAAGAAAAGACAAAGGTGGCCATTACTCTTTATGGGTGTCTTGATCTGCTACAACTGCTTACACTCCTACAGAAACTTAAATCTAACAGTAAATGCAGGGCGTGGCATGGCAGTGGGTGGCATTGATCTAGAGAGGTCAGTGCTGGAGCCACAAATTATAATGGTGGTTAGGAACTGTGAGTCTAAAAAAAAATGTTTTT
The DNA here is from genome assembly GCA_027917425.1 of Gastrophryne carolinensis. Taxonomy (NCBI): domain Eukaryota; kingdom Metazoa; phylum Chordata; class Amphibia; order Anura; family Microhylidae; genus Gastrophryne; species Gastrophryne carolinensis. The sequence goes on along the minus strand of CM051237.1, from coordinate 249,371,842 downwards.
TTCAATTTTAATTTGCTTTAAAGGAGCAATATAACCATATGTTAATTACTTCCTCATTCACATATGGCAGGCAAACATGTGACTGCCAGTGACCAATCAGAATTTCCCAGTGGGCTTGCACATAAATCCTGAAACTGGTTTACATTGGTCACTTGATTAACTGCCATTTGGTGTCAAACACCATGAATGAGGAAGTGGAATTTCCGCTTTAAAGTGGACCAACAGTCAAAAATGACTGAAATCAGACCAACACAACAAACAGTTCTCACATGCATCCCACCCCAGGGCAATTTAGATTGCTGCACATAAAAATTAATTTACCTTTTTCTTATTCCTGCTAAAATACATTTTAGAAACAAAATGGCGGCTTATGCATTTGCAGGCCACCTGAAAACAGGAAGTACTGCTGGGCTTCCTGTTACTGTGCATTGTCAGTTATATCAGTTGAATCCAGTCTGCACCATGGCTGAGATGCTGGGAGAGGAAAATGGTCTCTACCTTTCTTTTCCAACTGTGCCAGGCTGTTGGTCCAGTTTAAGTATCTCTCATTTCAATAAACTTACATACAATACATACAGTCTTAGCACAGGATTTACTTTCTGTGTATTATTATTAGTACTGATGCTGATATTGTTCTATAAATTTTGCAAAATTCACACTGAGAATCATACAATATTTTAAAGTACGAAGGCAAAGGAGTTTAAAGTTATATTTATATGGCTCCATACTTTCTAATAGTGAGATTGTTACAAATACAGAGATAAAAAAGATGGAAAATATATAGACGTCTTGCATAGGTTCAGGCAGAGAAAGCTTTTATATAATTATGGGATCAACATAGCACAGCTATTTGTAGTTTTATTGGTAGTCTAAATTTGCAAGGAGATGGCATGGAGTACTTTTCTTGCAATTGAGACGAAGCAAACCGATTACACTGTAGAGGATAAGAAATATCAATTTGTCCCAGTTATTACCCTACCAGCATGTATTTTAGGCTAGCCATCTGGAACTGTTCAAAAGAAAATGAATTTATTATGTTTTCTTCCAGGGACACATATTTCACATTTATTTGGTAGTAACTTGGAAAATCTAACATACATTCACTAGATCTTATCAAAGATATGTGCAGGGGAGATTGTAAATACCTTTTTTTTGGTGAGTCTATGGTAGAGTGGCCATGGAAGTCAATACAAAAAGCTTGTTTTGTTTTGTATTTTATAAACACCATCCACTGCAAATCCACTGGCAATCTGCTTGGTAACAATTGTACATGGCTGTGGTTATACAAAAGTCCAATGCCAGGGAACGATTTGCGAAACGAATAATCACTAAAATGAATGCATTCAGAGAGGGATGTGTGGAAATTCCTGCCATGCGATTATGGCCAGTCAAGCGATCAACGAGAATTTGTTCAAGTGTCTTATCGTTTTGTCATATAATCATCCATCACGCTACTGTCGGCCTGTGGAAAGAGAAAAATACTGCAAATAGGACCATACAAATACCATAAGTTAGTTACTCTAATGATTACCATCTTACCCTGTCCCACCTCTTTACATTTCACCTCTTCCTGTCCAACCTCTTCCCATCTTACCACTGCCCAACTCTTCCGGTCTCACCTCTTCCCGTCTCTCCCCATCTTATCACTGCCCATTTCTTCCTGTCTCACCTCTGCCCTTTTTACTTTTTCCTGTCTCACCTCTTCCCAACTCACTTCTTCCCATCTCAGTTCTACCCACCTCTTCCTATATACCTTTGCCAATCTCACCTCCAGTTCAAAGGGTAGGGGGGTGGCAGGTTACCTGCTGGCATAGCAGCATTCGACAAATCTTCTTTCCCTGAATACATGTTTTCTGATCTGCTCACCTCTAAATGCTTGTCGAATGATCAATACATGATGGATCAATGCATGATGGACATCCAAAGCATTGCGGTTGCAGTGAGCAGTTATTTCAGCACAAGCTGGCCCAGGATAGATGCTGTTAGAATAATACAGTCCTCCCCTGTAAAAGCAGAATGCTACACTCACACACCAGTTAGCCCTGATTATTCTTACTACTGGTAAATAGGAAAATAAAATCCTTGGCTGGATTTTTTTCATGCAAAGTGTATAAATAACTGTTTCTCTTGCTATCTAGATAAGTAGGAACAATTTATGCAGACTATTGTAACCAATCTATTTTTACAATAGCGCTGCTTTAAAAAACTGTCAATACAAAATCTATAATTTTTCATAAAATAATCAACAGCTATGTGCCATTTTTAATATTTATTAAAGTGTTCAAGACAATGTTTAAAGGTGTAATGATTTAATTAGGGGCCATCCAAAAAATGTTAGCAAATAGGAACAGTGACCAAAACCCTTCTTGATTTGGGATGGTCCACTGTGTGAATTCACATCTCCTGTGATCACACGGAAACTTTGCGAGTCTCTGCCTAATCCCTTTAAATAAGCTGGGGACGGAAGCACGTCTCTGACTACAGGGAAACTAGGCTATGTCACCCACACTTTTACAATCAACCAGTCAGCAATCTCATATTTGGTGGTCGAGTGTGGCTAAGGAGGGCAAAGAAACTTTGAACAACAGAGAATCAAATCCAGTTACTCAGGGTTGGGGGTCAGATCAGGGGGACAAGGACAATATAAAATATTTTGGTCCACTTTTAAGCAGAGGAAACACCTTAAACACCTTAAATGCAAGAAAACACCTTTAGGCATGTATTAAACATCAAGTGTTTTCAAAATCTGTATCCCTACCTTTTTATTTGGTTAATTGTAATCATTAGCCTATTCTAGACCATAGCAAAGATAATGGAACGGAAAAGCCAGTCTTCATAATAACTTTGGTCAGGGGCATATAAAAGATCTTCTTTTGGAGGCCCTGTGGCACCCTGCAGCATGACAACTGTCCCCCGTCGACCTGACCTAGGCCCCATTCCACAGCTTACATTTAAAAAGAATCTGCTTCTCCCATTCACATGGTGAACACTTCTGCCAGTCTCCATAGGAAAATGGACGCTGTGGCTGATTCTCCAATAGGAGGCAATGGCAGCTGATATCTTCCAGTGGTAGCATATCCATTATCAGTCTGCAAATGTAAGCTGGGGAGAATGGAGGACGAAGATGTGTGTTGCTGCAGAATAGGATTAACATTTTACCTGTCTAAATATTTGCAATGATGTTTAGTCATACCTTAAAGTGGAACAACACCCTCCCATGATCGGCCCGGGAATCTATAAGATTCCCGGACCGATCAGACCCCTGACTGACTGTGTGAAACCCCCCAGAAACCCCTAAATCCCTACCTTATCCACGATCCAGCCGCGCCCGCCGCCGCCTCCCGCGTATCCCGCGCATCCCTCTAGCAGGACGCGCACCCGCGCCGGCTGTTTTTGTGAATGGCCGGCGCGGGCGCGCGCCCTGTAAGACTGGTGCGCGGGAGGCGGCGGCGGGCACGCTCTCTTGTCCGTCGCTGCCTCCGGCTTGTCCATCGGCGGGGATTGGCAGCCGCGGTCACGTGGGAGCGAGGAGAGGTGAGTTTTTCGGGGTTTCTGGGGGTTTCACACAGCGGGGCACCCCCGATCGGGGGGGCCCCGCCTAAGTGGACCAAAACCCAGGATAGTCAAAATCCTGGGTGTTGGTCCACTTTAAAGTGGTTTAAAGTCCAAACCTAAATTCCACAGATAATCTGTGGCAAGCGTTTAAACATTCCTAAGGTTTCCTAAGATCAGGCTTCCCCTCCTATGACACTGTGTTAAACTGACATGGCGAGTTTTATATTCACTGAAGTATGTGAATTTTTTTCTCGCAATTGCTGCTTAACATTAAATGGCAGTGCATTACATTCATTCAAAATGTTAGCAAATCTTAAAATAGAACATTTTTGTTTCTTAAGAACACACTTTTTACTTCTAATGGATTTTAAGCTTCAAATGCAGCATTTCATATACCCATGATTAGCTTTATGGTGCTGTCAGTATCTTGACAAGTTGCTATTGTGCTATTTTTACACACACACACACACACACACACACACACACACACACACACACACACGTATACAAGGTTTATTGCATTTCAACTGGAAGTGTTAATAATCTGCATGTACAAGTAAAAGGACACGCATTCTTCAGTATCTAGATGCCTCTGTTTATGCCATGTTTTTATCCTGAATCCTTAGGCAAGACAAAACACATGCTGCTGTGAGTTAGATGCAACTGGTACTGAGAAGAAATTGAGGATTTTTTGCCGAACTACTTTCCATGACCCTCAGGTTTATACTTTTGATAGTCATGACCCCGAGGAGAACCAGTCAGCTAAACAGACAGACAAGAGGATATGATTTGTAAGCATCCTTGGATGTGTTCTTGGCACCTTTGAACCTAAGGTCAGCCTGCAAATGACAGCACGGTGCCTATACCCGATCAGGCAGTACATTTTCATCAAAACACGGAGAAGACTTTCCAGACACTTGGTTTATGGGCATAAGAAAGTTGATAAAGAAATCGATAGAGAAAATTCAGTTACACTCAGTGAAGAAACAATTTAAACGTTAGATGTTTTTAAATTAAACCTCTTTTTCAAATAATTTTTTAATTATAAAGATATTTTTATATTTTTCACGCTAAAGAGCAAGGTAATTACTGTAAATGAGGAAGCCCCTTGCGGGCTGGCAAAAACTCTGGTAGCATAGAATACGGGTAACTTTGAAGACTAAAGAGAAGAAGAGAAGATTAAAGAGCAGATTCGGCAACACACTCAACCTGGAAACACGGAGGTTAAAACTAACCCTTGTCTTCACCAGAGTGCTCTGCAAGGGAGGATAGATGGGGCTGCAGGGAGAGTCCAGGTCATGGTACCAGGGAACGGACTGCTGAGTTATTAAGCTGGTTAATTAAGTACTAGAGAAAAGTGGATACCTTTTAAATTGATTTGGATGATTTGCCAAATTTCCCGCCACAGGCAGGGACTTTTTATAATGCGAGGAGTGAGTCCTTCACACACTATGTCACTCACAGTGACACTAAAAGCAATTCTATGTCACTGTGAGGGACAGGGGGCCTGATGGCTCACTCATGGCCATTTGAAAGACCCCTCTCTGCGTCAGGGAGTGAGCGGTGGAATGCCCAGTGCAGGGTAGAGGATCTGTGTCCTCCATCCTGCAAAAATATGCTGGAGGACAGTGGAGGGCAATGTGGGAGAGCGATGGATGGTGTGGGACAGCACCCATCACTTTTTAGAGCCTGAGGAGTGATTGGGAGGATAAAGCCCTCATGCTCCCCTGACATCACTTTGATAGGAACATGAGAGCTTTCCTCAGGCAGCTCACTCCTCTGGTTATAAAGAGCACCTCCCTGTGGTGGGGAGTACTGGTGGGAAAGCTGACAGGGCAGAGGATTTGTGTCCTCTGATCAGAAGGATAGCGAGGGAGGAGATCAGTTTGTTTTTTATATTTTTGTAATATTTCAACGAAAATTAAATTGGCATGAATCACAATAAATTAATCTGTAGTAAATACAATACCACTCACACTGAATAACAGGCCAGGTTGTGCAAACAGTGTTGGTACGTAGCAAGTATTTAAGTGTACCAACCATGTCCTATGGAAGGTTAAATGTAAAAAAAAATGATCAACTCCCCTTAGTGTTGTCCTGGTAATGAATTGGACCCGCACGTATAATAATAAATTAGCCTATGTATACTATGAGAAGGTAAAATGAAAGCCACATGTAATAAATAAGGTGACACTTTGCTTCCTCTGTGGGTTATTCACATATGCTGGATGCATTAGGTATGTTAAGGAACATATAACAAAGCAATGCAAAACAATGAACAGAAAACTGGCAAACAATAGTCAGAAATTGCTAATATGTAACATCATAACAGTAAGCCAGCACATAGTATATATAGGTGACATGTATAAACAAGAATCAGGTGAGCATTAGTCACTATGTGCACAATAATCAGTATATTAATGATATACCCTCTGATAGTAATAGCCTAATTTCTGGGCAACAAGCCCCTTTCTTAAGTTAGCTATAATAATGATAAGGCATACCTTCCTTATATATGAAAACTGAAACCTCATTCCCCCCCGGCTGGCCAGTGCAGCATAACGAAAGTGCCCCGACGGCAACTCCTGATACGTCACTCAAGAGAGTTTGGATACAGTTCTAATTGCAGTATATCTACAAAACATAGATTAAAAAAGTGAAATTAAAGACATATAAAAGCTAAGTGATCACACTCATATATTCCTATCAGGGATGTCAGAATGCTAATGCATATTTAATGGTAACGTTGATATTACCTGGAGATAACAGGAGGCGATAGATGAGTGGACCTTAAGGAGGATCTATATAGAGTTGGACATGTACGCAATTGCATGTCAGGAGGTCCTCAGTCTTACAGTAGCCTTGAACGCTGATACATGTATATGTATAGGGTGTGAGTTGACTCATTCAAGGTTTTTCTTTTCAGTTTAGATGAAGCTATGGACCTAGAATAAGGAGTATCAAGCATTGATGGCTTGGCACTGTGTTCTCTTATCCTTGTTTTTAAGAGCCCATATAGGCTTTCCCACAGGGACATCTGATAAGGTATATTACAAAGTTACAATTTTGTTTGCCTCACTGAATTATGTACATGTATGCTTTTGCTTGATGTAAAGAAGTAATCATTGTGTATGAATTGTAATACACTTCTTTTTGCAAACTAAACTTAATTTGTGTGGTGTGCATCCCTCAATATATATTTTTTTTTATACTTGAAGCTGCACCACCATACGCTAGGTGACTTACATTACTTAACATGGCTTACCACTTCAAATTTTAAGCATTTGCTTCTCCTACCATTAGGTGCCATGCATGTTGGATCTATGTTCTTGGAATTTTAGCCTGCTAGCTAGAAAAAAAATAAAAATCCATCCTGGATCCAGCGCAAGGGGTCTCCTCTTCCCTTGGCGGGCCTTTGATGTCCTCTCAGGGTCTTTACCGGAGTAGAGAACGCCTGTTGACAATTGCATTTCTTTGGCAAAAATCACCTTTTCCTCCTGCTTTTCACACCAATGCCTTCATCTAAACTTAATAACTAAAAATGGAATACAGAGCCAGGTATGACCTCTCGCTACCTGTCGCTCTCCCATACATTTCAAAGGATTTTCTTCTCTTTTAAATGGTTTTTTTTTTTTAAATCTCAAATAATGTTGAGACCTCTTATGGCATTGAAAATGCAGTTTTTTCAAAAAATGTTCATCTTTTATATATTTATGCAGAAATGACATTACAGGTCTGGCATTAATGTGTTCATGTCACAATGTTATTACAATGTAATTCCATATGTTTTTGCTTTGTTGCTAGTGGATACATGCTGAAAAACAGACTTTAAACACACAGTCTCCGGCGCTCTGGGCTTCAAAGAAGCATTTTTCAGCGCCAGAGTTTTGTGAGGATGTTTTTTTTTAATGAATATGTTATGAGTCGGTCACACTGACCAGTCACTAACATGCGCTCCCATTCAGCGCTGTACTGGTCAAATAGCGACTTCTCACATTGTATTCATTATTGCAGCACAGCGACTGAGTCGCTAAGAACTAGCGACCCACGGCCGAGCACTGCGACTACTAGCAGGCACTCTGAAAATGCCTGCTACAGACGCTCATCTGTCGCTACCTGGGGTTAGTGATGAATCAGCCTGCCCGTGTGCCAAGGCAAACTGATGATTTTAGAACAGACTTGCAGTGCCAATCAAAGCATGCATACAGGAAGATAACAACGCCAAATTTAAAAAAGAAGTGGACGCTTCAAAACGGGCATGAATACCAACAAAATGATACAAAATCATATGAAAAGGCACGGTTCATAGATCAGTCTATCAGTCTCATACATGCACATACAGTGGTTGCTGCCAGTCATGGTTTTATGTAAGTAGATTGGGCAGGAGCTGTCAGTCAATGTTGTCAATAATTACCCATGCATAGGATACTTTTATGTAAAAATACATGTAGTATGTATTATTAACAGAACAACTGAAAAAGGCTCAAGATATTGGCAAGGTGCATGTGGGAGTCCATATATATTTGTATATTAATCAACAGAAATGTCAAGCTAAAGGCAAGCTGTACTTTGCTATAAAAGTGGCTAAAAATGATACTTTAGAACACATTTAAATACAGAGACCTTTCGCCTTATGTTTAGTTCATTTGGCATATTTTCCTATATTTATTTTTGGCAAGAAAAGTACTTGGCAATAACTATTGCTGCATGCATTTTATAAGGCAGAATACATCCGTGAGAGAAAGGGCATGTTTTGCCTGAACTATTGGCTGCCATCTGCATAATGGTTAGTGAATAATCAGACTGGATTGGCTTGATTAAAATTTGACCTTGATTCCCATTTCAAGCCCGAATTGTAAATAGAAGATATGTTGCTGGATTATGAGGTGTTTGGATTCAAGCCATAATGTTGAGATTATACCAGGAATTAGGGGTTATTTATTAGAACATGGATAGCTCTCAATGTTAACAATCAAGTTAAATATCTAAAATCTTGTTTTTTTGGGGGGGGGGGGGGTATCCCCATTTTAATAAATAATATCATATATAATAATAATGCTCTTATGGTTAAGACTTCTGGCTCTCTGTATGTTCCTCAATGTATGTACAAGTGAGTAACATTGTTGTCATACCCTTTTTAATTGAACTGTGATGTGTAACTATTACTTTGCAGTATGACAGATTACATGGACCATTAAAGCAACCCTATGCTCATATGCTAACCACTTCCTCATTCACAAATGGCCGGCAATCATGTGACTACTGTTGACCATTATGGTTTCGGTTGATGTGTGTTCCTGCACACATATGCCTGTGCACCTGCATATTTGCCCCAGATGGTGGCATTGACTCCTGTAACTCTGTTGATGCTGGATCACCTACTGCTTAGGAATCAAATGCTGTGAATCACATAACCTTTGCACCTGTATGTCTATGTAATAGGAAATGTATATAATACATCTGAAAATCAAACTTAAAATGTTACAAATGTGCAAAAAAATAACTCTTAATATTATTTGTCAAGTGTACAAGGACATTTCAGCAGAGCAAATGACACATTCTCGCAAGCCTTCTGCAAACCTCTGACCAGTCACAACACACATCTTTCTTGCTGAGAGAGATGACTATGATTACTATGGGGTCGATTCAGAGCCTGGAGAGAAAACACTCCTTTTTTACTATTGGTGTCAATTTTAGAGCACTTATAGTAATTATGCAGTGCCTGGGGGGGGGGGGGGGGGGGGGCAACAGGTAAGGGTTAGTTAGGTAAAGGATCTGAGAACAGTTGGTTTATTTAGTGTACCATCTTAATTTCTCCATGATTGTGAGCTCTTATTTATTTGTCATTTATTTGTTATTATTTATTCATGTGTACCACTATGTCGACTATGTGTTGGAGCGCCCTGTTTCCTAGCTTTCTGCTTTCTGGACAGAGCATGTCAGTAGTCATTGCTGCGCTCTCTGTGGAGTGAGACATCGGGGGGCTTGTGGAGCTTGTAGTAGAGGACAGTGTTGAAAGGGGACCCCTATAAAAGAAATGTTCCATGACATTGACACCCTGGTCCTGTTGTAGATGACAGTTATAGGCTCCCATTCATGTACTAACATGTAGGCCCCTATTAGAAATGCTATATTAGTCTAGTCTGGCTACTATACATAACAAAACAAATTAGTAGGGTTACATAAATGATGCTGTTTTAAAGGATCCAATTTGGCAACTGGTGCACCTCAAATCTTCAAAGTGGACCTTCACCTTGAATAAGAGTCTGCCTTATATGTTCCCCCCACCCCATACATATAGATTGCCCACATCAAAAATCATCTTACCTGCACCCATTGCATTTTTTTTAGCCTTTTAATATCCAAGATGGTGGCCCATGGAGTGTCATGCTGCCTGCAAACAGGAAGGGTCATCTGACTGTGCAGCTCTGCATTCTGGGTTTGCAACTTGGACAGGTCACGCCGCTTCTGCCTCCGCGCTCCCTGGCCGTTGTGCCTGTGACACCGTGCGACTCGGCCTCCTCATCCTCCGCCATCTCCTCACCCTCCACTGTAGGCTCAAGTCTCAGTGCCCCTCCAGCCTACCATGTGTGCAGGGCACGGAGGTGTCACGCTGTGCCTTACATGGTATGTCTTGGCGAACGGAGTCACACAGGGAAGGAACTGCTTAAATTTATTCATCAAGAAATCCAAACATGGCTTACTCCAAGAAAACTGAAAATGGGAACCATGGTTACCAACAATGGGAAGAACATTTTGTCTGCGCTGCGACAAGGAAGGCTGACCCATGCGCCCTGCATGGCTCACGTCTTTAATCTGATTGTGAAGTGGTTTCTGAAGTCTTCCCCCCATCTGCAAGACATCCTAACAACTTCAAGGAAACTTTGCATGCACTTCAGCCACTCATACACTGCCAAGCACACCCTTCTTGAGCTACAGCGTCAGAATGGTAGCCCCCAACATAGTCTGATTTGCGATGTTTCCACCCGTTGGAATTCCACCCTGCATATGTTGGACAGACTATACGAATAGAGAAAAGCCATCACGGATTTCTTGATGATCCAAGCGGATAGGGGGACTCCCCTGTGTAACTTCAATGTCAACCAGTGGCAGCTCATATGTGACACCTGCCATTTGCTCAGGCCCTTTGAGGAAGCCACTTTATTTGTGAGTCGCCAGGATTACGGGATGAACGACGTGATTCCACTGCTTCATGTACTACAGCACATGTTGGAAACCATGGCTGGTCAGGGCACTGGAGACATGGCATCTACATCTTACGGCCACATGAACCCCGTTGGAGCTGAACTGGAGGAGGAAGAGGAGGAGGAGTGGCACAGTGCACAGTTTAGGCTTGGCGAAATGGCTGGTTTATCTAGTCAGCGGACAGGAGAGGAGGAGCAGCCAGAGGAGCTAGAGGGTTGTGAGAAAGGCGAGACAGAGGACCCAGACACACCGTGGCAGTATGCAGTGGAGATGGAGACAGGTAGTCCCTCCGAGTCACTTGCGCAAATGGCAGGAAGCATGCTCACGTGCTTGCGTAGTGACCCCAGAATTGTTTCCATTTGTCAGCGGGATGACTTCTGGCTCTCCACCTTATTGGACCCTCGCTTCCGGCACAAAATGGGGGCATTTTTTAACCCGCCAAGAGGGAGGACAAACTGACCTACTACAAAGACATTCTACGTAATCAGTTGGCCGATGCCTATCTGCGCCATGGTCCATACTCTCGCAGGTCTGACTCGGGGGGGACCTCTGCGCTCACCTTCCACTGCCATGGCTGCTGGGGGGGTTGGCAGGAGCAGCAGCAGCAGCTCCATCAGCAGCAGCCTCAGTCTTCAGTCGCTAATGAGTAGCTTTCTACACCCGCATAGTGAGTCTACTCATGAGCAGCAGGAAGACCTGGAGCAGGACCTCAACCAGCAGGGCATGTCATACCTTGACATGACCATGCCAACACACCTTGAGGATCCGCTGGACTTCTGGGCAGCCAAACTTGACTTGTGGTCGCAGCTAGCTGAGTTTGCCCTGGAAAAGCTGTCCTGCCCTGCAAGTAGCGTGCCATCTGAACGGGTGTTTAGTGCGGCGGGGGCCATAGTTACAGCGAGGAGAACTCGTCTGTCAACTAAAAATGTGGAGAGACTCACCTTTGTGAAAATGAATCAGGTATGGATCAGCCAGGATTTCCACCCACCAATGGCTGATGCATGCGACTAGATTCAGCATGGTGCCACGTTTTACACTTTCCAAATGGTGCAAAACATATTTATGTCTTTAGGCCAATTTTTGGGCTCCCGCTGATGCCAACTTTAGGGTGTGCCTTTCAGCCAAATTTCGGCCTCCTGCTGCTGCTGCTGCCAACTCCAGTGTGTCTTTAGGCCAATTTTTGGGTTCCTGCTGCCAACTCCAGTGTCTCTTTCAAGCTATGTTTGGGCTCCTGCTGCTGCTGCTTGCAACTCCAGGGTGTCATTCAGCCGATTTTTGGGCTCCTGCTGCCAACTCCAGTGTGTCTTTCAAGCTATGTTTGGGCTGCTACTGCTCGCAACTCCAGGGTGTCATTCAGCCAATTTTTGGGCTCCTGCTGCCAACTCCAGTGTCTCTTTCAAGCTATGTTTGGGCTCCTGCTGCTGCTGCTTGCAACTCCAGGGTGTCATTCAACCAATTTTTGGGCTCCTGCTGCCAACTCCAGTGTGTCTTTCAAGCTAGGTTTGGGATGCTGCTGCTTGCAACTCCAGGGTGTCATTCAGCCAATTTTTGGGCTCCTGCTGCCTACTCCAGTGTCTCTTTCACGCAATGTTTGGGCTGCTGCTGCTTGCAACTCCAGGGTGTCATTCAGCCAATTTTTTGGCTCCTGCTGTCAACTCCAGGATGTCTTTCAGCCAATATTTGGGCTCCTGCTGCTGTCAGCTCCAGGGTGTGTTTTTCAGGCAATATAGGGGCCCCTCATAGTGATGCCACCTCAACTCTCGCAATTGTGCCGCTCTGCGATTCTAATAGCGATGCCTCTGATCTGCATGGCATAATTATTTACAGTATTATTTCACTGCAGCACACATCCTATGCGTATTACAGCAAGGCAGAATGGTTTACAACCCTATTGAGGCTCTAGGAAGCTCAGAAATAGCAGTTTTTAATAGCGATTCGTCGTGAATAAATTCGGACCGAAACAAATTTTGTCAGAAAATTCGGCGAATCAGCCGAATCAAATTTTTCAAAAGTTCGCTCATCCCTACTGTTAAGAGCTAAAATGTTGAATGGCACAACAGACCATGGCTGCAGCATCGAAACAAACTTTTCTTTTTCAGGTTCCTACATGGCATGGCAGCTAGACGTTGGACATTTAAATATGATTGGGGCTGTGAGGAAAAAACATATCTCTTTCCAAGGTAGTTATGTCAAAGAAGGCCTATTAGAAGACAAATGCAAGCCTTGGTGCGTTGCTTCAACTTGCTACTTTAAAATGTCAAAATGTTAAAACATTGACATTCTACCCCTCCAAAGACCTATTCACCCATAACTCCCCCGAGGCAGGTCTTCTGTGGAGCATAGGTTACTTTCCTGCAATCCATGGAGATACACAAGGGGGCATATCCCAAATCAGGATACCCTGCTGTGTGCATCACTGCATTAACCTTTGTGGCTCTATTTAGCATTTGTTAGCCACTCTAACGTCAGCCTCAAACTCACCTAGAAGTATAGTGGGCATGTGATGCCCAATGGGATCCCTGGCTAGATAAGTTTACTCACCAATCACTGGAGTTAAACACAGTGGGGCCTCCCGAATTTTAAAGGCCCCAGGGATAAGACAATGGCTAACCCTGAAGTCTTTTAGACTCCAGGGCCCACCAAAAAGAATGTTGTTTCTCTTTAATACACAAGCGCCGGGGGGTACAATACTAGGGGTAACAGCAAAGTAAAAAAAGAGGTAGTAAAAGGAAAATGCATTTCATTTTTTAAAGTGGACCAAAACCTGGGATTTTCACTAATCTGGGATTTGGTCCGTCCCCCTGGGGTATCCCGATTTGGGATGGCCCACTGTGTGACACCTTGTCAGTCAGCCACTATACATACCTTTCCTATGTTCCCATGACACAAGTGCAGCTCTCCTCCAATCACTTTCTTCAGCCAGGCATATTATTGTGCAGCTGAATAAGCTGAATGAGAGTCTTTTGGGGCGTGGCACCCCCGCATCCCTATACTGCGCACGGTCATGCCAGATATTAAGTAACGGTGGGCGTGGTCATGCACAAAATGCTAGAGATATTGCAGCCGGCTGCATATATACTGTGGGCTCATTGGCAAGGGGAGAATTTATGGTGACTGGCGGGTTTCCTATAGTAGTGCATCCCAGAGGACAACTTAAAAGTTGTCCTTTAAGTTTTTTCCTTTTGAATGGGCTATTTGTTTGACTGCAAAGCTACCACACCCTCATTAAGACCCTCATTAAGAATAAGAGGCTGATTCATTACTAACGCCAGGTATCGGCAGATGAGTGTCTGTATAGCGGCACTTAGAGTGAATGCTAGTAGATGCTGTAAGCGGGAATAGGGCGCTGTAAACATAGCGACTCGGTCCCTGTAGTAAACTGGCCGGTGATGATGAATGTGATGTTTGTTGGGCGCTCTAACACCAGTACAGCGCTGCAGGGAGCGAACGGTAGCACTTGCTCAGTGCGAACGGCACTCGGCGCTCCACACCATACTTCAAAAAAGTACTCACACACAGTGTCGGCGCTCTAAAGCTGGGCGCTGTAGCATAGAGCGCCAGATGCTGTGTGATTAAAGTCTGTTTTTGAACACATATCCACCTGTAACAAAGCAAAAACACATGAAATTACATTGTTTCAACACTGTGACATTAACACTTTAGTGCCAGACCTGTAATGACAATTCTGCATAAAATTATTAGTCAAAAAAGTTTCTAGAAGTGTTTGTTTGCAGCCAGCAGAGGTCACACAATGATTTGAGCAAAAAAACAAAAAAAAAAATTGTCAAACACAATTGCCCTTATTCATCAAGCGATAGCGCCAGGTAGTGTCTGACGAGCGCCAGGTAGCGGCAGCTAACGGCGACTACCGACTCAAGTACGCCCGCGGCGGTCACAATGACGCATTTATCAAGCAAAATGAGGCTAGCGCCGGCGAGAGCGACGGCTAGCGCGGCATTCATCATGAAGCCGCCTGGACCGGACAGCGCCGCTGCAAATTCCCTCACAGCGCCAGGTATGAGCTGTCGCTCCCTGGCGATGTCCAATGCATTTCAATGGAGCAATCTATAATAATTCATGATTAATTGGTAATATTTTTTTTTTTGATTTTTTTAATGTCAAAAATTCGGAGACCATTTCTGCAATGTTAGGATTTATTTTTAAGTCAAAAAAAAAAAAAAAAAAATATGTGCAGAATTGATCTAACAGGTCTGAGATTAATGTATTCATATAACAAAATGATTCTAAAAACATGTATAATGTTACATTCAAAAAATATGGTTGTTTAGGGGTTAAAAACTAGTTAATACAGATCGCCGCCAGCGCTCTGGGGTTTAAACAAGGAATGGACAGCGACAGCACATTCGGAGCGTGATTTGTTGATGAATATGAAGCTAGCCGTTCGCTCTGGCCATTCGTTGTCAGGCGCTCACATACAACGCTGGACCTGTGAAACAGCGACTCCCCAGCCCGTATTCAACATTACCGCACACCGACTGAGTCGCTGTCATCAAGCTAATGCCGGCCAAGCACAGCGAATACTGTCTGGCGCTGAAAAAATCACGCTACAGTCGCTCATCTGTCGCTACCTGGCGCTATTGATGAATCGGCCTCAATGTTTAAACACAAGCAAATGAACGGCCATTGAAATGTATGGGAGAGCGACACTGAGCAAAAGGTAATACCTGGCGCTCTGGAAGCTAGAGCACCGGCGCTATACACTGAGCCGCCTGTAATAATACATCAGACACTACATGGCGCTGTTACAGTTGCTCACCAGATTCGCTTTCATAAATGTTGTTTTGCGTACAGCGCCGGTGTTCACCAGACGCTGCCTGTCGCTACGAGGCACTACCTGGTGCTATCCCTTCTTAAATAACCCCCTAAGTGAGGCACTAACCAGGAACAGGTGTACAAATTTCAAGTTGCATGAGTGACCATGTAAGCTCCTTTTTTGAATATTTAACACAGTTTCAGTTTGGGAATCTTTTTTCAGCAACTCTTCTCTTGGTATAAATATAGGATGGAAGGCACACTGCCATGTCATTTCACATACACCTGCATCTTGCCAATATATCATGGCTAGTAAATACCTTTCTGTGGTCTTTTAAGATGTCTGAATCACTCCCCTCTCTCCAGGAGTCCTAGTGCTATCCAGGGAGTCTTTTACTTTTGTCCTCCCCTGACCCTTATAGACCGGCGCTCCCATTCATGCCATCTGCTCCCTGGAAAAGGAGCTGTTTGCTTAGAGCAGCCAAATAAAACCATCAGGCTGTGCGGTGACTTATATATGTGCATGATACGCCTTGTCCTGATGAGCCTGTTTCTGGGACGCCAGCTGAAAACGTCAGGTAAAGCTTTGCAGTGTACTTTCACAGCTATATAACTGAATGCTGCATACTCCCCCCGCCCATCCCTTTTCCCGATTTCAGAGAAAATGGTACAACCTTTTTTTTTTTTTTTTCTTGACAGAAGTCTTTTCTAAAGATTTGCTCAAGCCTCACTAAGCAGCTGCGAGTTAGGTCATTTTCCCAGGAGTTTTACATGTGGAAAGCTGGGCATTTCTAAGTCCTCAAAAAGGACACCATCTGGCCTTGGTGAAAAAAAAAGGATCATGACATCTTCTGTGGTACCAACAGACCCTGATGAACCATAAAGGAATTCATGCAAAGGCGGTGATCCAATGGCAACTTAGTCCAGCAATCACCTCAGTGACAGTGACTTTCATTCATCTTGCAGTTATCTGCTAATACAATGGCCCTTTGTGTCCTAATTGTTGAAGGTAGTCTGTTCTGAGTGTGTGTCCATTCCTTCTATTACATCAGGCTCGACAGAGAAGTTATATATATTTATTTATATATGTATTCCGAACTGCAATGTTCCTACTGTTGCCTAAAGCAAACTAAATCAATCTGCTAAATGAATATTCTAAAGTGTCAAATTGGCTTTCTGCTTTCCACATGCTGGCTGCTAGGGGCCGCATCTTTCATTCAACAGCACTTTGCATTTCCCAATACATTCTATTGAACTTGCTCCCTTCTGCTAAGAAAGGAAAGCACAGGAGATCCAGTACACCAGTTCAGGGCCCGAGGGGTCCTGCAACAAACAAGGGGCCCCAGCCATGACCGGGGTCCTCCTGGCTGCCAAACAGTTGTGATTGAGGTTGTCTGCCCCCCATAACCTATGCATGATGGCTGGTTGCCTAGACTGGTTTGCCTTGGGGCTCAATGCAAATTAGGGGCCTAGACATCACATATAGGTCATGGGGGCAGCATATATTGCATCTTGGCTCGCATAACCTATAAGGCAATGGCTTGGCCCCTTGCTCCATCTTAAACCGGACCTTCAGCATAATTTATTGAAAAGCCCAAACCCTTAAGAAACTATTCTCTAGCATCTAAAACTAATATACTTTATGTTTTTAGCCATTTACTTTTTATTCTTTCCCTTGCTGGGCTTCAACTCTGTTCAGGACTCTAGGACACGGGCGCATCTTGCCTCAGAAGCATCATACTGAGGAGAGGAGAGGTGGCAAAATGTACAGGGGGGCGGGGTTATAGCTGTGTATTGCTCAGACAGAGCAGAGCTGGGGTCAGGAAAAAGACAGCAGTCCCAGGATGCAGAGCAGCACAGTAAGAAGACACTTCCTGTTTGCAGGCAGCCTGAGAGTCTGTGTGCCGCCATCTTGGATGTTTAAAGGTTTATAAAATGCAGTAGATGCAGTTAAGACGATTTGTAATGTGAGCAATCTGTATGTACAGGGTGGGGCAAACATATAGGATAAGCTCTAATTCAGGGTGAAGGTCCACTTTAAGGCGACACAAAACCCCTTTTTTACTGGATTATTAAGCACCTGTGCTTGCTGTGTTCTTGAAGCTGTTTTGCTAGTCATCTCAATGACTTTCAGAGTGACTTGTTCAGGAATATGGCAGCAGTAAATGGTAACTCCAATCCACATCCTCTGTCTATCATAAACAGTAGGGAGATGGGGTGTTGATTGGATTTGACTTCATTACTGTCAGATTCTTGTACAAGTCATTCTAACTGGAAAAGCCAATTGGAAGACTAGCAAAACATGTTCAAGATAAGAACCCAACAAGTCCTGTTGTGTTGATTTATTCCTACAGATATGCCATGACATGGATAACATAGAACCCGAAGACCCTAAGACTGCAAGAAATGTGTTACCTTGTCTTAACTGCAATGGAGTTTCTATATGCAATAGTTCTCAGTGCAGAAGGGAAAATCATTTTGCCCCCTCCTCAACCATCCTATGGTGCTGCTGCTTTCCCATATAGTATGTGCAGGGTCACTTACTTAGAAGCAGGCAATACCCTCTCCCGATGACTGAGCCCAATATGGGGTGATGAGGGGCCTGGTATATAGACGGCATCACCATCTGTGGCCCTGACCCATCTGCAAGAAACAGGATGGCTGGGATAAAGGTGTGCCCCCCAGAATACATAATGACCTTGGCGCCCAGGACAATATCCCTGTATTGCTCGCTCCTAAAAACGGCCCTGCTCAAATGTAGTTGGTTATATTCAGACAGAACAGTGGCAAGCAGGAGGCCGGTATAATCTGCTCACTGCATTTCTTCTATTACATACTTTTTTGGATGGAGGTCATATTACCCTTGGTAATACAATGCAATAAATTATTGCCAGTTACCATTTATTAGCCATCAACACCCTTTAGATTGTAAGCTTGCAAGGACAGGGTCCTCTCTCCTAATGTATTACTGCACCTATCTTTTTATGTGGAAGCTGATTCACTACTAACGCTGGGTATCGGCAGATGAGTGTCTGTATAGCGGCACTTAGAGCGACAGCTAGTAGACGCTGTAAGCAGGTATCGGGTGGCGTAACAGAGCGCCTCAGTAACCTGGCTGGCATTGATGAATGTGATGTGTGTTGGGGGCTCTAACACCAGTACAGTGCTGCAGCGGGCAAAATTTAGCGCCAGCTCAGTGTGTCCAACTCTTGGTGCTCCACACCATAGTTATCAAAAAAAGGACATACACACAGCGTCGGCGCTCTAAATCTTGCCGCTATAGCATAGATCGTGTGATTAAAGTCTGTTTTTGAACACATATACACCAGTAACAAAATTCTGCATTGTTTGCAGCCAGGAGAGGTCACACAATGATTTGAGCAAAAATAAAAAATGTCAAACATGCTGTTTAAACACAAGCAAATGAACGGCCATTGAAATGTATGGGAGAGCGACACTGAGCGAAAGGAAATACCTGGCGCTCTGGAAGCTACAGCGCCGGTGCTATACACTGAGCCGCCTGTAATAATACATCGGACGCTACATGACGCTGTTACAGTCGCTCACCAGATTCACTTTCATAAATGTGGTATTGCATACAGGCGTTCACCAGACGCTACCTGCCGCTACGAGGCACTACCTGGCACTATCCATTCTTAAATAACCCCTTACTTGTCTGTTACATTTGATTCATAATATTGTGTGTTTTCAATGAATTGTTGTTTATCTACTTGTCTTACTCTTGTACTTGTACCTTATATAGTGCTTCAGAATACTACAGCACTTTCTAAATAAATAATAATATCAACACCCTATCTGATTGCATTCTCTTTTGTTAACTAGCTGCCTCCAGTTCTGTATTTTGTATAGTGTTGGAGAGCCAGCTCCAATTTTTACATCAAATTATTCTTGAGACAGACATTTGGTGTCTTCCTATTTTGAGGAACAAGGTTTTTTTTATATGAAAAGCACATTTTCACATTCTAAGCTCCTTCTGTAAAGTGCCTTTTCTTTAAATACGTCTCTTATAATAAGGTAATTTTCCCTAACAATAATTGTATCAGCTATACCAGGAGAGGACAAAATGAAATGTGCCTCCATCTCAAAATTTGTACAAAATGCAGTAACTGAACTACTTTTCTAGAAGGTGACTAAAATGGTAGTGTAGTTTAACACAACATAATTCATCCCATTCAAAAGAACAGTCTTTCAGACATTTTCTGTAAGTTGCTGGAAAGAGGAACAAAATGGATGGTAATGGCAGAATGAGCCAGGAACAAGCAGTATAGGCAATGACACCCAGGCAAAAGTCTACCCCCGGTGATCAGCACACAATGTGCTCTCATGCTGGAGAAGAGTACAAAAGATCTAGCATTCTGCAAATATATGCTGGAAGTGACTTTGAAGTTTGTACGGCCTTTTCTCTTTTTCGTGCTGGTGAAAAACAAGAGGATGGGGCAGCTATTTTTTTTTATCAGTGCTGCAACTGCAATGGGCTTTCAGTAAACCAATTAACAACTGTTTCTGATGCACAATAGAGAGAGAGAAGATGTGAATCCAGACTCATGCCACGCTACTCATTAACAAGTAAGCTAAGCTCCATATTAACCTTAGCGGTGCTTTTTTTCTTATCAGTATGATTGTGTAGTTATTCTATCTATTGTGGTTCTTATATGATGTAGATGTTATTTTCCTTTGAAAAATGTTAGCATCATTGGAGCCTACATGAAATACTACAATTGTAAAAACAGACAAAAATAAAAGGCAATTTTGCAGTAAGTTTTTCTTCCTTTATTTGTTTCTTGAATAACGTAAATGGCTCAGCCAGGGACTATAGTTGAAGACAGAAGTGTTTGCAGTGACACCTCACAAAAGCGGTGTAATGTCCTTAAGAATTCCATAGTTAATTACTAATGGAATCACATTTTTTTTAAACTTTTCTTCTTCTGTTCTTCAACTACTCCAGAGAAGGGTAGTTAGAGGACAGTGGAGAGGCCGAGAATAGGAGCATAATAGACAGTGGAAAGGTGGGTGGGAATATTGAGTACAAATTCCATGTGGGCAGCTCAGCTGCAATAATCCCCATTCTGCTTTTGGAGCAAGCAACACATGAGAACACTCCAGTGCCTTTCATCAGTATCTGCCTTCCCTTTGTAGAGAGCATCTTATGGGCAAAGCTATTTCAGCAATTAATGTGCAAAAAGGAATGAAAAAACATAATTGCTATTAACAGAAATTGAAACTAAATCTGTTAAAGGAGTCACACGGATGAATACTATGTACCTGATACTATTGAGTGTTTCCTGCATTCGGAGCTTGGGCTAGATGATCTATGTGATGTACAGAAATGATAGTTTCTCTTTATGTACTAAAATAATAAAATAAAACCTGTATGCCACCAACTAGAAGGTAAACCCATGCCCTTATTTTTTTGTATTTTGTATTGCATTAGTTTTTATCTTACTATCTGTAGTCTGTGAATATGATTTTTATCTCATGGGGCAGACTAGGCTTTATCTTCAAATAGTGTATTTATAAATGTTTCATTAATGGAGCGCCATTGTGAAAAAGTGGTTCAGTATTGAAAATGCACATGATTATTCTGTTTAGCAAGAGGAGGGGTTACACCCTACTTCCTGCATTAAAACAATTTCATGCAAGCTTGTTCTTTTCTTTTAATGGAGGAAGAAGAATCAGGGGTGACAGGTTTTGAACATACCATTCTGCTTTTACGGGAAAGAACTGATCACCTCTAGTGGCCTGTTCTCCATGCGAGCCTGAGCTAGAATAATGGTTTCTTCTGGTGTGTGTAGATTGCTTTTACCCATCATTCAATGTTAATGCAATGCAAATGTTAGTGTGCATATTGCTACTTATTCCCACAGGTTAGTTTTTGAAATAGAGTCAAACGGTACGCTCAAATCTGGGAGCCTTATTTAAGTGTCAGCACCACACAGCGCCACTTTTTTGGCCTCAGCGACGCTCAGCACATGTTTAAGAAGGAAAAAATGGCAGTGCCAATGCGGCCTCTGGCTAGCTTCTTATTCACACTAGCTGTAAAAATGATGCAGCGCCGGGCTCTCTGGTTGAAGCATAGCCAGATGAAACTTCCCATAGAGTACAATGGGCAGAACTGGATTGAAGTGTTTAATGCTCATAATTAATATTAAACACATTTATGTTTACATAACTTGCATTGGGACTTGTCAATAATGGAAAATTGATTTTAATGGTTTCCTTTGCTTCACAACTTGTAATTTGGACACCTAAAACTCAGCCTAAACGCACTGTAAAGTTTGTCCCCTTTGTCCCCAGCAGTAATTTCTTGCAACTGTAATGAAAAAGCACTGACCGGCACAGCGGCAAGGATTTCAAGAAGGAAAAAAAATATAAATATGCTGTGGACTGCTGGAAAAAGCGGCAGTACAAAGTGGCACTCACAGGCGCTGGGCTAATTGGCAGGTGGGTCAAACAGGCACTGACATAAGCCTGCCAATACTTCAGTGCAACAATCTAAGCTATTTAGTAGTGCCAGGTGCAGGGTCTGCTACCGCCAGTGTGGTACACAGCGCCAAATAAGACGGAAATGGCAACGTTCCGAAGCTGGCACTATAGCCACAAAAGTTATGCTAAAATATGAACATCCTAAATAAGGCCCTAAGACATAAAAAAAAATAAAAAGTCACCCCTGGATTTTATTCCTAACAGGGAAGAGAGGAAACTCATAAGATTTGCAGGAATTTTCTTTATTCAGGGTATTTGACTCTCATTTGAGTGTCACTTTCCTGCATGTTTAAATGGATTTTTATTATTAGGAAATTAAAAATCCATATTTAAATAGGATTCAAAAATGCAATTCATACATACTGTATAGAAAGAAAGTCATACTGTCAATTATTTTAATTTAAGGAGAACCGGGAGAATTCTCAGGGGCTGCAATACCTTTGGGCTGGCTGACTGGGCTTCCAGGCAAAACTTATCTCACCCAGAGCCTGTGCCAGATTTATATCTCATGTTACTTTTAACAGCAACCACACACAGCCAATCAACTCTTCCCCAGCCACTGTCCCCAATGTTCCAGTCAGTGGCCCAAGGAATTCTGAGACTAATTCTTAGAATCCTGGGGGTTACTGAACACCTTACTTGGCATGGATGCCACGGAGAAGAAAAGGTGAGTATACTTTATCTGATTTTTATCTGTCTACCCTTTAACTCTGTTGGTGTAATTAATATATAAGCTAGCGTATGTTCTAAATAAATATTCTTTTTTGGTGTTATATGTTATGTTTAGTAGTCTATCTAGTCCCTTTAGATCTATTTATAAGATTTTTCAATGCTTTTTATGATATCTGTTTTAAATGCGTGTCCATTGAACTCCATATTGTTTATTGTGGCGTTGTGCAAACTTGCGTACCATTACACTATATAAAGAAATGCTCAACCTCCTGGATCCCCTCTGGCAATAAACATGGTGTTGTGAGTTTCTCTTCAGCGGTCATTCCTGTCCGGTCCCGGAGACACCCACCTTCCAATAAACCAGCAACCCCCAATCTCCGCTGCTTTCTTCACCTATAGTAAGCCCCCGTTTGCCGGGACGCTAGACACGCCTCACCGGACACGGTTGCCCCCAGGTCTTATTAGCACAAAGGATGCTGATTTATGCAGGGGAAGGCAGATGAATCCAGGGACTAGACTGAGTAGCGATAAACGGACAGGGGTCATACACGGGTGGTCAATCCGAGGAGGCACGGTACAGAAGGGTTGGACGGAAGAATGGTCAGGGGCAAGCCAAGGGTCACAACGGGAGGTCAGAAGTTCGCGGTACAAAGGAGCAGGCAGAATCGTAGTCAAAGGGCAAGCAAGGTCGGTCCAGGCGGCAATCAGGGATGGTCAAAACAAGGCGAAATCACAAGGAGAAGAGCAATCCAAATCACACCCAGTAGCACGCTATAACGGGCAACGACTGACTGCAGGGTGAACACTTATATAGGATGGGGACTGACTGGATTGGCTGCGGGGAGGAGTGTAGTGATAGGAGCAACTGGGATCTCTGGGCTGATTGCCCAGTTTGAATAGGGAGGCGGAGTGTGTTATAGAGCACATGCCCTTTAATAGCAAGGGCTCATTGGCCCAATTCACTGTGGGGAGGCGGACAGTATTTGGGCACATGCCCTTTAATCACTAGGGCTCATTGGCCCAATTAAATCACCTCCGGCGGGCGCGCTGTGCGCAGCGCCGCCGGAGAGCATAGGAGGACCTGAGACGCGCGTGCGCGCGCGTGCGTGGACACGCGCCGGGAGCGCGCCGCACAGAGAGCGGCGCGACCGCTCCCGACGCCGCCGAGCCGGAAGCCGCCTGAGAAGCTGCTCGTGACAGCCGAGCGGCGGGCGGGCAGGAGCGACGCCGACCCGCCGCCGGCTGCAGCAGACGTGTATCCCGCCGAGAGGAGTCGGCGGGGGAGCGAAGGCCAGGTAAGGAGGTGGCAGTGGCCGTGACAATTCCTGTCTCATACATAATAAGCTTAGAGCTGGGCTGTATTTCCTAGCACATGCTGTTGTTTCCTCAAGCTAGAGCTGATGCTAAGGTCTTTACTGAAATATACAGACATGTGCTGACATTCACACTTGTATGATACAGGTATCTATAGAGGAGTTACAACAGTATCTAAAAGCTGATCCAACATAAGGTGAAAAGTAAAGCAGAATCACAGTCATAATCACTTTATTATTCATAAGGCATACTTATGACATACATGTAGTGAATTTCTTGGGGCAGGATAGCTAAGTTTGCTAAATGCAGGCAGAGATGTTGGAAAGAACAAATTTTAGCACCAGTACAACACAGAAGAAAAAGGCGGTGCGCAGAAACAACCATCTCAATCATTAGGTTAGAAAGGTGAAAAAGTGGGAAGCTACCTGCCAGGCGACAATTCCAGAAACCACTGAAACAGGACCGGATCTGTACAAGACTGCAGGATGATGCCCCCCACCCAAAAAAGCAGCTGCAGATGTAGCAGCCACATGGCACCCCCCAAAAATATAAACTACTGAAACAAACTTCAAATATGAATAGGCTATATTGGAGCACATTGTGGCTACATTGGTGCACCCTATGTAGAGGTTGTCTCATTGCTACTAGTTAAGCTCACTACGCCACTCTATTTCACACTAAGCCACTCTACGCTACACAGTGACACCTATGACATTAGTACTGCTCTGTAATATTAATAAATCAGGCCCCAAGTTCATTAGCACATGGCAGTTTAATAATAGTAATACATTGTAAGCATTAATTGAACTATTCGCTTTGCCCATTAATACTTGGAAGAACTCTGACACAGGTTAAAGAGAAATTTCATTTAGCTGAATTTCCCAGCAGACCTCAAACCAGACCATGTCAGAGGGCCAACACTCTCCTCTTACCTTACACCCACTCCCAACCCTACCCAACTCTCACCCTCGGTACCAGTGAAAAGAGAAGCAGGCCTGGCAGATGGGCATGGTTCTGTGATGAATGTGCATTGATCTCCATGCAAAGGCCACATGCACACAAAGGGCCAGCTTCTCATACCTGTGGGTCTGAAATGTGCAGCGTTGGAGCAGGTGTCAAGTAAGAGGGGCATCACATTGCCCTCAACTGTGGTCTAATTTGAGGTCTGTTGAAAAGTCACTTAATAAGCACCCCTAGAATGACCATGCTCTGCGTGGCTGCTTTATCCTAACACCCCAAAGGTTGGCCTTATCTGTACTTTGCCTTTACACTGTGAAGGTGCTATTTTATCAGGAGAATCTTTCATGATAAAGCTTTGTTGCCAATGTAACCATGTGATGTACCATGTATTTTGGTGAAAGAGTCAGTCTCAGTCAGTCATCACTAGAGATGAGCGAACTTTTCAAAAATTTGATTCGACTGATTCGCCGAATTTTCCGACAAAAATCGATTCGACCCGAATTTATTCGCGACGAATCGCAATTTAAAATGGCTATTTCTGAGCCTCCTAGAGCCTCAATAGGGTTGAAAACCATTCTGCCTTGCTGTAAAACGCATAGGACGCGTGCTGGGTTATTAAAATAATACTGTAAATAATTATCACATGCAGATCAGAGGCATCGCTAATAGAATCGCAGAGCGTCACAATTGCAGAGAGTTGAAGTGGCATCACTATGAGGGGCCCCTATAGTGCCTGAAAAACACACCCTGGAGCTGGCAGCAGCAGGAGCCCAAGAATTAGCTGAATGACACCCTGGAGTTGCAAGCAGCAGCAGCCGCCCAAACATTGGTTGAAAGAGACACTGGAGTTGGCTGCAAGAGCCCAAAAATTGGATGAATCACACCCTGGAGTTGCAAGCAGCAGCAGCAGCAGGAGCCCAAACATAGCTTGAAAGAGACACTGGAGTTGGCAGCAGGAGCCCAAAAATTGGATGAATCACACCCTGGAGTCGCAAGCAGCTGCAGCCGCCCAAACATTGGTTGAAAGAGACACTGGAGTTGGCTGCAAGAGCCCAAAAATTGGATGAATCACACCCTGGAGTTGCAAGCAGCAGCAGCAGCAGGAGCCCAAACATAGCTTGAAAGACACACTGGAGTTGGCAGCAGGAGCCCAAAAATTGGCTGAATCACACCCTGGAGTTGCAAGAAGCAGTAGCAGCAGGAGCCCAAACATTACTTTAAAGAGACACTGGAGTTGGCTTCAGGAGCCCAAAAATTGGATGAATCACACCCTGGAGTTGCAAGCAGCAGCAGGAGCACAAACATTGCTTTAAGAAGACACTGGAGTTGGCAGCAGGAGCCCAAAAATTGGATGAATCACACCCTGGAGTTGCAAGCAGCAGCAGGAGCCCAAACATAGCTTGAAAGAGACACTAGAGTTGGCAGCAAGAGCCCAAAAATTGGCTGAATCACACCCTGGAGTTGAAGCAGCAGCAGCAGCAGCCCAAACATAGCTTGAAAGAGACACTGGAGTTGGGAGCAGGGGCCCAAAAATTGGATGAATCACACCCTGGAGTTGCAAGCAGCAGCAACAGCAGGAGCCCAAACATAGCTTGAAAGACACACTGGAGTTGGCAGCAGGAGCCCAAAAATTGGATGAATCACACCCTGGAGTTGCAAGCAGCAGTAGCAGCAGGAGCCCAAACATTACTTTAAAGAGACACTGGAGTTGGCTTCAGGAGCCCAAAAATTGGATGAATCACACCCTGGAGTTGCAAGCAGCAGCAGTAGCACAAACATAGCTTGAAAGAGACACTGGAGCTGGCTTCAGGAGCCCAAAAATCGGATGAATGACACCCTGGAGTTGCAAGCAGCAGCAGCAGGAGCCCAAACATAGCTTGAAAGAGACACTAGAGTTGGCAGCAGGAGCCCAAAAATTGGATGAATCACACCCTGGAGTTGCAAGCAGCAGCAACAGCAGGAGCCCAAACATAGCTTGAAAGACACACTGGAGTTGGCAGCAGGAGCCCAAATATTGGCTGAATCACACCCTGGAGTTGCAAGCAGCAGTAGCAGCAGGAGCCCAAACATTACTTTAAAGAGACACTGGAGTTGGCTTCAGGAGCCCAAAAATTGGATGAATCACACCCTGGAGTTGCAAGCAGCAGCAGGAGCACAAACATAGCTTGAAAGAGACACTGGAGCTGGCTTCAGGAGCCCAAAAATTGGATGAATGACACCCTGGAGTTGCAAGCAGCAGCAGCAGCAGCAGGAGCCCAAACATAGCTTGAAAGAGACACTAGAGTTGGCAGCAGGAGCCCAAAAATTGGATGAATCACACCCTGGAGTTGCAAGCAGCAGAAGCAGCCCAAACATAGCTTGAAAGAGACACTGGAGTTGGCAGCAGGAGCCCAAAAATTGGATGAATCACACCCTGGAGTTGCAAGCAGCAGCAACAGCAGGAGCCCAAACATAGCTTGAAAGACACACTGGAGTTGGCAGCAGGAGCCCAAATATTGGCTGAATCACACCCTGGAGTTGCAAGCAGCAGTAGCAGCAGGAGCCCAAACATTACTTTAAAGAGACACTGGAGTTGGCTTCAGGAGCCCAAAAATTGAATGAATCACACCCTGGAGTTGCAAGCAGCAGCAGGAGCACAAACATAGCTTAAAAGAGACACTGGAGCTTGCTTCAGGAGCCCAAAAATTGGATGAATGACACCCTGGAGTGGCAAGTAGCAGCAGCAGGAGCCCAAACATAGCTTAAAAGAGACACTGGAGTTGGCAGCAGGAGCCCAAAAAATGGATGAATCACACCCTGGAGTTGCAAGCAGCAGCAGCAGCAGCCCAGACATAGCTTTAAAGAGACACTGGAGTTGGCAGCAGGAGCCCAAAAATTGGATGAATCACACCCTGGAGTTGCAAGCAGCAGCAGCAGGAGCCCAAACATAGCTTGAAAGACACACTGGAGTTGGCAGCAGGAGCCCAAAAATTGGCTCAATCACACCCTGGAGTTGCAAGCAGCAGTGGCAGTAGGAGCCCAAACATTACTTTAAAGAGACACTGAAGTTGGCAGCAGGAGCCCAAAAATTGGATGAATCACACCCTGGAGTTGCAAGCAGCGGCAGGAGCACAAACATTGCTTTAAAGAGACACTGGAGTTGGCAGCAGGAGCCCAAAAATTGGATGAATCACACCCTGGAGTTGCAAGCAGCAGCAGGAGCCCAAACATTGCTTTAAAGAGACACTGGAGTTTGCAGCAGGAGCCCAAAAATTGGCTGAATCACACCCTGGAGTTGCAAGCAGCAGCAGCAGCAGCCCAAACATAGCTTGAAAGAGACACTGGAGTTGGCAGCAGGAGCCCAAAAATTGGATGAATCACACCCTGGAGTTGCAAGCAGCAGCAGGAGCACAAACATTGCTTTAAGGAGACACTGGAGTTGGCAGCAGGAGCCCAAAAATTGGATGAATCACACTCTGGAGTTGCAAGCAGCAGCAGGAGCCCAAACATAGCTTGAAGGAGACACTGGAGTTGGCAGCAGGAGCCCAGAGATTGGCTGAATCACACCCTGGAGTGGCAAGCAGCAGCAGCAACAGCAGAAGCCCAAACATGGCTTGAAAGACACACTGGAGTTGGCAGCAGGAGCCCAAATATTGGCTGAATCACACCCTGGAGTTGCAAGCAGCAGTAGCAGCAGGAGCCCAAATATTACTTTAAAGAGACACTGGAGTTGGCTTCAGGAGCCCAAAAATTGAATGAATCACACCCTAGAGTTGCAAGCAGCAGCAGGAGCACAAACATAGCTTAAAAGAGACACTGGAGCTTGCTTCAGGAGCCCAAAAATTGGATGAATGACACCCTGGAGTGGCAAGTAGCAGCAGCAGGAGCCCAAACATAGCTTGAAAGAGACACTGGAGTTGGCAGCAGGAGCCCAAAAAATGGATGAATCACACCCTGGAGTTGCAAGCAGCAGCAGCAGCAGCCCAGACATAGCTTGAAAGAGACGCTGGAGTTGGCAGCAGGAGCCCAAAAACTGGATGAATCACACCCTGGAGTTGCAAGCAGCAGCAGGAGCACAAACATAGCTTGAAAGAGACACTGGAGCTGGCTTCAGGAGCCCAAAAATTGGATGAATGACACCCTGGAGTTGCAAGCAGCAGCAGCAGCAGGAGCCCAAACATAGCTTGAAAGAGACACTAGAGTTGGCAGCAGGAGCCCAAAAATTGGATGAATCACACCCTGGAGTTGCAAGCAGCAGAAGCAGCCCAAACATAGCTTGAAAGAGACACTGGAGTTGGCAGCAGGAGCCCAAAAATTGGATGAATCACACCCTGGAGTTGCAAGCAGCAGCAACAGCAGGAGCCCAAACATAGCTTGAAAGACACACTGGAGTTGGCAGCAGGAGCCCAAATATTGGCTGAATCACACCCTGGAGTTGCAAGCAGCAGTAGCAGCAGGAGCCCAAACATTACTTTAAAGAGACACTGGAGTTGGCTTCAGGAGCCCAAAAATTGAATTAATCACACCCTGGAGTTGCAAGCAGCAGCAGGAGCACAAACATAGCTTAAAAGAGACACTGGAGCTTGCTTCAGGAGCCCAAAAATTGGATGAATGACACCCTGGAGTGGCAAGTAGCAGCAGCAGGAGCCCAAACATAGCTTGAAAGAGACACTGGAGTTGGCAGCAGGAGCCCAAAAATTGGATGAATCACACCCTGGAGTTGCAAGCAGCAGCAGCAGGAGCCCAAACATAGCTTGAAAGACACACTGGAGTTGGCAGCAGGAGCCCAAAAATTGGCTCAATCACACCCTGGAGTTGCAAGCAGCAGTGGCAGTAGGAGCCCAAACATTACTTTAAAGAGACACTGGAGTTGGCAGCAGGAGCCCAAAAATTGGATGAATCACACCCTGGAGTTGCAAGCAGCAGGAGCACAAACATTGCTTTAAAGAGACACTGGAGTTGGCAGCAGGAGCCCAAAAATTGGATGAATCACACCCTGGAGTTGCAAGCAGCAGCAGGAGCCCAAACATTGCTTTAAAGAGACACTGGAGTTTGCAGCAGGAGCCCAAAAATTGGCTGAATCACACCCTGGAGTTGCAAGCAGCAGCAGCAGCAGCCCAAACATAGCTTGAAAGAGACACTGGAGTTGGCAGCAGGAGCCCAAAAATTGGATGAATCACACCCTGGAGTTGCAAGCAGCAGCAGGAGCACAAACATTGCTTTAAGGAGACACTGGAGTTGGCAGCAGGAGCCCAAAAATTGGATGAATCACACTCTGGAGTTGCAAGCAGCAGCAGGAGCCCAAACATAGCTTGAAGGAGACACTGGAGTTGGCAGCAGGAGCCCAGAAATTGGCTGAATCACACCCTGGAGTTGCAAGCAGCAGCAGCAGCAGCAGCCCAAACATGGCTTGAAAGACACACTGGAGTTGGCAGCAGGAGCCCAAAAATTGGATGAATGACACCCTGGAGTTTAGAGCAGCAGCAGCAGGAGCCCAAACATAGCTTGAAAGAGACACTGGAGTTGGCAGCAGGAGCCCAAATATTTGATGAATCACACCCTGGAGTTGCAAGCAGCAGCAGCAGCAGCAGCAGCTCAAACATAGCTTGAAAGAGACACTGGAGTTGGCAGCAGGAGCCCAAAAATTGGATGAATCACACCCTGGAGTTGCAAGCAGCAGCAGCAGCAGCAGGAGCCCAAACATAGCTTAAAAGACACACTGGAGTTGGCAGCAGGAGCCCAAAAATTGGCTGAATCACACCCTGGAATTGTAAGCAGCAGTAGCAGCAGAAGCCCAAACATAGCTTGAAAGATACACTGGAGTTGGCAGCAGGAGCCCAAAAATTGGATGAATCACACCCTGGAGTTGCAAGCAGCAGCAGCACAAACATTGCTTTAAAAAGACACTGGAGTTGCAAGCAGGAACCCAAAAATTGGATGAATCACACCCTGGAGTTGCAAGCAGCAGCAGGAGCCCAAACATTGCTTTAAATAGACACTGGAGTTTGCAGCAGGAGCCCAAAAATTGGCTGAATCACACCCTGGAGTTGCAAGCAGCAGCAACAGCAGGAGCCCAAACATAGCTTGAAAGACACACTGGAGTTGGCAGCAGGATCCCAAAAATTGGATGAATCACACCCTGGAGTTGCAAGCAGCAGTAGCAGCAGGAGCCCAAACATTACTTTAAAGAGACACTGGCGTTTGCTTCAGGAGCCCAAAAATTGGATGAATCACACCCTGGAGTTGCAAGCAGCAACAGGAGCCCAAATATAACTTGAAAGAGACACTGGAGTTGGCAGCAGGAGCCCAAAAATTGGATGAATGACACCCTGGAGTGGCAAGCAGCAGCAGCAGGAGCCCAAACATAGCCTGAAAGAGACACTGGAGTTGGCAGCAGGAGCCCAAAAATTGGATGAATCACACCCTGGAGTTGCAAGCAGCAGCAGCAGCAGCTCAAACATAGCTTGAAAGAGACACTGGAGTTGGCAGCAGGAGCCCAAAAATTGAATGAATCACACCCTGGAGTTGCAAGCAGCAGCAGCATCAGCAGGAGCCCAAACATAGCTTGAAAGACACACTGGAGTTGGCAGCAGGAGCCCAAAAATTGGCTGAATCACACCCTGGAGTTGCAAGCAGCAGTAGCAGCAGGAGCCCAAACATAGCTTGAAAGACACACTGGAGTTGGCAGCAGAATTAATTTAAAAAAAAATGACATAGGGTCCCCCTTCCCAGGGAGGGTGACCCCATTTTTTTTTGGATTTTTAAGGGTTAAAAAACCCTTAAAAATCCCCTCAAAAATGGTGTGAGGTCCCCCCTACCCAGCGTAACCAGCCTGTGACCAGCTATGGGGGCTTGTAGAACAGGGCACAGGGGCCAGCTTTAGTGGCCCCTGGCCCTGCCGGCTACAAGCTGTCATAGCCTAGGGCCACGGTTATTCTGCCCCCCCCCCTGGGCTTTGGGGAGGCAGGTAATTTTGGTGGCCAGGGGTTGATGTCAAGTCACGCAGGTGACTTGCCAGACCCCAGAGCCCTGTGAACTGGTATAGGGGTAACATGGAGCCCTTACCAGTTCACAAAGGGTTAAAAATAAAAAAAAAGACAAACACACTTTTTTCAAATGACTTTATTAAAAAAAAAAAAAAATGTTTTCTTTACTCATCTCCGATCTTCATCTCCTGTGTCTCGCGGCGATCAGATGCAGGTGATGGCTGGGCAGAGGAGGGGGGAGGCAGGCGATCGGAGGATCTCCTACCTTCCTCCTTCTCTGTCCAGCCGTCACCAGCATCTGACAGCTGAACTGCCGGGTGCCCCGACGACGTCGCGGCCGCCATCGGAAGCTGCGGAGGGAGGAGGGCTGTTATGCCCCCTCCAGAAGACGGAAGAGCGGGGGGGTGATCGGAGCCCCCCCCCCCCATGAAGAGGAGAGGCGGCGGGAGCCGGCAGGCGTGGAGGTGAGTAACTGTCATTTTTAATTTTTTTTTTTTGCAGGCAAATCCCGGCGGCTGCTGAAACGGGGGGCACCCTATTTTGGGCACTCCCCTGCAGCCGGAGGAGCCCCAATGGGCGATCGTAGCCCCTCTGGCTGAAGAGGAGACCCGGCCGGACCAAACGAGGGGTCAGGTAAGTGATTTTTTTTATTTTTTTATTCCATTAATGGGGAAATTCAGGCACGTAAAATTTACGTGGCTGGCGGTTAACTGCAGGGGAGGCAACCCCCGTAAATTTTGCGTGGCTGGCGTTTAAAGGGTTAAAGAGACACTGGAGTTGGCAGCGGGAGCCCAAAAATTGGATGAATCACACCCTGGAGTTGCAAGCAGCAGCAGCAGGAGCCCAAACATA
The DNA here is from genome assembly GCA_027917425.1 of Gastrophryne carolinensis. Taxonomy (NCBI): domain Eukaryota; kingdom Metazoa; phylum Chordata; class Amphibia; order Anura; family Microhylidae; genus Gastrophryne; species Gastrophryne carolinensis. The sequence continues at coordinate 249,339,041 of CM051237.1, read as the reverse complement.
GCTTGAAAGAGACACTGGAGTTGGCAGCAGGAGCCCAAAAATTGGATGAATCACACCATGGAGTTGCAAGCAGCAGCAGGAGCCCAAACATTGCTTGAAAGACACACTGGAGTTGGCAGCAGGAGCCCAAAAATTGGATGAATCACACCCTGGAGTTGCAAACAGCAGCAGGAGCCGAAACATAGCTTGAAAGAGACACTGGATTTGGCTTCAGGAGCCCAAAAATGGGATGAATCACACCGTGGAGTGGCAAGCAGCAGCAGGAGCCCAAACATTACTTTAAAGAGAATCTGGAGTTGGCTTCAGGAGCCCAAAAATTGGATGAATCACACCCTGGAGTTGCAAGCAGCAGGAGCCCAAACATAGCTTGAAAGAGACACTGGAGTTGGCAGCAGGAGCCCAAAAATTGGATGAATCACACCCTGGAGTTGCAAGCAGCAGCAGGAGCAGCAGCAGCCCAAACATACCTTGAAAGACACACTGGAGTTGGCAGCAGGAGCCCAAAAATTGGATGAATCACACCCTGGAGTTGCAAGCAGCAGCAGCAGCCCAAACATAGCTTGAAAGACACACTGGAGTTTGCAGCAGGAGCCCAAAAATTGGATGAATCACACCCTGGAGTTGCAAGCAGCAGCAGCAGGAGCCCAAACATAGTTTGAAAAAGACACTGGAGTTGGCAGCAGGAGCCCAAAAATTGGATGAATCACACCCTGGAGTTGCAAGCAGCAGCAGAAGGAGCCCAAACATAGCTTGAAAGAGACACTGGAGTTGGCAGCAGGAGCCCAAAAATTGGATGAATCACACCCTGGAGTTGCAAGAAGCAGCAGAAGGAGCCCAAACATAGCTTGAAAGAGACACTGGAGTTTGCAGCAGGAGCCCAAAAATTGGATGAATCACACCCTGGAGTTGCAAGCAGCAGCAGCCCAAACATAGCTTGAAAGACACACTGGAGTTGGCTTCAGGAGCCCAAAAATTGGATGAATCACACCCTGGAGTTGCAAGCAGCAGCAGGAGCCCAAACATAGCTTGAAAGAGACACTGGAGTTGGCTTCAGGAGCCCAAAAATTGGCTGAATCACACCCTGGAGTTGCAAGCAGCAGCAGCAGCAGCAGGAGCCCAAACATAGCTTGAAAGAGACACTGGAGTTGGCAGCAGGAGCCCAACAATTGGATGAATCACATCCTGGAGTTGCAAGCAGCAGCAGGAGCAGCAGCAGCCCAAACATAGCTTGAAAGACACACTGGAGTTGGCAGCAGGAGCCCAAAAATTGGATGAATCACACCCTGGAGTTGCAAGCAGCAGCAGCAGCCCAAACATAGCTTGAAAGACACACTGGAGTTGGCAGCAGGAGCCCAAAAATTGGATGAATCACACCCTGGAGTTGCAAGCAGCAGCAGCAGGAGCCCAAACATAGTTAGAAAAAGACACTGGAGTTGGCAGCAGGAGCCCAAAAATTGGATGAATCACACCCTGGAGTTGCAAGCAGCAGCAGAAGGAGCCCAAACATAGCTTGAAAGAGACACTGGAGTTGGCAGCAGGAGCCCAAAAATTGGATGAATCACACCCTGGAGTTGCAAGCAGCAGCAGAAGGAGCCCAAACATAGCTTGAAAGAGACACTGGAGTTGGCAGCAGGAGCCCAAAAATTGGATGAATCACACCCTGGAGTTACAAGCAGCAGCAGCCCAAACATAGCTTGAAAGACACACTGGAGCTGGCTTCAGGAGCCCAAAAATTGGATGAATCACACCCTGGAGTTGCAAGCAGCAGCAGGAGCCCAAACATAGCTTGAAAGAGACACTGGAGTTGGCTTCAGGAGCCCAAAAATTGGATGAATCACACCCTGGAGTTGCAAGCAGCAGCAGGAGCCCAAACATTACTTTAAAGAGACACTGGAGTTGGCTTCAGGAGCCCAAAAATTGGCTGAATCACACCCTGGAGTTGCAAGCAGCAGCAGCAGCAGGAGCCCAAACATAGCTTGAAAGAGACACTGGAGTTGGCAGCAGGATCCCAACAATTGGATGAATCACACCCTGGAGTTGCAAGCAGCAGCAGGAGCAGCAGCAGCCCAAACATAGCTTGAAAGACACACTGGAGTTGGCAGCAGGAGCCCAAAAATTGGATGAATCACACCCTGGAGTTGCAAGCAGCAGCAGCAGCAGCCCAAACATAGCTTGAAAGAGACACTGGAGTTGGCAGCAGGAGCCCAAAAATTGGATGAATCACACCCTGGAGTTGCAAGCAGCAGCAGGAGCACAAACATTGCTTTAAGGAGACACTGGAGTTGGCAGCAGGAGCCCAAAAATTGGATGAATCACACTCTGGAGTTGCAAGCAGCAGCAGGAGCCCAAACATAGCTTGAAGGAGACACTGGAGTTGGCAGCAGGAGCCCAGAGATTGGCTGAATCACACCCTGGAGTGGCAAGCAGCAGCAGCAGCAGAAGCCCAAACATAGCTTGAAAGACACACTGGAGTTGGCAGCAGGAGCCCAAATATTGGCTGAATCACACCCTGGAGTTGCAAGCAGCAGTAGCAGCAGGAGCCCAAATATTACTTTAAAGAGACACTGGAGTTGGCTTCAGGAGCCCAAAAATTGAATGAATCACACCCTGGAGTTGCAAGCAGCAGCAGGAGCACAAACATAGCTTAAAAGAGACACTGGAGCTTGCTTCAGGAGCCCAAAAATTGGATGAATGACACCCTGGAGTGGCAAGTAGCAGCAGCAGGAGCCCAAACATAGCTTGAAAGAGACACTGGAGTTGGCAGCAGGAGCCCAAAAAATGGATGAATCACACCCTGGAGTTGCAAGCAGCAGCAGCAGCAGCCCAGACATAGCTTGAAAGAGACGCTGGAGTTGGCAGCAGGAGCCCAAAAACTGGATGAATCACACCCTGGAGTTGCAAGCAGCAGCAGGAGCACAAACATAGCTTGAAAGAGACACTGGAGCTGGCTTCAGGAGCCCAAAAATTGGATGAATGACACCCTGGAGTTGCAAGCAGCAGCAGCAGCAGGAGCCCAAACATAGCTTGAAAGAGACACTAGAGTTGGCAGCAGGAGCCCAAAAATTGGATGAATCACACCCTGGAGTTGCAAGCAGCAGAAGCAGCCCAAACATAGCTTGAAAGAGACACTGGAGTTGGCAGCAGGAGCCCAAAAATTGGATGAATCACACCCTGGAGTTGCAAGCAGCAGCAACAGCAGGAGCCCAAACATAGCTTGAAAGACACACTGGAGTTGGCAGCAGGAGCCCAAATATTGGCTGAATCACACCCTGGAGTTGCAAGCAGCAGTAGCAGCAGGAGCCCAAACATTACTTTAAAGAGACACTGGAGTTGGCTTCAGGAGCCCAAAAATTGAATTAATCACACCCTGGAGTTGCAAGCAGCAGCAGGAGCACAAACATAGCTTAAAAGAGACACTGGAGCTTGCTTCAGGAGCCCAAAAATTGGATGAATGACACCCTGGAGTGGCAAGTAGCAGCAGCAGGAGCCCAAGCATAGCTTGAAAGAGACACTGGAGTTGGCAGCAGGAGCCCAAAAATTGGATGAATCACACCCTGGAGTTGCAAGCAGCAGCAGCAGGAGCCCAAACATAGCTTGAAAGACACACTGGAGTTGGCAGCAGGAGCCCAAAAATTGGCTCAATCACACCCTGGAGTTGCAAGCAGCAGCAGCAGCAGCCCAAACATAGCTTGAAAGAGACACTGGAGTTGGCAGCAGGAGCCCAAAAATTGGATGAATCACACCCTGGAGTTGCAAGCAGCAGCAGCAGCAGCCCAAACATAGCTTGAAAGAGACACTGGAGTTGGCAGCAGGAGCCCAAGAATTGGATGAATCACACCCTGGAGTTGCAAGCAGCAGCAGGAGCACAAACATTGCTTTAAGGAGACACTGGAGTTGGCAGCAGGAGCCCAAAAATTGGATGAATCACACTCTGGAGTTGCAAGCAGCAGCAGGAGCCCAAACATAGCTTGAAGGAGACACTGGAGTTGGCAGCAGGAGCCCAGAAATTGGCTGAATCACACCCTGGAGTGGCAAGCAGCAGCAGCAGCAGCAGCCCAAACATGGCTTGAAAGACACACTGGAGTTGGCAGCAGGAGCCCAAAAATTGGCTTAATCACACCCCGGAGTAGCAAGCAGCAGTAGCAGCAGGAGCCCAAACATTACTTTAAAGAGACACTGGAGTTGGCTTCAGGAGCCCAAAAATTGGATGAATCACACCCTGGAGTGGCAAGCAGCAGCAGGAGCCCAAACATAGCTTGAAAGAGACACTGGAGTTGGCAGCAGGAGCCCAAAAATTGGATGAATGACACCCTGGAGTTTAGAGCAGCAGCAGCAGGAGCCCAAACATAGCTTGAAAGAGACACTGGAGTTGGCAGCAGGAGCCCAAAAATTTGATGAATCACACCCTGGAGTTGCAAGCAGCAGCAGCAGCAGCAGGAGCCCAAACATAGCTTAAAAGACACACTGGAGTTGGCAGCAGGAGCCCAAAAATTGGCTGAATCACACCCTGGAGTTGCAAGCAGCAGTAGCAGCAGAAGCCCAAACATAGCTTGAAAGATACTCTGGAGTTGGCAGCAGGAGCCCAAAAATTGGATGAATCACACCCTGGAGTTGCAAGCAGCAGCAGCACAAACATTGCTTTAAAAAGACACTGGAGTTGCAAGCAGGAACCCAAAAATTGGATGAATCACACCCTGGAGTTGCAAGCAGCAGCAGGAGCCCAAACATTGCTTTAAATAGACACTGGAGTTTGCAGCAGGAGCCCAAAAATTGGCTGAAGCACACCCTGGAGTTGCAAGCAGCAGCAGCTGCCCGAACATAGCTTGAAACAGACACTGGAGTTGGCAGCAGGAGCTCAAAAATTGGATGAATCACACCCTGGAGTTGCAAGCAGCAGCAACAGCAGGAGCCCAAACATAGCTTGAAAGACACACTGGAGTTGGCAGCAGGATCCCAAAAATTGGATGAATCACACCCTGGAGTTGCAAGCAGCAGTAGCAGCAGGAGTTATCGGAGCCCCCCCCCCCATGAAGAGGAGAGGCGGCGGGAGCCGGCAGGCGTGGAGGTGAGTAACTGTCATTTTTAATTTTTTTTTTTTGCAGGCAAATCCCGGCGGCTGCTGAAACGGGGGGCACCCTATTTTGGGCACTCCCCTGCAGCCGGAGGAGCCCCAATGGGCGATCGTAGCCCCTCTGGCTGAAGAGGAGACCCGGCCGGACCAAACGAGGGGTCAGGTAAGTGATTTTTTTTATTTTTTTATTCCATTAATGGGGAAATTCAGGCACGTAAAATTTACGTGGCTGGCGGTTAACTGCAGGGGAGGCAACCCCCGTAAATTTTGCGTGGCTGCCGTTTAAAGGGTTAAAGAGACACTGGAGTTGGCAGCGGGAGCCCAAAAATTGGATGAATCACACCCTGGAGTTGCAAGCAGCAGCAGCAGGAGCCCAAACATAGCTTGAAAGAGACACTGGAGTTGGCAGCAGGAGCCCAAAAATTGGATGAATCACACCATGGAGTTGCAAGCAGCAGCAGGAGCCCAAACATTGCTTGAAAGACACACTGGAGTTGGCAGCAGGAGCCCAAAAATTGGATGAATCACACCCTGGAGTTGCAAACAGCAGCAGGAGCCGAAACATAGCTTGAAAGAGACACTGGATTTGGCTTCAGGAGCCCAAAAATGGGATGAATCACACCCTGGAGTGGCAAGCAGCAGCAGGAGCCCAAACATTACTTTAAAGAGAATCTGGAGTTGGCAGCAGGAGCCCAAAAATTGGATGAATCACACCCTGGAGTTGCAAGCAGCAGCAGCAGGAGCCCAAACATAGCTTGAAAGAGACACTGGAGTTGGCAGCAGGAGCCCAAAAATTGGATGAATCACACCCTGGAGTTGCAAGCAGCAGCAGGAGCAGCAGCAGCCCAAACATACCTTGAAAGACACACTGGAGTTGGCAGCAGGAGCCCAAAAATTGGATGAATCACACCCTGGAGTTGCAAGCAGCAGCAGCAGCCCAAACATAGCTTGAAAGACACACTGGAGTTTGCAGCAGGAGCCCAAAAATTGGATGAATCACACCCTGGAGTTGCAAGCAGCAGCAGCAGGAGCCCAAACATAGTTTGAAAAAGACACTGGAGTTGGCAGCAGGAGCCCAAAAATTGGATGAATCACACCCTGGAGTTGCAAGCAGCAGCAGAAGGAGCCCAAACATAGCTTGAAAGAGACACTGGAGTTGGCAGCAGGAGCCCAAAAATTGGATGAATCACACCCTGGAGTTGCAAGAAGCAGCAGAAGGAGCCCAAACATAGCTTGAAAGAGACACTGGAGTTGGCAGCAGGAGCCCAAAAATTGGATGAATCACACCCTGGAGTTGCAAGCAGCAGCAGCCCAAACATAGCTTGAAAGACACACTGGAGTTGGCTTCAGGAGCCCAAAAATTGGATGAATCACACCCTGGAGTTGCAAGCAGCAGCAGGAGCCCAAACATAGCTTGAAAGAGACACTGGAGTTGGCTTCAGGAGCCCAAAAATTGGATGAATCACACCCTGGAGTTGCAAGCAGCAGCAGGAGCCCAAACATTACTTTAAAGAGACACTGGAGTTGGCTTCAGGAGCCCAAAAATTGGCTGAATCACACCCTGGAGTTGCAAGCAGCAGCAGCAGCAGGAGCCCAAACATAGCTTGAAAGAGACACTGGAGTTGGCAGCAGGAGCCCAACAATTGGATGAATCACATCCTGGAGTTGCAAGCAGCAGCAGGAGCAGCAGCAGCCCAAACATAGCTTGAAAGACACACTGAAGTTGGCAGCAGGAGCCCAAAAATTGGATGAATCACACCCTGGAGTTGCAAGCAGCAGCAGCAGCCCAAACATAGCTTGAAAGACACACTGGAGTTGGCAGCAGGAGCCCAAAAATTGGATGAATCACACCCTGGAGTTGCAAGCAGCAGCAGCAGCAGGAGCCCAAACATAGTTAGAAAAAGACACTGGAGTTGGCAGCAGGAGCCCAAAAATTGGATGAATCACACCCTGGAGTTGCAAGCAGCAGCAGAAGGAGCCCAAACATAGCTTGAAAGAGACACTGGAGTTGGCAGCAGGAGCCCAAAAATTGGACGAATCACACCCTGGAGTTGCAAGCAGCAGCAGAAGGAGCCCAAACATAGCTTGAAAGAGACACTGGAGTTGGCAGCAGGAGCCCAAAAATTGGATGAATCACACCCTGGAGTTACAAGCAGCAGCAGCCCAAACATAGCTTGAAAGACACACTGGAGTTGGCTTCAGGAGCCCAAAAATTGGATGAATCACACCCTGGAGTTGCAAGCAGCAGCAGGAGCCCAAACATAGCTTGAAAGAGACACTGGAGTTGGCTTCAGGAGCCCAAAAATTGGATGAATCACACCCTGGAGTTGCAAGCAGCAGCAGGAGCCCAAACATTACTTTAAAGAGACACTGGAGTTGGCTTCAGGAGCCCAAAAATTGGCTGAATCACACCCTGGAGTTGCAAGCAGCAGCAGCAGCAGGAGCCCAAACATAGCTTGAAAGAGACACTGGAGTTGGCAGCAGGATCCCAACAATTGGATGAATCACACCCTGGAGTTGCAAGCAGCAGCAGGAGCAGCAGCAGCCCAAACATAGCTTGAAAGACACACTGGAGTTGGCAGCAGGAGCCCAAAAATTGGATGAATCACACCCTGGAGTTGCAAGCAGCAGCAGGAGCAGCAGCAGCCCAAACATAGCTTGAAAGACACACTGGAGTTGGCAGCAGGAGCCCAAAAATTGGATGAATCACACCCTGGAGTTGCAAGCAGCAGCAGCAGCCCAAACATAGCTTGAAAGACACACTGGAGTTGGCAGCAGGAGCCCAAAAATTGGATGAATCACACCCTGGAGTTGCAAGCAGCAGCAGCAGCAGGAGCCCAAACATAGCTTGAAAGAGACACTGGAGTTGGCAGCAGGAGCCCAAAAATTGGATGAATCACACCCTGGAGTTGCAAGCAGCAGCAGAAGGAGCCCAAACATAGCTTGAAAGAGGCACTGGAGTTGGCAGCAGGAGCCCAAAAATTGGATGAATCACACCCTGGAGTTGCAAGCAGCAGCAGCCCAAACATAGCTTTACTCACCTCCGATCTTCATCTCCTGTGTCTCGCGGCGATCAGATGCAGGTGATGGCTGGGCAGAGGAGGGGGGAGGCAGGCGATCGGAGGATCGCCTACCTTCCTCCTTCTCTGTCCAGCCGTCACCAGCATCTGACAGCTAAACTGCCGGGTGCCCCGACGACGTCGCGGCAGCGATCGGAAGCTGCGGAGGGAGGAGGGCTGTTATGCCCCCTCCAGAAGACAGAAGAGCGGGGGGGGGGGTGATCAGAGCCCCCCCCCCTTGAAGAGGGGAGCCGGCGGGCATGGAGGTGAGTAACTGTCATTTTTAAATTTTTTTTTTTGCAGGCAAATCCCGGCGGCTGCTGAAACGGGGGGCACCCTATTTTGGGCACTCCCCTGCAGCTGGAGAAGCCCCAATGGGCGATCGTAGCCCCTCTGGCTGAAGAGGAGACCCGGCCGGATCAAACGAGGGGTCAGGTAAGTGATTTTGAAAGAGACACTGGAGTTGGCAGCAGGAGCCCAGAAATTGGATGAATCACACTCTGGAGTTGCAAGCAGCAGCAGCCCAAACATAGCTTGAAAGACACACTGGAGTTGGCTTCAGGAGCCCAAAAATTGGATGAATCACACCCTGGAGTTGCAAGCAGCAGCAGGAGCCCAAACATTATTTTAAAGAGACACTGGAGTTGGCAGCAGGAGCCCAAAAATTGGATGAATCACACCCTGGAGTTGCAAGCAGCAGCAGCAGCTGCATTGGGAGCCCAAACATTGCTTTAAAGAGACACTGGAGTTGGCAGCAGCCGCAGCAGGAGCCCAAAAATTGACTGACACACCCTGGAGTTGGCAGCAGCAGCAGGAGGCCAAAAATTGGCTGAAAGGCACACCCTGAAGTTGGCATCAGCAGGAGCCCAAAAATTGGCAGGAACGCACACCCTGAAGTTGGCATCAGCAGGAGCCCAAAAATTGGCCTAAAGACATAAATATGTTTTGCACCATTTGGAAAGTGCAAAACGTGGCACCATGCTGAATCTAGTTGCATGCATCAGCCATTGGTGGGTGGAAATCCTGGCTGATCCATCCCTGATTCATTTTGACAAAGGTGAGTCTCTCCACATTTTTAGTTGACAGACGAGTTCTCCTCGCCGTAACTATGGGCCCCGCCGCACTAAATACCCGCTCAGATGGCACGCTACTGGCCGGGCAGGACAGCTTTTCCAAGGCAAACTCTGCTAGTTGCGGCCACAAGCCAAGTTTGGCTGCCCAGAAGTCCAGCGGATCCTCAAGGTGTGTTGGCATGGTCATGTCAAGGTATGACATGACCTACTGGTTGAGGTCCTGCTCCAGGTCTTCCTGCTGCTCATGAGTAGCCTCGCTATGCGGGTGTAGAAAGCTACTCATTAGCGACTGAAGATTGAGGCTGCTGCTGATGGAGCTGCTGCTGCTGCTCCTGCCAACCCCCCCAGCAGCCAAGGTAGTGGAAGGTGAGCGCAGACCTGCCAGAGTATGGACCATTTCGCAGATAGGCATCGCCCAACTGACTACGCAGAATGTCTTTGTAGAAGTTCAGTTTGTCCTCCCTCTTGGCGGGTTTAAAAAATGCCCCCATTTTGTGCCGGATGCAAGGGTCCAATAAGGTGGACAGCCAGAAGTCATCCCGCCGACAAATGGAAACAATTCTGGGGTCACTGCACAAGCACGTGAGCATGCTTCCTGCCATTTGCGCAAGTGATTCGGAGGGACTACCTGTCTCCATCTCCACTGTATACTGCCACGGTGTGTCTGGGTCCTCTGTCTCGCCTTACTCAAAACCCTCTAGCTCCTCTGGCTGCTCCTGCTCCTCCTCTCTTGTCCACTGACTAGATAAACCAGCCATTTCGCCAAGCCTAAACTGTGCTTCACTGGGCCACTCCTCCTCCTCTTCCTCCTCCTCCTCCAGTTCAGCTCCAACGGGGTTCATGTGGCCGTAAGATGTAGACGCCATGTCTCCATTGCCCTGACCAGCCATGGTTTCCAACATGTGCTGTAGTACACGAAGCAGTGGAATCATGTCGTTCATCCCGTAATCCTGCCGACTGACAAATAAAGTGGCTTCCTCAAAGGGCCTGAGCAAACGGCAGGTGTCACGTATGAGCTGCCACTGGTTGACATTGAAGTTACAGAGGGGAGTCCCCCTATCCGCTTGGATCATCAGGAAATCCGTGATGGCTTTTCTCTGTTCATATAATCGGTCCAACATGTGAAGGGTGGAATTCCAACTGGTGGAAACATCGCAAATCAGACTATGTTGGGGGCAACCGTTCTGACGCTGTAGCTCAAGAAGGGTGTGTTTGGCGGTGTATGAGTGGCTGAAGTGCATGCAAAGTTTCCTTGAAGTTGTTAGGATGTCTTGCAGATGGGGGGAACACTTCAGAAACCGCTTGACAACCAGATTGAAGACGTGAGCCATGCAGGGGGCATGGGTCAGGCTTCATTGGCGCAGCGCAGACAAAATGTTCTTTCCATTGTCGGTAACCATGATTCCCATTTTAAGTTTTCTTGGAGTAAGCCATGTTTGGATTTCCTGATGAATAAATTTAAGCAGTTCCTCCCCTGTGTGACTCCGTTCGCCAAGACAAACCATGTGAAGCACAGAGTGACACCTCCGTGCCCTGCACACATGGTAGACTGGAGGGGCACTGAAACTTGAGCCTACAGTGGAGGGTGAGGAGATGGCGGAGGATGAGGAGGCCGAGTCGCACGGTGTCACAGGCCCAACGGGCAGTGAGCGCGGAGGCCGAAGCGGTGTGACCTGTCCAAGTTGCTGCTGCTGAAAGGGACCACATTCACCCAGTGGGCCGTAAACGACATGTACTGTCCCTGACCATAGTTACAGCTCCAGACGTCGGCGCTGCCATGCACTTTGCTACACACCGACAGGCTCAAGGACTGGCCCACCTTCTGTTCAACAAAAGTGTGCAGCGCTGGTACTGCCTTCTTGGCAAAGAAATGACGGCTTGGGACTGTTCACCTCAGCTCAGAACAAGCCATCAGTTCTCTGAAAGGTGCAGAGTTCACCACCTGAAAAGGGAGCGACTGCAGCACCAGCAACTTGGACAGGAGCACATACAGCTTCTGCGCCGTAGGATGAGTGGGCGCATACTGCTGTCTCTTGGACATGGCTTCGCTGATGGATTGCTGGCGGGATGCATGACTTGGAGGAGGAGGAGCAGGAGCGACAGAGGATGGGTATGACGCACAGCTGCCTTCGGCTGAGGTGCTGGAGCATTGGCTGGCAGAAATTGGGAGCGGCGTGCCACTTGGTGAGGAAGCAGGCTGGACCACCACTTCTGAGCCTCGGTTCTCCCAGGCCGCTTTATGGTGATGCATCATATGTTGACGCAGGGCCGTGGTGCCAACATTTGGGCCCTGGCCACGCTTCACCTTCTGCCTACATATCTTGCAAGTGGCCCTGTTACCCTCCTGCGGATGCTTCAGGAAAAACTGCCACACTGCTGAGTAGCTACTTTTCCCACCAACAGGCCGCACTGATTCACTGCTACTGTCGCCAACTCCAGGAACCTCTGCTCCACTACCTCCCGATAAGGTAGCCTGCCGCGCAGCAGGTGCTCTACCCCGGCCCCGTTTGGCTCCAGGCTTTACAATTGTGCCCCCATGCTGACTGCCAACCATGCTGCTAACACCTTGCTGCCTCAGCTGCTGACTCCGGGGCAACCTGCGCCCCTCTTCTCCTGATGATGACAATGAAGCCCCTTCATCACCCGGTTCAAAAGTGCGACCGGCTTCATCATCATCATCATCACTGAGTTGTGGCTGCACGTCACTGATGTCCTCGGTTTCCTCAACAGTGTCTGGCGCAGGAGCTGGAATGCTCTCAACACCCATGACACTGTCCACATCACTGTTTGTCTGCCTAGCTAAAGAAGGCTCCTCCATTTCTTGGCTGGGCAGTAGCTGCTGACTGTCCTCTATCTGATCGTCCTCCTCACTAAAGAGTGGAGCTGAACCCAAAGCATAGGATATGTCGCTGGGGGAGGGAATGGCGTAGGACAGAGGCAATGGGAGGACAGGGACTGCTCTCGGACCATGCCAACTCAGGGTTGTGTCAGACGAACATACCGACCCTAGACTGGGGGTGTCAGATGTAACTTGTGATGATGTTGATTAGCGCGTTAACCAACCTACCATGGCAGATGCGTTACTGGTGGAGACACGACCGCTAGCAGATACTGGCAGTTCAGGTCTCTCACCGTGACTCCTGCTGCCACTCGCTTCTAGTCTGCTGCAACCTCTGCCTGCTGAATCTTGACCTCTGCCACTCCTCTTTGAACATCCTTGCCCTTGTCTGCCTGACATTTTTATGTATTTGAAATGCGCAATAGGTACGATAAAAAATGTGTTAACTTTAAAAAAAAGAAGCCAAATAAAGTGAGGGACTGCTTCTCTGCACCAGATACTATGAAAATTGGCCATTTGAGATACCCTGCGGCCTAGTGTTTTGGCAGCAGACAAAAAACCAATTCAAAATGCAATACTTTGATTCAGCTGAGGAAGGATCAACAAGCGTATTTAGTATAACAGATAGGCTGCCTAATGCAGGTTTGGGATGCCCTGCGGCCTGGTGATTTTTTGTTAAAGGCAGACCAAAAACCAATTCAAAATGCAATACTTTGATTCAGCTGAGGAAGGATCAACAAGCATATTTAGTATAACAGATAGGCTGCCTAATGCAGGTTTGGGATGCCCTGCGGCCTGGTGATTTTTTTGTTAAAGGCAGACCAAAAACCAATTCAAAATGCAATACTTTGATTCACCTGAGGAAGGATCAACAAGCGTATTTAGTATAACAGATAGGCTGCCTAATGCAGGTTTGGGATGCCCTGCGGCCTGGTGTTTTTTTTGTTAAAGGCAGAACAAAAACCAATTCAAAATGCAATACTTTGATTCAGCTGAGGAAGGATCAACAAGCGTATTTAGTATAACAGATAGGCTGCCTAATGCAGGTTTGGGATGCCCTGCGGCCTGGTGATTTTTTTGTTAAAGGCAGAACAAAAACCAATTCAAAATGCAATACTTTGATTCAGCTGAGGAAGGATCAACAAGCGTATTTAGTATAACAGATAGGCTGCCTAATGCAGGTTTGGGATGCCCTGCGGCCTGGTATTTTTTTGTTAAAGGCAGAACAAAAACCAATTCAAAATGCAATACTTTGATTCATCTGAGGAAGGATCAACAAGCGTATTTAGTATAACAGATAGGCTGCCTAATGCAGGTTTGGGATACCCAGGTGGGCTGGTGTTTTTTTTGTTAAAGGCAGACCAAAAACCAATTCAAAATGCAATACTTTGATTCAGCTGAGGAAGGATCAACAAGCGTATTTAGTATAACAGATAGGCTGCCTAATGCAGGTTTGGGATGCCCTGTGGCCTGGTGTTTTTTTTGTTAAAGGCAGACCAAAAACCAATTCAAAATGCAATACTTTGATTCAGCTGAGGAAGGATCAACAAGCGTATTTAGTATAACAGATAGGCTGCCTAATGCAGGTTTGGGATGCCCTGCGGCCTGGTGTTTTTTTTTTAAAGGCAGACCAAAAACCAATTCAAAATGCAATACTTTGATTCAGTTGAGGAAGGATCAACAAGCGTATTTAGTATAACAGATAGGCTGCCTAATGCAGGTTTGGGATGCCCTGCAGCCTGGTGTTTTTTTTGTTAAAGGCAGACCAAAAACCAATTCAAAATGCAATACTTTGATTCAGCTGAGGAAGGATGAACAAGCATATTTAGTATAACAGATAGGCTGCCTAATGCAGGTTTGAGATGCCCTGCGGCCTGGTGATTTTTTTGTTAAAGGCAGACCAAAAACCAATTCAAAATGCAATACTTTGATTCACCTGAGGAAGGATCAACAAGCGTATTTAGTATAACAGATAGGCTGCCTAATGCAGGTTTGGGATGCCCTGTGGCCTGGGTTTTTTTCGTTAAAGGCAGACCAAAAACCAATTCAAAATGCAATACTTTGATTCAGCTGAAGAAGGATCAACAAGCGTATTTAGTATAACAGATAGGCTGCCTAATGCAGGTTTGGGATACCCAGGTGGGCTGGTGTTTTTTTTTGTTAAAGGCAGACCAAAAACCAATTCAAAATGCAATACTTTGATTCAGTTGAGGAAGGATCAACAAGCGTATTTAGTATAACAGATAGGATGCCTAATGCAGGTTTGGGATGCCCTGCAGCCTGGTGTTTTTTTTGTTAAAGGCAGACCAAAAACCAATTCAAAATGCAATACTTTGATTCAGCTGAGGAAGGATCAACAAGCATATTTAGTATAACAGATAGGCTGCCTAATGCAGGTTTGGGATGCCCTGCGGCCTGGTGTTTTTTGTTAAAGGCAAACCAAAAACCAATTCAAAATGCAATACTTTGATTCAGCTGAGGAAGTATCAGCAAGTGCATTTATTATAACAGATAGGCTGCATAATGCAGGTTGGGATGCCCTGCGGCCTGGTGTTTTTTTTGTTAAAGGCAGACCAAAAACCAATTCAAAATGCAATACTTTGATTCACCTGAGGAAGGACCAACAAGCGCATTAAGTATAATAGATAGGCTGCCTAATGTAGGTTTGGGATGCCCTGCGGCCTGGTGTTTCTTTTGTTAAAGGCAGACCAAAAACCAATTCAAAATGCAATACTTTGATTCAGCTGAGGAAGGATCAACAAGCATATTTGGTATAACAGATAGGCTGCCTAATGCAGGTTTGGGATGCCCTGCGGCCTGGTGTTTTTTTTTTTAAAGGCAGACCAAAAACCAATTCAAAATGCAATACTTTGATTCAGCTGAGGAAGGATCAACAAGCGTATTTAGTATAACAGATAGGCTGCCTAATGCAGGTTTGGGATGCCCTGCGTCCTGGTGTTTTTTTTGTTAAAGGAAGACCAAAAACCAATTCAAAATGCAAAACTTTGATTCAGCTGAGGAAGGATCAACAAGCGTATTTAGTATAACAGATAGGCTGCCTAATGCAGGTTTGGGATGCCCTGCGGCCTGGTGTTATTTTTTTTCTTAAAGGCAGACCAAAAACCAATTCAAAATGCAATACTTTGATTCAGCTGAGGAAGGATCAACAAGCGTATTTAGTATAACAGATAGGCTGCCTAATGCAGGTTTGGGATGCCCTGCGGCCTGGTGTTTTTAATGTTGAAGGCAGACCAAAAACCAATTCAAAATGCAATTCTTTGATTCAGCTGAGGAAGGATGAACAAGCGTATTTAGTATAACAGATAGGCTGCCTAATGCAGGTTTGGGATGCCCTGCGGCCTGGTGTTTTTAATGTTGAAGGCAGACCAAAAACCAATTCAAAATGCAATTCTTTGATTCAGCTGAGGAAGGATCAACAAGCGTATTTAGTATAACAGATAGGCTGCCTAATGCAGGTTTGGGATGCCTTGCGACCTGGTGTTTTTTTGTTAAAGGCAGACCAAAAACCAATTCAAAATGCAATGCTTTGATTCAGCTGAGGAAGGATCAACAAGCGTATTTAGTATAACAGATAGGCTGCCTAATGCAGGTTTGGGAAGCCCAGGTGGCCTGGTGTTTTTTTGGTTAAAGGCAGAGCAAAAAATATTTAAACTAATCCAGTTATATATTATGATAAATGCTTGTGTGTAACAGATAGGGTTAAATAAGCCACGGCATAGATGGCATGCACAGTGGCAAGGCAGATTTACAGCACAAAGAACTGAAATTTTATTGAAAACTGATCTGGCTAATGAAAAAAATAAAAATTTTAACTGTCACTTCTAAGCTGTCCCTGGCTGGATGGTTCCGGTTTTTCCCTATCTTTCCCTGGCTCTGTCTACCTCTCTGTCTGCCTCTCTGACTCTCCCTAACTATCTCTAACTCTCTGTCCCTGTCTCTAACTAGCTGTGCTCTGGCCGCAATACAAGGCTGAAATGCGCACAAGCAAGATGGCCGCAGCTTTATATAGCACGGTGACGTCACCGGGCTTCCTGGCTGCTGATAGGCTGCATGTGACTTACCCGTGATACCTTGCCCCAGGGGGTATGTCTGGACATGTTCATCCACCATTTTAGAATGCCTGTAATTGAAATAAATGGAGTTTAAAGGAAAACTTTGATCGATCGAATCGCGGGGAAATTCGGATTCGTTCAGAATCGAATTTTCCATGAAATTCTGAACGAATCCGGGTTTGTCCGGATCGATTCGCTCATCCCTAGTCATCACAGTGCCATCCTGTTAACTAAATGAAGATAGGCTAACAGTGTACCATGCATTTACTGACTGACCATGACATTGTGTTTTAAATATGATGCATGTCATACATAGAATTTGTACACTCTTGTTGAGCACAATAAGAGAGGAATGAGGTTGGTCTCTGGCTATAAAAGACAAGTGGGAATTAATAGGAATGTTGTCAATGGCACACATCACATATTCACCAAGAGCAGACTGATTGCTGTAAATTTTCTCTCAAAAGCTCTTTTAGTGCCTCTTTTTTCAAGTAGCTGCAGGGTCTTATTATTTGGTAATGTCTTTTTCAAAGTCCTCTAAATACACATGCTGGCTCAATAATTTACAGAGGAGGGTGAAATACAATGAGTGTTTTTAACCACCCATTTCTATTTGTACTGCAACTTGCAGGCCCTCCTCCCCTGCAAAAAACTAAAGGCAAAAACGACAGGCACAATTCTATTATTGAAGGAAAAATAAATAATCACATTTGTTAATGCAGTTTTGTTTTAATGGATTTACATTTTTAATTCTAAAAAGAACAATTAATAGTTCAAATAATATCACCAAGCTTTTTGGAGTTTAATATGGTCATGGGGTCAGACAGAACCAACACGTCTTTTCCAAGAAATGTATTTAAGAGGCGCTAGTGCCAGGTAGTACTAGAAAAATGTCAGGTGAATGTCAGGTCCCTGTGCAAAAGGTGTATGTATGAAGGTCAAAATCCATAGCGCCTCTGATAGAGCCAGGTAGTGTCCCATCTATCATCAGTGATATGATTGCTGGCGCTGTTTCCTACCAGACGCTCACCATGCATTGTGTGGCCTTATCCCATAGATGTCAGTGGGCTGGGTTGGTTATAATTTTTTTTGCCAAAATTTATTTTTTTGGCTGGTGCATGTGCTACGGGATCCCTGGGCTGTTACATATTGTATATATGTGTGCCTGTTTTCCCCTTTCTACACCGCCCATGTGGGTGCTGTGTCTGTGCAGTTTTAAATTTATTGCAGTTTCGGTGCTCCCAGCTGGTGCTAGGGGTTGCCAGCACTAGGTACTGACCAGCCTGTGTCAGCGCCTGTTGGACCCAAATGCCGATTATAACAGCACCAGTGAGCGCCACTCTGCATGCCGTTCTGTACCATTGTCTTTTAGACATTGAACACAGTATTTATTAATTTTTGGCATATTGAAAAGATTGGTGCTGTATTTTACTGCCACTGGTGGGCATTTCATCATTGCACTTACAGGATGTCATTGCTAGGGACAAAGGGGACAAAATTTACAGTGTGTTTAGGCTGGGTTTTAGTTATTGACCTCTAAAATATACCAAAGCCATGAAAAACGATTTTACAAGAAGAGAATAAAATGACATTTGCGACATCTTGGTCCTGCATTTACATTCATGACAAGTCACAAAGCAAGTTCTGTAAAATGTATAAGCATAAATCACTTCAATAGAGTTCTGCATGTTGTGTGTAACCTACAGTGCCACTATAATGCGGCACAGCTTAAACAAGAGTACCTGGCACTGCAAAATATATGGCGCTAGTGTTAAAGCAGATGTGAGCTGGCAGCTGTTTTTTGATTGTTAAGTTGCACACTGAGTGCCGCTGAGGCTAAGATATTGGCACTGAGTGGTATTAAAAGGTGCCGACAATTGATAAATCAGGCTCCCCATGAAAGGCTTACTTCCCTCTTCTTGATTTACAGATTGGCAGCCTTATTTAAAAAAATATCTTGCTGGCGCAAGATGAGCGCCACTTGCGAGACGCTCTCTGCACCTGCACCGCATCATCAGCTGAAAACAACGGGAGCTCTGCACTCGAGCGCTCCTGGCTGCGCACTGCACAGGGCTTTTAAAAGCCTATGCGCTAGTGAACCCTAGCACCAACTGGGGACGCCGGAATAATAGGGCACGGGGGATAACAGGCATACAGTGCCTATTGCAATCCCGGATTTTTTTGAGGGTCGATGACATCACATTTCCAATATGCAAACACTGGGAATTTCATTGAGGGCATTTGAATGACATGACACAGATTTTGCATGGCCCAAATCGCAATTTTGAAGTGCAACCGAACTATTCCAAATAGCCCAGGGCACCTGTGGCACGTGCACTAGCTAAAAAAAAGTGGCCAAGAAGCTTACATCCATCCGAGCCCATTAAAATCTATGGGAAAAGGCCACAGAGTGCATGGTGTGCGCCTGGTCTTATGTGACACTGAAGGGTACACAGCGTCGGCACTGTTGATAGATGGGACACTACCTGGCTCTATATAGTTGCTGGAGTTGCTAGTCAAGTCTAAGCCCATGATCTACACATTTGTTCACCATATATTGACACCTACATTGTCGAATAAACATTATACTATTAACATTTTTAAAATGCTAGGCAGCCCATGTATTCTCCTATGGCATGTTAACTTTAAAGCAGACCATAACCCACATTTTAACCAGCATCCCCTGAATTGCTACTCCGATTAATTTTCAGTGCTCCTGCTTCACTCTGCTCCCAGCTAATGCCTCCTGTTTTGGCTGTACTTCCTCAAGTCATTGTCACTGTTGTGAGTGGAAATGATGTCATTGCCGGACCTATGCATTGACTAATTGCCCGCCATCTGCCAGAGAGGGCCAGCAAAAATATCAGTATCCCAGGACAATGTGGTAAGTGGAAATATCCATTTCTTGTTTTACATCCTAAGAAAGGAGTATCAGCAGGGCTTTGGCCAAATGAATTGCATAACTTCAGTGTGTTTCTGTTATGGCATTATCAACTATGACCTAAAAAAACCCTTAACAACAGAAGCAGGGAGTGATGGCTGTGTAATTATTAAAAGACTAAGAGGCTGATTCATTACTAACGTCAGGTATCAGCAGATGAGCGTCTGTATAGCGGCGCTTAGAGCGACCGCTAGTAGACGCTGTAAGTGTAACATAGTGCCTCAGTCACTGTAGTGACCTGGCCCGCATTGACCAATGTGATGTAAGTTGGGCGCTCTAACACCAGTACAGCGCTGCAGGGATCGAGCCACTGAAATGTATGGGAGAGCGACAGTGAGCGAAAGGTAATACCTGGCGCTCTGGAAGCTAGAGCGCCGGCGCTGTACGCTGAGCCGTCTGTAATAATACATCGGACGCTACATGGCGCTGTTAGAGTCACTCACCAGATTCGCTTTCATAAATGTGGTTTTGCCTACAGTGCCCGGCGTTCACCAAACACTGCCTGTCGCTATGAGGCACTACCTGGCGCTATCCCTTCATGAATAACCCCCCTACTCAATCACTGCACATACAGCTGGCTCTATCTGGGAACTTGATGTAGAATTGAGATGAAGTGATCACTTTCATGGCTTTTCCTACTCACGGGAAGCCTTATTTATGAAGCTTCAGCACCACACAGTGCAAATTTTTTGGTCGCAGTGACAGGTGCTCTAGTTGCCAAATTCCATAGAGCACAATGGGCAGAACTGGATTGAAGTGTTTTATGCTCATAATTAATATTTCACAGATTTATTTGTACTGAACTTGCATTGTGACTTGTCAATAATGGAAACGCAGGACCTAGATGTAGTCAAATGACACATAGAAAAATCATTTTTAGTGACTTCTTTTGGTTACTAATGTGTAATTTGGACAACAAATAAAACACAGCCTAAATGCACTGTAACGTTTGTCCCTTTTGTCCCCAGCAGTAATTTCTTGCAACTGTAATAATAAAATGCTGACCAGTGCCTGAAAAATACAGTGACAATCTTTTTGAGGAAAAATGTATAAATATGCTGTGCAGCCCGAAAAGACAACAGTACAAAGTGGCGCTCACTGGCGCTGAGATAATTGACAGTTGGGTCAAACAGGTGCTGACACATGCTGCCCAATACAATAGTGCAACAGTCAAAGCTAAAAAGTTAGCAGCGACTTCAAGCGCTATTGTAGTCCACAGTGCCGCATCAGAAAAGACGATAATGCAGGTGCTTTAAAACTGGCGCTATAGCCACTGGAAAGATGCTAAATGGCTCCCTTCATAAATAAGGCCCTAAGTATAATAGGTATAGCCTGTTGTTACCTGTACTTTAGTAGCGCTCAGTGCCTTGTACCCCTAAATAGGAGGCTTTTCATTTTCTTTTAACCCCTTTATTAAGCCTAAAATTGGTCCTTCAATTGCTCCTCTGTCACACCACTCTCAACAGTGGTGTAACTCAAAGTGATGGGGTCTTGGTGCGAACGTTAAATGGGGCCCTTTCATGCCTCATACAGTTAACTTTTTTCTGTCTTTTAATTCAGTTGTATGCAACTAGACACTAATGAATGAAACAGCCAAGTGGGGAGATGCTAGACAGCCCACATAAGGTGTCCAATACAATCCTAGCTTGCGGTTTGCTACACAATCTCTGCTTACCCCAGCAAATGGAAGAGCACACCAAAACTGGCTCTGCCTGGGGCACAACAGAAGTGGTTCTTACACACACACACACATACACACACACACACACACACACACAATGGGGTTTTTCTCTACTCTGGTTATTAGGCCACAGGGTTCCATGCTCCACACCCACAGGCAGCTCTATCTCCTCCCAAGCAGAGCCTGTCTGTAGGTGCCATCTTCATTGTCTAAACAAAAATTGTATGCTCATGTTGCCTGGTACCATGTCTGCTGAATGTTTCAGTTGTTTTCCCTATATTCCTATATTGATGCTTAGGCCTTGTGATTTGCAAACACACTGATCCACACTAAACACCCTTCCCCAGCTTCTGCTTCTGTTAGCCTAACCCTGGCTGTGATAGCCTTATTGTGCTGTTGGTGCCTTTTTTTAATTTGATTAATGCCCATTGCACAATCTGGATATTTGCTTTTTATTTGTCCTTGTTGTCTAAATAGCTTGTTCTCGTGTTTGTAGGCAGCCTTGATGGCCGCAACACCTATGGCTGTTTGGAATCTTCCATCCAAAGTCAATGTTTGACCCCTGTCTGTAAGTGCTACTTTGCTGGTCATTGGCCCTACTCAGTCATGCCATGTGATCTTTTTTCCTAATTAATTGTTAGGCCTCCCCTTGGGATTTCCAGTTCTGTCACAGATTATGAAGGAGATGGCCGGTATGTGAGTAAGCACACCTGTCCTGCACATTTCCATTTTGAGGTTTGTCCTACATTAATGATGATGCCTCTTATATGGGGCATGGCCAGTTAGAATGTCCTTGCATTGTTTTGCCATGTTTTGATGGTTCGGGCATAATTGATGTACTTTTCTTGACAGGTGAAAGGTGTCCACTTCTGCCCCGCCTCCAGCGTGTTATCTGAGGAAGACCAGCAGTCCCCACCACCATGTCCCTAGCATCAGGCTACACATGTATTTGAACAGTGATTATGCATCTTGGGAAAAGCCACACATTCTGCTTCAAATGTGTGCATGTTGCTGCCTGACTCACATTTCACTTGTGTTTATTTACAGGATATAACATTGTTTCCTCCACTTACGCAAACACCATCTAAAAAGGGAAGCATACAAAGATTCAGGTGTTCCTGCAACCCAGCCATCTGGATCCACCTTGGTAAGTTGTATTGTTACAAATATTTAGAGACAGAAGCCCCTTGTGCACACTCATCTGGACTTCCTTCACCAGCATATGGCCAACACCTAATAACACTCGTCATGCAATCCCATGTGTGAGCTGATGGTGTAACAAGAACCCAAATCAAAACACAGCCATTTGTGTGGTTCACCTTTCTTGTCTAATTTTCAGGCTTCATTGGTGGTAGTTGCGGAGCTGGAAAGGCGACCCAATAGTGCCCAACTATATGAGCTGGAGACGCTAATGCTTCATAAAAGGCAACAATGTCATGGCCAACTGGCAGAAAGAGTCGCAGGCATGGAAGGACAATTGCAGAAATGTCAATCAGAAGGGAATCCTTGGACCATGCAGACAGCACGGAGGGAAATAGTTGATTTGCTGCAACCTAACAACATATACTAGTAGGGTCAGCACACACTGAAGCTCAGCTCTATACAAGAAACAAATGAAGGAAACACAAAAGTGATTTTGAAAAAACACACACACTATCTGAGGGGCTCCACTCAGGGACAGGTGTCAAATGTGGAGTGGATGTGCAATCAAACACTAAGGATAGACCATTGGGCCAAAAACCCTAACTCCATTAAATTATGTAGGACAGAGAGAAGGATGATTCTACCAACAACAAACAAATAACCATTGGGTCATTTGGTTTGTGCTAAAAATTAAAAAATTAAAAAAAAGGCAGCAAGTATTTGCTGGATCTAAGTTACTCACTACCACAGCTCTGGCTGTGTCCCATGCTGCTGTACCCAAATTGATGCTGATGGAGACAAGGTGGGTTGGAGGGGTCAAGGTACTGTAACAACATTAGTAGTTGTAATGAAACCGAAAAAACACAAAAAAACATTAGTAGTTGTAATGAAACATGTAATAGTAACAGATGCAACACATTAGCTAGTTTTATGCCTGTGTTTGTGCATGTCACGATTATCTGACAGGGGCTCGGGAGAAAAGACCAGATGGGGTGTGGAGGAGGTCACTGGCCTATGATGCCCTGAAACAATATGAAAGCAAAAAAAATAAACACATGAGCAACACACTTGTCAGGTCAATAATTAGCATTACAATACACAAAGGCTATTAACCAGGGGATGAGGTGCTGGCCTCCAACCAGGCAGGGCTGTGAGGGAAGGAAGTGTGGGCTTCGCTTCTCCAATTGCGACCAATGGAGCCCAACTGGGGCCAGACTCCTACAATTCACCTCCTTCCAACTCCTCTGGGACATTCTTATCCTCCTTCACCTCAGAACTTCCCCCCTGAGACTGGCCCCACAGGCAGCCAAACTCCGCCGTTTCCTGCTCCTCTGAGCTGATGACCCACACTGCCCCCACCTCAATGGCTGACTCCTCTGGGACATCCTCATCCTTGTCTCCCTCCTCCCCGGGATCCTCCACCTTGCCATAGTGCGAAGGCCCCTCCCCCCTGATCTGGTGGGATCCTGGTCTTGGGGGCAGGGGAGAATCTCCTTGCCATGCCTGTGGAGGAGAGACTGCTTATCTGTGGAGACAAAAAACAGGACTAGGCATTAAGGACAAGTCCTTGCTGTAGATCCAAACCAATGTTGTCCTGCATTCCTAACTTACCGGACGGCCTTTGGCCAGAGTCAAAGCAGACACAGTAGCCATGACCACCTCCACAATCGTCCCCTTCCAAGTCGGGCATAATCATATTCCTGCTGGCACATGTCCTACATGTAAAAACTGTGTCTATGTTTACATTAAAACACATTGCTGCATGCTAACAGATGTGAATAGGAAAACACACATATAGAAATTCTAAAGATGCATGCAAAAACACGGGCAGGCCGATTCATTAATAGCGCCAGGTAGCGACAGATGAGCGACAGTAGCGTTATTTTCACAGTATTCGCTGTGCTTGGCCGTTGTTCGGCTGTTGACATCGACTCAGTCGGTGTGCGGTAATTTGAATACGGGGTTAGGAGTCGCTGTTTGACAGGTTCCGCGCTGTATGGGAGCGCATGACAGCGAACGTCCATAGCGAACGGCTCCCAGCATATTCATTAACAAATCACGCTCCAAACATTCTCGCGCAGTGAAATGCTTGTTTAAACCCCAGAGCGCTGGCGGCGATGCGTTAAAAGTAGTTTTTTAACCCCCAAACAACCATATTTTTTGAAAAAAAAAAAAACATGTTTTTCAAAACATTTTGTAATATGAATACATTAATATCAGACGTGTAATATCAATTCTGCACAATTTTTTTTTTTTTTTTTTAACTTAAAAAAAAAAAAAAATTAATAGCAATTAATTATGAATATTTAAAGATTGCTCCATTGAAATGCATTGGAGAGTGCCAGGTAGTGAGAGGTCATACCTGTCGCTGTTCAAGGTCGCTCGCTGGCGCTGTGGGGTGAGGCTGTACCCAAATTGATGCTGATGGAGACAAGGTGGGTTGGAGGGGTCAAGGTACCGTAACAACATTAGTAGTTGTAATGAAACCGAAAAAACACAAAAAACATTTTTGTAATATGAATACATTAATATCAGACCTGTAATATCAATTCTGCACAATTTTTTTTTTTTTTTAACTTAAAAAAAATATCTAACATTGCAGAATTTTTGACATAAAAAAATAAAATTAATAGCAATTAATTATGAATATTTAAAGATTGCTCCATTGAAATGCATTGGAGAGCGCCAGGTAGCGAGAGGTCATACCTGTCGCTGTTCAAGGTCGCTCGCTGGCGCTGTGGGGTGAGGCTGGAATAATGATGAATGATTCGCTATCTGGCGCTCTGTCAGTCGCTAAGCAGGATCGGCTTGATAAATGTGTGATTGTGGAGGGGAGCCGGCGTACTCGTGGCGGTGAGCGCCATTACCGTTCTCTCACCATTCGCTACCTGGCGCTATCCCTTGTTAAATAAGGGCCTAAGTGCAACGCTCAGACATCTGTATTTAACACAATTAAATCACATGGAATGACATCAGGAATACACAAAAGCCCTGAATGGCAGGCACAAAAATGCTAGTTTTATATTGAAGGTAAAATACATCCCAAGCAGGTCAGTTGATTGTGGCCCAAAAAAATTAAAAACGCTAAGCAGAAGTTATACAGATAACATCACTAAAAAACTCAATGGAAGTGTATGATATGATGTGGCACTGCAGGACAGACAGCACTGGAACGCTAACTGATGCTATGAAAGGCGCTAACCATCTGGGCCAGTCCTACATATGCGTTTTTTAGGAGCACCAGAAATGCACCTGCTGCTACATGGTGCTATGTGGCACTAGTGTTTCTTAAATAAACCCCATAGTCTGTTATCTAAATATTGCTAAGCGAGCACAAATATAAATAAGATGGAGGAGCAACAGCGATTGGGCCCCCCTGATCTCCTGAGCCCTGGTGCGATTGCCCCCTCTGCACCCCCTCAAGTTACACCCCTGGCTTTCAGGAATCACGCCACCTCCATACAACAATCACCTCCAGCAATTGTTCTGATGAGGGCCACACACCTGAAACATGTAAATAGAAATGGAAGGCTGTGTAAATATAAGGAGCATTTCATCCTCAGCTGCTTCTATTTAAGAATAAAGTATGATTTGCATGGGTTTACCTGCTCACTAAGCATAATAAATATAGCTTGTTGTTCTTGGTCTGTATGTAAAGGACGGTGCACTTTAAGTCTGAAAAATCCGGAAATAGAAAAGATGGTATATAGATGTCTATAAGCATAACTGTGTCACAACACATAGCTGTAATATGTAATATGCAGGAGCTACGGCATGATACGCTATATGCATGATCAATATTGGAGATCACTCAGAAATAAAATACATTTTAATGATTCTAAAATGCCAGATTTATATTAATGTAATGGATTAAGTCTGTTTCTTTTAAATATAGATATATAGGCAAACAAGACTGCACGACTTAAAATGACTTCAGTTCCTTGTGTTGAGATCTGACCCCAGCAGAGTAAGACAGTAATAGGTTATTGACTTGCTAGGTCCTGAACAGTCAGAGGGGACACTTGAAGCCACCGCAATGCACTGGGGGTTTGTTTTATCGATCAGTCTGCGTTAGCCATCATCTCCAGGCATTTGAACAAGCGTAGAGATGCCTGGCAAACCAAATATTACATTTTGTATTGGGGTACACTGAAAGTAGAAAGGGTAGATCGAAACAAAGCCCAGAGGAGCAAAACACCTTTATTTAATAGCATTTGGTCTATTGCTGCATTAACCATTAGCTTAGCTTAGTATAAAGCATAGACGGATGTGCTTTTGTGTGCATGCAAAACAATTTTCAATGAGTTCCAAAGTTATGCTGCTGTTGTTATTTAGGTTCATATTAAATTTGACTAAAATTATGCTAATTTTATTTGGTTTGGTCCAAACTAAGGTTTGGTAATATGTTGGTACAATTTGGCTAGCTCTATTAAATTTCTAATTAAAATAAAGCCTTCTGATAGAGGACTCCTTTTGCCCATTTAACATCTTAATTTAACTCTAGTCCCTGTTTAATAATGGAGGTGCCAAATGTATATATGTGGAGGCTGATTTACTACTAGCGCTAGGTATTGAAAGATGAGCGTCTGTATAGCGGCGCTTGGAGCAACCGCTAGTAGAAACTGTAAGCGGGTATCAGGCGCTGTAACCTAGCATTGTGGTCCCTGTAGTAACCTGGCTGGCATTGATGAATGTGATATATGTTGGGTGCTCTAACAACAGTATAATGCTGCAGCGAGCGAGAGGTAGCGCCAGCTCAATGCGTCCGGCTTTCGACGCTCCACACCATATTTACCAAAAAACTACACACACACAGCGCTGGGGCTCTAAAGCTGGTCGCTGTAGCATAAAGTGTCAGACGCTGTGTGATTAAAGTCTGTTTCTGAACACATATCCACCAGTAACAAAGCGAAAACACATAGAATTTCATTGTGTTAACACTATAGCTGACCTGTAAATGGAATTCTGCATAAAAATATAAAAAATCAAAAAAATGTATAAAAGTGTTTGTTTGCAGCCAGGAGAGGTCACACAATTATTTGAGCAAAAAAATAATAATAATTGCCAAACACACTATTTATACACAAACAAATGAAATCCCATTGAAATATATAGGAGAGCGACACTGAACGAAAGGTAATACGTGACGCTCTTGAACATAGAGTGCCGGCGCTATACGCTGAGCCGCCTCTAGTAATACATGTGCTGCTACATTGCGCTGTTAGAGACACTCACCAGATTTGCCTTATTAAATGTGGTTTTGCATACAGTGCCTGGCGTTCACCAGACGCTACCTGCCACTATGAAGCACTACCTGGCGGTAGCTGTTCGTAAATAACCCCCTTATATTGCCTTATATATTTTGCATTATTTGGTATTGGTGTTTGTTTCTTGATCTATTGTCATTTTTAGAATATGCTATTGTGGAGAGGTACTCCTAGGTAAAACAGCACCCCTTTTTTGTTACTTCTTTTTTCCCTGTTTGTTAGAGATAAAGGCATGCTGACCACTAGAGATGAGCGAACTTCTTGGAAGTTCGATTCGGGCGATTCGCCGAATTTCCCCAAGAAATTCGCGTTCACCCGAATCGAACTTTCATGAATCGCTCATCTGAAAAAAAAATGCCGGCATGGTAGGAGCGGGCAGGCCGGCTACGCTTTCAGCGGGCCGCCGCCGGCCCGCTGACAGCGCAGCCGGCCTGCCCGCTCCCACCATGCCGGCATTTTTTTAAAAAGCAAACACTTACCTGCATGGTCGGAGCGTGGAGGCCGGCGCCGCTCTCAGCTGTCATCAGAGGACGCGTCTTCAGAGGGCGCCTGAGAGCGGCACCGGCCTCCACGCTCCGACCATGCCGGCATTTCAGATGAGCGATTCGTGAAAGTTGAGCTTCCGCCGCCCGCTGACAGCGTAGCCGGCCTGCCCGCTCCCACCATGCCGGCATTTTTTTTTTTTTATTTCAGGGAAAATTCGATCGGCACGAACCAAAGAAAATTCGGGTTTGTGCCGAATCGAATTTTCCCTGAAATTTGGAGCGAATTCCGGTTCGTCCGAACCAGTTAGCTCATCCCTACTGACCACCAGTGTTTAATTCATGTGAAAAAAGCCTCATTTCCATCCAAGAAGACATCAGTTTTTAATGTTCAACTTGTTGAACTATAGGGTCCATTTAGCCCAGGTTGTAAAAAAACCCTGCTTATGTGAAAGTTTGCACACGAGAACTCTTTCTTGCACGATTCTGGGGACACAAATGTGAGTGAAGCTGTTTGAATGAGAAATGACAGCACACGCACATGAGCAGGGGCAGACTGGTCATAGGGAGAGCCGGGGGAAATTCCCCACGGGACACACTGCTTTGAGACTGGTTGGGCTGGTTGGGCTGCTGCCTTTAACCCTCCAGCCTCCCTAGCAAATCCTATTTTGCACTGATTTGGCATTATCTGGCAGAAGTGCTTGATAAATCAGGCCCATAGTTTTATGTATTTTAGCATTTATACTCAACACTGTAACACTTTGTTATCATGTTATTTAAATAAACAGACAAGACTTATTTTATTAGTAGATTATTGGTAAAAAATGGTTTAAATAACTAAAATAGAATATCTTGCCTTAATAGCCTGTCTTTAAGGTTATTTGTGGTAGCTAAAGCCTGACAAGATTTACATAATTTTTGCACACTAAAGAACTTAATGTTACCAACAGCCTGGCACAGGTGGAAGAGATTTGTAGCAGTTATTTTGGGCCTTCCTTTGCAAGTCCGGTGCATCTTAAGTTCCAACAGGCCAAGACCTCTGGGTGGGGGAGGGGTCCTCGTCCATAGGGTGCATAAACACTCCAGGGCCCACTGATTCCATATCCTAAATCAGGATGCATTGGGTGGAGGGGTTTGGTGAGTGGTAGAGGACAGCGGTAGGGGGTGGAGGGCAGCAGCAGGGGGTAGAGGGCAGTGGCAGGGGGTTGATGGTTTAGTAAGTGGAGGAGAGTGACAGGGGAGGAAGGGTTAAGTGAACGGTAGAGGACAACAGAAGGGGTAGAGGGGTTAGGTGATTGTTAGCGGACAGTGGCAGGGGGTGGCAGGGTTAGGTTAGCAGTGGAGGACAGTGATAGGGGTGGAGAGTTTAAGTGAGTGATGGAGGACAGCAGCAGAAGGTGAAAGGTTTAGGTGAGTGGTAGAGGACAGCGGCAGTTGGTAAATGGCAGTGGCGGGGTGGAGGGGTTATGTGAGGGGTGAAGGACAGTGGCAGAGGGTGGAGTGGTTAGGTGAGCAGTAGAGTACAGCAGTAGGGGATGGAGGGGTTAGGTAATTGGTTGGGGACAGCAGCATGCGATGGAGAGTTTAGGTGAGTGGCAGAGGACAGCCTCAAGAGGTGTAGGGGTTAGGTGTGTTGTAGAGGACAGCAGCAAGGGGTAAAGTCCGGTAGCAGGGGGTTGAGGGATTGGGTGAGTGGTAGAGGACAGAGGAAGGAGTGAAGGGGTTAGGTGAGCAGTAGAGGACTGGGGTAGGGGGCGGAGGGGTTATGAAAGTGGTGGAGGACAGCAGAAGGGGTTGGAGGAGTTAGGTGAGTGGTAGAGGACAGCAGCAGGGGTGGAGGGGCTGGGAAGTGGTAGAGGATAGCAGCAAGCAGCAGGGGGTGGAGAGGTTAGGTGAGTTGTAGAGGACAGCAGCAGGGGGTGGAGGGGCTAGGTGAGTGGTAGAGGATAGCAGCAAGCAGCAGGGGGTAGAGGGGCTAGGTGAGTGGTAGAGGATAGCAGCAAGCAGCAGGGGGTAGAGGGGCTAGGTGAGTGGTAGAGGATAGCAGCAAGCAGCAGGGGGTAGAGGGGCTAGGTGAGTGGTAGAGGACAGCGGCAGCGGGTAGATGACACAGCAGGGGATAGATGTGATGGCAGGGGGAGATGACAGTGGCAAAGGGTGGAGCGCTTAGGTGAGTTGTAGAGGACAGCAGCAGGGGGTGGAGGGGCTAGGTGAGTGGTAGAGGATAGCAGCAAGCAGCAGGGGGTAGAGGGGCTAGGTGAGTGGTAGAGGATAGCAGCAAGCAGCAGGGGATAGAGAGGCTAGGTGAGTGGTGGAGGACAGCGGCAGCGGGTAGATGACACAGCAGGGGATAGATGTGATGGCAGGGGGAGATGACAGTGGCAGAGGGTGGAGCGCTTAGGTGAGTTGTAGAGGACAGCAGCAGGGGGTGGAGGGGCTAGGTGAGTGGTAGAGGATAGCAGCAAGCAGCAGGGGATAGAGAGGCTAGGTGAGTGGTGGAGGACAGCGGCAGCGGGTAGATGACACGGCAGGGGATAGATGTGATGGCAGGGGGAGATGACAGTGACAGGGGTTTTACAAAATGGGGAATCCGGAATCAAATATGGATAGTCAGAATTGCAGGAATCAAGTCAAAACAGAATGCATCCTAGGGGGCATCTTGATTAGGGATGTCCCACAGCCCTAAACCTTATGAACTCCCCACAATCAGAACCACATAGTCTTATAATTTTGATATCCTACTTTGTTCAAATGCAGTATACGAGGGGCTTTCCTCTGCAGCGGTAATCTTGCTCTGGGCCGGTCTGCCAGAAGGACACGCATAGTAAAGGGATGGGGATGAGGCTACTCATGGCCACACTAGAACAGCACGAGATCATGAAATTAGGTGAGTGTGTGGCCGCATTGGGCCTTAATGACAAAGTAGATCTCAGACCATATTTCTTATATTATCATTCCCTAATTGGTCATAGTATGTGATGCAATAGTGAATGTGGAGAGGCAGTCTACCCTTGCAATAGAGACTTTGTATTATTCCTGTAAAAAACATTTTTTAAACCCTGGTGGGGTCAGATGGTGTAGTTGTAAATAAATATCCATAGTCCTTTCTTTTGTAGTATTATTTTTACAAGTAGTTTTTCTATAGTGGATTGCATTATCCAGAGTGTAAACTTGGAGCAATACATTGTATCAGATATACCATGATGCCTGGCAGCTTTTTACGTGGATTGTGTACATATAGGGAGTCATTTACGAAACATTTGCTGGCTGTTCACCGGCCATTGGCAGTGCTTTTGCAAGTTTACCTAATTTATTATGCAAAAAATGACCAAGGCAGTGTTTGTCGTATTAAAGCCTAACTACAATTCATGTTTTACATATTTTCATGCCTGTGTGCATATGTGATCCCCTTTTATATATATATTGCGGTAAAATGTATGGAAATGTCATAAATGGTGTGTATTTCTCCCCTGCTATGCTGTATCAGGCACCGATCCATCCGGGTTTTCAGGACCCAGGTCACATTCCCCAGTCCTTTACAGGTTTGTTCCCTGATGTCAGGCCTTGCACAGGTGATGAGGCTGATTGCAGGGGAAGCCTGAATAAAAGAAGCCACTGAGCCTGTCAGTGCGCTGTTAAATAGCCTGGAGTAAGGAGCCCCAGGCAGTACCTGCTGAAAGTGAACAACAGATCTGTATGCAGCCGAAGGCTTGTGACTTTACACTTGGGGCCTTATTTATCAAGGAATAGCGACAGATAGCGACAGATAGCGACTGGGGAGCCGGCCAGTAAAGCCAGGTACCGCAACTAGAACGCCGGCTACCCTCCACAATCACATATTTATCAAGCCGATACTGCTTAGCGACTGAGATAGCGCCACCTAGCAACTCATTCATCATTATCCCAGCCTCATCCCACAGCGCCAGCGAACATCCTTGAACAGCGACAGGTATGACCTCTCGCTACCTGGCGCTCTCCAATGCATTTAAATGGCAGAATGTATTTTAATTATTTTATTTTATTATTATTAAATTTTTTTAAATTTCCAAAAAAAAATCTGTGAACACTTCTTCCTTTGAAAATGTATTTTTTGGGGATTTAAAAAAAAATTTTTTTTTTTGCAGAATTGATATTACAGGTCTGATTTTAAACTATTCAGGTTTGAATATTATTTCAAAATCATTCCATATTTTTTTTGGGTGGTTAGGGGGTTAAAAAACTACTTTTAACACATCGCCTACTGCGCTCTGGGATTTAAACATGCATTTCACAGCGCTAGGAATTTTTAAGGCTGATTTTTTAATGAATATGGTGGGTGCCGGTCGCTATGTCCAGTCGCTATCATGCGCTCCCATACAACAGCGAACCTGTCAAATAGCGACTCAGCATCTTGTATTCAACATTACGGCACACCAACTGAGTCGCTATCATCCACCGAACAATGGACAAGCACAGCGACTACTAGCGGTCGCTGTCAAAATACCACTACAGTCGCTCAACAGTCGCTCAACAGTCGCTATCTGTCGCTATCTGTCGCTATTAATGAATCAGCCTCCCCGACTTCTGGATGAGCAGCATGGGCTGGTACGCCCCTGTAACCTGGACTTATAGTTTATTGGTCTGTCAAACCAAGGACTTTCACAGGAGCTGGTGAAGTAAACCGCTTGATGTTTTGAATTTGTGCTGCAACGTTCTCTGACGTAAGAGATACGTTTTGTTTTGCTGATGAACACTTTATTTTCTGAATAAAACCGCCTTTGCTATTGAAGAACTGTTGTCCGTGTCCCTGCCATTCGCCCCAATTGCTCTATATATATATATATATATATATATATATATATATATATGTGTTTAGGGTCTTCAAACACTTCTCCACCATTCTGGGGGGCACCCTCTTAGGTTCTCCCCTGCTTGTAAGTCTTGGTGCCAAAAGCAACTGATTGTAGGTAGTTAAGACTGCTTACATGAAACATGCATTTGCTAACATGAATATGTGTATGTGTGTGTGTGTATATATATATATATATATATATATATATATATATATATAAAACAACCCAGCACCTTGAGGACATCCTTTTAATTGAATATATACTATATTCATCTTTACTGCACAAAAGAGAAGGGCACGTGGACATTCCTGGTAAGCTGCCCTTTAAATGGTCAAAGTGGTACAAAACATTGTTCATAAAATTGTACACTCTGTGGATATTAACAAATATTTCTTCCCAGAGGCCTCTGATGATGTCATGGACTAGGGATGAGCGAATCGATCCGGACGAACCCGGATTCGATCCGAATTTCAGGAAAAATTCGATTCGGATCGAATCCGAATTTCCCCGCGATTCCATCGCTCGAAGTTTTCCTTTAACATCCATTCATTTACATTACAGGCATTCTAAGATGGCGGACGGGACATGTCCAGACATGTAAGCTGGGGCAGTGTATGCTGGGACAGTCACATGCAGCCTATCAGCAGCCAGCAAGCCCGGTGACGTCACAGCTGTATTTAAGGCCGGCCATCTTGCTTTCCAGCCTCATTTCTCTATTGCATTCGTGAGAGACAGAACGCTGTGTAGCTGAGGGAGAGACAGACAGTTAGACAGGCAGGGACAGACAGGGACAGGCTGGAGACAGGCAGGAGACAGACAGGAGACAGACAGAAAGTCAGCGGAAAACAGGGAAAGGAATGGAAAATCGGAGGCTGTCAGTTTTTTTTTTTTTTTTTCATCCAGCCTGACAGCCAGGCTTTGTTAGCGTTTTCAGGCTGCTTATACTAACTAACTGTGCATATATACTGAACTGATCTTAAGTCTGCTGTGAGGCATCCCATTCTGTGACTAAAGCAGCCTCTGTTTAAGACCATATAAGCATTTGCTCTTATCATATTTGAAATTAGCCTGATAAAGACACTTTTGCTGGGCATAGTACTACTGCATCTTTTTTGGGGGGCATCCCATTCTGTGACTAAAGCAGCCTCTGTTTAAGACCATATAAGCATTTGCTCTTATCATATTTGAAATTAGGCCTGATAAAGACACTTTTGCTGGGCATAGTACTACTGCATCTTTTTTGGGGGGCATCCCATTCTGTGACTAAAGCAGCCTCTGTTTAAGACCATATAAGCATTTGCTCTTATCATATTTGAAATTAGCCTGATAAAGACACTTTTGCTGGGCATAGTACTACTGCATCTTTTTTGGGGGGCATCCCATTCTGTGACTAAAGCAGCCTCTGTTTAAGACCATATAAGCATTTGCTCTTATCATATTTGAAATTAGCCTGATAAAGACACTTTTGCTGGGCATAGTACTACTGCATCTTTTTTGGGGGGCATCCCATTCTGTGACTAAAGCAGCCTCTGTTTAAGACCATATAAGCATTTGCTCTTATCATATTTGAAATTAGCCTGATAAAGACACTTTTGCTGGGCATAGTACTACTGCATCTTTTTTGGGGGGCATCCCATTCTGTGACTAAAGCAGCCTCTGTTTAAGACCATATAAGCATTTGCTCTTATCATATTTGAAATTAGCCTGATAAAGACACTTTTGCTGGGCATAGTACTACTGCATCTTTTTTGGGGGGCATCCCATTCTGTGACTAAAGCAGCCTCTGTTTAAGACCATATAAGCATTTGCTCTTATCATATTTGAAATTAGCCTGATAAAGACACTTTTGCTGGGCATAGTACTACTGCATCTTTTTTGGGGGGCATCCCATTCTGTGACTAAAGCAGCCTCTGTTTAAGACCATATAAGCATTTGCTCTTATCATATTTGAAATTAGCCTGATAAAGACACTTTTGCTGGGCATAGTACTACTGCATCTTTTTTGGGGGGCATCCCATTCTGTGACTAAAGCAGCCTCTGTTTAAGACCATATAAGCATTTGCTCTTATCATATTTGAAATTAGGCCTGATAAAGACACTTTTGCTGGGCATAGTACTACTGCATCTTTTTTGGGGGGCATCCCATTCTGTGACTAAAGCAGCCTCTGTTTAAGACCATATAAGCATTTGCTCTTATCATATTTGAAATTAGCCTGATAAAGACACTTTTGCTGGGCATAGTACTACTGCATCTTTTTTGGGGGGCATCCCATTCTGTGACTAAAGCAGCCTCTGTTTAAGACCATATAAGCATTTGCTCTTATCATATTTGAAATTAGGCCTGATAAAGACACTTTTGCTGGGCATAGTACTACTGCATCTTTTTTGGGGGGCATCCCATTCTGTGACTAAAGCAGCCTCTGTTTAAGACCATATAAGCATTTGCTCTTATCATATTTGAAATTAGCCTGATAAAGACACTTTTGCTGGGCATAGTACTACTGCATCTTTTTTGGGGGGCATCCCATTCTGTGACTAAAGCAGCCTCTGTTTAAGACCATATAAGCATTTGCTCTTATCATATTTGAAATTAGCCTGATAAAGACACTTTTGCTGGGCATAGTACTACTGCATCTTTTTTGGGGGGCATCCCATTCTGTGACTAAAGCAGCCTCTGTTTAAGACCATATAAGCATTTGCTCTTATCATATTTGAAATTAGCCTGATAAAGACACTTTTGCTGGGCATAGTACTACTGCATCTTTTTTGGGGGGCATCCCATTCTGTGACTAAAGCAGCCTCTGTTTAAGACCATATAAGCATTTGCTCTTATCATATTTGAAATTAGGCCTGATAAAGACACTTTTGCTGGGCATAGTACTACTGCATCTTTTTTGGGGGGCATCCCATTCTGTGACTAAAGCAGCCTCTGTTTAAGACCATATAAGCATTTGCTCTTATCATATTTGAAATTAGCCTGATAAAGACACTTTTGCTGGGCATAGTACTACTGCATCTTTTTTGGGGGGCATCCCATTCTGTGACTAAAGCAGCCTTTGTTTAAGACCATATAAGCATTTGCTCTTATCATATTTGAAATTAGCCTGATAAAGACACTTTTGCTGGGCATAGTACTACTGCATCTTTTTTGGGGGGCATCCCATTCTGTGACTAAAGCAGCCTCTGTTTAAGACCATATAAGCATTTGCTCTTATCATATTTGAAATTAGGCCTGATAAAGACACTTTTGCTGGGCATAGTACTACTGCATCTTTTTTGGGGGGCATCCCATTCTGTGACTAAAGCAGCCTCTGTTTAAGACCATATAAGCATTTGCTCTTATCATATTTGAAATTAGCCTGATAAAGACACTTTTGCTGGGCATAGTACTACTGCATCTTTTTGGGGGGGCATCCCATTCTGTGACTAAAGCAGCCTCTGTTTAAGACCATATAAGCATTTGCTCTTATCATATTTGAAATTAGGCCTGATAAAGACACTTTTGCTGGGCATAGTACTACTGCATCTTTTTTGGGGGGCATCCCATTCTGTGACTAAAGCAGCCTCTGTTTAAGACCATATAAGCATTTGCTCTTATCATATTTGAAATTAGCCTGATAAAGACACTTTTGCTGGGCATAGTACTACTGCATCTTTTTTGGGGGGCATCCCATTCTGTGACTAAAGCAGCCTCTGTTTAAGACCATATAAGCATTTGCTCTTATCATATTTGAAATTAGCCTGATAAAGACACTTTTGCTGGGCATAGTACTACTGCATCTTTTTTGGGGGGCATCCCATTCTGTGACTAAAGCAGCCTCTGTTTAAGACCATATAAGCATTTGCTCTTATCATATTTGAAATTAGCCTGATAAAGACACTTTTGCTGGGCATAGTACTACTGCATCTTTTTTGGGGGGCATCCCATTCTGTGACTAAAGCAGCCTCTGTTTAAGACCATATAAGCATTTGCTCTTATCATATTTGAAATTAGCCTGATAAAGACACTTTTGCTGGGCATAGTACTACTGCATCTTTTTGGGGGGGCATCCCATTCTGTGACTAAAGCAGCCTCTGTTTAAGACCATATAAGCATTTGCTCTTATCATATTTGAAATTAGGCCTGATAAAGACACTTTTGCTGGGCATAGTACTACTGCATCTTTTTTGGGGGGCATCCCATTCTGTGACTAAAGCAGCCTCTGTTTAAGACCATATAAGCATTTGCTCTTATCATATTTGAAATTAGCCTGATAAAGACACTTTTGCTGGGCATAGTACTACTGCATCTTTTTTGGGGGGCATCCCATTCTGTGACTAAAGCAGCCTCTGTTTAAGACCATATAAGCATTTGCTCTTATCATATTTGAAATTAGCCTGATAAAGACACTTTTGCTGGGCATAGTACTACTGCATCTTTTTTGGGGGGCATCCCATTCTGTGACTAAAGCAGCCTCTGTTTAAGACCATATAAGCATTTGCTCTTATCATATTTGAAATTAGGCCTGATAAAGACACTTTTGCTGGGCATAGTACTACTGCATCTTTTTTGGGGGGCATCCCATTCTGTGACTAAAGCAGCCTCTGTTTAAGACCATATAAGCATTTGCTCTTATCATATTTGAAATTAGCCTGATAAAGACACTTTTGCTGGGCATAGTACTACTGCATCTTTTTTGGGGGGCATCCCATTCTGTGACTAAAGCAGCCTCTGTTTAAGACCATATAAGCATTTGCTCTTATCATATTTGAAATTAGCCTGATAAAGACACTTTTGCTGGGCATAGTACTACTGCATCTTTTTTGGGGGGCATCCCATTCTGTGACTAAAGCAGCCTCTGTTTAAGACCATATAAGCATTTGCTCTTATCATATTTGAAATTAGCCTGATAAAGACACTTTTGCTGGGCATAGTACTACTGCATCTTTTTTGGGGGGCATCCCATTCTGTGACTAAAGCAGCCTCTGTTTAAGACCATATAAGCATTTGCTCTTATCATATTTGAAATTAGCCTGATAAAGACACTTTTGCTGGGCATAGTACTACTGCATCTTTTTTGGGGGGCATCCCATTCTGTGACTAAAGCAGCCTCTGTTTAAGACCATATAAGCATTTGCTCTTATCATATTTGAAATTAGCCTGATAAAGACACTTTTGCTGGGCATAGTACTACTGCATCTTTTTTGGGGGGCATCCCATTCTGTGACTAAAGCAGCCTCTGTTTAAGACCATATAAGCATTTGCTCTTATCATATTTGAAATTAGCCTGATAAAGACACTTTTGCTGGGCATAGTACTACTGCATCTTTTTTGGGGGGCATCCCATTCTGTGACTAAAGCAGCCTCTGTTTAAGACCATATAAGCATTTGCTCTTATCATATTTGAAATTAGGCCTGATAAAGACACTTTTGCTGGGCATAGTACTACTGCATCTTTTTTGGGGGGCATCCCATTCTGTGACTAAAGCAGCCTCTGTTTAAGACCATATAAGCATTTGCTCTTATCATATTTGAAATTAGCCTGATAAAGACACTTTTGCTGGGCATAGTACTACTGCATCTTTTTTGGGGAGCATCCCATTCTGTGACTAAAGCAGCCTCTGTTTAAGACCATATAAGCATTTGCTCTTATCATATTTGAAATTAGCCTGATAAAGACACTTTTGCTGGGCATAGTACTACTGCATCTTTTTTGGGGGGCATCCCATTCTGTGACTAAAGCAGCCTCTGTTTAAGACCATATAAGCATTTGCTCTTATCATATTTGAAATTAGGCCTGATAAAGACACTTTTGCTGGGCATAGTACTACTGCATCTTTTTGGGGGGGCATCCCATTCTGTGACTAAAGCAGCCTCTGTTTAAGACCATATAAGCATTTGCTCTTATCATATTTGAAATTAGCCTGATAAAGACACTTTTGCTGGGCATAGTACTACTGCATCTTTTTTGGGGGGCATCCCATTCTGTGACTAAAGCAGCCTCTGTTTAAGACCATATAAGCATTTGCTCTTATCATATTTGAAATTAGCCTGATAAAGACACTTTTGCTGGGCATAGTACTACTGCATCTTTTTTGGGGGGCATCCCATTCTGTGACTAAAGCAGCCTCTGTTTAAGACCATATAAGCATTTGCTCTTATCATATTTGAAATTAGCCTGATAAAGACACTTTTGCTGGGCATAGTACTACTGCATCTTTTTTGGGGGGCATCCCATTCTGTGACTAAAGCAGCCTCTGTTTAAGACCATATAAGCATTTGCTCTTATCATATTTGAAATTAGCCTGATAAAGACACTTTTGCTGGGCATAGTACTACTGCATCTTTTTTGGGGGGCATCCCATTCTGTGACTAAAGCAGCCTCTGTTTAAGACCATATAAGCATTTGCTCTTATCATATTTGAAATTAGCCTGATAAAGACACTTTTGCTGGGCATAGTACTACTGCATCTTTTTTGGGGGGCATCCCATTCTGTGACTAAAGCAGCCTCTGTTTAAGACCATATAAGCATTTGCTCTTATCATATTTGAAATTAGCCTGATAAAGACACTTTTGCTGGGCATAGCACTACTGGACCCTGCCAGGTCCACTTCTGTTGGGGCATCCCATTCTGTGACTACAGCAGCCTCTGTTTAAGACCGTATAAGCATTTGCTCTTATCATATTTGAAATTAGCCTGATAAAGACACTTTTGCTGGGCATAGCACTACTTGTCCCTGCCAGGGCATCCCATTCTGTGACTAAAGCAGCCTCTGTTTAAGACCATATAAGCATTTGCTCTTATCATATTTGAAATTAGCCTGATAAAGACACTTTTGCTGGGCATAGTACTACTGGATCTTTTTTGGGGACATCCCATTCTGTGACTAAAGCAGCC
Source organism: Gastrophryne carolinensis (assembly GCA_027917425.1). NCBI lineage: Eukaryota > Metazoa > Chordata > Amphibia > Anura > Microhylidae > Gastrophryne > Gastrophryne carolinensis. The sequence continues at coordinate 249,299,701 of CM051237.1, read as the reverse complement.
TCTGTTTAAGACCATATAAGCATTTGCTCTTATTATATTTATATTATAAGACACTTTTGCTGGGCATAGGCTTACTGCTGCCTGCCAGGTGCACTTCTGTTGAGGCATCCCATTCTGTAACATAGCATACCCCTCTTTATTTACACTAAGCAGCTCTCTTATTTACACTAAGCAGGCCTGTTGGAGGCTGAGTGTTACTGCTCACTTTTGGTGTGCATTATATTCTGTTTCATATAGACCCACCGCTGCCCGGGGGATCTTAAAATATCACCTACTCCCACGCCAGTTAGACTATGTCGGGCAGACAAGTGCCTAGAAGTGAAAAGAGGAGTGGCAGAGGCCAAGATTCCGCAGGCAGAGCTCGCATCAGACTGGGGGCCAGTAGCAGCAGGAGTCACGCTGAGAGACCTAATCTGCCAGTATCTGCTAGCGGTCGGGTCTCCACCAGTAACGCATCTGCCGTGGTAGATTGGTTGACGCGCTCATCAACAACATCATCACAACTTACGTCTGAGACCCCCAGTCTAGGGTCGGTAGGTTCCTCTGACACAACCCTGAGTTGGCATGCCCCGAGAGCAGTCCCTGTCCTCCCATTGCCTCTGTCCTACGCCGTTCCCTCCCCCAGCGACGTATCCTATGCTTTGGGTTCAGCTCCACTCTTTAGTGAGGAGGACCATCAGATAGAGGACAGTCAGCAGCTACTGCCCAGCCAAGAAATGGAGGTGGCTTCTCTAGCTAGGCAGACAGATAGTGATGTGGACAGTGTCGTGGGTGCTGCGAGCGTTCCAGCTCCTGCGCCAGACACTGTTGACGAATCCACGAACATCAGTGACGTACAGCCACAACTCGGTGATGATGATGATGACGATGAAGCCGATCGCACTTGGGAGCCGGGTGATGAAGGGGCTTCATCGTCATCATCAGGAGAAGAGGGGCGCAGGTTGCCCCGGAGTCAGCAGCTGAGGCAGCAAGGTGGTAGCAGTCAGCATGGGGGCACAATTCCAAAGGCTGGAGCCGGCCGGGGCCGGGGCCGGGGTAGAGCACCTGCTGTGCGGCAGTCTACCTTATCGGGAGGTAGTGGAGCAGGGGTTCCTGGAGTTGGCAACAGCAGCAGTGAATCAGTGAGGCCAGGGGGTGGGAAAAGTAGCTACTCGGCAGTGTGGCAGTTTTTCCTGAGGCATCCGCAGGAGGGTAACATGGCCACATGCAAGATATGTAGGCAAAAGGTGAAGCGTGGCCAGGGTCCAAATGTTGGCACCACGGCCCTGCGTCAACATATGATGCGTCACCATAAAGCGACCTGGGAGAACCGAGGCTCCCAAGGGGTGGTCCAGTCTGCTTCCTCACCAAGTGAGCTCCCAATTTCTGCCAGCCAAGGCTCCAGCACCTCAGCCGAAGGCAGCTGTGCGTCATACCCATCCTCTGTCGCTCCTGCTCCTCCTCCTCCTCCTCCAAGTCATGCATCCCGCCAGCAATCCATCAGCGAAGCCATGTCCAAGAGACAGCAGTATGCGCCCACTCATCCTACGGCGCAGAAGCTGAATGTGCTCCTGTCCAAGTTGCTGGTGCTGCAGTCGCTCCCTTTTCAGGTGGTGGAATCTGCACCTTTCAGAGAACTGATGGCTTGTGCCGAGCCGAGGTGGAGAGTCCCAAGCCGTCATTTCTTTGCCAAGAAGGCAGTACCAGCGCTGCACACTTTTGTTGAACAGAAGGTGGGCCAGTCCTTGAGCCTGTCGGTGTGTAGCAAAATACATGGCAGCGCCGACATCTGGAGCTGTAACTACGGTCAGGGGCAGTACATGTCGTTTACGGCCCACTGGGTGAATGTGGTCCCTTTGCAGCAGCAACTTGGACAGGTCACGCCGCTTCGGCCTCCGCGCTCTCTGCCCATTGGGCCTGTGACACCGTGCGACTCGGCCTCCTCATCCTCCGCCATCTCCTCACCCTCCACTGTAGGCTCAAGTCTCAGTGCCCCTCCAGTCTACCATGTGTGCAGGGCACGGAGGTGTCACGCAGTGCTTCACATGGTTTGTCTTGGCGAACGGAGTCACACAGGGGAGGAACTGCTTAAATGTATTCATCAGGAAATCCAAACATGGCTTACTCCGAGAAAACTTAAAATGGGAATCATGGTTACCGACAATGGGAAGAACATTTTGTCTGCGCTGCGCCAAGGAAGCCTGACCCATGCCCCCTGCATGGCTCACGTCTTCAATCTGGTTGTCAAGCGGTTTCTGAAGTGTTCCCCCCATCTGCAGGACATCCTAACAACTTCACGGAAACTTTGCATGCACTTCAGCCACTCCTACACCGCCAAACACACCCTTCTTGAGCTACAGCGTCAGAATGGTATCCCCCAACATAGTCTGATTTGCGATGTTTCCACCCGTTGGAATTCCACCCTTCACATGTTGGACCGATTATATGAACAGAGAAAAGCCATCACGGATTTCCTGATGATCCAAGCAGATAGGGGGACTCCCCTGTGTAACTTCAATGTCAACCAGTGGCAGCTCATACGTGACACCTGCCGTTTGCTCAGGCCCTTTGAGGAAGCCACTTTATTTGTCAGTCGGCAGGATTACAGGATGAACGACGTGATTCCACTGCTTCATGTACTACAGCACATGTTGGAAACCATGGCTGGTCAGGGCACTGGAGACATGGCGTTTACATCTTACGGCCACATGAACCCCGTTGGAGCTGAACTGGAGGAGGAGGAGGAGGAAGAGGAGGAGGAGGAGTTGCCCAGCGAAACACAGTTTAGGCTTGGCGAAATGGCTGGTTTATCTAGTCAGCGGACAGGAGAGGAGGAGCAGGAGCAGCCAGAGGAGCTAGAGGTTTTTGAGGAAGGAGAGACAGAGGACCCGGGCACACCGTGGCAGTATGCAGTGGAGATGGAGACAGGTAGTCCATCCGAGTCACTTGCGCAAATGGCACGAAGCATGCTCACATGCTTGCGTAGTGACCCCAGAATTGTTTCCATCTGTCGGCGGGATGACTTCTGGCTGTCCACCTTATTGGACCCTCGCTTCCGGCACAAAATGGGGGCATTTTTTAAACCCACCGAGAGGGAGGACAAACTCAACTACTACAAAGACATTCTACGTAGGCAGTTGGCCGATGCCTATCTGCGCCATGGTCCATACTCTCGCAGGTCTGACTCGAGGGGACCTCTGCGCTCACCTTCCACTGCCATGGCCGCTGGGGGGGTTGGCAGCAGCAGCAGCAGAAGCTCCATCAGCAGCAGCAGCCTCAGTCTTCAGTCGCTAATGAGTAGCTTTCTACACCCGCATAGTGAGGCTACTCATGAGCAGCAGGAAGACCTGGAGCAGGACCTGAACCAGCAGGTCATGTCATACTTTGACATGACCATGCCAACACACCTTGAGGATCCGCTGGACTTCTGGGCAGCCAAACTTGATTTGTGGCCGCAACTAGCAGAGTTTGCCCTGGAAAAGCTGTCCTGCCCGGCAAGTAGCGTGCCATCTGAGCGGGTGTTTAGTGCGGCGGGGGCCATAGTTACGGCGAGGAGAACTCGTCTGTCAACTAAAAATGTGGAGAGACTCATCTTTGTCAAAATGAATCAGGGATGGATCAGCCAGGATTTCCACCCACCAATGCCTGATGCATGCGACTAGATTCAGCATGGTGCCACGTTTTACACTTTCCAAATGGTGCAAAACATATTTATGTCTTTAGGCCATTTTTTGGGCTCCTGCTGCTGCTACTGTCAACTCCTGCCAACTCCAGGGTGTGATTCATCCAATTTTTGGGCTCCTGAAGCCAACTCCAGTGTATATTTGGGCTCCTGCTGCTGCTGCTGCCAACTTCTGCCAACTCCAGGGTGTGATTCATCCAATTTTTGGGCTCCTGAGGCCAACTCCAGTGTATATTTGGGCTCCTGCTGCTGCTGCTGTCAACTTCTGCCAACTCCAGGGTGTGATTCATCCAATTTTTGGGCTCCTGAGGCCAACTCCAGTGTATATTTGGGCTCCTGCTGCTGCTGCTGCCAACTTCTGCCAACTCCAGGGTGTGATTCATCCAATTTTTGGGCTCCTGAAGCCAACTCTAGTGTATATTTGGGCTCCTGCTGCTGCTACTGTCAACTCCTGCCAACGCCAGGGTGTGATTCATCCAATTTTTGGGCTCCTGAAGCCAACTCCAGTGTATATTTGGGCTCCTGCTGCTGCTGCTGTCAACTCCTGCCAACTCCAGGGTGTGATTCATCCAATTTTTGGGCTCCTGAGGCCAACTCCAGTGTATATTTGGGCTCCTGCTGCTGCTGCTGCCAACTTCTGCCAACTCCAGGGTGTGATTCATCCAATTTTTGGGCTCCTGAAGCCAACTCTAGTGTATATTTGGGCTCCTGCTGCTGCTACTGTCAACTCCTGCCAACTCCAGGGTGTGATTCATCCAATTTTTGGGCTCCTGAAGCCAACTCCAGTGTATATTTGGGCTCCTGCTGCTGCTGCTGCCAACTTCTGCCAACTCCAGGGTGTGATTCATCCAATTTTTGGGCTCCTGAGGCCAACTCCAGTGTATATTTGGGCTCCTGCTGCTGCTGCTGTCAACTCCTGCCAACTCCAGGGTGTGATTCATCCAATTTTTGGGCTCCTGAAGCCAACTCTAGTGTATATTTGGGCTCCTGCTGCTGCTACTGTCAACTCCTGCCAACTCCAGGGTGTGATTCATCCAACTTTTGGGCTCCTGAAGCCAACTCCAGTGTATATTTGGGCTCCTGCTGCTGCTACTGTCAACTCCTGCCAACTCCAGGGTGTGATTCATCCAATTTTTGGGCTCCTGAAGCCAACTCCAGTGTATATTTGGGCTCCTGCTGCTGCTGCTGCCAACTTCTGCCAACTCCAGGGTGTGATTCATCCAATTTTTGGGCTCCTGAGGCCAACTCCAGTGTATATTTGGGCTCCTGCTGCTGCTGCTGCCAACTTCTGCCAACTCCAGGGTGTGATTCATCCAATTTTTGGGCTCCTGAAGCCAACTCTAGTGTATATTTGGGCTCCTGCTGCTGCTACTGTCAACTCCTGCCAACTCCAGGGTGTGATTCATCCAATTTTTGGGCTCCTGAAGCCAACCCCAGGGTCTCTTTAAAGTAATGTTTGGGCTCCTGCTGCTGCTGCCAACTCCAGGGTGTGATTCATCCAATTTTTGGGCTCCTGAGGCCAACTCCAGTGTATATTTGGGCTCCTGCTGCTGCTGCTGCCAACTTCTGCCAACTCCAGGGTGTGATTCATCCAATTTTTGGGCTCCTGAAGCCAACTCCAGTGTATATTTGGGCTCCTGCTGCTGCTGCTGTCAACTCCTGCCAACTCCAGGGTGTGATTCATCCAATTTTTGGGCTCCTGAGGCCAACTCCAGTGTATATTTGGGCTCCTGCTGCTGCTGCTGTCAACTCCTGCCAACTCCAGGGTGTGATTCATCCAATTTTTGGGCTCCTGAGGCCAACTCCAGTGTATATTTGGGCTCCTGCTGCTGCTACTGTCAACTCCTGCCAACTCCAGGGTGTGATTCATCCAATTTTTGGGCTCCTGAAGCCAACTCCAGTGTTTATTTGGGCTCCTGCTGCTGCTGCTGTCAACTCCTGCCAACTCCAGGGTGTGATTCATCCAATTTTTGGGCTCCTGAAGCCAACTCCAGTGTATATTTGGGCTCCTGCTGCTGCTACTGTCAACTCCTGCCAACTCCAGGGTGTGATTCATCCAATTTTTGGGCTCCTGAAGCCAACTCCAGTGTTTATTTGGGCTCCTGCTGCTGCTGCTGTCAACTCCTGCCAACTCCAGGGTGTGATTCATCCAATTTTTGGGCTCCTGAAGCCAACTCCAGTGTATATTTGGGCTCCTGCTGCTGCTACTGTCAACTCCTGCCAACTCCAGGGTGTGATTCATCCAATTTTTGGGCTCCTGAAGCCAACTCCAGTGTATATTTGGGCTCCTGCTGCTGCCAACTTCTGCCAACTCCAGGGTGTGATTCATCCAATTTTTGGGCTCCTGAAGCCAACTCTAGTGTATATTTGGGCTCCTGCTGCTGCTACTGTCAACTCCTGCCAACTCCAGGGTGTGATTCATCCAACTTTTGGGCTCCTGAAGCCAACTCCAGTGTATATTTGGGCTCCTGCTGCTGCTACTGTCAACTCCTGCCAACTCCAGGGTATGATTCATCCAATTTTTGGGCTCCTGAAGCCAACTCCAGTGTATATTTGGGCTCCTGCTGCTGCTGCTGCCAACTTCTGCCAACTCCAGGGTGTGATTCATCCAATTTTTGGGCTACTGAAGCCAACCCCAGGGTCTCTTTAAAGTAATGTTTGGGCTCCTGCTGCTGCTGCCAACTCCAGGGTGTGATTCATCCAATTTTTGGGCTCCTGAGGCCAACTCCAGTGTATATTTGGGCTCCTGCTGCTGCTACTGTCAACTCCTGCCAACTCCAGGGTGTGATTCATCCAATTTTTGGGCTCCTGAAGCCAACTCCAGTGTATATTTGGGCTCCTGCTGCTGCTGCTGTCAACTCCTGCCAACTCCAGGGTGTGATTCATCCAATTTTTGGGCTCCTGAAGCCAACTCCAGTGTATATTTGGGCTCCTGCTGCTGCTACTGTCAACTCCTGCCAACTCCAGGGTGTGATTCATCCAATTTTTGGGCTCCTGAAGCCAACTCCAGTGTATATTTGGGCTCCTGCTGCTGCTGCTGCCAACTTCTGCCAACTCCAGGGTGTGATTCATCCAATTTTTGGGCTCCTGAAGCCAACTCCAGTGTATATTTGGGCTCCTGCTGCTGCCAACTTCTGCCAACTCCAGGGTGTGATTCATCCAATTTTTGGGCTCCTGAAGCCAACTCCAGTGTATATTTGGGCTCCTGCTGCTGCTACTGTCAACTCCTGCCAACTCCAGGGTGTGATTCATCCAATTTTTGGGCTCCTGAGGCCAACTCCAGTGTATATTTGGGCTCCTGCTGCTGCTGCTGTCAACTCCTGCCAACTCCAGGGTGTGATTCATCCAATTTTTGGGCTCCTGAAGCCAACTCCAGTGTATATTTGGGCTCCTGCTGCTGCTACTGTCAACTCCTGCCAACTCCAGGGTGTGATTCATCCAACTTTTGGGCTCCTGAAGCCAACTCCAGTGTATATTTGGGCTCCTGCTGCTGCTACTGTCAACTCCTGCCAACTCCAGGGTGTGATTCATCCAATTTTTGGGCTCCTGAGGCCAACTCCAGTGTATATTTGGGCTCCTTCTGCCCCTCATAGTGATGCCACTTCAACTCTCTGCAATTGTGCCGCTCTGCGATTCTATTAGCGATGCCTCTGATCTGCATGTGATATTTCTTCAAAGTATTATTTAACTAACCCAGCACGCATCCTGTGCGTGTTACAGCAAGGCTGAATGGTTTACAACCCTATTGAGGCTCTAGGAGGCTCAGAAATAGCCGTTTTTAATAGCGATTCGTCGCGAATTTATTCGGGTCGAAACGATTTTTGTCGGAAAATTCGGCGAATCAGTCGAATCGAATTTTTCAAAAGTTCGCTCATCTCTATCATGGACTGATGGAACTTATGTCAGGCAGGTACTCACTAGCATGTGGAAACTGTATTTGCTGATACAATAATGATAACTGAGCTTTACTGACCATTCTAGGGAGCTGCACTTCAAATTGTCAAAATACACAAATACACAATACCCAATACACAAATATATAATACACAAATTGTTCATTCAAATGTAGAGATATCTAGATAAAGCAATCAATAGGATACGGAGGTAAAAGATATCATGCATTTAAAATGTCCAATTTAAAACTGGCTAGCTGATTGCGGATTACACTTCTAGTGCCACCACTGGGGGCGCTGGGAGCAGACGCGCTCTGCATTGCGTGAGTGAATAGGTGGGCAAGGGCGTACCTGATGCGGAGAGCAGCACTCCAAGCGGCTGGCCGGGATCTCTGGGAAGCTGGTGGAGGGTGTTCAGGGGCTGGATTCAGAGCGAAGGTGAATAACTTTTTTTTTCTTTTATTTCATGAGTATAATCGCTATTTGGAGGGGGCAGGGGTTATGTTTATTTTGAAGGAAGGGGCTGGCCCTTTAAGAATTTGTGATTCCATCACCAATAATATCTCCTTACCAGACCACAGATTAAAGAGCGCCTAAAATATCCTCCACAAGTTCCAGTTTCTGTTTATCGCAGGATTTATATTTCTTGTATGAACATCTCAGTAACGTATAGGGTCATTACATATCCACTCCAGCCCCTTCCTTGACAATAAACATAACCCCCACCCGCCCCCTCTCCAAATAGCGATTATGCTCATGTAATAAAAGAAAAAAAGACACTCACCTTCACCCCGATTTCTGCCCCTGAAGTAGCAGCTACGGCACCGAACGTTTCCTTTCATCTTTCTGAAGTCCTGCTGATTCTGGGAACAGATGCTCTCTGCATATAGCGAGCGAATGGGTGGGCAGGGGCGTACAGGATGCAGAGAGTGGACTTCCGGAAAGACTGCTACATGCGTTCAGTGCCACAGATTCGGCACCTCCAACTTCGGGGATGGATTCAGGGCGAAGGTGATTGTCTTTTTTTTCTTTTATTACATGAGCATAATCTTTGTTTAATAGAAGGTCAGGTACTCAATTTAGCAAAACTTGTACAGAGCATATATGAGGACTATCTATGTCCTTTCCCAGTAGAAAGTAGTGCTGCTGTCTGTCTTACCACCTACTAGTGCTGGACTAAATGTGACCTCAGGGAACATGTGATGGTGGCAACTACCTTCCTCTAGCAATATACTACAGCAGGTAAAATCAGGATGCGTGCCCCATCTGGTTGCGCCGTCAGCCTTTCTTGGCTTCACAACATAACACTCACTGACTCCACCAAAAAGATATCATTACACTTCACAAGTGTGCACCTGTCTGGCTCACGTTTCGTCATTCAAGGTCATCATCAGTAGCGCCTGGAAAGATATATTTATTGAAATCTTTGGAGAGTGTAATTTAAGACTTGGCGGGAGGAAGAATATAATTCTATGTCTTTATCTAGATATACTGAAATATATATGTATGTGTCCCTACAGATGTCCTTATGATGTAAACAGGGATGGAGATACATTCTAGTCTAATTTATGTGAAACATTTTTAAAACATATAGCAAATATTAATTAAAGCTGAATCAAGTATTCTTCACAATATCAGACATACTTAACTACCTGTCCTAATCTCTTTCTCTATTCCTCACTGACCTCAACCAGTCCTCATAACAGTTATGATACAAATTGTGCTCTGGCACTATACTTACACATAGTGAGGCAGTTAAAACGCACAAGATAAAGTGATAGCATTTACATAAATGCAATAAAGATTTTGAGATATGTGCCTTACTTGTCCTATTTCAATCTAGAGTAAACAGAAGATCAGATGTTTCTACCTTTAGGATTTTCTTCTATTTTTACCTCTATGTAAGTTAATTGTAAAGAAACATAAATTAACTTTTGCAATACAAAAATGGCAATTTTATTTATGAATTTCTTACAATTTTTACCCCAAGCCAAGCAACTACATTGCTACTTAGCATAAATTTTTTATTGGCTCAGACTCAGTATCATCCAATACCAGCCCCTAGAGGTATGGAAGATATAAAATATTTATGTGACAGAGTCGGCACAGCCGCACAGCTATTTTCTTTCTAGAAGCTCGCACTTTATGCTGCTGTAAATAAACAGTGCATATTCCTCACCAACTGCATATGTTGTTTAAAACGGCCAAATTGCTGTATAGCTGTGGTTTCATCTTCCCTGGTGTCTGTATAATATATTTATTTAAATGTTTATGCAGAATCTTGTGTTTAAAGCTGCACTGAAGCGTATTTTGAAAAGGCTGACAAACTATATTTCCAAATCTCCATCTACGTATTAATGAAGAAGTAACAACTTAAACATCCCCAGCAGAATACCAGTATTGTTAATACAAACATTGTGTATTATATTTATAATCCATGACTGTACATAGAATTTTTATCTTATGTGGTTGGAGAATAGCAGCAATATGAAATGTGGTTAAGAAAGCATCATGTTAGGATTTTTATTTTGTGGTTTTTTTTTTAATCATTTTTTTTAAAGGTGTTTTGAAATTGTCTCTGTTTATTCCACATATTGTGCTTATAATGACTTTTGGTTACATTTTTTAAATCGGAACAAACCCAGCCACCCCATGGGGCATCACGATTAGAGATGAGCGAACTTTTGAAAAATTCGATTCAGCCGATTCGCCGAATTTTCCAGGAAAAATCGTTTTGGTCTGAATTTATTCCCGACGAATCGCTATAAAAAGGGTTGCAGAAAGTTTTGCTTGGCTGTAACATGCATAGGATGCATGCTGGGTTAGTGAAATACTATTGTAAAGAAGCATGACATGCAGATCAGAGGCGTCGCTATTAGATTCACTGTCGCAGAGCGGCACAATTACAGAGCCTTGAGGTGGCATCAGCATTAGGAGCCCATATATTGCCTGAAAAACACACCCTGAACGTGGCAGCAGCATATGGAGCCCATATATTGCCTGAAAAACACATTGGAATAGGCAGCAGCATAGGGAGCTCATATATTGCCTGAAAAACACATTGGACTTGACATCAGCATAGGGCGCTCATATATTGCCTGAAAAACACATTGGAGTTGGCAGCAGCATAGGGAGCTCATATATTGCCTGAAAGACAAACCCAGGAGTTGGCAGCAGCAGCAGCATTAGGAGCCCATATATTGCCTGAAAGACACACCCAGGAGTTGGCAGCAGCATTAGGAGCCCATATATTGCCTGAAAAACACATTGGAGTTGGCAGCAGCATATGGAGCTCATATATTGCCTGAAAGACACACCCAGGAGTTGGCAGCAGCAGCATTAGGAGCCCATATATTGCCTGAAAGACACACTCTGGATTTGGCAGCAGCATAGGGAGCCCATATATTGCCTGAAAAACACATTGGAGTTGGCAGCAGCATAGGGAGCTCATATATTGCCTGAAAAACACTCCCTGAATTTGGCATCAGCATAGGGAGCCCATATATTGCCTGAAAGACACACCCAGGAGTTGGCAGCAGCAGAAGGAGCTACCATGCATCAGCTACTCGCATGCATCAGCTATTTGTGGGTGGAAATCCTGGCTGATCCATGCCTGATTCATCTTCACAAAGGTGAGTCTCTCAACAATTTTCGTGAACAGATGAGTTCTCCTTGGCGTTACTATGCCCCCGCAGCACTAAAGACCAGCTCAGATGGCACACTACTGGCCGGGCAGGACAGGTTTCCCAGGGCAAACTCTGCCAGTTGCAGCCACAAGTCAAGTTTGGCTGCCCAGAAGTCCAGCGGATCCTTAAGTTGCATTGGCATGGTCATTTCAAGGTATGACACGACCTGCTGGTTCAGGCCCTGCTCCAGGTCTTCCTGCTGCTCATGAGTAGCCTCACGATGTGGGTGCAGAAAGCTACTCATTAACGACTGAAGACTGAGGCTGCTGCTGATGGAGCTGCTGCTGCTGCTCCTTCCACCCCCTCGGCCATGGCAGCCATGGCAGTGGAAGGTGAGTGCAGAGGTCCCCCCGAGTCAGACCTGCGAGAGTATGGACCATGGCGCAGATAGGCATCGGCCAACTGACTACGTAGAATGTATTTGTAGTAGCTCAGTTTGTCCTCCCTCTCAGCGGGTGTAAAAAATGCCCCCATTTTTGTGCCTGTAGCGAGGATCCAATACGGTGGAGAGCCAGTAGTCATCCCGCAGAAAAATGGAGACAATTCTGCGGTCACTATGCAAGCACGTGAGCATGCATCGTGCCATTTGTGCAAGTGACTCGGAAGGGACTACCTGTCTCCATCTCCACTGCATACTGCCACGGTGTGTCCGGGTTCTCTGTCTCACCTTCCTCACAACCCTCTAGCTCCACTGGCTGCTCCTGCTTCTCCTCTCCTGTCAGATGACTAGATAAACCGCTCATTTTGCCAAAACTAAACTGCGCTTCACTGTGCTGCTCCTCCTCCTCCTATGTTGGGGGATACCGTTCTGATGCTGTAGCTCAAGAAGTGTGCTGCAGGAGACGGAACGCTCACCACACCACCTCGCACGCCACTCTCCTGCTCAGTGTTTGTCTGCCTAGTGTAAGAAGGGGCATATGTCTCCTCCATTTCTTGGCTGGGCAGTAGCTGCTGACTCCTCTAACACATCATCCTCACTGAATAGTGGAGCTGAACCCAAAGCATAAGATACGGCAGCTGGAGGGGGGGCGTAGGACAGAGGCAATGGAAGGACAGGGGCTGCTCCCGGGCCATGCCAACTCAACCGAGGGCACAACCGGACACAACCGAGGAACCTACAGACTGTTGACTGGGGGTGTCAGATGTCATTTGTGATGAGGTCGATGATCGCGTTGACCAATCGATGATGGCAGATGCGTTGCTGGTCGAGACACGACCGCTAGCAGATACCGGGAGATCAGGCCTCTCACCGCGACTCCTGCTGCCACTCGCCCCTAGTCTGCTGCGACCTCTGCCTGATGAATCTAGGCCTCTCCTCAGTGCACATCCTGGCACATCTCTGCCTCACATTTTTACTGCGTTTAGGAGGGGAAAACAATCTACTACACTACACCTGCAACAGTATTTTTGTAACAGCAGGTGTGTAGAAAAGTTAGATCAAAACAGGCAGACACTGTAGCTAAAAGCTAATGCAAAAAGACACTGTCAAATGGTCTTACACAGGATGCCCCTGGTCAGAGTTAACCCTTTCGCTGCCAGCCTACCTCCAGCATTTGCCACTCCCTGTTGCCAGACGATGTTTCACTATTTTGCGCTACACATGTTCAACTGTCATTTTTGAAAGGATTTCCAGGGATTTCCCAGGAAAAGTCTGGGCTTTAACATGAAATGTCTTGTTTGTATTTTTTAGGTGTATTCTCAATATTTTTGGGTGAAATGTGTGAAAAAAAATAAAAAAAAATTATTTTTTTACAATTTGTAGAGTTTTTTTGTAATAAAAAATGTAAGTTTGTCAATAAAATCTTATTGCGTGTGAAACCCCAATTTCTCCCGGTTACAGCGATACCACATATGTATAGGTAGACACCCTTTCCTGCCCAGGAGACTCCCCCAAACTGAAATAGCGCTTTAGGGGATTTTCAGAAAAAATACAACTGTGATATGCGCTATGCGCACCTTGCAGTTTTACCAGAAAAACAACCCTTTACATTTGAAATACCCCCAACAAACTATATATTCTCTGGAAGTACACACCTCAGGCTTTCTAGACGTACCAGGCATGTTGATGTGCCCATAGTTTTCTGGAAGTAATTCCTCAATGTATTCTTTGGTTGCAAAGAGTTTCACAAAAAAAAGGATAAAAAAGCAGAATCAAAGCCACATTTTCCTAAAAAAACTATATACAAACAAGAAAAAACAAGTTTAATCTGAAAAAACAACATTCCCCGAACAGAACAACACCCAACATGCATAGGTTCTGTCAAGGTAAGAGTTGCCAAACACCCCAAAGTAAAGCATGTGCGTAACGGTAATTTTACTTAAAAATTTCAGTTCTGCCTACAAAGTGCGCACCTTGCAATTTTTCAACCAAAACAACCCTTTACATTTGGAATATCCCCCATAAATCATATATTCCCTGAAAGTACACATGTTAAGCTTTCTAAGCGTACCCAGCTTGTTGTAGTGGGCTCATCTTTCTGGAATTAATTCCTCAAAGAATTCTTTGGTTGCGCAGGGTTTCCCTAAAAAATGTATAAAAAAGCTGAATAAAAAACACCTTTTCCTAAAATATAAATATGCAAACCAGAAAAAACAAGCTAAGTCTGAAAGCGCAAGGTCCCCCGAACAGAACAATACCCAACATGCACAGGTACTATTAACCCTTTTAATTGCCAGCCTACTTGAGATTTTGTCACCCTCTGTTGACAGGTCATTTTTCCCCATTTTGCGCCATGTTTTGCGCAAATTATATTTATATTTTTTTGCAGCAGAGTTTAGGCTTTAACATGAAATGTCTTGTTTGTAAATTTTATTTTGTTTTTTACAATATTATTAAGTAAAAAAAATTAAAAAAAATAAATACATTTTTAGAAAATTGACTCCTTTATTTTAAATAAAAAATTTATTTTATTAAGGAAAAGCATATTGCATGTGAAAGCCCAATTTCTACCGATTAGAACGGTACCACATATTTATCGGTAGCCCCCCATTCCTGCCCAGGAGACCCCCCCAAACTGAAACAAGTAATCTATAACATTTACAAATAAAATGCAACTACCATCCACACTACAAAGGGTTAAATCGAGAAAAAAAATGACATAGGGTCCCCGATCCCTGGGGGGGGGGGGGGGGCATTTTTTGGGGGGGATTTTTACAGGTTAAAAACCTTTAAAGTGGACTGTCACCCAGGGGTGATCGGCCCGGGAATCTATAAGATTCCCGGGCCGATCACCTCCCTCACCGCGGGACATCCGAGATCGGGATGTCCCGTGGTGAGGGACCCCCCCAAAACCCCCGAAAACGTACCTCATAGGTGGCGGCCGCCGCCTCCTGCGCGCCCCTCTAGGCGTGCGCGCGCCCGCGCCGGACGTTTGTGAATGGCCGGCGCGGGCGCGCGCACTGTCTTGTCCGCCGCTGTCACCCGCTTGTCCGTGGCTACGTGGGAGCGTGGTGAGGTGAGTTTTGGGGGCTTTCTGGGGGGTTTTACACAGCACCCCAAATTGGGGTGCCCCCCTGAAGTGGACCAAAACCCAGGATAGTCAAAATCCTGGGTGTTTGTCCACTTTAAAAATCCCAAAAAAAAATTGACATGGGGTCCCCCTTACCCAGAGTAACCAGCCCGGGACCAGCTATGCAGGGCTTGTAGAAACAGGGCACAGGGGCCAGCTTTTGTGGCCCCTGGCCCTGCAGGCCACAAGCCCGCATAGCCCGTGGGTCCGGGCTCTTCTGCCCCCCCTGGGCTTTGGGAAGGCAGGTAATGGGGGTGCCAGGGGTTAATGGCAAGTCACCTGCTAGCCACAGGTGACTTGCCACCTCCCCCAGCCTTGTGAACTGGTATAGGGGTCATGGAAGCCTTTTATAGCTGCTGGATGACAGAACACAAAGGGTTAATTAAAAAAAAAAATGACATAGGGTCCCCCTTCCCGGGGAGGGGGACCCCATTTTTTTGGATTTTTAAGGGTTAAAAACCCTTAAAAATCCCCCCAAAAAATGACGTGGGGTCCCCCTTACCCAAAATAACCACCCCGGGACCAGCTATGGGGGCTTGTAGGCACAGAGTGGGGGGGCCAGCTTTGGTGGCCCCCCACCCTGCAGCCTATGAGCCCACATAGCCTATGTGGGCCCGGGCTCTTCTGCCCCCCCGGCCTTTGGGGAGGCAGGTAATGGGGGTGCGGGGGTTAATGGCAAGTCACCCGCTAGGGCAGGTGACTTGCCACCCCCCCAGCCTTGTGAACTGGTATAAGGGGTCTCATGGACCCCTTACCAGCTCACAAAGGGTTAACTGTTAAAAAAAAACACCACACAATAATAAAAAGTATTTTATTAAAAAAAAAAAAAAAAATTTTACTGTACTTACCTTTGATTGCAAGCTCTTGTCCCTCGCCGCTCAGCTGACAGATGCCGGTGATCGGCATCCAGAGGATCTCCTGCCACCTCCTTCCCCGGCGCCGATCACCGGCATCTGAGAAGCTGAGAAGGCTGAAGCCGGTGATCGATCTGGGCCGGGATGACATCATAAGCCCCGCCCCCAAGGGGACGGGGCTTAGCGGCAAGATGGCGGCCGCCATCGAGAAGGAGAGAGGACCCCCAGGTGAAGAGGAGGGACAGCGGGAGCCAGCGCACACGCAGGTAAGTGAATGTCATTTTTTTTATATTTTTTTTTTTTTACAGTTAGCAGCTTCTGCTGCCAAAGCGGGGGGGGGGGGGCGGCCTATTCCGGGGGCTCTCCTGGATCGGATGGCACCAAATTAAAGAGGAGACCCGGCCGGATCCAACAAGGGGTCAGGTGAGTATTTTTTATTTTTATTTTTTAAACTAGAAGCGGGGAAAGTCAAGCACGTAACACCTACGGGCTTGGCACTTAAGGCCCAGCCAAGCCAGCACGTAGGTGTTATGTGCTTGGCAACAAAAGGGTTAAATGCACCACAGGCAGTTTAAAAAACATGTTTTTTGTTCAACATGTAAAAAAGGTAAAGATGCAGGTACTATTAAAAGCTAAGTGCTAGTATTCGGGATGCCCCCCCCGGTGAAGGGCAATGGGTGCTTTAAACTTGTAAACCAGACTTGTTTATACAAAAGGCAAAAGGTTAGTAGGCAGGTGCTCTTAAAAGATAAGTGGTAGCACTGCCAATGGCCCCCGGTGAAACGCAATGGGTGCTTTAAAATTGTAAACCAGACTTTTTTTATACAAAAGGCAAAAGATTAGTATTCAGGTACTCTTAAAAGATAAGTGCTAGCACTGACAATGGCCCCCGGTGAAAGGCAATAGGTGCTTTAAACTTGTAAACCAGACTTGTTTTATACAAAAGGCAAAAGGTTAGTAGGCAGGTACTCTTAAAAGACACATGCTAGTGTTTGGGATGCCCCCTGCCCCCATACAGAGGTGGCCTCCCTTGATTGTGGAAAAGTGAAATTAATTATAAAATGCAAGCAGTTATTAGACAGGTAGTCTTGAAATATTACTGCTAGTGTTTAGGATGCCCCCTGCTCACATACAGAGGTGGCATCCTTTGATTGTGGAAAAGTGGCGTTAATTATAAAATGCAAGCAGTTATTAGACAGGTAGTCTTGAAATATTAATGCTAGTGTTTGGGATGCCCCCTGCTCACATACAGAGGTGGCCCCCTTTGATTGTGGAAAAGTGACGTGAATTATAAAATGCAAGCAGTTATTAGACAGGTAGTCTTGAAATATTTATTCTAGTGTTTGGGATGCCCTCTGCTCACATAAAGAGGTGGCCTCCCTTAATTGTGAAAAAGTGACGTTAATTATAAAATGCAAGCAGTTATTAGACAGGTAGTCTTGAAATATTACTGCTAGTGTTTGGGATGCCCCCTGCTCACATACAGAGGTGACCTCCTTTGATTGGGGAAAAGTGACTTTGCTTATAAAATGCAACCAGTTAGTACACAGGTAGTCTTGAAATATTTATGTTAGTGTTTGGGATGCCCCCTGCTCACATACAGAGGTGGCCTCCTTTGATTGTGGAAAAGTGACGTTAATTAAAAAATCCAACCAGTTGGTACACAGGTAGTCTTGAAATATTACTGCTAGTGTTTGGGATGCCCCCTGCTCACATACAGAGGAGGCCTCCCTTTGATTGTGGAAAAGTGACATTAATTATAAAATGCAAGCAGTTATTAGGCAGGTAGTTTTGAAATATTAATGCTAGTGTTTGGGATGCCCCCTGCTCACATACAGAGGTGGCCTCCTTTGATTGTGGAAAGTGACTTTGCTTAAAAAATGCAACCAGTTGGTCCACAGGTAGTCTTGAAATATTTATGCTAGTGTTTGGGATGCCCCCTGCTCACATACAGAGGTGGCCTCCTTTGATTGTGGAAAAGTGACTTTGCTTATAAAATACAACCAGTTAGTACACAGGTAGTCTTGAACTATTTATGCTAGTGTTTGGGATGCCCCCTGCTCACATACAGAGGTGGCCTCCCTTGATTGTGGAAAAGTGACGTTAATTATAAAATGCAACCAGTTGGTACACAGGTAGTCTCGAAATATTACTGCTAGTGTTTGGGATGCCCCCTGCTCACATACAGAGGTGGCCTTCCTTGATTGTGGAAAAGTGACGTTAATTATAAATGCAAGCAGTTATTAGACAGGTAGTCTTGAAATATTACTGCTAGTGTTTGGGATGCCCCCTGCTCACATACAGAGGTGGCCTCCCTTGATTGTGGAAAAGTGACATTAATTATAAAAGGCAAGTAGATATTAGACAGGTAGCCTTGAAATATTACTGCTAGTGTTTGGGATGCCCCCTGCTCACATACAGAGGTGGCCTCCTTTGATTGTGGAAAAGGGACTTTGCTTACAAAATGCAACCAGTTGGTACACAGGTAGTCTTGAAATATTACAGCTAGTGTTTGGGGTGTCCCCTGCTCACATACAGAGGTGGCCTCCTTTGATTGTGGAAAAGTGACGTAAATTATAAAATGCAAGCAGTTATTAGACAGGTAGTCTTGAAATATTACTGCTAGTGTTTGGGATGCCCCCTGCTCACATACAGAGGTGGCCTCCTTTGATTGCGGAAAAGTGACTTTGCTTAAAAAATGCAACCAGTTGGTACACGGGTAGTCTTGAAATATTAAAGCTAGTGTTTGGGATGCCCCCTGCTCAAATACAGAGGTGGCCTCCTTTGATTGTGGAAAAGTGACTTTGCTTATAAAATTCAACCAGTTGGTACACAGGTAGTCTTGAAATATTAAAGCTAGTGTTTGAGATGCCCCCTGCTCACATACAGAGGTTGCCTTCCTTGATTGTGGAAAAGTGACGTTAATTATAAAATGCAAGCAGTTATTAGACAGGTAGTCTTGAAATATTACTGCTAGTGTTTGGGATGCCACCTGCTCACATACAGAGGTGGCCTCCTTTGATTGTGGAAAAGTGACGTTAATTATAGAATGCAAGCAGTTATTAGACAAGTAGTCTTGAAATATTTATGCTAGTGTTTGGGATGCCCTCTGCTCACATACAGAGGTGGCTCCCTTGATTGTGGAAAAGTGACGTTAATTATAAAATGCAAGCAGTTATTAGACAGGTAGTCTTGAAATATTACTGCTAGTGTTTGAGATGCCCCCTGCTCACATACAGAGGTGGCCTCCTTTGATTGTGGAAAAGTGACTTTGCTTATAAAATGCAACCAGTTAGTACACAGGTAGTCTTGAAATATTTATGCTAGTGTTTGGGATGCCCCCTGCTCACACACAGAGGTGGCCTCCTTTGATTGTGGAAAAGTGACGTTAATTATAAAATGCAACCAGTTGCTACACAGGAAGTCTTGAAATATTAAAGCTAGTGTTTGGGATGCCCCCTGCTCAAATACAGAGGTGGCCTCCTTTGATTGTGGAAAAGTGACTTTGCTTATAAAATGCAACCAGTTAGTACACAGTTAGTCTTGAAATATTTATGCTAGTGTTTGGGATGCCCCCTGCTCACACACAGAGGTGGCCTCCCTTGATTGTGGAAAAGTGACGTTAATTATAAAATGCAACCAGTTGGTACACAGGTAGTCTTGAAATATTACAGCTAGTGTTTGGGATGCCCCCTGCTCACATACATAGGAGGCCTCCCTTGATTGTGCAAAAGTGACATTCATTTTAAAATGCAAGAAGTTATTAGACAGGTAGTCTTGAAATATTACTGCTAGTGTTTGGGATGCCCCCTGCTCACATACAGAGGTGGCCTCCCTTGATTGTGGAAAAGTGACATTAATTATAAAATGCAAAAAGTTATTCGACAGGTTGTCTTGAAATATACTGCTAGTGTTTGGGATGCCCCCTGCTCACATACAGAGGTGGCCTCCTTTAATTGTGGAAAAGTGACTTTGCTTATAAAATACAACCAGTTAGTACACAGGTAGTCTTGAACTATTTATGCTAGTGTTTGGGATGCCCCCTGCTCACATACAGAGGTGGCCTCCCTTGATTGTGGAAAAGTGACATTAATTATAAAATGCAACCAGTTGGTACACAGGTAGTCTCGAAATATTACTGCTAGTGTTTGGGATGCCCCCTGCTCACATACAGAGGTGGCCTTCCTTGATTGTGGAAAAGTGACGTTAATTATAAATGCAAGCAGTTATTAGACAGGTAGTCTTGAAATATTACTGCTAGTGTTTGGGATGCCCCCTGCTCACATACAGAGGTGGCCTCCCTTGATTGTGGAAAAGTGACATTAATTTTAAAAGGCAAGTAGATATTAGACAGGTAGCCTTGAAATATTACTGCTAGTGTTTGGGATGCCCCCTGCTCACATACAGAGGTGGCCTCCTTTGATTGTGGAAAAGGGATTTTGCTTACAAAATGCAACCAGTTGGTACACAGGTAGTCTTGAAATATTACAGCTAGTGTTTGGGATGCCCCCTGCTCATATACAGAGGTGGCCTCCTTTGATTGTGGAAAAGTGACGTAAATTATAAAATGCAAGCAGTTATTAGACAGGTAGTCTTGAAATATTACTGCTAGTGTTTGGGATGCCCCCTGCTCACATACAGAGGTGGCCTCCTTTGATTGTGGAAAAGTGACTTTGCTTAAAAAATGCAACCAGTTGGTACATAGGTAGTCTTGAAATATTAAAGCTAGCGTTTGGGATGTCCCCTGCTCACATACAGAGGTGGCCTCCTTTGATTGTGGAAAAGTGACTTTGCTTATAAAATGCAACCAGTTAGTACACAGGTAGTCTTGAAATATTTATGCTAGTGTTTGGGATGTCTCCTGCTCACATACAGAGGTGGCCTCCCTTGATTGTGGAAAAGTCACGTTAATTATAAAATGCAACCAGTTGGTACACAGGTAGTCTCGAAATATTACTGCTAGTGTTTGGGATGCCCCCTGCTCAGATACAGAGGTGGCCTTCCTTGATTGTGGAAAAGTGACGTTAATTATAAAATGCAACCAGTTGGTACACAGGTAGTCTTGCAGTATTACTGCTAGTGTTTGGGATGCCCCCTGCTCACATACATAGGTGGCCTCACTTGATTGCGCAAAAGTGACATTAATTATAAAATGCAAGAAGTTATTAGACAGGTAGTCTTGAAATATTACTGCTAGTGTTTGGGATGCCCCCTGCTCACATACAGAGGTGGCCTCCCTTGATTGTGGAAAAGTGACATTAATTATAAAATGCAAGCAGTTATTAGACAGGTAGTCTTGAAATATTACTGCTAGTGTTTGGGATGCCCCCTGCTCACATACAGAGGTGGCCTCCTTTGATTGTGGAAAAGTGACTTTGCTTAAAAAATGCAACCAGTTGGTACACAGGTAGTCTTGAAATATTAAAGCTAGTGTTTGAGATGCCCCCTGCTCACATACAGAGGTGGCCTCCCTTGATTGTGGAAAAGTGACGTTATTTATAAAATGCAACCAGTTGGTACACAGGCAGTCTCGAAATATTACTGCTAGTGTTTGGGATGCCCCCTGCTCAGATACAGAGGTTGCCTTCCTTGATTGTGGAAAAGTGAAGTTAATTATAAAATGCAAGCAGTTATTAGACAGGTAGTCTTGAAATATTTCTGCTAGTGTTTGGGATGCCCCCTGCTCACATACAGAGGTGGCCTCCCTTGATTGTGGAAAAGTGACATTACTTATAAAAGGCAAGTAGATATTAGACAGGTAGTCTTGAAATATTACTGCTAGTGTTTGGGATGCCCCCTGCTCACATACAGAGGTGGCCTCCTTTGATTGTGGAAAAGGGACTTTGCTTACAAAATGCAACCAGTTGGTACACAGGTAGTCTTGAAATATTACAGCTAGTGTTTGGGATGCCCCCTGCTCACATACAGAGGTGGCCTCCTTTGATTGTGGAAAAGTGATGTAAATTATAAAATGCAAGCAGTTATTAGACAGGTAGTCGTGGAATATTTATGCTAGTGTTTGGGATGCCCCCTTCTCACATACAGAGGTGGCCTCCCTTGATTGTGGAAAAGTGACGTTAATTTTAAAATGCAAGCAGTTATTAGACAGGTAGTCTTAAAATATTACTGCTAGTATTTGGGATGCCCCCTGCTCACATACAGAGGTAGCCTCCTTTGATTGTGGAAAAGTGACATTAATTATAAAATGCAACCAGTTATTAGACAGGTAGTCTTGAAATATTACTGCTAGTGTTTGGGATGCCCCCTGCTCACATACAGAGGTGGCCTCCTTTGATAGTGGAAAAGTTACTTTGCTTATAAAAGGCAACCAGTTAGTACACAGGTAGTCTTGAAATATGTATGCTAGTGTTTGGGATGCCCCCCTGCTCACATACAGAGGTGGCCTCCCTTGATTGTGGAACAGTGACGTTAATTATAAAATGGAACCAGTTATTAGACAGGTAGTCTTGAAATATTACTGCTAGTGTTTGGGATGCCCCCTGCTCACATACAGAGGTGGCCTCCCTTGATTGTGGAAAAGTGACATTAATTATAAAATGCAAGCAGTTATTGGACAGGTAGTCTTGAAATATTACTGCTAGTGTTTAGGATGCCCCCTGCTCACATACAGAGGTGGCCTCCCTTGATTGTGGAAAAGTGACATTAATTAAAAAATGCAACCAGTTGGTACACAGGTAGTCTTGAAATATTACTGCTAGTGTTTGGGATGCCCCCTGCCCACATACAGAGGTGGCCTCCCTTGATTGTGGAAAAGTGACATTAATTATAAAATGCAAAAAGTTATTCGACAGGTTGTCTTGAAATATACTGCTAGTGTTTGGGATGCCCCCTGCTCACATACAGAGGTGGCCTCCCTTGATTGTGGAAAAGTGATGTCAATTATAAAATGCAAGCAGGTATTAGACAGGTAGTCTTGAAACATTACTGCTAGTGTTTGGGATGCCCCCTGCTCACATACAGAGGTGGCCTCCTTTGATTGTGCAAAAGTGACTTTGCTTATAAAATGCAACCAGTTGGTACAATGGTAGTCTTGAAATATTCATGCTAGTGTTTGGGATGCCCCATGCTCACATACAGAGGTGGCCTCCTTTGACTGTGGAAAAATGACTTTGCTTATAAAATGCAACCAGTTGGTACACAGGTAGTCTTGAAATATTACTGCTAGTGTTTGGGATGCCCCCTGCTCACATACAGAGGTGGCCTCCTTTGATTGTGGAAAAGTGACATTAATTATAAAATGCAACCAGTTGATACACAGGTAGTCTTGAAATATTAATGCTAGTGTTTGGGATTCCCCCTGCTCACATACAGAGGTGGCCTCCTTTAATTGTGGAAAAGTGACTTTGCTTATAAAATGCAACCAGTTGGTACACAGGTAGTCTTGAAATATTACTGCTAGTATTTGGGATGCCCCCTGCTCACATACAGAGGTGACCTCCCTTGATTGTGGAAAAGTGACATTAATTATAAAATGCAAGAAGTTATTAGACAGGTAGTATTGAAATATTACTGCTAGTGTTTAGTATGCCCCCTGCTCACATACAGAGGTGGCCTTCCTTGATTGTGGAAAAGTGACATTAATTCTAAAATGCAAGCAGTTATTAGACAGGTAGTCTTGGAATATTACTGCTAGTATTTGGGATGCCCCCTGCTTACATACAGACGTGGCCTTCTTCGATGGAAAAGTGACTTTGCTTATAAAATGCAACCAGTTGGTACACAGGTAGTCTTGAAATATTACTGCTAGTATTTGGGATGCCCCCTGCTCACATACAGAGGTGACCTCCCTTGATTGTGGAAAAGTGACATTAATTATGAAATGCAAGAAGTTATTAGACAGGTAGTATTGAAATATTACTGCTAGTGTTTAGTATGCCCCCTGCTCACATACAGAGGTGGCCTTCCTTGATTGTGGAAAAGTGACATTAATTCTAAAATGCAAGCAGTTATTAGACAGGTAGTCTTGGAATATTACTGCTAGTATTTGGGATGCCCCCTGCTTACATACAGACGTGGCCTTCTTCGATGGAAAAGTGACTTTGCTTATAAAATGCAACCAGTTGGTACACAGGTAGTCTTGAAATATTACTGCTAGTGTTTGGGATGCCCCCTGCTCACATACAGAGGTGGCCTACTTTGATAGTGGAAAAGTTACTTTGCTTATAAAATTCAACCAGTTGGTACACAGGTAGTCTTGAAATATTCATGCTAGTGTTTGGGATGCCCCATGGTCCCATACAGAGGTGGCCTCCTTTGATTGTGGAAAAGTGGCGTTAATTATAAAATGCAAGCAGTTATTAGACCGGTAGTCTAGAAATATTTATGCTAGTGTTTGGGATGACCCCCGGCTCACATACAGAGGTGGGCTCCTTTGACTGTGGAAAAGTGACGTTGATTATAAAATGCAAGCAGTTATTAGACAAGTAGTCTTGAAGTATTAATGCTAGTGTTTGGGATGCCCC
The DNA here is from genome assembly GCA_027917425.1 of Gastrophryne carolinensis. NCBI lineage: Eukaryota > Metazoa > Chordata > Amphibia > Anura > Microhylidae > Gastrophryne > Gastrophryne carolinensis. Next base: position 249,275,615 of record CM051237.1, on the reverse strand, counting down.
CTGCTCACATGCAGAGGTGGGCTCCTTTGATTGTGGAAAAGTGACGTTAATTTTAAAATGCAAGCAGTTATTAGACAGGTAGTCTTGAAATATTAATGTTAGCATGCTTTTTAGAGAATGACACCAGGTAAAGGAAAAGCTAAATAGGCAGGAGTGTTATTAACACTAAATAGGTTTGAAAGCTAATGCAAACAGTTTAAACTGTCCCTGTCTTTATCTGTCACTGTCACGGGCTCTCTTCTTCTCTATCTGTCCCTCGCTCTGCTTCTGCTTTTCTTTGTTCTCTCTATCTGTCTATCTATGTCTGTCTGTCTGTCTATCTATCTGTCTGTCTGTCTGTCCCTCGCTCTCTCCCTGCCTGATCTGCTCTGGCTGCAATACAGTGTCAGAATGATCTTCTGCAAGATGGCCGCCGTTTATATGGGGCTGTGACATCATCTGTAAGCCTGTCTGCTGATAGGTAACATGTGACACCCACCCAGGATTCCTTGCCCCATGGGACATGTCCTGACATGTGGATCCACCATTTTAGATGGGCTGTATAGCAGTAAATGGAGTTTTAAGGAAGCGATTCGCATGATCGAATAGCGGCGATATTTGGAATCGTAACAAATCGAATATTTCATGACATTCGTAAAGAAATCGGGTTCGTCAGAATCGATTCGCTCATCTCTAATCACGTTTTGGAAGGCCCACTGTGTGAAGCCCGCCAGGTTGCCAGTATTCTGTTGACTCTCTGGATCCAATGGTGCATGCATTGGCTTTTGTCCAATTATAGCAGTTTGAGTAAAAAGGTGTAAAAAGGTCAATACTTTTCTTAGGAGTAAAGAAGTATCATTGATGTTTATTGTCTTCCTAAATGGTGATTCAGCAACTGTGAAATTCTCATGCTTTTTTATATAAAGTAAATTTTTTACTACTATAAAATATTTTTTTAAAACTTATCAAATCAAGACCATTGCTACTTGGCAAACTATTCTCATTGTTTTCAATAAGGAGTGACAGTGGATACATTCCCTGTATCCTCGGCTTTTCAGCAATACAAAGCTTTAATCTTTGTGTACAATATAGAAGACATTCAAAACTATTGCCATACCGTAGCTTTAAACTAGTGTTCTGTATGAGACATGTGGGGTTGATTACTTTGTAGTAAAAAGAACGCTTTAGCTGTTCTCAGAAAAAATAGAAGTGCTCTTTGTGCACCTTGACCCCTGTGTAGACAAAACAGACAGAATGGGTCTTTTTACTCCCCCAAAAAAGTAATAAATCATTTGCATTTGCTAAGGGTGATTCAGCACCAGGTGAAACAAAATGCAGTACGCTGTTTTTGGAGACTTTTTAACCCAACGCGCATTGTTGTACCTGGTGCTGATCTGACAACAATGTGCATCTAAATAGTATGCGCCTGTTTCTGTTCATTTTTGTCTGTTAAAGCAGACCCTTTTGTAGACTTTAAAGGGACTGTCCAGGCAAGAACAATAAACACCCCATACTCATCTATAGTCCTGCACAGCTGATCGGTGATATTCCAGAGTTTTGCTGGAGATCCAAATCCCAGCGTCAGACCGTTGCTTATAGTTGTGTGGATGCCTCCTTGCTACTTCATGGCATCAGACTTACAATTCATCAATTTAAATCTTATTCTGTGGATCATATTAGGTCCTGAAGTTGGCTTAGCAGCTGTTGCTGAATTGCCACCGCCGTTGTTGTCATGGTGTGGGAGTGTATAGCCTGCACATTTTGATGTGGTAGACATAGCTTTGCAGCCTTCCCCCCCCCAGACCCCAATGTAGTTTAAAAAACAAATTTTGGAGGTAAGAATCTCTTAAATGCTGCTCAGCATCCTATCTGCTGCTGCTATTTAACCGGGGCATCTCAATTTCTCAATTTGGGATCTCCCTACTTGTGAAAGATCCCCTTGGGTTCAGAAGTTAACTCAAACTGGCGATCCCACAATGCATTCGCCAGTTCAAGGAAATTAATGAGTGAACTGGGGGAGGGGGTCACAGACAGGGCCTCCAAAATCAGGACCACAATTGGTCCAAATAGCATGATCCTTCCCCTCAGTGATGTGACGCGACTCTTCGCCATAAAGGAGCCCACTGAGACCATGCCGCCCAAGGGCTTACATAAACCTGGAGCTGACCCTGATGATGGTGGCAGGGATGTGGTCAAAGCAACAAAGGACAATATGTAGAACAGGTGCATTTTTACAGCTCAGACCTGGAGAGCAGTGGCGTTGCTAGGGCTGGTGTCACCCGGGGCGGTAGGAAATGGTGTCACCCCCCCCCCCCCCAAAGAAAAAAAAATTTTGTATGTTGAAAGAACTCAATGGCAGAGAAAAGGAGCACACCGATTACAGACAGCTGGAGGAGAAAAGGGGCGGGCCAGACAGGCAGCAACCAATAGGAGTCGGGGCAGGGCCAGACATCGCACCTGAACAAAAGCGGGGCGCGCGCCTATTATAATCAATGTATGATAGCAGAGGCGCTTATGCGTTGTGCAGTACCTCACTAGCACACATACATCGGCCTGCACACTCCCTTTATGTCCATTAAAAACACCCATCTCCCGCCAGGTAACGCGCCCACCATGCAACACCACCACACACGCCACTGAGCAGTTACAGCTATAAATCCCCAAATAAACAGGAACAGCGTGCGCTCACCCCAGCAACACCACACACGCCCTCACCTGTTTCTGGCGACGAATACCGCGCGCGCTCTCAGCAACAGCGAACAAAAGCTCCCACCTCGTCCACGTGACCTGCTGTGCGCGCACACCATTGGTCCACAGATTCTGGACAGGCACCAGCAGCCGCTCCGCCTCCTGCCAAATGGCGCTCGAGCGCTGTGGGAGAGATGCGTAGGTGTCACCAGGGGCGGACTGGGACCAAAAAATGGCCCTGGACTTTTTGGTCAGACTGGCCCTTCTGTACTGTGCTCGGCCCGGTAAAGTGAGTCAACGCCACATTAATATATATATATATATATATATATATATATATATATATATGCGGGATCGGCCCGGGACCTCTACCCGGGCATCCAAAATCGGGATGCCCCACTGTGTGAGACTCCCCAGGTTACCTGCTACACTTACCTTACTTCCCGGTCCAACAACACATGCGCGGGCCACGGCCGCATCCCGGCTATCCCTCTAGCAGGGCGCATGCCCGCGCCAGGAATTTGTGGATGGCCGGTGCGGGCACGTTCCCCGTTTGAGGGTAGCTGGGGATGCAGCTGCGGCTCACGCATGCGCCACTGCACTTAGGACGCTGGCTTAGGATAGTCAAAATCCTGGGTTTTGGTCCACTTCAAAGAGTTTTAATCCTTTTCTGTGGGGCGCCCTGATTTGGGATGCCCCATTTTGTGCAACCCCCTCAGATCACCAGTAAAACTTACCTGACCAGCGATCCAGTGGCTCATGCATGGGTTCTCCTGGCTAAGGGCTGGGTGGAGCTGAGCTGGCTGCCAGCCACATCCCACCAGCCTCTAGCTGGTGCAGACACATGTTTGATCCACACATGTGTTGTTTGATTAGCGGCCAGGTATTTTTACTGGGAATTTGACACAATGGGGCATCCCAAATCAGGATGTCAGGGAGGGGCCATGTAAAGAAGCTTCCATCTGTCTATACAATACATTGCTACACCACAGTCCAGCTCCCCTGGCGCTGTGCGTCCTCAATAGATACTGGGTCATACCATGTGCGGGCAGGGGGGGTACTCAAGGAAAAGAAAATCAACAACCACAAACTGTAAAAATTGTACAAAAAAAACCCCACAAAACAGCAGTGTCCATGCTGCTGGGGCCCCATAACAATACTGGTGCAATGCAAATGCTGAAAGCAAACTTTTTAAATGCCCCTGCTGCTGCCCTATTCTATTACACTCTATTAGGGTATAAGGGAGGATACAGGAGAAGAGCTTACACTCTATAAGGGTATAAGGGAGGATACAGGAGGAGAAGAGCTTACACTCTATTAGGGTATAAAGGAAAAGAGCTTACAATCTATTAGGGTATAAAGGAGAATGCAGGAGGAGAAGAGCTTACAATCTATTAGGGTATAAGGGAGGATACAGGAGAAGAGCTTACACTCTATTAGGGTATAAGGGAGGGTGCAGAAGGAGAAGAGCTTACACTCTATTAGGGTATAAGGGAGGGTACAGAGGGAGAAGAGCTTACACTCTATTAGGGTATAAGGGAGGATACAGAGGGAGAAGAGCTTACACTCTATTAGGGTATAAGGGAGGATACAGAGGGAGAAAAGCTTACACACTATTAGGGTATAAGGGAGGATACAGGAGAAGAGCTTACACTCTATTAGGGTATAAGGGAGGATACAGAGGGAGAAGAGCTTGCACTCTATTAGGGTAAAAGGGAGGATACAGAGGGAGAAGAGCTTACACTCTATTAGGGTATAAAGGGGGCGGGTTGACAGGATGGTTGGTTGGTGGGTATTTAGATGGGCAGGTGGTCAGGCAGGTAGGTAGGTGGGTGGGTGGCTGCCACCTCCACGTCAGAATCCGCTGATTACACCTACACACCACTCCAGTCTGCTGCTGGTTCACGGTCTGAGTAGGTAGGTAGGTGAGTGGCAGGTATATAGATAGGTGGGTGGATTAGGCAGTTGGATTAATAGGTGGGTGAGTGAGCAGGTGGGTAGATGGGCAGGGTGGGTAGATGGGCAGGGCAGGTGGGTAGATGGGCAGAGCAGGTGGGTAGATGGGCAGGGCAGGGGGGGTTAAGAGAAACACATTGCAACATTAATTAGTATTAGCATTTAGTTTGAGGTGTATTGGAACACAGTACAGCAACAGCATGGACTCACCTGGAGCCACTTCAATGCCAAGTTGGAGAATCCTTTCTGTTGTTGAGTTCTTCTCTCCTTCATGGTGTCTGCGCAGGCTGCTAACTTGTCCTCATGGGTGAGACAGACACACACACATCTCTCTCCCTCCCCCCTTCCTCTCCTCGGGCTATGGCTGCAACACACACACTCAGACTCAGACTCTCTCTCTCTCCCCCCTCCCCACTCACCGACCTCTGCTCCAGCCATCAATCACACTTTCTCTCGTTTGATCACTCACGTCATCCTCTCCCGCGCTGGCCGGCCAGCATGACAGGAAACGGAAGTGCTGGCCTCTGCTGTGCTGCGCTCTGGGCTGTCCTCCGCAGTAGGGGAAACAGGAGAGGAGTTTTTGGTTCCACTGAGCCACCAATGTAAAAAAAAAAAAAAAATGACAGCTGCACAACGTGCGCGGCCGCGCTCCCGCACATCTTACAAGGTACACTGCGACTTTCGGCCCTCCCTGGCACCGGCCTACCGGGATTTTGCCCGGTATGCCCTATGGCCAGCCCGCCCCTGGCTATAGTGCGGTGTCACCCTCTAGGTCTGGTGTCACCCGGGGCGGTCCGCCCCCCCCGCCCCCGGGTCGCTACGCCACTGCTGGAGAGGTTAGTGGTATATATTGTGAGGTGGGTAACTCTTTATTACCCTGCATGTCATAAGCTCTTCATCTTAAAAATACAGTGGAAATGCAGAACTAAAACATTGGCTACACAGGGCCAGCCCTCGTCCCACTAGTTGCAGTGTGCTAAGTCCCTTTCCACACCTTCCCGATTGCGTTGCATTGGAGTAGGAATACTCGAATATGAGGAAATAGGTCAGAGTATTGTGCCAGCTTGAATCAGTGAGCACCTTCACATCTATGTACTGCACTTCAGCATGTTTGGGAAAGAATGCATGCAGCGTTTGCCCCACAACGTGATCACAACACAGCCAATATAAATACACATTGCCAAATCTTCAAGGATGCCACCAGCTGGATGCGGCAAGTCCTGTTACCTGCTAAGGGACTGGTAACCATAGAGGCTGCAGAGTGGCCCTTATGCTGTAACAACTTCATTCTATGCAAAATATTAAAAGGACAAGTATAATTTGCCAACTGCTCTGGCGACAGGATGTGTGTTTATTTTCATTAATGACAATTTTTTGCCTCTCAGCTGATAAATACATTACTCCTCCTAGTGCAGGGGGCAGCTTGTTACATTTGGGGGTTTATTCATCAAGGGATAGCACCAGGTAGTGTCTCGTAGTGGCAGGCAGCGTCTTGGGAACGCTGGCCGCTGTACGCAATACCACATTTATGAAGGCGATTCTGGTGAGCGACTCTAACAGCGCCATGTAGAGTACGATTCATCATTATAGGCAGCTCAGCGTATAGCGCTGGCATTCTAGATTCCAGAGCGCCAGGTATTACCTGTCGCTACCTGTCGCTCTCCCATACTTTTCAATGGCTGTTCCCTTTCTTCTGTTTAAACAGGATTTTTTGTGTTTAATTGTTTTTTTTTCTCAAATAATTGTGTCGCCTCTCCTGGCGTAGAAAGGGTCATTTTTGCAAACTGTTTTTTATATTTTTATGCAGAATTGTCATTACAGGTCTGGCATTAAAGTATTATTTTCACAATGTTACAACAATGTAATTCCATGTGTTTTCGCTTTGTTACTGGTGGATATGTGTTCAAAAACAGAATTTAATCACACAGTGCCCGCCGCTCTATGCTATAGCGACCAGATCCAGAGCGCCTACGCTCTGTGATTCTGTTTTTTTGCTGACTATGGTGTGAGTCGCTGAGAGTCGGTCACACTGAGCTGGCGCTACCTCTCGCTCTCTGCAACTCTGTATTGGTGTTAGAACGCCAAACATACATCTCATTCATCACTGGCCGCTTACTAGCGGTCACTCTTAGCGCCTCTGTACAGACACTTATCTGTCGATACCTGGCGCTTGTAATGAATCAGCCTGTTAGATACACATGTAACAGAAACGGCCAACTGTATCTAAATGTAACAAGTTTCTCCTGCACTTTTTTAATGTGTTATTGCACAACGTACACCAAGTGCAGACTAGATAGTTGCACAGAGCACTGCCTCTGGGCATGTGTAAGTTTGGGTGAGCTCCCTCACCTCAGCAGTGGTCACACACATTTACTAACATAGGAAAAATAAACAAATACTAGCTCAGCACAAAAAAATATACACTTTCAAAAATTGACTTACTCTTTAATTTTTTTCTTATGCTTTTAGTTCTGTTATAATCTGGCTCCCAATCTTCCTTTAAGTGGGCTAAAACCCAGGGCCAGCTGCTGTCTCTATCCAGCACACACCACACAGTTAAATGTGGGACTGGCACAAAGGCGAAAACTCAATTTGGCATACAGACAATAATGTAATAGGTATGAAAAAGATATGGCACATACAGACATTAGGCACTTTCCATATACAATATATAAAAACACACACAAAGTGACTATAAAATTATACGGGGACCCCCCCATGCAACCGCACCGGCCACACATGCATCCGCACCACTCCACTCATCTCAGTTATTAATTGGCCATTGTTAGTGGGCTAATTCCCTAATAATATATCCCCGGAGGGGTAGTTATGTAGCAAAGCCTCCTTTTGCCGATATTAGTGCTCCACAGTGCCTCTGATATCACTGGCCCGGCTCCAGATGTTTTACACAAATGCTTCTTCCCACTTCATACAGCCATAGCGTGCTGCTAATTTATAAAGTGCTTGTGCTTAAATCAACCGGTTAGTGCGCCTGATTAGACAGTTCCTCTCTCAGCAAACCACAAATGAGCTGCGTGTCTGAACCGCAAGCGGACATGCGTCATATACACAGTACTTAGCTCGATTTTGCAGGCATGGCAACTTCAGGCTGGATGAGGTATGGCTGCTGCGTTTGACACTGCACAGGCCAATCACGATGCAGGGCGAGATGGAGTCATCATACTGTTACATGAAGTACTGTCACGGACCAGGTGGAGCGGACTCGGGTGTGGATCCGCTTTAACTGTGGAACCGATGGCGGGTACCGTGTCAGGGGAGCGGAGTCTAAGAGGCCACCGGTATTCACCAGAGCCCACCACAAGGCAGGTTGGTCTTGTGCGGCGAGTGACCCCCAGGTCGCTACCCCCTAACAGCGGCCCAGTCCCACAGTCAGCCGAGGTTCAGTGAGGTACACAAGTGGCAGGCAAAAAGGCGTAGTAGTACAGGCAGAGATCGGGGCTGGCAGCACAGGTTCGCGGTAAAGGTGAGTAGCCGAGGTCGGGGCAGGCAGCAAAGGTTCAGAGTCGGGGACAGGCAGAGGTCGGTACACGGGTGAGCAATCCAAGAATGTCTGACTTTCAACAAGCATGGAGAGACCAAGATCCGGCACTGAAGGAAGGAAGTGCCTGTTTAAATAGGGGAAGATGATGCAGCATTGGATGACATAAACACCAATCAGTGCTGTAAAGGCCCTTTAAATCTCAGGGATCCTGTGCGCTCGCCCTCTAGTGGACGGAGACGTGTGCGCACCTGACCATGCAAGGAGGAAGCATTGGGGGAAGGGCGGCAGCTGGAAGCAGCCCTGAGGGAAGATGGATGACGGCTGCATGCAGCCATGGAGGTAGGTGAAATGCTGTGAGACGGGCGTGCAGCGCTCGCCCTAACAGTACCCCCCCCTTGGGTCTCCCCTTCTTCTTGGGACCAAGAAAATCTGAGATGAGACTACGGTCTAGAATATTCTCTTCGGGCTCCCAAGATCTTTCTTCAGGTCCACAGCCTTCCCAGTCGACCAAGAAATATCTTTTTCCTCTGGAGAGCTTAGAAGCCAGAATCTCCTTCACTGAAAAGGTATCCACGGTGCCCGAGATTGGGGCAGGCACCAAAGTTTTAGGAGAGAATCGATTGACAATAACTGGCTTCAACAGAGAGACGTGAAAAGAATTGGGAATTCGCAGTGAAGTCGGTAGGTGAAGCTTATAGCAAACTGGATTGATCTGTTGTTTGATCTTGTATGGCCCCAAGTAACGGGGGCCCAATTTGTAGCTAGGAATTTTGAAGCGGATGTATTTTGCCGACAGCCACACCTTATCTCCTGGAGAATAAACAGGCGGAGCTCTTCTCCTTTTATCAGCGCTAACCTTCATGCGGGCGGAAGCTTGACAAAGGGAACGCTGTGTTTCTTGCCAGATGGTGGAGAAATCCTGTGTGAGATTGTCCACGGCGGGCACTCCGGAGGACGTGGATAAAGGCAAAGGCGGAAGGAGTTGACGGCCGTACACCACCAAAAACGGGGACTTCCTTGTGGACTCAGAATCCTTAAAATTATACGAGAATTCCGCCCAAGGCAACAGATCGACCCAATCGTCTTGATGCGCTGAAACAAAATGGCGAAGATAATGCCCGAGAATCTGGTTGACTCTTTCCACCTGGCCGTTAGACTGGGGATGATAAGCGGAGGAAAAGTCCAGTTTAATTTTCATTTGTTTACAAAGAGCTCTCCAGAACTTGGACACAAACTGCACACCTCTGTCAGACACAATATGTGTAGGTAGACCATGAAGTCGAAAGATATGCTTCAGGAAGTATTTTGCCAACAGAGGAGCTGACGGGAGGCCGGGCAAAGGAACAAAATGCGCCATCTTAGAAAACCTATCCCCTACCACCCAAATTACAGTATTGCTATGCGAAGAAGGGAGGTCGGTAATAAAGTCCATAGCAATGTGTATCCATGGGGTATCCGGAATAGGGAATGAGAATTCTGCCAGTAGACGATTTTTGAGTGAGCACCGCTCCGGCTCCAATGGAGGAATCATCTACTTCTAGGGCGAAAGGCCGAGATGGATCTGGCCTAGACAACACTGGTGCAGAGGAGAAGGCCTTTTTTAGAGCAATGAAGGCCTCTTCCGCCTGAGGAGGCCAAGACTTTGAATTGGCGCTCTTCTTTGTGAGGGTCACAATAGGCGCCACTACAGTGGAAAAGTGAGGAATAAACTGCCGATAGTAATTGGCGAAGCCCAGGAAAGGTTGAATAGCTCGCAGGCCAATAGGACGGGGCCAATCCAGAACTGCTTTCAACTTGCTGGGGTCCATCTGAAGGCCACGAGCTGAGACAATATATCCAAGAAAGGGTAAGGCGGTTTGATCAAATAGACACTTCTCCAGCTTGGCGTAAAGATGGTGTTGACGGAGACGAGACAGGACTTGCCGGACATGACGGTGATGTTCTTCTAGATTAGATGAAAAGATGAGTATATCATCCAAATATACAACAACACAGGAGTAAAGCAAGTCCCGAAAAATGTCATTTACGTATTCCTGGAATACAGCGGGTGCATTGCAGAGACCAAAGGGCATCACTAAATATTCGAAGTGGCCATCGCGGGTATTGAAGGCGGTCTTCCATTCATCGCCCTCGCGTATACGTATCAAATTATAGGCTCCCCTCAGGTCAAGCTTGGTGAAGACCCTGGCCCCACGCAGTCGGTCAAATCATTCGGCAATCAAGGGCAAAAGGTAGCGATTTTTAACGGTAATCTTATTGAGGCCGCGGTAATAAATACAAGGGTGAAGAGAGCCATCTTTTTTCGCCACAAAGAAGAACCCCGCGCCTGCTGGAGAGGAAGACTTCCGTATGAACCCTTTATGAAGATTTTCTCGAATATACTCCGACATGGCTTGAGTCTCAGGAGCCGAGAGAGGGTAAATTCGGCCACGAGGAGGAGTGGTATCCGGTAGGAGGTCTATAGGGCAATCGTAGGGGCGATGAGGCGGAAGTACCTCCGCTTGTTTCTTGCAGAATACATCAGCATAGGTCTGGTAGATCTCAGGCAAGCCAGGTAATGGTGCTGAAGCAGGAATGGGTCGAACAGGAACAGACTTCAAGCACCTCTTAAAGCACGCTGCACCCCAAGTCTTGATATCACCGGTGGTCCAGTCAAGCGTGGGATCATGACGTTGGAGCCAAGGAAGGCCTAGAAGAATCTGAGAGGTGCAATTAGGGAGGACGTAGAACTCAACATTCTCTTGATGGAAGAGTCCAATTTTTAATTGGAGGGGAACGGTGCGATAGTGCACAGTACAGTCCAGCCTATCACCATTGACTGAGGCAATAAATAAGGGTGTAGCAAGGCGATTCACAGGGATATTATGTTTATTGATCAAGGCAGCCTCTATAAAGTTCCCTGCAGAACCAGAGTCCAAAAAGGCGGTTCAATTCAGGGAGGTGGAAGGTGAGATGGAAAGTTGAACAGGAACAGTGAGCCGTGGAGAGGAAGCACATACACCCAGGGACGCCTCTCCCACCGCCACTAGGTGCGCCCGTTTCCCTGACGTGGAGGGCGAATAGGACAGTCCTTCAAAAAATGCTCAGAACCACCGCAGTACAGACAAAGGTTCTCGTTCCTTCTGCGAGTTCTCTCCAATTGGGTCAAACGGAATCGATCGACCTGCATGGCCTCCTCACTGGGAGGTACATGTGCAGACAAAGGGTTTTGAAATACTGGAGCCAAACGGTATGCCCTCCTAGGGCGCTGAGAGTCTCTTTCTTGGCGGAATTCTTCACACCTCTCAGCAAAGCGCACATCAATGCGTGTGGCCAGATGGATGAGTTCAGTGAGAGATGAAGGCAAGTCACGAGCCGCAAGAGCATCCTAAATTTTACTAGAAAGTCCTTTCTTGAAGCAGGCACACAAGGCCTCATTGTTCCAAGACAATTCGGAGGCAAGAGTGCGGAACCGAATGGCGTATTCACCAACGGACAACTCGCCCTGGACCAAGTTCAAAAGGGACGATTCAGCAGATGAAGCCCGGGCAGGTTCCTCAAAGACCTGGCAAAACTCTGAGACAAAGGTGTTAATACTGGAAGAGACAGGGTCATTGCGATCCCACAAGGGAGTGGCCCAGGCCAAAGCCTTTCCAGAAAGCAAACTGATGACAAAGGCCACCTTAGCTCGTTCAGTCGGAAATTGATCCGCCAACAACTCCAAGTGCAGGGAACATTGGGCAAGGAACCCTCGGCCTAACTTGGCATCCCCATCATATTTAGCCGGCAAAGAGAGACGGATTCTGGCAGAAGATGTTACCGGGGGCTGTGGCGGTAATGCTGGAGCCGGTGATGAAACTTGCTGTTGCTGAATCGTTAATAATTGCTGCATCATGGCAGAGAGTTGATTAATCTGGCGGGACTGCATAGCCACTATAGCAGGCAATTCAGTGGCATCCGGCAGCGGTACCTCAGCGGGATCCATGGCCGGATCTTACTGTCACGGACCGGGTGGAGCGGACTCGGTGTGGATCCGCTTTAACTGTGGAACCGATGGCGGGTATCGTGTCAGGGGAGCGGAGTCTAAGAGGCCACCAGTTTTCACCAGAGCCCACCGCAAGGCAGGTTGGTCTTGTGCGGTGAGTGACCCCCAGGTCGCTACCCCCTAACAGCGGCCCAGTCCCACAGTCAGCCGAGGTTCAGTGAGGTACACAAGTGGCAGGCAAAAAGGCGTAGTAGTACAGGCAGAGATTGGGGCTGGAAGCACATGTTCGCGGTAAAGGTGAGTAGCCGAGGTCGGGGCAGGCAGCAAAGGTTCAGAGTCGGGGACAGGCAGAGGTCGGTACACGGGTGAGCAATCCAAGAATGTCTGACTTTCAACAAGCATGGAGAGACCAAGATCTGGCACTGAAGGAAGGAAGTGCCTGTTTAAATAGGGGAAGATGATGCAGGATTGGATGACATAAACACCAATCAGTGCTGTAAAGGCCCTTTAAATCTCAGGGATCCTGTGCGCTCGCCCTCTAGTGGACGGAGACGTGTGCGCACCTGACCATGCAAGGAGGAAGCATTGGGGGAAGGGCGGCAGCTGGAAGCAGCCCTGAGGGAAGATGGATGACGGCTGCATGCAGCCATGGAGGTAGGTGAAATGCTGTGAGACGGGCGTGCAGCGCTCGCCCTAACAAGTAAGGTAGTATGAGCGGCCACAGCTGAGATGCGGAGGGGAGCGTGCGTTGGAGGGCCCACACGTGTTTCGCTCCGCCCACTGGAGCTTCATCAGGGTGGGGGGGCGGGCAAAACACTCACGCACTTATACACTGTAGAGCCTCCCATTGGTCGCCGTCTTCCAATCACTCTCAATGATAGCAGAGCGTCATCACCAACTTCTCAGACAAACAGACTAAGGATCCCAGCACGTCCTCTCGTGCGGAGCAATGCCACATCGTCCCCAGTGGACTTCTTAGTCTCAACCCACAAAGGGGGCCTCCGCACACAACCCACACTATTTACACCCATTGTTATAGCGATGGCTACGTTGGAAACATCACTTATTCCAGCGCACAGCTCACTACTCTGTGCTGTGTGCTATTAGCATTCTCCCCTCATTTCCTCATATCTCCTATGCCATTCACACTATTTCAAATCACTGTGCCTCAAAGACAACGGAAAGAGAGGTCAGGTTAGTATGTTTCATATATCTGTCTAACTTAAATAAGATCTCATTCCCAACATTTGCATCCACATATTGCTATGTACCCTACCCTGGATACAACCAGGACACAGGGGAAGGGGGGGAAGGGGAAAAGGGGGAAAAAGGGGGGGGGGAAGAACGAGAAGGGGAAACATATATATATATATATATATATATATACAGACTAAACACACAAATACATGCATTATGTGCTTCACAGTGTGTCCATACAGCTATCAGGATGAATCTACCAGCAGAGACATACACAACCAACATTGCTGCTTGAAGCGAAAAATTACACCCAACCGGACACATCGATGTCTCAGGCCTCCATCCCCACTTGGATAGCCGCATCAAACATATCAGGGGGCCTACAATATAACTGTCATATCTGAAGGGGGGGCGCCTGTCTGCCGGCATGTCCTATATTATCCTAGCACCCAACTTTGGGTTCCAGCCATCACCCCACTCTTTTACACCCCGTTTTCTTAATGGCTACCATTACTTTAATTCCATCAATCACATCTCTCCCACCCAGCCAATATTCCAACAAATGCTACAAAAAGGCATTGACTCCAAGATCAGTATTCAGCCCTCTAGGGGCCATTGTACCTAGTTCAAAAATCAGGCGGGATTCCTGCTGTAATAATCTTTTTTCCCCAGAAGCCCCTTCTTCCTTCCCTTTTAAGGGCAAAGATACCGCAGGCCTTTAGGCCCACCGGTTTGCCCTGATGGAAGATTCTGAAATGCTCACAGACCGGGCTTTTATCGTTCCCCTTCCTGAAGTCGCGCACATGCTCACCTATCCGCACCCGCAGCTCACGCTAGGTCTTGCCAATATATTTTTTGCCGCAAGGGCAGGTGAGCATGTACACGACATACATGGTGGCACAGTAAATGAACCCTCTAATTTTACGGGGCACATCCTCTCCTCTGAATCCCTGAAATTCGGTCGTCTTTTCCATAAACGGGCAAGTACTGCAATGGCCACATTTAAACGAACCATTAAGTTTACTCATACTACTCACCTTGGTACTCACCGCTAGATCACTGTGGACCAAAAGGTCCCGCTTATTTGTTGCACGTCGTGCTGTCAGCAAAGGTCTTGGACCCACGCATCTGGCAACTACGGGATCCAGCAACAAAATATGCCAGTTAGATTCCAGAATCGTACGGAATTTCTCACAATGAGTACCAAATTGAGTAATTAGTCTAGTTGGCTGGCATTTTGGGGGCCTCTTATTCCCCTTTCTTTTTTGTTCTTATTTCCTTTTAGCATATCTTCTCTATTACATTCTAGAGCCTTTTTAAAACACGTGCGTAAAAGCTTGTGAGGGTATCCTCTCTCCCGGAATCTCACTGTTAATTCACGTGCCTCGCATGCATAGTCATGTTCAGAGCCACAGTTTTTGCGGATCCGCAGAAACTGGTCCAGCGGAATCCCGCGACGCAGAGGCAACGGATAATGGCTCGAAAAATGTAATAGAGTATTCCCTGTTGTTTGCTTACGGAATGTCGTGGTTAGAAGCCTATTTCCCTCTCACCTTATCATGAGATCTAAAAATTTCACTGATCTTGGCCAATTTTGCATGTTAAGCGTATATTCCGTTTATTTTGATTCAGCTGGGCTACAAAGGATTCAAAAGCGTCCGGGGGGCCCCTCCACACCACCAGAATATCATCGATGTAGCGCAGCCAGAGAGCCACCCACGCCCCAAAGTCAGCCCCACCAAACACCTCCACCTTCTCCCACCAACCTAGGTGAAGGCAGGCGTACGATGGGGCACAGGCGGCTCCCATGGCTGTGCCACGTATATCTGATGATAAAAATCCCTGTGGAACCTGAAGAAATTGTTCGTCAAAACAAACTCCAACAGGTCCAACATTAGTTCATTGTTGGCAGCGTCACACGGACCCACTTCGTCAAGGAACCTTAACACCGCCTCTAGGCCCACCGTATGGGGAATGGAGGTATACAGGCTCTCCACATCAATGCTGGCCAAAAGCCAGTCCCCCTCCAGTTCAAAGGCCATTAGCTTGCGGAGAACATCGCTGCTGTCAAGCACAAAGGAGGACAAAATCCTCACCAATGGCTTAAGATTTTCATATACAAAGTTCGCGATGCCTTCCAGTGGACCTCCATTCCCCGAAACAATGGGTCTACCTGGTGGTGCGGAGGGGCATTTGTGTATTTTAGGTTTGGTGTATAAGACCGGAACTTTGAAATCCTTCACTTTCAAGTAATCAAATAGCTTAGGGGTTAACAATCCCTCCTCTTTTGCCCAGTCTAGTTTGTCATTTAATGTTGCCACCACATGGGGAAAGGGGTTTCTCTCTACTTTAAGGTAGGTCGTATTGTCACTCAACTGCCTCTCAACTTCACTAACATAATAATCCTGATTTAGCAAGACAACATTTCCCCCTTTATCACTCGGGCGTATAATGATATCTGACGCCCCCTGCAGTTCCCTCAGTGCTAATTTTTCAGGACCAGTCAAGTTGTTCGCCTCTATTGACTCCCTCCATTCTCCCTTTTATAGATCTCGTTGGACGGCCTGCAAAAATAACGAAATATGGCGATTTGAAGATAATAGAGGAAAGTTTTTAGATCTTGGCTTTAGTCTATCAAGGGATAAGGGGGGGGGGATCAGCACATCCTCTTGATCCAATCTTCCTAGATCATTTACGTTAGTGTCTACCTGCATACCCTCATTTCGGAGGTCATTCACATCCGTACTCTCCAGTGCTCCACCATCCTTAGAATACATGGTTCTAAACAGAACATTGTGTAAGAATGGAGCTGTATCCTTAAACAGTGTAAATTCGTCTCCTGGACGATGTGGCATTGCTCCGCAAGAGAGGATGCGCTAGGATCCTTAGTCCGCCTGCCTGAGACGTTGGTGATGACGCTCTGCTATCATTGAGAGTGATTGGGAGGCTCTACAGCGTATAAATGCATGAGTGTTTTGCCCGCCCCCCACCCTGACAAAGCTCCGGTGGGCGGGGCGAAAGACGTGCCGGCGGACGGCCGGCCCTCCGACGCACGCTCCCCTCCGCATCTCAGCTGTGGCCGCTCATACTACCTTCATGTAGCAGCCGAACTTCATGTAACAGTATGATGACTCCATCTCGCCCTGCATCGTGATTGGCCTGTGCAGTGTCAAACGCAGCAGCGATACCTCATCCAGCCTGAAGTTGCCATGCCTGCAAAATCAGTTCATTTGTGGTTTGCTGAGAGAGGAACTGTCTAATCAGGTGCACTAACCGGTTGATTTAAGCACAAGCACTTTATAAATTAGCAGCACGCTATGGCTGTATGAAGTGGGAAGAAGCATTTGTGTAAATCATCTGGAGCTGGGCCAGTGATATCAGAGGCACTGTGGAGCACTAATAACGGCAAAAGGAGGCTTTGCTACGTAACTACCCATCCGGGGATATATTATTAGGGAATTAGCCCACTAACAATGGCCAATTAACAACTGAGATGAGTGGAGTGGTGCGGATGCATGTGTGGCCGGTGTGGTTGTATGGGGGGGCCCCCGTATAATTTTATAGTCACTTTGTGTGTGTTTTTATATATTGTATATGGAAAGTGCCTAATGTCTGTATGTGCCATATCTTTTTCATACCTATTAAATTATTGTCTGTATGGCAACTGTATGGCAAATGGAGTTTTCGCCTTTGTGCCAGTCCCACATTTAAGCGTGTGGTGTGTGTTGGTATTTGCTAAGTTAAATAGGTTAGTGGGATGCCATATATTATTTATGGTAGAGCACAGGCTGTAACTACTGAGGTCTCCCAGTGATGGGATGATGCTGACTCGGCGGTGGCCAGTTTTGATAAAATGTTTTTTTTCCACAGCCATGGCCACTCCCATCTGTCTAGCTGATTCAAAAAAGATGGTGTGACCTGCCCACTGGTTTATCCCTGGCGTCTGGATAGCCAGTTAAAAAGGGTAAATTCCTTTTTATGTGCAGCAATCTGAATATCCCCGGTGAGGGAAGCATATATATATGAGCACTGTTTCTTGTAAGGATGTTGGTTTGGTTTAAAGAACAGTGCAGTGCAGGGAGTGCACAGTGGCCACTGGAGCAAGGTGGTGGGATACATATATGACAGATGGGCCCAGAGTGGGTTGCTTGAAGCTGCTGTTATCCTACTCTAAAACTATTGTTTCCTTTATTGCTATCCATTACTATGATGGTGTTACATTTGACTTTGGTTAATCTTTAATCATGCTCCACTAAAAAAAATGCCTTCTCAGCAAATTGCATTGTAGTACTTCGATTTGCATACTTTTAAATATATGGTTTTAAAAGTTTTAGGTCAAAATGACACCAAACTAAAAATCCCATTTTCTCTGCCATCACATCACTGGCGTTAACATTTCTCATTTGAATCATTCATTTTTACGGAGACCAAACCTGTGGTAGAGTGGATTTTATGATTTTTCACTTGTATCTAGCCTCCAGCAGTGTGGACTACTATTCTAGTAGGTTAAATATTTTTTAGATACATATGCACCTGATAGGTTGCCTGCGGGGAAACCTGTTATAATGGCTGTCAATATATGTCTGGAAAGCCTCTAAAAATAGTCCATCTGCCCCAGACTTTAATTTTGTTGCATACATGAATCTTATGGTAGTTTGAGCTCAAATATTTCAAGCTTCATGTGTAAGAAACCACCCTGCATTATTATTCCCAGCCTACATACTGCAGTAATATTGACAATGCTAGGTGTACAATGATTAGAACAGGGAAAAAGGGAATAATAAGGGATGTCTATAATATTGCAGATTGCTAATTTGAAACTCAAATCATGCATGGGTATAAATTTATTGTCTGGCAAAAGAGATGTAACTAACAGCCTTATTTGTTATAATTTCTTGCAAGACGCAAAATGGGTGTAACTTGCAAGATGCTATCTGCTCCCACACCGCAACGCCGGCTGAAGACAGCTGGTGCTCTGTGCTTGAGCTCTCCTGGCCAGGCACTGCGTAGGGCTTGCATAAGCCTATGCTCATATTTAATACTGCAAACGCACAGCACCCACATGGGCGCTGTAAAAAGGGAAAAACAAGCAAACAGAACCGGTTGCAATACCCATTTTTTTTATTTTTTAGGGCATAGCAGCACATTTGCAATGCGGAGACACCAGGAATTTCATTGGGGACACTTGAATGACATGACACAGGTTTTGCATGGCCCAAATCACAAGTTTACAAAGGCAACACAAAAGTGCCCAAAATCCATACAAAAACAATTCCAAACAGCCCAGGGATCCCTTGGCACATGCATCAGCACCCTCAAAAAAGTGGCCAAAAAATTATAACCAACCCAGCTCATTGAAATCTATGGGATAAGGGCGCACAGTGCATGGTGTGTGCCTGGTCCTATGTGGCTCTGTAGGGAACACAGCGCCGGCACTCATATACTCGCCAGCGCTGTTAATAGATGGGACACTACCTGACACTCTCAGAGGCTTTATGGATTTTTTAATTCATAAATAAACCTTTTGCACTGGGACCCGGCATTCCCTTACACTCATCTGGCACTATGTGGCACTAGCGATTATTAAATAATTCTTTAATTAAACTTCAGATAAGCTGATCTGCCACACTGCCTGTTCTTTGTTGGATTTGGAGTAGGAATCTGCATGCTGCTTGTTTTTGGGGAAGGGGGATCTGCCAAACTACCTGTTTTAAGGCTGATTGGGGGGTTCTGCCAAATCCTCTAAGGTTATAGGGGGTATTTAAGCACACCATTTGGATCAGAATATTTTTTTTTCTATTTTCCTCCTCAAAAATCCTAGGTGCGTCTTATAGGGCGAAAAATGTGGTAATATTGTTGCTGTCTTAAAAAAGAAAAAACACACAAAAAAGGGAGTCCAATGGCAGCTATGTATGAGGTTGAGGTTGCTTATGCCATATTCTGTATATTAAAGTTGGAGCTGAATTGCTTACAGTTACCACTCGAAATAAGACCAGGCAAGTTTAAAAAGGGGCTAGAAAACACACTTTTGACAGTATAGTATAGATTTGGCCAAGTCATATTAAGGAGGCCTGTTTGAGTAGTGTTGGAGTGACATGCCTTTGTTTTGGAATATTGGTGATAATACCCACAAGGGTAAATTGTGTATCCAAACACTTTGGCCATAGACAGAACCTAAACTGATGCTTGAGCAAACATTGCTGTATTTCGCCCCAATACAAACTGATCTCACTGAGACTCACTTTAGCTCCTGTTTACTGTATCACGAGGACATTTGGACATCTGGTTTCTTTTGGTCTATGTTATCAGAATTTGAGGCACCATTCCAGACAAATTCCATCAAATGTGAATGTAAACTCCTCCTAGAAATCCTACCAAAAAAGGCATAAATGTGGAGTGGTTGCTATATTATGATTGGATAATAATTATCAAAATTTTTGGCAGCTTGTATTATTCTATATAAATATAATTTGTGAAGTTTAGAGCGAGAGTTCTCACTCAAGTTAATTAAGCCCCCAAATTTAAGAATAACTCAAGCCATTACTCTTTGAGACCTAATCCAATAAATAGTTATATATGTTGCAAATTAGCAAAGATAAAGAGATTCTCCTGATGCACCACCAAACAATCCCTATAGTGCCAGATAAAACCAGACGCTCACCCTGCACTGTGTGGCCTTAGCTCATAAATTTCAATGGGCTGGGTGGTTATAATTTTTTTTTTGTGCTGGTACATGTGCCACGGGATCCCTGAGGTGTCTGAAATTGTTTTGTATGCATTTTAAGCACTTTTGTGTTGTGCTGCAAACTAGTTATTTGGGCCATTCAAAACCTGTGGGGTGTCTTTTAAGTGTCCCTAATGCATTTCCTGTTTTTTTTTATTATTGTGCTGCCATCACCCCAAAA
This sequence comes from Gastrophryne carolinensis, assembly GCA_027917425.1. Classification (NCBI taxonomy): domain Eukaryota; kingdom Metazoa; phylum Chordata; class Amphibia; order Anura; family Microhylidae; genus Gastrophryne; species Gastrophryne carolinensis. The sequence continues at coordinate 249,255,424 of CM051237.1, read as the reverse complement.
ACAAAAAACACGGAGATTGCAACAGGTACTGAAAGCCTAGAATCCCCTTTTTATTTCATTCCTGTTTTTAATTAATGAATTTGGTTCTTTTCCTGCGGCAGTTGTGGCCTAGAGGTAAGGGGAGCGGACTTGTGACTGGAGGGTTGCAGGTTCGAATCCCAGTCCTGGGACATGACTGAAGTGCTCTTGAGCAAGGCACCTAACCCCCCAACTGCTCCCCGGGCGCCGTAATTAGGGCAGCCCACCGCTCCGGGCACGTGTACACTCACTGCACGGATGGGTTAAATGCGGAGGACGAATTCCTATGTGTGCGCAAGCATACAATGGCCATCTATGCATTAAAAAATTAAAAAAAAAAAATTAAAAAAAAAAAATTAGTCCCAGATGGCGCTAGGGGTCACTAGCACAGCAGCTTTTAACAGGCCTGCACTAGCGCCTGGTGGGTGGTTGGGAGCTAGTGAACGCAGAGCGCTGCCTGTCTCCATGCAGCTCTGCAGTGTGGGCGTTGAGAGAGTCTCTAGTGCCCGCACAAAAAATACATAAATTAGGCCCCAAATCAAATTGCATTTATTAAGGTTAAGACAAAAATAAACGCACTAGACAATGATAAACATGCACCAGAGCTGTTGGGAAGAAAGAACCCTTGAAACACCTATAGTCCCTCATGTACATAATAAATAATATCCAACCTGGGCTCCCTAATGAAAAAGTACCCGGAAAGCAGCATATATACAATAAATATCCACGGGGCCACGCACACAGTGGGAAAAGCATTCCCAAAGCATCCCCTTTAAGATGACGTGGAGGCTGATTCATTACTAACGGCAGGTATTGGCAGATGAGCATCTGTATAGCAGTAGACGCTGTAAACGGGTATCAGGCGCTGTAACAGAGCTCCTCAGTTGCTGTAGTAACCTGGCCCACATTAAATAATGTGATGTATGTTGGGTGCTCTAACACCAGTACAGCGCTGCAGGGAGCGAAAGGTAGCGCCAGCTCAGTGCGACCGACTCTCGGACTCCGCACCAAACTTATCAAAAAAGGACATACACACAGCGTCGGCACTATAAATCTGGCCGCTATAGCATAGAGAACCAGACGCTGAGTGATTATAGTCTGTTTTTGAACACATATCCACCAGTAACACAGCGAAAACACATGGAATGACATTGTTTTAACACTGTGACAATAACACATTAGTGCCAGACCTGTAATGACAATTCTGTATAAAAATATAAAAAGTCAAAAATGTTTCTAAAAGTGTCTGTTTGCAGACAGGAGACGTCACACAATGATTTGAGCAAAAAAAAAAAAAAATGTAAAACACAAGCAAATGAACGCCCATTGAAATGTATGGGAAAGCGTCAGTGAGCGAAAAGGTAATACCTGGTGCTCTGGAAGCTAGAGCGCCGGCTACATGGCGCTCACCAGATTCACTTTCATAAATGTGGTTTTGCGTGCAGAAGCTGCCTGCCGCTACGAGGCACTACCTGGAGCTATCCCTTCTTAAATAACACCCATAGTAGTGGTGAGATCTTAAACACTGACAGGCAACAATCTACTGCATAACCCACTGTTAACATACCTAAAGAAAAAAACAAATCGCTGTTAGAGGCCAGTTTATAAAGTCTTACTATTCTAAGAAGGTAGCATGAAACCCAAATAACTGCTTTAGACAACGTCTCCTATTCTCACATTACTTATCTCTTTTTGTGAATGAGCCCTTCAGTACAGTAGTAGTATTACCAACATTAAAAACACTTCTAACCATGGTCAGCTGGGTTATTAGGGGAGTATAGGTCTTTGTAGTACAATATAACGTTTCTTGGAAGAACATGTGCCATAGCCTCCTCCTAGTCTTTCACAGTCAACAGTATGTCCTGCGGCTTCTGATATTGGTGCACACAATAAGCTGTGGAAAGGGGAGCAAAGGGCAGAAGAAGAGGGCAGGGGCCAGCTTCCATTTAGGGCTTAAGTCTACATTTAAGAAAATCTCTCAGGGGATATACATAGGGCTAGCAACTGCTGCCCCCCATCTAAATATTGCTACTGGTTGGGCTGTAATGCTGTGCTTTCACCTGCAATGCTCAGCAAGCACCTGACCTGGATCAAGCTTACAGCCGGTAAATTAGACAGTGCCAGAAAAGTGTCAGGCCTCCTGATGTGCTCATCTGTTTCAGGTCAGGGGAGCTGTACACATCACTAACAGCCAGGCTACAAAGATGTTTAAAGGTTGCTCTTTCCTTACAGGTTCCTTTCAGAGTTAGAAAACACTCTAAAAAGCCAGACCAAAAATTTGGACAAGCATATTCCTGCCTTTGTGCCTTATTGAATTATTTAGTTATAAAAGCATCATAAAATGTAAAACACGTGAAGAAAATGACTACAGAAATAAGTGCAGCAATAAGAAGAAAGAATAAATAATAACGTTTCAAAAATTAGAATACTGCCATTTGAAAACATTATAATATATATATGAAACATTTTTATATTCTACCTAGAATACAAGGAAAACATGTATTTATTTTGTTACTAATCGGGGGAAAAGAAACATCTTTCTTCATATATACAATACTGCTAAAGTCTCACTTCCAGAATATACACACACTGCTCTTCATGCAGCAATGGAAAGCCATAAAATATTCTCAGTGATCTTTTATTTAACATAGAGGAGAGAAGCAGTGTTTTGAATCACAAAGGCTTATAATATTGCTGCACAGTGTTTGGGCTCAACTAATGTATCGCTAATGTATCTCTACATATGACATAACATAATGTAAACACGCATAAATAAAAATAAACTCTTTTTTATGAATTAAGGGGTTGATTTAAGAAGCAGTAGTGACACATAGTGCCAGATGTGTGTCAGGTGAATGTCAGGTCCCAGTGCAAAAGTGTAGTTATCAAGTAAAAAAGTCAGAGCGCCTGTGTTATTGCTAGGTAGTGTCCCTATCAACAGGTTGGTGCATGTGCTACGGGATCCCTTTGGCTGTTTAGATTTGTTTTTGTATGCTTTTTTGCACTTTTGTTTGACACTGCAAACTTGTGATTCAAGCCATGCTAAACCTGTGACATGCCTTTCAAGTGTCCACAATGCAATTCCCTTTTTTAAGGTGCCAAAAAATAATTAACGTGGATTACAACAGGCACTGAACGCCTGGAATCCACTTTTGACATCGCCTGTACGGGTGCTGTGTTTTTTATTGATGAATCTTTAAGCTTTCTAGTGCTCCTAGCGGGCTGGGTGCGAGCGTACGCAGAGTGCTGCCTGTCTCCAGGTGGCTCTGCAGTGCTGGTGCAGAGAGCTTGAGATGCTCATCTAGCAACCGCAGGAAAAAACAATAAATAACATTCATATAATTCCTTTAAGCAAGGCTTGAGGATCTTATTAAGCTTCATGGTTTATAAACTAATGAAAAATATAACAATGTTTATAAGATTGGGTTGGATTAGATATTAGATAGAGTCAGGCTAATAAATGTTTGTATAACAGACTTGCATGTATCCAATAAAGTATCCTCCACTTCACTTGTATAATTATTGTTAATTTATATCATACCCATCTAATTCCAAAGTAGTTATTATAGACACGTTAAAAAATGGTGGGGTTATTAAGGTAATTTTCAGTTTAAGAGATGGTGAGAGCCTGTGACAATTTCTTGTCACTCTGCACACGATAGAAACAGAATTTTCTGCACCTGCAATGGGTCAGCTCTACAGATGAGGGGCAGTTTATTTTTAGAAAATTAGATATTGTATATTAGAAGTTCGGAAATAGCAACAACCTTACCTGGGATTTAGAAACAACTGCATGCATTCCCATATGCCACTTTTTTTGTTAAACTTCTGAAATAATATGTGTAGCCCATTAACCCCCTAAATGTTCTAGTGAAATAGAAAACCACAAAACTGTGTCTCCATTAACAGGAGCAGCTCACTTGGTGTAGAGTGTGGGGTCCAGCACACAGTTTAGAGGGCAGTAGGAGTCTGCTTAACCAACCCTAAAATCTCCTTGCTTATGAGCAAAACATGTCCAAAACAGATAAAAAATCACTGCACTTCGCATGTGAGATTTGTATTTTCATATAAAAGATAATATTTATTTGATTGTGTGAAGAATTAGGGAAACTGGCACAGTTTTTTACAGCCTCCCAAATGAAAAACCCTTAAATAACCCCCATAGTATATAGTACAAATGTATACAGACGTAAAGCCATGGAGTTTCCAACTGATTTTGAGAGCCTCCAGGATTCATGAAAAGGCTGAGTTTGACAGACTTTCTTAATAAGCTGGTTATCCAAATGATTTCAGATTTTTGGGGGAGAATGAGTTTGGAAAGACAGTTGGAACGTTTCCCACTCAGCGTGAAATAGCAAGTTTTCCTGCATTAAAATGTCAAAATGTTCTTCACATGTGATTGGGCAGTTTTTTTGTTTTAGAAGTTACAAAATAACAAATAAAATATATTATGTCAGAGAAAACATTTTTATATTTTACGTTTTTGCTGACTTTTTCTCAAAACGCATCCTCTCCAGAAAAATCCAAACAAATTTGGATAACCCCCACATAGCTCTGGTCCCATCACAAGTGCAAAAGATTTTCCAATAAAAATTGAAGCAATAACCTTCAAAACTCAGCCTATACTAAAATTAATTCATTCATTTAAAATCATTTGGATAACCATTCTCATCTTTGAGTTCTAAAATGAATTATTGTCCACATGAATGTATTATTATTATTATTATTATTATTATTAATTATTACCAGTTTTAATGTATTATAATCCAAACAGCAGGACACTGGAATGACAGAAATTAAAATAAATATGCAAGGAATGATTTGCCATTATATTTAGACAATTGTCTCGGAAGGCCAGGTCTATAATTCTGGTGTAAACAAATCTTATATGTATTTTGTGTGGGATAATATTCAGAGGATTTTGTTAAAGAAAGTGATGCACAACTTACTAGTGTGATAAGGCGCATGAACCTGGGGCTTAAAAGGCCTCTTGCTGCTTTTTTAGAATAATCTATCAGCTTTCACTGTTTGGTATCATGATGAAGCAGGCAGGGGGCATAGACATAAACATAGACTGAAATATCCCTATATAGAACTCTATCTTGTCTATGATCTTTCTGAGTGGCAGAAGAGAAGAGAACAGAGCAATTTTTAAACAAGAAATCACAAAATTGACTAAATTTTAACAATAATCGTTCGGTGTAAATGGTCGCTGCGATTAAGTGATGATTAAGAATTTGTTAATTGGTCAGGTGTTGTATTGCTCTGACGGGAATAATCCGTCAGCATGTGGAAACAGAAATTGTCCCCATATAAGACATACAGCGCACAGTACGATCCCTTAAATGAGCGATTAAGCAACAAATCTGCGTCTGAATGCAAGTTGTTCGTTTGCATACGATTTGTATGGTCGTTCACTTCACAATTCATCTGTTAGTGGAAATTGGCCATAAGAACAATATAAGTGCTTTTGATTTTCCTGGAGGTTTCTGTGAATTTGTTCTCTATTCAGTATTTTTTATTGTTATTTAAGCAATAAACTATGGACTTGCATTATTTCTCTATAGGTAAAGAGTGGGCCACAAAAAGATTTCCTCTGGTGGCCCCAAGGCAATGTAACTCCAGTCTGACATTCTCTGTCTTGATTATTTGTCTGATTGGCTCCTACATTTTTGATGCAAGTTCTCATTGCTTAGCTTTATCTATGGGTTACCTGTTGAAGATGACCAACACCAAGTTTTAGTTTTAGTAGTCTAAATAAGACCACCTACTACTCTGTCTTCTAACGTCTGTCCTTCACGGGCAGTGTCCTTTTTTCATCTGGCGGGCTTTTCCTTTGTATCGCTGGGGTCCCCTGATGGTGACGGCTGCATCAAAAAAAGATAGCGCTGTCATCTTTTGAATGGGGGGGGGGGGTGAAGGTCCTTCCTTCCTGCCTTTTATAGTTCACACACTTAGCTTCTGGAAGGGGGACCTGTGCCAGAGGGGTGTCTAAAATACATCACAGTGACATAAATTTAAGATACCGGCGCGAGACAGATGGCAGAGTGAGGTACGGATAGTTAGCTTTAGTGTTTCTTGTGAGACACTCTCAGCGCCCGCACAGGCCGTGTTCTGCGTTCGCTAGCTTCCAGCTTTCCTCTGGGTGCAAGCACAAGCTTGTTAAAAGCCGATGTGCTAGCGACTCCTAGCACCAGCTGGGCGTGCAGAAAAAGCACCAAAGTCATTACGCCCATACGGGCGTTTTGAGAAGGCGTTTAGCGCCTTTTGCAATACCTGTTTTTTATTTTAGGGGGGAATGACAGCACAATAATTAAAAACAGGAATTGCATTGGGGAGACTTGAAAGACATTCCACAGGTTTTGCAAGGCCCAAATCACAAGTTTGCAGTGCAACACAAAAGTGCTAAAAAAGTGCACAAAAACTATTCCAAACAGCCCATGGACCCTGTGGCCCATGCACTAACCCAATAAATAAATAAATAACAAATATCCCAAAAAAATATAACCAACTCAGCCCATTGACATCTATGGGATAAGGCCACACAGTGCAGGGTGAGTGCCTGGTCTTATCTGGAAGAGTATAGAACTCACTTATACCATCGGCGGTGCTGATTACACCTTTTGCAGTGGGACCTGACCTTCCCCTGACGTTCATCTTGCAATACGTGGCACTATTGCTTCTTAGGTAAACCGGTTAGAATGATGTTTCCCCAATTCAGCACGATTTTGTGCTGTGCAAATCTTTAAATAAATGGTACTGTATTGCACTAAGAAAAAGCATCATAACATTTTTTTCTCATAAAAAAATGTGAGAAAACATTTTTTGACATTGCTGAATCAGTCCTGTCACTAAACACAGAATAAAGTGGATTGTTTTTGCCAATTTTTAAGAAGGCTGCCTGTACATGGAGCAGTATAGTTCTACAAGTGAGGTGGAGAATGTTGAATGAATGAAGAGTTTGATGTGCTTTACTGTTGAGAGAGGTTGGGAAGAATGGCAAGACTGGTTCAAGTTTACAGAGGGTATTACTGTAGCTTGGCTCTAGAACTGTTCCACTGCAAGTCCCTATCAAGTGCCATGGATTCTTGGAAGAGCATCAGACCTGTGCCTAATAACAAGATATTACACACGTGCCATTGTTCCAGACTCTGAGCTCTGGGGGTATCAGTGTCTATACAGCAAGGTAAGATGCTCCAGTTCTGTAAAAATAGATTAAATGGGTGGCCTGAGAAAATCCAACCTGGAAGCTTTGTCCAAGAGACCCTTGCTCCTTACCTAGTCATCTGGAGCCCTTAACAGCATGTGTGTGTGTGTTAAAAAAACTTTCCTAAGATTTAGTACGCGAGTGTGCGTTCTTTCTTTTGTAATACTAATATCAGAATATCAGTCTCCCGTGAAACGTAGACTGCATGTGTAAAATGGTAAGCGATACTGGCTTGTTGGATCTGAACAGGAAATACCAGGACAAATTGAGATGGACTTTTTCTTTGTATCCCTCCTTCTCGTCTTTTCAAACAGAAATATGATGCCTCCAATTTCAGTGATTACTAGTCTCAGTATCTTTCTTATCAGGACAATCATAGTCCCTCTACAAATGTTCATCTAATGTTATTTTTCTAACAATAGTAGGCGCTGACCCAGAGTCGATGAAGACATTGGAGGAGAATACATCGTATTTGTCTGCTATCTGTATTTGGCTCGATAGCTAGTTGGTTAATTTGAGTAACTGAGAGCCTTTATCCAAAAAGAATAGCAAGTGTTCTGCTACAGAAGCTCGCAGTGTTCTTATCAGGGCTGTATGTCATTTACATCAGGTTGGGCAACTGATATCTACAATGGGAATAAAACTAATTCAATACATAAACTCTGTTGAGATAATGGATAGTGCCTAATGCAGTATTGAAAAGAAACTTGTTTAGGCTGTAATGGAAGTGATTATGCTAAACCCATCACACATTTTAAACCCCCTGAAAAGAAAGCATATACTTTATTATGTGTAATTGTATTTACTGTTCCTGTTTTTTAATAAAGTTCCATATTTTCTCAGCTTTTTCTGACCAATTCAGACAACCCATGTAATACATGTAATTAATGGTTGCATGTGCAGGTTCAGGATGGCAGTTAGAGGCTTTAGTGGATGCCACAGAAGTTAGGCACCCACTAGAACCAATGAGCTGCTTTGACTTTTTAAATAAAAAGTTGAGGCATTATTGCAGATTTTTGAGGGGGGGGGGGGGTCATTTGAAAAAAATAAAGCTAGATATTCACTCTGCATCTGAGGTTTATATAGGTATATAGGGGCTTCATTTCCAGTTCTAACCAAAAATATAGTAAAATATAAAACCTTTATTGCCTTTGAGATCTTTAGTAATATAGTTTTCTTGCATATTGTAATTTACAAGTGTCTTTATTCTTTGAGTCTTATGTTTTACGTTATCCAAATTATGAGCTAACTAATGAGTAGGGATGAGCAAACCCGCTGAAGTTCAGGTTCGACAAATTCAGCCGAACTTGCCTCTAAAGTTCGTTTTGGGTCCACGAACTTGACCCCAACCTGGGGATTCCATTGACCATCCATCTGCCACTGCCCCAGTTGCAGTCATAGGGGTTCCCAGATGCCCAACAACTCTTGTTGGAGGTGGACAACCCCAACATTGCATTAACATGGAACCAAGAAAACCAATTTCTCTTTGGCTGCAGGATACAAGGTTGGAAAGAAGGCAGTGGCCCAATAACATAATGTAAAGGATCTATTTTAAATCAAGTACCAGTCAACCCTTCCCTCTACCTTATTAGGTCTGATGGGTTTGAGTGTGTTTGTGGACTAGAACTCGACAAGGATGAAAGGGTGTCTGCTCTTGAAGTACTTCCAGACAGAGTTGCTTCATTCAGGACAAGCAATGCTCATTTGGCTGACACAATGATTGGCAAAGCTGTGGAACATGCTATTGAAAAGGAAGATGGTTCCAAGGATGAATGGCAAGGGATGGTTTTAGCCAGAGCACAAATCATGAACACATGGGGCTTGATTCAATAGGTTGAATTTTCATGTGTGTTTTGAGGAAAAGTTGCAATTTTTCGCACATGCAATTTATCAACCTTGAAAGCTGTTTTTTTCATTTTTGTTAATTCAATTTGAGTGCGAGAAAAAGTACTTAAAATAGTTTTATTTTTGAAAATAGTGTGGAATTTTCAAGTGCAAAATAATTGACTCCACACATGAGTTAAATTCAAGTGTTTCAAACTAATTTTTTTACAGCAGCTTTAAGGAGGTGAAAAGTCTGTAGTGACACAGAAGTGATCTGAACCATTGGTATTACAGAATACCGACACAAAAGTGGCCTGAACAATTGGTATTACAGAGCAATGATCCCCAAGTGGTTTGAACAATGAGTGTTAAAGCGCAGTGACCCCAAGTGGCCTGAAGAATTGGTATTAAAGAGCAGTCACCCCCAAGTGGCCTGAACAATTAGCATTACAGAGAAGTGACATGCAAGTGGCCTGAACAATTGGTTTTACAGAGCAGTAATCCCCAAGTGCTTTCAACAATTGGTATTACAGAGCAGTGACCCTCAAGTGTCCTGAACAATTAGTATTACAGAGTACTGACACACAAGTGGCCTGAACAATTGGTTTTACAGAGCAGTGACCCCCCCTAAGTGGTTTGAACAATTGGTAATACAGAGCAGTGACCCCCAAGTTGTTTAAACAGTTGATATTTCCGAGCAGTGACCCCCAAGTTGTTTAAACAGTTGATATTTCCGAGCAGTGACCCCCAAGTGTCCTGAACAATTGGTACTACAGAATAGTGACACACAAGTGGCTTGAATAATTGATATTACAGAGCAGTGACCCCCAAGTGGTTTGAACAATTGATATTACAGAGTAGTGACCCCCAAGTGGTTTCAACAATTGGTATTACAGAGCAGTGACCCCCCCAACCATGCCCAATAATCCCACTATACCCAGTCCCCACTATTACTATGCATGCCAATAGTTACCGATACAAAGACAATACCATTTTTTTACTGCCATTAAAGTGAATAAAGTCCCCTATCCTCCTTCCTCTCCCTACCTCCAGCAAAAGAACAGTTTAGGAATTAAATCCTATTGCTATTTTCATCTCCAATACTCTGTAGCTCCATTTCAAGAAGGCAGCCGTGGTGCCTGATTATGCACCCTATACTCGATGGAAGTCAGAAACAGATGATATATTGCTCCCCCTGGCATAGAATGGGGGGAATTGAGTTGAGCAGTTGAGTGTTTTAATTCATGCCCAAACCAGCGCTAGACAGAACAGGAATCATAAGTTGTGCAGTGCCTCATATTCAGTATGGGTTATTCCAGTCATCCAAGGCACACAAAAGCCCCAAGACAATAGACACATGCCACCAGAATTGTTGCCCACATAAGCTCCCGGGGTGGAAAATCTTTCTTCAACATAAAGATGGGTATGAGGGAAACTTGGCAAAATATTTAACATAGAACCAAACTGTAAGGGACGCAGGGCATCTAGGCACAATACAACACCCAAAGAACTTTTAGAGCTCAAACCAAATCAAACAAAGTAATACATGGGAATAGACAAAAAACAAAGACACAACAACGCCCATGAAAAAAATGCAGAACTAAAATACCTCCTCCTAATTACCCCATAACAGACAGTGGACAGTGATTAAGTGGGCATATAGGTTCCCCAAGTGTAGCCAAAAACAAATTGTTTCCGAATAATACAAAAAATATAAATGTATTTAAATATGAATACACATCATCAGCTTGAACATACGGTGTAACCAATCAGTTCTAATAATATTCTAATAATATTAAATACGAGTATATAAATATACATATATAACAAATAGTCTGTGCAGATAATAAACAAGGAGATCGCCTGAAAGGGGACGTGCTAACATTATACACAATAAACATACTTTGAGGATCATTTGAACCCTTGGCACATTTACCCCTGACTAGAGGATTATCCACTTTAATGTCACTATTTTTAAGGTCACATGCACTTTATTTGTGACCCTCAGTGTATGTTTTATATAATGTTAGCACTTTGGAGACACATTTCAGACAGTCTCCTTGTTAATTATCTGCACAGACTATTTGTTACATGTGTATATTTATATACTGTGTTCACGCTGACAGTGAATACTTTCTGCAATATTGATACATTTTACTTGAGGGCGATCCCCTGATTATTAAAATGAATGTATTTCTTGTATTAATCGGGAGCAATCTGATTTTGGCTACACTACAGAATAATTAAGTGGGTGTAAAGTCCCCCTATGAGTAAGTGGGTAAAAAAAAGTTTAGCATTTGCACCATAAAGACCCCCTATAACATCCACCCCCCACTTCTGGGTGACAAAAAGTGTGTCTTCTATAGCGAAGAATATGATATATCAACGTGCCTGAAGGCAGAGCTACGAGCTGGTGAAGTGTAACAAAAAGCTCTTCATTTGGGCCAGGCTCCCGTACCTCTCGCATCATAGCTAAACTAGTATATATAACACAACATATATCTAGCGTTTTTTTTTCTCTAATTCGGGGGATATTGTGCTACAAAATAAAATGTAGCTAAATCTATTTTTTTTTTTTAAATGCAACCATAAGTCAATAATGAAATAGTACCAGCTTTAAAATTTTTTGCCCATTTTTATGCATTTGAGATGGATCAATACATGAATAAAGTTATGCACAATTATATACAATTATATTGCCTTAAACAGACAGAAAAACTCGGAACCAGTGCCAATGCAATTAGAAATACATTTTTTATTGCACTACTATGAGAAGTTCCACTGACTGCACTTGCATGGAGTCTGAGAAATGTGTAAGACACTGGGGTGCAATCCTGTAATTGCAATATAATGTGGAGATTTTTGTGCATATATTACTATTGTATGCTTACACACATATAGTTTCCTCTGCATTTAACCCTTTAAGTGCCAGCCTACCTGCAGCTTTTGTCACCCTCTGTTGCCAGACCATGTTTCACTATTTTGAGCAACACATGTTCAACTGTGATTTTTGAAAGGATTTCCAGGGATTTCCCAGGAAAATTATATATTGTTTTTTTCAACAGAGTCTGGGCTTCAACATGAAATGTCTTGTTTGGCCTTTTTTTAGTGTATTCTCAATACTTTTTGGTGAAATTTGTGCAGAAAAAAAAAAATCAATTTTTTGCAATTTGTAGTGTTTTTTTGTAATAAAAAATGTAAGTTTTTCAATAACATTTTATTGCGTGCGAAACCCCAATTTCTCCTGGTCACAGCGTCTGGGCTTCAACATGAAATGTCTTGTTTGGCCTTTTTTTAGTGTATTCTCAATACTTTTTGGTGAAATTTGTGCAGAAAAAAAAAAATCAATTTTTTGCAATTTGTAGTGTTTTTTTGTAATAAAAAATGTAAGTTTTTCAATAACATTTTATTGCGTGCGAAACCCCAATTTCTCCTGGTCACAGCGGTACCACATATGTATTGATAGACACCCTTTCCTGCCCAGGTTTTCAGATAAAATACAACTGCGCTATGCGCACCTTGCAGTTTTTTCAGAAAAAACAGCCATTTACATTTGAAATACCCCCCACAAACTATATATATTCTCTGGAAGTACACACCTCAGGCTTTCTAGGCGTACCAAGCTTGTTTATGTGGGCTTAGTTTTCTGGAAGTAATCCCTCTATGTATTCTTTTGTTGCACAAAGTTTCCCTAAAAAAGAATAAAAAGGAAGAATCAAGCCACATTTTCCTAAAAAAAACTATATGCAAACTAGAAAAAACAAGTAAAATCTCAAAAAGCAACATGAACAGAACAATACCCAACATGCATAGGTACTGTCAAGGGAAGAGTTGGTAAACACCACAAAGTAAAGCATGCGCATAACAGTAATTTTACTTGAAAATTTTAGCTCTGCAGACAAAGTGCGCACCTTGCAATGTTCAATCTTTTCAACCAAAACAACCCTTTACATTTGGAATATCCCTGATAAACCATATATTCTCTGAAAGTACACATGTTAAGCTTTCTAAGAGTACCCAGCTTGTTGTAGTAGGCTCACCTTACTGGAAGTAATCCCTCGAAGAAATCTTAGGTTGCACAGGGTTTCCCTAAAAAAATGAATAAAAAAACTGAATGAATAACATGTTTTCCTAAAATATAAATATGCAAACAAGAAAAAACAAGTTAAATCCAAAAGTGCAAGGTCCGCCGAGCAGAACAATACCCAACATGCATAGTTACTATTAACCCTTTTAATTGCCAACCTACTTGAAGTTTTGTCACCCTCTGTTGACAGGTCATTTTTCCCCATTTTGCGCCATGTTAAACCATGATTTTTGCCGGAATTTTCAGGAAAATATATATATATATATATTTTGCAGCAGAGTTTAGGCTTTAACATGAAATGTCTTGTTTGTAATTTTTCTACTGTTTTTTAAATATTTTTGCATAAAAAATCAAAAAATAAATAAAATAATATTTTTTAGACTATTGCCCCCTTTATTTTAAATAAAACATTTGTTTTATTAATGAAAACCATGTTGCATGTGAAAGCCCCATTTCTCCTGATTGCAACAGTACCGCATTTGTATCGGTAGCCCCCCCATTCTTGCCCAGGAGACCCCCAAACTGAAAAGAGCACTTTATAACATTTACAAATAAAATACTACTATCCACACTATAAACATAAGGGGTTAATTTAAAAAAAAATGACATAGGGTCCCCCCTCCTGGGGGGGGGGGGCATTTTTGGGGGGAATTTTAAGGGTTAAAAACCCTTAAAAATCCCCCAAAATATTACGTGGGCCCCCCCCTTACCCATCATAACCATCCCAGGACCAGCTATGGGGGCTTGTAGGAACAGGGCGAAGGGGCCAGTTTTGGTGGCCCCGCCCTGCCGGCTACAAGCTCTGTGGGCCGGGCTCTTCTGCCCCCCCCCCTGGGCTTTGGGGAGGCAGGTAATTGGGGGTGCCGGGGGCTAATGGCAAGTCACCTGCTAGCCGCAAGTGACTTGCCAGCCCCCAGCCTTGTGAACTGGTATAGGGGTCTCATGGACCCCTTACCAGTTCACAAGGGGTTAAAAGTAAAAAAAAAAACACACAGACACATGGAGAAAAAATATTTTATTTGTTTTTGTTTTTTTTATACTGTCCCACGCTGATCACTCTGGCTTCTGCTCTCCTGCTGCTGCTGGAAGCCTTTTATAGCTGTTGGGCGACAGAGCATAAGGGGTTAATTTAAAAAAAAAAACGACATAGGGTCCCACTTCTCGGGGGGGGGGGGGGGGGGTTGTGGGAATTTTAAGGGTCTTAAAAATCCCCAATAAAATGGTGTAGGGTCCCCCCTACCCGTCATAACCAGCCCAGGACCAGCTATGGGGACTTGTAGGAACACAGTGGAGGGGCCAGCTTTTGCCCCCAAGTCGTCAAGATGGCGGCACCCATCGGAAGGCAGGGGGAGAGGGCATTTTGAGACCTCTCCTGAAGACTAAGCAGCCTTGGGGGGGGTGATCGGAGGGCGGCACTATTCCGGAGGATCTCCTGGAGCCATCCGAGCCCCCACGGGGGATCGGATGGCACCAAATTAAAGAGGAGACCCGTCCGGATCCAACGAGGGGTCAGGTGAGTATTTTTTTTTAACTACCGGGGGGGAAAGTCAAGCACGTAACACCTACGTGCTTGGCACTTAGGTCCTTGCCAAGCCAGTACGTAGGTGTTACGTGCTTGGCACTTAAAGGTTAAAGCCATCTGGTAAGACATACATGCCAAGAGCCACGGTGCCCGGAGAGCAGCTGCGGGGGGGTTATGTCCTGGAGCACCAATGTCCTTTGTAAATGATAGTGCTAAATCCTTGTACACAAGCATAACAATGTGGTCGATTTAGAGCCAGGTGAGAATTCTCAATTCTTTTTTAGGAGAGAACATTGCCATTGACTTTCATTGTCTACTTTGGGGATAATTCAGAGCCAGGTGAAAATTTACATCAGGTAGCCAAGATGTCATTTTCAAACAGTCAAGGTGGAGAGGTTCATAAAACAGTAGGTGACACACGTTTACTCAATTTAAATTAAAGATATAGAAATCAATACATTGGATTTTACATCAAGGTATTATGTAAAAATTTGTAATGATTTGATAGATAATTTTTTGGACTAGGTCCTGATTCCATTACTCTACTACCGGATCGACCAGTAATTATGAATCATATCTTTAATTAGCTGCTGCTCTTCAGAAACAGCTAAAAGCCAAGGGCATAAAGTAATTGGCATAAAAGTTTTCCTAATTAATTTATCTGTCTATGTGAGTAACCAAAACTGGAGCCTAGGGATCATTTATAACTCCAGGAAGGCCAGTCCTAAAACTCTGTCATAGGAGATTTATATTAGTAAATTATAAAAAGAAAACAAGCCAACGAATTACATTATCTCCAGCTTTGACAGTAAAGCCTGTAATAGGCTGTGCCGAGATGAGCAAGAAGATCTTATTGATCCAATTCATTTTCATCATATCCTCCAGTGAGCTTTTGAAATCTCTCTGCCCATTTCCTTCAGTCTACAATGTAACAGTAATCAAGCACATTAAGCAATTCATTAAACAATGGGCCCACTGAGCACAGGGAGCAATACTGTTCACATTAATTAGAAAGCTGCTAACTTTATTATCGTTACATTTGTGCTAGTGGCAGTTTGAGAACACTGAATATTGGCTTCTCACAAACTAACAGAGTAAACTAAGGTTTTATAATTCCATTAAAAGACCATATTAAAATAAAATCAAAATATGCTTATGTGAGAAAATTAACCATAACAGCTTTGAACATAGTTCTCAATAATTAAGCATATTTATATAGCCACATATTTTTAAAACATATTAAGAAAGTGAGCAATCTTTATATAATGGTATTGCTGAACTAAATTCTTAGTTGCAAAATGCTCAATGAAACTAAATATTAGCAGGGCATATTTTTAACAGCTTTTTTGCCAAATTCTTTCTAACATATGCTTACATATACATGCTTACATATATTTGTATATATATGGGTATAAATCACCCAACAGCAAATTTGACATTTCAATCAACAAAAGGAACATTTCCTCAAATAATGCATTGTGAGATCAAATTGGTCAGTCTCACTTATTGCCATATAGTTGTGCAGACTATGGTGGGGGGCATACTAACTATTTGATGAAGAAAATTTAACTTGACATTTGTGTGTGAATTGCAACCTGTATCTCTTGGAGATGTTTTACATTTAACACTTAAAAAATGCAATAAACAATGTTTTTTCTAGTTTATCACAAAAAATCTTCTGTATGTCTGATGAGACATTTGAATGGGTTAGGCATTTGTTTCCATTGAGGTAAGGATCATTTTTTAAAGATTTAAAAATCACAACATTCTAGGGGCCATGCATAAAAATGCAAATTCTTTAGCCTTCTTCATAAGGTGCTGTTTTTCAAGACTTGTCAAAATGTATCCTTACATTACTGGCAGAATGATGCACCTCATTTGTAAAACTGCCCAGTTTCAGGTACAGATGATTTATTTTAGGTAGAATTCGAACAAAAACATTTTATTGCAAAAAAACTTTAAACGTTAAACGCTGCACCTGAGATGCAGGTTGCAATTCACATCAAAATGTATACAGGCATCACCTCAAATTGGAGGAGGTAATTAAAGGGACTTTCCAAGCAGAAAAATACAAATCTCCTTTTGTTTCCCAAAATGCTTCTGTCCTACTTCGGTTTTCAAAAGGCACTGGGAGCTGAGATCCTGTGACGTCGATGGTTGTCCACTGCTCACCAGCAGGGGCTTAGCTAGGAGCGAGCAGGGGGGGCACTTGCCCCGGGTGCAGCAGGTCAGGGGGTGCCAAAGGGGGGCCTGAAAACAGGTGGGGGGCACCATTTCGAATCTTTGCCCAGGGTGCCAGAAAGCTTAGCTTCTCCTCTGCTCACCAGTATAGGGAAACAATGGCCGCTCCCCTGTGTAGGCAAAATTTACTGGTCATATCCTCTCCATTCTCTCCAATTAGTGTTTTTTTTCAAGTACTGTAATATTTTCTTTGAGGACTTGATGATGCCAGGTCCACCTAAATGGCCAAATTAAATATTTTTAGGCTTACAGAACATTTAGGGCCTGACTAATTAAAACTGACCTTGAATGCATCCTGGCTGGTACAACATGATGTTCACATTTACTCTCTACTAACCTATATTTACTATCGTGCATTGATCTTTGGGTGACCATCAGCAGAAGCTTTTGAGCCAGTCTCCTTTTAGCTAGAGTATAGATGCAAAACTGTGGGAATGCAATGAAGCACATTAAAAATGTTTTAACCAAAATGATTGAAATGAATAGTTGTAGACTGTTATGTTATAGGGTACAGGACGTTATCAGTGCCTATTACAAGAAGAAATAGAAAGATACCTTAGTGTGTCTTCATCAAAAAAATTGTGCTTCAGCTTGTCTATGTGCACACAAGCAGGTATACCATCATTAGGCTTCCCTTGATTTCACATTGACATGTGTTAAAGTATATTTAAAGGTTTACCAGCTTCTGCTCTAGGCTGTTGATGTTTTTAAAAGGCTGTCAAGCCATATATTTCCCATTTATATGGGTATATGCCCAGGTATAATTTGGTCTTGCTTTTTCCTTGCATGTTTTAATATGAATTTGATTGGCTGAAGCATTGTAACTGTGCAGTTATTTGGGTTACACTTCAAGAGAACATGATTGACAGATTTTCTGCTTTGTACAAGGACTATACATATTGGTTAAAAAATGTCAAAGGCTTGTGAAATCATTTCAATTACCCATATTGTATAGGATTTTCAATTATACTTATACACAACCACTGATAAATACAAGGATAAAAAAGATGCAACTGCCTGGGTAGGGGTCCTCCAACTCACAACAGTCCCACATGAAGGAACTCATATTAGCAAGGGGTTCTCCTCTCACTGATGGTGCCCTAATGCAAGCACAGTTGCCCACCACAACTCAGTGAAAAGATAGATTTTACCAGGCTCTTCCCCACCCCTGTTGTCCCAAATGGAGTTTGGCTAAACTGGTGGGGTACTGCCATGTCTCCCGACAATGCTGGCAAGTTACAGGGCAGCCCAAAGTGTCAAAAAAGCTCCAGCTGGGTGCCATCTTTCTCTCATTTAACAGTGTTCAATATCCTGTGCTGGGAAGTCATCCAATCTTCAAGGCTCTACGAGGATCTATTTGCCATCTTCTTTTGGTGGTGGTGGGACACCACCAGTTGGAGATCGGAGAAACACAGGTCCTTTCATCCCCTCTTCCCAGCTGGGCCTTTTATACAGAGAGGTGCAGAAGACTACATATGCCACAGCAGTAGAGGGGGGTGCAGGGAGTTTCTTCCCCCTGTGATGTGTGAGTCATGTGGGGGAGATTTCAAAGCGGCTCCACCTCTATATATAAAAGTAGTTTCCCCCCTCCCTTCATCCAGACCCCGGCTGGGATGCCACGATGCAAGGGTTTTGCCAGGAAACACCCCTTCTGTGATGTGTAAGTCCCATAGGGTGATTCCAGAGAGGCTCCATCTCTTTGTATAAAATCAGTCTCCCCCCCACCCTTCCCCCAGACCCTTGCTGGGAACCCGGGATGAAAATAGGGAGACATGTGTGCTGAGCACTGGACCTGTGCTATAGGACATAAGGGCTGCTAATGACCAGAATCAGGGGCCAAAGGTTGGCCCTTGAGCCCTAGGATTACCCCTTATATGGGGTGGAAATATATTTTTTTTATAAAATTATCCCCTCCAACCCTATTTTTAAAAAAGTATAAAATGCATGGCCACCCCCCAAAGCTCAACATCCTGAACATCCTGGCAAACCTTCTTTCATCCTGGCTTTCCAGCCGGAGTGAAGGGCAGGGGAAACTGCTTTTATATAGCGAGGAGCCTTGCTGGAATGTCCTCCATGTGACTTACACATCCTGGGGAAACCCCCCCACTTCTGTGACATATTTAGTCATGGGGGGATACCAGAGAGGCTCTGCCTCTCTGTATAAAAGGCTGCTCTCCATAGCACATCAATCATTACCCAGCTGGGAAGTCAGGATGAAAGGAAGGGGGGCCTGTGTCCCTCCGTTTTCCAACTGGCAGCGTGGGCGTCAGCATTGGACACCTGCCACTGCCAGATGGGGCACTGATGAACCTTGAAGATGGGAGGATGACCCTGAGCAAAACCTTGAACATTGTCAGACCAGAGGAAGATGGTTCTTGGTGGGTGACTGAAGAAATAAGACAGGAAATGGTATGTAGTTAAATTTAGAATAATAAATGTTTTGTGTGGTGTGTTTTTTCACATTTGAAGTGAACTAGTAAGGGGTCCAGGGCACCCCTAAATCAATTCACCTGGGAGTGACATGGTGGTACATCGCCCAATTACCTGCACCCCCTCCCCCTTTGGGATGCTGAGGATGTGGAAGAGCCCAGTGCCCATGGGTATGGGCAATCCTAGAATAGCCCAAACCCATACCAAAGGGCTAAAGGTCACCTGCTGAGTCCTGGTTAGCAGCTCTTATGACTGGTGTCTGGGCTAGCTGGGGGGAATGAAAAACGAATGGTGGCTGTCAAAAAAATTGTCTGTTAAATTGTGAGAGAGGGGAAGATGGGTGAGCTTAGCTAAAACGATCAGGAATGCATTCTTATCCTGTGCTGAATGGAGCCTAATATACTATTATATATATTTAAAAACTATTATAATGATAGTTTAAAAAAATACAGCTGCAAGCATCTTCTGTCATGTAAAAAATAGTGTTTGGAAGCTGGAAACAATAGCACAACAAAAACAATAGAATTACAACATAAAAATAAAAAATAAAATAACAAAAACAACAGAGCAGCAACCCAAGAACAAACTATTAAAATGCCTCCTGCAATATAGGCATGGAATTAATATAACCAAATTTTATACTCCTGCTTTAGTAACATTGGTAAATGATACATTTTATTTAAACAGGATAATGCTTTATTTTTAATTATTTATGTGTGCTCATCTGTGTGTATGCATGTCTTGGTTCTTTTTGTGTACCTTATCATTGGATATTCTTGCCACTGGTTAATAAAATCAGTAATAAGAAATGACTTCGAAACTGTGGTCGCAGAAGCACTGCCACTGAAGAACTTTGTGTCTCCACTTTTCCCATCATATATCAGTAGTAAGTGAACGCATGAGACCTGTAAATAGATGGTAATGATATCTGAATGAAGCATTATAGGATACAGATTCAACCTTGAAAATGAAATCCTTTGAGAAAAAAGACTGCTATGAAAAAATAGTGCCTTATGAAAACTGCTATGTTGATTGACGCTCACATGCAGACACATTTATCTTTTGTTTTGTGAGGTCAGAAGGAAAAGGATATGCACAAAAAATGCTTAACAAAAAGGAAGACAAAGCATACAATAGAGAGGCATTCACATCTCTCTCTTTCTCTCTCTCTCTCTCCATATATATATATATATATATATATATATATATATATATATATATCAGGATATTTTCCTAATTATTCCTCCACTTTTTGTACCTACGGTAAATAGGAAAGTTTGTTTCAGCTACCATAGCTTATCTACTTCTGCCTTACCCTAAACTAGAAAAATAGCAAAACTTTGCTATTATGATTTCATTAAAGGCATTGTTAAAAGTGTTAATAAAAAATGTAAAATAAAACGAATCTATCGATCCTGCCAGTTTGGGGAACCTATTTTTTTAAGCAATCCAAATTCAAATATCTGTCAGATAATTGTCATTTGTTAATAACAATCATGTTATTCTGTTTAGAAAATTGTCTCCTTTTTTTAAATAAACATTTATTTTATTAAAGAAAACCATATTGCATGTGAAAGTTTCCATTCCTGCCGAGAAGACCCCCAAAATGAAAGGGCCCCCCGTCCTGTTGGCTACAAGCCCGCTAAGCCTAAATTGCCCTGGTATAGGGTATTGTGAACTGGTATAGGGGTCTCATGGATCCTTTACCAGTTCACAAAGGGTTAACAGTAAAAAAGGACACTGACACAGAGTAAAAATTACATTTATTAGTTTTTTTTTCTTTACTTACCTCTGATTCTCCGCTGTCCCCCGTTGACTTTGTCCCATGGAGCTCTGATGACAGCTGCCGGGTGATCATTGTAGGGGGGCGCTGGGGGGCAAGGGACCACAGCCCCTCACCCCTTCAACCTTCTCCCTGCCCATCACCCAACACTACTGAGAGTCTGGCAGAATCTGGCAGAAAACTGGCCATGTTTTTGTTTGCGTAGTGAATAGTTGGTAATTGACTTAAATGAGGCTAGTTCTCCACCTCAGGTAGTACTTTTCACTTAACACAGTGAGCTTGTTAAATAAGCACATTTTGTAATTTGGGTAATTTACTAAGGTACTGAAAGGTTGTTGTAAAACCTTGACTCCAATTTTTCTAATGGGTTGGAAAATGCATGGGGTATTTACTAAAGCGTGGAGGCATTTTATTCAAGCAATTTTATATTGACATAGTTAGTACTGTTGAAATCACGTTCAACCAAGAGACTGGGTTGGGAAAGTTTTTTTTTTTTTTTACTGATAACAGCTAATAGAAAATGTTGATGCCATTTTCTGCAAGAAAAGCATCTAACCCTTTTTTGAAGCTGTCAGCTGTTGATGTTTCCCCCTTGTCTTTAGAGAGGAATTTACCTGAAAACATTTTTCCCCATTTTTTTTGTACTGGCCATTTATATATTTATACAAGTTAAACATGTCCCCCCTTAGATGTCTCCTCTCAAGACTAAACGGATTTAGTTCCCGTAATCTTTCTTCATAACTAAGATCCTTCATTCCTCTTATCAGTTTGGTGGCTCTCCTTTGCACCCTTTCCAAATCAGGGCGTCCCTTTTATGAACTGGTGCCCAGAGATGAATGGCATATTTCAGGTGAGGTGCACCAATGCCTTGTAAAGAGGCACTGTCCTGGGATTTCATGCCTCTTTTAATTCATGATAATATCTTAGTAGCCTTAGAAACAGCTGCTTGGCATTGCATACTGTTATGTAGCCTGTACCCCCAGATCCTTCTCAACAAGTGATTCTCCCAGCTTTACTCCCCCTGAGGACATATACGTGGCCTGCAGATAGACCCCAACTGCATAACTTTACACTTCTCCACATTGAACTTTATTTGCCAAGTGGATATCCAGGTGCTTAAAATGTCCAAGTCAGCCTGAAGCTTGAGAACATCAATAGACTGCACTGTGCTACATATCTTTGTGTCATCTGTAAGAGACAGTGCATGTAATTCCATCTTCTATATCATTTATAAACAAGTTGAATAATAGTGGGCCCAGGGACCCTGGGGTACAACGCTTACAACTTGTATAATTAACCACAACTCTCACACACGATCCTTCAGCCAGTTTTCAATCCATCAGAAACCCCCGAAGTCCTCAATTTCCCTAATAAGCATCCATGGGGAACAGTGTCAAATGCTTTTGCAAAATCCAGCCGCCCCTCTGTCCAGGCTTCTACTTACCTTCTCATAGAAGCCAATCAGGTTAGTCTGGCAGCTTCTGTCCTTAGTAAAACCATGCTGGCTGTCACTTATATATTATGCATAGTTACATAATCCCGCATATCGTCTCTTAGGAGTCCCTCAGGCAATTTTCCCACAATGGATGTTAAAGTGCACCTATACTCAGAAAGGAAGTTTATATGGTGGTCACCTTCTACCCCCAGCCCAGTGACCCAAAACAGCCTGTGTTTCTTTTTTAACCGTAGCCTTTGCCCAATATCTATAAAAACGTAAGGAAAAAACATCAGGAAGTAATATTATGATCATTGACCTGTCATATGTTAATTGATTCAATTACAACCAAACTGTCACATAATGGCAGTTAGGTTGAAATGCTCCCCATTGTTGAGCTGTGTGTACTCTTTCTGACTGCATCATCTAGCGGGGGGTGGGGCTGTTAAGCCAGGGAGCAATATGGCCAACTGCATCCAGTTTGTGTTGTTATGAATATTGGGAAAAGCCTCAGGTAAAAGAAACACAGGCTGCATTGAGGCACTGGGCTGGGGATAGGAGGTGACAATATTTACTTCCATCTGAGTATAGGTGCACTTTAAGCTTACTGGTCTGTAATTACCCAGAAAAGACCTAGAGCCCATTTTAACTCTAGTGCCAGCCTACCTAAAGTTTTTGTCACTGTTGCTAGACCATTTTCACTATCTTGCACTACACATGTTCAACTATGATTTATGAAGGGATTTCATAAAAATATTATATATTGTTTTTTTCCAGCACAGTCTATGCTTTAACGTGAAATATCTTATTTGTCATCTTCCCAATATTTTTGGGTGAAATATGTGCAAAAAAATGTTCATTTGTAGTGTTTTTTTGTAATTAAAAATGTAACTTTGTCAATAAAATCTTATTGCATGTGAAATCCCTATTTCTCTTGGTTACAACAGTACCAAATATGTATTGGTAGACTCCCTTTCCTGCCCAGGGGACTGATATAGCGCTTTAGGAGATTTTCAGATAAAATACAACTGCTATGCACACCTTACAGTTCCTCAAGAAAAACAATACTTTACGTATGAAATACCCCTCACAAATTATATATTCCCTGGAAGTACACACCTTATGCTTTCTTTACTCTGATTCTCCGCTGTCCCCCGTTGACTTTGTCCCACAGAGTTTCGGCGACAGCTGCCGGTGCTCCTGAGAGTCTTTGGGTGGAAGTTGGATGACATCAAGGTCATGATGACGTCATTGATTACATCCTCCTAGTTGGGGGTGATGGCAGAAGTGGTGGAGAGTGCCTATTTCATCCCTCTCCTCACCACAGAAGAGCCGGGGGAAGGGGAGATCGGAAGCTCAACTGGTGAACCCAGCAGAGGAATTGCAGCCGCAGGTGAGTAAATGCCATTTTTTTACAGTTAGCAGCCGTGGCTTGTTCCAGGCCCTCTCCTGAAGCCAGAAGAGACCAGGGGGAACATTAGATGCCCCCGGTAAAGAGAGGACCCGGCCCGATTATTTGAGGGGTCACGTGAGTTTTTAACTTTTTATTTTTTTTTGTTAAGTGTTTAAAGTCAGCTATGTTAGTCTCCCGTAGCTGCCACTTAATGAAATGAAAGGCAGCTACGTGAGACTCATGTAACGGGCACTAATAGGGTTAAAAATGGGCACCACATTTGCCTTGCACACGTCCCTTGTCACTATACCAGTTGTTAGTGAGTCTTTGAAGATCAAGAACAGAGGTGATGTAATAACTGAGTTAAGTTCTTAAAAAACTCTTCGGTGAAGCCCATCTGGTCCTGGAGTCTTATTTACATTTAAATTATTTAGTCTTTCTTGGATGATATCCATGTTTAGCCAGTTAAGTATCATGCTCAGGATATTGTTTGCAGTGACATCGCTTAAATTGGCACCTTGCTCCTCTTTTGTGTACACAGAGCTAAATAACTTATTTAGCAGTGTAATCCGTGTCCTCGCTGGGGGACAAGAAACAGACTGCTGCTACACACCAACATAAATGGTCACTTTTGGACTTCATAGTCAGAGTACAGCCACACTGAATTCTTTTCAAACTGTAAATAGATTTATTCCACAGACTGCAGTAAACAGATTACCTGCAGCAAATTACAAACAGTACAACAGTCTCTTGTATGTTCCCTCTTGGGACTGAACACAGGACACATGTATCGGATATGTAAGTTATTCCAGAACGCCATCAGGTTGCGGGCCATGCCACTGCAAGATCATTATTATGGGAGAGCTCACCCCACCACTCTGGACACAAGAGTACAGCTGGGCCCCACTTTCCGATTTGTGCACAGTGGCACGTCATGTTCCCGGGGTGCTGGCCAGGCACGGCCACTATACAGCCAAGTCTCTGTCACTGGGGAGCCACTCCACCGCCCCAGTCACTCCTCCAAGCTATAGGCCCCTGGATTTTACCTCAAGAAATGGCCACCCCAGGTGCATCCCGGCAGCTACAGAATGAGGCCCCTCTCACGACTGAGGAGTCAGCTCACCTCAGGAGTATGGAGGCAGTAAGATGTCCAGGGGCACCTCTGGTTGTCAGGGCGCCTGGGGCCTACTCTGCTTGGCCCAGCAACAGAAGCTGCCCTCCTAGCTCTTCTTCGTGGCTTGGCTCTCCTCTCAAACCAGGAAGTCTCTCACTTCAGCACATGGTGAGCAGGATATTTTTATATCTCTCACAGGGCAACATCTAATGGTTTTTTTTATATTACAGCAGCCCCGCCTTTTCTTTATATCCTGTGACCAATTTCCCATTACCATTAATTTGGGCACCTACCTATTATGATTATGTTTTCTTTGAGTTTATATATTTAAAGAAAAGTTAAGCCCTGTTTTGCTTTCTTTGGCCACATCTCTTTCATGTGCTTTTTCCAGCTTTTTGTCTTGTTTATGTGCATAATTTACTGGGTTATGACTTTTAAAGGTTACTGTTGAGAGCTCTGATTTGTAATTTTTAAATGCCTTTTTCTTGTTCTTTATTGCCCGTTTAACCACAGGTGTCAACGAGGAGGGTTTTGATTTGAGTTGTTTATACTCTGTTTCCCTGAAAATATGACCTACCCTGAAAATAAGTCCTACTGGAGTCACTTCGCTCCTGAGCATTGTGGTTTATTCTGGATACTAGGGAAAGCAAACTGCTACACTTGCAAAAGTGAAACTTGGAAGAGAGCAGCTGCAATGCCAAAAAAGCATATTTTGGAGCAACAAATAAATGGCTAGTCCAATCTCAATATATTTTGTGGTTCTTAGGAGCAGTCATGATAGGATTACCTGTGGCAGCACTCCTTTGTCTTCTTTTGAGATATATAAGATAAAGCACGCCCCCTCCCTTCTCTTCTTTTCTCTTCTCATAAAAGGACAATGGGGCTACTGCCGCAGTAGTTCCATCATGGCTGCCCCCATGAGCCACAAGAGTTATTTAGACTGGACTGGCGTTTTAATATAAAAACCTGTCTTATTTTCTGTGAAGCATGGTACTTGTTAAGAATACATTTTGGAATGTTGGTACTGATAATTGATTTAAAGCACTCTCATTTTTGCATCTGTATCTTTATTCCTTAAGAAATGTTTCCTCTCTGTGTTCTGGAGTGCAGCTCTTAACCTGGGGAAGTTGGCCTTAGTAAAAAAAAAAAGTGTTTTTGCGCTTCCAGACAGAAAATGTTTTTTACACTTTATGTTGAATACAACTATATTGTGGTCACCAAGATTGGACTGTTACAGTACCAACCAGGTCATCATCATTTGATATTACCAGATCCAATAGAGTAACCCCCCCCCCCCCCCCACCAAGCCGTGAAATGGAAAAAAAAAATGCCGGCATGGTGGGAGCGGGGAGGCCAGCTGCGCTGTCAGCGGGCGGCGGAAGCCGGCTTACGCCGCCCGCTGACAGCGCAGCCGGCCTCCCCGCTCCCACCATGCCGGCATTTTTTTTTCAGCACACACTTACCGGCATGGTGGGAGCGGGGAGTCCGGCTGCGCTGTCAGCTGTCATCAGAGGATGCGTCATCAGAGGAAGCCGGCCTCCCGGCTCCCACCATGCCTGAATTTTTTTTTCCATTTCAGGGCTTGGTGGGAGTGGGGAGGCCGGCTGCGCTGTCAGCGGGCGGCGTAAGCCGGCTTCTGCCGCCCGCTGACAGCGCAGCCGGCCTCCCCGCTCCCACCAGAGATGAGTGATTGGCTAAAGTTCGATTTGGACGAACCCGAATTTCTTTGAGAAATTCGTCGAATCGCCCGAATCTAATTTTTGAGTTCGCTCATCTCTAGTACCAACCTGTGATGCCCACTCTATCTGTTTATGCAGCTGACTCTCTATTTGCTTAGTTATGTTGGGGGGTTTATAGATTATTTTCCTCACCTCACACTTCTACCCACAAGCATTCTACATGTTCACAATCCTCAGATAGTATACCCTCATTAATATAAGCTTTGAATTCTTGTTCTTTCCTATTTTCTCTGTCTTTCTGAAAGATTAACGGCCCGATGATATGGGGAGTCCAGCCATGTCTCAGCCACACCAATAACATCAATGTTTTCTTCTACCGGTAGTACCAGAGCTCAAGCTCCCACACTTTACTTGCTAGACTTCTGCCATTTGTGAACAGGCACTTCAAGTTGCCATTCAGTTTTACACATTCAGCTTTTGTATCATTAACTCTTGCAGTGTTGTGTTCACATCAATTTTCACTGCTGGTTTGCAACACATGAATCTCCTTATTCATCATAGTAGTCTTCCCCCTCCTATTTCTCCACCCACCATCATGTGCTGTCCCCTAAGTAACCTGTCTTCCCCTTTGCTTTTTCTCTTGCCCTCCCCCCAATTTCTAGTTTAAATACTCTTCCACCCCCTCTAGTATCCTCTTACCCAGCACTGCAGCCCCCCTATCATGCAAGTGCAAATTATCTGTAGAATACAGTTTGTAACTCATAAAAATAATACAACCGTGGAGGCTTTTTCCTTCAAATTGGTGCTTAGTTCCATAACCCTTTCGCTGCCAGCCTACCTGGCGTTTTTGTCACCCTTGGTGCCAGACCATTTTGCACTATTTTGCGCTCCCCATGTTCAAATGTGATTTTTGAAGGGATTTCCAGGGATTTCCCAGGAAAATGATATATTGTTTTTTCAGCAGAGTCTGGGCTTTAACATGAAATGTCTTGTTTGTAATTTTTAGGTGTATTCTCAATACTTTTGGGTGAAATATGTGCAAAAAAATAAAAAAAATCTATTTTTTGCAATTTGTAGTGTTTTTTGTAATAAAAAATGTAAGTTTGTCAATAAAATCTTATTGCATGTGAAACCCCAATTAATCCCGGTCACAGCGTTACCACATATGTATTGGTAGACACCCTTTCCTGCCCAGGAGACTCCCCCAAACTGAAACAGTGCTTTAGGAGATTTTCAGATAAAATACAACTATGCTATGCGCTAAGCGCACCTTGCTGTCTTTCCAGAAAAAGAACCCTTTAAATTTGAAATACCCCCACAAACTTTTTATTCTCTGGAAGTATACACCTCAGCCTTTCTAGGCGTACCAGGTTTGTTGACATGGGCGCAATTTTCTGGAAGTAATCCCTCAATCAATTCTTTGGTTGCACAGAGTTTCCCTAAAAAAGAATAAAAAAGAAGAATCAAAGCCACATTTTCCTAAAAAAAACTATATGCAAACAGGAAAAAACAAGTAAAATCTGAAAAAGCAACATCCCCCAAACAGAACAATACCCAACATGCATAGGTACTGTCAAGGGAAGAGTAGCCAAACACACCAAAGTAAAGCATGCGCATAATGGTAATTTTACTTAAAAATTTCAGCTCTGCAGACAAAGTGCGCACCTTGCGATTTTTCAACCAAAACAACCCTTTAAATTTAGAATATCCCCCATAAACCATATATTCCCTGAAAGTACACATGTTAAGCTTTCTAAAAGTACTGAGCTTGTTGTAGTGGGCTCATCTTTCTGGAAGTAATCCATTGAAGAATTCTTAGGTTGCACAGGGTTTGTAGGAACAGCTTTTGTGGCCCCCCACCCTGCAGCCTAAGGGCCCACATACCCTGTGTGGGCCCGGGCTCTTCTGCCCCCCCTGGGCTTTGGGGAGGCAGGTAATTGGGGGTGCGGGGGTTAATGGCAAGCCACCCGCTAGTTGCAGGTGACTTGCCAGCCCCTAGCCTTGTGAACTGGTATAAGGGGTCTCATGGACCCCTTACCGGTTCACAAATGGTTAACAGTTAAAAAAAAGACAGACACAAAATTTTTATTTATTAAAAAAAAAAAAACTTTACTCACCTCACCCGATTGTCATCTCCTGTGTTAATCAGCTGTCAGATGCCCTGGTGATCGCTGGCCAGAGGAGGGGGGGCAGGGGATCAGAACATCCCCTGCCCCTCCACTGCTCTGCCCAGCGATCACCAGGGCATCTGACAGCTGAGCCGAGGAGAGGCAGCAAGATGCCCAGGAGTGACGTCATAAGCCCCGTAGGGGCGGGGCTTAACAGCAAGATGGCGGCGCCCGTCACGAGAGGAGGAGGCCCCTGAAGCTGAAGAGGCTGGGGGGGGGGGCGATCGGCCCCCCCAGTGAAGAGTAGACCCAGAGGGAGGCAGCGCGACTGCAGGTAAGTAAATGTCATTTTTATTTTTTTATTTTTTTACAGTTAGCAGCTGCTGCTGCCAAACGGGGGGGGGGGGGGGCTATTCCGGGGGCTCTCCTGGAGCCATCCGAACCCCCACGGGGGATCGGATGGCACCAAATTAAAGAGGGGACCCGGCCGGATACAACGAGGGGTCAGGTGAGTATTTTTTATTTTTATTTTTTTTACTAGCAGGGGGGAAACTCAAGCACGTAGATTCTACGTGCTTGCCACTTAAGTGGAGTGGAAGCGAGCACGTAGAAACTACATGCTTTGCACTGAAAGGGTTAAATGTATTCTTAAGTTGCTGTTCCTATAATTTGTACTTTAATCATAATTTCCATGTTTGCATCAGCAACTTTAAAGCTTATCTGATTGCGAAATGCATTGATTAATGGTAGGATAACCTGGGCTTGGACCTAAGGGGGTAGCAAGTTGGCTCTCTCACCACAGTTTTAATATACCATTGTTCAAGAAGCCTTGAGGTTGGAACATAACTGGAAACATTATATTATGTGTAATAATGTTGAATTGAATGCATGAATTCAAGGATGCAGTCATACAAATGTGTTGATTGATTTGGCCTGGGAAGCATATAAAAGTAAACCCACAGACAAAAAGCAAAAAAAGTATTACGGTAACCCTTTTCTACATTCTCCATAACTAGACATGTTTTAAAGCCAAACAAAATTAGAATTGGGATGCGGCTGAATTGGGATGCCCCACTGTGTGAAACCCCCCCGGGCTCTGGTAATCACTAACCTTTTCCCTGTCTAACGTTGCATGTGTGGACTCTCTTCCAATCAGAGCCAGCTGCTGAATATTGTTCTCATTGGGGAGCCCGAGCTGCCGCATTTCGTGCATCCACGGCCTGTGTGTATGCTCCTACCCCAGCTGTCCCACATGACTGTTCTCCATTTCCTTAAGCACCAGGTAGAAGCATTAGCATGGCCCCAAAATTTGTCCTTCCTTCAGTTTAAATCCTACGGGACCAAAAAAAAGCCACAAAAAGCCACAATGGTCCCACAGCTGTCTTTGACCACAGCAGAGACTCATGACTCATGGAGCTGCAACATAACATGCCTTTTTCAGCTCAGCCATGACCCAGAAATTTAAGTAAAGAATGTCTTAATGCCTCAAAATGGCTTATTTTCCCAAAGGACATTAAGATTGGAGGAAGTTAGTATGTGCCTGGACACGAAGTTTTAGTGTAATCAGACTTTATTGGTTTTCAATAAAAGTAACAAGGGGAATAGACATACAATTGTTCGCAAAAAGACAAAAGGAAAATATACACACAGAGAAGGAGAAACAAGAAGGGAGCAATATTTCCACAACCATACAGATGTATTTATACAAATAAATAATGCTGATCCTGTTCTCCCATACCTTAGACATGACTACATGTGTGAAGCACGTTACGTTGAGGGGGGGGGGGAGTTTGGTGGTTAGCCTGAGGAGGACTATCATCCCCTTAACAGTTCCTCACGATGGAGCTACTGAAACCGATTACACCTCATCTGAGCCCCCGGCACACTTGCTGACGTGTAGGCCACAGTGACAGGCCAGCCTTTAACTAAATATGGATGGGGCAGGTTTAATCCCTATCAAAGGGAGGGAACCAATGAACCGGGAAAACTAGGCCTTATACCAGCTTAAAAGGAACAGGGCCTAGGGGAGTAGGGGGGAGGGAACATAGAGGGAACAGGGTAGCGGATGCTGCACCCAAATGGGCCTGCATAGAGCCAACCCACGCGGCCAGGAAACCTGCAGGCCCGACCTATGGCATTACTGCCTGGGAAACCCTGGGCAAGTCCCCAACCGCCCACCAGGCTGGAGCAAGACTGGTAGATGCGCGTCACGATAAATTATCCAGCCCGTCCAGGTAGTCAGAAACCGACCTGCGGCATCCCTTTTGTCAGCAATTAACTCTTCCATGCTATGGATTACTTCTAGCTCCTGCACCCACTCCATCAGCGTAGGGGGAGTCTGCGACTTCCAATGCCTCGGGATGATGGATCTCATCGCTGCTATAAAGTGCCTCAAAATTCCTTTTTTAATACTAGAGATTGGGCCAGGGACAAGCGAAAGCAACGCCACTTGCGGCATGTTGTTTACCTTGGTCCTGGAGATGTCCTCACATATGGTAAAGATCTGGTCCCAAAGGGCCTTAATAACCGGGCATGCCCACCAAATGTGGGTCATGTTGCCCACTTCCCTCTGGCATCTCCAACACCTTTTTGACTGCGTAACTGCAAATCGATGAATATCCTCTGGGCACCTGTACCACCTGGTTAACACCTTGTAATTCCTCTCTTGGACAGTACTGGCCAATGACATGCCATGGGTGCCCAGGTAAATTTTGGCAAGGTCGTTTTTGGAGATTTGTATATTTAGTTCCCTTTCCCATTTGCCTATATATTTAGGTGGGGATGAATTGAGTGCTCTATTTAGAAGTGAGTATAAAGAGGATATGACCCACAAAAAAGCCACAATGGTCCCACAGCTGTCTTTGACCACAGCAGAGACTCATGACTCATGAAGCTGCAACATAACATGCCTTTTTCAGCTCAGCCATGACCCAGAAATTTAAGTAAAGAATGTCTTAATGCCTCAAAATGGCTTATTTTCCCAAAGGACATTAAGATAGGAGGAAGTTAGTATGTGCCTGGACATGAAGTTTTAGTGTAATCAGACTTTATTGGTTTTCAATTAAAGTAACAAGGGGAATAGACATACAATTGTTCGCAAAAAGACAAAAGGAAAATATACACACAGAGAAGGAGAAACAAGAAGGGAGCAATATTTCCACAACCATACAGATGTATTTATACAAATAAATAATGCTGATCCTGTTCTCCCATACCTTAAACATGCCTACATGTGTGAAGCACGTTACGTTGAGGGGGGGGGGGGGGGAGTTTGGTGGTTAGCCTGAGGAGGACTATCATCCCCTTAACAGTTCCTCACGATGGAGCTACTGAAACCGATTACACCTCATCTGAGCCCCTGGCACACTTCCTGACGTGTAGGCCACAGTGACAGGCCAGCCTTTAACTAAATATGGATGGGGCAGGTTTAATCCCTATCAAAGGGAGGGAACCAATGAAACGGGGGTACTAGGCCTTATACCAGCTTAAAAGGAACAGGGCCTAGGGGAGTAGGGGGAGGGAACATAGAGGGAACGGGGTAGCGGATGCTGCACCCAAATGGGCCTGCATAGAGGCAACCCACGTGGCCAGGAAACCTGCAGGCCCGACCTATGGCATTACTGCCTGGGAAACCCTGGGCGAGTCCCCGACCGCCCGCCAGGCTGGAGCAAGACTGGTAGATGCGCGTCACGATAAATTATCCAGCCCGTCCAGGTAGTCAGAAACCGACCTGCGGCATCCCTTTTGTCAGTAATTAACTCTTCCATGCTACGGATTACTTCTAGCTCCTGCACCCACTCCATCAGCGTAGGGGGGGTCTGCGACTTCCAATGCCTAGAGATGATGGATCTCATCGCTGCTATAAAGTACCTCAAAATTCCTTTTTAATACTAGAGATTGGGCCAGGGACAAGCGAAAGCAATGCCACTTGCGGCATGTTGTTTACCTTGGTCCCGGAGATGTCCTCACATATGGTAAAGATCTGGTCCCAAAGGGCCTTAATAACCGGGCATCCCCACCAAATGTGGGTCATGTTGCCCACTTCCCTCTGGCATCTCCAGCACCTTTTTGACTGCGTAACTGCAAATCGATGAATATCCTCTGGGCACCTGTACCACCTGGTTAACACCTTGTAATTCCTCTCTTGGACACTACTGGCCAATGACATGCCATGGGTGCCCAGGTAAATTTTGGCGAGGTCGTTTTCGGAGATTTGTATATTCAGTTCCCTTTCCCATTTGCCTGTATATTTAGGTGGGGATGAATTGAGTGCTCTATTTAGAAGTGAGTATAAAGAGGATATGACCCGGGTAGGAGGAGTACTCTGGGTGATCAGGAACTCTAGCTCTGTGGGGGGGTTCCGAGAGATTTCCAGCATGTTGTTGGTATTTATAAATGTAAGCAACTGCCTGTGGAGGAGCCACGAAATGTGTCTTCCCTCCGATTTCTCTTTCAGGTCTACTACTTACTGATGGCATAACCCCTGATTTTAGTATGTGTCCAATCGTGGTGCTTTCGGAAGCTTTCCAAATAAGAAAGCTCTTAGCCCAGGCTCAAATGCCGGGTTGTCAAACAGTGGAGTAAGGGGGCCTGGTCTATGTACCAACTTATGCTTACTTTGCAAAGGGTCCTACGTCTCCAAGAAATGCTTTACCAAGAAAGGCATATATTCCCTTTGAGACCTGGTGAGAGGACCGGGCCATGCCAAAGAGGTGGGTTTGAGTGGGGATAGTGATTCCTCAAGCTGAACCCATAGTTTTTCTCCCCCCCCGTGCGTCCAGTCGACCATCCGCTGGAGAACCGCTGCCATGTGGTTGCCCCTCAGGTCCAGGAGTCCCACTCCCCCTCCAACTCTGTTTCTAGAGAGGATAGAGAGTCTGATTCTCGGCCTGGTGACCCCCCAGATGAATTTGGAAAATGCCGATCTCAACTTGTGGAAAAACCCGCTGGGGATTTTAATTGGGACTGTTTGTAATATATACAAAAGTTTGGGGAGTGTGTCCATTTTTAAGCTGTTAATCCTCCCAAACCAATATATTGGTATCTTCGTGTAGGAGCCAAGGTCTGACATTATTTTGGTGAGGAGTGGGGTGTAGTTTAATTTGTATAATTTAGAGAGGTCAGCGGGAATTTGAACACCCAAATATTTGATAGTCTGGGGCCTCTACTTAAAGGGGAAGTTACTCTCCAATTGCTTAACCTCTTGGGCAGAGAGGGAAATATTTAGTGCCTCAGACTTTGAGTAGTTGACTTTAAAGTTGCTCACTTGGCCAAATCGCTGGAATTTCCTCAGGACCGATGGAATGGAAGTATGTGCAGATGTTAGGTGCAATAGTAAATCATCTGCGAATAAAGAGGTTTTGTATTGGTGGTTCGCTATTTGAATCCCATTGATGTCCAGATTGTCCCGTATGGCTATAGCCAGATGTTCCATTGTGAGGACATAGAGGAGGGGGGACAGCGGGCACCCCTGGCGCGTACCATTACTGATGGGGAAGGGGGCAGAGAGAAGTCCGTTAGCCCTGTCTCGGCATCGCACGATTATTAGTGTTGTCCCTTGCCTCCCTCCCCGGGACAAACCCCACCTGGTCCAAGTGGACCAGTGCCGGGAGCAAAGGCTGCAACCTCAGGGCGATAATCTTGGCGTACAGCTTAAGATCAGTGTTAATTAAGGATATCGGTCTGTAATTCCCACAGAGGGTGGCATCTTTATCCGGCTTGGGGATGACCACTATCGTTGCCTCGAGCGCCTGCTTGGGGAAGGGGCACTGCTCACCTATAGCATTAAAGGTCTTTGTTAGAATCAGACGGGGTCCAAAGTGTTTGTAGAATTTGGGTGAGTACCCATCCGGGCCGGGGCAATTTCCTGCCGGCGATTCCTTGATCGCCCTGGCAACCTCTTGCTCAAAAAAAAGGTATTTCTAGGAACTCTACTTCCTCCACAGGGATGTTGGGAAGAGGGGTGCTTCCGATGTTCGCAGCTTGGTGCGGAGTCTGAGGGGTTATGAATATTATATAGTAGGTGTAAAAGCTCCTAAAGGCATCCGCTATGCCAAAGGGGGTCTGCACAAGCGTACCATGTTGCTTTTGCAGAGCCGGGATATAAGTTGCTGTCGGCCTGGGGTGGAGCACTCTAGCGAGCATACGGCCACACTTATTTGCCGACTCATAAAGAAGAGCTCTACCTCTGGTTCTATAGCCTAGGTATGACTGATTGTACAGCTTTTGGAGCTTTTCTCTGGCATTCTGTAATTCCAACAATTTGGTATTCGTCGGTCTACTCTTATGTTCCTCTTCAAGAGAGAGGATCAGGTCTTGTGTCTTGGTTATGAGTAATGCCCGTTCTCGCATAAGCCTGGTCCCATGCTTAATGAATTCCCCTCTGAGAATGCACTTCAGGGCTTCCCATTGATAGGGTAATGGGGTGGAGTCATCCCTATGGTCTTCAAGGAAATATGCAATCGCCTTCTCAATCGCGGCAGAGCAGGCCACGTCGCCCAGCAAATCATCATTCAACCTCCATGTCCATCCTGGGGGGGGAGGGGCCAGGGAGGCAGAGTGAAACAAAAATTGGAGCATGGTCGGAACATAATATGGAGCCAATCCAAGCCTTGGGACTCCAGTCCAGGGCGTGGTGGCTAAGTAGCAGATAGTCTATTCTACTGTAAGAATTGGCCGCATGAGAGTAGAAAGAATAGTCTCTTTTGGTACCATTGAGAGCCCTCCAAATGTCAATCAGTTGGAGGCTCGCCAAGGCTCTTTTCAGCTTGTTGATCTTGCTAAGCGATATGTTGGCTGTATATGTTGGCTACAGTATACATTTTGCTGAAAAACCTAACTTTGACAAAGAGGAACCGGCCTCGTGGGTCCGTTTTAGTTTCTACTATTTCATAGGGGAGTGATTTGTGGAATGCCACCGATACCCCTTTGGTCTTAGATTCAAGATTGGGGCAATGATGCCAGGATGGATAATATCTATTGCCAATTTGGGGGAAGTGGTCCGCCCTGAAGTGCGTCTCCTGAAATAGAACAATTTTAACCTTTTGTTTATGAAGATCATAAAGGACCTTGGACCTTTTTTCAGGTATGTTGAAACCCTTCACGTTAAAGGAGCAGGCAATCACCAATTTGGGGGAGTCAGCACCGCTTCCCGCAGGGGAAGGTGGATGAGGGGAGAAGAGGTTTTTGGGAAGAATACAATGGGGAAGTTTGGAAGAGGTTAGGTAGGAGACAATAATACCCGGGTTACCAAGATTAATAACAGGGGGATTAAACTAAGTGTAACTAGTTACTCTCTTCACTCTCCTCACCAAAGGAGAGGGAAGAATGGCCTATATCGGGGGTTGGAGAACTATAGCCACAAAGTGGGGAATGCGCTTTCTTTGCATAGTTACACTATACCTGTTGATGTTGGAGGCCGAGCATAATTCAATCTACCAACACCAATTTACTGGTCGCAATGGCAGGGTCATTTGCCGATCCGGAGTCTGACGCCACCCAGATTCCACATGGAGATTGCCAGAACCAGGGGGTCAACCGCCCCACCCGAGGCCAGCACAGGAGGGTTGCCCGAGAAGCCCCCCACAAATGAGAAGGGCCTCCCAAGCCACCCACCCGACCCGGCCCAGGGCCAACCGGCCTCGGGCCCGACCTCGCCGAGACAAAACGTGTCTCAGCACCTGCGAGAGCTCCACTCTGGGCAGGCAAAGGATCCACTTCAGAGCCAGCACAAGAAGGGGGTCCCGGCGAGGTCCGGCAGCGCGGCCCCACCACCGACCGCATCAATATGAACCACCACTTGATCGACCCGCAACCCTTACAACAACAATTACCAACGCTCATAATTTGATGTAAACATGAAAAACAGAAGCAGTAACAACAAACTTAGCCATAGAGCTCAAACCCTGGGCTCCCCCACTTCTCCCTCCCTGCCTGGGCCACGCAGGGGAGCGGGCCCCCTGACCCAGCCCCCAAAAGCCTGCCTGGTTCATGCACTTCAATATCAGCAGGGAGTGAAGGAGGCCAAGTAATGCGGGCATCGGGGAGCGGGGCCGGAGGGCCCACCAGCCAGCGAGCCCAACACACGAGGGAGAGCAGAGCACAAGATGAGGCTGCCACACTGTATGTGGACCAGTCTGCATACAAAAACAGTGGCGGACCCGACCAATTTAACTAGTATAAGCATTACAAACAAAAGCTAGAACAGTAACTTAAACCCAAACTCTGTGGTGTCCTCCCTTCCACTTGTATCCTTCACAGGCGGGAGAACCCCTATTCTGGCTCCAGCAAGCAACCAGAGCATCCGCGCGCAATGAGAATCTCCACACCATCCGTTGGCAGTGTTGGACACTTGGAGCGCAGGCAGCCCCCGTGGCCAGCTCGGAGGGCACACCCATCAAACCGCCCATCTCCGGGGAGAGAGTGGAGATCGAGATGCAGTCACTTCGCAGTCTGTGGACCCATCTGTTTTCACAAGCAACGAACCAGGGACTGGACCAAAGAGGTTAATTCAGTTGGATTCGGCGCCTTCCCCTCCGATTGTCAGGACTGCGTGGGCTGCGCTGACGGCCGTCCCCGCGCCTCAGACGCAACAGCCCATCTTCTCCAGAGCCCAGGCTCGGTGACAGCCAGTCCTCGATGGGGAGAGGCGGAAGATCCAAAAAGCTGAAAAGTTGTCGGAAGCTGGGAGGGGGAATGCAACACAAAAAGCCGACCCTGCCTTGATACCACCAGGTGGAATGGATGGCCCCACCTATAGGTGGCTCCCATCTCCTTGATCTTCTCCAGCAAAGTGTACGTCTCATCTGGAGGGTCCGTCTGGCCAGGTTAGGTAACAGCAGTACTGTGGTGCCACTGTAGGTCGAAGGCCCTCTTTCCCATGCTTTTCTCAGAATCTCTTCCTTAACTCTGTAGTAGTGGATGCGACAGACTATGTCTCGAGGTCTGGTCGGATCCGACGATCGCCGCCCGGGCGCTCTATGAATTCTGTCAATTTCAATATGTTCATCGTTCTGCCGCCCCAAAAGCTCATTGAAGAGGTGCGTGGTGATATCTTCTAGTTTGTTGTTTTCTGGTGTCTCTGGGAGTCCTCGGATTTGAATATTGTTCCTCCTTCCCCTGTTTTCCATATCATCAAGATGGATCATCATTCTAGTAGCATGTTGAGATGAGGCATCCTGTGCCCGCCTCAGGTCCGCGTTCACTCTTTCGAGGGCCTCTATACGCTGAATAGTGGACGTTTGTTTCTGTTCCAGGTTCAGGACTCTGTCGGCAACCTCTGACATGGATTTGGTTACTTCCTCGAGCTCCCTCCTAAACAAGGTCTCCATTCTATTGGTGTAATTTTCAAAGTCCTTCCTTGAGGGTAGGAACTTCAGGAGGAGCTCCAGGTTGTATTGCGCCGAGGGGATACATTCGTAAATCGTACTGCCAGGAGACACCGCTGGTCCAGGCCAATATTCAGATGATGCCGGTTCTGCAGCAGAGACCCCTAATTAGGCGAGGGACTCAGCCGAGGGTGCAGTCGGGGGACTTCTCTCTGCATCTCTGTGAAGGCAGGGTTTGCCAGGTTGTCCTTATCGCCATGTCCCAACGGGGAAACAAGTGGTGGTGGCCCCCTTAAAGGGGGATCTGCAGCATCCAAGGCAGCTGCTTCAACAACTGCTTCTCCTTCCATAACTCGGGTTGTGGCGGGGCCCCCAGTGCCCCCAGGGTGTGGTCTCCCTCCTTCTCAGGCCACATCATTTCTTCTCGTGGTGGGCTGCGCAGCTGTAATGCCCCGGCCGGGGCAGGCTGGGGGTGAACCTGTGTGGCCACACAGTAGGAGAGTCCCACGGGGCGCGGAGGCTGGAGCCAGTCTCTAGTTGATGGTCACATCTCCCATCGACTGGAAAAATTTGGAGATTTTGGCAGCTCTGCTGTTCACAGCCACTGCCCTGTTCTTCTTTCCTTTAGACATGGGTCCTAACGATTTCAGATAACGGGAATAGGTGATAAATTGAGACTTTTAGGCGCAGAGCTCCCACATACACCTCCTCACACGGCCATAGCGTAACCATGCCCCTGGACATAAAGTTTTACATGTATTAAAAGTAAATTGTAAAAACATGATGAATAGGAGCACCTGTGATGAAATACTATCCACAGTAACACTAGGGGCTCGATTCAACAAACATGGTTGGAAAATTGGATTACATGTGAAAAATTAAAATTAATCCAGTTGAATAGGCTGAAAAATGCAGGTAAAAAAGTCTCCTTATGCAAACGGCTTTAATAAGTGATAATTTCTGAAAAATCAGCTCAAATTTTCCATCTAGAAATCGAAAATCTCTGAAAGCCTCTCTAGTGCTGAGAAGCCTACACCCAAAATGGTGTATTGGTTGGCAATTTTAATGCACTTTGTTATGAAGGATCACATTCATCCATGTAATGTTAGATATGTATTTATTAATAGATCAAGGAACCTGGACTTGAATCGGCTGGCGGGTCCAACAGGCGCTAACATAGGCCGGCCAATATTTAAGCGCAACAATCAAAGCTAATTAGTAGCGTTCAGTACTGCGACTGCTAACGCCAATGTTGTACACAGCACAGCACCAGATAAA
Organism: Gastrophryne carolinensis; assembly: GCA_027917425.1. Classification (NCBI taxonomy): domain Eukaryota; kingdom Metazoa; phylum Chordata; class Amphibia; order Anura; family Microhylidae; genus Gastrophryne; species Gastrophryne carolinensis. The sequence continues at coordinate 249,215,979 of CM051237.1, read as the reverse complement.
GAGGAAGCTGGCACTTCGAAGCTGGCGCTATAGACACAAAAATGATGCTAAAAGGCGCACATCATAAATTAGGCCCATAAAGTTAATTCGGCGTGTCTTTTACACTGATAAAAAAAAAGGATGTTGGCAATTGCTGACCTGGCTTTTTGGGTAAAAACATAAGGGAATGTGCTGAGTATTTTAGTAGTAAAAACTTGGGCGCTGCGCAAAGACTTTAGCATAGTTTTTGACTACAAATCCCAGAATGCTTCCACTGTAACAGCTGTATCAGCAGCTTTGGCTAAATGAGGCAGCAGGAATGACCTTCCCAGATGAGAACAGTGCCAGTAACCCCTTCCCTAGGAAGATTGCCTGAATTAACGGAGTAGGGGTTAAACCTGTGAGCTCAGAAATGTTCACATCTCTGCCTCAGCCAATCAATTGTTTAGAAACGCTAGTACAACAGCCTGCTTTGATGCTGGACCTAGCCTTATACACTTGGTGATCTAATCCCTTTAGAGTCCCATACTGATATTGCACTAAGCATTGTTTGTGTGTAGTAGTTGTTCATTACTGATGTTATTAGTTATGTATTATTGTATATACAATTGTTGGATTAACTGTTATTTATTGCACATAGCACTTTTTCCCTTTATTAACTGAGAATCTTTCCCACCCTTTGCTTTTTGGGAGTGTGATTTATTTATAGTTGGAAATACATGTATGTTTGCACATTGGAGGCAATTTTTTAAGTGACATAATTTATGGGTACTGTGTAATATATTTATTCTTGATATGTATTGAGCCAGTTGTGGTCCGCTATCTCAGCATTGGTTTTTAACCGTTTGTGTGATATGTTTTTGTTTCTCTGCATGCATTTATATATTTATTAGTTAAATGAAACAATCGTTTTTATATACATATGTAGTGCGGCATGTTCCATTGAGTGGAGTTCTGTTTGGACTGATCTGGTGGTCCTTTTTGGTTTTTGGAAGGGAAATTAGCCTTAGTTGCAACTACAGCCTCAGTCAAGGAACAGCAATACACACAAAATCAGATTGTAGCTAGTGGTGACATAAACAGACTGGACCACAATGAAAAGCTTTGAGTGGGGATGCACCCCCCTGGCCATTGGGGTTGTGAGTAATAGGGTGGGGTACCTGCAAGCCACCTGCTGGCATGTTGGGCAGGTGGTTTGCAGCTCCCCTACCTTGTAAACAAATCACCTGCATATGTAATGGGGCATGTGTAAAGGTGAGTTTATTTCCATAGATTAATTATTACTGTATTCATTACTTTTACATTTATCCTATTGCCTATTTTCCTATATTATATATTATGTGCCCTCTGAAAAAGCTGTTAAGGCTAAAGACATGAGGCTTACAATTAAACTGACCAAATGAGGCCCACTGTCCCTCCGAAACCTTTGCTGACATTGTGATGCCTCTTGCACCAAATCTAGAATGCTGGATGTCTGGGTGGTTTACATCTGTTCTGACTCTTCCATTGAATAGTGGTAACAGAGTGCATGGACTGTTGGAGATTGACTCACCAACATCTTTTATGAACCAAATATTCCTAGGGCATGTGACCTATAATAAAGCCAAACGCTAAACCAAACACCCATCACCCACAAATTGGTTTAAACTGTCCCACTTTGAGGACCCTAGAAAATGGTCAGTTTACCCACAATACAATTTGCTTACCTGCAACTTATGACAACTTTACTAAAAGAGTGGAAAAATACTTTTTTTTTCAATATTTTTTTTCACATTTTTTTTTAACTGTTTATAAAGATTGCCTGCCAACTAGAAGGTAAGTGGACTTTGGGGTGCTTTAAGTACTATTAATGGACAACAGGGCACCTAGGTTGCTATTTGATGCCAAATCATAGCCATTTAGATTTTGACTTTGCTGTTTTCCTTTTGAGTCATTCTATGTGTTGTAAGATATATACGTTGCCACTTGATGGTTGTTTGTTTTGTCTATAAAATACTGCATGTTTGAACCATGTAAATTTACTCCAGGTGGTGAGTCAAATACTGCACACCAGTATATGCCATTTGTTAGTCGGTTTCCGGCCTCCAATGCTTTAATAGTTTTTTTCATTATTAATACAAAATAAAGGATGTCAAGTAATTTATTTTATCACATACACACAAGAATTTACAGTCTACTGGAAACTGGTCATTGTTTTTTCAGTGCTGTACATACATAAGCTGAAGCTTTCTCTATAGGATTTTTATTATAGTATAGCTGGATACATTTTCCTTATGACTTCTGCTAATACTGACCTCTGTGCAGTTACTTTGACTTATATGCAGTAAAATTACATTTAAAGAAAAAGTTTGCATTGTACGCAAAATTCGTATTCTGATTTAGAGCTAGATGATAAAGCAAGCATAAAGATAAAGCAATAGATAAATCTTATGTTGGGTTTGTGATTGTATAACACTGTTTCTCTGCTTCTTATAAAATAAAATATGGTCCATCAGGCTAAATGTAAGACAAGGGAATGGTCAGATCTTTTTTCACTATGAAGCTGACTATGGAAAGTGTTTAGCTGGCAAACCTGGGTTAAATGCTTGTTGCCTTGCATGCCTTAGGCCATCTAGCGTGTTTAGGAATGATTAAGTACTTCAGCCTGGAAAGGACCTGTCCTGAGCGTTCATCTCTGACTTCCAGCAGAAAGGAGAGGCTAGCAATGACAGAGGCAGATGGATGAGTCTCATTAGTATGGAGAAGCAGTGAACCAGACTGCCTTTACAGAGCTGTCCAAAAAGAGAGAAAATTAAAACAGTGGCTAGGAAAACCAATGCGCAGCTTAACTCTAAGATATCAGGATTTCCCTAACGTGGTTCATATAATGCATTTGTTTTTTTTAATATACTCACACAGATTGTAATACAATTACATATTTGGATATTTTAGATATCTAATTATACTTAGTATTAAAATTGTTTGCTCTAGAATAGCTTTACAACAGAAACAGGGGATGCAAAGGTACAGACTTATCAATGACCTGCCAGGTCCATGCTGATAGGTTGATTGCTGTAAAGTGGTGGCATTCCAGCATTACTGCAGTCATTAATATTCATCTATTAATTAATCACTGAGGAATGCATTCGTGAATTGTTTTGCCCTGGGCCTACCCAACTAACCATAAGTCTTCTGTGGGTAGAGAATCTGTAGCATATAAATATGTGAATCACTTGTAAAATATATTTTATATTTAGCAAGCAGTAAAAAGAAAAAACGGATAAAAAGAAAAAAGTGTGCTTTATTTAAAACAAAAAGTATTTACATGACCCACAGACCAATTATACCAGGATTTATTAATTAACCCTCGGCAAGTCTGCAGGGCTATGGCAATCCCACTTGTGGACACGTTTTAGGCATTTGGCTCCCATCACACAAAGCCAAGGATAATAGCCATGTAAGGGGTGGGCTTATGGGACTATGATGACGCTTTATAAATGAACAATAATAATAATGAGAATCCCTAAACTGAATATATGGATAAGAATCCTTTCCTCTGTGACACACTTTCAGCATGTCGGGTGAGCTGTAGCATAGATTTGGTGGAGCAAATGTTATCTACTCTCCTTGATTCCCAAGGGAAGAGTAATCAGAAATATCTGGGTAGAACATTCATTATATAAACCTGCCAAACCAAGTGAAGGCATATTAATCCTATCACTTTAAGTCATTCTGGAGGTAAGCCAGCATGAGAACCCTAAGGATAAGGGGAAATTCAGGCTTGATACTGGTCAGTCTATCTGCAGGAATAGAAAAGTTGCCTTGTGATTAAAAGGGCATTTTGAGATTAAAAATAAGAATGAAGAGTATTTATTTGTGTGGAGAACCTCTACATGTGTTGAGCTTTTCACATGTCAATAAGTACCTCATATTTATACCTTAGATTTACAGATCTGTGGAAAATGTCTCTTCCTTGTGGAAAATCTTTTGTATCTCATCGGGAGGACTCCTTTGCTGCAAAATTCAAAAAGTGAAGAACGGGGGCGTGGCCGACTGCCATGAAAGATGACAGCTTTCTAAGTGCGGCTATGCTCCCGGAAGGCACAGAGGCTGTTTCTGCCCAGCACAGCCGAGCACCAAACGCTTCCCCCAGCAACCATTAGCAGCCTGAGATCCCCCTGCAGCGATATGGGGGGAATGGGGGCAAATCGAGAGGACACGGGCCCGGAAAAGCCCTCCACACACAGCAGGAACAGCGGCGCTTAGAGGACCGGACCGAGGTTCGGAGGGGAGAGGTAGGGGAAGCGGCCTTCCTCCACAGCCCACAGGCTGCACAGCGTGCCCCACCTCTCACTCCCCCCAGACGACCTCCAGCATAATGGCAGCGTCCTCGTGGCGCCTCCCCCAGCCCACAGCAGACACACGGGCAAGACAGCGAGGGAGGATCCCCCCACCATCCCTAACATCTATCTCCCTCCTATTCTCCCCCCTGAAAGAAGGAGCAGCCTTAAAAGGGGGACCCCTGCCGCAGCTGCTGCAGGGACACACAGGCACTGGGATAACACACCACACATCGACACACACCATGTGGCTGGTCACCCTGACATGGAACCTGGTGAGGGAAAATGCCCTGGCCCCTTCTCAGTTTCTTCAGACCGCTTTCATTGCTTGCAAGACAGCTCACCCCTGTCACTTTCTAACGAGGACTTATTGCTCTCTGGAGAACCACTTTCGCCGAAGGGCAGCAATTTATCCCAATTATTGATTAAAGATGCAGCCGAGGGTGGATCACAATCTGACCAGGGGCTCCCAGACGCGGAGGTCCTGTGACCCAGCTGTGACACAGCTATCAACCAGCTACTCCAATGAAATCAAAGAATTGGGCAACAGAACCAGCACGCTGGAGGATAGGATGGACGTGGACATGGCCATGGCCCTGGAGCACAGGGGCTCTGAGTCGGCAGCCCTCAAGGAAGATATGGTCTCATTACAACAAAAAATTGGAGGATTATGCATGTACCTTGTGGGGAAGTTACCCTATACAGGGTCCCAACCCTGTTGACCTGACCCACCGTATCGTGTAAATCTTATTGAAAAGATCTGAAAATTGGTAAATCGTGATAAACAAATAAGTATGTAAAAGGGCTGATTGGTATGCTGGCCCCCTAAAATTAATAGCCAGTCATTGGAACAGGGAGTCTTTGGACAACCTCCCTTGTTCACAAACAAACATTACAGGAGCTCACCATACACCCACCACGCCCGTCTTGTAAACAATAATATTAGACAAAAATATCAAAAAATATATACAAAAGACATTTTATTATTGCATAGACATCTATACCTTAAAAATGCACTCACGTGCATGACCTTTGCATTGTCTTAGCTCATAGCACCTCCATATGTGTATTTACAGAGAATCAACATACATTGTATATAGTCCATAACAAGCTGGGTAAACTAGTTTCGCCTGAAACGGCTTCCTCAGTACCCTTTGCAGCTGGTATAGATGCTAATCTTTCACATAGGACTAGAATAGTAACAAATGACAACAGTATTACAACATTATATATCATACAAACATCATATATATATATATGCATATTGGAAACATCACCAAATGAAAAAAGAAAGAAATTTACCTGGCTCAGATTGGATGGATGCTCTTTATCTGATTGTACATCAATGGGGAGAAAGCTGGCCTCACTCCGGTGGCGTTGTTAAGAAGAGCCAAAAGAAAAGTAGGATGCAGAGGTCCCATTAGCTAAAAATGGGGAAGATTGACTGGGGAAAGGAGAAGGGAATAATCATCCCAATTATACTAATGGGTGGAGCCCAAATAGCCACTCATCAAAAATTCCCACTGTGGTCCCATGGTGTGTAAAATACATACTCCCCAGGGAGGCCATGGGTAAGGGATGGTGCATACAGGAAAAGAAAACACCTCATGCAGTAGTGCAGAAGAAAATCTGTATGGCACACAAACAGCCGATATCAGAGATACCTATACCAATAAGCACAATAGATGTGTAGGGTTGCATCATCATTGTCATCAACAAAGATGGGTAGAATACCCCTGGAACCACGACGTCAAAATCGGGCTCCCCTTGTGAGTTAATAGCATACATATATCATAAAGGCCATCACCTTAAAGAATCCCACACATGCATACATGGTATGATCAAAGCGGATCACCAGCTAGTGGTACCATATCCCAGAAATAGAGAAGAAGCAAGAAGTTCTAGTTTGGCTATAATAAACACATACCTGTAACAAGACATGAAGTGTCCCCTTTCCTCAAGCACAGGTGCCGTTCAGAACCCCGTCATCAGGTGGGTCCTAGCCCTAAAGATGGAACCACCGGGCTCAGCTCATCCACCCTCTGTGGGCAGTACAGCCACGTGCGTGCATCCCGAACTACCGGGTGCAGGTCGTCGCCCACAACCTCTTTCTCTTCGACAAACAACTATACCACCAGATACAGGGGACAGCGATGGGGACAACTTGTGCCCCATCGTATGTGAACCTGTATCTGGGTGGTTGGGAGAGGAGGTTGTTGGGTGAGGACGATCTGTCCGGGTACCTGTGCCACGTTCTTACGTGGCACAGGTACATAGACGATATCTTCATCATATGGACGGGCACGGATTCCGAGCTCATACAATTCGTCAATAAAATCAATATCAATACCTTGAACCTTAAATTCACGCTGGAGTACAGTCAAACTAAAGTGAACTTCCTTGACTTAACTATAATGTTAGATCCTGCCGGCCAAGTCATTACAGACTTCTATCGAAAAACTACGGCAGCAAATACGATCTTGAGGGCTTCGAGTGCCCATCCTAGACACCTCCTATCCAGTATCCCATACGGGGAATATATCAGGGCCCGAAGAAACTGTACACGGGAGCTGGACTTTGAAAAGGAGGCAGACAATATACGGACACGCCTCTCTAAGAGGGGTTATAAATCCAAAGTGGTCCATAAAGCATATAATAAGGCGAAGGCACGACCCCGGCAGGAACTTTTATACAAACCCAGGCTGAAAGATAAGGATTCTCCCTTATCTATGGTCCTGACATTCACAGAACACCACTCTGACATTAAAAGGATTTTTTCACAATATTGGCCGATTTTGACTAATGACAAGGAAATTTCAAGATTTATTTCACCTAAGCCGAAACTTACCTATCGAAGGGCACGCAATCTCAGAGACCAATTAGTACACAGTCATTTCACACCAGAGAATAGACGCGTTTGCTGCACTGTTGCTGGCACCTACAAATGCCAAAGTTGCAACATGTGCAAGTATGTGTACCAAACAAAAACACTACAATTAGCCAACAAGCCACCTTTAAAACTAAAACATTATGTAAACTGTAGGTCAAGAAATATTATTTACACATTAATCTGCCCTTGTGGCAGATTTTATATAGGGAAAACGAATAGGGAGCTAAAACAACGAATTTATGAACATACCTACGATATACGGTGTGGCAATCTGAAAACCCCGTTGGGCAGACATTTCCTTATTAACCACCAGAAAGATCCAACTGGTATTAAAATAGTAGGAATAGACCGTATACACCCACATGTGAGAGGGGGGAATTTGGAGAAACTTACGCTTCAGAAAGAGGCGAGGTGGATTAGTTATTACAAGGCCCATTATCTCCCGGGACTTAATGAATCTTTGAGCTTTGTCCCTTTTTTGTAAATTGACTATTAGGAGAAGGGGGGAACACTGTAGGAAGGCCCCTTTGGTAAATTATTCTGGTCTGGTTTTTATTCCTCTAAGGGTTATTAAGAATATGATGTACATCTTTCCTGAGCTATATCTGTTATATAAGAACCTTAAGGTCGGAGTGAAGTGACATTTGTACCCTGATGATCGATATCTGCTTTTTTGTTACAGTTGGATGGATGTTCTTTTTCCTTGTACAACGTGAATGGGAATAATGATAGTTGGTTCATCAATATAAACAGTTTTTTTTATAGTAACTGTGTTAGGTAACCCCATTATGCAACTAAATATAATTGATGAGGAGCCATATGGTAGTAGCTAGGGATGGAAGTCACTCCCCCCTCACCTTGTGGTGTCTGCATTTTGGACATTTTCCTTTTTCATAACACATCAATTCATATCATTCCATATGTGTATTCTTGTATTACATATGCAGTGTGATCTCATATTAATTTGTGAGCAGCCTACATCGTGGAGTTGCTCTATGATGATTGGGACAGGGGATATTCCCTTACCCATATTTGTGGGATCAGGCTATGAGCATTTATTTATTTTTTATTTTTTTTTTTTTTACATTACACTGGCATATGTATATTAGAATACAGGATATTCCTCCATTTTTGAGGAGTCCACGGTAGACACCATATGATCGGGGAGTGATCAGGTGCCACTCAGCTTATCTCCCCAATGAGGGAGCTGTGTACGCCTGGGGGGGCGTGGCCCCACGGGTTGGCTCAGGGCGCGCTCTCCGGGCGGCGTTGCTGCCTGTGTACTTGGCGCGCTTTCTTGCTGGCGTGCCTGTTCGTCCGCGTTCGCGCATGCGTGACACGCCAGAGGGGCAAGCATCCAACCTTCCCCTTTCCAACACCTGTGGGGATGTTGTCACACAGATGATGCGGCGCGTAGCACATGACGTGCGCCCTCGCTGCGTGCCCCGCCCCCTCAGTCTGCGCATTTTAGGCGACGACCTGCACCCGGTAGTTCGGGATGCACGCACGTGGCTGTACTGCCCACAGAGGGTGGATGAGCTGAGCCCGGTGGTTCCATCTTTAGGGCTAGGACCCGCCTGATGACGGGGTTCTGAACGGCACCTGTGCTTGAGGAAAGGGGACACTTCATGTCTTGTTACAGGTATGTGTTTATTATAGCCAAACTAGAACTTCTTGCTTCTTCTCTATTTCTGGGATATGGTACCACTAGCTGGTGATCCGCTTTGATCATACCATGTATGCATGTGTGGGATTCTTTAAGGTGATGGCCTTTATGATATATGTATGCTGTTAACTCACAAGGGGAGCCCGATTTTGACGTCGTGGTTCCAGGGGTATTCTACCCATCTTTGTTGATGACAATGATGATGCAACCCTACACATCTATTGTGCTTATTGGTATAGGTATCTCTGATATCTGCTGTTTGTGTGCCATACAGATTTTCTTCTGCACTACTGCATGAGGTGTTTTCTTTTCCTGTATGCACCATCCCTTACCCATGGCCTCCCTGGGGAGTATGTATTTTACACACCATGGGACCACAGTGGAAATTTTTGATGAGTGGCTATTTGGGCTCCACCCATTAGTATAATTGGGGTGATTATTCCCTTCTCCTTTCCCCAGTCAATCTTTCCCATTTTTAGCTAATGGGACCTCTGCATCCTACTTTTCTTTTGGCTCTTCTTAACAACGCCACCGGAGTGAGGCCAGCTTTCTCCCCATTGATGTACAATCAGAGAAAGAGCATCCATCCAATCTGAGCCAGGTAAATTTCTTTCTTTTTTCATTTGGTGATGTTTCCAATATGCATATATATATGATGTTTGTATGATATATAATGTTGTAATACTGTTGTCATTTGTTACTATTCTAGTCCTATGTGAAAGATTAGCATCTATACCAGCTGCAAAGGGTACTGAGGAAGCCGTTTCAGGCGAAACTAGTTTACCCAGCTTGTTATGGACTATATACAATGTATGTTGATTCTCTGTAAATACACATATGGAGGTGCTATGAGCTAAGACAATGCAAAGGTCATGCACGTGAGTGCATTTTTAAGGTATAGATGTATATGCAATAATAAAATGTCTTGTATATATTTTTTGATATTTTTGTCTAATATTATTGTTTACAAGACAGGCATGGTGGGTGTATGGTGAGCTCCTGTAATGTTTGTTTGTGAACAAGGGAGGTTGTCCAAAGACTCCCTGTTTCAATGACTGGCAAAAAATTGGAAGACCTAGAGAACAGGTCCAGAAGGGTGAACATCCGCATCCGGGGACTCCCAGAATCAATAGAGGATGTGCCAGCTACCGTTACGGCCCTCTTACAAGAACTGATCCCCTCCATGCCCATGGAATGCCTGGAACTAGATCGTGCCCACAGAGCTCTGGGCCCCAAAAGATCCGATGGTCTCCCCAAGGACATTGTCGTCAAGCCAACCTTCTACCCCACGAAGGAAATGAGCCTGATGGCCGCCAGATAAAAAGGGGACTTGTGCTTCCAGAATCACCGCTACCAGATTTTTCTGGACGTCGCCCCCCCAACCCTGCAGAGGAGAAGACCCAATGAAGCCCGGCCTGGAAATTCTCAGGAGCCGTAATATAAAATACCATTGGGGTTTTCCCTTCAAGCTTGCGTTCACCCACGCGGGTCATCAGCACGCGTCCGACTCCCCGAAGGGGTTGCTGGGCACCCTGAAGGACTTGGGCCTGACCTCCGCCGACTCCCCGATCCACGCGTCTGGGGTGACCACCCAGCAGGCACCCAGACGACCAACACTCCAGCCCCTATGGGAGAAGGTGCGCGCCTGCAGGAAGAAGGATCGGGTTGCCGGGCATCCCTCGGGGACTGGCCCAACTCTGGGATGAGGATGAGACCCGTCGGAGTGATAATTCATTTAATCCTGAGTGACTCCCCTTTCTTGGGCATAGTCTTAAAAGTTTCTCAAAAGCTTTTTTGAATGTTTTAAATTTCCAAAATGGCGACCGGACCTGTGTCCTGATCCTGTCCGCTCACTCCTGGGGGTTGGATCCCTCGGGGGTGCCTGGTTGCCCCCTGTCTGGTCTCGGCCTCTCCCCCCTCCCCACACTTGGTTGGCCGGTCTCCGCTTTGAGGACCCCTGATGGTGCTGGCCATGGGGGGGCGAGGGAGGGCGACACCATAGCGGCTCCGACGCCCTGGGCGGATCGGGTCGGGCTCCTTGGCTTGGGGGTCCCGGGTCGGGGGGCGCAGTGCTCATCGCCTGGCTGGGGGGCCCCGCGCTGGGGGGCCTCCGCGGTGATGGCTTGCCTGAGTGGCGGAGGGGCCAATCCAGTTATAGAGGTTGGGCACATGCCCGAGTTTTGGTATACATTGTCGCCTTGGACTCCACGCCGGCCTGCTGGGCTGGGCAGCGGCACCTGTTAGCAGCTGCACAGGCCCGCCGGTGCTGGCGTTGCCTCCTGAGTTTACACCTTCTTTGCAGACTAGAATCGTAAATAGAGCTGCGGTGTTTTATGCTGTTTCCTTACGCTGTTTCCCGTTGCATTAATTTGTTTTGTTATATGCTGGGTTGCTTACGCTAAAATATGGAAATTTTTACCTCACAATCCTGCCCTGTGCCTCCAAAAAGTTTAGGATTGCATATATACTTGGTCAATTTGATCATATTTGTACGGATGGTTATATGTTGGATCAATTTGTGGAAGACCTGTCCGTTCAGTGTACTCACCTTTCCCGTTCCGTGTCCTGCGCTGCCTGCCTCTTTACCATCTGTGCACAGCTTATACCGGAGAGCATTTGCTTCCGGTTTGCTGGAACGCAAACAACCCGCTGACGCGCTTCCGGTACTTAGAGGTATGCGGGACGGGGGAGATGAGTAAATAAGGATGGCAGGCGTGGGTATGTGTGTCTGTGGTGCCCTGGAGAAGTGACGCGTGACGTCACGCAACGTGTTGATGGTTAGTGAGTGTGGCGGGCGATGCTGGCTGGCCGTGCTGATATGTGAGTCTATCCTTTATTATACATGTGTTTGCTATGTCTCTACCTGGCTGTCCTCTTTAGATATCTTTAGCACTTTCAAATATTTGCACATAGTAGTAGGAGTACATCATTGATTTATTTATTGGTTTAGCACAGGATGGGTATAATCAGCCAGGTTCTAGAGCAGTAGCAACAATAGTGATTTAATATAATGAATTAATGGTCCAGTAGCAAGTGCCATCTGGGGGTTGTGCTTCTTCCCCCCCCCCCCTCCTTCCCTCTTCACAGGTGTATATATGTATTTTAATTGGCTTTAAAGTGTCTGTATATTTGTACATAAGATTTTGTATTAATAAAGAAGCATTTAATTATATCTTTATAATTGAGTGGTGCCATTGATTAATGAGGATAGATTGAGGAGTTGTGGGACTCCTTTTTGGTGGTTCAATTCAATAGTGCACTAATGTGCCTCTATCCTCTTATGTGCACACATGTGTAGATTATAGCTGGTGCGGTCTTGTCTCCGTATTGTGATTTACATCACAGTATGGTCTGACCATAACCCAGTAATGGCTGTATTGGATCTCCTGGTCACTACCGAGCACTCTTATGGCTGGCGGCTCAACGACTCTCTTTTATCAAATGGGTCCACCTGCTCTAAAATTCAGGACGCCCTTCAGGAATACTTTATGGACAACATTAATTCGGTCTCCTCCCCAATCTCTGTGGGAAGCCCAAAAGGTCACCATGAGAGGGAATATTATCTCCATAGCCTCTGCTGAGAAACAAGAAAAGCAACGGAGAATAAGAGACCTGACCCTGAAGTTTGAGCAGGCAGAACTACAGTGGAGGGGGAACCCGAGCGCCAGGAATAAGTGAGCTGTAGATAAATTGCGTGTAGAGCTCAACATGCTCCTTGATGACCAAGCTGAAAAAAGACTCAGATGGTCGAAACTAAAATTCTATGCTAGGGGCAACAAGCTGGACACAATACTAGCCCGAAAGCTAAGGGTCGCCGACCTTGATAGTTAAACTAAAGTTCAATTCGGGCACAGTCACGGCTGACCCTAATAAAGTTGTTTCGGCCTTTGGGGACTTTCTGTCAGCCCTTTATGCAGCCCCAGCAAGCGCAAATCCAACTAAGTTGGAGGAATTCTTCGAGTGTGTTGAGCTGTCCAATATTGAACAGAGGTGCGTGGACAGGATGGAGGCGCCCATAACGCCTTGCGAAGTGCTGCTAGCCATTAAGTTCCTGAAGTCTTCCAAGACCCCAGGTCCAGACGGGTTTAGCGGCCTGTATTACAAAAAGTTCACCCCCATCCTGGCACCGCACTTATCAAACCTTTTCAATGACCTATGTGCAGAAACCTCGCTTAGCCCTAGTTCGCTCCTGGCGGACATATGTATGATTCCCAAACCAGATAAAGACAGCCTACTCATTCCAAACTATAGACCAATATCCTTGATAAACATTGACATGAAGCTACTGGCCAAGGTCCTGGTGGCCAGACTTAACACATTTGTGGCTGAGTTCATACACGGGGATCAAGTGGGCTTTGTTCCAACTCGACAAGCCGCAGACAGCGTTAGGAGGGTCGCACATCTGGTCCCTTACACCCACTCTAGGGGCATTCCGGCTATTCTTCTCTCACTTGATATACAGAAAGAATTCGACTCTCTATCTTGGGACTATCTGATGTAGGTACTCCGAAAGTGGGGCTTTGGACAACGGTTCCTTGAGTGGGTCGGAGCCTTTTACACGGCCCCTGCGGCTCGAGTGAGATACTTAGGCTTTACCTCTGGGCTATTTGGTATTTTCAGGGGAACCCAGCAAGGATGTCCCTTATCCCTGCTCCTCTTTATTCTGGCCATAGAGCCACTGGGTCTAGCAATAAGAAACTCCACTAACATAAAGGGACTGGAGGTGGTGGGTATCCACCACAAGGCCATGTTCTTTGCGGACGATGCCCTGATCGCTATTACTCAGCCGATCACCTTACTTCCGAATCTATACAAAATTCTGGATCAGTTTGCTCAAAACTCGGGTTTAACGATTAATAATGAAAAATTGAGGGCAATGAACATTTCCCTGCCGGTGGACATGGTGGACCAGATCAAGGCCAGTTTTCCTTTCCACTGGACAGCCGAGTCACTACCGTATTTAGGGGAGCACATCTCCACTAAGTACTCCAACTTATATGAGGCCAATTACCCTCCTTTATTCAAATCCTTAACCGGCCATAGCTAAAGCCTGGAAAAAACAATTTACCCCAATCTCAGAGGTGTCGACTGGAATGAACGGGTTCCTCATCAACGAGAGATTATCCAGTATCCTGACCAACTCTCACGAAAAATTCCTCTCAATATGGGAGCCCTGGATAAGGTTTGCCTGGTGAGCCCCCACAGAGGCTATAACAACCATATGCGATGGCTGATGGAGCGCGGGAGTACCAGGGTCCCCCTTCCCCCCCTACACCCCGATCCCCCCTCTTCTTTTCCTCCAACCTTCCAACCTCCCCCCTTCTTTCCCTCACTGTGAACCCCCCTTACCCAGTTCTTTGTTCTTCCTCCTCATAAAAATATTTTCAGCGCCTCTCCTCCGTCTGCGCACTTGACCGTGTCTGGCGTGGAGGCCGTAGGACAATGGGTGCACAGGTGACGGTATGGGCCGTGGGGTCTGGGAGATCCCGCGATCCACATGGTCCCAAAAAATGGAAATAAACGAACCACAGGTCAAGTTGGTCGTACTAAAATTCTTTCTAGCTTTAATAATCTGTGTTATAATGTTATTAGGCCTAGCTAAGCCATAGCTTAGTTTGGGTGGGGAGTAAGTTAAAGTTAGGGCTGAGGGCCACAGGGTGTAACTCTTAGGGGTTGGTTCAGAGCACTCTTTTTATTAAGAAAGAAAACTCCCATTGACTTTTATTGTCTACTGGATGTAAGTTTTCACCTGGCTCTGAATCAGCCCCAAGATAGAAAATGAAAGTAAAAAAAAAAGTATAAAAAAAAAGGAGTGATAATTCTCACCTGGCTCTGAATTGACCCCATGGTCTGATATGTTCTAACAAACCAGGTCTGAGCATATGGCTTGGTTAACTGTGTTGAAGAAGTGGAAGGTGGGTTCTCCTGCTTATCAAGCATCTGGCGCCTATTAGATTTCTTCTGCTCCTGCATCCAATCCAGTGACTACTTTAAGCAAGTATTACTGCTGGGAATCCCTGGGTGATAATGTGCATATGATTGTCATGATCATTACTATGTTTCTGGTGTAGAAACAGTGTTACATTTTATTATATAAAATATATATTGCATTTCATGTCACATATGAAATTTGGGTGAGACTCTGTAAATATATTGTACCAACACATATATCCACCATATAAATGAATGGTGCTATTCTCTTTAACATTTACTTTGTTTGCTTTCACAGCTTGCTAGATGGATTGATCCTACAAAATCCAGTGACCAGGACATGTATTGTCTATAAGTTCTTTGTTATTATTTACACCACCATCAACAACAGCTGCACTGTATCTGGGCTTAACCTTTAATATATTACATGTACATCTGTTAATCATGTCAGTGATCTGTCTGAAATAGGTAAAATCAAAATTCACAATGAACTGTTATAAATCATTTAATATTTGTACGGTGTAACAAACATTTCTAAACAATGTCTCGCCTTGTTTAACTAAAAAAAGAAATAAAAGGTCTTTCCTAAATGTAATTTTCATATCTTAGAAAATATATGGCCTCTGAAGAACCTTTGACAGACTTTGTTATGTAAATGTATAACAATAAATAATTTAACTAAATGTGTTATGTCAGAAAAAACTGTTCGTACAAAAGAAATCAAATTATGTGGTGCATAGTAGTATTGCAGAGTAAGGATGGTGACACTAATTGAAGGTGATTAAGTCTGTTGCACTCCCTTTATGACAGTTGTTAAAATAAATAAAGAGACCCGCTCAGAAAGCTGATTTTTAATCTCGATCACATGTGCTTGGTTTTTAAGTACCTTACCTAAGGGGGAAATTGTGCTAATATATTATGTAAACAGGAGACAAAATGTGTCATCTTTACAATATGAAGATAACATTCATCAAGCAATTGCTGATTTTATTTGCAAACTTTTGCTTTGTTTTGGTCTTTGAAATATTTTTAATATTTTTAGTATTGTAAAAGCAATATTATCTTAATCCTTAAGAATACCAATAGACCCATCATTTTTCAAAAGTAAAAGAATCCTCTAATGATGGCATTAGACATTTTGAAAATTAATAATGGGGTATTTGTCATAAGTTGTATTCATTATGCAGTGCATTAATAGTCCACTTCCTCTGCTTGAAATTCCAGGGTGAACTGGTGATGAAAAAATAAGCTTAAGAAAGGCTGCAGCAGGTAACATGTTGGTTGATGTAGGAATAATACTTAGGAATGCTGGGAATTAGAGACAAAAGAGGGTAAACCAGGTGTAATGTACTTTGGGACACTAGCCTTCTGGTCAGTAGACAACCCCCAATCTCCGTTGCAACTTCCGCCTTTAGACAAGTCCCCACTTGCCGGGATACAAGCAGGCCTCACTAGACACGGTTGCCCCCAGATCTTACTTTAGGGCAAAGGATGCACACTGACAGGGCAAAGGCAGGTGAACCAGGGACAAAACTGGATGGAAGTCAGTCTGGCCGGGATCATACACAGATATCAGTCAGCTGGATAATCAGAGTTCAGTGAAACAGTGGCACCAGCAGAATGCTAGCACGGTCAGGGAGATAGTGAACTGGGGGAGACTTTATTAGGACTTGGGTGCAGGGGATTGGCCGTAGGAGATTTGATCTCGGCCCAGCAAAAAGTTGAGGGCTGATTAGCCCAATATGCCTACTGGCACACGGCCCTGGATAGTACAATAGGGCTCATTGGATCAATTAAACCCTCATTCAGTGGCTACTCTGCAGAGCCACTAGAGGGCATAAAGGTTTCACATGCACATGTGCTGAGATGCCAGAGATGTGAGCTCTCAAGCTGTCTGCTTGAGACAGTGTCTGAAGCTGATGCATCCGCCGGGTGATAGTCAGTTCAGCATGCCGCCCGAGTATGCTGCTGGAGTGAGGTTCAGGTGAGAAGCTCATTGTGACACTACCCCCCCCCCCCCCCCAAGGAGGGACCTCAGGACCCTTCCCTGGCTTATCTAGGTTGTCACAGTAAAACCTCTTGATCAGAGCATCAGCATGAACATCCCTGGCTGCCCAGCATTTCTCCTCAGGACCAAATCCCTTCCAATCAATTAAATATTGCAGCAAGTTGCACAACATTCTAGAGTCTAGAATTCTATTGACTTTATACTCAGGTTCATTTTCAACAATGATGGGAGGGGGAAAAGACACCTGAATTTTATCAGCATATTTTGATAAGGATACATGAAAGGCATTGGGAATCTTAATGAAGATGGGAGCTTGCCCTTGAAGGTAATGTTGCATCAGTTTTTGTGTGATCAGAAAGGGACCAATGTATTGTGGTCTTAATTTAGATGAGAGTTTGCACAAGGCAATGATTTGGTTGGATACCCAGACTATATCACACACTTGAAATGGTGGTTCCACAGACCTCCATGACTGTCAGCAAAGATCTTTGGAAACGGCTTTGGACCAGATAATCTGTCAAGCAAGGCCAGCAAATTGAAGGAAGGCTGGACAGAGACAATGCCTTGCGATTTTTACCATATTTACAGAAAAATTACAAAAATGTTGTCGATTCACTGGCAAACACAAATTCAGCAAATTCCATATATTCGGACCATTTATCTTGGCAGTCACACACAAAACAACGCAGCTATTGTTTTAGTTATGGGTTTGTCTTCATTGGTGGACCACTAGACTGAGGATGATATGCCAGTGACACTATAATTCCCAATCACGCACAGAATTCCATCCAAAAACGAGAAATGAATTTAACCACCTGATTGGTGACAATATTTGGGGGTATGTTGTGGATATAAAAAAACATGTTTCATAAACAGTTGAGCCAGTTCGGGAGCTGACGGAAGTTTATCCAGAGGAAGAAATGTGCCATCTTACTGAAGTGGTCCACCCCCTCCCAAATTACAGTATTATTCTGAGATTGCTTCAAATCAACAATAAAATCCATAGAAATATGAGTCCATGTGTTTTACCTCATCTAAGTAAATTACTACAAATTGACCTAGAAACTCACGAAAATAACGTTTTTGAAGTCTTGGAAGACCACAGGGGCATTGCATAACACAAAGGGCATAACTAGTGTCTGTCTTTCCTGTTTTCCATTCATCCCCATGGTGGATGCGAATTAGATTGTAGGACCCCCTCAGGTGTCACTTGGAGAAAATCTGGGAACCAATAACCTTGTTAAAGAGATCTTTGATAAGTGGTAATGGGTATCTGTTCTTTACAGTAATCTTTAGACCACAATAATCAGTGCAAGGGCCTAACCCTCCATCCTTCTTCTCAACAAAAATGAAACCGCCCCAGCCGGCCAAGTGGATGGACGGATAAAGCCCCTTTTTAAATACCCCAAATCTACTCTCATTGCTAACTCCTCGGGCTGGGTCAAATTGTAAGTATTCTTCCTGGGGGCATGATACCCAGAGGCAGCTCAATGGGACAATTGTAGGGCCTATGAGAAGAAAGCTAGTCAGCAGATTTTTTGGAGAATAAGTCCTCCCAATCTGAATATGGTGGGGGTAAACCATCAAGGCAGATACAGTGATCAAAACAGAATAGGCTCCACTTCATTAAATCCCCAGACTCCCAATTGAACCCCAGGACTAGGGGGGTGTCAGAACAGTCTAAGACTAGGAAATCAAGGCTTTCTGAATGGTAGGAGCCCATGATTCATTTTTACGAAGAAGTTATTGACAGCCAAGCCATGAAGGGGGTTTTCCAAGGGTACCTATGGAATACCTAGGGTGGGAACGAGAGGCCTTTCCAAAAAGCCGCTCCCCTATCAATAAAGGTGTTGAGAGACTTCCTGGAGGGTTCCCATATAATCATAGAGGGTAATAACAATTTGTTAACACAAGGAAAAGATACCTAGCCATCTAGACAAGTTCCCTCAAGCTTGTACGTGATTTTTCACTCACCTGGCACCTGGCAAGTTGCCCTGGATTGCTGTGATAAAGGTACAGGCCCTGGGTACAATGTTTCATCTTTTCAGCCTAGGAGAGAGGAAAAACTTCTCTATGAGGGGAACCTTCAGCTCGACGGGAGGTATAGTCACTTGTGGGGCAGCTGGCTGGCAGTTCTCCTGGGCCATCACAAGATGAGCCAACTGGTTAAAAGCCATGGCCTACACTTGTTCCACAAGATCTTCTATTATATGGCCCATCATAATATAATGTCCCGTGGGACACCTGCCTTCTGGTCAGTTGACTCTCCGCAGGTGCTTCTACCTATAGACAGGCACCTGTTCACCAGGATGCAAGCAGGCCTCACCGGAAATGGTTTCCCCCAGTTCTTACTTGATCACAAAGGATGCACACTGACAAGGTGGATGAACCAGCAACAAAACTAGATGGAAGTCGATACACAGACCAGATGGCATAATGGACCCGTGTGCGTGCGCATTCATACTGAGATTTCAGGTATGCGAGGAGAAAAGACAGTTTGCAGTGCCACCGATTGACCTGCTTGAAGCTGATGTGTCTGTCGGGCAACGGTTCAGTGCACCACCAGAGGACGCCGCTGGAGCAAGGATCAGGTGAGTGACTCATCGTTACACCAGGGAATTCCAAAGTCCATTGGCAAATAGCTGCCATTCTTTCCATACTAAATAACATTTCTGATGTTATTTTTTTTCAACTACTACAGCATTTCTGTTTCCATTTGCTTCCAATTCTTTGAAACCCTTGTCATTAGTAGATTTAATTTGTTACACTACTAACTACTTCCTGATCCTCTTCAGTAATTTTTCAGTCTACAGAGTCAACATAAACGAATTCTAAAAAGACTTGTTTCCATGTACAAATTAGACTGGCCCTTCAAACAAGTTTTGTTGTATAATTCTTCCTCTCAACCCTTTTTGGCAAAGTACCATTAAGCTTAGGTTCTTGACCATGTTCTACACAATCTCTTCTGACACTAATATTTTCTTTTCATAATACAAATGTATGCTAACAACATTGTGATTTTACCTGTCCATTTCCAATTTATCACTATGTTTCCCAACAAATATTAAAACTAGCCAATAATCTGACTCTTAATGGATAGAATCTAGAAAAATAAACCTGGAAAAAATAAGTTGATTATATTTCCATTTCCATTTTCCCCTTCAGACCATTTCCTCCACGTATTGTGAACATCTACCTCGGTTCAAATGCCTCCACTTCAAAGAAATCTCCAATGTCCCTTTCTTACCTAGTTTATGATGCTCATCACTGTTTCACTCTACAGAAGCAACAGAAACTGCTTCTAAAAATACTTTACTATTTCCTCGTGCCTATTAGCCCTCATTTACACCTATCCCGTACCGCATGGTTTTCTGCATTTACGGCAGACGCTGTGGTACCGCAAAAAACAACAAAACATGGTCCTTCTATGACCCTTTTCACACTGCTCTGGTGCAGCAGAGAGGAGGAGAATGCAGCCGCAAAAAGTCCTGTTTGCTGCGTCTAGACCGCAAACGCACGCCATTAGAGTATATGGGGCAGCAAATGCAAAAGCAGACGTGAATGCAAGTGCAGTTTCTCATGCGGTACCACGTTCGTTTTGCATTTGAAGCACCACAGACTTTTATGGGATTCAATAGACAGGAAGGCAGGACATAAGACCCGAAAACAAGGATTTTTTTCAAAGTGCAAGTGCAAATGCAAACAAAAACTCAAACACAAAATTGAATACCTGCCGCAAAATGCAGGACAAGCAGGCACACTAATACTGCAAAAAAACAAAAGAAAAATGGCCCCTGTCTGCTGCATCTGCAAACACACCCCTAAGAAGCCTTCCGGGCCTCAAACGTGTACGCAAATGTGAATGCAAGTGCAGTTATATATATGGCTATAAAGGCTTATTAATTTTTATTTTACTAAAAACTTTACCTATACAATGTATAATGTTTACAATCCATGAAACATTATAGATTGTAATATAGATTACCATTCTCTCCTAATCTATTGTCTTTCATTCAATATTCAATGTAGTATGCCTTGCCTTAAAGGGATTGACCAGTCAAAATTTAAAACCATTTGTCACCTGGTGCAGTGTCCCGGGTCTCTTTACATGCATCACAAAAAGGAAGGGACATTTCTTATTCCTCTTCCTCTACATCCCTTCACATTTGGACCACCAATTCAATCCTGAGGATTGTATCCAGTTGTTAGTGATAGGCTAGAATGAAGCCCTTCACACTCCCAGCTGTATCCATTGCAATGCACACAAAGTGCTTGTAGAATTCAGTCTTGCCCATTATTTACAGAGACCATGAATCAAATTAAGTAAAACTTTAATTTAAAATTATTCCGGCAATACAGCTTCAAGAAGGAAAAAAATGTAATCATTGATTTGTAGCCCTAAACAATAGGAATACATTTAGATTTCAACTTGTTTTTTTATTTTCAGTTACAAACAAGATTATTCCCATTTGAGTGTGTTGACCATCGTATAGAGAGCATAACAAGATAGAATTTACAGTGACAAATTGGCAAGGAAAATTATACATCCTGCCATTGTTATATAAAGTAACAACATCTAAAAAGGGTAAAGAAAAATAAAGAATATCAACAGCAGAGTAAGACGAGAAGAAAGTAAAATGAAGAAAACAGTGGAAGTGAAAAGAAAAAAGGGGTTAGACAACAACCACCCCATAGTCTAGAGCCAACTAAGAATTTTAGGGTCTAGAACAGAGCAGGGGTATTGAACCCATGATCTCCATATTTTGCTAAATATTTTATTACTGTCTTTTAGTATGCTGGTTAGTTTCTTGTTAATAAAGAATTTTTTTTCCAAGCATAAGCAATAGTCTGTTTTGCTTTAGCTTATGCTGAAATTTTGTAGGTTTTGCATGTAAGAGGGCGATCCATGATTTTTTGATGGGTATAGGTCAACCACAACAACCTATACCCAACAAAAAATACTTTCTTGTTTGGAATGTGAGGCCGTGAACTCGTACCAGCCCAATACAAACTACAGTGTGAGGTTTGGGTCACACAAAGCAGCAAGGGGGTGAGTGGTTCATATGGGGACAACTCTGACACCCCTTTCCTGCGGTTCTGTATCCTGTCCCTTCCCACAAATTAACCTGCGAGAGTGTGTAAAAGACCAAACACACAAGACCAAAAGTCCCTAATCTTCGGACTAGTCCACCAAGTGTGCAAAACTGTACTCTCTCGACAGCCTCGATGGAATAGCCTGGAACTGCTTTAGCTATTCAATTTGGAACTAGGTATCATCTAAGTAGTACTTTATATGCTGATTGCAAGGAGGTAATGTTAGACCATTCTTAATGCTTAAGTAAGGTAGATGTGCGGAAATGAGGAGTCCCACAATGCCATAGAGTGCAAAATTGGAAAGGAGATAGGTGGTTTAGTATGTGCCAAAGCCCACAGAACCTTTTTGATCAGTATTGGGGCTACCTCTGGTACTGCTAGTAAGACCCATAAAGGTGCTTCTGCTTTATGATGCAATGCCAACAGGTGAGCTATTTGGGCTATAATATGATAATATTATCATATGATAATATTTTATTTGAGACCCCCAGACCGCCTTAAATTCTAGATCCAAAGAGAGTGGCTCTGATCACCCAGGACTTGGTGGCTAACAAAATAAAGGCAAATATTATAAACTGTAAGCTTGGCAACGGGTGCTTTGGGACTTTGATGGGTGAGTTTTAAATAATAAAGCAATTTAGGAAGTAATGACCTCTTGACTGCACTAATGCGACCCATCCAGGAGATCTCATAGTGCTTCCATGATTCTATTCCCCTAGATACCCAAGTAAGGGGGGTAGTTAGCAGAGAACAGTGATAGATATGATAAGATGGGGTAATCTGTACTTTTAAATGCTTCAGGTAATGGGGAGCCCATCTAAATAGAAAATTACTTTTGATAATGGCCAGCTGGTAATGGAAGTCCAATATTGAGAGCTACAGACTTCTCCTGGTTACTCTTTCAGTATTTAAAAATAGCTGAGGAGTGGGGTGGAGTAAGCAAAATGTCATCAGCAAAGAGCTGTAGTTTATATTGGTGTCCCCCAGTTCAAGGCCTTGGATGTCATGATAGGGGTACTGTTACCCTCATGATATCAAGAACAAATCAGATAAATACCCGGTGGATTGGTGGATTGCACTTGAGTGGATGGAGATCGATATAAGATACTCATCCATTGTATAAAACTCCAAAGCCCCAATTTTTAAGAATATAAAGGAGGCGGTCCCAGGGAAGGATATCTTTCTAAATATCCAATGATAACAGAAATCTAGGGCTCTTCCTCATTTGTGCTAAATCAATTAAGTGAATCCTCCTGTCACTATTGTCCAGAATTGTACAAAGCCCACTTGGTCTTTACTGATCAGAGTGGGTAACGAGTTGTCAAGTCTGGTCACCAATATTTTCGCTAACAATTTCATGTTGCGATTTAGAAGTGAAATTGAATGGTGAATTGAATACCAAGGGAAGGGCATCTTTCTGAATATCCAGGAATAACAGAAATCTAGGGATCTTTCTGCTATATTGGTCTTTACTGATCAGTTTGGGTAATGAGTTGTCAAATCTGGTCACCAATATTTGTGCTAGCAATTTTAGATTGTTTCGGTTATCATAGATATAAAGGCTTCTAAAGAGAATATTTAATAAACTAAAGAGAAATATTGGACCGAAAATAAAAAGGGGTCTATTCCCCCCATCTGCCTCTACTTACCTTTGGGATGTCACCGCAATCTGCATCATCTGGCTGCTTCAAGGCCCAATCGCTGCCCTCCGCGCTGGCTTAGACATGCTCTTCAAAGTCCTGCGCCATTCAGCAAAGTCTCGCAGGATCCTTGCTTGCCAAGTGTGTATCTGGTTTGTTGGATCTAGCATAATATCACTGAGAAGCCCACTAAAGACCCTCACTGGGCTAGCCCCCTATACTTATCCACCACCTGACCTCATCACGTGAGCCAAGGCCACCCCTGGGTAGAGCTAAGGGCCAACATCAGCCCAGGTAAAGGCACCCCACCTTCTCCAAAGAGGACCCCTCTACAACCTCCCCTCCACACATATGAAAGTAAAAAATGTTAAAATGATCAACATATACTTTCATAGCAATAGATATTAACTGTAACCGATAAACATGTGTTAAAAACATCACCAGAACGATGTGTGCCAGGGTCAGCACAAAGCAGCTATCTGCCAAGTGTGCTCATCTGTAGATAGAAGAAACCCCGCTGAACCTTTCCTGGGGTAAAGGAGTTCCAGACAGAAACGTATTCAACCTTTTCACACTCCTTGTCAGCTCCATGGCAGGAAGAGCCAGCAAATGGGAAGGCATTTGAGCTTGCCTGGACAATCACTTTATATTCACTTGACAACTCCTATGCTAACTTTATTCCTAAATGTATCATAAAGGCTTATCTACTTCCATGACTACGGTAGTCAAGAAAAATGAGCACTTATTTAACTTCTTGAACAACTTTTCAACTTAGATATTCTCATTCTCTGTAGAATATTTTACTTTAACACCCATCTAACTCCTCAGCACCACCTCCAGCCAAAAGATTGTCTCTCTAGATCTGAATGGATCTAGATCTAGATCTGAATGGATCTAGCATTTTCATTCACTTCTGCTCTCCCTGTGCAGAAGCAAAAGCTTTCCCTGGCAAATAAGTATAGCACTTCACCAATGCGCTTGCTGAGGAAGCACCAGAACTAAATTAGGAAAGAAGAATTGCCAGAGTAGAAGATGTAAAGTTCCATCTGATTTTTGTTCTTAAATGTGAACATTACACATAGCTTTCGTTGAGTACACGTGTGTTCACATGATTCAGAGCCTCTATCAGGAGCGTTTCTAACTGTTTCCATAGCTGCGTAAGCCATTTCGAGAACACTGTGAGTACTGCTCTCAACGAAATGTATCAATGTCCAACAAGGTCCTACTAGTTCCCATCGAAAAAAGACCTGTTTTCATTTTGCCTCTAAATTCCGTAATATTTTCATTATAGTAAAATTTATACACATACGCTGGATTTTTGGTGGCTTGTACGCATATGCGAACCTCTTTTTTAACCATACCCTGGCCCTGCTAGCCAATTACTTACTTATTGCTGTGCCAAGTCTCTTCTGTTCCAAACTACTTAGCATGCCATGCTTGCCAAGCATTCTTCTCTACTTCTTCCTAGTTGAATATTTGGGATGGCCACATGGATATAATGTAAACATTACTCTGATTGTTTATAAAATTAAATGAAATAAAGCACAGTGAAAACCATATATATGAAAGTAAATCTGTTGAGCGCCTCTAATATCACCATGTAGCGCCGAATGTCTTACTAGCGGTGGCTTAATGTAAAGCGCAGGTGCTGCATGTTCCATGTAGCACCTGTTGCTCCGTAGAGTTATCCCATACATTTCAATTTTTTTTTGCTTGTGTATAAATAGCGTATTCATTTTTTGCGCCACCTATCGTTCGCTTGAGCGTTGTCCTGTTGTTAGATGTAGCATCGTCTTGGGTGCTTTGCCCTTGGGACACTATATTTCTAACAGTTCTTTCTTAGCAGCGTAGTGAAGGCATTTATTTCGGTTTCACTTTATGCACTTCCGGTTTTCGTCTGCAGAATCAAGATGGCTTCCCCGAGACGACGTGTGTGTCATTTCCCCAGCACCTCCTCAAGTTCAGCAAAGGAGGATGGGGACAAGAAAAAGAGGCAGCGCGTTGATCCTTGGGTCAATGGCCAAATATTAAAGGTAAGTTTTAATTTTTTCTGTGTGTTGTGGCCTTCTTAAAAAGTGTTAGCGTTTCCACCTGTTTTTATAGCATTTTTTTAAATAATAGTTTTTAAAGTGGCAGCATTTATTTGACTTTTGCATTTTTTGCTGTATTTAAAAAAATTATTATAAATTCTACATTTTTTGTTTTTCATTTGTTTGTATTTTTATTATTATTTTTATGTAGTCGAATTTTTTATTACATTGAATTTGTCAAATTCTTTATGTATGGTATTTTTGTGTTGTAAATTATAAATTTTAATTTGTTTCTTTAAGCTGTGATTACAGAGGACCAAAACCCACAGAGATCAGCCGATTAATTGTCTCCACCCCAGGGCATCCAAAATCGGTATGCCCCGCTGTGTGAAAACCACCAGGTCGCCCATAAACTTACCTGGTCCAACAGTGCATGTACTTCCTGGTCCAACAGTGCATGCGTGAACATCGGTCGCATCCCCGCTATCCCTCTAGCAGGGCCGCGCCAGGCATTAGTGAATGGTTGGCGTGGGCACGTTCCTTGTTAGGGGTTAGTGGGGGATGTGGCCGCCAGCGCGCTCACATCTGCTTGTCTTAGGAAGGCTTAGATGAGGGGGTGGGAGCTGATCTGAATGCTGATGATGACTCGATGAGAGACTGTGCATGCACCATAGGACTGGGAAGAGGTGAGTTTTTGGGGGCGTCCTGGGGGGGTTTCGCATCCCTAATTGGGGTGTGCCAGGGGAAAGGACCAAAAGCCACGATATTCAAAATCCTGGGTCTTTGTACACTTTAAGTAAAGTTCATTGAATTATTTAATTGAATTATTCAAATCATTTGTGTGTATATTTTTAAATATGTTTTACTTTTATTTCCTCTCTGTTCATCTAAGATTTTTGGGTCATGGAGTATTACTTTGTGAAGGTGTGCAAAAGCAATATTGTGCAGGAGGTGAAGGCTACAGTCTCCCGGCGCTTTAAGACGAATCTTCGGGAAAAGGTCATCCGCAAGAGGTGGTCAGATCTCAAGCTCCGGGAGCCCGATGTAGTCTATAGGCTGTATGATGCCTATGCTTCTGGTAAGTTGACTACACATACACACACGCAATTCTAGTGATATGGCCATTTTGACCTGCTGTCTTTTAAAATGTATTTTCTGCTTTTCTTTTATGTGTCTACAGATAAGTGCCCCCCGGGAAAACATAGGAACGGCACTCTCCCCCGCATCAGAGTTGCAGATTCAGATGAGTCAACGGGGGAGGGGGCCTCTCGACATGCTCAAGTCGAGGTCCCAGGGGAGGAAGGGGATGAGTCCAGATGTGGAGGAGGTCAGGGACTCCACTACACTCCCTGGGGAATCTGGGAGTAAGAGGGAGGAGGGTGGCCCCTCAGAGTTGGGCTTTGCTGGGCCTAATAGGGGGAGCAGAGGCACCACTGCTTCTGCTCACAGCCCTCCCTGGCTCGAGTCCAACACCTGGTGAGTCCCCTTCATTATTGTATTTAATGTTAAAAGTGCTTGCATAGTCATTTGCTAGTCTAGTGTGTTAATGTTTATTCCTTGTTGTTTCAGTGCATCATACAGACAACACTGCCTGTGCAACCCTTGCTCAAGTTGCGCACTTGCGTGTTGCAGGTAAGGTTGAGAATAATAAACCTCACCACCTCTTTGTCAGCTGGCTTTCTCATTAGATAATTATTTCACATGCAATTGTGTGTGGAAGTGCCCATATTGTCTATCTAACAGTAGGGTATCGTTAGGTGCCTTGCTCAAGTGTTTAAAGATGTAGTTATGTTAGGGCAACCACATAGCCAAGTTTGCTCAAATATTTGTCCACATCTAACAATTACAAATTAATTTTGCAAGATCTTATGTTTGTATCGGTTTTTGTATACACACATATGTGGCCACACAGACTGAACAAGCCCCGCCCAATCTTTCCCCCCCCTGGCTCAAGGAGGGTCCAGCAGCATGGCCCAAAGTCAGAGCTGTGATGGTGAGTGATGTGATGTGTGCCAATGACCTTGTAGACATGCATATGTATGTGTCCATGATCATGTACCCATGTTAGACCCAGGTAAGAGTTGCCACTCATACCTGTAGAGCCACTTTTATGCCCACTCAATCATATTTAGACCATAGCATGCATGTTTCCTGCCCCTGTTAATGTAACAAGAGTCAACCTGATCAAGCCACCAGTTGGTTGTCTACTTTCATTGCTGCTTTTACATTTCTGGTCCATTTGTAACGCTGCATTGGCTATATGGTCCATTGTTTAGTATAAGTAACATAATCACTCACTTATATAATTTGTGATCTAACTACCCTCAGCTGCTATAGGCCACTTCAATCACCAAATTATTGCTCTTGACAAGTAGCCCTTTAATGTTTGTGTTATTTGCTTTGTGATCT
This sequence comes from Gastrophryne carolinensis, assembly GCA_027917425.1. Taxonomy (NCBI): domain Eukaryota; kingdom Metazoa; phylum Chordata; class Amphibia; order Anura; family Microhylidae; genus Gastrophryne; species Gastrophryne carolinensis. Next base: position 249,188,013 of record CM051237.1, on the reverse strand, counting down.
AAGACTATGGTGGTTGTGTTTCATGCATCCATTGGTAATTTTGATTTATATTCACAAATTAATAAAGTTTGTCCTGTTGTGCATACCCCAAATATGTTTTGGGGAGTTTCTGCTAAACATCATTGTTGAATATAAATCATATGGCTATACCTTAGGTGTAGACCTGTAGTACTTAATTATGTTTTCTCTTTCCCACAGCTTGCATTCAAGAGCATCACATGCTCTGGCAATATGTCCTGGAATCTATGGATATTCTGCTGGAGCTGCAGCAGAAGATGCAGGGTGGGGGACAAGAATGATGTTGCTGCTGTGCAGCATATTTTGTTGGCCATGTTGGCCTTTTTTTTCATAGTAAAATATATTTCAAATTTGTACTAACTAAATCTGTCTTACGTTTTTTATTTTCATAGTATTGTATGTGTCCACACACAGAGGAGTAGCTAGGCGTTCAGGCACCCGGAGCAAAGATTAAAAATGGTGCCCCCACCTGTTCTCAGGCCCCCCCTTTGGTGCCCCCTGACCTAATGCACCAGGGGCAATCACTGCCATGCTACCCCCTAGCTACACCCCTATTCACACATGTTTCTATATTTAAGGCTAAAACTATTTGATACAACATACATGTTAATGACATGAGACCGGTTTGCATGTGAAAACTTACATTTCTATTGCCTAAACTCAGGCACAAGTTAGTTCTATATATAACACAGACATATCTAACATTAATCCACTGTATCATTTTGGCCTTTTTGAGGAGGGTGCATGGCTTGGGTAGAAAAAACAAAAAAAAATGTAATTTAAGCGGTTTGGGTAATGTGGGTAGAAAAGAATGCTGCTGCAGATTGGTTATGAAACCATAGCAGCATTGGAATGCTCAAACGCTGCATTGATTGAGAGAGAGAGCTTTCCTACACATTACATTTAACAATGCAAAACAGGATACTACAGTGTCACTTGTCCAGCTGCTATGCTAGGGTATAGTGCCAGACACCCTCTTGCAGCGTCCACTAGCGGACACTACATAGACACTAATATGACAGTACGTGGCGCTAGTCTTAAATCAAACTATTAATTTTTAATTCTGTAATTTTTTAGCAGAAAAAAACCCAATCACAAAAGCTGCAAAAAACCCAATCACAAACCAGGCAGGATGCTGGAAATACTTGTCAAGGGTCACGCCGCTGCATCGTCACAGGATTCCAATCCATTTGCCAACACACCACGAAAGCACAAATTCACAAGGAATTAGAGCCCGTAAGTGGAGCCAAAAATATCCTGTTTTATTAGCCTCTCTTGCAGGCGTAATCAGGACTCTGAATCATGCGCAAGCCCTCAATAATCATGGCTTCTACACATGAACGCTAAAAAAAAACAAAGCAATTAAACATTAGAGATGCTAACAAAAAGGCTTAGACGCAACCATGAAGATGCTAATATGAAGAAAGAAAGGCACGAGAAACTCTAAAATGGACATAAACATTACACCTAAACATGTTTTTTCATGTGCAGGTTAAAGAGAGTTATGTAGGTAAAGGAGGAGTTGCATGTTCAGTAGTTAGTAGCTATTAGTAAATCACTAATACCAACAGAGTAGTACATTTGCATATACATGCATGACTAAATGCATGTCTCTTTGGTGCCTCTTTAAGAAGTCCTAGAAAAGAGTCATACAATATTTTTCATCCAGTAGCAATTATAATGTGCTGTTCATTAGTGTTAATTGTCTCAATGAACTGGGTAAAAAATTAGCAAAGCTTTTAAATTTTACTGACACTCAACAGCAGTATGAGCATTTGTTATATTGCTAGAATTTATGCATACCTTTTCATTCCTCAGGGTTATATCATTCACATGCATGCTACTTTGTAGAAATGGTTAATTATATCACACTTTGTGCTAGGTAAGGTCATATGATAGTTATCGGACTATAAGGAAGAAAGAAAGATTTAAGCAGATCTTAGAAGAGCTGTCAGCATACAATAGAATCTGTAACCTATTAATTTGGTAAAAAAATAATTACATTTTAAAAAGAAAATATCATTATGTCTCATTATGTTTTGTCAACCTAAGCTTAGAATACAAGACTATTGCTAGAGCTTATAAATTTAAGGGGTGTGCCGGGTACACAAAGCTCTAGTCATAAAGACATCAATCTAACAACTATTACTGACTTATCTGACATCAGTTAATGAGACCATAAACTTACTGAAAAGCATGGAGGCAAATAAAATTACTCATTACTGCCAATGTTGTTGTAAATCTTAACATATTTACAACACATTGTAGAGCCTTTAGTTATTTTTGTATCTAACATAGTAATAGTAGTCACCTTAAAACAATTAAAATATAGGTCATAATACAATAGCATGAATATTAATTGCCCATACTACTAAACATATGTCATACAATATTTTATAGCATGCTGTTTAAATATTATTCAAGACTCTTTCTCAAGTTGTCCCAGAATTATTTAATTCCTTTCAATAAATATCTTATGTCCCAGAATCTTTCAGAAATCAGTTTTGGACATGTTCAGGTAAGTTGAATCTCCTGAAATAATTGTGGGATCTTAATAGAGGTTCATAAATCATAGGGGCTGTGATCATAAAGGTTCCTTTTAAATAGTGCTAGAGGCAGCACAACAGTCCATTTATATAGAATATGAGAGGGTATGGTGGGGACCAAGATGACAAATAGCTTTCTATGTTAAAACCAGGTTATTTCAGTTGTGTATTGTACATATTCAAGCCACCCTTCAGAGATGAACTACAGCCAAACATAAGCCTGGGAATTTACTGGTCTTTGGAAAGCTTATGGCTAGCCAAGAAGTGTGCTCCATAGCAGAGGTTATAGCACTGCAGACACAGATCGTGAGCAACATCATTTTGGCAACTCTTAAAGCTATGATACTGAAGCTTATAATGTGGAAGGGATGGTTTAGAGAAGCTGGAAAGAGGAGGCTGGTTAAGGTTCTAGAGGCAGGGAGCGGAGAGGGTGCTAAAAGCAGCGGTGTATCACAGCAGAGCGTACATTTCAGCACATACATTATTACAGTTCTACCCTTTTTGAAAATACGCAAAATACATAGTAAAGCTCAGTCTGTGCTAACTGCTATGACAGAAACACTTACCTCTGCTCAGCTTTAATATGTATTACAAATAGTGATGAGCGAAACCAGTTCTAATGAATCTGAATTTCATGGTTTTCAAGTTTAACATGAATCCCCAAAAAATCATATTCTAGACAATTTTCCCTGCAATTCTTAAAAAAAAACCTTGCTGTCAATCACTCACCTTGCTGTCAGCTTCCCCATTGCTCTGGTCTGGTGGCAATCAGTGGGTGCTGTTTTAGCAGTACTGGAAGCCAGATTGCGATGCTGACAGTGGTGCTGCCTTCCCCCACTTCCCTTGCCTCCCTTTGCTATGTGGGTGCACCACCTCTGCACAGATTAGCCACCTTCAGTTGTCTGCTGCTTGGAGCAGCTCACTCCTCACTGTGCCATGCAAAGCACAACATGAGGGGAGCGTGGGAATCAGCCATGCTGTTTGCTGCACCAGCTTGCTTCAGGTGCTGCTGAGACCCATTGCTAGACTAGAGCATCGGTGGAGATGATGGTGTACAGGTAAGTGACTGACACCCACCACCTCCCTTGCAATCATCGGCTTGGTTGTCCTACACAGCTCTGCAGCCGGGCAGTGACACAGATCCCTTTTTAGGAAGTTCACTCATCTCGATTACGAAATCTGTAAACTAAGTTCTGAACGGTGCCTAAAAGGCCAGAGATAGCCCAATTGATTTATTGGTCACGCCTCAGTATACAGTAGGAAGGTGTTTATCCTCTGGAACACACCCTGCAAAGTTAGTTCTACGTTTACATCTGCATTTACATTATAAAACTACTTTTTTTTGGCTTGAATTTTGTCTGCATTTGTAATTCTGATATCATTTGTAATTTTTTCTCAGCGAACCATTCTTAGTTTTTAATTATATTTTATAGAAAGAAAAACATATTTATAATACTTCATCACTTTTCAAAGAGTTTACAGAAATATGTGTCTTAATTAACATAAACTGTTGGACCTACTTTCAGAAATAATGACCATACGTTAAAATAAAAAGAGACAGTACTTTAAGCAAAGCTGCCAAATCCTATTATGGATTCAATCCTATTAAAACATTCTTAGGTTTAAGCCTGCTTTGGAGCTCTCCTCAGAAGTGCATGACCCCTACCAAACGCCTACATGTGTGGTCAAGGGACTTAGGGATAAATGTAAACTACATGGGCTGCTATTAATCTTAGCACAGTCAGATATTAGTTCTTGTAAATCAGCACCTAAACAAACACAATAGTTGAAACCATCAATAGTACTTTAATGAGGCAGATCAAAAACAAATGAAAACAGCAGGACACTACTATGTATGAAAAATCTGACTATAGCCCAAAACGAACACAGTTGGCATTGTAATAAAACTCTGAGGCTAAAAAGTAACAGTAAAGCAAAAATATAATGATACACATGTTACAGTATTAACAATAAATTTGCCAAATTACATACATATATGCTAATGAAATAAATGGAGAAAATACATGTATTTCATGTTTTACTGGAAGCTTTGTATGTCATTGAGTTAATAATACATTATACACTATGCTTTATTTCAGTTTTTGTTTTATTGTACCCTCTTTTTTCTCTTCTTCACCATAACTCATCATTAAAGATAATGATTTTGAATTGCTCCGAGATTTCTGAGACTATTATTGTTCACTATCTTTATGTCAAATGTGCATAAATACCTAGTAATTTACCTAATTTATTATTGTAAGCATAAACTTCCTTCTTTGAACACACAATTTTAGAGTCAATATACAATATCTATAATATACTATGAGCTGTGGTTGCAGTTTCAGTGCCACCACTCATAGTTGTACTATTTTGTGAGTTTAGGTTTTCAATATAATGTGGCATAATATACTACAGTATAAGGGTTTGGGATTTTTTTAAAGAATTCTTGATTACCAGCTGTCTTAGAGCAGTCATCCCCAGCATGTGGCCTGTGTTCCATGGACTTCCCTGTTGCCATTGGCTTCACAATTGAAACACCTGTAGATTCTGTGACCCCCTCCACACTGAAAACTATACACTGTTGATAACTATGTGCATCTCTTTGTGTTGAGTTTTTAGAGGGATGGTGGAGGGATAATAGAGAATTAGGAGTTAATGGAACAGGTGCCAGATTCTAAATATAAAAAATGGCCCTATTGATTATATCAGGGCCTTTGTAACATTTCTAATCTGACTATGATTGCATTAGAAAGTGGATTGAGATGCAGGCATAATAATTCTAAGTAGCTTTTAATTGGTATTAAACTCCCCAATCCATCATTTGGGATACCTGACCATATGTAATTGATAAATTTACGCTTTCCAACCAAATTGGTCAAAAAAGCTTCAAACCTCCTCAAAATTTTGATCTGCAATAAAACCTTAAAACTTCACAAAGCCATTATTATATCTTATACACATATATGAGAGAATAAAAGTCTGTTGAGTTAATAAAAAATTCTTCTTTCATCCACCAGGCATGTCTTAGCCTCTTATACACACGAGTTTCCCAGCCACCAATGCACAAGACTGCACGTACCAAATCGCAGATGAACAATGCCCTTAGGTCCTCCTTAATCTCCGCAGATCATTGCCACCTTTCCAGGGGCTCAGCAGGTGGATGAATTTAAGTCCACTTAAATGCACAGTTATTGTCTCGTGTGAAATGTTAAATTAATTGCACTGTATTGGCCCATGTGACTACTGGCAGCCAGAGTTGTTTGTACAATGCCGGTGAACACATGGCCCATTAAAAAGACATAACAGAGTGGGGGACCACACTTTAAATTAAACACACTTTAAATAAAACATGTACATGATCACAAATCTCTACAACAGTCAGATGATATTAAAACCAGTTAAAAACAGTCTCATTCAAACATGAGGCTGTTGCAGGATCTAACCACAATTTGACCAGGTAGAAATTATGACAGGCTAACTGCTCCATCCTCCTTTCAGTAGCTTTTCCTGACTTTTGATCCTTGACTCATTTTGTGTCCACTGTTTACCCAGTATTTTATCTGTTGGACTAAACAACTGGATTAGCTGTGTAATTTTCCTGAAGACGTTTCACTAGTCAGAAATCTGTTTTTTTCAATTCAGAATGACTTGTACAGGAATCTGGTGACAATAAATTGTAACTCCAATCCACACCATAAACTGTAGGGGGATGAGGTGTTCATTGCATTAACATGACTAGGGTTACTGCCTTTGGTGTTAACATGGTATTATAAGTCCAAGACAATAGGTATAGTAGCCCATGCCTTCATTTTGTAAATAAATGCTTTCTTTCAAACCTCTTTAAAACCAATCATCTTCAGTATCTTGACAGTCATCAAATGAATGTTCTATGTCCTTCAGATGTAGGAACATAGCCAGATGCTAGATGAAATATACCTGTTTGAGCATTGCTCACTGTGTTCTTTCTTTTGGTTTTCGCTGTTTTGACGAAGGCCCCGTCTGGATAGCCATGGGTTTTAAGGGCTCCTCTGAAGTGACTGAATTCCTTTCCCTTAGCTTTTGTGCTGGTTGCTACCTATTTCTGATCTGTGGTGCAGAGTTCTGTTGACCCCTCACTTTGTGTTCCAGAGGGTGGTGGGAGTAAAACTGCAGGTATTGTTGTGAGTGGGTTTTGCTGTGGACTTCTTTTTCCATCCTTTCACATTCACTGGTGGTTACCAGACTGTCCAAAAGGCTAAGGTGTTGTTTTAAACATCTTCTCATGTAAATTTGCTGTTGTGTTCCAACGAGTTGATGTGTTCTGGGAAAGCTTGTACTTCGTGTTTTTGGATTTTTTTGGAACCAGGTGTCATCCACATCGTACAATCAGTGACTGGGTTCAGTTCCCTTGAAATTGATTGAAGCCTCCCTTTCCACTCTCTCCATATACAAGTTTGCCACAATTAGCGAGTGGTGTCTTAAAATTTGTAAACCCTTCAGAATTCTCTGTATTCCTTTACAGATTTTCTTCAGCAATTTTCACCCCAGTCCTAAATGTAGATAAAGAACCAAATCCAACTAATGAGTCAAAGATTTAATGCTTTATTTATTGAGGAATGATCCAGTAGCAAACATCTATAAGTGGAAAAGCTGTGAGCTTTGCTTCCAGAATCCAATATGACTACTGTACCTTGTGAGGCAATATTTGCAACTAAACATATGTGTTGATTAGTCCTGCACCCCAGCATGGATGAATTTCCTCTGTCCAACACAGATTCTTCTTTTTTATGTTGGTGAGTTTGCTCCCATGAACTACTTGCTGGTCCTTCCACAACTTTTTTATTAGAGCAAGGTCAGGACTTGCACACTTAGGGGCATTGTTGTGCTGCATTACTTGTTCCCTTGAGATTTAGCTCACAAATGTTGTCCTGGCATTTTCCTTTAGAATTTACTGGTACAATTCAGAATTCATTGTTCAGTCAAAGATGACAAGCTGTTCTGATCCAGCTGCAGCAAAAAGAAAACACCAAACCATGATAGGACCACTGTGTTTCAAAGGTGGTATAAGGCATTTATGCCGGAATGCATTGTTTTACTTTCTTCAAATAGTGCCCTTCTTGTTTAAACCAAAACACCCTATTTCACTCTAATCCTTCTACAAAGCATTGTTCCAATAGCCTTCTGGCTATTGGCGATCTTTAGCAAATCACAGATGGGCTGCAATGTTCTTTATAGAGAGCAGCGGCCTACTCCTTGCAATCCTGACAGGCACCTTATAGCTGTTCAGTGTTCTCCTGATGATAAATCATGAGCATTAATATTAGCTCATATAAGAAAAGCCTTTAGCTACTTATAGGTTATTTTGGGTTCTATTAGGACCTTGCAGACGTGAAAAAAATACTTTGAAAGATACATTTTAAATAAATAGCACATGTTGCCCAAAAACACCTGATTGTAACCCCAATTGATTAAAAACACCTGACTCTAAATTCACCTTCAAATTATTTGCTAGTCTTGGGGTTCACATACTAGATCATTTTATTCAATAAACAAAAAAGGATCAGGTCAAATATTTTTTTTATTTGGTTCTCTTTATCAATTTTAATATTTGTGTAAAATCTGATGTAGTTTTAGGATTAACATATGCAGAAAAATATAGAAAATTCTGAAGGGTTCACAAACTGCATTTGCTTTCCTTATAATCATTGAGTGATACTAAAATCACACATTAATAGTAGAGATATAGTGAAATATCAATCAGCATTTATGATGGTGCTGAAACTGTACTGCTGCCCAGTTGAATCATGCCTTGTGCTTCCTTATGCAAAACTGCCACACTGCACATCACTGGCCCTGTTTCTCCAACAGACATGCAGCACAAACCATGACATCAAGATGCCAATGGGTCATAAACTCCAGCAATGTAACTCATCGCTGCTTTTGATATGCATGGATAAAATATGTCTCTACTGAATTCAGAAATCAGAAAGTAAAAGCCTTAACTGTTTCATTGTACAAACAATTTTTAAATGAGTATGTAAACAGTTTGGAATGATTATCCACAAAATATAGACTGCAGAGGGCAGTGTGCCCAAGCAAACTAATAGGAGTAAACTGCCAGCTAAATATGTCATAGGTGCATATTTACAGCAAACAGTGGTGACTTGAGGCAGTTAGTTATACATCTATTTTCATGCAAGGCACTGTAATAGTTCTGCTTTGTACATAAAAACTGAATATACATTGTTCTTTGAATTCTAAACAAGCTAAACATTTAGAGGAATCACTAATAGCCAAGTTATCCACAGGTATGTATTTTTAATTTTAATAAAGAATGCAATGCTTCCCCCACTGGCTATTTACTTTACAAGGCAACTGTTCTCACAGGATCAAACATTTACTTTGCTTGCTCCTAAGAACCACTATCCATGGGGACACGCTCTGGACATCTGTTTTTATTTTTGGGCAAAGTCAAACTTCTTTTCTTGTAACTGTATAATTGGTCCTCTGCTTGCTAGCTGTTATGTGAAGTGGCTTAAAGTAAACCCACAGTGCCTTCTGAAGGGCAAGCCCTACAGCAAAGATTTCCCCTCTATTGCTAATTCCTTCACCTATTTCAGCATCTCCAAGACGTTAGGATATCTAGGATCAATTCAGCACCACATCTCACATGGTTTCCAGTGCGAGAACCTTAATTTTGTGTCTTGCGTGATTCAACAGGCAACTTTTTACGTGCAAGTTTTTTTAAGCGTAAATTTGCTCACAAGCCTAGGTGCAAGAGTGTATTATTCTCATTTTAAGTTTTTCTGTGTGTGAAAAATTCTTGCATATTTGGACACGCTCGCATGATTCATGGACCACAATTAACCTTAGAGACAGACTATTACGGTCAGAAATATGTGTCATTATTCCCGGCAAGATTGGTGCTTTTGCCGTGTTTTAGTCCTCTTTTTGGAGAAATGGAGCATTTGATGACAGATCTTCCTGACAGGTTGATGTAATCTGACTATTTTTAATCTTCTGATTCTAGTGGGATTTATGTATTGATGAATAATCATAGTAAAAACATTTTTATTTAAATATTTTAATTATTTAAAAATTGTAAATGATAAAAATTACTATATCTACTGATTAAATGTTAGTTTTATTAACACCTATGTAGGTATTGTGTGATTATTTATAAAAGTAAATAAAATAAAGTAAATAAAATAAAAATGAAATGAAAAGAGACAGTCATCTGAACCTTTGGAGTTGTCATTTGAGCATGCTTTTGTAATGAGAAAGCTTATGCGAGAGTGCTTTCATTTCTTGTTTAAATAGGGCTGCTGGCTGTAGTTTCTCGCATAAATAGGGCATAGTGCCAGGGATGTTGAATGGCATACTTGACTGATTTCGCACATGAGAGACTGTCTCACATAGGTCCCCTGAATCATATGAGAGTTCTCATATGCGAGTTTACTTTTGCACTGACACAAGTATTTTAAGACCTGTGCTGAAATGACCCATTGGTTTCCCATTGGGTCTCAATTAGACCCAGAAAACTGAATTGAGTCTGAAATCTTGCACATTTCTGAAAGGCACAAAATCCGAAAATCTGATTCATTTTTGATGGCCATTTTTTATTCACATTTCGAATTGTTGCTACTTCTCAAACAGACATCTACCTTTTAGACTGTTATTTGCTTCAAACACAACTTTTCAATGCAACTGGAACACTTTCCTTACTGAATTAAGATTTTCAGACTGAAAAATTTAAATTCTTCACATTTTTCTTTAAAAAGAGGTCTATGAAGAGCTATACAATAGCTATACCCAGCCATGAATATTGTTTTTTGTTATAGAGGCTTAGATTGGTGACCGTTGACTTAAGGAGCGGGGCGTAATTGAGTTTGTACAGTTTACTCAAATCCGAAGGCAGCTGGACCCCTAGGTACTTTATGGCTTCTCCCTGCCACTTGAAGGGGAAATTCGCCTGTAGGAGTTGCTGAGTCCGCGTGTCTAGAGAGACATTTAAGATCTCTGATTTCGATAGGTTCACTTTGAAGTTACTGAGTTCGCTAAAACGCTTTAATAGAGGGCATAGATATATGCGGTGAGGTTACATACATAAGCAGATCATCAGCAAAGAGAGAAAGCTTGTGCTCTTTCCCCCCACAGGAGATCCCCCTGATAGAAGGGTTGGTCCTCAGGGCATTGGCCAGGTGCTCCATCACCAACACATAAAGCAGTGGAGATAAAGGGCACCCTTGACGAGTACCATTCCGGATGTTGAAGGAGCCTGACAGGAAGCCACTGACCTTTACCTTTGCGGTAGGGTCATGGTATAGGGCCATAATTCTGGCTAGCATGACCAGGCCTATTCCTACTTGATCCAGTGTTGCCTTCAGGAACCCCCAGTGCACCCTATCAAAGGCTTTCTCCGCGTCCACCGCCAGCACGCAGGCTGGGATGGTCCGCGACTGTGCATAATGAATCAGGGAAATTGCCTTAATGGTGTTGTCTCTTGCCCCCCTTCCCGAGACAAACCCCACCTGATCTAAGTTGATCAATGAGGGGAGCAGTGGCTGAACTCTGAGAGCAATGATTTTAGCATATATTTTCACATCTACATTGATCAGTGAGATTGGTCTGTAACTTCCCGGCAAGGTACTGTCCCTACCGGGCTTTGGGATGACCGCAATGTGCACCTCTAGGGCTTGTCTCGGGAAGGGGCAGCGGCTCGAGATCAAGTTGAACACCTTGACAAGAAAGGGGGCGATCAAAGTCCCCAGCACCTTATAAAACCTGGGGGTGAATCCATCTGGGCCTGGGCTCTTACCTGCGGGGGATTCCCCTATGGCCTGAACCACCTCCTCTATCCTAAATGTGTCCTCCAGCAAGTCACTATCTTCTGGGAGTAAGGTTGGAAGGGATTTTTCCGTTATATAGTCTACTATCGAGGCGCTCTCTGCCTGCCTCGGCCCCTGGGCAGGGTGTTCTCGATGTTATAAAGTTTGGAGTAGAAGGCCTGAAACTCGCCCGCTATCTGAGGTGTCCTATGAACCTCCAGTCCCCGGCCCTCTTGATGGTGAGTATGAACACACAACCCTGCCTTGGGTGGAGGGACTGGGCCAGCATCCTGCCACATTTATCTGAGTGCTCATAGATACGGGCCCTACATCTGTCTCTGAATTTAAGAAAACATTGGTCGTATAAGCCCTTCAAGCTCTGCCTGGCGTCCAATAGCTCCCTCAAAACTGCTTGGGCGGAGGAGGTTTTGTGTGCCTCCTCTAATTCCTTGATACGCTCCAGCACAGCCCCAATCTGCCGCGTCCGTTCCCTCTTGAGCCTAGATCCATGCTTGATGAAGACCCCCCGCAATCCACATTTCAGCGCTTCCCACTGCATTGGCAATGGAGTTGTGTCATTGACATGGTCAGATTGGAAGTTAGCTATGGTGGTCTTTATTTCAGCCAGACACAAGGCATCCTTCAGCAAGTTATCATTAAGGTGCCAATTATAGTGCCTAGGGATCACCTCCGAGATCGGAAGACGGGAGCATGGTCTGACCAAAGTATCTGCCCAATAGAGGTATCAGGGTCATGCGTGAGTACATGGTGGCTGAGGAAAAAGTAGTCTAATCTACTATAGGTGTTATGGGGGTGGGAAAAGAACGTATAGTCCCTTGCCCCACCATGCTGAATTCTTCAGGTATCTACAACCTGGAGGGCGCGGAGGGCCTCACAGAGCCTATTCAACCCAGAGTGGGGTATCGCTGACTTACCCTGGGAGAAATCCAGCCTCAGATCTAATACCAGGTTGAAGTCTCCTTCTAACACTATGGTACCCTCCGCGAACTCCTCCAGCAAACGCAAGTTCCCCAGGCCCACCTCCACCTGGTCCTGATTGGGTAAGTACAAGTTAGCGAGTGTATACCTGGCCTCTTATAGTGTAAACTTAAAAAATAAATATCTGCCATTCGGGTCTACTTTCAAGTCTAAAGGTTCTATGGGGACAGCTTTATGTAACGCAATGGACACTCCTTTAGATTTGTTTTCTGGGTTGGGGCTGTGAAACCATCTATCATAGTACTGGTTTCTAATTTCTGGGATTTTCCCCTGGCAAAAATGCATCTATTGCAGCATAATGACGTCTACCCTTTCTTTGTGAAATCCATACAATATTTTTGCCCTCTTTTCAGGAATATTTTGCCCCTTAGCATTGAATGTACATAACTTGAGGCTAGCCATGTTAGCGGGATGTCCGGGGTTGTGCTTCACTGCCTGGGAATCGACACCATCCTCCGGCCTCTCTCTACGCTCCTCTCTTCCGCCGGGGGCCCCGTCGGGCGCCATCTTGCTGGTAGGGGCTTTCTGCCCCGCCGGGTCTTTAGGTTTAAAGAAAATGCCTATAGCCTTCTTGGGGGGCTTCTTTGTGGATCCCCCTGCTCTCCTCTTCTTATTGCTCCCCATTATGCAGGTTTCGGGAAGGTATTTGCCGCCTGGATCACCTATAAAGTCAGGGGCCGGAGCAGAGCTCTTGCATGCGCTCCCTCACTCCCTCATGGCCAAGCCACACCCCTCGACTGAGATTTTTGAAGGGATTTCCCTATAAAATTATATATTTTTTTTTCAGCAGAGTCTGGGCTTTAACAGGGAATATCTTGTTTTTTAGGTTTATCAGTGTTTTTCTAATATTTTTGTGGAAAATAAGGTAAAAAAAATAAATAAATAAAACATTTACATTTTGTAGTGTTTTTTCTTAATCAAAATTACAAATGTACCAACAAAGTCATATTGTGTGTAAAAGCCCCATTCCTCCCAATTCCAACGGTACCACATATGTAGTGCTAGACATCCTTTTCTGACCAGGAGACACCCCAAACTTAATAAAGCACTTGAGGAGGTTTTCAAAGAAAATACAATTATTTTGCGCTCATTGCAGTTTCTTAACATAAACACCCCTTTATATTTAAAATACCCCCCAAAACCATATATACATTTAAAGTACATACCTCAAGCTACCTAGGCGTATCAGGCTTGATGTTGTGGCTACAAATCTCCAGGTGGAGTCAATCAAAGAATTCCGGCTTTTTTACAAGGTTTTTTGAAAAAAATAATAAAAAACAGAATCAAAGTCAAATGTTTCCTTAAAAAAAATATACTAACAAGAAAAAACATACCTAATGTGAAACGACAACGTCCCCTGAACAGAACAATACCCAACATGCATTGCTAACTCCAAGGGTAGGGTTTCCATTCACCCTAAAGTAAAGCATATGCATATTGGGCATTTCACTTGAAAATTCCTACTCTGCAGACAAAGTGCGCACCTTGTGCTTTTTCAACCAAAACAGCCCTTTGCAAATTAAATACCCCCTACAAACCATATATCCACAGAAAGTACACACCTCAAGCGTTCTAGACATACCAAGCGTGTTGTCGTGGCAGTAGCTTTCTGGGCGCAATCCTTTGAGGAATTCACTGGTGCCCTAAAAAAATTGTAAAAATTCATAACCAAAACCACGTTTTCCTATAAAGAAAAAATACACTAACCACAAAAAACATGCCCAATGTGAAACGGCAAGGTCCCCTGAACAGAACAATACCCAACATGCATTGCTAACTCCAAGGGTAGGGTTGCCATTCACCCTAAAGTAAAGCATATGCATATTGGGCATTTCACTTGAAAATTCCTACTCTGCAGACAAAGTGCGCACCTTGTGCTTTTTCAACCAAAACAGCCCTTTGCAAATTAAATACCCCCCACAAACCATATATCCCCAGAAAGTACATACCTCAAGCGCTCTAGGCGTACCAGGCTTGTTGTCGTGGCAGGAGCTTTCTGGATGCAATCCTTTGAGGAATTCACTGGTGCCACCCCATTTGCCTACAAAAATTGAAAATATGCACAATAAAAACCACATTTTCCTAAAGAAAATATATGCTAACAAGGAAAAACATACCTAATATGAAATGGCAACGTCCCCTGAACAGAACAATACCCAACATGCATTGCTAACTCTAATGGTAAGGTTACCATTTACCCTAAAGGAAAGCATATGCATATTGGGCATTTCACTTGAAAATTCCTACTCTGCAGACAAAGCGCGCACCTTGTGCTTTTTCAACCAAAACAGCCCTTTGCAAATTAAATAAACAAACCATATATCCACAGAAAGTACACATCTCAAGCATTCTAGCCATACCAGGCTTGTTGTCGTGGCAGTAGCTTTCTGGGCTCAATCCTTTGAGGAATTCACTGGTGCCCTAAAAAAATTGTAAAAATTCATAATCAAAACCACATTTTCCTATAAAAAAAATTACACTAACCACAAAAAACATGCTCAATGTGAAACGGCAAGGTCCCCTGAACAGAACAATACCCAACATGCATTGCTAACTCCAAGGGTAGGGTTGCCATTCACCCTAAAGGAAAGCATATGCATACTGGGCATTTAACTTGAAAATTCCTACTCTGCAGACAAAGCGCGCACCTTGTGCTTTTTCAACCAAAACAGCCCTTTGCAAAATAAATACCCCCCACAAACCATATATCCACAGAAAGTACACACCTCAAGCGCTTTAGGCGTACCAGGCTTGTTGTCGTGGCAGGAGCGTTCTGGACACAATCCTTTGAGGAATTCATTTATGCCACCGCATTTGCCTACAAAAATTGAAAATATGCACAATAAAAACCACATTTTCCTAAAGAAAGTATATGTTAACAAGGAAAAACATACCTAATATGAAATGGCAATGTCCCCTGAACAGAACAATACCCAACATGCATTGCTAACTCTAATGGTAGGGTTACCATTTACCCTAAAGGAAAGCATATGCATATTGGGCATTTCACTTGAAAATTCCTACTCTGCAGACAAAGCGCGCACCTTGTGCTTTTTGAACCAAGTATCCCCAAACAACAGTGCAGGGAGTAGCTGCTGTTGATACTTTATGAAAGACAAATTGGAGCCTGGTACTGCTGCCTTGAAGACAACAAAGGAGTTGTAATTGCCAGTTGGACCAAGTGAATTGCAACTTTTTTGTACCAGAGTCTGGATTTTCGGGTGGCATTGTAATATGTTAGTATTTGGTCCGTCTTATCAACGCCACCCATGAATTTATTATAATCCTTTATACAACGTGGCTTTTGGGAAGGGGATCAGGGACCACGTTGCCGTACATTCATGACTGACTCATCGTGGATTGTTGTCAGCATGATTACATTTTTTTTATCCATATATTTCACGGCCAGGAGCTTACCGCTTCTTAAGGCATACGACTCTCAAAGATTCAGTTTCTTTTGCAGCATTGACCTGGGCAACCCTTTTCGATTACAGTTGATGGTGCCACAGGCCGGTGTGTCCAATGCGCAAAGGGCTCTAAATAAGGGGATGCTGCTGTAGAAGTTGTCCACATATAAGTGGTAACCTCTCCCCAGTAGAGGAGTCATGAGCTCCCACACGATTTTTCCACTGATGCTTAAATCAAGGGGACAACCAGGGGGGTCCAGATGTGTGTCCCTTCCTTCATAAATTCGGAAAAATTTGGTATAGCCGGCGGAACTCTCACATAATTTGTAAAATTGAATCCCATAGCGGGCACGCTTGGGGATATACTGACGAAATATAATGCGCCCTTTAAACAGCAGAAGTGACTCGTCAATACTTACATTTTGGGAGGGGGTGTACACTTCCGCAAAGCGCTCCGACAGGCTATTAATCAGGGGTCTTAATTTATGCAGCCTGTCATGACCGGGCTTACCACGGGGAAGAGCAGTGGAACTATCGTTAAAGTGCAGAAACCGCAATAACATTTCGTAACGATTTCTGGACATTACGGCCGGAAACAATGGGGTTGCCAATAAGGATTGGGTATCCCAGTAGGAGGCGATACAAAATTTTTTGCAGATACCCATTGCTAAAGTGAGCCCCCAAAATGTTTTCATCTCACTTATATCTGTTGGATGCCATGCATGAGCGCGGGCGTGCATCTGTGGGGGGTTTTGGGTGAGGACCTGCTCAGCATAGAGATTTGTGTAAAAGACCATATCCAGTAGGATGGCCTCTGAAAGGAATAAATTTAGAAAGTCAATGACACCGAAGTTTGTGGTGTCGACATTGACCCAGGGAACCGAATCAAATGGGGGAATTTCGGGGGAATAATTATTAGGAGGCCTCCATGCAGGCGCTCCTCCAACTGCAGCATTCCCCTGGCCTACACTTTCCTCCATCATGGCCTCTTCTTGTGCGGTACCATCCCTTCTAGGATGCCTAGCACTACCACTAGTACCACTGCGTGGCTGTGTTTCCTCAATAGAGAAGTCACTGTTGGACTCACTACCTGGCATATATTCTGACCCCCTAAACTCTTCTTGAAAGCGAGATCCGACTCCATCATATAAGCAGCTGCTTCCTGTGCAGTGTACTTTCGCCCGGCCATTTCTATATCTAATAACCAAGAGTCCCACAATTAAAACACTAAAAGCCTAGACCCTAAACCCTAGACCCTAGATCCTAAAACCTAGACGCTAGTCCCTAACCCTAGATCCTAGACCCTAAACCCTAGATCCTAAACCCTAGACCCTAAACCCTAGAGCCTAAACCCTGTGCAAATTAACAAAAATAAAACCACACAATAAACACTCAAAGTTAAACATATAAAAAAAAATTATGTCTATGATCCGACGAGAAGTGATGAACTCAGCAGATCCGAAGGGCAGTAACGAAGGCCCCAAAAGGGAGGGATGAAGGTCCAGCAAAGGTCTAACTGTATGAGACAACCGACAAGCCTAAAGTAAGTGTTAACAGAAGTATAGAAGGGTAGGTGAAATCCCTGGTAATAAATACCTTATCCCCAATGTAACAACGCATGCGCTGGCCGCAGCGGCACTAAGCTATAGCTTTAGCCAGTATGCACCATTGCATTGACGGTAAGATACGTTTTACAGGCAATCAGGGGTATTCACATCAAGGGATTTCACACTTCATCAGGCCAAAAATACATTTAGAAATCCACAAAACCAAAAACAGCTTTGATCACATAGTGGGGGTGGGACATGGGTAGCAGGTGCATGCAGGGCCTGGCTCACCCAGTAAATGCCTGGGTGCAGCCGGCACCAGAGTAGAGGGTCGAGGCGGTGATGGAGGGGAGGTGGATGCGGCAATGGCTCTTGAACACCCATCACATGGCAACCAGCCAGCGCTGAAATCAGCCAGCGCACCATCTGACACCCTCCATCCCTGCCACATCAGATCCTCCCTTTCGTCACTGCCTGCACCCTGGGGGTGAGCCAGGCCTGACAGGCACCTGTCAGCCATCCCTCACACATCAGGCCAAAAACACATCAAACCAAATTGTACCGCAGTAAAAAAAAAAACTGTTTCAAACGCAAAGTGGGGGTGGGGAATGTGTGGCTGGTGCACACCAGGCCTGGTTCATCCAATAAACACTCTAGTGCAGCCGGTAATGAAGGAGTGGAGGCGGCAAATGGCATATGATCACATGGCGACTAGAAATCAGCAAGCACTCTGCCAGTCATCCCCCTCCCCCATCCCTACCACCTCACACATACACATCAAGGTGAAAACACATTTTTTAAAAAGTGCATAAAACCAGAATCAACCACAAAAAACAAAAAAATAGCTTAGATCGCATAGTGGGGGGTGGGGAATGGGTGGCAGGTGCGCATCAGGCCGAGCTCACCAAGTAAACACCCGGGTGCAGTCGGTGATGAAGGAGGGGTGGAAGCAGCGATGGGGGGCAGGGTGGAGGCGGCAAATGGCACATGATCACCAACCACATGGCGACCAGAAATCAGCCAGCGCTCTGCCTGTCACACCCGCTCCCCTATCCCTGCCACCTCACCCCCCTCTGTTGCCGGCTGCACCCAATAGCGAGCCGGGCCCGGCGCGCACCTACCAGCCACCCCTCATCCCTCTAACCAGATTAGCATACACATCAGGGCAAAAACACATTTTTGAAAAAGTGCATAAAACCAGAATCAACCACAAAAAACAAAAAAATTGCTTAGATCGCATAGTGGGGGGTGGGGAATGGGTGGCAGGTGCGTGCCGGGCCTAGCTCACCAAATAAACACCCGGGTGCAGTCGGCGATGAAGGAGGGGTGGAAGCAGCGATGGGGGGAAGGGTGGAGCCGGCAAATGGCACATGATCACCAACCACATGGCGACCAGAAATCAGCCAGCGCTCTGCCTGTCACACCCGCTCCCCCATCCCTGCCACCTCACCCCCCTCTGTTGCCGGCTGCACCCAATAGCGAGCCGGGCCCAGCGCGCACCTACCAGCCACCCCTCATCCCTCTAACCAGATTAGCATACACATCAGGGCAAAAACACATTTTTAAAAAAGTGCATAAAACCAGAATCAACCACAAAAAACAAAAAAAATCTTAGATCGCATAGTGGGGGGTGGGGAATGGGTGGCAGGTGCGTGCCGGGCCTAGCTCACCAAATAAACACCCGGGTGCAGTCGGCGATGAAGGAGGGGTGGAAGCAGTGATGGGGCAGGGTGGAGGCGGCAAATGGCACACGATCACCAACCACATGGCGACCACAATTCAGCCAACGCTCTGCCTGTCACCCCGCTCCCCCATCCCTGCCACCTCACCCCCCTCTGTTGCCGGCTGCACCCAATAGCGAGCCGGGCCCAGCGCGCACCTACCAGCCACCCCTCATCCCTCTAACCAGATTAGCATACACATCAGGGCAAAAACACATCTTTAAAAAAGTGCATAAAACCAGAATCAACCACAAAAAACAAAAAAAATCTTAGATCGCATAGTGGGGGGTGGGGAATGGGTGGCAGGTGCGTGCCGGGCCTAGCTCACCAAATAAACACCCGGGTGCAGTCGGCGATGAAGGAGGGGTGGAAGCAGTGATGGGGGCAGGGTGGAGGCGGCAAATGGCACACGATCACCAACCACATGGCGACCACAATTCAGCCAACGCTCTGCCTGTCACCCCGATCCCCCATCCCTGCCACCTCACCCCCCTCTGTTGCCGGCTGCACCCAATAGCGAGCCAGGCCCGGCGCGCACTTACCAGCCACCCCTCATCCCTCTAACCAGATTAGCATACACATCAGGGCAAAAACACATTTTTAAAAAAGTGCATAAAACCAGAATCAACCACAAAAAACAAAAAAATTGCTTAGATCGCATAGTGGGGGGTGGGGAATGGGTGGCAGGAGCGTGCCGGGCCTAGCTCACCAAATAAACACCTGGGTGCAGTCGGTGATGAAGGAGGGGTGGAAGCAGCGATGGGAGGGCAGGGTGGAGGCGGCAAATGGCACATGATCACCAACCACATGGCGACCAGAAATCAGCCAGTGCACCAACAACATCCAACCCCCCCACCCATTGCTGACACCTTACCCAGTCGCCATCTGCACCCAGGAATAAACTGGGACTGGCGCACACCCATCACCCCCCCCCATAACAGATAGTGAAGGGTTAATAAAAAAAAAATGACAAAAGGTTACAAAAAAAACGCTTGGTTAGATCTCATTCACTAAAGCTTTCAATTGCTTGACTGATGATGGGTATATATAATATACACATCCACCATAGATCAAGCAATTGAAAGATCCAAATGCAGCTTGCAAAGAAAACAGGAGTAGTAGTAGATCTCATAGTAATGAGATCAATTCAAAAAATCGGCGATCTTTTTGAATGGTCTCATTGCTATGAGATCCAAAACTGCCATGACACAAAAAAAAACATTTCCTACGGCCACCCACCCCCAGCAGAGCGACGATCTCCTTACCTGATTCACGCAGAAAGAGGCCAGCGCCCCGCCCGCACTGTCATTATATACCGGTGGGCGCCGGTCAATGACAGCAGTGCTGCGCCGGCTTCCTATTGGCCGCAGGAGCGATCGGGTGACCAGAGTCACCCAGAAGTCACCTGACCCTCACCCCTGGACTCCCTTCTGGAAGGATCTGCCGACCCTGACCGGCAGATGACCCCCCGATGGCCATAAGGTAAGAAAATGCTAGCCACGTAAAATTTACGTGGTTGGAGTTTATCGGTTGGAGAGGCAGCCACGTAAATTTTACGTGGCTGGCAACAGAAGGGTTAATGCATGATAACATCTTAGTTGCCTTAGAAGCAGCTGCTTGGTATTGCATACTGTAATTTAGTCTGTGGTCTGCCAGTACCCCTAGATCCTTCTGAACTAGTGATTCTCCCAGCTTTAGGACATATGTGGCCTTCAGGTTATTTGACCCCAAGTGCATCACTTTACACTTATCCACATTGAACTTCATTTTCCAAGTGGATGCCCAGACACTCAAAATGTCCAAGTCAGCCTGAAGCTTATGAACATCTTAAATAGACTGCACTGTGCTACATATCGTGGTATCCGCAAAAATACAAACAGTGCTCTTAATGCCATCTTCTATATCATTTATAGAGTCATCTTCATGCCTCTCCCATATCATTTATAAACAAATTGAATAATAGAGGGCCCAGCATTGAACCTTGGAATACACCGCATACAACTGGGGATCATTCAGAGTAGGTATCATTAACCATAACTTTCTGCACATGATCCTTCAAACAGTTTTCAATCCACTCACAAACTGTATTTTCTAAACCTGAAGACCTCAATTTCCCCAATGACCGTCTGGCTGCCACTTAAAATATTATGTATAGTTTCATAATCCTGTATGTAGTCTGTAAGGAGTCCCTCATGCAATTTTCCCACAATGGATGTTAAGCTTACAGGTCTGTAATTACACGGGGAAGACTTAGAACCCTTATAAAAAATGTGCACCACAATTGCTTTGTGCCAACCCCTTGGTACTAGTTGTTAGTGAGTCTTTAAAGATCAAAAGCAGAGGTGCTGAAATAACTGAGCTGAGTTCGTTAAGAACTTTTGGGTGAAATCTATCTGGTCCTGGAGTCTTATTCACATTTAACCCTTCTAGTGCCAGCTACGTGAGTCTCACGTAGCAGCCTCTACTCCACTTAAGTGCCAGCTACGTGAGACTCTCGTAGCTGAATTGAAACCCCCACAGTAAAAAAAATATAACAGTAAAATACTCACCTGACCCCTCGTTGGATCCAGCCGGATCTCCTCTTTAATTTGGTGCCATCCGATCCCCCGTGGGGGGTCGGATGGCTCCAAGAGAGCCCCCGGAATAGGCCGCCCCCCCGCTTCTGCAGCAGCAGCTGCTAACTGTAAAAAAATAAAAAATAAAAATGACATTCACTTACCTCCATGTGTGCTGGCTCCCGCTGTCCCTCCTCTTCACCTGGGGGGCCTCCGATCCCCCCCCAGGACTTACAAATCTTCAGGAGAGAGCCTGGGAGGCTCTCTCCTCTCTCCCCCTCGATGGCGGCCGCCATCTTGCCGCTAAGCCCCGCCCCCTATGACGTCATCCCACTCCGTCTCCACGCCAAGTCCCGCCCCTTTTGGGGGTGGGGCTATGACGTCATCCCAGTCCCGATCACCGGCTTCAGCTCTCTCAGCTGTCAGATGCCGGTGATCGGTGCCGGTGAAGGAGGTGGCAGGAGATCCTCTGATCTCCTGCCTCCCCCTTCTCTGGATGCCGATCACCGGCATCTGTCATCAGAGCGGCGCGGGACAAAGGAGCTTACAATCGGAGGTAAGTACAGTAAAAATCCTTTTTTTTTTTTAATAAAATACTTTTATTGTGTGGTGTTTTTTTTCAGTTAACCCTTTGTGAACTGGTAAGGGGTCCATGAGACCCCTTATACCAGTTCACAAGACTCTGGGTCTGGCAAGTCACCTGCAGCTAGTGGGTGACTTGCCATTAACCCCCAGCCCCCCATTACCTGCCTCCCCAACGGCCAGGGGGGGGCAGAAGGGCCCGGGCCACTTAGTGGCTATGTGGGCTAGTAGTCTGCAGGGCCAGGGGCCACCAATGCTGGCCCCTGCGCCCTGCTCTACAAGCCCCCATAGCTGGCCTGGGTCGGTAATGCTGGGTAGGGGGGACCCTACGTCATTTTTTTTTTGGATTTTTAAGGGAGGGGGGACCCTATGTCATTTTTTTTTAATTAACCCTTTTGTGTTCTGTCATCCAGCAGCTATAAAAGGCTTCTAGCAAGTGAGCAGAAGCCAGTGATCGCCGAGGGACAGAGTGCTCCACTATGGATGGGAGGTAAGTATTAAAAAAAAAAAAATAATAATAATAAAATATTTTTTCTCTTTGCGTGTCTGTGTTTTTTTTACATTTAACCCCTTGTGAACTGGTAAGGGGTCCATGAGACCCCTATACCAGTTCTCAAGGCTGGGGGAGGTGGCAAGTCACCTGCGCTAGCCGGTGACTTGCCATTAACCCCTGGCACCCCCATTACCTGCCTCTCCAAAGCCCAGGGGGGGGGCAGAAGAGCCCGGGCCCACGGGCTATGCGGGCTTGTTCCTCCAAGCCCTGCATAGCTGGTCCCGGGCTGGTTACTTTGGGTAAGGGGGGGGCCCATGTCATTTTTTTTTATTTTTTAAGGGTTTTTAACCCTTAAAAATCCCCCCCAAAAATGGGCCCCCCCCCCCCCTCCTGGGAGGGGGGACCCTATGTCATTTTTTTTTCTCGATTTAACCCTTTGTAGTGTGGATGGTACTTGTATTTTATTTGTAAATGTTAAAAATTACTTGTTTCAGTTAGGTGGGTCTCCTGGGCAGGAACAGGGGGCTACCGATAAATATGTGGTACCGTTCTAATCGGTAGAAATGGGGCTTTCACATGCAATATGGTTTTCCCTAATCAAATACATTTTTTATTTAAAATAAAGGAGGCAATTTTCTAAAAAAAATTTTTATTTATTTTTTTTACTTAATAATAAATAAAATTAATAATAAATAAAATTTACAAACAAGACATTTCATGTTAAAGCCTAAACTCTGCTGCAAAAAATATATATATAATTTTCCTGAAAATTCCAGCAAAAATGTCGCAAAACATGGTGCAAAACATGGCGCAAAATGGGGAAAAATGACCTGTCAACAGAGGGTGACAAAATCTCAAGTAGGCTGGCAATTAAAAGGGTTAATAGTACCTCTGCATGTTGGGTATTGTTCTGTTCGGGGGACCTTGCGCTTTCAGACTTAGCTTGTTTTTTCTTGTTTGCATATTTATATTTTAGGAAAAGGTGTTTTTTATTCAGCTTTTTTATACATTTTTTAGGGAAACCCTGCGCAACCAAAGAGTTTTTTGAGGGATTAATTCCAGAAAGATGAGCCCACTACAACAAGCTGGGTACGCTTAGAAAGCTTAACATGTGTACTTTCAGGTAATATATGGTTTATGGGGGATATTCCAAATGTAAAGGGTTGTTTGGTTGAAAAATTGCAAGGTGCGCACTTTGTCTGCAGAGCTGAAATTTTCAAGAAAAATTACTGTTATGCTCATGCTTTACTTTGGGGTGTTTGGCAACTCTTCCCTTGACAGTAGCAATGCATGTTGGGTATCGTTCTGTTCGGGGGATATTGCTTTTTCAGATTATACTTGTTTTTTCTTGTTTGTATATAGTTTTTTTAGGAAAATGTGGCTTTGATTCTGCTTTTTTATCCTTTTTTTAGGGAAACTCTTTGCAACCAAAGAATACATTGAGGGATTACTTCCAGAAAACGGTGGCCACATCAACAAGCCTGGTACAAATAGAAAGCCTGAGGTGTGTACTTCCAGAGAATATATAGTTTGTGGGGTATGTAATGTAAAGGGTTGTTTTTCTGGAAAAACTGCAAGGTGCGCATAGCGCATATCACAGTTGTATTTTTCTGAAAATCCCCTAAAGCTCTGTTTCAGTTTGGGGGAGTCTCCTGGGCAGGAAAAGGTGTCTACCTATACATATGTGGTACCGCTGTAACTGTGAGAAATTGGGGTTTCACACGCAATAAGATTTTATTGACAAACTTACATTTTTATTACAAAAAAAACTACAAATTTTTTTTTTTTTTTTTTGCACATATTTCGCCAAAAAATATTGAGAATACACCTAAAAAATGACAAACAAGACATTTCATGTTAAAGCTCAGACTCTGCTGAAAAAAACAATATATTTTCCTGGGAAATCCCTGGAAATCCCTTCAAAAATCACATTTGAACATGGGGAGCGCATAATAGTGCAAAATGGTCTGGCAACAGAGTGTGACAAAAACTCCAGGTAGGCTGGCACTTAAAGGGTTAATTGATTTAGTCTTTCTTGGATAATATCCACGTTTAGCCAGTTAAGAATTATTCTTGGGATATTGTTTGAGGTGGCAATGCCTACATTGGTACCTTGTGCCTCATTTGTGTACACAGAGCTAAATAAGCTCCACTTCTCTTGGTCCCCAGTGACCAACTCCCCATTACTTCAATTAGGGTACCTACCTGTTCTGATTTTGGTTTCTTTGAGTTTATATATTTAAAGAAATGCTTAGGGTTGGTTTTGCTTTCTTTGGCCACATGTCTTTAATTTTGTGCTTTTGCTAGCTTTATTACTTGTTTACATAATTTATTTACTGCTATATACATTTTATAAAGATTACTGCTGAGAGATCAGATTTGTAATTTTTAAATGCCATTTTCTTGTTTCTTAGCCAGCCAGCCAGCCAGTGTCAGCCAGGAGGGGCTTAATTTGTTACCTATAGGAATACATTTTGGAATTTTGGTATCACAATTGATTTAAAGCACTCCCATTTGGCATCTGTATCCTTATTCCTTAATACATGCTCCCAGTCTATGTCCAGGAGTGCAGTTCTGAGCCTGGGGAAGTTGGTCTTTCTAAAATTCAGTGTTTTTTCCCTCCCAGGCAGATAATGATTTTTACAGTTTATGTTGAATAAAACTTTATTGTGGTCACTGTTACCTAGAGTTTCATAAACTGTTACAGTACCAGGTCATTGTCATATGATATTACCAGATCCTATTGAGCATCACCCCTAGTAGGTGCCTCCACCAACATCTTGCAGAAAGCTCAGGAATGCTCTCCCCATTGCAGCTGAAGCAGATCCGTGTCTCCAGTCAATACCTGGGTAGTTGAAATCCCCCATTATCACCACTGTACCTGCTTGTGCTGCTTGCTCTACTTGTCTATGCAGCTGACCCTCTATTTCCTCAGTTATATTGGGGGGGTTTATAGATTACACCAAGACGTATTTTAACATTGTTTTCATAGCTCCACACTTCTAGCCACAAGGATTCTACATCTTCACAATCTTCTGCTAGTATCCCCTCATTAATATATGCTTTGAAATCTTGTTTTACATAAAGGTACACTCTGCCCCCTTTCCTACTTGCTCTGTCTTTCTGAAAGAGGGTAAACCTTTGAAGATTACCAGCACAATCATGTGTGGAATCCAGCCATGTCTCAGCCACACCAATAACATCAATGTTTTCTTTTAGTACCAGGGCCTTAAGCTCCCCCAGTTTACTTGCAAGACTTCTGGCATTTGTGAACCTGCACTTCAGTTTGTAACACATGGATCTCCATATCAAACATAGCAATCCTCGTCCTCCTTCCACCCACCCTTTGCTTTCACTCTTGGCCTCATTTCTAGTTTAAATACTCTTCCACCCCCTCTAGTATCCTGTTACCCAGCACAGCAGCCCCCCTTTCATTCAGGTGCAAATTATTTGTAGAATACAGTTTTTACCCCAGTGAAAAGTCAGCCCAGTGCTCTAGGAACCCAAATCCTTCTGCCTTGCACCAGGACTTGAGCCATGCTTTTATTTCTCTAAGCTCCCAATGTCATTCATGTGTAGCACATGGGCTGGCAGTAATCCAGAGAATACAACCTTTGTGGTCCTTCCCTTCAACTCGGTGCCTAGTTCCTTAAATGTATTCTTAAGCATCCTCCATCTCCCATTTTGTCATTGGTTCCCACATGGGACACGACAGTTGGGTAATACCCAGACCTTCCCAACAATTTATCCACCACATGCCGAACCCTGGCACCAGGGAGACAGCAAACCATTTGGTTAGCAAAGTTCAGAACAATATAAAGGGGTTCAGAACAATAGCAGGGGGAAATTGAGAGCAGTGGTAAGCTGCCACAATCTTTTCTCCAATGATATACCCGATTTATACATAATGAAATGTTTACCTATAACCAGTTCCCATGGCACCATGGGTCACCTGTCACATCCTTTGGGAAAGCTTTCACTGGGGATTTCAGTTGCCCTGAACTGAGTCACTAAGCAATCACTCGAACTCTAAGTAGAGGTATATGGCTCGGAAGTGCTTAAAATATTGCCAAGGACAAGAAGGAGCTCAGAAAAAGAAAGAGAGTGGCATTTAAAAGCTTGTACTAATACTTTACTTTACCTAATGTTAGATATTAATTATCTAACATTATCTTTAGATTTAGGGAAACTGTAGGCTTACCTAGGTCACACCCATGGCATCCAATGTTCTGGCACAATCTATTCACAGCCTACTAAGTACAAGGCGCACACTGGTTCCTGCTCCAAAATATGGTATTCCATGCTTCCCTTATAAGCTTAAAGGAAATGTTAGGTTTTTATAAATGTGAACACACAAGAAAGCACGGAAATGCCCAAGGGAGGTCTCATTGTAAAGATTTCTTCAGTCTAAACATTTGTGTCTAAACCAGTCTAAACTGGTGGTCAGGAGGAATCAGCACCACCAGACCTCAGGTAAGTATTATTAGTTTTTTTCTTTTGGTCAGAAATGCAATTTCAATACATGTTAGTAGGGGAATGAACCTTTGATTAATTGTCAGCAATTGGGAGACACACAGCCTTTCATAAATAGTGGATGCTAAGGAGTAATCAGCGAGAATGCAATTTAGGTAAATGGTGTCAAATGGAATTAAATGCTTAAAACAAAGTAGAGCAAAGAATGACCAGCAATGTCATAGAATTCCAGAAAAAACATACACAAATAAAGCTCAGAGATAGTATTAAAATCAGACTTTGGTCTAAGAGTTAATGGCTTTTTATAGTTAATTTGAAAGCACACTTTTACAGATGGAAATTAATATTGAGCAGCCTTGAAAGGGTTTAATGGCTGTGTAAAATATAAGCTGAAGCTGTGTCTGGTAAAATAGATCAGATGAGTGAATAATATGATGTTAATTTGGAAGTAATTTGGAAATGTACTTTAAAAATGTTGTACTTTGAGTATTGCTGGACATGGTGCCAGCCAGCTATACTTAAAACATGCAGATAGAAAAAAGAGTTAAAAAGTTTATTTAAATGCGTCAGGTTTACAAGCACATATTTATGCTTACATTTGTAACTTCACACATTTTAAAATATCAGGCCAAGTAGTCCACATTACATTTTGAGCACTTAACAGTGACAGCTTGGAGGAGTATGGCATTTCACAAAATCTGCAACTAGTACAAGTAAATCGAAATTCAGGAAAGGAGGAAAAAACATATATTTAGTATTCCCCATGTGCCCTTTTCACAAAATGAAGTTTCATTAAGAAAAATAAAAACAGGGGATTTTAAATGTTCAATGACGTTTTTTATTTTAAGGAAAATAACTAACAATTTCAGCCAAAAATGTGTCCTTTAAAAACATCACTTGTTGAAAGAAAACAGCTAGCATAACTTGCTGGTGGCATTTATGAAAATATAAAAGATTACTTTAAAGCTAAACTTCAGCTGCAATTTAGCGTTTTAGTATAATGGGATTTTGTTTGTATTACATTAAGGGACCCCCAAAGTAAAGATTTAGGTCCCCAATTCAATCATCTTTCCTTAAAATATCTCCTAAATCAAGGACTGTATACACACTTTAATTCAGAAAAGGCACAAGATAAATTAAAGAGGAGCAACGCTCACATTGAGTCTACAAAACTCTAAGGGGGGTTGTTCTACCTCTTTATAGGCCTCCCAAATTGGGATGTCTTGCTGTGTGAAACCCCCCAGATCACCAGGTTGACTAACTGCTCCAATGTACCCCATTCCCAACATACCTCCTTGCCTTTCTAAATGCACGGCCGGGGGCGTGGATGCAGCTAGCTGGCTCAGTGAGCCAAAGGATAGCTGAATGGAATGAGCACTGCTGATTGGCTGAGTGGACCACATGGGAACCAGGAAGAGCTGAGCTATACACAGCAGGGCATCTCAAATCTGAATAATCCACTAGAGCGCAACAACACCCAAATAACTAATTTTCTTGAGTGTTGTTTCACTTTAAAATGGAGCTCTAGTCAAATAATGAAAGCTTAGTAAATTGCTCCCCTAAAGCCCCCTCCAACACCTGACAATCAATGATGTAAGCTATTTAATGCTTAACCCCT
This sequence comes from Gastrophryne carolinensis, assembly GCA_027917425.1. Classification (NCBI taxonomy): domain Eukaryota; kingdom Metazoa; phylum Chordata; class Amphibia; order Anura; family Microhylidae; genus Gastrophryne; species Gastrophryne carolinensis. The sequence goes on along the minus strand of CM051237.1, from coordinate 249,159,247 downwards.
ATGCAGATGTCTTGCTACACACCTGAGTGTCCTGCTTCTGAAAAACACAGCCCGACAGTCAAAATAGCCTTAAAGCAGACTAAAAGTCAAAAAAGGAAGTTTAGTAAATTGCTTCCCGAAGCCCCCTGCATGGGAGGGCCATCTTGTCACACACATAAGCATCAGGGGGATACTGTGCCAGAAGCAGCCCACACACCAAACAGAGAGTGCCTCAGAAACATGGGATACTTGTGTATTATGTTATATAAATACACACACACATGCACACACATTGAATAACCAGCTGCTTAGGGGATTGACAATGTTTCTTTATCACGGTTCACTGCAGACTGTATTTAGTGTAAACAATATGCATCTTCTAAAATGTTACAATTCTTTCAGCTGTTCAGCAGAGTATGAGTCACCACAGCTGATGGCTTTCTCACTAGAAATAAAGGAGGATTGCACTGATATGTGAGGCTATTTTGACTGTGGGATTGGGATTTCATAAGCTGAACTCATGTACCTAGCAAGATGGCCACTGCCATGCAGTTATGCAGCATAGGATCTGCCTGCTATTCCATAACATCTGCATGGCGTTAAGCCCACTGAAATTGTTTATGCCACTGCCTGCCAGAGTGGGACTTTAGGGGTGCAATTTACTGAAATAGCTTTTTTGACTTTTGGCCTGCTTTAAAACTGTGCAATCACTCCTTATCTCTATCCAGATGTAGAAAGCTATTAGCTGGTGTGACTCATCATTGCTCTGCTCAGAGCAGAGAGCTCCTAGAAACATTGTTTTCACAGTTTAAATGCTCTGCAACTGCCAACCCCATAGAGATACATAGTTACATAGCTTCCCTCACACATACAACATTCCTTTCCTCCAGCAGCTGTTGATTCAGCATGTTTGTGTGTTCAGCATGACAGAGATGGCCACTCTTACGCTGATCAGGAGAGCAGCATCTGCAAATATATTCCACTACATCTGCATGGTGTTAAGCCAAATTTGGCCAACCTCCCAGTGCAGTGAAAACATATATGCTGCATTTCTACATTTGTTATTGTTATTCTTCTCTAATTCACACTTTATTTAAGAAGTCAGCTTGGCAAGAAAAATATTTGCCTACTATCTAGTAAATAAAATCAACAGCTGGTGAAATTATGCCATCTGCTGATACACCTCTGTTGCTGCAGCAGCCTCTGCTTCTACGTTGCCTAGCAACAGGAGACTTGAGTGCTTCCTGATCCAAAAGCAGCAGAGTTCCAGCTACTCCCTTGTACCTAGACTGCTCTTTACTTCTGCTGATCCTTGTTGACAACCTTTGCTACATACCGTGACCATGGCCTTGATTCACAGCCTTCTATATTCCTTTCCTTTTTTATCTCTCCGTGTGAACATTACACATGGCTTTCTTCAGTATCGGAGCATTCACATGATTCAGAGCCTCTCGTATTGTTCCCGATGATGTGAGAGCCATTGAGAATTCTGTGAGAATCTCTCTCAAAGCCAATTTCACAGACGAGGCTCTTGTGTATGTTGATGTGACATTTTCACTCGTAGCGTTTTTAGAGCGTTTTTGCCACGAAATGTGTGAATGTCAGGTGAGATGTGTGAATGTCAGGTGAGATCCTTCTAGTTTCCATCAGAAAATTCCAGTTTTTACTTTCATTTAGCCCCTAAATTCTGTGAACTTTTCGTTTTTGTGAAATGTATACACATACACTGGCTTTTTTTGCGGATTCTACACATATGCAAGCCTTTTGTGTTTTGTGTTTCACATACCCTGGTCCTGAAAGCCTATTACTTACTTATTGCTGTGCCAACTCTCTTCTGTTCCAAACTACTTAGCATGCCATGCATTCTTCTTCTCCTAAAGCATACCTTAACCACTTTATTGCATTCTTCTTTTTTATTCATAAAGCATACCTTAACCACTTTAACGCATTCTTCTTTTTTATTCATAAAGCATACCTTAACCACTTTAACGCATTCTTCTTTTTAACCCGGACCTTCACCATGATTTATTGAAAAGCCCAAGCCCTTAAAAGACTATTCCCAAAACATCTAAAATTAATATATTTTAAGTTTTTAGTCACTTACTTATTATTCTTTCCCCCACTGGGCTGCAACACTGTTAAGGACTTTAGGATACGGGCGCCGCCATCTTTACTCAGTAGCATCACACTTACTGAGGAGAAGAGAGTGGGATAAAGTACAGGGGGCGGGTTATAGCTGTGCTTTGCTCAGACAGAGCAGATCTGGGATCAGGAAAAGGTCAGCAGTTCCAGAATGCAGAGCAGCACAGTCAGAAGGCACTTCCTGTTTGCAGGTGCCTGACGTTCCATGAGCCACCATCTTGGATGTTTAAAGGCTCATAACATGCAGTAGATGCAGGTAGGATGATTTTTAATGTGAGTAATCTGTACAGAGTGGGGGAAGCATATAAGATAGACTCTTATTCAGAGTGAAGGACCACTTTAATTCATAAAGCATACCTCAACCACTTTAATGCATTCTTCTTTTGAATTCATAAAGCATAACTTAACCACTTTAATGCTTGCCATGCATTCTTCTCTAGTTCTTTATTGTTGAATATTTGGGATGCCCACATGGATATAATGTAAAAATTAAGGTAAAAATGACTAAGGTAATGCTACCTAGCGGCAGGTAGCATCTGTTAAACGACGGGCGCTGTACATAAAACCACATTTAAGAAAGCGAATCCAGTGAGCACTACTAACAGCGCCATGTAGCGTCACATGTATTAATGCAAGTGGCTCAGCGTATAGAGCCGGCGCTCTAGGTTCAAGAGGGCCACATATTACCTTTCGCTCAGTGTCGCTCTGCCATACATTTCAACAGGGTTTCATTTGTTGGTGTTTAAATAGTGTGTTGGGCAACCTAATTTTTTGCTCAAATCATTGTGTGACCTCTCCTATCTGCAAACAAACTCTTTTGTAACACAGGTTTAGGTATTTTTCTTGCACCTAGGTTAAAAAAAAATAAAATTAAATAATTAAAATACATTTAAAAAAAAACTATAAAATAAAATGCTATTTCCCTGACCTGTTGCACCAGGCCTAAGTTTCCCCCTGCTCCCCAGAAAAAACACATTCCTACTTCCAGGCAAGTCACCTAAGCAGTGTTTTAAATAAACAAATGCGGGCCAATTTGATAGCATTCAAGCAAACCTTAAGAGTTGTATAAAAACATAAATATATATAAACTATTAAATTATTATTCTTAATGTATTTTTATTTTTAATATTTCTAATATTTTTGGGGAGATGGTTAATATTTTTGAAAATGACATTTTTGAAAATATAAAAGTAAAAAAAAATATCAAAAAATAGGTCACATTTTATTCAAAAATATTTAAAAATGTTTATTTTGGGGGGTGTTTAAAAGAAGGTGACAGCCTCCCAGTGCCTTAAGAACTCAATTCTGTTTTCTCACACACCACGAAAGCACAATCTCACCAACAAATAGTACCCGGAAGTGCCGTCTGAAATTTCCCGTTTTAAAGCCTTCTCTCACATACTTAGAGGCCGATTCATTAATAGCGCCAGGTAGCGACAGATGAGCGCCAGTAGCGTGATTTTCACAGCGCCAGCTAGTATTCGCTGTGCTTGGCCGGGGTTTGCTTGTTGACAGCGACTCAGTCGGTGTGCGGTAATGTTGAATACGGGGTTAGGGGTCGCTGTTTCACAGGTTCAGCGTTGTATGGGTGTGCCTGACAGCGAATGGCCAGAGCGAACGGCTTGCTGCAGATTCATTAACAAATCACGCTCCGAATTTTTTCGCGCTGTAAATTCCTTGTTTAAACCCCAGAGCGCTGGCGGCGATGGGTGTAAAATCGTTTTTAACCCCCAAACAACCATATTTTTTGATTGTAAAATTATACAAGTTTTTCTAATCATTTTGTAATATGAATACATTAATATCAGACCTGTAATATCAATTCTGCACAAAAGCATTTTTTTTTTTTTTTTACCTTAAAAAAAAATCCTAACATTGCCGAAGTGGTCACAGAATTTTTGACAATAAAAAAAAAAAAAAAACATTAATAGCAATTAATTATGATTCATTAAAGATTGCTCCATTGAAATGCATTGGACATCGCCAGGGAGCGACAGGTCATACCTGGCGCTGTGATGGGATTAGCAGCGGCGCTGTTCGTTGCAGTCGGCTACATGATGAATCCCGCGGTAGCTGTTGCTCTCGCCGGCGCTAGCCTCATTTAGCGTGATAAATGCGTCATTGTGGCCGACGTCGGGCGTACTTGAGTCGGTAGCCGCCGTTAGCTGGCGGGACCTGGCGCTCGTCAGACACTACCTGGCGCTATCGCTTGATTAATAAGGGCATTAATCTGGGCTCTGAATCATGTGGAAGTCTCACTCATCAAGAGTTTTACACATGAATGTGAAAGAAATACCAAGCAATTACACACAACGGAAAAAACTTTTACACACAACGAAAACACTAATACGATGGAAAAAGATAACGAGAAACTCACAAATGGCCCAAACCCAACAGAAAAAATACACATACACATGCTTTTTCAAGGAGGCTGTGAATCAAGGTCCATATCTGCCTCAATCACCACCATGATCTCCAACCATGATAAGAAGTTAACCAATACCAATCAGAGTTTCTAAACGATGAGTTACTTTGTCTTATTGACTGTATTGCCCAAATTTCTATCAAAGCAGTTGCTGATCAGAAGTTTACATGAGGATCCTTAAATGAGTTAGGCACAGGTTTAGATAGATCTCATTCAGCCTAAACTAAGACAAATAGTTTAAATTCATGCAGTGTCCAATGCACTTTTATTCCCAGCACCACTAATCATCAACAGTGACTGGCTTTCTGCCTCACTACTCACTGGGGGCACTGGACATGTAACAAAGCTACCTTTAATTGCAAAAATCCACTAGCTGCCAACTAATGGCCACATGACAAGCATGGGATGTTGGCAGCTGGTCTCCAGGACTCGTATGCAATAATGGGTATTAAACAGGGCAACTGTCCTGCAAAAATGGGGTAAGGAAAGTACTTAAAATAATATGAATAACAAATAAAATAATGTTTAAACCAGTATCAGAGGTCCAGAGTGAGGAGGAGAAGGTGGAGGTGGATGTGGTGGTATACCGCAATAAATTAATTCTGCCCACCCCCAGACCACAATAAATTAATGCAGACCACCATAAATTAATTCAGTCCATCCTGGAAGACAATAAATTAATTCAGGGCACCATACATTCATTTATTCCACCCCAGACAACAATACATTAATTCAACCCACCCCAGGTCACAATAATTTAATTCAGACTATCATTAAGAAAAGAGAAAGGAAGGAAGGAATGAAGGAACAAATGAAATACAGAGGGAAGAGGCGAGAATGAAAGAAATAAAAAAAATAGAGAGATAAAAAAAGGGGAAGTAAGGAAAGAGGGAAGGAAAGAGGAGAGAAGGAAGGGAGTTAGAAGAGAAACAGGGAGGGATAGGAAGGAGGGAGAGAAAGTTAGGAATGAAGAATAGAAGGAAGAAATAGAAAGAAGAGAAGATCAAGGAAAGGGGAAAAGAACGAAGAAGGGGAGGACAAAAGAAAAAGGAAGAGAGAGAAAGGCAGGAAGGGAAGAATATAATAAAGGAAGAAAAGGTGAGAAAATGAATGAAAGAAAGAAAGAAGGGCGCAAGGGGGGGGGAGAAAGGAGAAATGGAGAAAGAAAGGATCAAGGGAAGGAAAGGATGAAGAGATGGAGAGAGAAAAGGAAAAGGGAAGGGGAGAGCTAAAATATGAATTTATGAAGTTAAGAAGCAGATAGACAGTGTGGGAGCAAGGCAGGGAAGGGAGGGAGAAAAAAGAAAGAGAAAAACACAGGGAGAGAAAGGTGGAAGATGAGGAAGGGAGAAAGATAGGGAAATAAAAAGAGAGGGGGAGAAAGAGAAGGGAGAAATAAAAGGAGGAGGGCAAGAGAAAGGAAAATGAGTAAGGGAGGAAAGAAGGGAGAAAGAAAGAGAGAGGGGGAAGATAGGAAGACAGAAGGAGGAGGAAAGTGAGAGAGGAAAGAAGGGACAGAGAATGGCAAGGAAAGAGTTGGCACCTTAATAGGTGTATAGCCTGTATAGAAAGGGATGAGACACCTGGTGTCTGGCTCCCTTTTCTTTCTCGACACAGGTCCCGGCTCCCACATGCAGCAAGATGCAATGTCAAAAGAAAGTCCCCAGTGCTCAGAGCAGCGTACAGTGCTGGAGCGGCCTCACCTGCATCCTGGATCTTGTTCCTGCTGCTGCTGTTGGGCCCCTAAAGCCACTAATCCGTGCCCAGCTGCCAACGATTCTGCTGCGGCCAGCCTCCAGCCAGGTCCCCCTGCCCCTCATCAATCGAGTGCAGCTGATACTGGCAAAACTGCCATCATTGATTCCAGTTCTGGTGGACACAGAACATGCCCGATGCAGTAATTTCTGCGCGCATGCAGTGATCAGACCCTGCTGCCACTGATCAAAGCCCACTGCTGCTGATCTTGGCATGGATGCCGCCATCTGGGCCCCACTGCTTCTGGTCCAGCCAGCCTGATGCTCCCTGGGGCCCAATGGTGGATCCTCTGGTTTCCATTGGGCCTGGCTGAATGCCGAACATGGTCTTCTGGCTGAAGTCTGTGTTCAATTTTGGGGACTTGAACATGCAAATTTTGGCATGGTCATCTGTATTCTGGAGACATTGGTTGTGTGGCAAGGTTTCGGTGAACATAGCAGCAGTTAATTAATTATTTGAGATAATTAATCTAAAATGTTAGATTATTAGATGTTGATCACATAAATATTGTTTTGCGCACTGGCCAAGGTATAACAACTTGAAGTCTGTGAAAAGGAATATAAGGGGGCTACACCATATTTACTAAAAATCTGAGCAGAATAAATTTTTTTGTAATAGAAGTTCCACTAAACTCATGACTGGTATGATTGCCAAAACTCACCACCTCAGCAGTACTGGGATGTTTTATGTGGTCTCCACAAATAATTTTTTATATCACTGGCAATATATACGGTATGTTTTTACTGAACCAAACCAATTAAATTGGTTTGGTAGTAGTCGCCTATTCCTGTGCAGCAGGAATTAGGGTGGAACTTGTAGGTGCGCTGGGGGAAGGAAGAGTAGTTAATTGAAAATTCAGAGATAACTTTTCTTGTGGTAATTGCTGAAAAGGAAAAAAAGCTGGTTTGATTAATTTGGTAGACCGCCCTCAAACAGTCCTAACCTTTTATTCCTTTTCAGCAATTACCACAAGAATTTTGGATACATCACTAAAGAAAAAGTTATCTCTGAATTTTCAATTAACTACTCTTCCTTCCCCCAGCGCACCTACAAGTTCCACCCTAATTCCTGCTGCACAGGAATAGGCGACTACTACCAAACCAAACTATTCACCAAGGGATAGGTTCTCCCCTTTTTAGGTGCAGCTACAACCCTGCGCTGATCTACCCCCAACAATACTAACACATTAAATTGTCCCATTCCCACAGAACGATTTGTGAATGAATATTCACTAAAACCAATGATTTAGAATGATAACTGATCTGTGGATATGCCCATTGCAAACGTGCGTTCAACGAGAATTTGTGCATTGGTTGAGCATTGTATCATTTTGACATAAAGTTTCTTATTTGTCACGTTACCATCCGCATTGCATTCAGGAGAAAACCTTGAATGCAATCTTAATTAGGGGCTTAATTAGGATCACTCTAACAAATATTTATCCAACAAATCACCTGTGTCCAATGCAATGCAAGTGATCGCATACGAGTAGTAGGATTGTTCGCTTGCTCAACAAATGGTCAATTTATCTCTTCATGGAATTGGCCCATTAGATATTACATTCGCCAACATTTACCAAGATTAGACACCACATGCCTTTGTCAAACCAGGTTAAAGCTACTATTGGAAGCAAACCTACCCAAGTGTTTGTTGATGCAACCTTCTGGGGACTAACCTTTTTTCTCAGTGAACTGATATTTTACAGAAGCCTGCATTGTGGCTTTTTTACTTCTCTAGCAAATCTTTCAACCCTTGTTTCTTTCGACTCTGACATATTACAATCAGCCTATATTCTGATCATTTACACTGACATGTATGCGTTATGCTTTATTCATTTGTAACAGTCCTAGTAAATCGATTATACCTCCATAACATGGTAACACTTGAACTTGTAATCATTTTTAGTAACATCTGCTATTTTTTGTGTTTAGCTTTTAAATCAAGTGTTCAGCTTGTAAAAGCCATCTGCAACTAATAGCACAACTACCTGTTTAATTGTTTGGGCAAAGTTTCAACAAGAAATAGTTTGTGGCTAAAATAGAGAACAAAAATACTAAATATCATCAGCTAACAGTGAAGAGCTGTATTTGGAGGTGGATGACACACACTTGAATCTTCACATTTCTAAGCATTTAATTTTCCTTGTGTTATATTTTACAGTCTACAATAACTGAAACAAAAAGTCCTGCAAAATATTTTTTTTTATATTCACTTTACAGCAACACTATATCCTTTGTGTAATATTGGCTGTGCTACAACATGCAGAATTTGGAGGGGGTGGTAGATTTAGAGGCTATTTGGTAGGTGCCTTTACAAATTTACAGCCAAACATTATTATATTATCTGGAGGAGAACATTTCCACGTATTAGTGTTTATAAAAATGTGTCTCTCCCTGGGGATACTAGTTAGACTCACAAGGCTTAGGGGCTGGTATCCTTTTGGTGTGGAGGCCTTGGCCCTCAACCAGACCCTATGCCCATTTGCACAGATCTGAGCAGTTTGATATACCCTGTGCCTGGTGAGGGTGGGGGTAATATTTCGAGGGGTATCGACAAGCCATGTGCTGCATGCCAGGAAGGTGGCTTTCTGCCCCTCCTTCGATCAAAATTCTGGCATAGTTTGCTTCTCATTTTTTTTTAGGGGGGGGGGCAGTTATGACCTAGAGGTAGGGAAGCACCTAGCCCCAAATTCTCCCCGGGCACTGAGTTTAGGGCTGTCCACCTCTCCGGGCACATGTGCATTTCACTGTCCTTTACAGTGTTATTTACCTGTGTGTACCTGTGTCATATGATGTTTATTCACTGGTGTGTCCATTGTGTGTAATGCACTTGTGTGTAGTAACTAATATAGTGTATATTTACTGGTGTGTTCACAAAAATGTGTTGTTCACAAGTGCATGGATGTGCATGGATGGGAAAATGTGGAGGAGAAATTCCATGTATGCAATAGCACACAATGGCCACTATTTGCACTATTACTATTACTATTTTTCAAATCAATCAAATGCACATAATTTTGCCAAGTACAAATACAGAGATTGCACAAGGACACGTCAGATGGTTGCGATGAAAGGGGGCGGGTGGGTATGAGGTAGGTGAGCTATACAAAGGTAAAGTATGGAGCAGAAAGGAGCAGTGTTTTCCTCTTGTTTAGAAGGGTAAAGGCCCCACAGCCATTACCCTTTTGGACAAGAGGAAAATGACACTGCTCCTTTCCGTGATGTATGACAACAGGTTGATGTTCTTGGAGTCAGAGGTTTTGCAGGAGGGAACTTGGAAATCTCTTCCCAATTTCAGTGTAAAGAAAATGAGAGACAAGCGTGACTCACATTGTAGAAGCCCTTTTCTTGCCCATGCACTGTAGTGAAGGAAGGGACCCACCTGCAATCTTCTCTGTGTTTATAACTGTGCATTGTAGCTGAATGTTGTTGCTTTTTTTGGTGCTGTGGTGCCAGGTGGTAGATGATAAGCAAAGCAGAGAGGATATGGTTGCATTGCAGAATGCTACTAGAAGTTTTGTGGGTAGGCCTGATTCCCTAAGTTGCCTTAGAATGTATAGTCTGTGGTGAGTTTTCCTCAGAACAGCCTCAATGTTCTTATCCCAGTGCGGGTTGTGAGTGATAATGACACCAAGAAACTTTCAAACTCTGGATTTTTGTTCCCATCATGTTTATTGAGGAAATGGATTTTGGGAACTTCCAGAAGTCTGCTACTATCTCTGTGTTGTCTTGGATTAATTAAGGTCCAGGTGGTTTGCGGTGCACCACATGTCTAGCCTTTTTATCTTCACCCTGTATGCTGACCCATCCCTGTAAATTCAACACAACACCATTACATTGTCTCCAGCTCCCATAAAGTTGAAGTAAAGGCATTTGACTAAATAGCGTAAGTTGGCTTATTAGTAAAGGAGACCATCGTAAGTATCTTCGACCTCTATTCCTCAGACCTCTTAGCCTATAGATTGTGTAAAAAAGGAGTGCTTCTAAACCCACACCCTCATTCTTGATAAGGAAGGTCCATGTATGTGCTTTTAGCTTTCAGCAAACAGGAAGCTCTTTATCTGTATAAAAAGTATGCCCACCACCAACCACTTCCACTGCTTATTTATAGTAATTTAAATCCTGTCTGAAGCTCTATGTTTGTATAAGAAAGGAAGAGACTTCTACCTCCATCATGAGGCCTAGAGGAATTTTATAATTACATTTATACTTCTTTTTTTACTACATATGTGTTACCACTTGCTTGCTACCCTACTATGGCTACTGTACATGCTACCTTTTGACAAGCCAACCCAGAGACCTAAAGCCCATTTTTTGTGCTTGTGACAGATGTCTACTGTGAAGTCAATTTGTGCTAGTAACGCCCTTTTGCTTCCAGTAACACCTCTCTTTTCCCAGAATTACTCTTTAATAAAATGCATTTTTTAAGTGCAACAAGATTTTCCCCCTATGTATAGTAAACCATCTGTACATAACGGCAAATGTCCCCATTTGACAATTTCAAATATTCTTACTTCAGATATGTCATTTGAACTTTTCTTTTTTCATTTATTTTTTTTAAATCATTTTGAAAAACAGATAATACAGAATTGGGTTGATAATCAAAAACATCAAATCAGATACAGCTAAAGGCAGTGTTTAGCTTCTGGCATTACACAGACAATTGCCAAGTAACTGAGCCAACTGAGAAAAATAGAGTAGAAAAATAAATAAATGGACAAACATTGAAAGGAAAGGAGTGGGGGAAGGGGGGGGGGTTAAAAGGCCGATTAGTGATGAATGAAATTAAGAAGTGAAATCTTTTGCCTATTTTTCTTTTCAACAACTTGTTTGTTTATCATCAAAGTCAACTGAGAATATTTGTGTCTAGATTTGATGTAGAGTATTTTATCCAAGGCTCTTAAATGTTTTAAAACTTTTTGTTATCATTTGTCAGTTATGATGCGGATTAACTTTTATTCACTAGAAACCTATTCCTCCTTTCTGGTACATTTTGGAAGGGCACCCTCTTTTTTTTCCAATACCTTTGCAATTACCTATTTCATTGCGAGCAAAACAAAGGTAATTCATTTGTGTTTTTTTTTTGTAATGGTTTGACAGGAAGTAGGTCCATACATGGGTATCTATGTTCATTCTGTCCCATCAGGGCCAAACCCCTGTATCTTTGAGCAACTGCACCAGTTATGAAGGACTGTTCCCTCATCTGATGCAGTTTTTTTGATAGTTGGCGAGGGCTTAGCAATTAAGGATGGAATTAATTACCATCTCAACATCACTATGCAAGTGTACTCTAAAGATATACCTTTAATAGAACATTAATTCAATAATAATAAATGAGCTTAATAGAGTCAGTTTCCAAATGTTGGCCATTCCTTTTATATGAGGCCAAATCAAATTCCCATTGCTTCAGTTAATGATGCGCCTGAGGTCTTGATTAGCTATTCAGGGAACAGGAAGCTCATACAGAAGCATATTTCCTTGGTTGACCGTTTTCTTGAGTAGAGAGGTAATCCATTGCTTCAGTTGTTGGTATGCATAGTGTTCTGTGATAAAGGCATCATCATTTTTCCTTACCTTGGGATATTCCCATTATTTGATTGTTAAGTCTGCTAGTAAATGGTGTAAAACTTTTTGAGATCCATCAGCCAGATGTACTGGGATGGGATCTGTGGAGAACAATAGATTATTTAATAGGTTCCTCAAAGGTAAGTGTGGCGAGATCAAACCACCAGAATATTTTACACTGTCCCAAATTTTAACCCTTTAAATGCCAGCTAAGTGAATTTTACATAGCTGCCTTTTTGTCAGTTATGTGCCATCTACGTGAAATTCATGTAATTGGCGTTTTACCCCTTTCAACCCCCCAAAAATGCTCACCTTTGTGTTTGATCCAGCAGTAGGGGTCTCCTCTTCCCCCGGGGCCCATGATCCCCCCTAGGGTCTTCAGCGGTAAGTAAAGCCTCTGTCCCATGCCCCCCGCTTCTTACAGCTTGGCAGGCTGCCGCAGGGAGAGGTCTTTACAGGAGGCCTGGAATGACGCAATCCATTCGGTGGTGCCCAAAGAATAACATTATTTGGGAAGTCTAAGCACCTTCCAGAGTTACTAATTTAACCCACAACATCTTCATCTTGGTTTTCATGTGCAACACTATTAACTGAGTCTACTTAGCTGCCTGGAAATATTGTTTTAAGTTAAGGACTCCTAACCCTCCTTTCCTCCTAGAGCTATATAAAGTAGTTCTAGCCATCCTGTGGTTTGCAGTTAAAAGTTCTTCTTTGGAAGCTAACCATTGGAAGAGTCTGAAACTATTATTGTGGCAGAAAGGTTATTTTATCTGCATGTATGTGTCCTATCCACGACATATTGTGTGATTTCCAAAAGCCTAAAAGGGTTTCCAGTGACTTGAATAAAAGTAGAAAACGCACTCCTTTTTTAGGAGAGAAAACTGTCATTGACTTTCATTGTCTACCCTGGTGCCGATTCAGAGTCAAGTGAAAATTTACACCCAGCAGACAATGAAAGTGAATGGCAGTTTTCTCTCCTAAAAAAGAAGTGAGTTTTCTCACCAGGCTCTGAATTGACCCCATAGTGTCAAAAGATGCCATGACCTTAATCCCTAGGTATTGTAAAGAATGGCCTTTTTCATGACACAGTGTCCCTAAGATTTGGTAGTCATCTCATGTAATTTGCAGGCTTTCTACAGACCAGAATATAACACCAGATTCACCTGTTAATTTAAATTGGTAATATAGAACCAGAATATTTAAAATGTATCCAGTCAAACTTCATTAGAATAGGGGATAATAGAGCAAGATATATTATTCGTTCTGCATGTGTGTGAGTAAGCTATACACTGCTCAAACCTGAATAATATGTGACTTGCAGTACAAATACACTGTCCCTGGCTGCTCTTTCTTACCTTAACTCCAGCTATCTCTGTTTATCATACTGCATCCTGTGTCAATAAAAAACACAACTGATGAAAAAAATATTTTATCTATATCATATTAATTATACACATTTAATCCTGATAATCCTGATATTTTACTATACACTGTACATTTCAAAGCATGGGGAAAATAATTAAAAAGTAAAAGTGAATAATAATATAACAGTTCCTAGTTTTGATACACCTCATCGATTGTCACTTCACTCTATAACTATAAACTAAATATCTTCATTCTTTACATTTTCTTTAAACCTAAGACTCTGAACATCAAATGGAAAATATTGATAAACTTAGCAATGGCAAACAACCTATTATAACCTATTATAAAACCCTAAAATAAGGCATATTCTCCTAATACTTTAACTTATTCTAGAGGTAAACAGTGCATGTAGTATGCTAGGAAGGACTTCAGCAGCCAAAAAGAAAATGAAATTCACCCCGCTAGTCCTCATTGCATCCACTTTGCATCCCATGGTCTAGATGCTTGTATCAAATGAGGAAGTTACTTAGTACTTACTAAGGCTTTAAGGACTTACCTAAATCACTTACAGGGGCTTCTTTGTCTTCTCAGAAATACTTATGACGTATTTCCATGCTTAAAAAAGCCCAAGGCCTTAAAAGGGAAATAGTTATTTTTTTAACAAGTCTGTAATTGTATATAGCTAAATAAGGGGTCTAATTAATCAAAGAACCAGCCCCCCACAAACTATACTGAACACATTCTCAGTCACACATGGCACTTGTTAAAGTGGATCAAAACCCAGGGTTTTGGTCCTTTCCCTCAGGGCACCCCGAATGGGTGTGTAAAACCCCCCAGATCACCGAGCACAAATCACCTCTTCCCGGTCCTATGGCACATGCGCGACCGCTCGTCCAGTCAGCGCCCTCGGAGATGCTGACGTCAAGCGGTCTAAGCCAGCGTCTAAGACCAGCAGCTCAGAGTGTGGTGGTGGCCGCATTCCCCACTTCCCTCTAACAGGTAGCGTGCCCGTGCTGGCCATTCACAAATGTCTGGTGTGGGCACTTGCCTTGCTAGAGGCATAGCGGGGATGCGGTTGTGGCTCATGCTTGCGCCGTTGAACTGGGAAGCAAGGTAGGTGTACGGGGCGACCTGGGGGGTTTCACACAGCCGGGCATCCTGATTTTGGATGCCATGGGGGGAGGGAATCAATCGCCCCTGTAAATCTTATAGATTCCTGAGCTGATCGACATGGGTTTTGGTCCCTTTTTTTTGTTTGGTCAACAAAATCTATCCTAAAAATAAACAGAAATATTTATATCCCTCCTTCACTCTATATTCTGTACCATACACATGGATTAAGATGATCTTTATGACCTCGTAATATGAGACTAAGCTTTTGTGCTGCAATGTTCAATTTTGTTGTGTTTCAAGAACTAAATTATGACTTCACCCATCGAATCTAAACAAAAAATGCCCAACAGCAAAAGGGTTCTAAAGAAATGTCCTCTACCATGCCACTTGTCTTATGAAAGGGTGATTATATTCTGTGCTCCAAAAGAAACACAAATAGACCAATTTTCAATCAAATTGGCTGCATTTGGGAGCAATGTTCCAAAGCCATTTCACAATTGTCATTAAAACACAGGCACTCTGTTTCGGCTGGATTTCTTGATTTGATAAAGAGAGATTAAATAAATCAGCGAACAATAATATGAAACCATTACCACAACTTTTCTGCTCAAGTGGTTTGGCAGCCTTTATCTGCTTCTTCAAACTTCAACAATTACTGACTTCAAAATTAATTACAGAGTTTAACATTTCAGAGTGCATAATTTTTGGCATCTATAACTAAAAACAGAAACTGTTCGAGTGTATCAGTTGTATAAATTACTTCAGTCATATACTGAATTAGACTATGCCAACCAAGCTATGAAAAGAAATTGACAAGTAGTACATATTTAGGTGCTTGCAAAATGTTCAATAATTTGTGATGAGAAAACTAAAGCATTTTAATTAAGCAAACTATACAGACAGACCCTTAAATGACAACATCGGTGTCTTACCTGCCTAACCGTTTATTTATTTATTTTGGGCTGATGTCTCAAAAAAGAATTGTTGTCATGATTTATTTTCTCCATTTATGACTATACTGCAATTTCTGTGTGTCTATGGGAAAAGCAGGGACTTGCTCCAAGTGTCGGTGGAGGGGGAGTGTCTCATTTTCTTCATATATCTGCTGTCAGTTATAGTTGTGGGTTTTTTTTAAGTTGACTACACACACACACACTGCTTTTGTCTATGGTTGCATTTTTTTTTTTTTTTTTGCTTCCGCCTGATCTATTGCAGTTTATTTCATCAGGTGGGAAAGCAAGTGAGGTCCCATTGGCTAAACTTGGTGTTAAACTTGACCTCTGTTGATGCTCTTTTTGCTTGTGTCGGTCCTGTTGAAGGGGTCACTGTGGAGCCAAAAACATTGGATATAAGAATCTGTGAACTGAATAGATACCTAAACACCATTCTTTAAATACATTTCTGAATTATAATGGAGTGCTGACCCTTTAACTTCACTAGCTTTACTTTCTGTCTCACCACCAAATAGACAGACCAGAAGGGAAGCTAAATCAAAGGTAACAACAAATGTGATTTGTGATTTTTTTGTTCATGTATAAAAGCTCACCATAAAAAATACCAGACTCTTGGTAGCCTACAAAAGGCCTCTTCACCTTTGTACTCTTATCAATGTACAATGCATAACTTTAATATAGTATTTTCTCCAACATTTTGAGCAATCTCCTTCACAAAAGCGCCAACACATGTGCTGTGTGTGTAATCTTGGATCTACAGCAGTTCTATACACCACAGGAAGCAAAGTGGTCAGGATGGTGTAGGTGAGATTTTAAACAAGGGGTGGATGTAGACAAGTCTCGGTTGTAGCAAGGAGCCCATCATAGACTGAGAGTCATAGGCAAAAATTTGGGTATGAGCTGAGGGGTAACCAGGGGTGAGATTCAACAGGTTCCAACAAGTTCTGCAGAAAAGTTCTCAAAACCAGGAAATAGGTGCCCCACACTGGCACAAATAAGTGGTACAATCCAACTATAGCAAAGGCTCCAGATTTTACTAGTTTCACACACACACACACACACACACAGTTTGGTGTTTGTTTTATAGAAGTTATTGACATTTATTAATATTAATAACTAGGGGGTGACTTACTATGTTCCCTACCATTTGCTACTTGACATAAAAGTATGTTTGCCGGATGCACAACGCACGTGTTACCCCTAATTTACTAAAGGATTCGCCAGCATTTGACGCACATCTGCTGGGTTTATGCATTTACCAAGTGATATTTTGCCTGTTCCACTGATGATGTCCCTGTTTTTTGTATTTATTTCTACTTCAGTTTGGCTCGGCGAATGCTAGGCGAGGCGAATGCTTGGGAACACTTTTGTATTTGTCACCTTTTAGTGTTGAACCCCATAGGAATGAATGTTATTTAGAGAGAGATTGTGACTCACTGTGTTCACTGGTAAGTTTTGCTTACTCACCGGTCTGTCACGTGCACGTCACGCATCCGGCGAACATGCAGAACAACAGTAGCGAACGGTAGGGAACATAGTAAATCACCCCAATAATATTAAAATATAAATGTTTCCAATCTGTAACAACACTTGACAGCTTTTGTTATAGGGAACCTGTAATTTGCATCCCAACCCCGTGGGGGGGCCCAAATGCATAATCAGAGGTCAGAACAAAATACTGGTCAAGACTGCAGAAGTTACAATAGTCAGGCAACATCCCCAATACTAATCCACTGAAATATCGAGTACTCAAGGACCAGAGTGACCACATGTGCCACTATATCTGTGCCACACATATTCCTTAGAGTAAAAAAAGACTACTCTGCTTCCCTGAGACCTCCCGATTAGGGACACAGGTTTGTTAACTAGCACAAGGAAGTTCAAAAATACCTTGTCAATCTGTGCTTACACCCGGCTTTCTTGCCCTTCATGGCCAGTAGTGGCCAGTCAGGGGAACCCGATAGGCCACCAATGGACTAGTGAAGTTCAATGTTAGGCTTTCTAGTGTTTGCGAATGAGTGGAACATCCCAATTTGGCATGCCTGGGGGGAGGGGGTTAAGCAGGCCTACAGCCATTTTAGGTCTGCTTTAGGGCACTGTTAATATTTCGGCATTTTTTCAAACAAAGTTCTGTTAAACACAGGTATTCATGCATTGCTAATGTGTAACTGTTTTTTTAGACAAGCATTTTAAAACATCAAGAGATTTATTTACTTGTCTCAGCAGCTATGTTAACAAGTGTGTAAAGTCAAAATAAATTCGAAAAAGAATATTCTTAGCTACTTGGTAAAAAAAAAAAATCCTTTTAACTCAACTAAACTTGTCCTATATGATTACAATACAACTGAATCAATGTATTAAATTCCTTCCAGCAAGTGATTTTCCTTTCATTTTTGTTTTTGCATATATGTTAAAACGATTTAATCATTTTTAGTAGCATATGGGTATGTTGTTTGGACTTTTCATCTGCAAATCAATAGCATAAGTAATAAATGTATGCCATTTATAGTTATCAAACAAATAAAGGGAAAAAAACGGGGTAAAAGATCTGCCAAACACTTTTCGTAGAATCTCCTTTTCAGTCTGCACTCTCCCTGAAGGCCGTACACATTCAAATAAATTATGAATGACAAGTATTTGAACCAAAAAAGAGGGCACCATATTTTATATGCAGTAAATTTAATTCCAGATTGTGTTTCACCTCTGCAGGGTGACATGTTTATTGCCAGTGAAAGATGAAAGCTTCAGGAGTTGAAGACAAGCGTCAGCAGTTCTAGTGGGCACTAGTAAAATTAGGATTTGACAGACTGGTTGTTGAGCCCTTGAAATTAAATGCCAAATCTAATTTTACCCATAGGAGGTCATATGTACTGGCATGCCCCCCTCCTCCTGCAGTACCCTCTTTAAATATCAGTACTACTGCCTAAACTCTAAAGGCTATAACATGTACATGCTTTAGTGCAAAAAATAAAAATATTTTAAATAATTTTAGTGAATCTTTACATGCAGCATAAAAATGTATATATATATATATATATATATATATATATATATATTAAAAAAGGCAAGTTAAACCTTTTAAGTAAAATGTTTTAACATGTATTTTTGACTCCCTAGTAAAAGTCAGCAGAGGTTTTGTTGCAGCGTAATATATGCTCCCCAAGTTCAATGTCTAGTAGGAGTCTTCCATGACTCTGCACTTTCATTCTAGACACTACTGTCTCCAACTTAAAAATATCTCCTCTTACTCACCTAACACCACTAAACAGTTAGTGCATGCCCTGATCATAAGATGACTGGATTACAGCACCCTCCTTTGTGGTTTAACCGACTGTCACCCATCCAATCTATTCTGAATTCTGCTGCTTACCTCATCCACCTATCCTCTTGCTTATCCAGTGCTGCTCCCCTCTGAAAATTCAGTTTGACATTTTCTTGGAGACCATCCCACCTGTGCATTTTATTTTTCGTTGGAAACATTTTTTCAAATAGCCTTGTCCCACACATGTTAAAAAAATTAAGAAAAAATGTGTGAGGTCCCCCGTTTAAGACTTAGCAACCTGCCAAACCAAGCAGTGCAGTTGGTAATTCCAGGGCTCAAGGGCTAAACTGCCAGCCCCTGGCCCCGGTCCTTACCAGTTCTTATGCTCTATAGCACAGGTGCGGTGCCCAGAAACGGCCCATGCTAAGGGCCGCTGGGCTCATCCGCACTACCATGCCCAATCGTAGTGTGGGTAACTGAAATTGAACTGGTATAGGGGTCCCCCTCCAAGCCCATTCCCTCCAGTGACGTATATAGTGGGAGAACTCAATCTCTCTGTATAAAAGGCAGCTCGGCACCAACCCACACCCAAGCCCTCACTGGGAGGCAAGGATGAAAGACAGGGGAACCCCTTTTCCCCCCTGTTCTCCAGCGGGCGGTGGCCACTGCCATTGCCCAAAGAAGATGGTGGAGGAGGCACAGAAGGGCCCATGAAGATTGTCGGAGACCGGCGCAGGACAGAGGATGACCCGATGGAGGACAATAGAATAATGTGCTGGGCAGGATAAAAGAAAGAAGACAGGGCTGGTAAGTCAGTTTTAGAATAAAAAATGTTATTTGTGTAGTGTGTTTTTTACTTATGGTAAACTGGGGCACCCCTGGAAGAGCCCTGACCCCTACCAAAGGGTATAAGGACTGGTAAACCTCAGGGCAGGAGCTGTCCAGTGCAGCTTTTGAACACTGGGTTACCAGCCCTTATCCCTGGTGCCTGGGCTAGTGGCCTTTTGGGGGGGCATGCTTTAAAAAAAAAAAAAAAAAAAAAACTCCCTGACTCAAGAAAGTTAAAACTTTTGGAGTGATTTGGAGTGAGTTGTAAAAAAACAAAAAGTCTCTCCCAAAAAATTTCAGGCCAAAAATGATCTGAGAATCATGAGAGTCAGGAAAGTTTCAGAAAAACTGAGATTGCAATCTCGACTGGCTCTGAGTCAAGGCCATAGTGGGAGTAATCGAGGCATGGCTGGATGAAAGCTATGGCTGGGAACAAAACCTGAAGGGTTACTATGTGTTTAGGAGGGACCATAAAAATGTAAAGGGGTGGAATCTGCTTATTTGCAAAAATCCTGTCTACAGTCCACACTGCTGGAGGATATTTGTAAGTAAAATGAACATGTGGAGTCTGTATGGGTAGCAATACATGAAACAAATAAAAAAAATAAAATACTGATCAGGGGTTTCTACAAGCCTCCAGCAATATCAGAATCCACACAAAAATGGCTAATAAAGTAATTAGATAAAGCCAATACTTTAAAAGAGATAATTATTATGGGGGACTTTAAAACAAACCAACACCCGTGTGGGTGCGGGTATTGGCACTGCTGTGATAAGAAATGCTGGGGGGCATGGAGCCTCCTCACAACAACCCCCAGAATGCTCGTAAATCTTACCTTAGCCTCGATCCTCCGCTGGGAATCCAGAGCTGCATTTATAACTAAGTATAATTATATTTGGGGTCAATACAAAGATCCCAAAATGTATTCTTACCCTGGACTGTAAACATAACCCGAGGGCATCCTCTAAGGTTAGAGGAAAGGTTCTTCCTCCACCGACATATGAGGGGATTCTTCTCTGTAAGAGCAGTGAAGCCATGGAATTCTCTGCCAGAGGAGGTATCATGAAGAATACACTAAAAGAGTTCATGGCATCTATGGCTGCTAAACAACTGGAAGATCTTTTTTAAATACAGGATGAACTGGATAGACTAAAGTCTTTATTTAGCCTTAAATACTGTGTTAATATGTTACCAGAAAAACATACTGTCATAAAACTATAAAAACAACATAACTCCATGTATTCTCAATCCATTGGTGCAAAGCAAATTACTGCAATACCATGATATTGGCCTCAATTCACTAAGAGTTGAAAGAGATTCTCATGGTAGTAAAAAATTCAATTAATGAGAAAAAAGTCTGAGAATGTCACTGTTAGTGAATCACCAGATAGGAAGACAATAAGTCAATAGCACTTTTTACTACAGGTATAAAGGGGTAAAAAGTTCAGTACTTTTCAGGATTAAAATAGTGCCATTGACGTTCATTGTTTCCTATCTGCTGATTCATTACAAGTGAAATTCTTAAGCTTTTTTCTCATGAATTGAATTTTTTGCTACCATTATTTTTTTTTCAACTCTTAGTAAATCAAGGCCTTTGCTTCAAAACAGGATCCCTATGAGTAAATGCAATTCCAACCAACTAAGTTAAACCTAATGTAATACTGTCCATCGACATCTATACACTGTACAGAAAATCAAAATAAACTTTGTGAAATCTCCGTGGCACGATGGAATCCCTTTAACTGCTGTGCGCTCCCGTGCCAGGCCTATCTGATTGGCTTGCTTGCTTGCTTAGCACTCTGTGTTGGTCTCTGTTTTCATTCAGTGTTCTATGCCATTCGTTCATATGCACTGAATTAAATGCTTATTGAAGGAGAGCCTGCACATGCACCAGGGGAGAAAAGACAGCAGACCTCGTGAACCAGGGATTTTTACACAGTGGGCGTCCCAATTTGGGGGCAGGAGTCAAAACCTGTTGACCATCTATCAGACCTCCATACATGGGGACTTGAGATGCCCATTGTTATTAACAGGGGGCTGAGTACACAGAAAATGCCCACCTGCCAGCTTGGTTTCTCATATTGATGCTGTGGGTAAGCAATGAATGATGCAGGAGCGGATTGCAGGTAAATGGGGAATCTCATGTCCAATGACACTTGTAATCTGAGGGTCTTTTATTAAAAATGTACATTTTAACTGTAGTTTTTTGATAGGTAAATTAGATTAATCACTTCACATCCACAGCCAACTAGATGATGCACAGCATTGACTGGCACAAGATCTGAGAACAGTGCACAAAAAAGGGAGACGCTTGGACCTAATGTAAAAAAAAAACTTTAGCCATGCTGTACAGCTTCCCCTATGCCACCTTCTTATTCCAACAAGGATTTCCATAGATGTAACAACGAGAAGCTACTGGGGGTACAGCCAGGACAGCAAGTTTCTGCCACACCATTGATTCCTCTAAGAAACATGTGTCTGCCAAAATTGCTTCAGTGTTCCTCTTTGTTTATGTTTATGGGGATTAGAATGTTTTACATAGCACCAAGGACCTCTAAAAACAAAACTGATGCTGATCATTGGTGGGCTTCAGTAGATAAGGAGCACCTACCTACCAGATTCCCCCAAAGTATGGGAGCAGATGAGAAGTCACAGGGATGCCATTGGGGCTATTGAGTGACTGGGACTCATACAGGAGTCATGTCTGTACTGTGCTTCACTGATGGTAGCTGGTATAGACATCCACATGTTGAGGGCCAGTCCAGAATCCTGTTGCAACACCACCAGCCACCTCCCGCACTGTGCTAAGCCTGATTAGGACGTTAAAATAATACAATAACTCACCTGCTAACCACAATCCTCCATTGGTCCCAGCAAGGATGGAGGCTCAGCCTTTGACATGAATGACAGTTGGACATGAGTCTCAGGACAGTACAGTGATATTTCTGCTTGGAATTGGGTGACTGCTTCAGCTTCAGCTTCCCTGCAGATGGCTTGACTCCGGGGGGTTGTTTCCCAAATTGGGTTTAGCACAAAGGGATTTTGGGGTGGGTGGAGAATCATTTTATGCCACTGTATTTCAGCTGCCATACATTTTACATGAGTACCTCAGCAGAGCATGCAATAAGCCAATGGTAAAATAATAGTAGTAATAACATGTATGAGTTTAACATTTTTTAAATTTAACATTGTATGCTACATTTTACATTTTTTAATACAAAGTAATATTGTAACACACATGTTCACAAGGAATACATTCATTTATGATTCTAAAAATCAGTTTGTCAAGTATAGTGCTAATCAAAGATGGAGAATAGCATGAATTACTATTATGCAGACATAAAGAGACATGAGTTTCCTGTAAAATACAGCACTTAAAGATGGGCATCTGATAATGATTGTTATCATCAGGGACTCTCAGGACAGCACAAGAATGGCGTGGTGATCACTGCCAAGCACTATATGATTACTAAGATGCATTTAAAAGACAGTAACCAAGAGAGTAACCAACCTTTTTTTTCTTGTAAAATCACAGGCTGACAAATCAGCTTTACATCATCACAATTTATATTAAAGGGAAAGTCAATTTTCGATAGCATTTTTTAAAGTCCATGTTATTGTGTGCCCTCAAGATGCTATGGCCACTGCCGAGGTATCAAACACGGCCAGCAGCAACTTTCTTTGTGTACAGGGCTCAGTTCAATCTTCTTGTAGGTCTTGGTGCACAGGTGGCAATAGCAACAGAGTGGAAATTGCTACCATACTACACATATTTGCCAACATTAGAGCTTTCTTATCTAAAGCGCTCTGTCGATTGGTCGGCAGTGGTCACATGGTCTGAGGTCAACCAGAGACCGGAATCAATCATTGCAGGGGAGTATGCTCCCTGGCAAATGGGTTGCCTGGTACTTATTACAATGGTGATCAATTCCTATTTTGTAAATATCCAGTCCACTTTATATTACACAATATTGTGTGTATGATATTTTCTACATGTTCAGATTTTTTCAGTATTTTTAATTGTAGGTAAAAAAATTCTATAAACAATAAGTTCACTGCTATCAGGTTTCTAGTATGCATGTACTATGTTATTAGTGAAAACAATATCTATGTAATAATAATATGTTGGAGTATGGATTTGGGAATCACCTTCAGAAGACATTGAAAGGCATTGTGTATAGCTTTTTGCTATAAACCCCCTACCAGTTATGCTTTTAATAACTTTAACCTCATAGGCCACACAATCTATCTATCTTCCCTTTGTAATTAACAGCAAAAAGCATGCAGAAAGCTTTACTTTGAATTGATGTGATGTCTTGTATGCACTGATTATTTTCAGCCATGAAGGCTAGAAGGTGTTGAAGGATAAATTCCACGTATATCAATATTCCTGCTCTGACAATATTAAAATGCTGCAGGAGCATTAACTTTAATCACAACATAATGTAGATATGATGTAGTGCGATTTCTTCACCTGTGAGACGGATTTTCTCTAAATATATTAGTGTGCACATGCAACATAGCAAATCTCCGAGCTGAATATAATGTATGCAAGTATATGATGGTTGTAATGCATGCAGATCTGTACGTCCCATTAGTGAGACTTTTCCCTTCAGTGAAAACAGAATAAACCACAGGCCCCTCTGGTTTGCATAAAACAAACAAAATTAGATTTGCTTTGCTGAATCGCAACTCAAACAGAATTGAGAGTCTCTCTCGGGGACAAATTACTTCCAACAATCCCTATGTACCATAAAAAATATCAGACCAATCAACATAGCTAAAAACCCTTAGCAGAAGAATGCTGCAGCCTATGTTGTTTCATTCATCTGTGCTTAGATTATTTTTAAAGCAACAATAGTTACTAGTTGGATGCATGTTTGGTTCTCTGTTCTTTAATTTTGTGTCCAACTGATTCATATGGACAACTGAATTGAATTGATCTACTATTTCCAGCACTGCTCACTTTCTAAAATCCTGCACCACTCCTGCTCCTACCTTGAAATTAATGGTGATGTTTAGAACCCTGTCCCCACCTTCTGTCTTGAAGATACCTGGATTCTGCTTTTTAGGTTGTTTCGGGTTGTTGTTAGCTGTAGAATTTTATATTTTTTGATTATATGGCTTGCATCTGGTTGTGTTGATTTGTAAAGTTTTGGGGATTTTTAAGGGTCTAGTAGTGTATTTTTATTACTACCATTACTTCTTTGTGGAGGTTTAAAAGAGACCTACAGCCTTATAAATGCACAAGCTTACTCCCTTGTTTGAAACAACCCCCTCCCCCTTCTGGTGCCATATCTGGTGTGTAAGCTGGTCAAGAGGCTGTTTCAGCCACAAGAGTGGAAGCCTGTGTCATGTCAGGGGACATTTTTATGATACACATCCAAGTGCAATCAACCATTATGACTGACCAGAAGTCCCACTTTCGGTCGGATAGCACCACCTTGAGGCCCTCTGTGTCTCACTTTGCTGACATGGGGAAGACTTTGCCACTAAATGCAGGAAGCTGCATGTTTGGGTGGTATACAAGTGCTTGGACTCTTTGGTTGAATGGTAGAAATGGCATGCATGGACTTGAGCATTGGCTCAATCACCAAATATTCCTAGCAAATGCGACCACCCTAAACAATATCCCTACCACTCCCATCCCTCACAAACTGATTTAAACTGTCTCACTTTGAGGACTCCAAAAATGGTCAGTTTAATTATACATCTTATTGTATTCCTTTCTTACTTAAACTGGACCAACAGCTATTTTGGAGGTTCCTCTCCCAGCATATGAGCCATGCTGCTACCTGAATTTAACTGAGGTAACTGACAGTGCACAGTAACAGGAAGCCCAGTAGCACTTCCTGTTTGCACGTGGCCTGCAAATGCATGAACCACCATTTTGTTTCTAAAATTTGCTACAGCAGGAGTATGAAAAAGGTAAATTACTTTTCATGTGCAGCAATCTAAATTGGGGAGGGATGCTTATGAGTGTTGTTTGTTGTGTTGGCCTGGTTTAAGTCATTTTTAACTGTTGATTCACTTTAATGGAGGACCCAGCAACCAGAGAATCATGTTTAATATAAAGCCCGAAAGCCCCATATTCACATGTACAAATAAAAAGGGCACTTTCTTCCTATAACGATCCTATAACCATATGTAAAGCACTTCCTCATTCACAAGTGACTGGCCATCACGTGACTGCCAGACTGCCGGGACTGACAAATCTAGATTTCCCAGTGGGCTTGCACATCAATCCAGAATGGTTTGGATTTGTCACCTGATTAACTGTCATTTGGTGCCATTCACCACGAATGAGGAAGTGGTGGATTTAGTGCCGCAATAAAACTGAACGTTTTTACATTGCACATACAAAGAATAACAGGATTATTCAGTGTGTGTGCAATGCTTGTGCATAGCTTTTGATATTTACACAGCTATCGTCTGTTACTTGTGGATGGTTTGTGATTTTGTTGCGTCCTTGTCAGCGCAAGACGGGAAGTTAATGGCTGTATGGTGGGTACCTTTAGTACCCAAACCCAAAAAATTGACAGTGTGCTTAGAATATCATAAAAACATACAGAGATGTTCTGCATGGCTCCACCTACTTGTAAATAGTTATGAGCTATTCTCTTATTCTTTGTGAGTATATACCATGTTACCAATGCCTGTTTTAAGAAAGAAGGCTTCTCCATTAATAAATTGGCAGCACAGCCTTGGTGGAGCAATAGTACAGGTTCTGCTTCTATATGACATCCGCTCACATGCTAACATTTTGGGCTTATCCTAAAAACCTGAGTTTGTTAAGTTATTAAAGTCACATTCAACTTACCCGACAAAGCTGCACTGCAAAATCAGACTTCTTTTCTTGATGTCTTTTAGTGACATAAAATATTCAACAATTATGACGCACTATGTCATGCTAACGTGCGACACAAATCTAAAACAACTCAACTGTTTTGTTTTTAAATGTTAACCCTATCTTTGTGTAAGCATGCTTGTAGGTTCCATTCATAGAACACACTTCTCACATTGATGTTATTCTCTCTTGCAATGGGTAAGGAAAGCCTTGACTTTGTATTGTATTCAGTGTCGGACTAGGGTTCCAGACCCACCAAAAGTAACCATTCTTAGGGTCCACCAGAGGAAATCAGCCTTCCAGAACAAATTATTCTTGGGGATCAGCTATATAGAAACCATGCAAGAACACTCTTAGTCAAGGCATAGCAATAATAAGGTAGCAAACTGATCATCTGTGGCTTGTCCCATGTGCCTCTCCGACATTTTCTGCAGCCTGTTGTAGATGCTCTAGCAGATCTGTAGCACACTATAAAACTATACTAGAGCAGGCCAACACACATATGTGGTGTTGCTTAGAAAACATGTGAATATCATTGACTGCTATTACCGTGCACATTTGTCTGCCGCTAATAAATTATTCTTCCACCTGTAAAATATATTAAGCAGAGAGCTTGGTTTGTAGAGCAGTATAACAGAGGTGGCTTAAGTAGAATCTTGTGGTAGTACCAGCCATAAACACTAGTGTAAGACCACCAATAGGAGAGTAGAATTAAATTCAAGCTCAGAGTTCCCCTGTATAATTATTAGGCAGGGAGCTCAGTTAATCAGCCTTGGGTCACCCCCCGCCCCCCCTGTGGAAAGGTCTGCTGTTTATTGTGAGAGCTTGAAACCCTAATGTGAGGGTGCCATAAGTGTGTTGTGCTTGGGTTAATGAAGAGAGATGCAAGATTGTCTAGCCCCTATGTTAAAACATCCTCATGAAGCAACTGTTGCAGAGGGGGGTGCTGGGTGCAGAGGAGTCAAATACACATTTGTGGTCTAACAGTAACTGGTCTTACTGCAACATAAGACTGTGGGGCATCCTGATTCGTGTGATGTGTGAAGCCCCAGGATCCCACCTTGCATGTGCAGGCCATGGCGGCATTCCTCAAGCCACAGCATTCTCCCAAGCCAGGCCTATCTGAATGGCTGGTGTGGTTATCTCAGCAGGAAATGTTCTCATTTATTCAAATTTCTGTGTCACTTATTAATATGCATGGCATAGAATGCTTATTGGAGGAGAGCCTGCCCATGTGTTGTGGGATTGGCAGCGAGGTAAGAATACTTGGTGTCACGGTGAACTTACCTGGTCCTGCACAGAGCGGCCGCCGGAACTGAATGAAAGGGCTAATAAGGCAAATTATTGTTCAGGGCGAAACGCCCAAAAAGGTTGAACTGGGCAATCAGCCCAATTGTTAATAATGTCTTCTTTTTGTTTGGTTCCCTTCCATGTCATCCTCAGCATCCATGTCCTATAAAGGTGTTCCCTGGTAATTCAGTCGTGCCTGTGATAGCATTTAGCTGGGGGAGTTTTGATACTGAAATTTCCTGGTTTGTTCCGTTGTCGACCTCGTGTTGTTTGACCATCCCGACTCTCGATTGTACCCTGACCACGTTCCTGTCTCATCCCTTGTTCTGCATACCCGTAACCTCCTGGATTTATCTTTGGCTTGACCTCGACTCCTCTCTTGTCTCTCTCTTGGTGCTGTGATAGTTAAGGACAGACTTCCCGTGTATGACCACGGCTTATCTGTCATTGCCCAGTCTTGCCTCTTGTTCACCCGCCGTCACCGCCTGTAAGCTCACATCCTTTGTGCTATGAAGTCCTGGGGGCAACCGTGTCAGGCGAGGCATGTAAAGCGTCCCGGGAAACAGGGGCTTGACTAAAGGTGAAGCTAGCAGCGGAGATTGGGGGTTGTGGGCTTACCTAGAAGGCGGGTGTCCCACAGGGCCTGACACTTGGGAGGTTTCACACAGCTGGACAATAAAATGAATACGAATTGGTAAGCACACTCAATGCAAGTTAGGTATGTAAATAACTATATATACGGGTGCATCTTATACATTTAAGGGAAATAACCCAGAATCTAGTACAAAGAACTAATTTATAAATGCACACCTAACACCGGGGGGTCTGATGCAAAAAAATAATAACAAATTTATTGTAATACAGTACATAAGTCACACTGTGCTGGTTTGGGTACGCTTGAAGGATTATGATACATTAGGTATGGGGCATACACATTTACCAAAGACACAAAAATATATACAATATGTACAGAGAATGATACTATTTACATGCAATTCTGAATGCTGTGGGAGCTTTTGGCTATTCAAGTTCTGGCGTGAGCACAGTATTCTGTTAATCACTTGTAAGAAAATGATGGCAATAGAGGTCTCAAAAGAGTGATGATGTACCTGGAAGGTAGTGCAAGAGGCACTTTTAATTGCGAGCTCGAAATCTGCTTAGTGCTGAGTCCATAGGAAGTCCATATAGGGTTAATGGATATCAGGCTAGGCTCTGTTGTAGCGCATTGTTGGTCCGGTCTGTCAACCGTTATGCTGTTTCGGTTTTAATATTAACCTTCGTCGGAGCTGGTGCAGGGTTGTAAGTATGCAAAATGCGGTGCCTGTCAGCTGTGCCGCGATCAGCTGTTTATAAAGCGATTTGAAAGCGCGCGGTTCCCCCCCCGGCCGGCCCTCGTGACGTGGTGGTGACGCAAACAGTATTCTCGTCATCCTGCTTCACTTCCGGTGATGCACGTCCCGACCTCGCGCCAGTCATTCGGCGGCCGGCATCTTTGCCAGCTGCATGATGGTGGAGCGCAGACGCATGGGGCGTGTGCCACAGCGGAGACAGCGGAACGATGCTGGGTGAGTATAAGTACTCATGGGGGAAAAGAGAACAAGGGGGATCCATCTGCAACAAATAAAAAATAAAAGAGACATGGTATTAATAATTTATCAAAGTATAGTAAAGCTCTGCATTTGTGCAGAATATTACAGCTTGCAAACAGGCAAAGACATGCATGGCATATAATTATGTACCAAAAAACCATGATGTGGGAACCAGACCACTAAAGAGGTGGTATATTGTGCCCTACCTGATAAGGGATTTTCTTACTATAGATTAGGGCTATTATGGATCAGTTCAGGATATATGTCTAGTTGCACTTAATGGGTAAAGGTCCCCGTTATCATAAGGGTAGGTTCCTATTATTATGTCTGAGCTGATTATTATGTAATTCTGAGCTGAAGTTACTTATGGACAATAAGCATTCCTCCTGGCAAGATGTGATTAGTAACTTGTATAGGACAGTTATGGTGTATGGTGTGGAGTATGGTTATGGAATGTCTGGGAATTAGTTGCTATAGCATACGTAAGTGGTATATCCCCACTAGGTTATTATGGGTACTTGAATAGCCAAAAGCTCCCACAACATTCGGAGTTGCATGTAAATAGTATCATTCTCTGTACATATTGTATATATTTTTGTGTCTTTGGTAAATGAGTATGCCCCATACCTAATGTATCATAATCCTTCAAGCGTACCCAAACCAGCACAGTGTGACTTATGTACTGTATTACAATAAATTTGTTATTATTTTTTTGCATCAGACCCCCCGGTGTTAGGTGTGCATTTATAAATTAGTTCTTTACACAGCTGGACAATGAAAAAAAACCCAGGAGAAAATCCCAGGTTTTTGTTCCTGCTGAAATGAGGAATGCTTAGGTCCTGATGTGTCTTATAGGAGCTGGGGCCAATGCAGAATAATTTCAGGCTAGCAGCTCAAGACCTACCAGGGATTCAGGATTGGAGACAGGTATTATTTTCTTCATTTATTAGAGTATACTCAGTATATACTAACAATGTACTGTTTTTGTCTTTAAGACACGCACTGGAGGCTGGCTTGACTTGTTCCTAATTGAGACATCTCCTTATATGATGTTACAGACGATATATATCAAACTGCACTTTCAGAATGACAATGTGACATTGTACGAACAGCTTCAAATGGCTGTTTCTACTGTTAGGAAGGATTGCGCTTTCAGAAGACCCATAAACCATCTGCAGAAATTACAAACTGTAAGTCACCGAGAGTCTGCATAGCTACACCAGTGACACATCTCCAGAAAAAGGAACATTTTATGCTTTTATGGTCTTGTCTACTTGACAACATTTAGTGCAAAACTATGTAAGAGAAATATTTCAAACGGCGTTGCCAGCTTTTCAGTGGGATAAATGTGCATCAATCAGCAGCACTTTATTCCTTTTTCCATGTTTCTTAAAGCAGACTTAAACTGATACTGACATGCGTATACATTGATACCATTTATATATCCAGATCATGGTAATAAAAGATCTGAGAACATTACCTTTTTTGTATCCTGAATGAATTTATTTATTTTGTTAGAGTTTCTGTTAAATAGATGTTACCTGCTGCAAACATAGAGAGACTAACAGCCTCAAGTGTCAGCGACTGTAAATACCACTCAGAGCTAATGCTTTTGCCTCAGCAGCACTTAATGCCTGACTTAAACCGGACCTTCACCATGATTTAATGAAAAGCCCAAACTCTTAAAAAACGATTCCCCAGCATCTAAAATTAATATATTTAACATTTTTAGTCACTAACTTATTATTCTTTCCCCCACTGAGCTGCAACTCTGTTCAGGAATTTAGGATACGGGCGCCGCCATCTTGATTCAGAAGCATCACACTTACTGAGGAGAGGAGAGTGGGATAAGGTACAGGGGGGCAGGTTATAGCTGTGCTTTGCTCAGACAGAGCAGAGCTGGGGTCAGGGAAAGGTCAGCAGTCCCAGAATGCAGAGCAGCACAGTCACTTCCTGTTTGCAGGCACTTCCTGTTTGCAGGCTGCCTGATAAAATGGCGGCTTCCATAAGCCGCCATCTTGGATGTTTAAAGGCTTATAACATGCAGTAGATGCAGGTAGGATGATTTTTAATGTGGGCAATCTGTATGTACAGTGTGGGGGAAACATATAAGATAGACTCTTATTCAGAGTGAAGGTCCGCTTTAAGAAGCCAAAAACATGCTGCGCCAACGGGTATGCTACCCTGCGTCTGATTTATCCCCTGCGTTTTTGTATGTGGTGACTGGTGTTATTGTTTAAGCTGGGCCAGTTTCTAGTGATGCTGTAGGTTAACATCTCAATGGCCACACTTAACAGAACTGTATTGAAGCGTTTGTACAGTGTTTGCTTTGGCAACTGATGTACATGCAGGACCTAGATGTTACCAAATGTAATGTTATTATTTTTTTGTAAAATCTGTTATCATGTCTGGTTTTTGTTAACGTGTTAAAATGTATAATTTGTAGTACATTTAAAAAGCAGCCTAAATGCCCTGTAGTTAGATCCTTTTGTTCACAGCAGTGAGATCCTGTCGCTGTAAGAAGAAATGGCAAACATTGCCAATAAAATACAGTGCCAATATTATCTGCATGTAAAAAATGAAAAAATCCAGCGTGTACCACCTATAAGTTGGCAAAACAGAGTAACGCTCACTGGCGCTGTTGTAATCTGCATAAAGGTCCAACACTCAGTGACACAGGCTGGCCAATATCTAGTGCCCCAATTCAAGCTGATTATTTAACATTACAAAATAACACAATACTCCGCACCACCTCTAAATAATATGCTATGTGCAGGCTGTAGGGCAGGGCCACACTGCTAAATTTAGTGGTACCACAATAATAGACAAAGTTGGGGCCACCAGATTTGACCACCTCTGGTCCTGCCAAATGAATACTGCCGCACCACCCAAGTAAAAATATATATCACCCTTTATTGAATTTCATGGGTATATACAATGCTATGCCATAATGTCACACTACATAAAATTAAAAAACAATCTAAAAACACTGGATCACTGGATAAAGAAGCTGGCTAACCATAAGAAATAAATATCAGATTGGTTCCAAAATGCTGCTAATTAGTGCCTATAAATAATAATATCTACCACAGTTAATTACTGAAAGTGTCAATAATCTAATGCTATATACATGAATAAAGTGCACAGTGCTGGATATATTATAATGTGCATCTGTAAACACAGAAAAAAGTGGCAGGTGCTATATACAAAATATCAACATTTACAAACCCCTATACAAAGTGCATGAGTGGCAAACATGAAATAGGAACTAGTCCACTCAGTGGCAGGGAAGGGACACACATCTATTAAAACAATAAAAGAATAAAGACGGTACATACATAATTATGTGTGTGTGAATTGCATCTATACTTTTACATTTACTATTATTTACATATAGGCTGCCAGCAGGGTGCATGTTGTGCATGCCCCAGGTAGCTGGCAGGTGGGCTGTGGGGAGTGCGCATGTTGCCGGGGTTTCCGACGCGCGGGCGCCTCCTACTGCAGGGTAGTGCGCCTGCGCGTCGGACGCCGGGCGCGTGCGCGCTCCCGCACAGTACTTCCTGGTAGGTGCGTTCCGGGTGACGAGGGCGGTGGCGCTGTCATGTGGCCCTTACGCTCCCCAATGAGGGAGGGCGGGGCCTCAGGTGGTGCGTACTGTGTCTCGCTGACCAGCGAGGACGCATCAGCATAACACATAAGGCCGCAGGAGAAGGGACAACAGACAGCAGCCTGACAAAGTGGTAAGATTGTAACCACACAACGCGCTGCTTTTGTCTGTCGGTACGCTGGATGCTGGCCATTATGATACGGTGATGTAATGTACTTTGTACTAGTTCCAATTTCATGTTTGGCACTCATGCACTTTGTATAGGGGTTTGTATATCTTGATATTTTGTATATAGCACCTGGCTATATACAAAATTTGCACATTATAATATATCCAGCACTGTGCACTTTATTCATGTATATAGCATTAGATTATTGACACTTTCAGTAATTAACTGTGATAGATATTTGTATTTATGGGCACTAATTAGCAGCATTTTGGAACCAATCTGATATTTATTTCTTATGGTTAGCCAGCTTCTTTATCCAGTGATCCAGTGTTTTAGATTGTTTTTTAATTTTATGTAGTGTGACATTATGGCATAGTATTGTATATACCCATGAGATTCAATAAAGGCTGATATATATTTTTACTTGGGTGGTGCGGCAGTATTCATTTGGCAGGACCAGAGGTGATTATTTAACATTAGGCGTTTTGACTTGCAGCACCATTCTAAAATTCAAAATATATAAAGAATGGGAAAGAGATTCTAGTGAAACAGACACAAGGTTAGGTTCTAGACATCATTGTAGAAATAATAATTAGGTATTTGCTAAAACCATTAGAATCTGGAAATCCTATACAGATATAAGGCAACAAAAGTAAAGTAGTGAAATGAAGTGGAGTAGTTAAGGCTTCCAAATAGAACTTGAATCCTAACCTCATCAAAAGTTAATCAGCTACAGACTTGCTTTCTGAATTTTATACCATAATGAATCTACCAAAGAAGGGGGTGCCCATAACCCCTACCCTGGGCTGCCCTTACACCAAGACTGACAACGCACTACCCTCTACCATGTGAAAATGATGAGCTTTATTAGGCAAAAACAGACAAACACTACATCCTTTAAAAATTCACATTAAAAAACATATAACACATAAACACTGTCTGCCACAAAGGGGTGCTGAACCTGCTGCTGCCAATACACCTATTGCTAAATAATACATGTAACACTAAAATGATATACCTTATAAATATCAATATATTCATCCTATTACCAAGTGCATCAAATATAATATAAAAAGAGGTACGTGTCACAACCAATAAAAGATATATCTTTTCTTACATAATCAATGTGAACCCCGCAGCATCCATGCGCGCCCTGAGAATCCAACGCATTTTGTGACCTCAAACTCTGTCACTTTCTCAAGGCAGTATACCAAGCGAGTATTGTGGGAACCAGAACTGACTTGACCTGCTGTGTGCCTTCTAGTTGTGTAGATTGTAAAGACCCATAATCAAAGAGAAGGAAGATGATGAAGTACCAAGATTAGAGTAACTATTCAGATACACAGTTATGTAGTAGGAAGAAGAAATGTATGGGTAAGTATTCTCTGTAGAAACACAGTTGTATATAATTGCATGTAGAGCCAGGAGAATGTAGGTGCTAGTCTTAAACCGTCAGAGGCAAATGCTGTTTAACAACTAAGCAGCATTGGGAAAAGCAGAAATGGCTTTGAAGGAAATTGCCGCCAGCACCTGGAAAGGGAAGTGACAAACCACCATCTGCCCATGCCTTTGATTTCTTCATTGGGCCAGCCTCCAATAACAGGAAAGAATTGGCCCAGGATCCTGTAGAACTGACAAGTCATTGCTGATTCTGGGACAAATTTTCAGCACCAGATGTATGTATGCTTTCACGCAAAAAAAGGTGTATATGTTTTTTAACAACAGCAGGAGTTCATTACTATTTATTAATGTTATTATAATTTCAACTGTATTAGATATGTAGACCGGGGTGCCCCCATGGAAAGGACCAAAACCCAGGATAATCCAAACTTTTGACTATCCTGGGTTTTGGTCCACTTTCAAGTTCAGGGGGCAATTCCTAGCCATAGCAGAATGGCTAAAATGGGCGGCCATTCTCCTCACAATGGCAACTACCTTTCTCAAGTCATGATACATTTGTAAAGAATGTTACCACCAAATGTATAATCTGTGCCATACAGGGATAACGTGTAAGAATGTGGACTCTGCACTAAGAAAATCATCTGCTTCTGAGCTTGTTAGTATAACACAGGTTTGCACCTGCCAGGTTTTGATCTTTTGGCTTTAAATCAGCTTCACTTTTTTATGCCTGCCATCCTGCTCCTCTTCTCTTTACCCTGATCCACTTCCTAGGTCCTTCTTCCTGTCAAACAATCATCCCCATCACCTTTAGCCCTGACATTTGTCTGGGAAATGTAATTGTGCTACATAATGCTCCTGGTGCTCCATGTCCTTCACTTGAATGGGCAGACAGGAGCTCATATTTAGTGGGGAGGCAAAAGCACATGCCCAGGAGCAGCCTTATGTTTTTTTTCTTTGTAACCTGGCCATCCAGCCTCAGAGCTAGGAGTGGGTTACCCCAAGACTGGACTTTGCTTTAAGATTTAGCTAATGGACAGATGTTCTGACAGTTTTATTTAGAATTTGCTAGTACAGTTCAATGATGGCAAACTGTCCCTGCTCAGATTCAGCAAAACAGGCCTAAAGCATGATATCACCACCACTGTGTTTCACATATAGAGATTAGGTTTTTAAGCTGGAATGTAGTGGATTTAAACCAAAAATCTCTATTCTGTCCACAAAACCAGGTTTCAGTAGCCTTCTGGCTGAACTGTAGCAAACTGCAGATGGGTACATATGTTGCTAGATTCCCGTCTCTAACCACCGCAGCATGAAAATTAGAATTTTCACACTTTTTTTTGCCAGAGTATGCATGCTCGCATGCTATTTTTCAGTTTTGCAATTCAGCAACATTTTTGACTTTGCAATTTTTTTTTGCAAATCAAGTGTGAACATGCGTATGCATGTCGGCAAATATATTTGCATAAGAAAGTGCTCATACATACAAACGCATGTTCGCATAATTCAGCGGAGTCACATGACCTTTCCCATGCGATAAAAAGGCGCCAAGGTATGCGAAAATCGCTCTCCACCATTTACAGAGTGAGTGTGGCCTTTTCTCATGTGAAAATAGACTTTTCCACACATATGTTGTGCTATCAGTCTCAAATTGCCTAATTATTAAGTAGCTACAGAGCAAACAACCTTCCGAATGACTGCTCCTAATGTACTAAGGCTGGGCACGCATTGCAAGCAAGGATACTACTTACCCAAAAACATGCTTACATGCAAACGCACATCTGCAGCCATCTTTTTTTTGTGCGTAAAAAAATAAAAGAAAATGCAATTTTTTATATTTTGTAGCTCTTTTAAAAAAAGTTTAAAGAAAATCATATTCAGTGTCAATGCCCTATTTCTTCCAGTTACAATGGTACCACATATGTATCGGTAGACACCCTTTCCTGCCCAGGAGGCTCCCCCAAACTGAAACAGCGCTTTAGTCTGAGTTTGGACTTTAACGAGAAATTTTTTTGTTTGTAATTTTCCCAGTGCTTTTATAATATTTATGTGTAAAAAATGCTAAAAAAAAATATTTTCTTTTCAAGAATACCATATTGCGTGCGATTACAACGGTACCACATATTTAACTGCAGACACCCTTTCCTGCCCAAGAGATCTCCCAAACTTAAGAGAGTGCTGTACGACATTTTCAATAGAAATACAACTACTTACAGTATGTGCACTATCAAAGGTGAAATAAAAACAATTGGTGTGGGGTGCAGCCTATTCAAGCAAAACCAGCCTGGCCAAACAGCCGGTCTGTGTCCATGAAGGCTACCAGCCTGCACAGCCATGATGGGCCACTGGCTTTTCTGCACCCCTTTGGGCTTTGTGGATGCAGGTAACGGCACATGCACAAGCATCGGCCGCTCTTTGCTATATCTTTAGCAGGGTGCACACCCATGCCAGGCATTTGTGTATGGGCGGAGCGGGCAAGCTCCCTGTTAAAGGGCAGCAGTGATACGGCCCCTGGCATGCTCAGCTGCACTCGGCTAGACTCAGTTTGAGCAGATTTCCTATATGAGCCTAATTAAGGTCGCTTCAGCGCAGCCGAGAGTGCTGATTAGACAGGGGGCCACACATGTACCGTAGGACTGGGGAGCAGTCAAAATCCTTGGTTTTGGTCCAAATTAAATGGCATGCTAGAGGGACCAGTTAGCAAGGATCACAAAACACATTGGGATTTTACCACCTCTGATTCTTCTATGCAAAACAGTTTCTGATTGATTGATTCTACCTATCTTTACATATAATGACCATTAAATTATCTGGTTTATAATATCCTTGCACTTTTGGTCGATTTATAATTATTAACACAAGCAGATCAAAAAAATAAGTTTACATTTTGTATAAATTACAGAATGTAGTCCTGGGTATAGTATTTAAAATATAAGTGGATGATTGGACACAGCTGAAAACTGCTCACCTAGCAATTAATATTCTGCTTCCTTCTCTCATTTTTTGGTAAGAAAGATTGTTACATTCTTTCTGAAATGACCCTGGAGTTTTTGTCTCAACATCTTTCCTTGAAGGGACATGTTCCTCACATTTATTATTCTCTGCATGAAAGGACACTTATGTCTGCTCGGAATTTGCTCTACTATAATTTCCATTTATGTTCCCCTTGTCCTATCATCTTCAGCTCTGAAAATGGTACTGTGTGTTGACATTATCTACTCCATTTAGGATTTTAAATACTTCAATTAAATCTCTTCTAAAGTGATTTTCTTCCTTCCAAACCTCATAGATGTAGATTTTCAAGCTTGTCCTTATGCCTCATTCTTTCAACCTTGTCACCTCTTCACGCACACAGCATCTTATCTTTAATATGAAGGGTGAAATTGTACAGTATCATACAGAGCAAAGTCCCAGAGGAGGACTGTAAAAAAGACTCTTTTTGCTTCATAATGACGTGCTCAATATGGGTTTTAAATCTGCAAATCTGGAGCAAATCCTTCTAGACTTGGAGGTCATACAAAGTATTCATTTACACTTATTTAGCTTACTGAATTCTTATAATGTCACTTTATATGTATTAAAATGGTGTGGGATGCACTGGTCCATTTGTGTAACACAGATAAGTGCTTTACATCTGATCTATTTAATCATCTACTTAAAGCAAACCTCTAAAAAAGATGAATTATGCAACCAACTCTTCAGACTTTTTGACAGGAGACTTATACCATATAATTGGACTGTGACTTTGCATGTATTGCCATTTCTAGGGTTTGGTGTGCAGGACGAGCACTCTAGGTGCCAAGGCCATTGAGCCATTGTGTATGGGGCGGGGGGGGTTTGCCCGGTAAACTCACCTTCTCCCACAAGGGGCCCCAGCCGAGTCTAGCCGAGTCCTGAAGAGCGTCCCGAGTGCAGAGGCGGCTACAACCCTGCTACCCTCTGACAAGGAGCATGTCCGCATCAGCCACTCACATGCTTGGTGCAGGCATGCGCCGGCAGGGAGTGGTGCATGTGCTGTTTGATTGGAGAGAAGGTGATTTTACTGGGTGGACTGGGCTGTTTTACACAGCATCCCAAATCTGGATGCCCTGGGGGGAGCAAGTGTAGGGATAAATAGCTTTTGCTTTCATTTTGTAGAAATTCACGACATTTGATTAAATGCTCTGTGCACGTAGCTGCTGCGTGTTAAGTTTCTATTTCTCGGAAATCATGTGATTTCTTGTAAATGACTTGACATTGCGAGACCACCTAGTTTCACTTTCATCACTAGAACGTAAGAACTTCTGAATAGGTCTTGTTGCTGTGTTGTATAAATACGAGCTGTAACAATAAATGAGCGGATCACTCTGGGAAACTGTCCCTTGTGTGTAATAGTTTCTTAAGGGTGGTCTCCAGCGCTGTGGGTTCGAAGGGCATTTTATGCAGATGGACCAGGAGAACCAATGAAACCTATTAACTCTTTCAGCGAGTATGCCGGCCCTGGAGTCTCATAGACTCCATGGTGGGTTTCGGTCTGTTTTAAAACCACCTCCCAACTACAGTAATTTAAATCCTTGAAATATATGATTACTTACTAATTTTATTCGAAGTTAAAAAAAGCACAATAGCCTTATACCAAGGTAAGTACAATATTTTTTTGCAAGTGCACTTTAAATCCCAGTAAAAAATCCACAGGTATCCACAGGAAAGAATTATAGTTGATAAATGAGATCACATGCATAAATCCTGAGGTACCGAGCACCCCCCATACTAGCAGCCAGGCCTTAGACATTTTTTTTTTCAAAAAAATATTTCCTGAGAACCTGGGAAAAACCTTGCATCTTGCTTTCGTCAGAACACTTAGTACTTAACCAGGATGGTTACTGGTGGGTAATTGCCATGGGGGAAGGTAGAACATACTTTTAACCCTGCAGCATAAGCTGTGACTTTTGGGCAAAAAGCTGACAATGAAGTTTCCGTTAATTAATTATGACACTTTTCAAATTAATGACATTGCTTTCTTAAATTGTCTTGTATTTCACTCTCATGTGTATGTGTCAAAAATGGGCCCACCAATCTATCCCTGCCAAACTGCTGCAATATATATTTATTTCCAACTGAGGAAGTAACTCTGGCCAGCCCCTTACCTCCTTAGAGACCATCCTGACCTCATCAGACCAAACCCAGACTGACATGTAGGGTATATAGTTGCCTAGAGACCCAAAGGAAAGGACCAATGGGGTGAGGTATAAGTGCTGTGAAATACCCTCAGAGGCATTTTCCAGTAAATCAGAGCAGGAAGAATCTTCCTTTAGACCACTGAGAAAAAAATTAGAGTTTCCTGCTATTTTGGAGAGAGGAGTATAGGGAGGGTATTAAATCCATACTAGTATTGAAGCTCCACAGGGGTGCGTGTTGTTGCATCTACTTTTCTCCCTCTACACAAACAATAGTGTGGCTGTAGAAGTGAATATTGTAAAGTTCACTGATGATACCACCATCAGATTGACTCAATATGACCAATTGCCTGGGATCCTAGTGTGCAGCTTCCCCCACTCTGTGCACACACAGGACAGGGTAAGGTGCTCTGTGCACAGTTTGCTGCTGTCCCTGCTGCTTACCCTATTCTGTGTGTCATTCAGCTGAATGGGCAGGTGTGCCATGCACAAAGCAGGGGAAACCGCTCAAGTAAAGATAGCAGCACCCAAGGCCATCACTGCTGCTAGATACTGGATGCAGTAAGGATTTTTTTGTTACCCCCCCTGGCCACTCACCTTGCTGACTTTGTCATGCATGCACCACTGCTGTGTCATGCATGTGATCAACCTTATGCAGCCCACCAGGACAATCAGCAGCGTGGATGTGCCAGTGAGTGGACATAAGATGTACCGATAATGGGGGGGGGGGAGCAAAAATATGCTACTTATCTAAATTGAACTTGAACTTACTAAGCAAGAATCGAAGGGGAATTTCATGTAGCAAGTGGGGATTTCTTTGTAATAAATACTCCAAAGTATGGTATAGCCCCCTTTATTTCACTTTTAATATATCACTACACGAGCAAACATTGATTTGGCTCTGTTGTGTTTTTCTGGTACACAGTAAAACTTACCTAAACAAGGTGCATAGCAAAATACAGGTAGTGCCCTTTCAGTACTACCTGCGGCATTCACAATCATTTAAGAACTGTATTCTTGCTGAAAATCATAATATCGTAGTAATAATTAAAGGCAATTGAACCTTCCTCCCCAGGGCAATTTAGATTGTTGCGCATAAAAATGAATATACCTTTTTCTAACTCCTGCTGTGGTAAATTTTAAAAATAAAATAGCGGGATTTGCAGGCCGCCTGTAACAGGAAGTGCTGCTGGGTTTCCTATTACTGTGCATTGTCAGTTATGTCAGTTTAATCAAGGCAGCAAGTTGATCAAACCCCCAATTATTTTATGATAATGCTTTATGGAAGCTGTGAGGAATGGGGCAAATATTACATTGCATTTTATCGCGGCATCCCCCTTTAAGATTCTCTCTTCTTAGCAAATGTCTGCCATTACAAAGCCAGCAGGAAAAGGAAGTCCATATAGGGGCAGGAGGTTCTGACACTTCAGAACAGACAGTTTGAGCTTCAAAGCCCCCCTGCTGCTCCCCTGCTGCTTTCCTGCTGCCCTCCTAACACCTTACTAAGACTCAAAGGAGCCTGGTGCTTCAAAGGAATGATCCAGGATCTGTGTCTGGGAGGGGTGGAGGGGAGAGACCTGCTTAAAGGTAGGGCAAGGGGGTGAGAAGATTCTGGAGGTGTCCCAAATCATCTGTAAGCTCTTCACTTACCTCTTGTGGGAGCTCCCCATCACTACTACTCTGCAAACTGCATTTTAAAGTGGACCAACACCCAGGATTTTGAGTATCCTGGGTTTTGGTCCACTTCGGTGGGGCACCCCGATCGGGGGTGCCCCGCTGTCTGAAACCTCCCAGAAAGCCCCAAAAAACTCACCTCTCCCCGCTCCCACGTGACCGCGCCAGCCAATCACAGCGCTCAGAGCCGCTGTGGTATGCGCGTCCAAGGCCGCCTGGACTCGCGCTTCCCTCTAACAGGGAGCGCGCCTGCACCGGCCATTTACATACGGCCGGCGCGGGTGCGCGCCCTGCTAGAGGGAAGCGCGAGACGCGGCCGCGGCTCGCGAATGCGCCGATGGAACAGGGCTGAGGTAAGGTTTGTGGGCCTCCTGTGGGGTTCCTCCCCGCGGGACATCCCGATTTCAGATGCCCCGCGGGGAGGGATCTGATCGGTCCGGGAATCTTATAGATTTCCGGGCCGATCCCCCCTGGGTGTTGGTCCACTTTAAGGTAACTGCCTATTGTTTCTCTGTGTAACTCACTCTATCCTGTAACTTCTCAGAACAGCATTTGTATTATCTGTATCATTTCATATTCCATCATAGCCAAATGTTTGTTATCACTGCCTAGTGAGCTTATAGCATTAAAACTTACATTTTAACTTGAGCGATCTGTTTGCCTTAAACCAAGAATCTGTGTGTCCGCAGGCTTTGGGCCTGGTATTCCTGATAGGAGAACTCGGACAAGGGTTTTGGGGAACGGGGTCTGTGCGCCCGGAGGTCCCTGGTTGATAGTGGGATCACGTGACCTGCAGTTCCCTGACAGAAGCAGTTGTCACTAACTGCGCTCTGTTGCTGTTGGCAACGTACACTTAGGCCCTTATTTAACAATAAGGTAGAGAATGGTGAGCGAACGGTAATGACGCTCACCGCCACGAGTACGCCGGCTCCCCTCCGCAATCACACATTTATCAAGCCGATCCTGCTTAGCGACTGACAGAGCGCCAGATAGCGAATCATTCATCATCATTCCAGCCTCACCCCACAGCGCCAGCGAGCGACCTTGAACAGCGACAGGTATGACCTCTCGCTGCCTGGCGCTCTCCAATGCATTTCAATGAGCAATCTTTAAATATTCTCAATTAATTGCTATTAATGTTTTTTTTTTTTTAAATGGCAAAAATTCTGTGACCACTTCTGCAATGTTAGATATTTAAAAAAAAAAAAAAAAAAAAAAATTTGTGCAGAATTGATATTACAGGTCTGACATTAATGTATTCATATTACAAAATGTTTGTAAAAACATGTTTTTTTTTTTTACCAAAAATATGGTTGTTTTAACCCATCGCCGCCAGCGCTCTGGGGTTTAAACAAGCATTTCACAGCGCGAGAATTTTTTGAGCGTGATTTGTTAATGAATATGCTGGGAGCCGTTCGCTATGGACGTTCGCTGTCATGCGCTCCCATACAGCGCGGAACCTGTCAAACAGCGACTCCTAACCCCGTATTCAACATTACCGCACACCTACTGAGTCGCTGTCAACAGCCGAACAACGGCCAAGCACAGCGAATACTAGCGTGCGCTGTGAAAATAACGCTACTGGCGCTCATCTGTCGCTACCTGGCGCTATTAATGAATCGGCCTCAAAGTCTGTACACCAAGAAGAGAGAAGTGAGTCCTGTCTATCTATCAGACTATAGATATCAGACAGGGGCAGAATGGCCATTGGGAGATCCTATCTTTCTTTCTGTCAGTCCTTTTATTCTATCTTTCTTTCATTCTATTCGTTCTAGCCTTTTTCTTTCTTTTTTCCATCTATTTTTGTTTCTTTCTTTCATCTGTTTGTTCTGCCATTCTTTTTCTTTCTTTGTTCCCACCACAGCCTCTACCAGAAACTTAGAAAATAGAATTGAAAGGATGCACACCACTCAGATAATTATGTTTGCGCTTAAATAAAGTGTATTATTTACAATATATGCAAACAACAATCAATGATCATAGGGAAAAGGATACAAAACGGCCAAATCCATAGATATAATTATGGTCCATAATCCTCAGGAGACTAGTGTACCTCATATGAAAAGAAAGAGAAAGTGTATCCAGTAACAGTACAGAGTAATATAGACTACTATATGTAGATAATTACCCGTAATGCAAAGGTATCAAAGGGGTGCTGCTTTAGGTCCTCCTGAGGGTTATTTATGGTGACTGACTGTTAGCACAGGATTAAGGAAATAACAAAGTTGCTAATGATCATATATGAACAATTGAAAAGTGCCATCAGAGTACCAGTCGGTCAGCTACATAATGAATGGCAACAAAGCATCAATACCATGGATGACAGTGCACAGCACTTACACAGCATTACAGCATATCATACAAAGCAATGTACCCGTATCACAGAGCGGATCGCTGTAAAGGTGCCAACGTTTCAGGACTCTGAGCCCTACTCTGATAGCTAATAGACTCGGATAGCTAATAGATCTGTCACCTTGTTTTTATGCTGCTACTCCCCCCTGGCCGGCCAGCGTGTCGTCCCAGAAGCGCTCGTGCAGCGACTTCTGTTACATCACTTCCGGTGACGTCGTCCTGGCCTTCGGCCGTCATCAGCTGATTGGCAGAGAGTTCCTCCAATCCAGTGATGTCGGTTTCAGGCGCACGGGGCAGCCGTCTCCCTGGAGCTCAACATCAAAGAACTCTACTAGCAAAATGACAAAACAGAAAATTGTGAAGCGATGAGAGCGGGGAGTGTTTCAATAGGAAGCAGCGCGTGTGTAGTGGGGGAGTAGTCAGTGGGATCCTTCATTTTGGCCGCACTGTTAAGAACAAGGAAAAAATTAAAAACATAATTAAAAACA
This sequence comes from Gastrophryne carolinensis, assembly GCA_027917425.1. Classification (NCBI taxonomy): domain Eukaryota; kingdom Metazoa; phylum Chordata; class Amphibia; order Anura; family Microhylidae; genus Gastrophryne; species Gastrophryne carolinensis. The sequence goes on along the minus strand of CM051237.1, from coordinate 249,115,290 downwards.
TGATGTAAGAATTGCGATCACACTCCTGGATTACTTATGGGTATAAGAGATTATAGTAGCCATACATAATAGTGCCACAAATCTAAGTTACTATATACCAGGATAATTAATCCTCAAGTGGACCTACACCTCCCTGCTAGCGGGTGTATTCCACCCAGTGTAGGGATCAATGTGAGATGTGTTTAAGCAGGCTATCATAATGATCTTAAGGTGAACCTAAATCCTATTAAGCATGGGAGTCCATATGGGATGTTATCAAACAGAGTCTCAGTGTTCTTAAAGTGGACCTGAATCCTATTAAAGGCCGAAGGGATTTTCCTGTGCAGATCAAGAAGAGAAGCTAGGAACGGACAAGGTAATGTATAGTCTAACTTCAAGTGGGCCTATACCCATCTGCTAGCTGGTAAATTCCACCCGATGGGGATCAATATAAGATGGTTTTGAGCGGACTGTCGCAGTGGTCTTAAAGTGGACCTACATTTTCTTAAGTATAGGAATCCATATGGGATGCTATTCAACAGACTAATACAGAGGAAAATTTCATATATAGATCTGAGAAGAAAAAGCTAGAGAAGGGCAAACAGTGTGTAGTAGAAGACCTGGTTGTTTTAACACAGTAATTTCTAAGGTTGTTATTCAAGAGCTGTTCGAACCTCAGATTGGTCATAAACAGTTATAGAAATGGTGCATAATCTATTTGTTCATTAAGACCATATGGTGTTTAGGGTGTATATCCAGTGTAATTCACGTCTCAGCAAAATTTATCCCTATTACCTCCCCGTCTCAGATGTTTGACCTGATCTATAGCTTGAAATCTTAACTGAGAAATTTGATGTCCTGCTGTCATAAAATGTCTTGCTAAGGGGGAATCTACGTCTCCCCGTCTAATGGTACTCCTATGTTCCCTTATTCTCATTTTCAGTGCTCTGGTGGTCTTGCCCACAAAGGCTTTTCCACAAGGGCACTTGATTAGGTAAATAACGAATGTAGAGCTACAGTTAAAAAACGAGCCTATCTCATATTTTCTCCCTGAGTGGGGGGGTGTGAATATAGAACCCTTGATTACAAACCCGCACTGCGGGTACAGATCTGGCACTAAAGTGTTATAGTCCCAGTGTTAAAACAATGTAGTTCCATGTGTTTTCGCTTTGTTACTGGGGGATATGTGTTCAAAAACAGAATTTAATCACACAGCGTCAGGTGCTCTATGCTATAGCGACCAGATTTAGATCGCCTACGCTGTGTGTGTAGTTTTTTGATAAGTATGGTGTGGAGCGCTGAGATTCGGTCGCACTTAGCTGGTGCTACCTTTCGCTCGCTGCAGCGCTATACTGGTGTTAAAGCGCCCAACATACATCACATTCATCAATGCTGGCCAGCTTACAACAACGACAGAGGCGTTCTGTTACAGCATCCAATACCTGCTTACAGCGTCTACTAGCGGTTGCTCTAAGTGCCGTTATACAGACGCTCATCTGCGGATACCTGGCGTCAGTAATGCATCAGCCTCCAAGTCTGCATTTGGTGTACGTTGCCAAAAGCAACAGATTGAGGATAGTGAAAAATGCTTCTATAAAAAGATGGATAAATACTAGATCAGCTCACCACCTTTAAGACATCATTTTGCCACACAAATGTACGGTGTACACTTTCAAAAATTCCATTAAGATTTGACTTACCATTTAGGTTTTGTCTGGGTTGATAGTCAGTCCAAAGTCTGATCAAAGTGATTTCAGATCTCACAACCCAACAATTGGGTCTCCTGGTCTCCTCCTAAAATATTAAATTGGACTATCTCGGCTGTTGTTACCAGCCATGCTTATGCTGAAACTAGGATTCTATATTTTACTGTAAATTCCACTTATGACATTACCATACATTAAGGCCCTTATTTAAGAAGGGATAGCATCAGGTAGCGCCTGGTTAATGAGAGGTAGCGACAGATAGCGACTGGTCAACGCCGGACACGGCACGCAATTACACATTTATCAAGCAGAATCTGTTTAGCGACTGGGATAGCGCCATGTAGCGTCTGATTCATCATTTTCACAGCCTCAGCAAACAGCGCCAGCGTTCAGCCTTGCACAGCGCCAGGTATGACCTCTCGCTACCTGGCGCTCTCCCATACATTTCAATGGACGATCCTTTTCTTCTCTTTAAACGGGTTTTTTTTTTTTTTTCAAAAAATCACAAATAATTATTTGACCTCTTCTGGCATTGAAATAGCATTTTTTTCAGATTTTTTTCATTTTTTAAATATTTCCTCAAAATTACATTACAGGTCTGGCATTAAAGTGTTCATGTTACAATGTTGTTACAATGTAATTCCATATGTTTTCGCTTTGTTACTAGTTGATAGATGCTTGAAAACACACTTTAAACACACCGCCTCCTGCGCTCTGGGCTTCAAAAACTATTTTTCAGCGCCAGAGATTTGTGAGGCTGTTTTTTTGCTGAATATGGCTATGAGCAGTCGCTACCATGCGCTCCCATACAGCGCTGTACTGGTCAAATAGCGACTCCTCACAATGTATTCAACATTACTGAACAGCGACTGAGTCGCTATAAAGTAGCGACCCATGGCCGAGCACAGTGACTACTAGCGGGCGCTCTGAAAATGGCTGCTACAGACGCTCATCTGTCGCTACCTGCCGCTAATGATGAATCAGCCTCCCCGTCTATATTTCTATCTCACTATTATTACTGTAGGAAGAGACACACAATCGGGTGTGCAGCAGGCCATGGATCCAGCTATCAGGTAAGATCTGCAGAATTGGACTGTCGCTGACAGTCTGCATGAGACACATGGTTAGAATAGCGTTTTTTATTTTAGGCTGAAAATTGTCTATAAATGCATAAAACAGGTATCTTGTAGCCAGAAAATGTTTCAAGGAGCACCACTTCAAAACCTTTCTCCCAAAGTTTGGGTTTGATCAGGAAACCATGTTCTTACAAGCATATACACTCCAGTTGTGTAGATTAACTTGTGAATAATCCTGCTCTCCAAAGCAGCAATAATCATGGCAAAATGAAGACTTGCATGCATACAATATATGTAATTAAACCAGCCTCACAATATAGATGTATTATTTCATGTTAAGTTGGTTACCCGTGTGTGCTTTGCTTTGCATATGTCAGTTGCTATGTTTCTGTTGAATTCCATTTAGTACTATAATAAAAGATTTTAAATGATTTTTGAAAATGGATCAAATTCTCAGCTAATGTTGCGTTTCCTGTAAAATAGTGGGTAGGTTACCAGAGAATGACCTGTCTATAATAAATTTTGTTAAACTGCTACTAATATGTCTGGTCTCTTAACCATGTGCCTGGATTTAATTCCTTCCTTAATAGTAATTCATGAAGCGTTTCATCATGTGATGTTAATCTTAATAATCTTTTTTTCATACTCGCCCTCTAGCCCTAATTAACCTTTAAAGCGTACCCACACCCATAGCAATGAAAAAAAAACCCTCCTGACAGCCTTCCTCCCAGCTTGCCTAGCACAATAGGAGAGGCTGTTTTTTATTGTTATTGTAGTGATATTGTGATTCTGGATTTTTACACTGTATATATATATACTTAATAAAAAATGTATGTAGTTACAGAGGTTAGAACCGAAACATTTTAAAAATGTAATCCTAAATCCAGCTTTTTTCATTTTTTGAGTAGACTGGCTTGAGTTAGAACTAATATGCGGGCTGATTTACTACTTGCGCCACGGCATGTGAGCATCTGTATAGCGGCACTTAGAGCGACTGCTAGTAGACGCTGTAAGCGGGGATCGGGAGCTGTAACCTAGTGTTGCGGTCGCTGTAGTAACCTGGCCGGCATTGATGAACGTGATGTGTGTTGGGAGCTCTAAACAACAGTATTACGCTGCAACGAGCAATAGGTAGTGCCAGCTCAGTGCTCAGTGCATCCGGCACTTGGCGCTCAACACCATACTTACAAAAAAACTACACACACAGCGTTGGTGCTCTAAATCTGGGTGATATAGCATAGAGCGCCAGACGCTGTGTGATTAAAGTCTGTTTTAGAACACATATACACCAGTAACAAAGCGAAAAACACATGGAATGACATTGTTTTAACACTGGGACAATAACACTTTAGAGTCAGACCTGTAAATATAATTCTGCATAAAAATATATAAAGTCAAAAAAATGTATAAAAGTGTTTGTTTGCAGCCAGGAGAGGTCACGCAATGATCTGAACAAAAAAATAGCTAAACAAGCTATTTTAACTCAACAAAAAAAAGCCCATTGAAATGTATGGGAGAGCGACTCTGAGAGAAGGGTACTACATGGCGCTCTTGAACCTACAGCGCCGACGCTATACGCTGAGCCGCCTCTAGTAATACATGTGACGCTACGTGGCGCTCTTACAGTCGCTCACCAGATTCACTTTCTTAAATGTGGTTTCTCATACAGCGCCCAGCATTCACCAGACGCTACCTGCCGCTATGAAGCACTAACTGCCACTATCCTTTCTTAAATAACCCCCTTAGTCTTCATTTTGCAGTCTGTGACCCCATAGAGATGCAAGCACAACTGCTGGCAAGTAAATTTAGAGGTAATTTACAAAATGATTCACTTGCCATTTGTGGGGCATTCCTCGTGCTTGCTCGTCTTTCTGGATATACCATTGTGGTCTGTTCACCAGGCGATGTCCGTGTTTGCTGGATTTACATCGAGTTCACTTTATTCAGTGCACGTTGGCGAACACCTTTTTATTTGCCAGCTTTTAGCAGTGAACCTGATAGGAATCAATGTTAACTGCGACGAGATTAGAGTCCAAAACTTGCTATTTGGTGCAAGATTTATGGAACCATGTGCAAGGTTCGTGCATGTGTGTATTGCACCAAATGCCATGCATGTGTGTTTATGATAAGTCATGCACAAGTTTATGAGTCATGCGCAAACGCAGCATATCGCATTGCGCGTCAAATGCTGCTCTTTTAATGCGGAAAGGGCCATTCTCCATGTGCTTTGTGCAGGTCAAGGCAGTCAAAGTTCCCCATGTCCCCCATGTTTCCCCCCCACATCTCTACTCTAGCACTGACAAATTTTTCTCTCCAGATACTGTGTTTTAGGTGAGTTTCTATTCTCCAATCTATAGTATTTGCCCTGTGGTAAGTTTGTTCTTCTGGTTTTTAGGTGTAGTGTTTTAGTGGTTGATATCTTGATTCCAGTTTTTCTTCAATGTTGTGTTTCCCAATGTTTTTTTCAGATGTTCTCTGTACCCTTCCCTCCCCACCTGGTTTGTTTAGTTTTGTATTATTTAGTTTGCATTATTGCTTAATAATTGAGCTACTATTGTTTCTTTATGTTTTTTAATTCAAACATTTGTGGGCAAAAGTCCACCTTTTTGGGGTTTGTAGCTTAAGTTGATTCTGCACCATGAGTAACTTTTTTACTCATGTTTATGTTTTTTTTAAAGAAAATGCTATTGTTCCTCTGTACAATTCAGCACCATATTTAGCTGTGCAATTCTTTAAACAAATTGCACTGAATATGGTGCTGAATTTCACTTAGGGAAAAAATCAAAAGAAAAAGTGTTTACTCTCAAAATACAGTGAGTAAAAAATTTATCATGCCGCTGAATTAACCCTTATTAAATTTGTAAACTTTTACAACTATTTCCAATTATTTATTTTTCATGAAATTGTAAAAAACATTTTAATAAAAAGAAAACATAACTGGCAGTTGACACTTTCATTCATAAAAAACACACCAGCTATTGCTGGCATGTGTTTTATGAATGAAATAAGCATGTCTGTTAGTGAAGTCGGCAATTTCCTCCTGCTTTTTGTTGGAGGAAAATGCTGCATGAAATAAACACATTTGCGCACACTTTTCAGCCCTCAAAATACTCCCTGAATCACACGCAAATATACTTCTGGAGAAAATTGGCGTATGAAATTTTATTCCATGCATACATTTACTCCAGTCCCCAGCACTGGCTCATGATGTGGGCTGCCGGGCTCATCCATACCACCATGCCCATTGGTGGTGAGGGTAATGTGCCTTGAACAGGTATAGGGGTCCAAGTTAAATTGAAAAAAAAAAAAAATGTTTTTATACTTTTCTTAATTACAGTAATATATACTTTTCAAGTCCTGTGCCCAGCACAGCATCACTAGGATTTATGCTGGCAGGGCACCTATTGACACTGCCAGCATTTGCACTCAAGAGGAACACAGGTTCTATGTGGAGCTAAACGTCCTATAGTTTGCCTCAAGCAGCTATTGTCCAGGCAGAAACAAACAAAAGTCTTAACTCACCCGCAGCTTCTCAATGCAGTGCCAGCATCTTCTTACCAATGGTGGGGAGCTAGTAATTCTATCTTCCTGCACTGGTGGTCCCTCTTGGAGGTGTCCTTGGACCTTGTTTATGACCCCACAAGATCACTCCTTTTATTGCAATGGAGATGTCATCCCAAAGCATGTTCCACACATGCTACATCATTTATTCAGCCTGCTTTATATTTCTTTATAAGTCCTAGTTAACCCCCTCCCTTTTGCTGGGCCTCCCCAAGCAGCAGAGAATGACTTATTTATGCATTCTTTAGTGTAACATTCCCCCCCCCCCCCCAAAGTGAATTAATTTTCGGGACTGAAAAAGAGGAGTCAGCAGAAAGGAGCAAGTACAGCAGGGTTTATCAAGCAATGTAAAGTGCTGGTGAATGTAAGATGCCACCCCTGACAGCCAGCATTGGGCAAGCAGAAAGCAGCTAAATGAACCCTTTGCTAGGCATGTCCCTTTAAGTCACATATGCTCAAGTCATCTGATGTGGCCCCTGATCTGCTGTGGCACCATAACAAGATATGAGCTTTTTCTATATTTAAAGTTTAGCATTGGTAGGCATTTAGATGGGCTGAGTATTTAGAATACTGTTATTTGGGATTGATGGGGGGGTGGACAATACATATGGGATTCATATATTTGGGGAGGTAAGGCAATCAGCATGTGTATTGCTAGCATGTGGGGATTGTTAGATATAAATGTGATTATGGGGGGGTGTAGTGAAAGAACATACGAGAAAATAAAAATCTATGGAGTTTGTGGAGACAGTGAGTACCCTGATTGTTGTAGAAAATCTTTGTTTTGGTTCAAGTTATTTGTTCGGAATTTGCATTTCAATAAATATGGTTAATGTTCTATATAAGTACTGAAGCCCTATTGTGTATATAATGGAGAGAAAAGGCCTGATGTTACCATTTTACTACAGGAAATGTATTACTAATTATTAACTATTTATGAAGGAGTTGGAGTCAGAGTTAAAGTTAGAGTTGGAATCAGGCCCTGATAACAACTGCTACTGGCATACTCAACTTGGGGCTGCACAACCTCTGTTAATGGCAGAGCTTCTGCAGCATATATACATTTGAGTTCCAACGTGTAGGGAGGTCACAAAAGGAGCACTGGCACTGAACCTTGGCTTTAAAGTTTGAGTAGCTGTTCAGGAAATGTTGACCCACCAGGTTTAGCATGTGAGCCAGTTAAGGTATATAAGTTAGCTCTCCAAGGCAAAAGTCAGCTAGGGGGATGGGAGCCATGGTCACACATGACGTTTTCTGGTTGGAGCCTGTTCAAGGTCAGTGACACTTATAACTGAGCTTCTATAACCTCCATCAGCTTTTTGACAGTGTGGCTGTGTAGGCTCGGGCAGATAGATTTTCAGCAGAGGTCCCCTACTCACCTCCTCCAGGCCTGCAAACTAAATAGCTATCTCTATTACTGCTGCTGTACTAATTACTTCACCTGTGTGTCTGTGTGAAGATCCTCATGGAGATTTGGGAGGACGGTTGGGGACCCCTGAGTTTTGGGACAGTGTAGCACAATCTTCCCTGTGCAACACTGTACATCATTATGCACTTAAGATTTCATAATACTGCCTTTTATGAGATAAATGGGGCTGAACAAGTAGGGTGATGAGAAGAAGGAATAAGATGTGTTGGAAGAGAAAAAGGAGGAGGATCTGGTCGGGGACGAAATGGGTGAATATCCGTCTCTTACTTTGTTATTTCCTATACTCGGCCCCTTTATCTTTTTTTGTAGCCAGCAGCTTGGTATCCGTCTCTCTCTGCAAGATCTTATCCCAGCCCTATCTGTCGCTCTCCAATTTTCTTACAGTATGTTCCAAATTGTATTTGTTAGCTAACTCGATTAGATTGTGAATTCCCTTTAGGCAGTGATGTAGCTCAGTACAATCCTCTACGAAATACACCAGCTCAAATAAGAAACTAGGGGGTGATTTACTACAGTTCCCTACCGTTCACTAGTTAACATAAAAGTATGTACGCCGGACACGTGATACACACATGACAAACCAGTGAGTAAGCAAAACTTATTGCAGTGAACACTGGTAAACACCAACCTTTGCAATGCATTTCACAGTGTTTTTGCCGCAATTAGCTGGTGAAGGTCACAGGTATTTACACTGAAAATTGGTTTGCAGAATGCCGGCAATATGCCACCGAATTGCTGTGGTAGAATTATTTAGCAAAAACATGAATTCTTGCTGAAGACACACTTTTATAGCATATGTTAGCACCGGAGGGGTGTCAGAATAAATGTGGGGTATCTTGGGAGTGCATAAACATAGTGCATACCCAGCGGATGCCAGCGAATCGTATTATAAATTACCCCCTAAATAAAATGTACAGAAGTGTACCTGATTTAGGTATCCAATCAGATGCCTGTAAGAATGATGGTGGATGCCTGACATCTGTGGGCATGACCGGGTGGCTGCTGATTTTCTTTGTACAGCAAGGAGCAAAGCATGTCACCGCCTCCTACTTGGAGAGTTTTCCCAGAAAAATTGGATCATAGGTACAGCTCATTACTAATATGAACCCTTGTCTAGTTACATTTCAGTGTTAAAAAGCAATGATGTTTTGCCTTCTGCACTGGCATTACTTTTATTCTCATCTGAATATTTAATTTTGCCATTCAATGTGTATACAACAGTTTGATTGAAAGATACATTAGGATTCCTTCTCTCTAACAATGTATAGCATTTTTCCATTAGGAATAATTATGGCTGCATGATTTTACTAGCTTTTATCTCTACAAGTGTTACTTATGGTTTTATCAATTACTCCCTGTCCAATAACTGCATGGTTGTAACCTAATTTAAAGACACTCTATCACTGGACTGATTTGTGTAGCAAATGACAGCATTCGAGACATCAGCCAAATGACTTGCTTCAGTGACTAAGTTAGACTCTAATAATTAACAATTAGTTGAAAAACACTCCTGAGACAGATATTTCACAATTCAACCTAAGGAAGGATTCATGTTTATCTTCAGATTTAGGTAAAAAAAAAGATACTGAAAGGCATTATCTGTGTACGAGCTGTTATCAGTAAATAATGCAATATAACTTTCACAACCCTGTTCCTTGCTTGAACTTGATAGACATATGTTTTTTTCAACAGTATTAACTATGTAACTATGTAATTGTTTAACATATTGCTACAATTACTAATGATTTGTGCATTGTGATGACTGAAAATAACATTTGTTAATAACTAGTCATCAGGTCACTGCCACACAACCAAGGTGGTGTACATGCCACCGGTCAAGCCTATAAGGATGCCGATTGTCATGTGGGAAGGTCAAGACTTAGGAGCATCAAGTGGATGATTTATCTGGCCTTATTTGGTGCAAATAATATCACTGTGCAAATATGGATCTGTATTTAGAGATGTACTGTGGATAGTGATAAAGGGATGTGGTGTATGTTTCACCTGGCTATGCTCTGCTTAGTAGAACAGGATTTAGCTGATTCCTATGATATACCTATGCTAGTGTTGAGATTTAGAATTGTTTCTCATAACATGTAACCAAAAGACGGATGAGATTAAGTATTTTCAGACATTAAGATTTCTAACAGTGGGGACATGAAAGAGGCAAAGGGATGGCCTGTTGTCATACATAAAAGATCTAATCTGATTGGGTGTGTCTCCTATATTTCACCTCAGATTGGATATCTCATAGCCCTAAACCTGACATCAATATATATGTGTCAAACTAAGGTTACTCAGAAAATCCTAATGATGTTTTTCTAAAATGCTCTAAAATGTTTTTTTTTGTACAAGATTGTTTAAAGATCTGCAAGTTTTAAACTAGAGACAACCACATACAACCACAGTAGAGTCAATTCAGCACCAGGTGAAAAAAAATCACTTTAGAAGAAAAAATAGAAGTATTCTATTGACAATTTGTTGAATCACCCCCAAGGTGCGAAATTACCTCTTTGATTTAAAACTAGGTTGAATTGTATTCATTGGGGCTATTCAGCACCAGGTGGAAACAATTTTTCAACTAAAATGAATTTTTTTCAATCGTTGCTGAATCAACACTAATATCTGATTCATGATGGCTTGGTCTTGGTCATCAATGGCAGGGTCTGGATGCTGGTGGCTTAGCCTTGGTTGTGGGGTGTTCGGTGGCTGTAGGGCACTGTTAGGCAGCTGTGTTACACTGTGAGGGGTCTACAGGGCCCAGTGCTGTTTGTTGTTGGGGTGCCGCAGGATCTGATGCAGGGACCCTATACATTCACTTGTGGGGCCATGTGCATTTTTTGAGGCAGTACCTTACCTGGATTTCAGTGGTGTTCACCTGGTGTTACTCTAGTCCTGGGAGCAGTCATCCTGGCTAGGCTGCACAGAGGGGCATCCCCCGTTTTTTGTGCATACCCACCTGAACAATCACTTGAATTCAATAAATGAATTGAATTGAGGGGTGGCTGTACGAACAGAGTAGAGAATGCAGCACTGCATTCCTTGAAAGGTAGTGTTTTGTAGCCCCATCATGCCCTGCTGGGGGAAGGGAGAAGTGCAGAGGGTTACCTATAGACTGGAATTCCATTTTCGGTAATATAATAACCAGATTATTTTGCCTTTACAAAGTTAAAGTCTTACATGTTAATAACCAATATATTGCATGAGCCCCTTCAAATATTTATATCTCTGGGATGCTCCCTGTTTTTTTCTTTTTAGTTAACTCTATGGTACAGAAAGGCGATAGGAGCCCAGACAACAACTCTTTACTGTGATGAAAATATGTACCCTGTATTAGTTAGGTATCCTAATAAATAGTTCAGTAAGTGTAAATGTATCTTGCTACTGTAGCTTAGACTGCACTAAGGAAGCCTAAGTCTGGTACTAAGTAAACCATAATCTAGCAGAGATGTCAAACAGAAATGGATGTTGAACATTGAAAGTTATTATTTTTTTTCAAAACTGTCCTAGTGTTAAAAATGCCATATTTTCATTTGTCTTTACATCCTTCCATTAAAGAAAAACAAACTTGTAGGGGGTTTGGCAGACCTCTCCTCTTAACATTTAGCTGGTTGATGTTGATTAATTCATATTGCACTAGTTTTTCAACAGCTCTCCTTTATAGACACTATTTCAGATAAATAGATAGATATATAGATGGATAGATAGATAGATAGATAGATAGATAGATAGATAGATAGATAGATAGATATACAGAGTCTACAGGGTTATACATGTCCGTTTAGACGGAGTCGCAAAATATATTCAGTCCCAAAAACACATTCTTATTTAAATTATGCATTTTAATATACTGAACATACTTTGTAACTGCAAGCATAGTAAGAACTTACCTAGCAGGGAAAAAGATATTTTTCTTTTAAGTACTAGCGAGGCTACAGTGTGCCTCTCACTCTTATTAAAGAGCTTTAAGATGGGTATAATTGTAATTCACTAATTCTAAAAATCCACTCAAATGTCACTTATAATAAGGATTTCCTACTGTGCCAGGACCCCTGGGAAACCTTTGAAGTTGTGAATGGTGTACATGAAGACAGGCAAGAGCATACGCTCTTAGAAGGCACCAGAGCAGTATTGCTCCTCAGCTTAGATGATAAAAACAATCTGCATAATCTTGGAAATACTGCCAGTCTGAAGATCAGAAAAGTAAGCTTAGGACAGAGGATGGCAAAAAGATCAAAAAAGCAAAACCCAACAGACCTTAATTGTGACACATTAAGAAAGGACAAGGGTGAAAAAACAGATAAATTGCAAAAGAAACTCCCACCTTATAATGATGATTCATAACAATTAACTCATAATGGAAACAATATCCATGACATGAAACTATTAAAAGCAATTGATCAAAATGGGCCTAATTACATAATTACAAAAAGGATTGAATCTTCTTTAGGTAGATAGGCAATAGGCAGGCACTAATGATAAAACCCTTTTAAATGGGAAATGATGCAATGTAAGAGGAAACTGCATATTTTAGAAACATTTCCAGTGTTAAATCATCAGTTAGGCTTTAATTAGGCTTTAAAATTCATAAATAGTGACATTCATCATCATGTACTTTTTGATTTTACAATTTTAATAATTATATTTTATTTTTTCTTCTGTGTCAGCTAATGCCCGTGCATGTTACATCTCTTTACTGATTAAGTAATTAGGACAGTGTGAAATGAATAGACGTAGATCAATCAGACACGGCAGGAATGCTGGGCTAATGCCTTAGTTCATGATTTTCTGACATTTGTATGATTACATAAGTAAGCCTAGCTATAATATCAAAGAGCGCCTGACTAAAAGTCACCATAGATGGACAAATGCCTCAACAAGCACAATAGGCAGGAATCATTTGTCTTCCTCAGAATGTCAGTCACAGAAATGTGTTACTCAATAGTTAATCAAATATGGTTGTGTATATTGCACTACTAAAAATGACTAACTACATTCAAAAAACTAAATGTAATTTTTTTTCAGCAACACCCAAAGTTGTGGTGGCCAGTCAGTCTATGATATTGCGGCCTTTTCTCTGCCAGTTACTGCAATGTGGCTGCAGCTGGATTAGTAAACTTGGTGATGGAGTGTGAGAGTTCCTCTTGACCTCCGATGCCAACTGGTTCCTGTACTTTATCTATTTTTGTATTCAATAAACAAGCCATTTTCAGCAAGATTACGCAGTCTAGTTTGAGTGATGCATACAGAGTTTAGTGATATTAGCTGCTCTTTCTATGGTAGACTTCAAACCTGGCAACACAGAGCTATGACTTTTGCCTGACCAATAAGGCCAAAACACATGAATGTGCAGTAAGTAGGAATATTAGGGCTTATATTTTGGATACAGTAGGGGCAGCCTGGGGACACATTAATGCTTTTCTTGTCACTGAGACAGTTCGATTTCTCAACACTTTGAGTGTCTAATGGCCAAACAGGAGGTAGATCTAACAGAATAAACAAGGGTGATGGACCATAGCTATGTTACTGATATGGGATACTATAGCTGTGCTAATTTCTACAGTTTACTCCAATGTCCTGAATATGACCAAACAAAAAGTGAAGCTAGAATTAAAAATGTTTTAACAGTCAATGCTATTGGTTCTTAGATGGGTTTTTATCTATATCTAAGCCTCGCACATACATGCATGCTCAGTTAGCCATAATGGGAATAAGGCATTATTTGTGTAAGGTAGTTATTTAACAAAGTTTGGAGCAGCAATGGTACTGGAGATAAAGGGGTCATAGGTAGACAAATGTGTCACAGTTGCTTCAATCTTGGACATTTCAACTGAATTTTTTAAAGTGTACCAAAATGATGTCCTCTAGGTGCTGAGCTGATGTTTTTTCTTCACGTTAGCAAATGTATTTTATGGAAGCACTTTTTACTACCAGTAATCTACTGCTACTGTACACAAAGCCTGTACACCAAGACCTACAAGAAGAGAGAAGTGAGTCCTGTACACACTTAACACAGCTGCTGCTGGGCATGTGTGAGAGCAGTGAGCTCTCTGACCTCAGTAGCAGTCACAGCAGCAGTGTTCTGTGTGCAGGGCTCACTTCTCTCTTGTTGTAGACCTTGGGGTATTGTGTACCATTGTGGTGTACCATTGCCAATAGCAACAAACTGGAGGTAGTGAAAACTGCTTATATAAAACACACATTTACTAATATAATAATAAATACTAGATCAGTTCAGAACCTTGAGAATATCCTTTTGACACAAAAATATATACACTTTCAAAAATGCTGTTGAAAGTAGACTTTGCCTTCAAAGAGTCCAGCATTCCCTGAACCTTTTTAATTGTGCTTTCTGCTATCAAAGTAGCTCCAAAGACCTCTACTGGTCTGTCCACCTTATACACCTACAGAAAGCACCATTAAATAGGACCAGGGACATGTGCTAACTGCACTCTGGACCTCAGCTATACGTGAAAACTCTATAAGACAGTATGGATTGAGCAGTTTTATTGGTGCACATATTTTATGCTTCAATACACTTTATTGAGAAGTAGTCAGGTGCATCTAAAGGTACATATACTACTATATATATGCAATATCAATAAAACATTGTTCATCATCGAGATTACAGTACAATACAGTTAACATTTCTTCAGTATTACAGAATTATAGCATATACTAACAACAAGAATGTCTGTGCCAATACTGACAACAAGAATGCATGTGTCAATTTTTATATTGACAGTGTATCTTAAGATATAAGCAAAAAATATTAAGCATAAATAATAAAAGATCAAAAACATTCCCTGCCAGTGTTCCCAACTTAGACTGACCCCTTACAAAGAATGGAAAAAATTACCAAAAATTAATTTTGGGGAAAGTATCGTTAACCTCTCCCTCTCCCTGAGGCAGCCACATTAAGATATAAGGGCAAATGTTGGAGGCACTTTGCTTTTCGCCTTTGAGTAGATAATTGAAATCTGAGCTAAATGGGCCGCTTGATAATGTACACCTTTTTATATTGACTTCCACCTTAGGGAGCATAATGCAGGCAATAATCCCTCTTGTTACTCCCCTGGACAAATCAACCGGAGCAGGCTTGGGCCCTCATTCTGTTTTCACAGCTTGCCAAGACCAGCATTGCTGGTTGAAGTAGTATGTTGATGGCAGCAGTAATAACTCAAAGCTAAAACCGCTAAAACCAAGATAGTGACAGCAATTTGGCAAATATTAATACAAGGTTTTGTATATATATATATATATATATATATATATATATATATATATATATATATATATGGAGAGAGAGAGAGAGAGAGAAAGAATGAGAGATTGCTTTAGCCTCAAAGTTTTCTTTTGTGTGGGGTTTACATTAAAGCCTATAAAAGCATTAAATCTCAGTTTGCTTTCAGGTGAAAATAATATTTACGTTCTTCATGGTCACCAGAGAAGGGAAATGCATTCAACAGAAAGTATATAGGTTTCATTAGAAAAGCCACAGCATTCTTATACAAATGGCAATCCTCTTTTCTCAATGACGCTTATGCTTTTTCTTTTATAAAACAGATGTTTCTATCATAGATCTATACATGTATCTGTAATAAACATAACATACAAGGGACAATGCCACATGAACATGAAGTAGCTAGCTCAATATTTATCAGTATTTTTCACTAAGTGCATTTAACCTTCTTAATAGTCAAAATTTTTAGAAAGTAGCAACACCAAATCTCTCCTTAGAGCCCACCAACAGGTCAGGTTTTGTAGAACTCCACACAGAAGCACAGTTGAAGTAATTAGTGCAACATCAGAACTATAGAGCTGACTACGTGGAGATCCACAATACATGACCTGTTGTGGCTCTCTAGTAGAGTGCAAGGGAACACTAAATTGATGCTTGTTCTTTTATGATCTTTTAGCGTAGGACTAAATACTGATCTTTGGTGGTTGTGATGGTTCAGGTATAGCCACCAGGGGGCTAAAAGAAAGAGACAAGTACCACTCATACCAACGACCCTGTTAAAAGACAGGTATGCTCCCAGAGAGAGAGAGCTGTTGGGAGATGAGGGGCATGCGTGATCCAGGTCTGTGCCTGGGAGCACTCTGTTGGAAATCTGTCATACTTTGGGAACTGAGTAAGTTATACTGTGCTGGGAAGTGACAATAAATCTTATGGACTGGAATAAGCTACTTGTTTTGGACTAATGAAAAAAAAAAATTTTTGTTATTGTGTGTACTAAATAAAAAGACTACTGGCTTATGGTAAACTTTTTTTTGTCGTTTTAACGACAAGTCACTTACCTTCTTCTTGTTCCAGCGGCGTGCTAGGCTGGTGTGCTGAGTTGAGCGCCGCCTGGCTGATGTGTCAGTCTTTGCCACTGGCTCAGACAGCGCTGTGTTCATCTGGATGCCCCTGCATCCCTTATTTTGTGCTTTCCAGCGGCGATGAACAGCCACTGACAAGCAGCACAAACACCAGAGGAGGCTTTGAATGGACCAACGAGCCCTAATCTTATATCTGGCTATTAGCCCATTGTTGTTTTATTGGGCTAATCAGTCCCAAGTTGGGTTGCCTGCCAGTCCTCCTGCCACTTCCCCATTTAAAGGTGTCTTAGCCCTTTATACCATTATAGTCGTCATTTTGGAGGCTCTTGTTTGTGACTTCTACTATTGTAATTGACCTGTGTATGACCCTGAATCTCACCTGACTTTGACTCTGTATACCATCTCAACTCTCTCTGCCTGACGCTCATGGTCTCATACCATGCTTCCATGATAGTCCCTTGGCTTGACCTTTGACCTCGAGTACTCTTCAGCTGTGTGCCTTGTCTCTTGATTGGACTGTCCAGGTATGACTTCTGGCTATATCTGGACTTCCCCTTACCACTGATTAGATCTCTCCTATCTGCAGTCCCAGCTCTCAGAGCATACTGTTTGCACTATCAAGTCCTGCGGCAACAGTGTCCAGTGAGGTGATAGCAAAGTCCCAGTAAATAGGGGCATTAAATAAAAAATGATGTGGGGTCCCCCCTACCCAGCATAACCAGCTATGGAGGGCTTGTAGAGCAGGTCAGCCTTGATTGCCCCCCGCCCTGCCGGCTACCAGCGCACAAAGCATAAATGGCCCCAGGCTCTTCTGCCCCCCATGGTTTTGGAGAGGCAGGTAATTGAGGGGGCAGGTGGTTAATGGCAAGTTACCCACTAGCTGCAGGTGACCTGCCCGCCCCCAAGCCTTGTGTGGTATAGGGGGTCTCATGGATCCCTTACCAGTTCAAAAAGGGTTAACAGTAAAAAAAAGACACTGACACAGATCAAAATCTACATTTATTAGTTTTTTTTCTTTGCTCACCTTCAATTCTCAACTGTCCCCCAGCGACCCTGCCCACGGAGCTCCAATGACAGCCGAGTGATCGGTGGAGGGGGGCTGGGGAGGCAAGCGATCACAGCCCCTCGCCCCTCCAACCCTCTCCCCGCCAAACACCAGGAGCTACTGATGGGTGTTGATGATGTCATAGATGCCGTCATACATGATGTCATCCGCCCGACCCACTTTTTGTTTTATAGCTGTTTAAAGTCATATACGTCAGTCTCACGTAGCTGGCATTTAACGGTAAGAGAGGCAGCTATGGGAGACTCATGTAGCTGGCACTAGAATGGTTAAACACACTGTGAGTGTACAATAAAGCTATATTTATATTTGATGATTGGAGATAATACTCTTACTTCTCAAATGTAAAAAATACTAATGTTGCTAGAATATGCCTATGTTCTGTTCTGGTGCAGTTGGAACATTCTGAATCAGAAAACACAAAAATCCGAATATTAGTTACACCTATGGTGGAAATTTAGGCTGTGTGGTCTGCTTTCCATGAAAGTAACTAAAATAGCCAAGTCACACCCCCCTAATAACATGGGAGACCACCTAACACATAACTAAAAATGCCCTTTTAGCTGAATAATGTCTATTTAGAGAAAATAGAGAAAAAGAATACTGGGTGACTATCACTCAAGTTACAGCTGCCATGCAGAGTGGTGACCGTGCAGAGTGATCACATGGTCTAAAAGGATTTTATTTTTTTTTAAATAATTGAAATAAACAAATGGCCTGGTCAAATTTCTTCTAAATCTGAACAGCAACACTAATACAGTGAACAAACACTAATACAGATCAGTGTTTATCTATAAATCAATATTCATAGCATTATTCATTGGTCCATGTTATGCTTAATTTATGATCTTAAAGTTTAGTTTTTGTTTATTCTATAGCTGAATTCACAGCAGTTTGCAAATGCTTAAAAAGTGTAGGCTGAAATGCTGCATGAATAACCTGTATATTTAGGATAATGACAAAGTATAAAAAAGAAATATTCAGCTTCATGCAAAATTCATATGCCATTTTACTTTTGTTTTGCCTTTAATGCCCATTGATTTCATCAGATGGGTGCTCATTTGGGACTGTGAATTGTCTGTTAGTAATTGAACATTGTGAATCTCTACCATACCAGTTGTAAGTTATATAAATTATGCTATGTAACTGCATTTTGAAGCAATTTTGTAATTTCTAGTAAGTGGCACAAATAATTTTATTTGCATTAAAGCACACACCAAATATCAAAAGTAACACGCTTTAGTAATAATAATTTTAATGTAGCCCCTCTAGCTTTTGCACTTACATCATAAAACCCATTAGAAAAATCTAGTGTGACAATAGTTTCTATGTCCTATGTTTAATTTCTTTAGGGTAAAATGATTACTAGCTATTATTAACATTTTGGTGGTGGATGAGCACTCGGTAACAGTGGGTGGTAAATGACAATGAAACAAGAACATCAGAATTTATGCATGCATAAATGGAAAGTGTCAAACTAGTACATCATACCTGCTGATATCGCAAGACTGTCTACGGTATATTACATTTTCATTGAAAACACACACACACACACACACACACACACACTCTGTGTGTGGGCATGTAGGAAATCATGGTACTCAGGAGGAATCTGGTGTTTTGACAGGATTAGGGAAAGCCAAGGGTGAGATATATAGCCATAAGTTGCAACCAAGGGGCTAGGGCAAGTTTCGAATCAAATCAGGGTCAATAACTAAACTAAAACTTACACAGGAAAAACAGCACAAACAACCGAAGAAGGGTAAAAAAAGGCCAAACTGTGAACTGGTAACAAGAAGAAAGGGTACAGAACTGCAATGCAATGTCCAGGGAGATACAACTCCGAATAAAGGACAATCAGACCAAAATCCAAGCAGGAAATACCTTTAGACCTAAGTCTGGCTAACCAGATATTGACATTTTTTAATTATCAAGAACCTAATAAGTTTTTGTTGAGACACATAGAATCCTCCCAAAAACGCACCAGGACATAAAGATTTAGGACCAGGGCCAAACTGGAATCCTTTCGGTAAGCAAGGCTTTGATAAAAAATAACTGAAATACAGGGAACCTTTCAACAATTCATAACACATAGTGAGGGAGCATAACTTAAGCTAAATAGAACCCCAAAGGTGCTGTCCCAGTGTTTATATGGACAGATCCCAGCATACTCAGGCAGTGGTAGTTTGTTGGAGACCAGCAAGAGCCCTTAATATACAGACAATAAAGCCTTGACATCTCCTGGATTGATGGCTAGCTCTGAGCGAGGAAAGGCCTTGCAGGAATTGATAAGGCCAGTTAGCCCTGAAATATGGCTGGGTTAAGGAGATCCAACAGCAGCTCTTTCCAGTGAGAGTAAAAAGCAATAGAAACAGCAATATTCTGCTGCCCCTAGCTGAGGGTGTGCTAGATTAATAATTATTACTTGTACCCGATGACCAGGCAGGTACACAAGACCCTCCCAGGAGGTTGGCAAAAATCCCCAACTATGACACCAAGCTTTTTAACCAAGGACACTTTCACGTACTGTTCTGGAGACCACGGCGATGTAGATACTGCCTACGGCCTCAGAGTATGGAGATTGGGAAAACTCAGCAGAGGGGAGGGCCAAAGTTGAATGATGATGTAGAATCAGGAACACCAGGTAGGAGCTGAGGAAGATCTGGAAAGCAATTAAGAATTAAAGCTGACTGTAACTGAGGGGAGCCAGCAGAGAGTAACTGGTAGAGTGGTACTACACGCACTGGTTTCAGCGTGGGGGGTCTGGTGACCTGGTTTTCGACAGAGCCTTCCGCAAGGAGGATCGGACTGCACTGCAGAAAAGTCTGGGCCCCACTAGCATCGCCAGTGGCCAGTGATCCAAAATATGGGAAAAGTCTAGTCCGAGTTTGTGGGGAAGCTGATGCAGGGAACCCAGGAGTCAAGAGTCAAGGAAAGTCATTATCCAGTGTCAGAGTTCAGAGAGCCAAAACAGGTAATCGTCTAAGCAGGGGGTCGAAAGAGAGATCTTTGTCCAAAGCCATGGGGTCAGAGCCAGAGCAGGGTCATAATTAGAGATGAGCGAACTTTTGAAAAATTCGATTCGACTGATTCGTCGAATTTTTGACAAAAATCGATTCGACCCGAATTTATTTGCGACGAATCGCTATTAAAAACGGCTATTTCTGAGCCTCCTAGAGCCTCAATAGGATTGTAAACCATTCTGCCTTGCTGTATCACGCATAGGATGCGTGCTGGGTTAGTGAAATAATACTGTAAATAATTGTCACATGCAGATCAGAGGCATCGCTAATAGAATTGCAGAGTGGCACAATTGCAGAGAGTTGAAGTGGCATCACTATGAGGGGCCCCTATAGTGCCTGAAAAACACACTCTGGAGCTGGCAGCAGCAGGAGCCCAAAAATTAGCTGAATCACACCCTGGAGTTGCAAGCAGCAGCAGCCGACCAAACATTAGTTGGAAGAGACACTGGAGTTGGCAGCAGGAGGCCAAAAATTGGACGAATCACACCCTGGAGTTGCAAGCAGCAGCATCAGCCCAAACATAGCTTGAAAGAGATACTGGAGTTGGCAGCAGGAGCCCAAAAATTGGCTGAATGACACCCTGGAGTTGCAAGCAGCAGCAGCCCAAACATAGCTTGAAAGAGACACTGGAGTTGGCAGCAGGAGCCCCAAAATTGGCTGAATAACACCCTGGAGTCGCAAGCAGCAGGAGCCCAAACATAACTTGAAAAAGACACTGGAGATGGCCGCAGGAGCCCAAAAATTGGATAAATCACACCCTGGAGTTGCAAGCAGCAGCAGGAGCCCAAACATTGCTTTAAAGAGACACTGGGGTCGGCAGCAGGAGCCCAAAATTGGATGAATCACACCCTGGAGTTGCAAGCAGCAGCAGGAGCACAAACATTACTTTAAAGAGACACTGGAGTTGGCTTCAGGAGCCCAAAAATTGGATGAATCACACCCTGGAGTTGCAAGCAGCAGCAGAAGCCCAAACATTGCTTCAAAGAGACACTGGAGTTGGCAGCAGGAGCCCAAAATTGGATGAATCATACCCTGGAGTTGCAAGCAGCAGCAGGAGCACAAACATTACTTTAAAGAGACACTGGAGTTGGCTGCAGGAGCCCAAAAATTGGATGAATCACACCCTGGAGTTGCAAGCAGCAGCAGCAGGAGCCCAAACATAGCTTGAAAGAGACACTGGAGTTGACAGCAGGAGCCCAAAAATTGGATGAATCACACCCTGGAGTTGCAAGCAGCAGCAGCAGGAGTCCAAACATAGCTTGAAAGAGACACTGGAGTTGGCAGCAGGAGCCTAAAAATTGGCCGAATCACACCCTGGAGTTGTAAGCAGCAGCAGGAGCCCAAACATTGCTTTAAAGAGACACTGGGGTTGGCAGCAGGAGCCCAAAAATTGGATGAATCACACCCTGGAGTTGCAAGCAGCAGCAGCAGCCGGAGCAGCAGCAGCAGCAGAAGCCCAAACATTGCTTTAAAGAGACACTGGAGTTGGCTTCAGGAGCCCAAAAATTGGATGAATCACACCCTGGAGTTGCAAGCAGCAGCAGGAGCCCAAACATTGCTTTAAAGAGACACTGGAGTTGGCAGCAGGAGCCCAATATTGGATGAATCACACCCTGGAGATGCAAGCAGCAGCAGCAGCAGGAGCTCAAACATAGCTTGAAAGAGACACTGGAGTTGGCTTCAGGAGCCCAAAAATTGGATGAATCACACCCTGGAGTTGTAAGCAGCAGCAGGAGCCCAAACATTGCTTTAAAGAGACACTGGAGTTGGCTTCAGGAGCCCCAAAATTGGATGAATCACACCCTGGAGTTGTAAGCAGCAGCAGGAGCCCAAACATTGCTTTAAAGAGACACTGGAGTTGGCAGCAGGAGCCCAAAATTGGATGAATCACACCCTGGAGTTGCAAGCAGCAGCAGGAGCATAAACATTACTTTAGAGAGACACTGCAGTTGGCTGCAGGAGGCCAAAAATTGGATGAATCACACCCTGGAGTTGCAAGCAGCAGCAGGAGCCCAAACATAGCTTGAAAGAGACACTGGAGTTGGCTTCAGGAGCCCAAAAATTGGAAGAATCACACCCTGGAGTTGCAAGCAGCAGCAGCAGGAGCCCAAACATAGCTTGAAAGAGACACTGGAGTTGACAGCAGGAGCCCAAAAATTGGCTGAATGACACCCTGGAGTCGCAAGCAGCAGCAACAGGAGCCCAAACGTTGCTTTAAAGAGACACTGGAGTTGGCAGCAGGAGCCAAAAAATTGGATGAATCACACCCTGGAGTTGCAAGCAGCAGCAGGAGCACAAACATTACTTTAAAGAGACACTGGAGTTGGCTGCAGGAGGCCAAAAATTGGATGAATCACACCCTGGAGTTGCAAGCAGCAGCAGCAGGAGCCCAAACATTGCGTGAAAGAGACATTGGAGTTGGCTGCAGGAGCCCAAAAATTGGATGAATGACACCCTGGAGTCGCAAGCAGCAGCAGGAGCCCAAACATAGCTTGAAAGAGGCACTGGAGTTGGCAGCAGGAGCCCAAAAATTGGCTGAATCATACCCTGGAGTTGTAAGCAGCAACAGGAGCCCAAACGTTGCTTTAAAGAGACACTGGAGTTGGCAGCAGGAGCCAAAAAATTGGATGAATCACACCCTGGAGTTGCAAGCAGCAGCAGGAGCACAAACATTACTTTAAAGAGACACTGGAGTTGGCTGCAGGAGGCCCAAAATTGGATGAATCACAACCTGGAGTTGCAAGCAGCAGCAGCAGGAGCCCAAACATTGCGTGAAAGAGACATTGGAGTTGGCTGCAGGAGCCCAAAAATTGGATGAATCACACCCTGGAGTTGCAAGCAGCAGCAGCAGCCCATACATAGCTTGAAAGAGACACTGGAGTTGGCAGCAGGAACCCAAAAAATGGCTGAATTACACCCTGGAGTTGCAGGCAGCAGCAGGAGCACAAACATTACTTTAAAGAGACACTGGAGTTGGCTGCAGGAGCCCAAAAATTGGATGAATCACACCCTGGAGTTGCAAGCAACAGCAGCAGCAGGAGCCCAAACATTGCATGAAAGAGACACTGGAGTTGGCTGCAGGAGGCCAAAAATTGGATGAATCACACCCTGAAGTTGGCAGCAGCAGGAGTACAAACATTAGCTGGAAGGCACACCCTGGAGTTGGCAGCAGCAGAAGCAAGAGCCCAAACATTGCTTGAAAGACTCCCTGGAGTTGGCAGCAGCAGGAGGCCAAAAATTGGCTGAAAGACACACCCTGAAGTTGGCATCAGCAGGAGGCCAAAAATTGGCTGAAAGGCACACCCTGAAGTTGGCATCAGCAGGAGCCCAAAAATTGGCCTAAAGACATAAATATGTTTTGCACCATTTGGAAAGTGTAAAACGTGACACCATGCTGAATCTAGTCGCATGCATCAGCCATTGGTGGGTGTAAATCCTGGCTGATCCATCCCTGATTCATTTTGACAAAGGTGAGTCTCTCCCCATTTTTACTTGACAGACGAGTTCTCCTCGCCGTAACTATGGCCCCTGCCGCACTAAACACCCGCTCAGATGGCACGCTACTGGCCGGGCAGGACAGCTTTTCCAGAGAAAACTCTGCTAGTTGCGGCCACAAGCCAAGTTTGGCTGTACAGAAGTCCAGCGGATCCTCAAGGTGTGTTGGCATGGTCATGTCAAGGTTTGACATGACCTGCTGGTTGAGGTCCTGCTCCAGGTCTTCCTGCTGCTCATGAGTAGCCTCACTATGTGGGTGTAGAAAGCTACTCATTAGTGACTGAAGACTGAGGCTGCTGCTGATAGAGCTGCTGCTCCTGCCGACCCCCCCAGCAGGCATGGAAGTGGAAGGTGAGCGCAGAGGTCCCCCCGAGTCAGACCTGCGAGAGTATGGACCATCGGCCAACTGACTATGTAGAATGTCTTTGTAGTAGTTCAGTTTGTCCTCCCTCTCGGCGGGTTTAAAAAAATGCCCCCATTTTGTGCCAGAAGCGAGGGTCCATTAAGGTGGACAGCCAGAAATCATCCCGGCGACAAATGGAAACAATTCTGGGGTCACTACGCAAGCACGTGAGCATGATTTCTGCCATTTGCGCAAGTGACTTGGAGGGACTACCTGTCTCCATCTCCACTGCATACTGCCATGGTGTGTCTGGGTCCTCTGTCTTGCCTTCTTCACAACCCTCTAACTCCTCTGGCTGCTCCTCCTCTCCTGTCCACTGACTAGATAAACCAGCCATTTCTCCAAGCCTAAACTGTGCTTCACTGGGCCACTCCTCCTCCTCTTCCTCCTCCTCCTCCAATTCAGCTCCAATGGGGTTCATGTAGCCGTAAGATGTAGACGCCATGTCTCCAGTGCCCTGACCAGCCATGGTTTCCAAAATGTGCTGTAGTACATGAAGCAGTGGAATCACGTGGTTCATCCCGTAATCCTGCTGACTGACAAATAAAGTGGCTTCCTCAAAGGGCCTGAGCAAACGGCAGGTGTCACGTATGAGCTGCCACTGGTTGACATTGAAGTTACACAGGGGAGTCCCCCTATCCACTTGGATATGGGCTTTTCTCTGTTCATAAAATCAGTCCAACATGTGAAGGGTGGAATTTCAACGGGTGGAAACATTGCAAATCAGACTATGTTGGGGGCTACCATTCTGACGCTATAGCTCAAGAAGGGTGTGTTTGGCGGTGTATGAGTGCCTGAAGTGCATGCAAAGTTTCCTTGAAGTTGTTAGGATGTCTTACAGATGGGGGGAACACTTCAGAAACCGCTTGACAACCAGATTGAAGACGTGAGCCATGCAGGGGGCATGGGTCAGCCTTCCTTGGTGCAGCGCAGACAAAATGTTCTTCCCATTGTCGGTAACCATGATTCCAATTTTAAGTTTTCTTGGAGTAAGCCATGTTTGGATTTCGTGATAAATACATTTATGCAGTTCCTCCCCTGTGTGACTCCGTTCGCCAAGACAAACCATGTGAAGCACAGCGTGACACCTCCGTGCCCTGCACACATGGTAAACTGGAGGGGCACTGTGACTTGAGCCTACAGTGGAGGGTGAGGAGATGGTGGAGGATGAGGAGGCCGAGTTGCACGGTGTCACAGGCACAATGGGCAGGGAGCGCGGAGGCCGAAGTGGCGTGACCTGTCCAAGTTGCTGCTGCTGCTGCAAAGGGACAACATTCACCTAGTGGGCCGTAAATGACATGTACTGTCCCTGACTGTAGTTACAGCTCCAGACGTCGGCGCTGCCATGCACTTTGCTACACACGGACAGGCTCAAGGACTGGCCCACCTACTGTTCAACAAAAGTGTGCAGCGCTGGTACTGCCTTCTTGGCAAAGAAATGACGGCTTGGGACTCTCCACCTCGGCTCGGCACAAGCCATCAGTTCTCTGAAA
The DNA here is from genome assembly GCA_027917425.1 of Gastrophryne carolinensis. Taxonomy (NCBI): domain Eukaryota; kingdom Metazoa; phylum Chordata; class Amphibia; order Anura; family Microhylidae; genus Gastrophryne; species Gastrophryne carolinensis. The sequence goes on along the minus strand of CM051237.1, from coordinate 249,089,737 downwards.
GGTGCAGAGTCCACCACCTGAAAAGGGAGCGACTGCAGCACCAGCAACTTGGACAGGAGCACATTCAGCTTCGGCGCCGTAGGATGAGTGGGCGCATACTGATGTCTCTTGGACATGGCTTCGCTGATGGATTGCTGGCGGGATGCATGACTTGGAGGAGGAGGAACAGGAGCATCAGGGGCAACAGAGGATGGGTATGATGCACAGCTGCCTTCGGCTGAGGTGCTGGAGCCTTGGCTGGCAGAAATCGGGAGCGGCATGCCACTTGGTGAGGAAGCAGGCTGGACCACCTCTTCAGAGCCTCGGTTCTCCCAGGCCGCTTTCGTCATATGTTGACGCAGGGCCGTGGTGCCAATATTTGGGCCCTGGCCACGCTTCACCTTCTGCCTACATATCTTGCATGTGGCCATGTTACCTTCCTGCGGATGCTTCAGGAAAAGCTGCCACACTGCCGAGTAGCTACTTTTCCCACTAACAGGCCGCACTGATTAACTGCTACTGTCACCATGTCCAGGAACCCCTGCTCCACTACCTCCCAATAAGGTAGCCTGCCATGCAGCAGGTGCTCTACCCCGGCCCCGGCCCCATTTGGCTCCAGGCTTTACAATTGTGCCCCCATGCTGACTGCCAACCATGCTGCTAACACCTTGCTGCCTCAGCTGCTGACTCCGGGGCAACCTGCGCCCCTCTTCTCCTGATGATGATGATGAAGCCTCTTATGGACCCGGCTCCCAAGTTCGATCGGCTTCTTCATCATCATCACCGAGTTGTGGCTGCACGTCACTGATGTTCTCAGTTTCCTCAACAGTGTCTGGCGCAGGAGCTGGAACGCTCGCAACACCCACAACACTCTCCACATCACTATTTGTCTGCTGAGCTAAAGAAGCCACCTCCATTTCTTGGCTGGGCAGTAGCTGCTGACTGTCCTCTATCTGATCGTCCTCCTCACTAAAGAGTGGAGCTGAACCCAAAGCATAGGATACGTCACTGGGGGAGGTAACGGCATAGGACAGAGGCAATGGGAGGACAGGGACTGCTCTCGGGGCATGCCAACTCAAGGTTGTGTCAGAGGAACCTACCGACCCTAGACTGGGGGTCTCAGATGTAACTTGTGATGATGTGGATGACCTCGTTAACCAATCTACTATGGCAGATGCGTTACTGGTGCAGACACGACCGCTAGCAGATACAGGCAGTTCAGGTTTCTCACCGTGACTCCTGCTGCCACTAGCCCCTAGTCTGCTGCGACCTCTGCCTGCTGAATTTTGGCCTCTGCCATTCCTCTTTGAACATCCTAGCACTTGTCTGCATGACATTTTTATGTATGTGAAATGCGCAATAGGTACTTTAAAAAATGTGTTTACTTTAAAAAGCAGAAGCTAAATAAAGTGAGGAACTGCTTCTCTGCACCAGATACTATGAAAATTGGCAATATGGGATACCCTGCGGCCTGGTGTTTTGACAGCAGGACAATAACCAATTTAAAATGCAATAGCTTAATAAAGCTGAGGATGAACAAGCTTATTTAGTATAACAGATAGGGTGCAACGTGCAGGTTTGGGATACCCTGCGGCCTGGTGTTTTGACAGCAGGACAAAAACCAATTCAAAATGCAATAGCTTAATAAAGCTGAGGATGAACAAGGGTATTTAGTATAACAGATAGGGTGCAACATGGTGGTTTGGGATACCCTGCGGCCTTGAGTTTTAACAGCAGGACAAAAGCCAATTCAAAATGCAATAGCTTAATAAAGCTGAGGCTGAACAAGCTTATTTAGTATAACAGATAGAGTGCAACGTGCAGGTTTGGGATACCCTGCGGCCTGGTGTTTTGACAGCAGGACAAAAACCAATTCAAAATGCAATAGCTTGATTAAGCTGAGGATGAACAAGGGTATTTAGTATAACAGATAGGGTGCTACCTGCAGGTTTGGGATACCCTGCCGCCTAGTGTTTTGGCAGCAGGACAAAAAACAATTCAAAATGCAATAGCTTAATTAAAATGATGCTGAACAACGCTTATTTAGTATAACAGATAGGGTGACATGTGCTGGTTTGGGATGCCCATGTGGGCTGGTGTATTTAAAGCAGACAAAGCCCAATTCAAAATGCAATAGCTTAATTAAAATGAGGCTGAACAACGCTTACTTAGTATAACAGATAGGGTGACATGTGCTGGTTTGGGATGCCCATGTGGGCTGGTGTATTTAAAGCAGACAAAAACCAATTCAAAATGCAATAGCTTAATTAAAATGAGGCTGAACAATGCTTATTTAGTATAACAGATAGGGTGACGTGCAGGTTTGGGATGCCCATGTGGGCTGGTGTATTTAAAGCAGACAAAACCCAATTCAAAATGCAATAGCTTAATTAAAATGAGGCTGAACAACGCTTATTTAGTATAACATATAGGGTGCTACGTGCAGGTTTGGAAACCCCTGCGGCCTAGTGTTTTGGCTGCAGGACAAAAACCAATTCTAAATGCAAGAGCTTGATTAAGCTGAGGATGAACAAGGGTATTTAGTATAACAGATAGGGTGCTACGTGCAGGTTTGGGATAACCTGTGGCCTAGTGTTTTGGCAGCAGGACAAAATTCAATTCAAAATGCAATAGCTTAATTAAAATGAGGCTGAACAATGCTTATTTAGTATAACAGATAGGGTGGCATGTGCTAGTTTGGGATGCCCATGTGGGCTGGTGTATTTAAAGCAGACAAAAACCAATTCAAAATGCAATAGCTGAATTAAAATGAGGCTGAACAACGCTTATTTAGTATAACAGATAGGGTGACATGTGCTGGTTTGGGATGCCCATGTGGGCTGGTGTATTTAAACCAGACAAAAACCAATTCAAAATGCAATAGCTTGATTAAGCTGAGGCTGAACAACTCTTATTTAGTATAACAAATAGGGTGCTACGTGCAGGTTTGGGATACCCTGCGGCCTGGTGTTTTTTTGACAGCAGGACAAAAAACATTTCAAAATGCAATAGCTTGATTAAGCTGAGGATGAACAACGCTTATTTAGTATAACAGATAGTGCTACGTGCAGGTTTGGGATACCCTGCGGCCTAGTGTTTTGGCAGCAGACCAAAAACCAATTCAAAATGCAATAGCTTGATTAAGCTGAGGATGAACAACGCTTATTTAGTATAGCAGATAGGGTGACATGTGCTGGTCTGGGATGCCCATGTGGGCTGGGGTTTTTACAGCAGACACAAAAAAAATTTAAACTAATCGAGTTATAAGAAATGCTTGTGTGTAACAGATAGGGTTAAATATGCCACTGCCAACATGGCATGCACAGAGGCAAGGAATTTTTACAGCACAAACAAAAGCAATTTAAAACTGATCTTGCAAATGAAGTGAAATGAAAATTAAAAAAAGCTTTCCCTGTCACTTTCTCTGCTGTCCCTGCCTCGATCTTTCCCGATTTTTCCCTATCTTTCCCTATCTTTGCCTGGTTCTGTCTGGCACTCTGTAGGTCTCCCTGACTCTCCCTGACTCTCTCTTAGTCTCTCCCTGTCTCTAAACAGCTCCATTGTGGCTGCAATACAAGGCTGAAATGTGCACCAGCAAGATGGGTGCCGTTTATTAAGCGCTGTGATGTCACCGGGGCTCCTGGCTGCTGATAGGCTGCATGTGACCTTCCCATGATAACTTGCCCCAGGGGATATGTCCAGACATGTCCATCCACCATTTTACAATGCCTGTAATTGAAGTAAATGGAGTTTAAAGGAAAACTTCGATCAATCGAATCACGGGGAAATTCGGATTCATTCAGAATCGAATATTTCCTGAAATTCAGAACAAATTCGGGTTCATCCAGATCGATTTGCTCATCCCTAGTCATAATCCAAAAGCCAGAGGTTGTAATCCAAAGCGAGAAGTCAGAGTCAAAATTCAAACTAGGAAATAACACAGAAACAGAGGCAAGCGTCACTCCAAGAAAATTTGCCGGCAAATTCCTAGCACTGCAGGCCCCCTTTTAAATTGCCTTAGAAGTCCCGGACGTGCCTGCAGCGTATGCACAGAGTGCACAAGGGGTTAGGGGCTGTGCGGACCAGCATAGCGGTCACCTACATGACTGTGAACCTCTTCAGCCAAGCACAGCCTGAAGGAGGGGTGTGACCAAGCGTGCGCACACTCGCGGGGACGAATGTGCACCAGGTCACGTATTGGGACAAACACTTCTTTACCATATGGAAAAATGAACTCCATCTTGGGACATAGCAAGAACAATAACTGGACATGTCTGGCAGGCAAATGTTCGGCAGGCAAAGCAGCAACTGGGCATGTCAGAGTTGAGGCATCAACTGGGCATGCCAGAGTGGTGGCAGCATCTTGTTTTTTCAAAACAATGGCAGCAGACTTGGCAAGGCAGATACTGCTGACATGTAGAACATGATGGACATACTTGGGGAGGTTGCATATTTGAAATACCTGGGAAGTCAGACATGATGGACATGCCAAGGGAGTGGGACACTAACCAACCACTTTACAGGGTAATGGGAGTCATGCTGTTCGGGTTTGGGGGTAGGTCATAACCACGGGGTATTTAGGAACAAATTGTCATGAATGGCTTACCTTCAGTTTGTGCCCGGGGTGTCCTTAGGCGGCTGGCTGGGGCTTCTCCTGCCCGGCAGCCGCTTCTGCTTCAGTCATTGGCTCCGGCGGCGTGCTTGGTGTCATTCTACAGTAGACTACTCCTCTGTGTGTAAGTAGTTGTAGCTTCACCCTCTCAGCATACACCTAAAGCACAAATTGGATATATCTGGTATGTTGGGGATTGATAGAGGCTCAGGGAGACTATACATATTCAGACAATAAGCCGGTAACAGGGCCCCATTCGTAAATTGAACATACATCCTGGATTTGGTAGGACATTATTCCAAACTAATTTTAGCAAAATCGGACATTTAAAGCAGACCAAAACCTACATTCTATCTACCCTTCTCCGCTGTTGGCTCGCCGGCAGCTTGCTTTCTAGAAAAAATGCTCTTTTTCGCTGCTGTAGCCATGCCCAGCTAGCGGTTCTGAGATCAATGATTGGCTGATGTGCCGGCTGACATTCACAAGTTTGCTAGCTGCATCCCCGGCTTCCCATTAGTCTAAAGTAAGATAAAAAATCGTGGGGAAGTGACTGTGGGCCTCGAAAACGCACTGGGAGCTCCAGTAAAAGTGAGTTTTGCAGGCGATCGGCAGCATCTCACGTAGCAGGGCAAAACGTCACATTAGACATAGATCAAGATAGCAGAATTCTAAGGCTACTGTGTAAAATCCAAGGCAAAATAATATTTAAGCTGTTAACAAGCACTTAGGGCAGGAGACTTCTTAAGCTAAGGAGCAGGGGCAAAAAGCTGTTTAGCTGTTGAAAAACAGCAGGGCAGTGAATCCAGGCTAAGAGAAATCTCTGGGCTAGACAAAATTACATTTCGATATTCAAGTAGGTATTCATGAAAATGTTATGATGTACTGTCATACATCAGATTAGAAAGAGAGAATTAGAAGACACTGGCCTTGATTCAATAAAGATTCCCTAAAATTTCTCGTAAAAATAAAAAACATTTTATGCTTTGTTACAAAATAAGAATGCGATAAAATAAGGAGGGATTGCCTGGGGAGTGGGACACTAACCAACCACTTTACAGGGTAATGGGAGTCATGGTGTTGTGATTTGGGGGAAGGTCATAACCACAGGGTATTTAGGAACAGAGCATGATTTAAACTGGACCTTCACCCTGAATTAGAGCCTATCTTATATGTTTCTTGTATGTTTTTAACCCGCCCCCCTGTACTTTTGCCCCCTTTCCTTTCCTTTTCCTGGTGGCGCCCATATCCTAGAGTGCTGAACAGAGCTGCAGCCCAGTGGGGAAAGCTATAAAAAGTGACTAAAAACGTAAAATATATTAATTTTAGTTTTTAGAGTTTTGACTTTTTATTAAATGATGCTGAAGGTCATGTTTAAGGCAGGTTTTACTAAATCAAGGCCACTGTGTTGTCAAAATCAAGCAGCTGACCACCTGATGCAACTAAACGAGAGGCAAGATATCCATGGTTTCTTCATCAGAGCCCCAGATGTGGGCTTATTATTTTTCGGACCCACTGTTCTGCCACTGAGAAGCTTCCTTCCCTCTTACCTGTAGAGAAGCCAGCCCAGCCCTTGACAGATGAAAGATGTCTGGCATGCTGCTTAGGTGTAATGACACCTAGTCTGTAGAACCTATTTTTTGTACCCTGACTTTAGGAAATTCTGACAATATGTAAGCTATTATTGAATCTTCTTTCAGATTAAGGCGGCTATCCAAATGATTTTTTTCTTTTGGAGAGGCTGAATTGTGAGAGACAAGGAAAGCTTTTCTTGCTCAGCACATAATTAATATTTAAAAAAAATCTGAATTCCCTGCATGTGCAATGGGAGGTGGCGAGGTGTCATTACACCGAAGCAGCATGCCAGATACCTTTCATCTGTCAAGGACTGGGCTGCCTTCTCTGCAGGTAGGAGGGAAGGAAGCTTCTCAGTGGCAGAACAGAGAGCCGTCAGGCAGCACCTTCATTGGGTGAGTGACGATTCCAGTGGATGGACTTTGGCTCCAGCTGGGCACGCAGGCACGTCAGCCTAATAAATGTAGGCTAAAGATTGGACCAATATTCTCTACATTCTATACACAGTCCTGGCATTGCCTGTCTAGTAGCCATCACTCCCGGAGCATGTCACAGCCAGCACTTGCTTTAGAGGGAGTGTGTAACATCATGCTCTACATGCCAAATTCCACCTCAGCCGCTGGAACCTCTCCCCACAGCACTAGTCCCTCCAAGAACTCAGGGAATCCCCCTCTGTCCACGATGTGCTTAGCAGGTTACGAGCAGTTGGCTCAAATTCCCTGCAGACATGCTAGGCACATTATGGACACTCAAGGGGTTAATTTCCCTCTGTATTACATGTCCAAGACTGTTGTTGGAGACCCAGGCACAGCAAGCAGTGTAATTTGCATATATTTTGAGGAGCTCTGTATCTCCCAGCTTTGAGGCAGATTTGTCTTCTACCCTTGAGGCCACATTGTAAAGGAAATTAAGGTATTCATTATTTTTTTGTAATGCTGTTGTGATAACTAATATAGTGTACTAGTTTTGCATAAATGATTCCATAATAAATGTATAATAAAGCTTTCTGGAAAAGTTATACGTGTACAAAAATGCAACTACAAATATTTTACATTCGTTCTTACTTTACCAGTTTGTAGAATTATGTTATCTGCATTTTCTATGAAGTATGGTGTGGCGGTGTACATTAATAAAATAAAACGTACAGGAAAGAAAGTTTTGTATAACACCATGGAGGAAACATCTTAGTTACTAGTTTTAGGAAACCAACTTCCCCAGGCTGCACTCCAGGACATAGGGGTCGATTCAGAGCCTAATGAGAAAACTCACTTCTTTTTTAGGAGAGAAAATTGCCATTCCCTCTCATTGTCTACCTTGGGGCTGATTCAGAGCCCGGTGAAAATGTATACCCAGTAGACAATAAAAGTGAATGAGAATTTTCTCTCCTATAAAAGAAGTGAGTTTTCTCATCAGGCTCTGAATCGACCCCAGGGACTGGGAGCACCTATTGAGAAATAAGGATGCCAATGCCAAATGGGAGTACTTTAAATCAATCATCAGTACCAACATTGCAAAATGTATTCCGATAGGTAACAAGTATAAGGCTCTATTCACACCTCTCCACTTGCACTGCATTGGCCAACAAAGTCACAACGCAGGTGAAAATGCCTATTATTTTTTATGGGCCACATTTATTCGCAGGGATCTGGGGGTACTGGTAGACCACAGGCTAAATAACAGAATGCAATGCCAAGCAGCTGGCTCTAAGGAAACCAAGATATTATCATGCATTGAAATAGGCATGGAATCACTGGATAAGGATGTACTGCTGCCTTATTACAAGGCACTGGTTTGCCCTGGAATATGCCATGCAGTTCTGGGGCCGCCGTTCATAGAAAGGATGCCTTGATTTTGGAAACGGTGCAGAGGAGAGACACCAAGCCTAAAAAGGGGAATGAATGATCTTAGTTATGAATAAAGTTTAGGAGAATTCAATATGTTTAGTCTTGAATGGAGATGTCTAATGAGGGGTGGGCATGATTAACATATGTATACATAAATGGCTAATACAATCTTATGTGAAATCCTCTCTAACGGCAAGGGATCAACAATCACTTCTTTACCATAATAACTGGTGGTATAATAATTGGATCTGCTAAATACTGCTACCATGGCCCTAAAGTTTGAACACATGAATATGGGAAGCAAAGTATAATTTATTGCGGGATGTACAGCAATTTACTAAACTGTCTTCCACTGGATTTTCGAAACTGTTGTGACTGATGCAAACTTTGCTTCTAAAGAATATGGATTTACAATAGTACTTGTAGATTTGACTGCCTCTCTAGTATTAGGACACTGGTTTAATTAAAGTGCGAGCAGAAACAAAAACCTCTCAAAAGTTATTCATGTACTGTAGTAGCAAAATTGGTATCATTCCCATTGTTTTCTGTACACAAGGTTATTACAATGTAGTGTAATTATCTATACATATTTGTATTTCTTCAAATAGAACTATGCATGTCAAATATTTCAAAAGTTCTAGAATACATAATAGCATTACAATTTTATAGATTTCATAAACTTCCACCCCAGTCAACTGCCCAGTCTTATATATGTACCAAATAATTAGGACTAAACAGTTTACGCAAAGTCTACAACTTAGGAAAAAAATATTAGCATGACAAATAGTCTGACTCTAGGGTCAAATGTTTTGCTAGTAGTTGCATGTGTTTATGCCAAAATATATAAAGAAATGTCACATCAGCATATGAGTGATGAGGAACGCTTGAAGTAGGACTGCAATTCATCAATCATTTTAAGTGTTTAGGTTGGGTTTGCTTAAAGAACTTAAGAACCAAGAATACACAAAAAATCCTGGCAGAGTAAAGGGAATTTACAGCTTTGAATTTTGCTTGTTAATTTAAAAATTACAGTTTTAGGTATATTGTAAATAAAGGTTAATTTGTAAAATTACAGTGATTCTATTTTAGGTGTTAATTACCAAAATTCAGCTCAACAGCTTCCTAATTATACCCCACAGCTAGTTAATTAATATTGGACACAATCCTACCACAGGTCTGGAATAAATACATAAGTCAAAGAAATAGATTTATGATAAAAATAAGTTATTAAAGTTTGAATGAACAAGGGAATACCAGCAAGGAGTTTGCATAGTGCTGATGTCACACAATTACACACAGAATAAGGCAAAACTTAAAGGACCACTATGACAATTTTTTTGTGGGGATTCAGAATTAAATTGAACTTGGGATGTAGATAAATGGTCGAGTGGTGGGCCCCTTCACCTGGGAGCAAACCAAATGGATTGTGGGGGAGAAGTACTTCCTCATCCCTTCCTCCCTCATGAATCAGGGAGTCTTGAGTTCAAAGCCTAAAACCTACTATTTTATTTTTCAGTTTAGTTTAATTCAAAATTGTATTTTTGTGTTTTCATCCAGTTTTTGTTGCTCTATGCCCTACACATTTATTATTTTGACAGTTTTTCTTTCATAGAGGGGGGTGGGAGCAGCTCAATCACTATTATTTATACAAAATTATTATTATTATTCAGGGCCTGGGAACTAATTTACCGCCCAGTTTAACCCTCTCATCAACTAAATATCAAGCAACAAACATGTCTAGCTATGTGGAAAGACAGAGATTTGGTTGCATATATCTGCAGATACATGTGGAAGCCACACTGCCCCGGCAAGGCACTCTGTGTTTAGTGTGGTCCCTACTCTTAATTCTGAGTCCCCAAAGTTGGGACATGCAATGCAGACAAATATCTGAGAGCTACTCACCAGGGAAGCTGCCAGTCTCCCTTTAGAACACTTCACAGGGAGAAATCCATATTGACTGAATTCCTCCCTCCTTGTGCTCATGGCAATTCAAATGAATAGAGGGGGGTGGGAGCAGCTCAATCACTATTATTTATACAAAATTATTATTATTATTCAGGGCCTGAATAGTTTTTATTTCATGTTACCCCTGCTGTGTATCTTTATGTTTCCCATTTTCTCTCTCATATTCTTACCTCTTTTTTCCATGTTTTCTTTGCTTTCAGCTTCATGTGTTTTGAGCAGAACAAAACCCAGGATTTTCACTATCCAGAGATTTGTTTCCCCACTCGGGATGCCCCGCTATGTAAAACCCCCCAGTTCACCTGTCACAACGTACCTTTCCTCATCCCATGGCGCATGCATGGGCTCTTGTCCAATCAGCGCGCTTGTCTGGTGCTGTCTGATAATGGCTATCCGTGGAAGAGCACCTCAGCCCAGAGATGCTGAGGATGCGGCCACAGCTATTTACATCGCCATGGGAGCAAGGAAAAAGATGTGCTTTACTTAGTGGGAAATGCCGATTTGGAATTCCCCAGTCCAGTGGCCGGCATTCAAAAATCTTTTAGACTCCAGGGTTTCGTTCCAAATATATATATATATATATATGCAGCAAGTTCACTGCAACTGTTGCTAGGAGACCAGTGTGCTAAATTTCTGTACCAGCTTATCTGATTGGCTGCAGGGGGAGCGGGAGCACGTGCACAGCCCGAGGATGAAGAGGATGCAACAGCACATGTTGCACATTGAAAGCAATAAGAGCTGTTTACCGAATGACATAATCACTCATTGGAGTCACTCATTGGACGAGAGCCTGCACATGCACCGTTGGAACGGGGAAAGGTGAGTGATAACCGACACCCTGGGGGGTTTCACACAGTGGGGTATCCCGGTTTGGGGGAAAGCCAGTGGCCAGCCCCGGAGTCCAAGGTGGTCCTGGGTGGGTTTTGTTCTGCTTTAAGTTAAAAAATAAATACTTTAGGTTCACTGGCTCTCCACATTCTAGTAACCATCAGGGAGAATCTTCTCTGTTTAGCAAGTACTGCTGGTGTGCATGGGATGCTTTAGCCAAAGAAACCTTATGGTATAATGGGAGACCACAGGAGATCCTAAAAAGATCCTGCGGAAATGGCCATCGTGTATGTATTAGAGCACTTCCCGTCAGTGTTTATTCAAACTTTTTCAATAGTATAACAAAAAACAACATTGGTCTACTGTAAGGAAATAATTTCCCAATAATGTCTCTGATTCCATAGGTGTGAGGAAATAGTCATATAAGTTCAGATGATCAAAACAGGTCAGTAAACACAGGCCTGCCAGTGGTCCACAGGGGGCATAAATAGACCTTGCTAGCACCTCCAATAGCCTGGCTTGGGGGCCACAGCCTGGCCAGCAGGAAACCCACTGTCAGGAGGTTGCTCTGGGAATTTCAAAGAAATCTTCAGAAATCAGTGCTATAGGTAGAATTATGAAAATCTCCTGCATATTACAGATAAACATATTCTATAAACTGAACTCCATTTTTAGAGCCAGGAGATTATACATGCATGCTTGCCCCTTCCCATTACCCCAGCACCCTCAGGGACCAATATATTGAGAACTGGTCCGAAGCCAGATAGGATAACTGTACCCAGTCCCGATAGATGTGTAACAAGGATCACAATGCCACTGCACACCAACACCAATTTCTTTCAAAGGATGTTTCTTTATTGTGATACATTTAATGGTAAAGTCAGATGCAATTACCTTTCAAACTACAACAGGAACTCTTCCTCTTAGGGGTTTACAGGTACTTCTCAGAACTGTGGGGGGGCACTGCAATGCCACCACCACCACCTGTGGTTGGATGCCCGCTTGGAGTGATTGAGGGCATATAAATTGGAACAAAACCCACTGAACTTGTAAAAAACCTTTGGCCAATTCCCTTGCCGATGCTCCCTTATTATGTCATAGAACTAGAAATGGATATTATCACCCACCGAATTGTCCTGGAACACTTTTTTTTGCCGTTCCTCTTTGTAAGATGGCAGTCGATCAGTCATTGCCACACACAAAAGTGGCAAAGAATGGGGGAGGTGGAGCTTTGCAGCTAAACAACCGGCATTATCTGGGATTAGAGTAAAGCAGGGCAGTGAAAATTGGCAAAAGTGACTCTTCACGGTGGGAGCAATTCAGAGGATGCTAGTTAAAAATGTGAGTTTTGGTCTGCCTTAAGTAAGGCTTCTTCATTATCAGAGGTTCCTCAAAGTAGGAGAAGCCAGGGTCACCTGAGAGTGTTTCCGTGGTCTCCACCAGCCACAAGATCCTGGTCCCCTACTTGTTCCAGTTCCAGGTGGCTGCAGATGTTCCTGTCTCCCACCCTCTTACTCCATTGGAATATGGAAGTTCCCTGGTGTCTGCTCTGTGCCATTGACTTGTATTGTCTTCCTATCTGGTGATTAAGACTCTTTAAGGCTTTTTTCTCATGAATTGAATTTTTTAAACTCTTAGTGAATCAAGGCCAAGAATTATTGATATCAGGGTAACCCTTCTCCCAAAATGATTTACTAGGGTACGTTGTATTGATTTGCCCACACATTATTAAGGGACATTCTGGACATTCAGGAACCCACTTTGTGTTCACCTTTAACATGGAAAACATATAATAAATCATATTACTAGTTATAGGAATCCTCTAAAAGTTTCATTTCTCCTACTTTACTAAGACCCCCATTCCCCTTCCAATGAAGAGAACATCTTTAGCTTAATAGGGCAAAGAGATTAATAAGGCAAAATAGTATAAAAAAGAAAGGGGGTACCACCGTTCCCGACCCATGAGCAATGTTACAGCCTAATTTTGCCAAAGATTTAGGTATATACAAGTGCGCTGTTTTTACATTTCTCAATTCAAGAATAAAACATATTGTTCTCCAGTTCTGGATGCAGATGTCAGACATACTGTCTTTGTTTGAAAGATTAAGACCCTTATTTTTTCTGGGGATCTCATCTAGGGAAGAAACCACTATCTTGTGGTCATGGGATAATTGATAATCGTTGAGAATGATATTATTGCTTTAATCCTTATGTAGGTAGTTATTTAGTGTAAGTTGGTAGTCTAGCTGATAAAGCATTATTGGGAAGTATCAAAGGGCTAAAAAGGCTGCACCCCTAATTGAAAGAAGTTGGGTGTAATCTGGTGGGGTTACAAACAGAATCATTATAGAAAGTTAGAAACCTAGAATGAATGTGCCACGTCTTTATTACACTTCCAGTTGTCAGGAACCGGGTGGAGCGGACTCGGGTGTGGATCCGCTTTAACTGTGGAACCGATGGCGGGTACCGTGTCAGGGGAGCGGAGTCTAAGAGCCCACCGCAAGGCAGGTTGGTCTTGTGCTGACCCCCAGGTCGCTACCCCCTAACAGCGGCCCAGTCCCACAGTCAGCCGTGGTTCAGTGAGGTACACAAGTGGCAGGCAAAAAGGCGTAGTAGTACAGGCAGAGATCGGGGCTGGCAGCACAGGTTCGCGGTAAAGGTGAGTAGCCGAGGTCGGGGCAGGCAGCAAAGGTTCAGAGTCGAGGACAGGCAGAGGTCGGTACACGGGTGAGCAATCCAAGAATGTCTGACTTTCAACAAGCATGGAGAGACCAAGATCCTGCACTGAAGGAAGGAAGTGCCTGTTTAAATAGGGGAAGATGATGCAGGATTGGATGACATAAACACCAATCAGTGCTGTAAAGGCCCTTTAAATCTCAGGGATCCTGTGCGCTCGCCCTCTAGTGGACGGAGACGTGTGCGCACCTGACCATGCAAGGAGGAAGTATTGGGGGAAGGGCGGCAGCTGGAAGCAGCCCTGAGGGAAGATGGATGACGGCTGCATGCAGCCATGGAGGTAGGTGAAATGCTGTGAGACGGGCGTGCAGCCCTCGCCCTAACACCAGTATAGCATTTAAAGTGACGCACTATGTTGGAGATGCTTTAAATGTTGTTTTGGAAGCTACTGGGACTAGCTACATGCAAAGTTGTTATTTTGAATCTATACTTTATAGGGAATTTCTACAACAGCCAATATGTCGACTTCAGCATGTTTCAAACTAAGAAAAACCTTCAGGTAGTGGAATTATTTCTTTTATTATGAAACCTGACCTGTTTTATGGAATCTGATCCACTGAAATCAAATCACTAGTGAGCATTCAAATTGTATATATAATGATTGGCTGATAAATGTCCCATGCCCTTGCTTACAGTCAGTTGTTTTGTCCTATGACAGTGTCCACACAAAAGTGATAAACCCAATCATTTCCGATGCCACTTTCTTTTAAACCATAGACAATGCCTTTGATCTGAAATGATGTTCTTAAATCTCATTACAGCCTTGTAAACTCTGGTTTCTATAGCATGCATGCATATAAAGTAAGAATTTGTGACTGTAGTGAATAGCAATGTTGAACACTCGCCAAAGCATTGGCTGTCTCCCTCTGTAGCTTATTGCCAAGCAATGAGCTCATCTTGTCACATGTTTTCCAAAAGCTTGAAATGTAACGTTTAACATAAAATTGCAAATCTATCACAGCCAATAATTTTAGTGCACATTTCAGGTACTGTGCACAAAAAATTAAACTTTTCTACCCCCCAGACTTTAAGAATAGTTTAATTTCAAATAAAGATGAAACTTCAGGTATTTATCACTATTATTTTATAGCAATGAGCAATTATAGCTACATTTATATAGCAATGGACAGGTTCTTGTTTGTTTCTGTATTAATTTAGCACTTAAAGGAACATTTCAGAAAAAAATGTTAATTTAGTCTGATTTCTGCTCTCCCTATGCTGGCTGTGAAGTGCTAAATGCTTCATTCAGTGGTGGTGAACCTATAGCTGAACCTACAAGGCAACAGTGAGTGCCCACAGAGAGGGCTCTGAGTGCTACCTCTGGCAGAGGAGGCACTCAGGTCCCTCCCTGTGGGTTCTCAATGTTGCCCCAGAATGTGCTGATTGCCCAGGTTGTGCCCTGCAACATTACATCCTGGCAGACTGTGGGTGCTACATTCCCATAATTACCCACTTGCACGTATAACAGCCCGTCCACCTACTGCTGCTTCTTCCTACACCTCTGTAAACTGTCTGGAGTGTGTGTGTGTGTGTCTTTGTGTGTCTGGTAGTGGTTTGTGGTATGATGTGTGTGTGTCAGATTGTAACTGGTGAATTGATGTGTGTGTCCAGTTGTGACTGGCAGATAGATGTTCGTGTGTGTCCGGTTGTGGTTGGTGGATTGATGTGTGTGTTTAAGGGTGTGGCTGGTGGATTTATGTGTGTGTGTAAAGTTGTGGCTGGCAGACTGATGTTTGTGGGGGCGTTTTGTTGGCAGGTTTATGTGTTTGTGCAGGTGGCTGGAGGATTGCTGTGTGTGTGCAGACCAGGGGGTAGCGGTAGGTGCATTGTGTTTGTGCCCCCATGTGCATAGTGTATAGCTCCATACCACTTGTTAATTCATACTGTTTCCTGGATATCTTGCTTTCGGTGGCCGGAAGCTATCTCCATTTGACCAAAACCTGATTGTCTTCTGTCAGTCAGTCAATAGTAGGTATTAACCAGTGGTATTGGGCTTGCAGGGGCACTATGCATTGGGGGGGGCATTACTAATCTTTTTTTCCCTATTTTTCTAAACTGAATAATTCAAGTTAAATTGTTGTGTTGGTTTGCAGTTTGGGCACTTAGGGCCTGATGCAGAGCCTCCTCTGAACTGCCCTTAAAACCTTCCGATTGTCCGGGGCTCCCGTTTGAATCGTGGCTCAAATGTGATGCAGAGCCTCTGTCGGAATGGCTCCCTAACTGATCCGTCAATTTCACTTTACTCGGAAAGCTTTTTTTGCTCTCTCGGGTGCCTTCAATTTGATCGGGGCTTCCGTTCCCGTTCACACGCGCGGCCCGTTTTTCCCTGCTTTTTCCTTGCTTTTTGAAGGTACCTGCTTGGTTTCTGTCGTATTTGACCTTCCATTTTGGTGGTTTTAGCAAGTATACTTACATCTCCATGGCTCTTCAGTTGCCAATCTGGCTACACGCAAGCGCACATCCCTCAAACTCCATTGGAATATGCATATGGCCACAAATGCAAATTTGACACACATCTTTTTTTTTTATTTAATTTTTTGGTGGGGGTTTCCTTGTCCATAATGCATACCTAAATCATCTAGTAGTTCCTTCTCCCTTGTCCTTAATGCATACCTTTATTTTTTGTGGTTTTTTTCTTTTTATTGTCCCATATCTAAACCTTTTGTGTGTCATGTAAATGTGTGGTGATGTTGTGTGATGGTACTTTTGCAGGAAACACAACTCTCGAAATATTATTAATTATTTATTAGTTATTTTTTTTTTGGGGGGGGGGTTTATTAAAATTTTTTTTTTTTTAAACGAGAAAAAACATATTTCCTTTTTTTTTTACAAAATAAAAAAATTAGGCCTCGGGGTCTGTAGCCTGTGTTCTTTGATCTGTGAATGAAAAACAACATTACTTTAGCATTGTTTTTTTTTTTTGTTTTTTGATTGTTTGTGCACTTATTAAATGGGACCTTCTGCGTGTTTTAATGAAAAGGCCAAACTCTTCAGAAACGCTGCCACAGCATCTTAAACTAATATATATTAATTTTGTAGTCAATAAATTATTATTCTTTCCCCCACTGTGCTGCAACTCAGTTCAGGAATTTAGGATACGTGCAACGCCATGTTGACTCTGAAGCATCACACTTACTGAGGAGAGGAGAGTGGGATAAGGTACAGGGGGTGGATTATAGCTGTGCTTTGCTCACACAGAGCCGAGATGTGCTATGGAAAAGGTTGGTAAGATGATTTGTAAGGTGGACAATCTGTATGTACAGGGTGTGGGAAATATTTAAGATAGACTCATAGGCCCTTATTTATCACGGGCTAGCGCCAGGTAGTGTCTGACGAGCGCCAGGTAGCGGCAGCTAACGGCGACTACCGACTCAAGTACGCCCGGCGGCGGTCACAATGACGCATTTATCAAGCAAAATGAGGCTAGCGCCGGCGAGAGCGACGGCTAGCGCGGCATTCATCATGAAGTCGCCTGGACCGAACAGCGCCGCTGCAAATTCCTTCACAGCGCCAGGTATGAGCTGTCGCTCCCTGGCGATGTCCAATGCATTTCAATGGAGCAATCTATAATTAATCATAATTAATTGGTATTAATTTTTTTTTTTAATTTTTTAATGTCAAAAATTCGGAGACCACTTCTGCAATGTTAGGATTTATTTTTAAGTAAAAAAAAAGTTTAAAAATAATTTGTGCAGAATTGATCTAACAGGTCTGATATTAATGTATTCATATTACAAAATGATTCTATAAACATGTATAATGTTACATTCAAAAAATATGGTTGTTTAGGGGTTAAAAACTAGTTAACACCCATCGCCGCCAGCGCTCTGGGGTTTAAACAAGGAATGGACAGCGACAGTACATTCGGAGTGTGATTTGTTAATGAATATGAAGCTAGCCGTTCGCTCTGGCCATTCGTTGTCAGGCGCTCACATACAACGCTGAACCTGTGAAGCCCGTATTCAACATTACCGCACACCGACTGAGTCGCTGTCATCAAGCTAACGCCGGCCAAGCACAGCGAATACTGGCTGGCACTGAAAAAATCACGCTACAGTCGCTCATCTGGCGCTACCTGGCGCTATTAATGAATCGGCCTCTTATTCAGAGTTAAGGTCCGCTTTAAGTGCTTTTTTATAAAAATTTATTTGGAAATGTCTCTGAATTTTAGTTTTCAAATGTAATTGTTTGCTCAAGTTAGGCTTCTAGGTATCAATCTACTCACATTCCCCAGCAACCTCTTCCTCCTCGACCCCTTCCTCACTCATCCCTTGGGATGTTCCAGCGACGTCTGAATCTACAACAATAGTGCACATGAGTATCTGTATTTAATGCATGTATTGCAACATATCTAACTATATTTCCCTTACCGGAGTCAGGTTGAGGCTCTGTTCTGCTCGACTCCCTGCCGTCAGATTGCCCCCTCCCCTGCATGCTGAGGTCCAGCGGCTCCTCCGAGTCACTTACAGAGGAGGGGGTGGCCGTTGACCCTGGCGGTGGGCCACCTACACCTTCACCTGTTTCGCCCAACACTGGGCTGCGTGTCCTGGTCCGGGTGGGGCGGAACCGTAGATTCCATTCATGGGCTGAAATACAAACACAATCATTAAACCACGCCCAGGCGATGCCAGGGTTATAGGTGCATTTACATTTTCTACACTTACATGGAAAATGTTTGTTGAAGTACTGCCTCACCCGGGGCTTATGCCTTCTTTTTAAATCAGACCAGTGTTGGGCGATCTGGGTGAAGGTATAGGTGGTTCTGGGTCTGCGTTCCACCACCTCCAGGGCCAACGTCCGTTTGGCATAATCAGACGGCAGGAAGTCGTAGCGATTCCTCAGCATCATCTGTTAATAAAAAATACAAGGACACACCATTAAGCCACCAAATACATTAACAAGTTTCCTGGCCTAACTCAAGTCACTTTATCAACCTCTTGCTGCCTCACATTGCCCTAGTTCTGCTCTCTGCATGTAGGCTAGTTTGTAGCTGCGTACATGGGTTAAACTAAGGTGGGCTGGTCTGTAACGTGACAAACTAAGTTGTTTCAGACTATTCTTGCGTTTTTTTCTTTTTTTATTACAAGGAATGTGTGCGCGCACATAAACGCACGCTCGCTCGCATACTCACATCCATGATGAGCTCGTCCTGCTCCGTTGTAAAGATGGCGGGGGACATCTTGGCTTGTTTTTCAAATTCTAGCTCTGACGTTCCCCCGCGGTGACGTGCGTGCGTGCGTGCGCGCGTGCGTGCGTGCAGGCGCGCAACCGCAGTTGGAAACATATTTAAAGCTCAAGGCACTCCGCTTGGTGTGGGATACCATATCAATATTTGCAGACCTAAAGGGAGCACAAAGAGCCAACCAAGGCCAAAGCCACATAGCAGCCTCACACATGCCTCATCCTAAATAAAACAGAAAAGCAGGCACAAGACAAATGCAGAACATGCACCAACTAAAACGGTGGGGACTCCACAGACACAGGCACATTCCCAAAAACGCAGGAGCAAGGAGACATTAACCCATTCTCAACCACCGGCCCAAAAACCACACACGATTCCCCAGATAGCCAACCATCTATTTCAAGTGATGCAGGGGACAACACACACCCATGTGGGCGCTAACCACGCCGTGGGTCCCTAACAGCCCGTTTTTGCTAAGCACAAAGCATGGCTGTTGCCAATGCTGTTTGGGTACATTATGGTGTTCTGTCCGTCGAGATACTGAACAAATCAAGCGGACAGTTGTGGACCTGAAATCATATAGTTGCCCAAAAATGGACATGCGCCGGCAGCAGAGGTAAAGCCCAAATGCATTTAGAGTCGCTTTGTGACCAGCATGTAACACTTATTAGGTGTGATTTAATCTTCCCCAGCCTGCAGACAGGGGGTGGTTTCAAGAAAATACATTGGCCACAAGGTCAGCACGGATTGTGTGTGCTGGCCCACTTTGTGTACCAGTGTAAGGAGGGGTCTGCTCGTCAGAAATAGGGAAAGGTTCTGCACCCAGGTCAGTATATCGAGCAATCCTGCTTCTAATGGCAAGGTTGTGCAGGACCCCACAAGCAATAATTATTTTGATAACCTTGCCAGGCTGATACTGAAGAGAACCCCCACTGTGATCCAGACATCGGAAAAGCATCTTCCACAACCCAAAGGCACGTTCCACCACAGAGCGAGACCTCCTATGGGCTGTGTTGTAGCGCTCTTGTGCCTGGGAAGATGGGTGCAGGATGGGTGTGAGCAGCCATGGTAACAAGTAGAGATGAGCGAACTTTTGAAAAATTCGATTCGACTGATTCGCCGAATTTTCCGACAAAAATCGTTTCGACCCGAATAAATTCGCGACGAATCGCTATTAAAAACGGCTATTTCTGAGCCTCCTACAGCCTCAATAGGGTTGTAAACCATTCAGCCTTGCTGTAACACGCACAGGATGCGTGCTGGGTTTGTTAAATAATACTTTGAAGAAATATCACATGCAGATCAGAGGCATCGCTAATAGAATCGCAGAGCGGCACAATTGCAGAGAGTTGAAGTGGCATCACTATGAGGGGCAGAAGGAGCCCAAATATACACTGGAGTTGGCCTCAGGAGCCCAAAAATTGGATGAATCACACCCTGGAGTTGGCAGAAGTTGGCAGCAGCAGCAGGAGCCCAAATATACACTGGAGTTGGCTTCAGGAGCCCAAAAATTGGATGAATCACACCCTGGAGTTGGCAGAAGTTGGCAGCAGCAGGAGCAGGAGCCCAAATATACACTGGAGTTGGCCTCAGGAGCCCAAAAATTGGATGAATCACACCCTGGAGTTGGCAGAAGTTGGCAGCAGCAGCAGCAGGAGCCCAAATATACACTGGAGTTGGCCTCAGGAGCCCAAAAATTGGATGAATCACACCCTGGAGTTGGCAGGAGTTGACAGTAGTAGCAGCAGGAGCCCAAATATACACTGGAGTTGGCCTCAGGAGCCCAAAAATTGGATGAATCACACCCTGGAGTTGGCAGAAGTTGGCAGCAGCAGCAGCAGGAGCCCAAATATACACTGGAGTTGGCCTCAGGAGCCCAAAAATTGGATGAATCACACCCTGGAGTTGGCAGAAGTTGGCAGCAGCAGCAGCAGGAGCCCAAATATACACTGGAGTTGGCTTCAGGAGCCCAAAAATTGGATGAATCACACCCTGGAGTTGGCAGGAGTTGACAGTAGTAGCAGCAGGAGCCCAAATATACACTGGAGTTGGCTTCAGGAGCCCAAAAATTGGATGAATCACACCCTGGAGTTGGCAGAAGTTGGCAGCAGCAGCAGCAGGAGCCCAAATATACACTGGAGTTGGCTTCAGGAGCCCAAAAATTGGATGAATCACACCCTGGAGTTGGCAGAAGTTGGCAGCAGCAGCAGCAGGAGCCCAAATATACACTGGAGTTGGCCTCAGGAGCCCAAAAATTGGATGAATCACACCCTGGAGTTGGCAGAAGTTGGCAGTAGTAGCAGCAGGAGCCCAAATATACACTGGAGTTGGCCTCAGGAGCCCAAAAATTGGATGAATCACACCCTGGAGTTGGCAGAAGTTGACACCAGCAGCAGCAGGAGCCCAAATATACACTGGAGTTGGCTTCAGGAGCCCAAAAATTGGATGAATCACACCCTGGAGTTGGCAGAAGTTGGCAGTAGCAGCAGCAGGAGCCCAAATATACACTGGAGTTGGCTTCAGGAGCCCAAAAATTGGATGAATCACACCCTGGAGTTGGCAGGAGTTGACAGTAGCAGCAGCAGGAGCCCAAATATACACTGGAGTTGGCCTCAGGAGCCCAAAAATTGGATGAATCACACCCTGGAGTTGGCAGGAGTTGACAGTAGCAGCAGCAGGAGCCCAAATATACACTGGAGTTGGCTTCAGGAGCCCAAAAATTGGATGAATCACACCCTGGAGTTGGCAGAAGTTGGCAGCAGCAGCAGCAGCAGGAGCCCAAATATACACTGGAGTTGGCTTCAGGAGCCCAAAAATTGGATGAATCACACCCTGGAGTTGGCAGGAGTTGACAGTAGCAGCAGCAGGAGCCCAAATATACACTGGAGTTGGCCTCAGGAGCCCAAAAATTGGATGAATCACACCCTGGAGTTGGCAGAAGTTGGCAGCAGCAGCAGCAGGAGCCCAAATATACACTGGAGTTGGCCTCAGGAGCCCAAAAATTGGATGAATCACACCCTGGAGTTGGCAGGAGTTGACAGTAGTAGCAGCAGGAGCCCAAATATACACTGGAGTTGGCTTCAGGAGCCCAAAAATTGGATGAATCACACCCTGGAGTTGGCAGAAGTTGGCAGCAGCAGCAGCAGCAGGAGCCCAAATATACACTGGAGTTGGCTTCAGGAGCCCAAAAATTGGATGAATCACACCCTGGAGTTGGCAGAAGTTGGCAGCAGCAGCAGCAGGAGCCCAAATATACACTGGAGTTGGCTTCAGGAGCCCAAAAATTGGATGAATCACACCCTGGAGTTGGCAGAAGTTGGCAGCAGCAGCAGCAGGAGCCCAAATATTACTATAAAGAGACACTGGGGTTGGCTTCAGGAGCCCAAAAATTTGATGAATCACACCCTGGAGTTGGCAGCAGCAGGAGCCCAAATATTACTTTAAAGAGACACTGGGGTTGGCTTCAGGAGCCCAAAAATTGGATGAATCACACCCTGTGGAGAGTCATGTGGAGAAAAAGTAGCTTAGTTAGTAATATCTACATAAAATTATGAATAAACAAATGCAAAAGTATTGCCAAAGTGAAGTTTTGTTTGAGGGTGTGTTTCCACCTTTTAATTAAATCAGAAACAAGAAGGTATCATTGCCTCTGACTAATTAGCCCTCAAAAATTCTTGGAATTTTTAATCTGGAATCATGTCTGATCCGTCTTATCCGAAGAATATTAATAAAAAGTAAGAGTAACGGAAAGGATTTTTTATCAATACTTACTTGTGGTCCGATGCGGAGGAATGTCTGTAACTGGAGAGCAGCGCCTTAAATCTGTTTTGCACGATCCATCTTTCTTTAGTGTAGGTCTGGCCCCGTCATCAATCTACTGGAATACATCAGGCATTGTTGGGAGGAAAGCTTGGATGATCCAAGCGCCATTCATTTCCACGCAGGGCAGTCTCTGGAAAAAAAAAGTCTGTATAAACCAGGGTCTTTTTCATATAAAAACAAATGGTTATTCTTGCTTGTAAACCATATGTTCCACAGATTTACCAGTCAATTGGGTTGATTCAAAGAAACATGTAACAGCTTGGATTTGGGTCACGATCATCCTATTTTTCCCGAACGCTCGTGCGTTCGTATGAACTTGCGAGTGATTCAATAAGCAAATACGTTTCTATCCTAAAATATACGTCCGTTCGTATGGCAGTTCGGGAATCAGACCTATGTCAGTTTCCATCCTGAATTTTCCGTTTCATTTCTCAGGTTGCAACATTGGTTTTGCCCTTTTTCCTTGTTTGTCTGGACGTAAATCCTTCTGATCTTGCGGCTCCGCACTACAAACTTACCTCATTAAAGTGCATTCTAAATATTTGGTCTTTTAATTTTCTTTATTTCATTCATTTTGTAGTAACCAACCATTAATGAATGCATTTGCATAAGTAAATCTTACTTTGTTTAATTTTTACTTAACTTGCATTTTTTACTTGTGGATTTAATTTTAATATTTAGGCTTCAAATGGTACAACTTAAAATTTTTAGTGTGGTTACCCACACCCTCTACATACAGATTGCTCACAAATATTAAAAAACACCCAGCAACTTCTGCATGTTATGAGCCTAGAAACAGCCAAGATGGCGGCTCAGGTATTATCGGGCAGCCTGCAAACAGAAAGGGCCTTGTGACTGTGTTGCTCTGGATTCTTTGATTTCTGACCTTTCCATGCCCCCAGCTCTGCTGTGTCTGTGCAAAATACAGCAGTAACCCACATCCTGCACTTTATCCCGCTCTCCTCTCCTCAGTAAGTGTGATGCATCTGACCAAAGATGTGCTTAAATAATTAAACAAAGCAAAGGTAAACAACTACACCAATAAATGCAATCTAAAAATATTATTCTAGTACCTCAATTTTAAAATAAATAACAAAGGACATAAGTTTCTTTAATTAACGCAAATATATTGCCAAATAAAGGTTTACATGCAAAGGACTAATTAAGGTCCACATTACAATGCTTTTATAAGGCATACATGAATCAGGTATGCATTGCCATACAATTTATGGCCTCGGCCATGCTGATACATGCAGTTCATTGGAGCACAAGACGCGCAGACTCCTCCACTTAGCCAAAAAACCTGTTCACGAACAGCAATCCGGCTGCTAAAAGGTGTCGGCTGTGGCTTTCTTTTAAAACGCGTTTAGAGGTTTCTCTGAATCACACCTAAACACATCCAATTAACCTAAGTTTTACGTTTTGATCGTAAGTTTTAGGATTTGATCCTAAGTTTTACGTTTTGATCCTAAAATTTAGGAACGAACTTCCGCTGATCGTAAGAGCATATACGCATTCGTACGTAGGCTCGTGCGAGTCGTAAATGGCCAAAAAAACAGGAAAAAATGACTAACACCCACCCAAACTTACGATTCTCGATACGAAATCAATTAACTTTTGCTCTTTGAATCGAGGGGATTGTGTCAGCCAATGAAGCAACTTTGTCTCGAAGTGCTGCAAAAGCAGTCCACTGCATCACAAGTGGCATCTGACACCCCCAGTCAACTGTCTGTCTGTTATGCTTTGGGTTCAGCTCCACTATCCATTGATGAAGATCTGATAATCATAAAATTCAGCAGCTACTGCCCAGCCAAGAAGTGGAGGAGACACTCGCCTCTTCTTCCAGTAGCCGGCAATTAGTGATGAGGAGAGTGTCGTGGGAGGAGGTGTTGCAAGCCGAGGTAGTGGAAGAGGGTCCCTGGAGTCTGCGGCGGTGGCGGCGGCAGCAGCAGCAGATTATTGCGGACTGTTGTTCGGAAAAATCAGCTACTCAGCGATGTGGCAGTGTTTCATGCAGCATCCTGGGGAGAAAAAGTAGGTTAGTTAGTGTATATACATAAAATTATGAATAGACAAATGCAATAGTATTGCCAAAGTGAAGTTTTGTTTGAGGGTGTGTTTCCACCTTGTAATTAAATCAGAAACAACTAGCTATCATTTGCCTCTGAATAATTAGCCCTCAAAAATTCTTGGAATTTTTAATCTTGATGTCTGAGGGATTTCTCCTCTCAGACAGCGTCACCATAAGTCCAGCCTGCTGCATTACACTTGGAAGAACATCTTGTTTGCGCTGCGACAAGGAAGCCAAAGTCATGCGTCCTCACATGGCACACGTGTTCAGTCTAGTTTTTAAGTCTTGCCCCCATCTGAAAGAACAACAGGAAAGAAAGTTAGCATGCACTTCTGGCACTCCTACACCACGAAGCACAACCCTATTGAGCCTCAGCGTCACAACGGTGTACCCCACCATAGTCTGATTTGCGATGTTTCCACCCGTTGGAATTCCACCCTCCATATGCAGGATCCACTATAGCAGTGGTCCCCAACCCTGTCCTCAAGGCCCACCAACAGGCCAGGTTTTGCAGATCTCCACAAAGATGCACAGGTGGAGTAATTAGTGCAGCTGCAGAGCAATAGAGCTGGCTATTTGGAGATCCAAAAAACATGACTTGTTGGTGGGCCTTGAGGACAGGGTTGAGGACCACTGCACTATAGGAACAGAGAAAAGCCATCACGGATTTCTGGATGATCCAAACGGATAGGGGGACACCTGTGTAAATTCAATGTAAACCATTGGCAGCTCATACGTGACACCGACCGTTTGCTCAGGCCCTTTGAGGAAGCTACGTTATTAGTCAGTTGCCAGGACTATGAGATGAACGATGAGATTCCACTGCTTCATGTACTACAACACATGTTGGAAACCATGGCTGGTCAGGGCACTGGAGACATGGCACATACATTTCACAGCCACATGAAGCCTGTGGGGGCTGAAGTGGAGGAGGAGGAGGGGGTGGGGCAAAGCAAACCACAGTTTAGGTTTCACAAAATGACCATTTTATCTAGTCATCTGACAGAAGAGGAGGAGCAGGAGCAGCCACAGGAGCTAGAGGGTTGTGAGTAAGGTGAGACAGAGGACCCAGACACACCGTGGCAGTTTACAGTGGAGATGGAGACAGGTAGTCCCTCCGAGTCATTTGCACAAATGGCACGATGCATGCTCACATGCTTGCGTACTAGTGAGCGCAGAATTGTCTCCATTTGTCAGCGGGAAGACTTCTGGCTCTCCAACTTATTGGACCCTCGCTTCCGGCACAAAATGGGGGCATTTTTTACGCCCACTGAGAGGGAGGACAAACTGACCTACTACAGAGACATCCCACGTAGTCAGTTGGGCGATGTCTATCTGCGCCATGGCCCATACTCCCGCAGGTCTGACTCGGGGGGACCTCTGCGATCACCTTCCACTGCCATGGCTGCTGGGGGGGTGGAAGGAGCAGCAGCAGCAGCTCCATCAGCAGCAGCCTCAGTCTTCAGTCGCTAGTGAGTAGCTTTCTACACCCGCATAGTGAGTCTACTCATGAGCAGCAGGAAGACCTGGAGCTGGACCTCAAACAGCAGGTCATGTCATACCTTGACATGACCATGCCAACACACCTTCAAGATCCACTGGATTTGCTGGGAAGCCAAACTTGACTTGTGCCCGCAACTAGCAGAGTTTGCCCTGGAAAAGCTGTACTGGCCGGACAGTAGTTGATTTAGATGGCAACTGGGCTGCTCTATATAACGAAGCAAAATGGCAAATTTACCTCACTATATGAGCTATTGCCCCTCAGATTTACACAGGGGCTGCTCTATATTATGCTGCAAAGTGGCAAATTTACCTCACAATATAAGCTATTGCCCCTCAGATTTACACAGGGGCTGCTCTATATTATGCTGCAAAATGGCAAATTTACCTCACAATATAAGCTATTGCCCCTCAGATTTACACAGGGCCTGCTCTATATAACGAAGCAAAATGGCAAATTTACCTCACTATATAAGCTATTGCCCCTCAGATTTACACAGGGGCTGCTCTATATTATGCTGCAAAATGGCAAATTAACCTCACAATATAAGCTATTGCAGCTCTATATAAATAAAAATAAATAAATAAAAAAAGGGCCTGTAGAAGCTTATTTAGTATAACAGATAGGGTGACATGTGCTGGTTTGGGATGCCCATATGGGCTAGTGTTTTGGCAGCAGTACAAAAACCAATGCAAAATGCAATAGCTTAATAAAGCTGATGCTGATCAACGCTTATTTAGTATAACAGATGGGGTGCAACATGCAGGTTTGGGATGCCCTGCGGCCTGGTGTATTTAAAGCAGACCAAAACCAATTCAAAATGCAATAACTTAATAAAGCTGAGGCTGTAGATGCTTATTTAGTATAAACAGGTAGGGTGCAAGGTGCAGCTTTGGGGTGCCCTGCGGCCTGGTTAAATGAAAGCAGTCAAAAAGGAAGTGCAAACTGAAGTAGCTTAATGAAGCTGATGCTGATCAACGCTTATGTTGTATACCAGATAGGGTGCAAGGTGCAGCTTTGGGGTGCCCTGCGGCCTGGTTTATTAAAATCAGTCAAAAACAAGTGCAAACTGAAGTAGCCTGATCAACGCTTATGTTGTATAACAGATAGGTTTAAAATAGCATGTGCCTTGGGATGCCCGTGTGGCCTGTTATATTTCAAGCTGAACAAAAAGTAACAATAATCCAAGTATGAGACATCATTTTGACCTTCTTCACAGCGCCATACTTTGAAAAAAAAAAATTAATTTCATGCCGATCAATCCAAAGGTCAATGCCCCTAACAAAAATAGTGTTCGGCATAAGTTTTCCTTCTGGAAGGACGTAACCTTTAGTTTACATGGTTGGGGTAGGTTATCTTACAAATTGGGATACCACAGGCAGCAGTGTCATTGAAAGAGACAGATTGTAATGCAGGCCATACGCAAGCAGAGAAACTCAGGCTGCAACAGGCCTATTTAGTTTACATGGTTGGGGTAGGTTATCTTACAAATTGGGATACCCCACTGTATATGAAACCGAATATAAATGCACACCCAAAAGTGGACACTCAGCCTCCAAGAGGCCTGCTTAGTTTAAATAAGAGAGCTGCTTAGTATGGTAGGTAGGTTATGTTATGTTACAGAATGGGATGCCCCAAGCAGACTTGAGATCAGTATATATGCACACAGCAGCAGTGTGTTAGCAGGCTCATACAGGCCAAATTTCTTTAAATAACTGTGCAGCTTACAGTTAATGCAGAGGCTAATGGTATGTTACAGAATGGGATGCCCCAAGCTGACTTGAGATCAGTATATATGCACACAGCAGCAGTGTGTTAGCAGGCTCATACAGGCCAAATTTCTTTAAATAAATGTGCAGCTTACAGTTAATGCAGAGGCTAATGGTATGTTACAGAATGGGATGCCCCAAGCAGACTTGAGATCAGTATATATGCACACAGCAGCAGTGTGTTAGCAGGCTCATACAGGCCAAATTTCTTTAAATAAATGTGCAGCTTACAGTAAATGCAGAGGCTAATGGTATGTTACAGAATGGGATGCCCCAAAGCAGACTTGAGATCAGTATATATGCACATAGCAGCAGTGTGTTAGCAGGCTCATACAGGCCAAATTTCTTTAAATAACTGTGCAGCTTACAGTTAATGCAGAGGCTAATGGTATGTTACAGAATGGGATGCCCCAAGCTGACTTGAGATCAGTATATATGCACACAGCAGCAGTGTGTTAGCAGGCTCATACAGGCCAAATTTCTTTAAATAACTGTGCAGCTTACAGTTAATGCAGAGGCTAATGGTATGTTACAGAATGGGATGCCCCAAGCAGACTTGAGATCAGTATATATGCACACAGCAGCAGTGTGTTAGCAGGCTCATACAGGCCAAATTTCTTTAAATAACTGTGCAGCTTACAGTTAATGCAGAGGCTAATGGTATGTTACAGAATGGGATGCCCCAAAGCAGACTTGAGATCAGTATATATGCACACAGCAGCAGTGTGTTAGCAGGCTCATACAGGCCAAATTTCTTTAAATAAATGTGCAGCTTACAGTTAATGCAGAGGCTAATGGTATGTTACAGAATGGGATGCCCCAAAGCAGACTTGAGATCAGTATATATGCACACAGCAGCAGTGTGTTAGCAGGCTCATACAGGCCAAATTTCTTTAAATAACTGTGCAGCTTACAGTTAATGCAGAGGCTAATGGTATGTTACAGAATGGGATGTCCCAAAAACCAGAGAGCACCTGGCAGGCAGCAGTAAGACTATGCACAGCAAAAGTGTCTTTATCATGCCTAATTTCAATTAGAATAGGTGCAAATGGTTAGGTTCTTAAATAGAGGCTGGTGTAGTCACAGAATGGGATGCCCTAAAAACCAGCAGTAAGTACACCTGGCAGGGACAAGTTGTGCTATGCCCAGCAAAAGTGTCTTTATCAGGCCTAATTTCAAATATGATAAGAGCAAATGCTTATATGGTCTTAAACAGAGGCTGCTTTAGTCACAGAATGGGATGCCCCGGGCAGGAATCGAGCTGGCAGGGTCCAGTAGGCCTTTGGCCAGCAAAAGTGTCTTTATCAGGCCTGATTTCTATGAGAATAAGTGCAAATGTTTATTATGCTATTAAATAGAGGCTGCTTTAGTCACAGAATGGGATGCCAGTGCCACAAAAACCAGAGAGCATGCACAGCAAAAGTGTCTTTATCAGGCCTGATTTCTATGAGAATAAGTGCAAATGTTTATTATGCTATTAAATAGAGGCTGCTTTAGTCACAGAATGGGATGCCAGTGCCACAAAAACCAGAGAGCATGCACAGCAAAAGTGTCTTTATCAGGCCTGATTTCTATGAGAATAAGTGCAAATGTTTATTATGCTATTAAATAGAGGCTGCTTTAGTCACAGAATGGGATGCCAGTGCCACAAAAACCAGAGAGCATGCACAGCAAAAGTGTCTTTATCAGGCCTGATTTCTATGAGAATAAGTGCAAATGTTTATTATGCTATTAAATAGAGGCTGCTTTAGTCACAGAATGGGATGCCAGTGCCACAAAAACCAGAGAGCATGCACAGCAAAAGTGTCTTTATCAGGCCTGATTTCTATGAGAATAAGTGCAAATGTTTATTATGCTATTAAATAGAGGCTGCTTTAGTCACAGAATGGGATGCCAGTGCCACAAAAACCAGAGAGCATGCACAGCAAAAGTGTCTTTATCAGGCCTGATTTCTATGAGAATAAGTGCAAATGTTTATTGTGCTATTAAATAGAGGCTGCTTTAGTCACAGAATGGGATGCCAGTGCCACAAAAACCAGAGAGCATGCACAGCAAAAGTGTCTTTATCAGGCCTGATTTCTATGAGAATAAGTGCAAATGTTTATTATGCTATTAAATAGAGGCTGCTTTAGTCACAGAATGGGATGCCAGTGCCACAAAAACCAGAGAGCATGCACAGCAAAAGTGTCTTTATCAGGCCTGATTTCTATGAGAATAAGTGCAAATGTTTATTATGCTATTAAATAGAGGCTGCTTTAGTCACAGAATGGGATGCCAGTGCCACAAAAACCAGAGAGCATGCACAGCAAAAGTGTCTTTATCAGGCCTGATTTCTATGAGAATAAGTGCAAATGTTTATTGTGCTATTAAATAGAGGCTGCTTTAGTCACAGAATGGGATGCCAGTGCCACAAAAACCAGAGAGCATGCACAGCAAAAGTGTCTTTATCAGGCCTGATTTCTATGAGAATAAGTGCAAATGTTTATTGTGCTATTAAATAGAGGCTGCTTTAGTCACAGAATGGGATGCCAGTGCCACAAAAACCAGAGAGCATGCACAGCAAAAGTGTCTTTATCAGGCCTGATTTCTATGAGAATAAGTGCAAATGTTTATTGTGCTATTAAATAGAGGCTGCTTTAGTCACAGAATGGGATGCCAGTGCCACAAAAACCAGAGAGCATGCACAGCAAAAGTGTCTTTATCAGGCCTGATTTCTATGAGAATAAGTGCAAATGTTTATTGTGCTATTAAATAGAGGCTGCTTTAGTCACAGAATGGGATGCCAGTGCCACAAAAACCAGAGAGCATGCACAGCAAAAGTGTCTTTATCAGGCCTGATTTCTATGAGAATAAGTGCAAATGTTTATTGTGCTATTAAATAGAGGCTGCTTTAGTCACAGAATGGGATGCCAGTGCCACAAAAACCAGAGAGCATGCACAGCAAAAGTGTCTTTATCAGGCCTGATTTCTATGAGAATAAGTGCAAATGTTTATTGTGCTATTAAATAGAGGCTGCTTTAGTCACAGAATGGGATGCCAGTGCCACAAAAACCAGAGAGCATGCACAGCAAAAGTGTCTTTATCAGGCCTGATTTCTATGAGAATAAGTGCAAATGTTTATTATGCTATTAAATAGAGGCTGCTTTAGTCACAGAATGGGATGCCAGTGCCACAAAAACCAGAGAGCATGCACAGCAAAAGTGTCTTTATCAGGCCTGATTTCTATGAGAATAAGTGCAAATGTTTATTATGCTATTAAATAGAGGCTGCTTTAGTCACAGAATGGGATGCCAGTGCCACAAAAACCAGAGAGCATGCACAGCAAAAGTGTCTTTATCAGGCCTGATTTCTATGAGAATAAGTGCAAATGTTTATTGTGCTATTAAATAGAGGCTGCTTTAGTCACAGAATGGGATGCCAGTGCCACAAAAACCAGAGAGCATGCACAGCAAAAGTGTCTTTATCAGGCCTGATTTCTAGGGATGAGCGAATCGATCCGGACGAACCCGGATTCGATCCGAATTTCAGGAAAAATTCGATTCGGATCGAATCCGAATTTCCCCGCGATTCGATCACTCGAAGTTTTCCTTTAACATCCATTCATTTACATTACAGGCATTCTAAGATGGCGGGCGGGACATGTCTGGACATGTATCCCGCGCCAGTGCAAGCTGGGGCAGTCACATGCAGCCTATCAGCAGCCAGCAAGCCTGGTGACGTCACACAGCGGTATTTAACGGCGGCCATCTTGCTTTTCCTCATTTCTCTATTGCATTCGTGACAGACAGACAGAACGCTGTGTAGCTGAGGCAGTTAGACAGGCTGGAGACAGGCTGGAGACAGGGACAGACAGGGACAGGCTGGAGACAGGCAGGAGACAGGCAGGAGACAGACAGGAGACAGACAGAAAGCCAGGGAAAGGTAGGAAAAACGGAGCTGGCTGACAGGGAGAATTTTTTTTTTTCATCCAGCCTTTGTTAGCGTTTTCAGGCTGCTTATAGTAACTAACTGTGCATATATACTGAACTGATCTTAAGTCTGCTGTGAGGCATCCCATTCTGTGACTAAAGCAGCCTCTATTTAATAGCATAATAAACATTTGCACTTATTCTCATAGAAATCAGGCCTGATAAAGACACTTTTGCTGTGCATGCTCTCTGGTTTTTGTGGCACTGGCATCCCATTCTGTGACTAAAGCAGCCTCTATTTAATAGCATAATAAACATTTGCACTTATTCTCATAGAAATCAGGCCTGATAAAGACACTTTTGCTGTGCATGCTCTCTGGTTTTTGTGGCACTGGCATCCCATTCTGTGACTAAAGCAGCCTCTATTTAATAGCATAATAAACATTTGCACTTATTCTCATAGAAATCAGGCCTGATAAAGACACTTTTGCTGTGCATGCTCTCTGGTTTTTGTGGCACTGGCATCCCATTCTGTGACTAAAGCAGCCTCTATTTAATAGCATAATAAACATTTGCACTTATTCTCATAGAAATCAGGCCTGATAAAGACACTTTTGCTGTGCATGCTCTCTGGTTTTTGTGGCACTGGCATCCCATTCTGTGACTAAAGCAGCCTCTATTTAATAGCATAATAAACATTTGCACTTATTCTCATAGAAATCAGGCCTGATAAAGACACTTTTGCTGTGCATGCTCTCTGGTTTTTGTGGCACTGGCATCCCATTCTGTGACTAAAGCAGCCTCTATTTAATAGCATAATAAACATTTGCACTTATTCTCATAGAAATCAGGCCTGATAAAGACACTTTTGCTGTGCATGCTCTCTGGTTTTTGTGGCACTGGCATCCCATTCCGTGACTAAAGCAGCCTCTATTTAATAGCATAATAAACATTTGCACTTATTCTCATAGAAATCAGGCCTGATAAAGACACTTTTGCTGTGCATGCTCTCTGGTTTTTGTGGCACTGGCATCCCATTCTGTGACTAAAGCAGCCTCTATTTAATAGCATAATAAACATTTGCACTTATTCTCATAGAAATCAGGCCTGATAAAGACACTTTTGCTGTGCATGCTCTCTGGTTTTTGTGGCACTGGCATCCCATTCCGTGACTAAAGCAGCCTCTATTTAATAGCATAATAAACATTTGCACTTATTCTCATAGAAATCAGGCCTGATAAAGACACTTTTGCTGTGCATGCTCTCTGGTTTTTGTGGCACTGGCATCCCATTCTGTGACTAAAGCAGCCTCTATTTAATAGCATAATAAACATTTGCACTTATTCTCATAGAAATCAGGCCTGATAAAGACACTTTTGCTGTGCATGCTCTCTGGTTTTTGTGGCACTGGCATCCCATTCCGTGACTAAAGCAGCCTCTATTTAATAGCATAATAAACATTTGCACTTATTCTCATAGAAATCAGGCCTGATAAAGACACTTTTGCTGTGCATGCTCTCTGGTTTTTGTGGCACTGGCATCCCATTCTGTGACTAAAGCAGCCTCTATTTAATAGCATAATAAACATTTGCACTTATTCTCATAGAAATCAGGCCTGATAAAGACACTTTTGCTGTGCATGCTCTCTGGTTTTTGTGGCACTGGCATCCCATTCTGTGACTAAAGCAGCCTCTATTTAATAGCATAATAAACATTTGCACTTATTCTCATAGAAATCAGGCCTGATAAAGACACTTTTGCTGTGCATGCTCTCTGGTTTTTGTGGCACTGGCATCCCATTCTGTGACTAAAGCAGCCTCTATTTAATAGCATAATAAACATTTGCACTTATTCTCATAGAAATCAGGCCTGATAAAGACACTTTTGCTGTGCATGCTCTCTGGTTTTTGTGGCACTGGCATCCCATTCTGTGACTAAAGCAGCCTCTATTTAATAGCATAATAAACATTTGCACTTATTCTCATAGAAATCAGGCCTGATAAAGACACTTTTGCTGTGCATGCTCTCTGGTTTTTGTGGCACTGGCATCCCATTCTGTGACTAAAGCAGCCTCTATTTAATAGCATAATAAACATTTGCACTTATTCTCATAGAAATCAGGCCTGATAAAGACACTTTTGCTGTGCATGCTCTCTGGTTTTTGTGGCACTGGCATCCCATTCCGTGACTAAAGCAGCCTCTATTTAATAGCATAATAAACATTTGCACTTATTCTCATAGAAATCAGGCCTGATAAAGACACTTTTGCTGTGCATGCTCTCTGGTTTTTGTGGCACTGGCATCCCATTCTGTGACTAAAGCAGCCTCTATTTAATAGCATAATAACCATTTGCACTTATTCTCATAGAAATCAGGCCTGATAAAGACACTTTTGCTGTGCATGCTCTCTGGTTTTTGTGGCACTGGCATCCCATTCTGTGACTAAAGCAGCCTCTATTTAATAGCTTAATAAACATTTGCACTTATTCTCATAGAAATCAGGCCTGATAAAGACACTTTTGCTGTGCATGCTCTCTGGTTTTTGTGGCACTGGCATCCCATTCTGTGACTAAAGCAGCCTCTATTTAATAGCATAATAAACATTTGCACTTATTCTCATAGAAATCAGGCCTGATAAAGACACTTTTGCTGTGCATGCTCTCTGGTTTTTGTGGCACTGGCATCCCATTCTGTGACTAAAGCAGCCTCTATTTAATAGCATAATAAACATTTGCACTTATTCTCATAGAAATCAGGCCTGATAAAGACACTTTTGCTGTGCATGCTCTCTGGTTTTTGTGGCACTGGCATCCCATTCTGTGACTAAAGCAGCCTCTATTTAATAGCATAATAAACATTTGCACTTATTCTCATAGAAATCAGGCCTGATAAAGACACTTTTGCTGTGCATGCTCTCTGGTTTTTGTGGCACTGGCATCCCATTCTGTGACTAAAGCAGCCTCTATTTAATAGCATAATAAACATTTGCACTTATTCTCATAGAAATCAGGCCTGATAAAGACACTTTTGCTGTGCATGCTCTCTGGTTTTTGTGGCACTGGCATCCCATTCCGTGACTAAAGCAGCCTCTATTTAATAGCATAATAAACATTTGCACTTATTCTCATAGAAATCAGGCCTGATAAAGACACTTTTGCTGTGCATGCTCTCTGGTTTTTGTGGCACTGGCATCCCATTCTGTGACTAAAGCAGCCTCTATTTAATAGCATAATAAACATTTGCACTTATTCTCATAGAAATCAGGCCTGATAAAGACACTTTTGCTGTGCATGCTCTCTGGTTTTTGTGGCACTGGCATCCCATTCTGTGACTAAAGCAGCCTCTATTTAATAGCATAATAAACATTTGCACTTATTCTCATAGAAATCAGGCCTGATAAAGACACTTTTGCTGTGCATGCTCTCTGGTTTTTGTGGCACTGGCATCCCATTCCGTGACTAAAGCAGCCTCTATTTAATAGCATAATAAACATTTGCACTTATTCTCATAGAAATCAGGCCTGATAAAGACACTTTTGCTGTGCATGCTCTCTGGTTTTTGTGGCACTGGCATCCCATTCTGTGACTAAAGCAGCCTCTATTTAATAGCATAATAAACATTTGCACTTATTCTCATAGAAATCAGGCCTGATAAAGACACTTTTGCTGTGCATGCTCTCTGGTTTTTGTGGCACTGGCATCCCATTCTGTGACTAAAGCAGCCTCTATTTAATAGCATAATAAACATTTGCACTTATTCTCATAGAAATCAGGCCTGATAAAGACACTTTTGCTGTGCATGCTCTCTGGTTTTTGTGGCACTGGCATCCCATTCCGTGACTAAAGCAGCCTCTATTTAATAGCATAATAAACATTTGCACTTATTCTCATAGAAATCAGGCCTGATAAAGACACTTTTGCTGTGCATGCTCTCTGGTTTTTGTGGCACTGGCATCCCATTCTGTGACTAAAGCAGCCTCTATTTAATAGCATAATAAACATTTGCACTTATTCTCATAGAAATCAGGCCTGATAAAGACACTTTTGCTGGCCAAAGCCCTACTGGACCCTGCCAGGTCGATTCCTGCCCGGGGCATCCCATTCTGTGACTACAGCAGCCTCTGTTTAAGACCATATAAGCATTTGCTCTTATCATATTTGAAATTAGCCTGATAAAGACACTTTTGCTGGCCAAAGCCCTACTGGACCCTGCCAGGTCCATTCCTGCCCAGGGCATCCCATTCTGTGACTAAAGCAGCCTCTGTTTAAGACCATATAAGCATTTGCTCTTATTATATTTATATTATAAGACACTTTTGCTGGGCATAGGCTTACTGCTGCCTGCCAGGTGCACTTCTGTTGAGGCATCCCATTCTGTAACATAGCATACCCCTCTTTATTTACACTAAGCAGCTCTCTTATTTACACTAAGCAGGCCTGTTGGAGGCTGAGTGTTACTGCTCACTTTTGGTGTGCATTATATTCTGTTTTATATAGACCCACTGCTGCCTGGGGGTTCTTAAAATATCACCTACTACCACGCCAGTTAGACTATGTCGGGCAGACAAGTGCCTGGAAGTGAAAAGAGGAGTGGCAGAGGCCAAGATTCCACAGGCAGAGCTCGCATCAGACTGGGGGCCAGTAGCAGCAGGAGTCACGCTGAGAGACCTAATCTGCCAGTATCTGCTAGCGGTCGGGTCTCCACCAGTAACGCATCTGCCGTGGTAGATTGGCTGACGCGCTCATCAACAACATCATCACAACTTACATCTGAGACCCCCAGTCTAGGGTCGGTAGGTTCCTCTGACACAACCCTGAGTTGGCATGCCCCGAGAGCAGTCCCTGTCCTCCCATTGCCTCTGTCCTATGCCGTTCCCTCCCCTAGCGACGTATCCTATGCTTTGGGTTCAGCTCCACTCTTTAGTGAGGAGGACGATCAGATACAGGAGGACAGTCAGCAGCTACTGCCCAGCCAAGAAATGGAGGTGGCTTCTTTAGCTAGGCAGACAAATAGTGATGTGGACAGTGTCGTGGGTGCTGCGAGCGTTCCAGCTCCTGCGCCAGACACTGTTGACGAATCCACGAACATCAGTGACGTACAGCCACAACCCGGTGATGATGATGATGATGACGATGAAGCCGATCGCACTTGGGAGCCGGGTGATGAAGGGGCTTCATCGTCATCATCAGGAGAAGAGGGGCGCAGGTTGCCCCGGAGTCAGCAGCTGAGGCAGCAAGGTGGTAGCAGTCAGCATGGGGGCACAATTCCAAAGGCTGGAGCCGGCCGGGGCCGGGGCCGGGGTAGAGCACCTGCTGTGCGGCAGTCTACCTTATCGGGAGGTAGTGGAGCAGGGGTTCCTGGAGTTGGCAACAGCAGCAGTGAATCAGTGAGGCCAGGGGGTGGGAAAAGTAGCTACTCGGCAGTGTGGCAGTTTTTCCTGAGGCATCCGCAGGAGGGTAACATGGCCACATGCAAGATATGTAGGCAAAAGGTGAAGCGTGGCCAGGGTCCAAATGTTGGCACCACGGCCCTGCGTCAACATATGATGCGTCACCATAAAACGACCTGGGAGAACCGAGGCTCCCAAGGGGTGGTCCAGTCTGCTTCCTCACCAAGTGAGCTCCCAATTTCTGCCAGCCAAGGCTCCAGCACCTCAGCCGAAGGCAGCTGTGCGTCACACCCATCCTCTGTCGCTCCTGCTCCTCCTCCTCCTCCTCCAAGTCATGCATCCCGCCAGCAATCCATCAGCGAAGCCATGTCCAAGAGACAGCAGTATGCGCCCACTCATCCTACGGCGCAGAAGCTGAATGTGCTCCTGTCCAAGTTGCTGGTGCTGCAGTCGCTCCCTTTTCAGGTGGTGGAATCTGCACCTTTCAGAGAACTGATGGCTTGTGCCGAGCCGAGGTGGAGAGTCCCAAGCCGTCATTTCTTTGCCAAGAAGGCAGTACCGGCGCTGCACACTTTTGTTGAACAGAAGGTGGGCCAGTCCTTGAGCCTGTCGGTGTGTAGCAAAATACATGGCAGCGCCGACATCTGGAGCTGTAACTACGGTCAGGGGCAGTACATGTCGTTTACGGCCCACTGGGTGAATGTGGTCCCTTTGCAGCAGCAACTTGGACAGGTCACGCCGCTTCGGCCTCCGCGCTCTCTGCCCATTGGGCCTGTGACACCGTGCGACTCGGCCTCCTCATCCTCCGCCATCTCCTTACCCTCCACTGTAGGCTGAAGTCTCAGTGCCCCTCCAGTCTACCATGTGTGCAGGGCACGGAGGTGTCACGCAGTGCTTCACATGGTTTGTCTTGGCGAACGGAGTCACACAGGGGAGGAACTGCTTAAATGTATTCATCAGGAAATCCAAACATGGCTTACTCCGAGAAAACTTAAAATGGGAATCATGGTTACCGACAATGGGAAGAACATTTTGTCTGCGCTGCGCCAAGGAAGCCTGACCCATGCCCCCTGCATGGCTCACGTCTTCAATCTGGTTGTCAAGCGGTTTCTGAAGTGTTCCCCCCATCTGCAGGACATCCTAACAACTTCACGGAAACTTTGCATGCACTTCAGCCACTCCTACACCGCCAAACACACCCTTCTTGAGCTACAGCGTCAGAATGGTATCCCCCAACATAGTCTGATTTGCGATGTTTCCACCCGTTGGAATTCCACCCTTCACATGTTGGACCGATTATATGAACAGAGAAAAGCCATCACGGATTTCCTGATGATCCAAGCAGATAGGGGGACTCCCCTGTGTAACTTCAATGTCAACCAGTGGCAGCTCATACGTGACACCTGCCGTTTGCTCAGGCCCTTTGAGGAAGCCACTTTATTTGTCAGTCGGCAGGATTACGGGATGAACGACGTGATTCCACTGCTTCATGTACTACAGCACATGTTGGAAACCATGGCTGGTCAGGGCACTGGAGACATGGCGTTTACATCTTACGGCCACATGAACCCCGTTGGAGCTGAACTGGAGGAGGAGGAGGAGGAAGAGGAGGAGGAGGAGTTGCCCAGCGAAACACAGTTTAGGCTTGGCGAAATGGCTGGTTTATCTAGTCAGCGGACAGGAGAGGAGGAGCAGGAGCAGCCAGAGGAGCTAGAGGTTTTTGAGGAAGGAGAGACAGAGGACCCGGGCACACCGTGGCAGTATGCAGTGGAGATGGAGACAGGTAGTCCATCCGAGTCACTTGCGCAAATGGCACGAAGCATGCTCACATGCTTGCGTAGTGACCCCAGAATTGTTTCCATCTGTCGGCGGGATGACTTCTGGCTGTCCACCTTATTGGACCCTCGCTTCCGGCACAAAATGGGGGCATTTTTTAAACCCACCGAGAGGGAGGACAAACTCAACTACTACAAAGACATTCTACGTAGGCAGTTGGCCGATGCCTATCTGCGCCATGGTCCATACTCTCGCAGGTCTGACTCGAGGGGACCTCTGCGCTCACCTTCCACTGCCATGGCCGCTGGGGGGGTTGGCAGCAGCAGCAGCAGAAGCTCCATCAGCAGCAGCAGCCTCAGTCTTCAGTCGCTAATGAGTAGCTTTCTACACCCGCATAGTGAGGCTACTCATGAGCAGCAGGAAGACCTGGAGCAGGACCTGAACCAGCAGGTCATGTCATACTTTGACATGACCATGCCAACACACCTTGAGGATCCGCTGGACTTCTGGGCAGCCAAACTTGATTTGTGGCCGCAACTAGCAGAGTTTGCCCTGGAAAAGCTGTCCTGCCCGGCAAGTAGCGTGCCATCTGAGCGGGTGTTTAGTGCGGCGGGGGCCATAGTTACGGCGAGGAGAACTCGTCTGTCAACTAAAAATGTGGAGAGACTCACCTTTGTCAAAATGAATCAGGGATGGATCAGCCAGGATTTCCACCCACCAATGCCTGATGCATGCGACTAGATTCAGCATGGTGCCACGTTTTACACTTTACAAATGGTGCAAAACATATTTATGTCTTTAGGCCATTTTTTGGGCTCCTGCTGCTGCTACTGCCAACTTCTGCCAACTCCAGGGTGTGATTCATCCAATTTTTGGGCTCCTGAAGCCAACTCCAGTGTATATTTGGGCTCCTGCTGCTACTACTGTCAACTCCTGCCAACTCCAGGGTGTGATTCATCCAATTTTTGGGCTCCTGAGGCCAACTCCAGTGTATATTTGGGCTCCTGCTGCTGCTACTGTCAACTCCTGCCAACTCCAGGGTGTGATTCATCCAATTTTTGGGCTCCTGAAGCCAACTCCAG
The DNA here is from genome assembly GCA_027917425.1 of Gastrophryne carolinensis. NCBI lineage: Eukaryota > Metazoa > Chordata > Amphibia > Anura > Microhylidae > Gastrophryne > Gastrophryne carolinensis. The sequence goes on along the minus strand of CM051237.1, from coordinate 249,049,704 downwards.
TGTATATTTGGGCTCCTGCTGCTACTACTGCCAACTTCTGCCAACTCCAGGGTGTGATTCATCCAATTTTTGGGCTCCTGAAGCCAACTCCAGTGTATATTTGGGCTCCTGCTGCTGCTACTGTCAACTCCTGCCAACTCCAGGGTGTGATTCATCCAATTTTTGGGCTCCTGAAGCCAACTCCAGTGTATATTTGGGCTCCTGCTGCTGCTGCTGTCAACTCCTGCCAACTCCAGGGTGTGATTCATCCAATTTTTGGGCTCCTGAAGCCAACTCCAGTGTATATTTGGGCTCCTGCTGCTGCTGCTGCCAACTTCTGCCAACTCCAGGGTGTGATTCATCCAATTTTTGGGCTCCTGAAGCCAACTCCAGTGTATATTTGGGCTCCTGCTGCTGCTGCTGCCAACTTCTGCCAACTCCAGGGTGTGATTCATCCAATTTTTGGGCTCCTGAAGCCAACTCCAGTGTATATTTGGGCTCCTGCTGCTGCTGCTGCCAACTTCTGCCAACTCCAGGGTGTGATTCATCCAATTTTTGGGCTCCTGAAGCCAACTCCAGTGTATATTTGGGCTCCTGCTGCTACTACTGTCAACTCCTGCCAACTCCAGGGTGTGATTCATCCAATTTTTGGGCTCCTGAGGCCAATTCCAGTGTATATTTGGGCTCCTGCTGCTGCTGCTGCCAACTTCTGCCAACTCCAGGGTGTGATTCATCCAATTTTTGGGCTCCTGAGGCCAACTCCAGTGTATATTTGGGCTCCTGCTGCTACTACTGTCAACTCCTGCCAACTCCAGGGTGTGATTCATCCAATTTTTGGGCTCCTGAGGCCAACTCCAGTGTATATTTGGGCTCCTGCTGCTGCTGCTGCCAACTTCTGCCAACTCCAGGGTGTGATTCATCCAATTTTTGGGCTCCTGAGGCCAACTCCAGTGTATATTTGGGCTCCTGCTCCTGCTGCTGCCAACTTCTGCCAACTCCAGGGTGTGATTCATCCAATTTTTGGGCTCCTGAAGCCAACTCCAGTGTATATTTGGGCTCCTGCTGCTGCTGCCAACTTCTGCCAACTCCAGGGTGTGATTCATCCAATTTTTGGGCTCCTGAGGCCAACTCCAGTGTATATTTGGGCTCCTTCTGCCCCTCATAGTGATGCCACTTCAACTCTCTGCAATTGTGCCGCTCTGCGATTCTATTAGCGATGCCTCTGATCTGCATGTGATATTTCTTCAAAGTATTATTTAACAAACCCAGCACGCATCCTGTGCGTGTTACAGCAAGGCTGAATGGTTTACAACCCTATTGAGGCTGTAGGAGGCTCAGAAATAGCCGTTTTTAATAGCGATTCGTCGCGAATTTATTCGGGTCGAAACGATTTTTGTCGGAAAATTCGGCGAATCAGTCGAATCGAATTTTTCAAAAGTTCGCTCATCTCTACTGATTTCTATGACAATAAGTGCAAATGTTTATTATGCTATTAAATAGAGGCTGCTTTAGTCACAGAATGGGATGCCAGTGCCACAAAAACCAGAGAGCATGCACAGCAAAAGTGTCTTTATCAGGCCTGATTTCTATGAGAATAAGTGCAAATGTTTATTATGCTATTAAATAGAGGCTGCTTTAGTCACAGAATGGGATGCCAGTGCCACAAAAACCAGAGAGCATGCACAGCAAAAGTGTCTTTATCAGGCCTGATTTCTATGAGAATAAGTGCAAATGTTTATTATGCTATTAAATAGAGGCTGCTTTAGTCACAGAATGGGATGCCAGTGCCACAAAAACCAGAGAGCATGCACAGCAAAAGTGTCTTTATCAGGCCTGATTTCTATGAGAATAAGTGCAAATGTTTATTATGCTATTAAATAGAGGCTGCTTTAGTCACAGAATGGGATGCCTCACAGCAGACTTAAGATCAGTTCAGTATATATGCACAGTTAGTTACTATAAGCAGCCTGAAAACGCTAACAAAGGCTGGATGAAAAAAAAAAAATCTCCCTGTCAGCCAGCTCCGTTTTTCCTACCTTTCCCTGGCTTTCTGTCTGTCTCCTGTCTGTCTCCTGCCTGTCTCCTGCCTGTCTCCAGCCTGTCCCTGTCTGTCCCTGTCTCCAGCCTGTCTAACTGCCTCAGCTACACAGCGTTCTGTCTGTCTGTCACGAATGCAATAGAGAAATGAGGAAAAGCAAGATGGCCGCCGTTAAATACCGCTGTGTGACGTCACCGGGCTTGCTGGCTGCTGATAGGCTGCATGTGACTGCCCCAGCTTGCACTGGCGCGGGATACATGTCCAGACATGTCCCGCCCGCCATCTTAGAATGCCTGTAATGTAAATGAATGGATGTTAAAGGAAAACTTCGAGTGATCGAATCGCGGGGAAATTCGGATTCGATCCGAATCGAACTTTTCCTGAAATTCGGATCGAATCCTGGTTCGTCCGGATCGATTCGCTCATCCCTAGTAACAAGGGATAGCCTGAGTCACCTGCAAAAATACAAAAGACAAACATAAGGTGGATGCCTAAAAAAAGGTTTAGGTGTGCATAGAAACATTAGTACACAGGGACAAATAGGTGAGCTAGGTATGGTGGGAGGAATTGACATTTTTACTGAGCCTACAAACACATGCAACCTGTACACTCATTAAAAATGTCTGCGTAATGCTACTGAGATAAGAGGGCCAGAACATAAGCCAATAGTGGAGAATACTTTCACCCATTAATTAAACCAAAAACCTTTTCAAGTTTCCAGGAAAGGTCTCACAGATTAGTGGGGTAGTGGCAAATCCACATTCAAACCTGGGGGCCAAGAAATACTACTTTAATACACATACCCAGTAACCATCCTCCAGAAATATCTCCAGATTGAAACCGTTGATAGAGGCTGGAGTTCCTCAAAATGTGCGCATCATGCGTGGACCCAGGAAAGCCAGCAAACAAACTGAAAAATTGAAGATCAGGGCCTGCCACTGCCTGAACATTGATGGAATGGCCCATCTTCCTGTTCCTGCACCAAGCAAAACACAAGTGTAATTAGTGTGAGCCTTAAAAAATGTGTGATAACCAGAAAAAAAGCAGACCCAAACCACATACCTGAACAGATATTCCTGGTCCGCAGGGGGGATGAGCGAGACATGTGTGCAATCGATTGCACCAAGGACGTTGGGCATGTCGGCTATGTTATAAAAGCCCAACTTAACCGCATTCCAGGCTTCCCCTGTTTGAGGGAAAAAAATGTAATTCTGTGCCAGGGTAGCCATGCCATCCAAAAACTTGGTTAGGCTGCGGCTCAGCGTAGACTGGGACATCCCCAGGGAGAAGTCTCTGGAACGAGCCGTTCGCCAAAAATTGCAGGCAGCCAACCAATTTGGTCATACCTGCAATTGCATGCCCCTTTCTTGTGGTGGGGGCTAACCATGGCCGCAGCTCGCTATACAAGGCATGGAGAGAAACACGGTTAAGGCGGGTGAGCTCGAATAGGTCAACGTCACTCATGCCATCGATGTCCAAAGGCGTGCGCTGCAGCCTGGTTTCTGCCATACTCAGAACTATCAGACGGCGTAGCTGGCGCCTTTGATGTTGGCCCACAGAGGAATGCATTCTTAAAAAGCACGGGGCTCCAATACGGCTGGTCAGACTGGCCGTAAGTGAATGCTCGGCAGCCCCGTTTTATTAGGCTGAATCCAATCGGAAATCAAGGCTCTGCATCACTGGAAAAAACGGGCCAATGAACGAGGCGTCCGTTTTGCCGGCAAACAGCCTCTTGCGAGCCGACAATCGGAAAGGCGGCTGAGCGCACACCTGAGCGCATAAACGCACACTAAAATCAACGTAGCACCCTTTCCTGACCCGATCAAAGCCCAAAACCAACGGGGAAACGCACGGGGGAGCTGAACGGGGAGGCTCTGCATCAAGTCATTAGTCTTTAAAAGGTTCCCCGTCACTGACCTCTTTTCTATATCAACAGGTTCCAGTGTTCCAGTGTTGTGGTCCAAATGACAACAGGAAGGATCGTAGTAGTAGGTGGTTCCTCTGCTGCTGGCATGAAATCACAAAGTTGTAGATACATCAACAGAGGTGACTTCTGGGAACACAAGGATCCTGTAGCACTTTCACTTGGCGTGATGCTATACTCATTTCAGGTCACTTTCTTGACTTTGCTTTACCATATAGATTTATTTTCTGGCCTTGGAGAAATGTAGGCCTGCTCCCTCTCCCATGAGTTCTGAAGGACCAAGGGCAGCTTGGGGACCTTAAGTTAGCAGCTGCCATGGCAGAGGCAACATTTGCAGCCCAACAAAGGGCAGCACTTCCCTCCTTATTAGCTTCTCAGGGAGGGTCACAAGTGTTGAGAGAAATGTAAGTATTGTTGGTAAGGAAAAGCCTACTCCTATATCTGACATTCTTATACCATACTTGTTATGGAGGTCAGTCCTTTGGTAGCACAACAGGAAATGAAGAAAAGCATTTAGCGAAGAGGATATATGACATGTGTATATTTATACTACTGCTTGAACATGTGCTAATGCTACAGAGCTGCAGTAGGAAGAATTTTACGCAGGAAGCAGAAGTTGAGTGTTGCCTTTTTTAGCTTTAGTCCTGACAGGGCTTTTAAGGACAATTTTTAATGCATAGTGAAGAATTGCCATTGTATGACATGTTCATTAATACTGACACAACAATGCAAACAGTATACACAGCATACAAGGCATCATAACAAAAAAAAATAACAAAACAGATATTACCAAGGATTGTGTGTCTAGTTATTAACATCTAGCATGATAAACAAGGTTTTTTTATATTGTTGTTTGTACTATAATAAAGTCGTTTTAATACAAGCATATTCTACTAGATGTATAGATCCAAACCAACATAGTCATATATTAAAATAATCACCAATAAGTTTTAGCCCATTGCTGTAAGCTATGAGTATAATACATCTAAAAACCACTCTGCTCTCTGTTTTAGAATATATTAAAATGGCTTAAATTAGGAGAACCTTGTCCCTTTCCAATATGTCAAGCAGGCACTGAAAATATGCCTACAGCTGTGTACAGAGGATTTGATTAAAGTGTACATTGGTTCATTTATTATTTAGTAGAAAATGTGACCTTTTATGTTTTTTTCTTTCTGAAAATAATAAGGGAAAGTTTTCTCGATATTTGGAGTAATTAGCAGCTTCTGTTTCTGTTTACATGCATAGCAGTTGTAAAGTATGGTGACCTGCTGAGGTTTTTAAAACAGCTATAATGATGGCTCATGGTGAAAAACAGACTTGCCAAGCTTCTGCTGGGAATAGTTCAGAGAAGAAGCATGCAGCTTTCCCTTGGGGGTTTAAGAACCTCTTTGATTTAATCAGTTTGCTTTTTATCACTTTCAAGGAGAAATTTGGTGCCTTACCACTTTTGAGATGGGAAATGTTTTCAATATAGTACAAAAAAAAATTCTGAAACTTGTTTTGAACTGATTAGAATTCTGACTTCTAAGTGTTTGACCGACATATTTCTTGTTTTGAAATACATTTACTAGATATTGGTACATTCTCCTACCGTATTTGCCGGTGTATAAGACGACTGGGCATATAAGACAACCCCCCCAACATTTCCACTCAAAATATAGAGTTTGTTATATACTCGCCGTATAAGACAACTCCCTCTTCCGCACACCTTCCACACACCAAATAAAACATGAAAGAACATCAGATTTGCTTTAGTTTACATTTTTAGCGGGGCTTCTGGTGGGGGCTACACAGCTGGGCATCCCAGTTCAGAATACCCCGCTGTGTATAACCCCCAGAAAGTCCAGTAAACACTTACCTTACCTGGCTTCAATGGTGCATGCGCGGGCTCTGGTCCAATGAAAGACGCTCACCGTCACTGCGTAATTCAACAGGCTGGGATCCCCATTAGTTCTAATTAGAGCCACCTGCCCAATTACACAGTGACAGTGGCCGCTCTCATTGGACCAGAGCCTGCGCATGCATCGTTGGACCTGGAAGAGGTGAGTGTCTTTGGGTATTGTGGCCTCTGATCTTCCCCCCTAGACATTCCAAATCGGGATGCCCCTGGGTAAGCTGGCCAGATTTCCTTGTTGGTCGCGGGGCAAATGCACCCACACAGGTATGCGCGCAGGAGCCCCACGGCCGAACTGGACAAAAAAAATGTTCTTGGTTTCTGCAGTCATGGACGGCCACCTCCCCAGTTTGGCCATGGGGCTCCCGCGTGCATGCCCCGCTACCAACAAGTAAATCTGGCCAGCTGGCATCCTTCCCCAGGGGCATCCCTCACGGGCGCCGATCAAACTCCTCCACCAGCAACACCACCCCTGGTTTCTGCAGTCATGGACGGTGCACGCTCGGTGCCTGCGACCAAATCACAGATGATGGGGGGGTGGCACTAAGGAGTTTGATCGGCGCCCATGCGGGATGCCCCTGGGGAAGGACGCCAGCTGGCCATGCGGGTATGCGTGCTGGAGCCCCACAGCCCTGCATCAACATATGATGCATCACCATAAAGCGGCCTGGGAGAAACGAGGCTCTGAAGAGGTCGTCCAGCCTGCTTCCTCACCAAGTGGCACGCCTCTCCCAATTTCTGCCAGCCAAGGCTCCAGCACCTCAGCCGAAGGCAGCTGTGCATCATACCCATCCTCTGTCGCTCCTGCTCCTCCTCCTCCAAGTCATGCATCCCGCCAGCAATCCATCAGCGAAGCCATGTCCAAGAGACAGCAGTATGCACCCACTCATCCTATGGCGCAGAAGCTGAATGTGCTCCTGTCCAAGTTGCTGGTGCTGCAGTTGCTCCCTTTTCAGGTGGTGGACTCTGCACCTTTCAGAGAACTGATGGCTTGTGCCGAGCCGAGGTGGAGAGTCCCAAGCCGTCATTTCTTTGCCAAGAAGGCAGTACCTGCGCTGCACACTTTTGTTGAACAGAAGGTGGGCCAGTCCTTGAGCCTGTCCGTGTGTAGCAAAGTGCATGGCAGCGCCGACGTCTGGAGCTGTAACTACGGTCAGGGACAGTACATGTCGTTTACGGCCCACTGGGTGAATATGGTCCCTTTGCAGCAGCAGCAGCAACTTGGACAGGTCACGCCGCTTCGGCCTCCGCGCTCCCTGCCCATTGGCCCTGTGACACCATGCGATTCGGCCTCCTCATCCTCCGCTATCTCCTCACCCTCCACTGTAGGCTCAAGTCTCAGTGCCCCTCCAGTCTACCATGTGTGCAGGGCACGGAGTGCTTCACATGGTTTGTCTTGGCGAACGGAGTCACACAAGGGAGGAACTGCTTAAATTTATTCATCAGGAAATCCAAACATGGCTTACTCCAAGAAAACTTAAAATGGGAATCATGGTTACCGACAATGGGAAGAACATTTTGTCTGCGCTGCGATAAGGAAGCCTGACCCATGCCCCCTGCATGGCTCACGTCTTCAATCTGGTTGTCAAGCGGTTTCTGAAGTGTTCCCCCCATCTGCAAGACATCCTAACAACTTCAAGGAAACTTTGCATGCACTTCAGCCACTCATACACCGCCAAACACACCCTTCTTGAGCTACAGCATCAGAACGGTAGCCCCCAACATAGTCTGATTTGCAATGTTTCCACCCGTTGGAATTCCACCCTTCACGTTGGACCGATTATATATACAGAGAAAAGCCATCACGGATTTCCTGATGATCCAAGCGGATAGGGGGACTCCCCTGTGTAACTTCAATGTCAACCAGTGGCAGCTCATACGTGACACCTGCCGTTTGCTCAGGCCCTTTGAGGAAGCCACTTTATTTGTCAGTCGGCAGGATTACGGGATGAACGACGTGATTCCACTGCTTCATGTACTACAGCACATGTTGGAAACCATGGCTGGTCAGGGCACTGGAGACATGGCGTCTACATCTTACGGCCACATGAACCCCGTTGGAGCTGAACTGGAGGAGGAGGAGGAAGAGGAGGGGGAGGAGCACAGTGAAGCACAGTTTAGGCTTGGCAAAATGGCTGGTTTATCTAGTCAGCAGACAGGAAAGGAGGAGCAGGAGCAGCCAGAGGAGCTAGAGGGTTTTGAGGAAGGCGAGACAGAGGACCCGGACACACCGTGGCAGTATGCAGTGGAGATGGAGACAGGTAGTCCCTCCGAGTCACTTGCGCAAATGGCAGGAAGCATGCTCATGTGCTTGTGTAGTGACCACAGAATTGTTTCCATTTGTCGGCGGGATGACTTCTGGCTCTCCACCTTATTGGACCCTCGCTTCTGGCACAAAATGGGGACATTTTTTAAACCCATCGAGAGGGAGGACAAACTGAACTACTACAAAGACATTCTGCGTAGTCAGTTGGCCGATGCCTATCTGCGCCATGGTCCATACTCTCGCAGGTCTGACTCGGGGGGGCCTCTGCGCACACCTTTCACTGCCATGCCTGCTTGGGGGGATGGCAGGAGCAGCAGCAGCAGCTCCATCAGCAGCAGCCTCAGTCTTCATTTGCTAATGAGTAGCTTTCTACAACCGCATAGTGAGGCTACTCATGAGCAGCAGGAAGACCTGGAGCAGGACCTGAACCAGCAGGTCATGTCATACCTTGACATGACCATGCCAACACACCTTGAGGATCCGCTGGACTTCTGGGCAGCCAAACTTGGCTTGTGACCGCAACTCGCAGAGTTTGCCCTGGAAAAGCTGTCCTGCCTGGCAAGTAGCGTGCCATCTGAGTGGGTGTTTAGTGCGGCGGGGGCCATAGTTACGGTGAGGAGAACTCCTCTGTCAACTAAAAATGTGGAGAGGCTCACCTTTGTCAAAATGAATCAGGGATGGATCAGCCAGGATTTCCACCCACCAATGGCTGATGCATGCGACTAGATTCAGCATGGTGCCACGTTTTACACTTTCCAAATGGTGCAAAACATATTTATGTCTTGAGATCAATTTTTGGCCTCCTGCTGATGCCAACTTCAGGGTGTGCCTTTCTGCCAATTTTTGGCCGCCTGCTACTGCTGCTGCCAACTCCAGGGTGTCTTTCAAGCAATGTTTGGGCTCCTGCTTATGCTGCTGCCAACTCCAGGGTGTGCCATCCAGCTCAGGTTTGTGCTCCTGCTGCTGCCAACTTCAGGGTGCCTTCCAGCCAATTTCTGGGTTCCTGCTGCTGCTGCCAACTCCAGGGTGTGTCAGTCAATTTTTGGGCTCCTGCTGCTGCTGCCAACTCCAGGGTGTCTTTCAAGCAATGTTTGTGCTCCTGCTGCTACTGCTTGCAACTCCAGGGTGTGATTCATCCAATTTTTGGGCTCCTGCAGCCAACTCCAGTGTCTCATTAAAGCAATGTTTGGGCTCCTGATCCAGCTGCTGCTGCTCCTGCTGCTGCTGCTTGCAACTCCAGGGTGTGATTCATCCAATTATTGGGCTTCTGCAGCCAACTCCAGTGTCTCTTTAAAGCAATGTTTGGGCTCCTGCTCCTGCTGCTGCTGCTCCTGCTGCTTGCAACTCCAGGGTGTGATTCATCCAATTTTTGGGCTCCTGAAGCCAACTCCAGTGTCTCTTTAAAGTGGACCAACACCCAGGATTTTGACTATCCTGGGTCTTGGTCCACTTCGGAGGGGCACCCCTGATCGGGGGGTGCCCCGCTGTGTGAAACCCCCCCGAACCCCCCGAACAACTCACCTCTCCCCACTCCCAGCGCCGACGGACAAGCCACGGACAAGCGGCTCCTCCGCCGCCGCCTCCCGCGCGTCCCTCTTGATGCGCGCATGCCCGCGCCGGCCATTCACAGACGGCCGGCGCGGGCGCGCGCACGTCTAGAGGGGCGCGAGGGAGGCGGCGGCGGCCGGCCGTCGCCGAAGATATGGTAAGGAGTTTGGGGTGTTTGGGGGGGGTTTCACCCCGCGGGACATCTCGATCTCGGATGTCCCGCAGGGAGGGAGGTGATCGGCCCGGGAATCTTATAGATTCCCGGGCCGATCACCCGTGGGTGTTGGTCCACTTTAAAGCAATGTTTGGGCTCCTGCTGCTGCTGCTCCTGCTGCTGCTGCTTGCAACTCCAGGGTGTGATTCATCCAATTTTTGGGCTCCTGCAGCCAACTCCAGTGTCTCTTTAAAGCAATGTTTGGGTTCCTGCTGCTGCTGCTGCCGCTCCTGCTGCTGCTTGCAACTCCAGGGTGTGATTCATCCAATTTTTGGGCTCCTGCAGCCAACTCCAGTGTCTCTTTAAAGCAATGTTAGGGCTCCTGCTGCTGCTGCTCCTGCTGCTGCTTGCAACTCCAGGGTGTGATTCATCCAATTTTTGGGCTCCTGCAGCCAACCCCAGTGTCTCATTAAAGCAATGTTTGGGCTCCTGATCCAGCTGCTGCTGCCCCTGCTGCTTCTGCTTGCAACTCCAGGGTGTGATTCATCCAATTTTTGGGCTCCTGCAGCCAACTCCATTGTCTCTTTAAATTAATGTTTGGGCTCCTGCTCCTGCTGCTGCTCCTGCTGCTGCTGCTTGCAACTCCAGGGTGTGATTCATCTAATTTTTGGTCTCCTGCAGCCAACTACAGTGTCTCTTTAAAGCAATGTTTGGGCTCCTGCTCCTGCTGCTGCTGCTCCTGCTGCTTCTGCTTGCAACTCCAGGGTGTGATTCATCCAATTTTGGGCTCCTGCAGCCAACTCCAGTGTCTCTTTAAAGCAATGTTTGGGTTCCTGCTGCTCCTGCTGCTGCTGCTTGCAACTCCAGGGTGTGATTCATCCAATTTTTGGGCTCCTGCAGCCAACTCCAGTGTCTCTTTAAAGCAATGTTTGGGCTCCTGCTGCTGCTGCTGCTTGCAACTCCAGGGTGTGATTCATCCAATTTTTGGGCTCCTGCAGCCAACTCCAGTGTCTCTTTAAAGCAATGTTTGGGCTCCTGCTGCTGCTCCTGCTGCTGCTGCTGCTTGCAACTCCAGGGTGGGATTCATCCAATTTTTGGGCTCCTGAAGCCAACTCCAGTGTCTCTTTAAAGCAATGTTTGGGCTCCTGCTGCTGCTTCTGCTGCTGCTGCTTGCAACTCCAGGGTGTGATTCATCCAATTTTTGGGCTCCTGCAGCCAAATCCAGTGTCTCTTTAAAATAGTGTTTGGGCTCCTGCTCCTGTTGCTGCTGCTCCTGCTGCTGCTGCTTGCAACTCCAGGGTGTGATTCATCCAATTTTTGGACTCCTGCAGCCAACTCCAGTGTCTCTTCCACGCAATGTTTGTGCTCCTGCTGCTGCTGCTTGCCACTCCAGGGTGTGATTCATCCAATTATTGGACTCCTGCAGCCAACTCCAGTGTCTCTTTAAAGCAATGTTTGGGCTCCTGCTGCTGCTGCTGCTGCTGCTGCTGCTTGCAACTCCAGGGTGTGATTCATCCAATTTTTGGGCTCCTGCAGCCAACTCCAATGTCTCTTTAAAGCAATGGTTGGGCTCCTGCTGCTCCTGCTTGCAACTCCAGAGTGTGATTCATCCAATTTTTGGGCTCCTGTAGCCAACTCCAGTGTCTCTTTAAAGCAATGTTTGGGCTCCTGCTGCTCCTGCTGCTGCTGCTTGCAACTCCAGGGTGTGATTCATCTAATTTTTGGGCTCCTGCAGGCAACTCCAGTGTCTCTTTAAAGCAATGTTTGGGCTCCTACTGCTGCTGCTCCTGTTGCTGCTGCTTGCAACTCCAGGGTGTGATTCATCCAATTTTTGGGCTCCTGCAGCCAACTCCAGTGTCTCTTTAAAGCAATGTTTGGGCTCCTGCTGCTGCTTGCAACTCCAGGGTGTGATTCATCCAATTTTTGGGCTCCTGCTGCTTCCAGCTCCAGGGTGTGTTTTTCAGGCACTATAGGGGCCCCTCATAGTGATGGCACTTCAACTCTCTGCAATTGTGCTGCTCTGCGATTCTATTAGCGATGCCTCTGATCTACATGTCCTAATTATTTACAGTATTATTTCACTAACCCATCACGCATCCTATGCATGTTACAGCAAGGCAGAATGGTTTACCACCCTATTGAGGCTCTAGGAGGCTCAGAAATAGCCGTTTTTAATAGCGATTTGTCGCGAATAAATTCGGGTTGAAACGATTTTTGTCGGAAAATTCGGCGAATCAGACAAATCGAATTTTTCAAAAGTTCGCTCATCTCTACACCCAGCATCAAGAAATATGCAGCCAGGTTAGTTATTCTTTATTTTAATGGAAGGAAAAGAACATAGATAGACTAAACCAGTCACCCCTGGATTTTATTCCTACCATGCAAGAATAAACCCTAAGGGACTTTTATTTAGTTCAGGTGTATAAGTTACCCTTCCTTCCATTAGACGACCTTTTTATATCAATTTTTAATATTACACAATTTTGAAATAGTGCTCCTTTAATTCCAGTTCTCAGCCCATTATCGTACTCTATAATCTAAGGTTTCCCTGAAAAAAAGTACAGTCTGACTGTAGATTTTGAATAGGGAAGATTTGTCTCTGATTAAATTGTAAAGGGGGTTATCCCAATCCTTATCAGTTATGTTTAGTAAAACCCTATTGACATAAAGGGCTACCTTCATGTGGGCCTCTACATCTTCTGAGGACATTTCTCTGCCACCTGCTCTTGTGTGAAAACTTTCTGCTGCCCCCTATTATAAAAGGGTAAAAGGTGTAAAAAGGTACAGTTTCTGTTTTACAGCTCATATAGTTTCTATTATACAGCTGATTCATTCTCACACCATCTCCAATGAGGTGTAGACATCAACACAAAAGGAACAGCACAAGACACAACTAAAAGTTCTTATGACAACTAGCCTCATGTAGTCGCTGTCAGACAACATATGAACCTCGCCTACCATTGAAGCAAACCTGGCGCATTATAGCACATTAAGCAGGAACCACAGCAGCTCTTGATGACATCAACAATCTGGAGACAAAACCTGCATTGAGCAGAATAGAAGATCTCTACCTTAGGAGGACCCCGGATCAGTAACTAACCTGTGAGTCATGAAATCGAAGGACTAGATCTTGGATTATATTGGACCAATCCACCGAGACCCTGTAACAGAATATCAGCTCAACCGCTGCTTGCACAGCAATTCCAGGACTAGGAGCCCCCCTTTTTGTCCCCCCCTCTTCTCCACCATTGGATCTCAGACTTACCCGGAACTACTATCCCTCACTACGCCCTCATCCGCTGAATTGTCCCACCGATTGTGTGGACTTTTAGCTGCACTAAGGATATCCAACCAAAGAGTCATTTACCTGCACGCCACCTCTCCTGTCTTTGCTGGTCTGGAGTTGGGTGATAGCAGCACCAGAGGTCATCTTACACAGTTGACAGGGAGGCTGGCATTCTCTGGTCACTTTCTGCTGTGCTGGCATAGCAGGAGAGGAGTGGGAAAAGCCAGTAGCGCTGTCAGCTGTGCAAGCCAGTTTCCGTTGCTGAGACATCGCCTGATACCAGCCGCTGTACCAGAGTCATGGGGAAGCCAACATGCAGGTAAGTGACAGTGAGTTCAGCACATATTCCAAAGAGATTTGGATTTGTGCTGGGTCGAATATTCCTGACATTCTGAACACATTTTAATTTGTAAGAAACGTTTCGCCCTTTTGTGGAGCTTTGAAAAAAGGGAGGTTGTTTTGGTGATAGCTGTAACATATTATTATTAGCAGCCCAAGGTTTATTTGTTTTGTTCACCAGACACCCTAGAGTAGTAGCTATAAACAGTCAGCACTCCATCAATCTCATTGTGACATGACACTTTAGGATTATAAAACATACAGCCCTTGATCCCTGCCCATGAAGTAAGAAGCGCATGCCACCCAGGACACAAGTCGTGCTAATTCATTTAAAAGCTCACTTCCTATTACTTATGTCTGCTAGATTCCTTTGCATGTCACTTTAAATTGAAAAAGCCAGTCAGATGACTAATAAAAAACTTAAAAATAAAAACAGCAAGTTCAGTTGCCTTGATGTATTCATAGAGATATAATGGTAAGAAAGTGTAACACAGCTAAATGTGATTGCATCCATCTGTCTCCTGAACCCAGAAACCCTCAATGATTACGTTAAAGTATAATGCTTTTTGTATTTTCTTGATTTTATAACTGTGAATCAAAAGGTTGGCTAAAATATTTTAATATGTTAAATGCTGCACTAGTCGGATAATTAGTTTTAATTAATTAAAAAATTTAATTGACCATGCAACTAAGAGTTCTTGGCTTGTTTGAGGTATGCGCTGCAATATCCCAGCCCACCCCCCCAAACCCTTCAACACTCCAAGACAATTATCCCCAAAGCAAAAAAGAAGAGAGAAGTTTAAAAGATCAAACATGATGTAGCAAGATAGTCGGCATGCAACTATACAGAAAAAAAACAAACTACCACTTCTGTGCATTGCTCTTACACATGCACCCAAGCACTTGAGGCCTGAGAGTGAAATGATTTTGCCATATATACTGTTTCTTCACAATCTAAATGGGCTGTCCAGGCATTAAAATTAAAGAAAGGCTTATTTTTGCCCTTACAGTGTAACGATGAGATGGAGTTTGGAACATAGTCCATACTGAACCCAAGAGCTGTGGGTAGCAACACTAGGAGAGTGGGGTGATGGTTCATAGGGGACAGCAGAGAGCTTTCACACAAGAGCAGGCAGCAGAGAAATTTCCTCAGATGGCACAAGATTTAGAGGCCCACATGAGGGTAACCCGTTATGGCAATAGGGTTTTACTGGAAAAAACAAGGGAGGAGTAATGCACACCATAGACAACAAGTGACTCTGATTCAAAAAGTTTATATTTACACAAAGATGATCACTTAGACAATATTGCCTCAGACACAAACAGTCAAAAATTGATACTGCAAAAAATATCTACAATCTGATCAAAACAATATGAAACATTCAATGTCCTTGCTCCATCACATATTGGAAACTCATTGGATTTAATTATGTATATGCCTGGAGTGAAAACCAGAGATAGCTTCTCTCTGTTAAATGTATTTAAGAATGAAAATCCAACAGTTTCCAAGTGTGAGACATGCAGCACACAATGTTATGCTGCCCTCTAGCTGTATTACATGCTTACTACTTGTCTCTGGATCAAACAGACAGATGAAATGCCAGGCAGGCAGATCATGCTAATAATGATCAACCAGTTAACACAAAGGTATGACAATGTTTTGTCTATGTACACAATGATTCTCTGATATAAGCATCAAAGAACAATAATATAATGCAATGCATTGGCAAAGACAATACTAAACATACATTACTATACAGTGAAATTATCACAAGCTCCAACAGACAAATATATATATATATCCTTAAAAATAAGGATACTCACTAGCATTTATGAAGGTTAAGTCAACCAACATCTTTGCAATGTCATGCCCCGACAGAGGGGGCATGTTGAGGCAGTGCAACGGCCCCCATATCACCGATAAATATGCACCCAAGGAACCCCATGTGCATTTTAATGTTGTTACTGTAATCAACATTTAGGTGGTAGTTTGGCACCAGGTCCAAAAAGTGCCATTTGGTGTAAAAAATATAAGTGCTCTTTGTACACGTTTTACTCCAAGAAAATAAAGGGTGATTCTGTGCCAGGTTCAAATAATGCAGTATGCTGTTTTTGGAGTAAAAGTGCCATTACCTTTCATTGTCCTCCTTTAGGGGTAATTGAAAACTGGTGCAAAAACACTTCTATTTCATTTTTTACCTTAACATGCACACTTTACTCCAAAGTGCACCTGGTGCTGAACCAACCAGTTTATGTGACATTTTCACAATTAAATGACCCACATTTTTGTAAATAGCTTTTTAAATGCAGCCCGAAACATAACAAAGGTGTCTCATCTAAATGCTGTACCGCACTTTAGACCCTGAAGAGAGTTGATGTGTAGGAACATTCTCTATTTACAAAGACAGTGAAAATGATAAATACCATTAAACTGATAAGTTACCAAATAACAAATGTTCTGACATACTCAAGGTGAAGGCCATTTTCAGTTGCTAGCTATAGATCATTTTGTTCCTTCTGACAATCTTTATCATACATAGTATGCATTTATGCATCTCGCTTTGCATTCTTTTTTTATCAAGTGTTCTAGTCACAAGAAAGAATGCCCATACTTCATTTAACTGTTAATTGTGTAAGACTAACGCTGCAACTGCCACCCTGCCTTACTGGGTAATATTATACAGTGAACTGAAATGTTACTCTAAAATACAGATTAGCATATTGCATATCACACATTTGTGACACGAGAGGTCCAATGACCCTTCAAGTTTTATCTGCCTTGCGATTACCATGTTGTTATTGGGGTACATTTTTCCTAGCCCTATAACTAACTACAGTTCTAAAAACAAAATAAAGCTTTAACAAGATCCATAGGCAGAAATAAAGAAGAACACAAAGAAAAAGTTACTGAGAAAAAAGAGAAGGGGTAAGCTTGAAAAGAATCTTGAAAAAGAAACAGAGTCATTATACATATATAATTAGAGTAATGTCTAATTTTTCCTCAAAGATAAAAAATTGTGGTTTCTGCCAGTACATGGGTCTACTGTATATTTACCAGTGGTTTTGTGGCTCAATGATGGGTCTTTAGTGAGTTTAAGGTGTGTGCCTTGTGCCTCAGGGTTGCCATATTCATTATTCTTGTATGTAAATACTGTTCTTCACTGTATTATCCTTGCTCGATCATTTGTTCTGGTATGGCGTCATTTTGACTGTGCTGCTTCCAATTTAAATAAATCATTTATTTAAGAAAATGGATATACGGTATTTTTCACCCCATAAGACGCACCTAGGATTTGGAGGAGGAAAATAAGAAAAATAGTATTCTGAACCAAATAATAGGCAAGGTGCAGATTCCTCCAATTACACGCAGAGTGGCACCTCCTTCTATTCCCAATAGGCAGTTTGGCATTCCCTCTTCCCATAGGCAATGTGGCATCCCCCCAATCCCATAGGCAGTGTGGCACCCCCCATAGGCAGTGTGACATTCCCTCCTCCCATTCCCATAAACAGCTTGGCATTCCCCCATCCCATTCCCCATAGGTATTGTGGCAACCCCCATTCCCATAGGCTGTGTGGCATTCCCCCCTTCCCATAGGCAGCGTGGCATTCCCCCATCTCATTCCCCATAGGCAGTGTGGCATTCCCACCATTTTATTTGGCAGTGTGGCATTCCCCCCATCCCATTCGCATAGGCAGTGTGACACCCCCTCTTCTGTTCCCCAGCAGAAGAACATAGAAAAAAAAATTCAACTTACATGCTCCTGGCCTTTAGCTGCTGCCGCTGCACGCTCTAGCACCCGGTGTGTGCAGCAGGTGGGTGTGGCATGCCCTGGCCGGAAGAGGCAGCAGTGGCAGGGATGGAGACAGTGCCCACCGCTCCTCCAGCTGCTGCCACTGGCTCTTCCGGCCAGGGCACGCGCAAACACTCGGTTCAGGCGCTGTCTCTGTCCCTGCCCTGCTGGAAGGGACAGTGATAGCAGCGGTGGGGATGGGGACAGAGCCTGCCGCTCCTCCATCTTCTTCTGGCCTCCCGTAGTGTGGCAGGCAGCCCAGTCAGCAACTCAGGAGCGACCATAACATGTAAGTTTACTTTTTTTCAGTTTTTACATTCGCCCGATAAGACGCACTCACATTTCCCTACAATTTGGGGGGGAAATATCCATAATATGCATAATATCCATAATATAATACTAAAATCAACTTTGGATATGCTGATGATAAATAAGATGATAAGAGGAGCACCTGGGATTAGGTGGTTGGCATAGATGTATTAGCATTGTGGCTCCTAAGAATGAGCTTTGGTGCAGACATGTCCAGGCTCCAGGGTGTTCAGATGGAGTAGCCGCAAAGGGCACCAACATCCTAGGGGCACCACAGACTTATTTACTATTTTTTTAATAGACCCGTGCCATTTGGACACCGGTAAAGCTTTCACAAACTGCTACGTTTTCAAGATTACTTTCAGGATTCATTGGACAGGGAGGGAGGGGATGCTACCAGCTCATCTCTGCCAGATTATTTTTTAGTGGTGGGGTGCATTGAAGAGCACATATATAGCTCCATCCTGGAGGGTGGCTTTCTGCAGACGGTTTTGTCCTGGGGTGGTGCCATCCTTCAGTCTTGCACACTCTGTTTACCAATGTAAGACCAACCAAGCATACAGACTACAGGGAGCAGTGATGTGGCTCTTTCACAGGTGTGCAAACCCATTCGGACAGAAATTATGACCAGTCAGGCATCCACTCCTGACAGGTAATTTTGCAAAAGATAGGCATAGGCCAAGATTTCAATGAGCCCATAAATGGGAGAGAGAGTCCTCCTTGTGGGTTAAATGTTCACAGCTACTATTCCTGTAAAGAAGTACTCACCTGGATGAAAAAAATTCCTCTGCAGATGTTCACCTTTAGAGCTCTCTGCTACTGTGTCAGGCCTTCAACAGAATGCTATAAAATTAGTAATGGAGATGGAGGATGATCCCCCATGGCGGAGGACACCATTTCCAGATTTATCAGACAATACATGTAAACTTCTGCTACCACTAGAGACTGACTATCACAGCAGCTGTCTGTCAGTGTGGCGGTCTGGTCAAAAGAGTTACCCATGATGACAACTGCTAAAGTGGGAACGGTAGAGAGATGTAAAATACTATTAGAACTAGAACTAGAGATTGATAGCAAATTTAAGCAGTCATATTTAGGTCAATTTAGAGAGAGTTTAGCTCTCGGAAACTAGGTAACTAGAGTGTTATTAGTAAAAGTTAGGCTCAGTTAAGTTGTACTGTTAGTAAACTAGTATTGTTTTATTCTGTTAGAACCAGGTTAAATAATTATTCTAAGTCTGTTAATGCATATATTGATTTATTAAATCAATAGAAGTAATACGTGTGTGTGTATTCAATTCTGTTTAAAATTAGCTTATAGGTTAAGGACTAAAAAGTACCTATTAACATTTTCATAATCTTTCATGTGCTAGTTCTCATGTGCTAGATTGTATTAAACAGATTTTTATCTGAATTGTTGTTTTATGAGTTGTGAAAACTATATTAAAGTAAAATGTCACTAGCACACACATGTTAATAAAGAAAAACTCATTGATTACTAAGGGCATCAGCTCCACTCTTACCACATATGTCCTTGGTCTAGCTGGATTAACACCAAACTTCTGTTGGCCAGGAATGACAAAGATTAGAGAACAATATGTGATTTAGGTATGCACAAACCAAATTTTACACAAAATATGAACAATTTGGGTATAACTAGGAATAATTAGGTCACAGGAGTCTTACTAGAAATTATGACACCGTCAAATACCGGGTGTCTTAATGCTGGGCAATATAAAACATCCACCAACTTTGAAACTTGTGATTTACTGAAGTTTTACTGAAGCTTTAGTGAAAGATGTAGTTGGAAATCATGCTCTAACCACCTCCCCCTTTACTAAATCCCACTTTATTTTATTTCATGCCTTATTATAAGATAAACCATTAGTTCTAATTTGCACAAGGCAAGTTTACTGAACCAAGGCCCTACTGTTAAAATAAAAATGCTAAGTGAAAATGCAGCTAACATTGACTATTTATAAAAATACAGTTGATTAAAGGAGGGCTTCCGAAATTATCTGAAAGTGAATTGTTCTAGTTAAAAAGGGGAATCACTTAGTTGAAGAGGAACTCTAACATAATATACAAATATTTTAAAGGTGTTAGAAAGGGAGTCAGTTAACCCAAAGTTAATTGATTTTACGATTTGTGGCTTTCAAAAATTCCTTCACAATCTGGTCCTTAGCCATATACTAGTTTGGCTAATATGTTGTTTTGGCTTCAAGAAAGTAGATATAATAATGATCAACATTATTAGAAAAATGCTAGATTAAGAAAATACAGTATTGAATATAATGTTAATATTGTACTTAGCTTTGCTATCACTGCTGTTGGCTATTTACATAAAGAACAACTGCCTTGTTCCATTTTATATTTGATTTTTCAGCTCTTGGTATCAGAGTATGAAATCTGTTTAGACTTATCTAGATATATACACCCAGCATTACTAAATAGAACTAATAATTATGGAGATAGCAGGGAAATAAGTATGTGACTGCCATTTGAAAACAAAATCTTGGCAACATATCATGTCTAAGAGATGTAAGAGTGTTAAACATGATTGATGTTTGTTGGTAAAGGAAAATGAAAGAATCCTCTACCTGCAGATAATGTACTCAGTGACTCATGATGGTTTATGAGGATGTTTAAAGCTTTAACAGCACTACTTGTTTCTGTGAAAGATTTGATTTTATTGCTGGAATCAAAGGCCAATGACATTTGGATTCCATAAAGCATACACAAATGACTTTTAACTTAACAGTGTCAAGTCGTGAACTGTAATGCTATACAGCGATAGAGAAAAATGTATTTATAAAAGTTATCACATCTACGTTTTTATTTATAAAACTGAAAGCTGAAAAAGTATATGTACTTTACCTAAATAGAATTTAGGGCATCTGTCGCTGAAAATAGAGAAATAAAAGCTATAGTTCCCTAGAAGTATCCTTGATCCCATGCATGCCTCTTTTTGGTCAGGTGGTGTACTTCTCCATTCAACCAGCAGGAGAGCCTTCTCTCTGTTGACTGAAGGCAGGGGTTGCACTCTTTAGATGACTGGAGCAATTGGACTACAGTATTTTAGTAGCCAGCCCATCACAGGATGGCAGGCAGTGGTTAAGTCAGTAATTTGAACAGCTCATGTGCAAGCTACACTTTTAGACCTAGGTGTATTTTTAGTGTTATCCAGTAATGTTATTTTATTGGCATGTGTATTATAAGTGTATTTTGAATGGAATGTGTTTTATTGATGGCCAGCGGAGTTGGCTTTTCTGTACTGTTCCATCGAATGATGTACTGCTGTCTCATTTCCCTGACTTACCTGACCAGGAGTGCACTGCACTTCATACACAATGTTACTCTTTTTGTGTTTGATGTTGGGTCTTTTGGGTCAACAAGCTGTTGCCTGTGTGTTTCCATGGTTTAAAGAAGACATGCATGTGGTGTTGATTACCTGATCTTCACTTTGGCAGCCAACCAGAGGCTGAGCACCCACTAGTGCAGAGAGGAGCTTTTAGCTCATGACACATTGCTTTCCCGATGATGCTCTTGACACAGCAGACCGTTGTTACACTGT
This sequence comes from Gastrophryne carolinensis, assembly GCA_027917425.1. NCBI lineage: Eukaryota > Metazoa > Chordata > Amphibia > Anura > Microhylidae > Gastrophryne > Gastrophryne carolinensis. Next base: position 249,028,600 of record CM051237.1, on the reverse strand, counting down.
TACATCAGAGAAGAACCTCATCAGATATATAAATGTGCCTCCTTGCGGCACTGAATGCTCAGACTAGATCTCTGGGGGAAGAAAGGCAAGACTTGTGCTCTTTGAGGCAAAAGATTTATCAGCTGGGACACACATCTAACCAAAACCTGTAATTCAGCCCAGAAGACAAATCAAGCCAAAAGATTTTTGTAATGTGATTATTTTTAAATTGTTGAACCGAGGCCACCATGGCTAGAGATCTTCTACCACAAGACTCCCCTTAAAAAAAGCAGGTGTATTTTTTCATGCCAGGTTTTGGTTCGTGCTCTTGGGACAGTCCGTTTTTTGTATGGCCCACTGTGTGAAATCCCTGGGCTCACCTGTTCTGCTTACCTCTTCTGCAATCCCACTGCACATATGTGGGCTCTCCTCCAATTAGTTTTCTATACTGTTCATGAGTGTCATAGAATTCTCAATTAATGGAGAGCGGCATGCATCCCGTCAACTGCTCCCCTTCAGCTGTGTTTACCTGCATCAGCCGCTCAGACAAGCTTGGTATGGGTGAACATATCTTCCAGAGGGACCCAGCAGATGCTAACATGGCCTGTGCATGTGCTGTGGGGTTTCTGGAAAGGTAAGATTCTGAGAAAACTATGGTGTTTTACGTGTCTTATAGACCCTAAGATGGTCCTGTTTAAAGTGGACTAAAACCTGGGATTTTGACTATCCTGGGTCTTGATCCTCATTTCGTGTATGAGAAGCCCCTAGGTCACTCATAAAAACTCACCTTAGCCTGATCCTATGTGGTGCATGCATAGGCGCGTAGCCAATCAGCGCATTCAGCTTCAGTCATTATTTTCAGCTGAGAATTGGCTAAGGGCTGAATAAAGCGGAATAGAGCAGGATGCAGCCAATCACACTGATGGCCACATCCCTACTAGCCTCTAGAAGGAGAATGCCCATGCTGGCCTTTCTTTTACAAAGATTTTATTGGGTTTTACAAAAAATAGACATAAAAGTCAGACAGTACTATATGCACTGGTGATGAATGTACAAGCTTTAGAGAAAATAGACCTTAATGCAAAAGTGGACAGCAGTTATAAGAATTATAAAAAAATTGACAGATCTTGTAAAAAGGACAACTGTTTCCTGATTAAATTCCTTTTCATATAAAATAACAGCAGGTAATTGGATTACATTATGCGCTGATCTGCTGATTTACTACATCTTATGTGGATGTTGCGTGAAGTGCGCATTATTTCACCGATGCAGGTGATAAACGGTCCCGTAAAGTAACTAATGTATATACTCTGACTTTGGGTGAATAAGATAAGAGAAGGGAAAAATACAATGAGGGGGAGGTGGGGGGGGGGGATGGGGGGGAACCAGGTTGGGGACCCAGGCTCTTTTGTGGGGAATAATACTGTCGGCCCTTCAGACCGGGTGAATCTGATCTGATTGATGCCGGCCAAAACCTGTGTACTCTAACCAGGAGTCCCAAACGTTGAGGTAGCTGTCATACGTGTCGTTTTTGATTGCTGTTATTTTGTCGTTACATAAGGTATCTGAGATTCTATTCGTTATTTCTTGCCATGGGATCCTGGGGGATTTCCAGTTCCTAGCTATGGTGACTCTGACTGCTGCTAGAATGTGCTGAGTCAATTTCCATTCGCTCTTGGTATGTCTTCCTGATTTGTGGGAGAACAGGGCTTCCCAGGGATTTTTGCTTATTGGGGCGTGTATGATGTTGGAAATCAATTTATAGGTTTTGTTCCAAGTGGCCCTTGCTATTGGGCAGTCCCACCAAATGTGGGTCATTGTCCCCGGGGATGTGCATCCTCTAAAACAGAATGGAGAGTCCGTGGAAGAAAACTTATGAATAGGATCTGGGGTGAGGTACCACTTCAGGAGTACCTTGTAGGCATTTTCCAGTACGGTGGTGTTACATGATATTTTCTTTATGTTGCCCCACAATCTCTGCCAGTCCTCCTCCTCCATGCCAGAGCCCAACTCCCTCTCCCAATGGGACATATATTTATGTCTAACTGGAGATGGGGGGGACAGTAAGGTGTTGTACAGACTTGATATCAGGCTTCCGCAAAAGTGATCTCTGATGCACCTAAGTTCAAAATCAGTGCCCTGATACGGAGGAGGGGAACGTTTCAACAGACTCTTTATAAAATGCTGGATTTGTAAAAATCTAAAGGTTTCAGAGGGGGGTAGATTCTCCCCTGGGGTGATGTCCTGACAGGCTTTCATGCCTCTCGGGGTGCAAAGGCTGGCAACCGTAGTATGACCTCCCTGTGTCCGCCACTTATAGTTAGTCGGGTGGGTGACACCGGGAGGGAACAGGGGATTCCCTAGCAATGGGGAGGCCGGCAGAGAGGGGGATGTAAATTTGGATTTCACCCTATCCCAGACTGATAAAGAGAAAGCTATGATTGGGGGTAAGATTTTGGGCCTAAGGGCCTTTGGAGTCCATAGTAACGAAGCTGGGGAGATAGGTGAGCAGTTTAGCGTGGCATTAATCGCCCAAAGGGGTTTATCTTTTATCGCGTGAAGCAGGATGAGGGGAGCCACCTGGGCTGCCAGGTAGTATTTCTGAATCGAGGGGAAAGCAAGCCCCCCTTTCTCTCTTTTGCAGATCAAGGTGGCCTTGTTGATTCTGGGCCTTGTTCCGCTCCACGCGAATTGCATGAATTTCCGCTGAAGAGAGTCCAACGTCCCTTGGGGGACTTGAACTGGAAGTACTCTAAAAAGGTATAGGATTTTAGGTAGGATCGTCATTTTAAGGGCAGCTATATAAAGCTTTATAAAGTGCCAGGAGTGGAGAAGGGAGTCTGTTTTAATAGTGTCCGGGTAGTTTGCCTTAAAAATGTCATTGATGTTGGCTGTCAGATTGATCCCTAGGTAGGGTAGCCTGTGTCCATTTCCATGTAAAATTTTGAGAGAGAGTCGGTTTGGTTGTGTTAGATAGCGATATGTCTAGTGCCATAGACTTAGAGGCATTTAACTTAAGACCAGAACATTGACTAAAAGCAGATAGGTCATGAAGTGCATTTGGGACCGATACATGAGGGGAGGATAACAAAAGTAGCATGTCATCTACAAAGAGTGAGATTTTATGTTCTAGAGGGCCTACTGGAATTCCTTTAACTACGAGGTTCTGTCGCAGTTTTTGGGCCAAGGGTTCTAGCGCTAATATGAATAAAATAGGGGAGAGGGGGCAACCTTGTCTGGTACCCCTCTGTATTGGGAAGGTGGAGGAGGAGAAGCCAGCATATTTTACATGGGCCGTGGGTTGGGAGTAGAGAGCCCCCATCCAGGAGAGAAAGCCTGAACCAAAACCCCACCTCTCAAGGGAGAAATGGAGATAGTGCCAAGACAGGGAGTCAAATGCCTTCTCCACATCCAGGGAGAGAAGCATTGACTCGATATTTTTAGCTTTCGCCTCCTGTATCAGCTGCATAACTCTCCTCACTCCATCCCCCGCCTGTCTTTTGGGTACAAACCAGACCTGGTCTTTATGTATTATCTCTAGGGATGAGCGAATCGATCCGGACGAACCCGGATTCGATCCGAATTTCATGAAAAATTCGTTTCGGATCGAATCCGAATTTCCCCGTGCTTCGATCGCTCGAAGTTTTCCTATAACATCCATTCATTTACATTACAGGCATTCTAAGATGGCGGACGGGACATGTCCAGACATCTACCCCGCACCAGTGCATGCTGGGGCAGTCACATGCAGCCTATCAGCAGCCAGCAAACCCGGTGACGTCACAGCGCTATTTAAGGTGGCGGACATCTTGCTTTTCCTCATTTCTCTATTGCATTCGTGAGAGACAGGACGCTGCTGTAGTCAGGGAGAGACAGTTAAACAGACAGGGACAGACAGGGACAGGCAGGAGACAGGCAGGAGACAGGCAGGAAGTCAGCGAGAAGCAGGGAAAGTTAGGAAAAATCGGAGGCAGTCACAGGGAGATTTTTTTTTTTCATCCAGCCTGAGTGTTACTGCCTGGGTCACTGGCTTTGTTAGCTGTTTCACCCTGGTTAACCACTGTTGCTTTGCATAGTACTACTGCTCCCAGGTGCACTGCGGTTGTGGCATCCCATTCTGTGACTACACCAGCCTCTATTTACTATAACCCTTTGCACTTATTCTAAAAGTAATTTGGCCTGATAAAGACACTTTTGCTTTGCATAGTACTACTGCTCCCTGGTGCACTGCGGTTGTGGCATCCCATTCTGTGACTACACCAGCCTCTATTTGCTATAACCCTTTGCACTTATTCTAAAAGTAATTTGGCCTGATAAAGACACTTTTGCTGTGCATAGTACTACTGCTCCCAGGTGCACTGCGGTTGTGGCATCCCAGTCTGTGACTACACCAGCCTCTATTAACTATAACCCTTTGCACTTATTCTAAAAGTAATTTGGCCTGATAAAGACACTTTTGCTGTGCATAGTACTACTGCTCCCAGGTGCACTGCGGTTGGGACATCCCATTCTGTGACTACACCAGCCTCTATTTACTATAACCCTTTGCACTTATTCTAAAAGTAATTTGGCCTGATAAAGACACTTTTGCTGTGCATAGTACTACTGCTCCCAGGTGCACTGCGGTTGTGGCATCCCATTCTGTGACTACACCAGCCTCAATTTACTATAACCCTTTGCACTTATTCTAAAAGTAATTTGGCCTGATAAAGACACTTTTGCTGTGCATAGTACTACTGCTCCCAGGTGCACTGCGGTTTGGCATCCCATTCTGTGACTACACCAGCCTCTATTTACTATAACCCTTTGCACTTATTCTAAAAGTAATTTGGCCTGATAAAGACACTTTTGCTGTGCATAGTACTACTGCTCCCAGGTGCACTGCGGTTGTGGCATCCCATTCTGTGAAAACACCGGCCTCTATTTACTATAACCCTTTGCACTTATTCTAAAAGTAATTTGGCCTGATAAAGACACTTTTGCTGTGCATAGTACTACTGCTCCCAGGTGCACTGCGGTTGTGGCATCCCATTCTGTGACTACACCAGCCTCTATTTACTATAAACCTTTGTACTTATTCTAAAAGTAATTTGGCCTGATAAAGACACTTTTGCTGTGCATAGTACTACTGCTCCCAGGTGCACTGCGGTTGGGGCATCCCATTCTGTGACTACACCAGCCTCTATTTACTATAACCCTTTGCACTTATTCTAAAAGTAATTTGGCCTCATAAAGACACTTTGCTGTACATAGTACTACTGCTCCCAGGTGCACTGCGGTTGTGGCATGCCATTCTGTGACTACACCAGCCTCTATTTACTATAACCCTTTGCACTTATTCTAAAAGTAATTTGGCCTGACAAAGACACTTTTGCTGTGCATAGTACTACTGCTCCCAGGTGCACTGCGGTTGTGGCATCCCACTCTGTGACTACACCAGCCTCTATTTACTATAACCCTTTGCACTTATTCTAAAAGTAATTTGGCCTGATAAAGACACTTTTGCTGTGCATAGTACTACTGCTCCCAGGTGCACTGCGGTTGGGGCATCCCATTCTGTGACTACACCAGCCTCTATTTACTATAACCCTTTGCACTTATTCTAAAAGTAATTTGGCCTGATAAAGACACTTTTGCTGTGCATAGTACTACTGCTCCCTGGTGCACTGCGGTTGTGGCATCCCATTCTGTGACTACACCAGCCTCTATTTACTATAACCCTTTGCACTTATTCTAAAAGTAATTTGGCCTGATAAAGACACTTTTGCTGTGCATAGTACTACTGCTCCCAGGTGCACTGCGGTTGGGGCATCCCATTCTGTGACTACACCAGCCTCTATTTACTATAACCCTTTGCACTTATTCTAAAAGTAATTTGGCCTGATAAAGACACTTTTGCTGTGCATAGTACTACTGCTCCCAGGTGCACTGCGGTTGGGGCATCCCATTCTGTGACTACACCAGCCTCTATTTACTATAACCCTTTGCACTTATTCTAAAAGTAATTTGACCTAACAAAGACACTTTTGCTGTGCATAGTACTACTGCTCCCAGGTGCACTGTGGTTGTGGCATCCCATTCTGTGACTACACCAGTCTCTATTTACTATAACCCTTTGCACTTTTTCTAAAAGTAATTTGACCTGATAAAGACACTTTTGCTGTGCATAGTACTACTGCTCCCAGGTGCACTGCGGTTGGGGCATCCCATTCTCTAACATACCATTTGCCTCTGTATTCACTGTTAGCTGCACAGTTATTTAAAGTAATTTGGCCTGTTTCAGCCTGCTTACACACTGTTGCTGTATGCATATATTACTGATCTCAAGTCTGCTTGGGGCATCCCATTCTGTAACATACCATTAGCCTCTGTCTTTACTCTAAGCTGCATACTTATTTCAAGTAATTTGGCCTGTATGAGGCTGCTTACACACTGCTGCTGTGTGCATATATACTGATCTCAAGTCTGCTTGGGGCATCCCATTCTGTAACATACCATTAGCCTCTGTCTTTACTCTAAGCTGCACAGTTATTTCAAGTGATTTGGCCTGTTGCAGCCTGCTTACACACTGCTGCTGTGCGCATATATACTGATCTCAAGTCTGCTTGGGGCATCCCATTCTGTAACATACCATTAGCCTCTGTCTTTACTCTAAGCTGCACAGTTATTTCAAGTGATTTGGCCTGTTGCAGCCTGCTTACACACTGCTGCTGTGCGCATATATTACTGATCTCAAGTCTGCTTGGGGCATCCCATTCTGTAACATACCATTAGCCTCTGTCTTTACTCTAAGCTGCACAGTTATTTCAAGTGATTTGGCCTGTTGCAGCCTGCTTACACACTGCTGCTGTGCGCATATATTACTGATCTCAAGTCTGCTTGGGGCATCCCATTCTGTAACATACCATTAGCCTCTGTCTTTACTCTAAGCTGCACAGTTATTTCAAGTGATTTGGCCTGTTGCAGCCTGCTTACACACTGCTGCTGTGCGCATATATTACTGATCTCAAGTCTGCTTGGGGCATCCCATTCTGTAACATACCATTAGCCTCTGTCTTTACTCTAAGCTGCACAGTTATTTCAAGTGATTTGGCCTGTTGCAGCCTGCTTACACACTGCTGCTGTGCGCATATATTACTGATCTCAAGTCATCACATAACCTACCTCTCTTATTTACACTAAGCAGCTCTCTTATTTAAACTAAGCAGGCCTCTTATTTACACTAAGCAGCTCTCTTATTTAAAGTGGACCAACACCCACGGGTGATCGGCCCGGGAATCTATAAGATTCCCGGGCCGATCACCTCCCTCCCCGCGGGACATCCGAGATCGGGATGTCCCGCGGGGTGAAACCACCCCAAACTCCTTACCTTATTTTCCCTCGCGCCCCTCTAGGCGTGCGCGCGCCCGCGCCGGCCATCTGCGAATGGCCGGTGCGGGCGCGCGCACGTCAAGAGGGACGCGCGGGAGGCGGCGGCGGAGGAGCCGCTTGTCCACGGCTGTCAGATTCCTTGTCCGTCGGCGCTTGGAGCGGGGAGAGGTACGTTTTTCGGGGGGTTCGGGGTGGTTTCACACAGCGGGGCACCCCAATCGGGGGTGCCCCACCGAAGTGAACCAAGACCCAGGATAGTCAAAAGCAGCTCTCTTATTTAAACTAAGCAGGCCTCTTGGAGGCTGATTGTCCACTTTTGGGTGTGCATTTATATTCAGTTTCATATACAGTGGGGTATCCCAATTTGTAAGATAACCTACCCCAACCATGTAAACTAAAGAGGCCTGTTGCAGCCTGAGTTTCTCTGCTTGCGTATGGCCTGCATTACAATCTGTCTCTTTCAATTACACTGCTGCCTGGGGTATCCCAATTTGTAAGATAACCTACCCCAACCATGTAAACTAAAGGTTACGTCCTTCCAGAAGGAAAACTTATGCCGAACACTATTTTTGTTAGGGGCATTGACCTTTGGATTGATCGGCATGAAATTAAGGATTTTTTTTCAAAGTATGGCACTGTAAAGAAGGTCAAAATTATGTCTCATACTTGGATTATTGTTACTTTTTGTTCAGCTTAAAATATACCAGGCCACACGGGCATCCCAAGGCACATGCTGTTTAACCCTATTTGTTAAGCACAAGCATTTCTCATACTTGGATTATTGTTACTTTTTGTTCAGCTTAAAATATACCAGGCCACACGGGCATCCCAAGGCACATGCTATTTTAACCATATCTGTTATACAACATAAGCGTTGATCAGCATCAGCTGCTTTATTAAGCTACTTCAGTTTGCACTTGTTTTTGACTGCTTTTAATAAACCAGGCCACAGGGCACCCCAAAGCTGCACCTTGCACCCTATCTGGTATACAACATAAGCGTTGATCAGCATCAGCTTCATTAAGCTACTTCAGTTTGCACTTCCTTTTTGACTGCTTTCATTTAACCAGGCCGCAGGGCACCCTAAAGCTGCACGTTGCACCCTATCTGTTTATACTAAATAAGCATCTACAGCCTCAGCTTTATTAAGTTATTGCATTTTGAATTGGTTTTGGTCTGCTTTAAATACACCAGGCCGCAGGGTATCCCAAACCTGCATGTTGCACCCCATCTGTTATACTAAATAAGCGTTGATCAGCATCAGCTTTAAGCTATTGCATTTTGCATTGGTTTTTGTACTGCTGCCAAAACACTAGCCCATATGGGCATCCCAAACCAGCACATGTCACCCTATCTGTTATACTAAATAAGCTTCTACAGGCCCTTTTTTTATTTATTTATTTTTATTTATATAGAGCTGTAATAGCTTATATAGTGAGGTAAATTTGCCATTTTGCTTCATTATATAGAGCACCCCCTCTGTAAATCTGAGGGGCAATGGTTTATATTATGAGGTCAATTCATGGTTTTGCACCATTATATGGAGCAGCCCCTGTGTAAATCTGAGGGGCAATAGCTTATATTGTGAGGTAAATTTGCCATTTTGCAGCATAATATAGAGCAGACCCTGTGTAAATCTGAGGGGCATTAGCTTATATAGTGAGGTAAATTTGCCATTTTGCTTCATTATATAGAGCAGCCCCTGTGTAAATCTGAGGGGCAATAGTTTATATTATGAGGTAAGTTCATGGTTTTGCACCATTATATGGAGCAGCCCCTGTGTAAATCTGAGGGGCAATAGCTTATATTGTGAGGTAAATTTGCCATTTTGCTTCATTATATAGAGCAGCCCAGTTGCCATCTAAATCAACTACTGTCCGGCCAGTACAGCTTTTCCAGGGCAAACTCTGCTAGTTGCGGACACAAGTCAAGTTTGGCTTCCCAGCAAATCCAGTGGATCCTGAAGGTGTGTTGGCATGGTCATGTCAAGGTATGACATGACCTGCTGTTTGAGGTCCAGCTCCAGGTCTTCCTGCTGCTCATGAGTAGACTCACTATGCGGGTGTAGAAAGCTACTCACTAGCGAGTGAAGACTGAGGCTGCTGCTGATGGAGCTGCTGCTGCTGCTCCTTCCACCCCCCCAGCAGCCATGGCAGTGGAAGGTGATCGCAGAGGTCCCCCCGAGTCAGACCTGCGGGAGTATGGGCCATGACGCAGATAGACATCGGCCAACTGGCTACATGGGATGTCTCTGTAGTAGGTCAGTTTTTCCTCACTCTCAGTGGGCGTAAAAAATGCCCCCATTTTGTGCCGGAAGCGAGGGTCCAATAAGTTGGAGAGCCAGAAGTCTTCCCGCTGACAAATGGAGACAATTCTGCGCTCACTAGTACGCAAGCATGTGAGCATGCATCGTGCCATTTGTGCAAGTGACTCGGAGGGACTACCTGTCTCCATCTCCACTGTAAACTGCCTCGGTGTGTCTGGGTCCTCTGTCTCGCCTTCCTCACAACCCTCTAGCTCCTGTGGCTGCTCCTGCTCCTCCTCTCCTGTCAGATGACTAGATAAAATGGTCATTTTGTGAAACCTAAACTGTGGTTTGCTGTGCCCCACCCCCTCCTCCTCCTCCACTTCAGCCCCCACAGGCTTCATGTGGCTGTGAAATGTATGTGCCATGTCTCCAGTGCCCTGACCAGCCATGCTTTCCAACATGTGTTGTAGTACATGAAGCAGTGGAATCTCATCGTTCATCTCATAGTCCTGGCAACTGACTAATAAAGTAGCTTCCTCAAAGGGCCTGAGCAAACGGTCGGTGTCACGTATGAGCTGCCAATGGTTTACATTGAATTTACACAGGGGTGTCCCCCTATCCGTTTGGATCATCCAGAAATCCGTGATGGCTTTTCTCTGTTCCTATAGTGCAGTGGTCCTCAATCCTGTCCTCAAGGCCCACCAACATGTCATGTTTTTTGGATCTCCAAATAGCCAGCTCTATTGCTCTGCAGCTGCACTAATCACTCCACCTGTGCATCTTTGTGGAGATCTGCAAAACCTGGCCTGTTGGTGGGCCTTGAGGACAGGGTTGGGGACCACTGCTATAGTGGATCCTGCATAGGGAGGGAGGAATTCCAACAGGTGGAAACATCGCAAATCAGACTATGTTGGGGTACACCGTTCTGACGCTGAGGCTCAATAAGGTTGTGCTTGGTGGTGTATATTGTCCACCATGAGTCCATAGTTACAGCTCCAGATGTAGACAACACTGTGCACTTTGGTACACACTGACAGGCTAAAGGACTGGCCCACCTTCTGTTCAACAACATTTTACAGGGCAGGTACTGCCATCTTTGCAAAGCAATGATACATGGGACTCTCCACCTCGGCTCGGCACAAGCCATCAGTTCTCTGAAAGGTCCACCACTGGGTAAAGCAGCAGGCTGGACTTATGGTGACGTTGTCTGAGAGGAGAAATCCCTCAGACATCAAGATTAAAAATTCCAAGAATTTTTGAGGGCTAATTATTCAGAGGCAATGATACCCAGTTGTTTCTGATTTAATTACAAGGTGGAAACATACCCTCAAACAAAACTTCACTTTGGCAATACTATTGCATTTTTTTATTCATAATTTTATGTATATATACTAACTAACCTACTTTTTCTCCACAGGATTGTGGATGCTACATGAAAAACTGCCACATCGCTGAGTAGCTGATTTTTCCTACCAACAGTCCCCAATAATTCACTGCTGCTGCCGCCACCGCCGCTGCAGACTCCAGGGACCCTCCGCTTGCAACACCTCCTCCCACGACACTCTGCTCATCACTAATTGCCCGGCTAGTGGAAGAAGAGGCGAGTGTCTCCTCCACTTCTTGGCTGGGCAGTAGCTGCTGAATTTTATGATTATCAGATCTTTATCAATGGATAGTGGAGCTGAACCCAAAGCATAACAACAGACAACAGACAGTTGACTGGGGGTGTCAGATGCCACTTGTGATGCAGTGGACTGCTTTTGCAGCACTTCCAGACAAAGTTGCTTCATTGGCTGACACAATGACTGGTAAAGCTGTGGAACATATGCTTGAAAAGCAAGAATAACCATTTGTTTTTATATGAAAAAGACCCTGGATTATACATACTTTTCTTTTTTCCAGAGACTGCCCTGCGTGAAAATGAATGGCGCATGGATCAGCCAAGCTTTCCTCCCAACAATGCCTGATGTATTCCAGTAGATTGATGATGGGGCCAAACCAACACTAAAGAAAGATGGATCGTGCAAAACAGATTTAAGGCGCTGCTCTCCAGTTACAGACATTCCTCCACATCGGACCACAAGTAAGTATTGATAAAAAAAATCCTTTACGTTACTCTTACTTTTTATTAATATTCTTTGGATAAGACTGATCAGACATCCAGATTAAAAATTCCAAGAATTTTTGAGGGCTAATTAGTCAGAGGCAATGATACCTTGTTGTTTCTGATTTAATTAAAAGGTGGAAACACACCCTCAAACAAAACTTCACTTTGGCAATACTTTTGCATTTGTTTATTCATAATTTTATGTGGATATTACTAACTAAGCTACTTTTTCTCCACATGACTCTCCACAGGGTGTGATTCATCCAATTTTTGGGCTCCTGAAGCCAACCCCAGTGTCTCTTTAAAGTAATGTTTGGGCTCCTGCTGCTGCTGCTGCCAACTCCAGGGTGTGATTCATCCAATTTTTGGGCTCCTGAAGTCAACCCCTGTGTCTCTTTAAAGTAATGTTTGGGCTCCTGCTGCTGCTGCTGCTGCCGCCAACTCCAGGGTGTGAATCATCCAATTTTTGGGCTCCTGAAGCCAACTCCAGTGTCTCTTTAAAGTAATGTTTGGGCTCCTGCTGCTGCTGCTGCCAACTCCAGGGTGTGATTCATCTAATTTTTGGGCTCCTGAAGCCAACCCCAGTGTCTCTTTAAAGTAATGTTTGGGCTCCTGCTGCTGCTGCTGCCAACTCCAGGGTGTGATTCATTCAATTTTTGGGCTCCTGCTGCCAACTCCAGTGTCTCTTTAAAGTAATGTTTGGGCTCCTGCTGCTGCTGCTGCTTGCAACTCCAGGGTGTGATTCATCATATTTTTGGGCTCCTGAAGCCAACTACAGTGTGTCTTTCAAGCTATGTTTGGGCACCTGCTGCTGCTGCTTGCAACTCCAGGGTGTGATTCATCCAATTTTTGGGCTCCTGAAGCCAACTACAGTGTGTCTTTCAAGCTATGTTTGGGCTCCTGCTGCTTGCAACTCCAGGGTGTGATTCATCCAATTTTTGGGCTCCTGCTGCCAACTCCAGTGTCTCTTTAAAGTAATGTTTGGGCTCCTGCTGCTGCTGCTGCTTGCAACTCCAGGGTGTGATTCATCCAATTTTTGGGCTCCTGCTGCCAACTCCAGTGTCTCTTTAAAGTAATGTTTGGGCTCCTGCTGCTGCTGCTGCTGCCAACTCCAGGGTGTGATTCATTCAATTTTTGGGCCCCTGCTGCCAACTCCAGTGTCTCTTTAAAGTAATGTTTGGGCTCCTGCTGCTGCTGCTGCTGCTCCTGCCAACTCCAGGGTGTGATTCATTCAATTTTTGGGCTCCTGCTGCCGACTCCAGTGTCTCTTTAAAGTAATGTTTGGGCTCCTGCTGCTTGCAACTCCAGGGTGTGAGTCATCCAATTTTTGGGCTCCTGCTGCCAACTCCAGTGTCCCTTTCAGCCAATGTTTGGGCTCCTGCTGCTGCTGCTTGCAACTCCAGGGTGTGATTCATCCAATTTTTGGGCTCCTGCTGCCAACTCCAGTGTCTCTTTAAAGTAATGTTTGGGCTCCTGCTGCTGCTGCTGCCAACTCCAGGGTGAGATTCATCCAATTTTTGGGCTCCTGCTGATGTTTGGGCTCCTGCTGCTGCTGCTTGCAACTCCAGGGTGTGATACATCCAATTTTTGGGCTCCTGAAGCCAACTACCGTGTGTCTTTCAAGCTATGTTTGGGCTCCTGCTGCTTGCAACTCCAGGGTGTGATTCATCCAATTTTTGGGCCCCTGCTGCTGCCAACTCCAGTGTCTCTTTCAGCCAATGTTTGGGCTCCTGCTGCTGCTTGCAACTCCAGGGTGTGATTCATCCAATTTTTGGGCTCCTGCTGCTGCCAACTACAGTGTCTCTTTAAAGCAATGTTTGGGCTCCTGCCCCTCATAGTGATGCCACTTCAATTCTCTGCAATTGTGCCGCGCTGCGATTCTATTAGCGATGCCTCTGATCTGCATGTGATATTTATTTACAGTATTATTTCAGTAACCCAGCACGCATCCTATGCGTGTTACAGCAAGGCAAAATGGTTTACAACCCTATTGAGGCTCTAGGAGGCTCAGAAATAGCCGTTTTTAATAGCGATTCGTCACGAATAAATTCGGGTCGAAGCGATTTTTGTCGGAAAATTCGGCGAATCAGTCGAATCGAATTTTTCAAAAGTTCGCTCATCTCTAATTATCTCATCCAGGAATTTGTTAATCCTATTGGCGAGGATTTTGGTGAGAATTTTGAGGTCTATGTTAAGCAAAGAGATGGGTCTGAAGTTAATCCATTTTCTGAGGTCCTTTCTGGGTTTCGGGATCATGACTATAGATGCCCGAAGCATTTTAGGGTCAAATGGGTTCCCATATTTTACATAATTAAAAACTGCGGATAGTTTTGGGGCTACTATAGAATCCAATTTTTTATAGAATAGTGCGGAAAATCCATCAGGGCCAGGCCTCTTGCTATTTTTTAAGGTTTTGATTGCTTTTAGAACTTCATCAGGAGAGCTGTCCTCGTCAACAGAGGACCTCTGGGCTTCAGATATAGAGGGGATCATTATGGTGTCAAAAAAGGCCTGGGCCTTCTGGAGATCCAAGGGCGGGGGGGGGGGTTTGTAAAGGTTGGCTAGACCCACTGAAAATTCCCCCACTATGGCTAACGGGTTGCTAGTTTCAGTGCCCTCCCTAGTTTGTAATTTAACAGGTGGTGTGTAGTGTTCCTGGCATTTTAGTTGGGAGGCAAGAAGCGTCCCTGGTTTATTTGCTGATGTGTAATAAATTTGTTTAGAACGTATATATCTGCCTTCTGCTTGCTCAGTTTGTAGAAGATTTAGTTTTGTTCTAGAACTTTCCATCTGACGAAGGTGCCTGGAGGTGGGTGAAGCCTTAAAAGCCTGGAGATCTGCTAGATATTGTTTATGTAGTTTTGTGGCCAAAACTGTCCTCTCCTTTTTCTTCCTGGAGGATAAGGCTATATAGTGACCCCTCATTACTGATTTGAATGCGCCCCATATCATAGTTGGGGAGGAAGTTGGGGATGTGTTTGTCTTGAAGAAGTTCGTAGCCACTCTGCGGGATTCTTCAACTAGGGGACTTGATGAAAGCAGGGAATCATTAAGGATCCAGGAGGGAGATTTAGAGTTAGAAATCAATGATTTACATGAGATTGCTATCAGGTCATGGTCAGACCAAGGTATTGGATATATTTTGGAACTGCCAACCTGGGGGAGGAAGGAGGAGTGGACAAAGATATGGTCAATTCTCGTAAATAATCTATGGGGGCTGAATAATGGGTGAAGTCCTTCTTGTGAGGGTGTTGGTCTCGCCAAGGGTCTACTAAGCTGAATCTATTAATTATGTCTTGAAAGTTTTTACTATCTTGTATTGTTTGGGCATTAGGGGGGAGGGATCTGTCTAATTCAGGGAGCAGGGTCAGGTTTGAGTCCCCACACATAAATATAGTACCTTTTCCGTGGGTGTTAACCAAGGAACCCATTCGTGATAGAAAGGAGAGTTGTCTGGTGTTGGGTGCATAATAATTAAGAAAGGTTACCTCAACGTCCTGAAGAGTCCCCTGCAATAACAGGAATCTGCCGCCAGGATCTGAAATTTGCTTTCGGCAGGTGAAGGGGATGCCTTTACGGAAAGCAATGAGAACTCCTTTCTGTTTACTTTGTCCTACTGCTTGGAAAAATAAAGGAAATTTGTAGTTAAGAAGCTTGGGCGTGGAGGATGTTGTATAGTGGGTTTCTTGAAGGCAAACCACATCGGCGTGGATTGAGTTGAAGAATTTGAAGGCCCTAGACCGCTTATTGGGCGAGTTTAGGCCCTGGACATTAAGTGACACTAAATTGAGAGAAATCTTCTAAAGGGTGAGGTGGATTTACCCGGACGTGAGCTGCCATGCTGGCCTTTCACAAATGCTGAGTGCTTCTGGCTGAAGGTACAGCATCGTGCGACTGAGGCTAGTGCATGTGCTGTTGGATCAGGGATTAGGTAAGTTTTACCGGGGACTCCAGGGATTTCACATAAGGGGGCATACTGAATCAAGATCCCCTGCGGAAGGAGAATTAGCTAGGGCTGGAGTATTATAGATTCAAGGACAAACCAGGATGAGTTTAGGTCCACTTGTGAGTGATAGTGGAGCACCATCATGATAATAAATCTAGCAAGACTTTTCAGAAGGCTCCTAAAAAGATGCTTTTAAAGTGGACCCAAACCTGGAATTTTCACTTTCTGGCTGTGATCCTTCCCCCTGTGTGAAACCCCCAAGAATCCAGTTTGGGATTCCCTGGGGGGAGGGAGTAAGGTTTTTGGTCCACTTTAAAGGTCTGTTTCCTTGTTATTACTATTACTGTACACATGTATTTCATATCTATAGTTGGCATAGTTTGGTGTGTTTTAGGATAGTTTTTTGCTAGTGCTCAAATATTTTTACCAGAGTTAATTTGTTTTTATGTTTGCAAAAAATTACTGGTCATCCACTCATGATGGCACCAACTTCAGGTATCCAGATCTCGCACAGCTGGAACAAGGAAGCCCAGAATTGGGTACAGGTACCTAAGGGACCCTCCACTCCAGTGCCATCGGCCAATTGTTTTCACTGAGGCAGCCATGTGCACATCTGCCCAACGAACCCTGATTCAATAATGGTTGGTCTTGTGGGACAGAAGAGCAGCTGTGAGTAATGGGAACAGCCATACAGTGGGTACAGTATATGTTTGGCTTCTTAATTATTTCTGTACAGCAGGCAACAGGGTGCCATTATTGTCTCATCCACCTTTAATGCTGCTTTTCCAGATGCCAATAAATGGGCAAGCTTTCAGTGAATTGTGCTATTTGGTATTTTTATTTATGAAGACTTAACTTGCTTTACATGCGTTTCTGAAGACACTGTATGTTCAGTGGGAAAATTAATTTTACCAAAAGAGAAGAAAATGCATTTTCTTAAGCTTTGGTTTGCAAAACTTACCAAACTGTCAAGGTGACAATCCCAAATGATAATCAAAGCATAATTCAAAATCCAACTTGTAAATGCCGTAGGCAGCTTTTCAATTAGACATAAACAAATCCCAAAGAAAAGGTACTATTTAATATTTGATGTAATCAGAAATGTACACAATAAATGCTGAGCATGT
The DNA here is from genome assembly GCA_027917425.1 of Gastrophryne carolinensis. Taxonomy (NCBI): domain Eukaryota; kingdom Metazoa; phylum Chordata; class Amphibia; order Anura; family Microhylidae; genus Gastrophryne; species Gastrophryne carolinensis. The sequence goes on along the minus strand of CM051237.1, from coordinate 249,011,822 downwards.
GATGCAGATTGGCTTTGATACAGCAAACAGTTTTACGGGCAAATAGTTTAAGTGTATAAATGATGCATTTATCCTATTGTTTATGTTGTTGAAACAAAAGACGATAATGAACGTCTAAACTATAAAAAAGTGGATATTTTGAGTACGGCTGAGCAGAAGCAGAAGTGCACCAAAACCCAGATTTCCATCCTACCAGGTTTTGGTCCTTACCCCTGGGGCATCCCAAGCCCCACTGTGTAAAACTCTCACATTGGTTTATTATACATATCTCGTTTGCAATTCCATGGTGCAATCTCACCTCTCATCTGATCAGCTTTTTTGGTTGTGCATAAAAATGAGCAGATAAAAAGTCTGAATGGGAGGATAGTCACTTGCCGCGATTGGCAGCAGCATCCCTTGCACCCTATTATGAATGTGCGTGGATGTACGATGGGCATGGGCATAGCTGTAGCAGGGTGCAGGAAATGCTGCAGCCAGCTGTAAATGCGCCAAAGGATCGTGGCCAAGCTATATATATAATCAACAACCAACAGCAGTTTCACACAATAGGTAGGTATTCCGCTCGACAAAGAGTCATAGGAGGAGGTCAAGCTTTGGTTTAATTTAAGAAAAAAATCTTTATAGAAGTTATTTTTAGTTATTTAAAGAAATAAGTTTATTAGAAACAATAGTTGTTAAATACTGTATTTTTGTGCCCTATAAGATGTACTAATTTTCCCCAAAAGTGGCGGGGAAATGTCAGTGCGTCTTATTGTGCGAATGTAAAAAAAAGCGCACACACACCCAGTCCATACAACTAGAGATGAGCGAACTTTTGACAAATTTGATTCGGCCGATTCGCCGAATTTTGCCGGGCAAAAATTGTTTCGGTCCGAATTTATTCGCGACGAATCACTATTAAAAACGGCTATTTCTGGGTGTCTGAGAGCCTCCATAGGGTTGCAGAACGTTTTGCTTGGCTGTAACATGCATAGGATGCATGCTGGGTTAGTGAAACACTATTGTAAAGAAGTATGACATGCAGATCAGAGGCGTCACTATTAGATTCGCTGTTGCAGAGTGGCACAATTACAGAACCTTGAGGGGGCATCAGCATGATGAGCCCATATATTGCCTGAAAGACACACCCAGATTTTGGCAGCCGCATTAGGAGCACATATATTGCCTGAAAAACACATTGGAGTTGGTAGCAGCATAGGGAGCCCATATATTGCCTGAAAGACACACCCAGGAGTTGGCAGCAGCATTAGGAGCCCATATATTGCCTAAAAGATACACTCTGGACTTGGCAGCCGCATAGGGAGCCCATATATTGCCTGAAAAACACATTGGAGTTGGCAGCAGCATTAGGAGCCCACATATTGCCTGAAAGACACACCCAGTAGTTGGCAGCAGCATTAGGAGCCCATATATTGACTGAAAAACATATTGGAGTTGGCAGCAGCATAGGGAGCCGATATATTACCTGAAAGACACACCCAGGGGTTGGCAGCAGCATAGGGAGCCCATATATTGCCTGAAAAACACATTGGAGTTGGCAGCAGCATTAGGAGCCCATATATTGCCTGAAAGACACACCCAGGAGTTGGCAGCAGCATTAGGAGCCCATATATTGCCTGAAAAACACATTGGAGTTGGCAGCAGCATTAGGAGCCCATATATTAGCCCATATATAAGGCAATGGGTGCTTTAAACTTGTAAACCAGACTTTATAATACAAAAAGGCAAAAGGTTAGTAGGCAGGTACTCTTAAAAGATAAGTGCTAGCACTGACAATGGCCCCCGGTGAAAGGCAATGGGTGCTTTAAACTTGTAAACCAGACTTTTTTATACAAAAGGCAAAAGGATAGTAGACAGGTACTCTTAAAAGATAAGTGATAGCACTGACAATGGCCCCCGGTGAAAGGCAATGGGTGCTTTAAACTTGTAAACCAGACCTTTTTATACAAAAGGTAAAAGGTTAGTAGGCAGGTACTCTTAAAAGATAAGTGGTAGCACTGACAATGGCCCCCGGTGAAAGGCAATGGGTGCTTTAAACTTTAAAACCAGACTTTTTTATACAAAAGGCAAAATGATAGTAGGCAGGTACTCTTAAAAGACACGTGCTAGTATTTGGGATGCCCCCCCCCCCGGCGAAAGGCAAAGTATGCTTAAAAAGTGACTTTGATTACAAAATCCAACCAGTTAGTAGACAGGTACTCTTGAAATATTTATGCTAGTGTTTGGGATGCCCCCTCTTCACATACAGAGATTGGCCCCTTTGATAGTGGAAAAGTGACGTTGATTACAAAATGCAACCAGTTAGTAGACAGGTAGTCTTGAAATATTTATGCTAGTGTTTGGGATGCCCCCTCCTCACATACAGAGGTTGGCTCCTTTGATAGTGGAAAAGTGACGTTGATTACAAAATCCAACCAGTTAGTAGACAGGTACTCTTGAAATATTTATGCTAGTGTTTGGGATGCCCCCTCTTCAAATACGGAGGTTGGCTCCTGTGATAGTGGAAACGTGACGTTGATTACAAAATGTAACCAGTTAATAGACAGGTACTCTTGAAATATTTATGCTAGTGTTTGGGATGCCCCCTCCTCACATACAGAGGTTGGCTCCTTTGATAGTGGAAAAGTGACGTTGATTACAAAATCCAACCAGTTAGTAGACAGGTAGTCTTGAAATATTTATGCTAGTGTTTGGGATGCCCCCTCCTCACATACAGAGGTTGGCTCCTTTGATAGTGGAAAAGTGACGTTGATTACAATATCCAACCAGTTAGTAGACAGGTACTCTTGAAATATTTATGCTAGTGTTTGGGATGCCCTCTCTTCACATACAGAGGTTGGCTCCTTTGATAGTGGAAAAGTGATGTTGATTACAAAATGCAACCAGTTAATAGACAGGTAGTCTTGAAATATTTCTGCTAGTGTTTAGGATGCCCCCTCCTCACATACAGAGGTTGGCTCCTTTGATAGCGGAAAAGTGGCGTTGATTACAAAATCCAACCAGTTAGTAGACAGGTACTCTTGAAATATTTATGCTAGTGTTTGGGATGCCCCCTCTTCACATACAAAGGTTGGCTCCTTTGATAGTGGAAAAGTGACGTTGATTATAAAATGCAACCAGTTAGTAGACAGTTAGTCTTGAAATATTAATGTTAGCATGCTTTTCAAAGAATGACACCAGGAAAAGCAAAAGCTAAATAGGCTTGGAAGCTAATTCAAACACTTTTAACTGTCCCTGTCTTTCTCTGTCACTCTCACAGCCTCTCTCCTTCTCTATCTGCCCCTTGCTCAGCTTCTTCTTATCTATCTATCTATCTATCTATCTATCTATCTATCTATCTATCTATCCCTCACTCTCTCCCTGCTCTGCTCTGCCCGCAATACAGTGTCAGAATCATCTTCCGCAAAATGACCGCCGCTTATATGGAGCTGCACATTAGTGCCGATCTGTTTTTTTTTCTGAAATGGTTCTGTTCTCATATGAGTGTATGAGCGATTCAATGCTTGCATTGAAAACCTTCTGTAAAGTTTCCGTCCGTTCGTACGGCAGATTACGAATACGAGGATGTCATTTTCCATCCAAACTTTTCCGCTTCATTTTCACATGTTACAACGTAGGCTTTCGTTTTTGCCCTTTTCCCATCGTATCCTCCAACGAATCCTTTACGTTTCCCGTCCGATTCTGTTTCCCTTTTTCAATAAATATTCGTCCAGACGGAAATCCTTACAATCTTGCGCCTGCGCACTACAAACTTAACTCATTAAAGTGCTCGCCTACATATTTGCCACCCTCACTTCTACTACAATGTTTAGCTAAATCACTTAGCACTGTCTTCCATCTTCCCTTTTGGACCCTTAAAGCTCACCCAAGCCACTTAGCACTATCCTCCATCTTCCCTTTTGGACCCTTAAAGCTCACCCAAACCACTTCTTGGTTAGGTTCTTCTTCCATTTTAGCCCCCTAAAACTTACCCAAATCACTTCTCGGTCATGTGAATATTCCTCTTTAAATATTTCTGGGCCCATTAGTTTTGTGTTAATGTATTTTGTAAATGAAATGACAATGTAACATTTTTTTTTTTATACCATCATAAAATATAAAATTTAAAAAAAAATTTAACATTTCAAATTTTTACAACTATAAAAAACAAAATACATAGCAATGGCAGGCCACTGAACATTATTCTTCATCTGTGGTCCCCAACGAGTTGCGCAGCTCCTGCATCTCGCCCACCAACTGAAGAACCCTGACACTCAGTTGTGCCACTCTGGCACGTGTGGTCCCTGTTAAAAAACGTAAATTAAAATTTTGGTATAACCTTGTTGGGGTCATACTGCAGTGCCACCCCCCCCCCCGCCGTATGGTCCAAACACCTAAATCTGGACTTCAAAAGCCAGAGGGCGCTCGCCACCACGGCACGGGTTTTGCATAGTGCCCGATTAGAGAATCCCTGGCCCGCATTCTGCAGGCTAAGAACGGGCATCAGGAGCAAGGGCGAGTGTCACATCTTGCAGTTCCTGCAACCAAATATAAAATAATTACACAAAGCAAAGGTAACCAACTAAAACAATAACTCCTACAACAAATTAAGATTCATGTTCAACAATCCAAATATAATTCACAAAGGACATAAGTCTAAAAAATATAGCAATTATATGGATGTGTGGGAAAATAAATGTTTACATGCTAAGGACTAATTAAGGTCAGCATTAAAATGCATCTATAAGGCATACATGAAATGTTGATAGGTAGCATGTGACACCTACCCAGGATTCCTTGCCCCATGAGACATGTCCTGACATGTGGTTCCACCAATTTAGATGGGCTGTATAGCAGTAAATGGAGTTTTAAGGAAGCAATTCGAGCAAATATTTCCTGAAATTCGTAACAAATTCAGGTTCGTCAGAATCGATTCGCTCATCACTACATGCAACCAGTGGGCATCCCGGCTGCATGGACCAGGTGTGTGTATGCTCCGGTACGAGAAGCAGGTGGTGTCGGGAGCGGCCAGAGCGGGGACAGTGGGCAGGGCTCAGTTATCCTGCCCTCTCCCTGCACCTGTCGTTCTTTCATCAGCTGGCATCCCAGGGACTGCAGCGTGAGGCTGGTGAGCAGGCAGAGGGAAGGGTAACTGAACCCCGCCCGCTGTCCCCGCTCTGGCCACTCTCAGCACCGCCAGTATTTTTTGTGTGTGCAAACACACCCAGTCCATGCAGCCGGGACATGGATGCAGGCCAAGGCACCCATCCCTGCCTCAACCCTGTCTTGTACTTCTGCTTACATATCATATATCTGAATTTACAGTACAGGATCCAGCATCAAGCTCACAGAGATACTGGTCCTTGGACATAGGAAAAAACATAGTGGAAGCCACAGCAATTAAGCTAGTATCACCATGGGATCTGATGGGAAGCTACCCAAAAGTAGAGCTCTCTTTTAAGTTTTTGGTTTAGGTTGCTGATGGTTTCACCAATTTCAGATGTAAAAAGAACAAGTCCTTTCTTATTCATACCCATATGCCCCCAAAGCCTACATAACACTTATGCTTTAATGCTTTAGCCTCATCCCCCTACTTTTATTATAGGCAAGCCCTTAAGACACAAAAGCCTATCACTTGAGGATTTGGGGAGATCAACTTTCTATCAGAATGCTGCTTGAAAAGCCTTTAAAACTCCCCCTTTAAATTATTGGCCATTGACCTGTTTCTGTACTTATGATTCCCTTTGGATTGATTTACCACCTATAAACCCAAATCTAAAAGTCCTAAACAAACATGGACTTCCAAGATGATAGCACATCCATTGATCAAATACAATAAAATACATCACTTTAAAGGGGCTGTATCGCAAAATTGTGTAATATTAAAAATCCTTTTAAACACAGTGGCTAATGAAAGGAGGAGTCACTTATACATCACCAAACTTGTAGTTTTCTTCTCCTGGTAAGAATAATATCCAGGCGTGAAAGGTTTAAGAGTATCAGGTGTGACATAACTTGTCACCCTTGATCCTCTTCATTCCATTAAAAAAAAAAAAAGATACAATCCTGGTTGGATATTTCTGTATAAGTGATCCCTAGTGCTCCTTTAATTTAAGTTGCATTGAAACATAATTCAACCACCCCAGGTGCCCTGAGATAAGGTACAGGCGGGATAACAGATTTCAAGCCCACCTTGGCTCTTAATTATCATATATTAAACAGCATTAATCTAAAAATGTGCTGATATATTTTGTTTTTTTTTTAAATTTATGTATGTGTTCTAGGGGGTGCATATCAGTTTTCGGGGGCACGCACAGTGAGTGTCTGACTGGTCTGGTATATGATTTTAACAGTGAAACATTATCCCTTCTTACTTTAAAAATACTAAGCTCTATTTATATATGAATACCCCTTGAGGTACTTGGTTGGAACTTTTTGTCGTTAGGGTGTACTTGGCATAAAAACGTTGAAAACTACTGATCTACACTCTAATGTGTACACTTGACTTGTGTGATGTCTAAAGTATACAGTTGTTTTTACACCATATTGCACCTTTTTTGTAGAAAACATGAGTTATTATTTTGCAGTGATTGCTTTGAATATAACTAAACACATATATGAACAGGTGTAGATACGAGGCCTGACTGTTGTTGCTAGAGATGAGCGAACTTTTGAAAAATTCGATTCGACTGATTCGCCGAATTTTCCGACAAAAATCATTTCTACCTGATTTTATTCGCGATGAATCACTATTAAAAAGGGCTATTTCTGAGCCTCCTAGAGCCTCAATAGGGTTGTAAACCATTCTGCCTTGCTGTAACAAGCATAGGATGTGTGCTGGGTTAGTTAAATAATACTTTAAATAAATATCACATGCAGATCAGAGGCATCGCTAATAGAATCGCAGAGCGGCACAATTGCAGAGAGTTGAAGTGGCATCACTATGAGGGGCAGGAGCCCAAACATTGCTTTAAAGAGACACTGGAGTTGGCAGCAGCAGGAGCCCAAAAATTGGATGAATCACACCCTGGAGTTGCAAGCAGCAGCAGGAGCCCAAACATTGGCTGAAAGAGACACTGGAGTTGGCAGCAGCAGGAGCCCAAAAATTGACTGACACACCCTGGAGTTTCAAGCAGCAGCAGGAGCCCAAACATAGCTTGAAAGAGACACTGGAGTTGGCTGCAGGAGCCCAAAGATTGGATGAATCACACCCTGGAGTTGCAAGCAGCAGCAGCAGCAGGTGCCCAAACATAGCTTGAAAGAGACGCTGGATTTGGCAGCAGAAGCCCAAAATTGGATGAATCACACCCTGGAGTTGGCAGCAGCAGCAGCAGGAGCCCAAACATTACTTTAAAGAGACACTGGGGTTGGCAGCAGGAGCCCAAAAATTGGATGAATCACACCCTGGAGTTGGCAGCACCAGCAGCAGGAGCCCAAACATTACTTTAAAGAGACACTGGAGTTGGCATCAGGAGCACAAAAATTGACTGACACACCCTGGAGTTGGCAGCAGCAGGAGCCCAAACATTACTTTAAAGAGACACTGGAGTTGGCAGCAGGAGCCCAAAAATTGGATGAATCACACCCTGGAGTTGCAAGCAGCAGCAGCAGGAGCCCAAATATTACTTTAAAGAGACACTGGAGTTGGCAACAGGAGACCAAAAACTGGATGAATCACACCCTGGAGTTGCAAGCAGCAGGAGCCCAAACATAGCTTGAAAGAGACACTGGAGTTGGCAGCAGGAGCCCAAAAATTGGATGAATCACACCCTGGAGTTGCAAGCAGCAGCAGGAGCCCAAACATTACTTTAAAGAGACACTGGGGTCGGCAGCAGGAGCCCAAAAATTGGATGAATCACACCCTGGAGTTGGCAGCAGCAGCAGCAGGAGCCCAAACATTACTTTAAAGAGACACTGGAGTTGGCAGCAGGAGCCCAAAAATTGACTGACACACCCTGGAGTTGGCAGCAGCAGCAGCAGGAGCCCAAACATTACTTTAAAGAGACACTGGGGTCGGCAGCAGGAGCCCAAAAATTGGATGAATCACACCCTGGAGTTGCAAGCAGCAGCAGCAGGAGCCCAAATATTACTTTAAAGAGACACTGGAGTTGGCATCAGGAGCCCAAAAATTGGATAAATCACACCCTGGAGTTGTAAGCAGCAGGAGCCCAAACATAGCTTGAAAGAGACACTGGAGTTGGCAGCAGGAGCCCAAAAATTGGATGAATCACACCCTGGAGTTGGCAGCAGCAGCAGCAGGAGCCCGAACATTACTTTAAAGAGACACTGGGGTTGGCTTCAGGAGCCCAAAAATTGGATAAATCACACCCTGGAGTTGGCAGCAGCAGGAGCCCAAACATTACTTTAAAGAGACACTGGAGTTGGCAGCAGGAGCCCAAAAATTGGATGAATCACACCCTGGAGTTGCAAGCAGCAGGAGCCCAAACATAGCTTGAAAGACACACTGGGGTTGGCTTCAGGAGCCCAAAAATTGGATGAATCACACCCTGGAGTTGCAAGCAGCAGCAGGAGCCCAAACATTACTTTAAAGAGACACTGGAGTTGGCAGCAGAGCCCAAAAATTGGATGAATCACACCCTGGAGTTGGCAGCAGCAGGAGCCCAAACATTACTTTAAAGAGACACTGGGGTTGGCTTCAGAAGCCCAAAAATTGGATGAATCACACCCTGGAGTTGGCAGCAGCAGCAGGAGCCCAAACATTACTTTAAAGAGACACTGGAGTTGGCAACAGGAGCCCAAAAATTGAATGAATCACACCCTGGAGTTGCAAGCAGCAGCAGGAGCCCAAATATTAGTTTAAAGAGACACTGGAGTTGGCAGCAGGAGCCCAAAAATTGGATGAATCACACCCTGGAGTTGGCAGCAGCAGCAGCAGGAGCCCAAACATTACTTTAAAGAGACACTGGAGTTGGCAGCAGGAGCCCAAAAATTGGATGAATCACACCCTGGAGTTGGCAGCAGCAGCAGCAGCAGCAGGAGCCCAAACATTACTTTAAAGAGACACTGGGGTTGGCAGCAGGAGCCCAAAAATTGGATGAATCACACCCTGGAGTTGGCAGCAGCAGCAGCAGGAGCCCAGACATTACTTTAAAGAGACACTGGAGTTTGAAGCAGGAGCCCAAAAATTGACTGGCAAACACTGGAGTTGGCAGCAGCAGCAGCAGGAGCCCAAACATCACTTTAAAGAGACACTGGAGTTGGCAGCAGGAGCCCAAAAATTGGATGAATCACACCCTGGAGTTACAAGCAGCAGCAGGAGCCCAAACATTACTTTAAAGAGACACTGGAGTTGGCAGCAGGAGCCCAAAAATTGGATGAATCACACCCTGGAGTTGGCAGCAGCAGGAGCCCAAACATTACTTTAAAGAGACACTGGGGTTGGCAGCAGAAGCCCAAAAATTGGATGAATCACACCCTGGAGTGGGCAGCAGCAGCAGCAGGAGCCCAAACATTACTTTACCCCTTTAAGTGCCAGCCTACCTTGAGATTTTGTCACCCTTTGTTGCCAGACCATTTTGCACTATTTTGCGCTCCCCATGTTCAACTGTGGTTTTTGATGGGATTTCCAGGGATTTCCCAGGAAAGTGATATATTGTTTTTTTTCAGCAGAGTCTGGGCTTTAACATGAAATGTCTTGTTTGTCATTTTTTCGGTGTATTCTCAATATTTTTGGATGAAATATGTGCAAAAAACCCCCCCAAAAACTATTTTTTACAATTTGTAGTGTTTTTTTGTAATAAAAAATGTAAGTTTCTCACTAAAATCTTATTGCGCGTGAAACACCAATTTATCCCGGTTACAGCGGTACCACATATGTATTGGTAGACACCCTATCCCCCAAACTGAAACAACGCTTTAGGAGATTTTCAGATAAAATACAACTATGCTACGCACTGAGCGCACCTTGCAGTTTTTCAAGAAAAACAACCCTTTACATTTGAAATACCCCCAACAAACTATAAATTCTCTGGAAGTACACACCTCAAGCTTTGTAGACGTACCAGGTTTGTTGACATGGGTGCAGTTTTCTGGAGTTAACCCCTCAATATATTCTTTGGTTGCACAGGGTTTCCCTAAAAAAGAATAAAAATGCAGAATCAAAACCACATTTTCCTAAAAAAAACTATATGGAAACAAGAAAATCTGAAAAAGCAACATGCCCCGAACAGAACAATACCCAGCATGCATAGGTCCTGTCAAGGGAAGAGTTGCCAAACACACCAAAGTAAAGCATGTGCGTAACAGCAATTTTACTTCAAAATTTCAGCTCTGCAGACAATGTGCGCACCTTGTGCTTTTTCTACCAAAACAAGCCTTTACATTTGAAATATCCCCCATAAACCATATATTCCCGGAAAGTACACATTTTAAGCTTTCTAAGGGTACCCAGCTTGTTGTCGTGGGCTCATCTTTCTGGAAGTAATCCCTTGAAGAATTCTTAGGTTGCACAGGGTTTCACAAGAAAATGTATAAAAAAGCCGAATAAAAAACACCTTTTCCTAAAATATCAATATGCAAATAAGAAAAAACAAGCTAAATCTGAAAGCGCAAGGTCCCCCGAGCAGAACAATACCCAACATGCATAGGTACTATTAACCCTTTTAATTGCCAGCCTACTTGAACTTTTGTCACCCTCTGTTGGTAATTTTTCCCCATTTTGCGCCATGTTTAACCGTGATTTTTGCCGGAATTTCCTGGAAAATATATATATATTTTTTTTTTTGCAGCAGAGTTTAGGTTTTAACATTAAATGTCTTGTTTGTAATTTTTCTGCTGTTTTTTAAATATTTTTGGTAAAAAAAAAAACAAAAAAAGAAATAAAATAATATTTTTTAAACAATTGTCTCCTTTATTTTAAATAAAACATTTGTTTTAGTAATGAAAACCATATTGCATGTGATAGCCCCATTTCTCCTGATTACAACGGTACCACATATGTATCGATAGCCCCCCATTCTTGCCCAGGAGACCCCCCCAAACTGAAAATAGCACTTTATAACATTTAAAAACAAAATACTACTATCCACACTATAAACGCAAGGGGTTAATTTAAAAAGAAAATGACATAGGGACCCCCCTCCCAGGGTGGGGGGGCCCCCTTTTTTTTTTGGAATTTTAAGGGTTAGGGTTAGGCTAAAATTTAAAAAAAAAATGACCTAGGGTCCCTCCTACCCGTCATAACCAGCCCGGGACCAGCTATGGGGGCTTGTAGGCACAGAGTGGGGGGGCCAGCTTTTGTGGCCCCCCACCCTGCAGCCTACGAGCCCACATACCCTATGTGGGCCCGGGCTCTTCTGCCCCGCCCTGGCCTTTGGGGAGGCAGGTAATAGGGGATGCCTCGTGAACTGGTATAAGGGGTCTCATGGACCCCTTACCAGTTCACAAGGGGTTAACAGTAAAAATAAACACACTGACACTTTAATAAAAAATTTTATTAAAAAATAAAAACTTTTTTTTTACTTTACTTACCTCCGATTGTCAGCTCCTTTGTCCCTCGATGTGATGACAGATGTGATCATGCTGGCTGCAGTAGCAGAGGGGCAGGTGATGATCTGATCACCTGCCCCTCTACTCCTGTGGCCAGCATGATCGCATCTGAATGAACAACAGCCGGGAGCCAGGACGACACCCGGTGAGTGACGTCACAAAGGGGGTGGGGCTTTGCGCCGGGATCGCGATAAGCCCCGCCCCCAAAGGGATGGAGCTTGATCGAAGGACGCGATAAGCCCCGCCCCCAAAGGGGCGGGGCTTATCACAAGATGGCGGCGCCCGTCGGAGCAGGAGGGGGGAGAGCCCTTTCAGGCTCTCCCCTGAAGCTGAAGAGCCAGGGGGGGGCGATCGGAGGCCCCCCCAGTGAAGAAGAGACCAGTCGGGAGGCAGCGCGACCTAAGGTAAGTGAATGTCATTCTTTTTTTTTTTTTTTTTTTCACAGATAGCAGCTGCTGCTGCCGAAGCGGGGGGGGCACTATTCCGGGGGCTCTCCTGGAGCCATCCGATACCCCACGGGGGATCGGATGGCACCAAATTAAAGAGGAGACCCGGCCGGATCTAACGAGGGGTCAGGTGAGTATTTATTTATTTTTTTTGCCCACTAGCAGGGGTAGATGCCAGGCACGTGAATTTTACGTGGCTGGCACTTAAGTCCAGGAGAAGCAACCACGTAAAATTTACGTGGCTGGCATTTAAAGGGTTAAAGAGACACTGGAGTTGGCAGCAGGAGCCCAAAAATTGTATGAATCACACCCTGGAGTTGCAAGCAGCAGCAGCAGGAGCCCAAATATTACTTTAAAGAGACACTGGAGTTGGCAGCAGGAGCCCAAAAATTGGATGAATCACACCCTGGAGTTGGCAGCAGCAGGAGCCCGAACATTACTTTAAAGAGACACTGGGGTTGGCTTCAGGAGCCCAAAAATTGGATGAATCACACCCTGGAGTTGGCAGCAGCAGGAGCCCAAACATTACTTTAAAGAGACACTGGAGTTGGCAGCAGGAGCCCAAAAATTGGATGAATCACACCCTGGAGTTGCAAGCAGCAGCAGGAGCCCAAAAATTACTTTAAAGAGACACTGGGGTTGGCTTTTGGAGCCCAAAAATTGGATGAATCACACCCTGGAGTTGCAAGCAGCAGGAGCCCAAACATAGCTTAAAAGACACACTGGGGTTGGCTTCAGGAGCCCAAAAATTGGATGAATCACACCCTGGAGTTGCAAGCAGCAGCAGGAGCCCAAACATTACTTTAAAGAGACACTGGAGTTGGCAGCAGAGCCCAAAAATTGGATGAATCACACCCTGGAGTTGGCAGCAGCAGGAGCCCAAACATTACTTTAAAGAGACACTGGGGTTGGCTTCAGAAGCCCAAAAATTGGATGAATCACACCCTGGAGTTGGCAGCAGCAGCAGGAGCCCAAACATTACTTTAAAGAGACACTGGAGTTGGCAGCAGGAGCCCAAAAATTTAATGAATCACACCCTGGAGTTGCAAGCAGCAGCAGCAGCAGGAGCCCAAATATTAGTTTAAAGAGACACTGGAGTTGGCAGCAGGAGCCCAAAAATTGGATGAATCACACCCTGGAGTTGGCAGCAGCAGCAGGAGCCCAAACATTACTTTAAAGAGACACTGGGGTTAGCTTCGGGAGCCCAAAAATTGGATGAATCACACCCTGGAGTTGGCAGCAGCAGCAGCAGGAGCCCAAACATTACTTTAAAGAGACACTGGAGTTTGCAGCAGGAGCCCAAAAATTGACTGGCAAACCCTGGAGTTGGCAGCAGCAGCAGCAGGAGCCCAAACATCACTTTAAAGAGACACTGGAGTTGGCAGCAGGAGCCCAAAAATTGGATGAATCACACCCTGGAGTTGCAAGCAGCAGCAGGAGCCCAAACATTACTTTAAAGAGACACTGGGGTTGGCAGCAGGAGCCCAAAAATTGGAAGAATCACACCCTGGAGTTGGCAGCAGCAGGAGCCCAAACATTACTTTAAAGAGACACTGGGGTTGGCAGCAGAAGCCCAAAAATTGGATGAATCACACCCTGGAGTGGGCAGCAGCAGCAGCAGGAGCCCAAACATTACTTTAAAGAGACACTGGAGTTGGCAGCAGGAGCCCAAAAATTGTATGAATCACACCCTGGAGTTGCAAGCAGCAGCAGCAGCAGCAGCAGGAGCCCAAATATTACTTTAAAGAGACACTGGAGTTGGCAGCAGGAGCCCAAAAATTGGATGAATCACACCCTGGAGTTGGCAGCAGCAGCAGCAGGAGCCCGAACATTACTTTAAAGAGACACTGGGGTTGGCTTCAGGAGCCCAAAAATTGGATGAATCACACCCTGGAGTTGCAAGCAGCAGGAGGCCAAACATTGGCTGAAAGGCACACCCTGAAGTTGGCATCAGCAGGAGGCCAAAAATTGGTTGGAAGGCACACCCTGAAGTTGGCATCAGCAGGAGCCCAAAAATTGGCCTAAAGACATAAATATGTTTTGCACCATTTGGAAAGTGTAAAACGTGGCACCATGCTGAATCTAGTCGCATGCATCAGGCATTGGTGGGTGGAAATCCTGGCTGATACATCCCTGATTCATTTTGACAAAGGTGAGTCTCTCCACATTTTTAGTTGACAGACGAGTTCTCCTCGCCGTAACTATGGCCCCCGCCGCACTAAACACCCGCTCAGATGGCACGCTACTTGCCGGGCAGGACAGCTTTTCCAGGGCAAACTCTGCTAGTTGCGGCCACAAATCAAGTTTGGCTGCCCAGAAGTCCAGCGGATCCTCAAGGTGTGTTGGCATGGTCATGTCAAAGTATGACATGACCTGCTGGTTCAGGTCCTGCTCCAGGTCTTCCTGCTGCTCATGAGTAGCCTCACTATGCAGGTGTAGAAAGCTACTCATTAGCGACTGAAGACTGAGGCTGCTGCTGATGGAGCTGCTGCTGCTGCTCCTGCCAACCCCCCCAGCAGCCATGGCAGTGGAAGGTGAGCGCAGAGGTCCCCTCGAGTCAGACCTGCGAGAGTATGGACCATGGCGCAGATAGGCATCGGCCAACTGCCTACGTAGAATGTCTTTGTAGTAGTTCAGTTTGTCCTCCCTCTCGGTGGGTTTAAAAAATGCCCCCATTTTGTGCCGGAAGCGAGGGTCCAATAAGGTGGACAGCCAGAAGTCATCCCGCCGACAGATGGAAACAATTCTGGGGTCACTACGCAAGCACGTGAGCATGCTTCCTGCCATTTGCGCAAGTGACTCGGATGGACTACCTGTCTCCATCTCCACTACATACTGCCAAGGTGTGTCCGGGTCCTCTGTCTCGCCTTCCTCAAAAACCTCTAGCTCCTCTGGCTGCTCCTGCTCCTCCTCTCCTGTCCACTGACTAGATAAACCAGCCATTTCGCCAAGCCTAAACTGTGTTTCGCTGGGCAACTCCTCCTCCTCTTCCTCCTCCTCCTCCAGTTCAGCTCCAACGGGGTTCATGTGGCCGTAAGATGTAAACGCCATGTCTCCAGTGCCCTGACCAGCCATGGTTTCCAACATGTGCTGTAGTACATGAAGCAGTGGAATCACGTCGTTCATCCCGTAATCCTGCCGACTGACAAATAAAGTGGCTTCCTCAAAGGGCCTGAGCAAACGGCAGGTGTCACGTATGAGCTGCCACTGGTTGACATTGAAGTTACACAGGGGAGTCCCCCTATCCGCTTGGATCATCAGGAAATCCGTGATGGCTTTTCTCTGTTCATATAATCGGTCCAACATGTGAAGGGTGGAATTCCAACGGGTGGAAACATCGCAAATCAGACTATGTTGGGGGATACCGTTCTGATGCTGTAGCTCAAGAAGGGTGTGTTTGGCGGTGTATGAGTGGCTGAAGTGCATGCAAAGTTTCCTTGAAGTTGTTAGGATGTCTTGCATATGGGGGGAACACTTCAGAAACTGCTTGACAACCAGATTGAAGACGTGAGCCATGCAGGGGGCATGGGTCAGGCTTCCTTGGCGCAGCGCAGACAAAATGTTCTTCCCATTGTCCCATGATTCCCATTTTAAGTTTTCTTGGAGTAAGCCATGTTTGGATTTCCTGATGAATAAATTTAAGCAGTTCCTCCCCTGTGTGACTCCTTTCGCCAAGACAAACCATGTGAAGCACTGCGTGACACCTCCGTGCCCTGCACACATGGTAGACTGGAGGGGCACTGAGACTTGAGCCTACAGTGGAGGGTGAGGAGATGGCGGAGGATGAGGAGGCCGAGTCGCACAGTGTCACATGCCCAACGGGCAGGGAACGCGGGGGCCGGATCGGCGTGACCTGTCCAAGTTGCTGCTGCAAACGGACCATATTCACCCAGTGGGCCGTAAACGACATGTACTGTCCCTGACCGTAGTTACAGCTCCAGACATCGGCGCTGCCATGCACTTTGCTACACACCGACAGGCTCAAGGACTGGCCCACCTTCTGTTCAACAAAAGTGTGCAGCGCTGGTACTGCCTTCTTGGCAAAGAAATGACGGCTTGGGACTCTCCACCTCGGCTCGGCACAAGCCATCAGTTCTCTGAAAGGTGCAGAGTCCACCACCTGAAAAGGGAGCGACTGCAGCACCAGCAACTTGGACAGGAGCACATTCAGCTTCTGCGCCGTAGGATGAGTGGGCGCATACTGCTGTCTCTTGGACATGGCTTCGCTGATGGATTGCTGGTGGGATGCATGACTTGGAGGAGGAGGAGCAGGAGCGACAGAGGATGGGTATGACGCACAGCTGCCTTCGGCTGAGGTGCTGGAGCCTTGGCTGGCAGAAATTGGGAGCGGCGTGCCACTTGGTGAGGAAGCAGACTGGACCACCCCTTGGGAGCCTCGGTTCTCCCAGGTCGCTTTATGGTGATGCATCATATGTTGACGCAGGGCCGTGGTGCCAACATTTGGGCCCTGGCCACGCTTCACCTTCTGCCTACATATCTTGCATGTGGCCATGTTACCCTCCTGCGGATGCTTCAGGAAAAACTGCCACACTGCCGGGTAGCTACTTTTCCCACCAACAGGCCTCACTGATTCGCTGCTATTGTCGCCAACTCCAGGAACCCCTGCCCCACTACCTCCCGATAAGGTAGCCTGCCGCGCAGCAGGTGCTCTACCCCGGCCCGGCCCCGTTTGGCTCCAGGCTTTACAATTGTGCCCCCATGCTGACTGCCAACCATGCTGCTAACACCTTGCTGCCTGAGCTGCTGACTCCGGGGCAACCTGCGCCCCTCTTTTCCTGATGATGACGATGAAGCCCCTTCATCACCCGGCTCCCAAGTGCGATCGGCTTCATCGTCATCATCATTATCACCGAGTTGGCTGTACGTCACTGATGTTCGTGGATTCGTCAACAGTGTCTGGCGCAGGAGCTGGAACGCTCGCAGCACCCACGACACTGTCCACATCACTATTTGTCTGCCTAGCTAAAGAAGCCACCTCCATTTCTTGGCTGGGCAGTAGCTGCTGACTGTCCTCTATCTGATCGTCCTCTTCACTAAAGAGTGGAGCTGAACCCAAAGCATAGGATACGTCGCTGGGGGAGGGAACGGCGTAGGACAGAGGCAATGGGAGGACAGGGACTGCTCTCGGGGCATGCCAACTCAGGGTTGTGTCAGAGGAACCTACCGACCCTAGACTGGGGGTCTCAGACGTAACTTGTGATGATGTTGTTGATGAGCGCGTTAACCAATCTACCACGGCAGATGCGTTACTGGTGGAGACACGACCGCTAGCAGATACTGGCAGACCAGGTCTCTCACCGTGACTCCTGCTGCCACTCGCCCCTAGTCTGCTGCGACCTCTGCCTGATGAATTTTGGCCTCTGCCACTCCTCTTTGAACATTCTGGCACTTGTCTGCCTGACATTTTTATGTATTTGCTTATTTAGTATAAACAGATAGGGTTCAAGGTGCAGCTTTGGGGTGCCCTGTTGCCTGGTTTATTAAAAACAGTCAAAAACAAATCGGATGGCCCCACAGCAGACTAGAGATCAGTATATATGCACACAGCAACAGTGTCTAAGCAGGCTCATACAGGCCAAATTACTTTAAATAAGTTTGCAGCTTAGAGTAACTACAGAGGCTAATGGTATGTTACAGAATGGGATGCCTCACAGCAGACTTGAGATCAGTATATATGCACACAGCAACAGTGTCTAAGCAGGCTCATACAGGCCAAATTACTTTAAATAAGTTTACAGCTTAGAGTAAATACAGAGGCTAATGGTATGTTACAGAATGGGATGCCCCCACAGCAGACTTGAGATCAGTATATATGCACACAGCAACAGTGTCTAAGCAGACTCATACAGGCCAAATTACTTTAAATAAGTTTGCAGCTTAGAGTAAATACAGAGGGTAATGGTATGTTACAGAATGGGATGGCCCCACAGCAGACTTGAGATCAGTATATATGCACACAGCAACAGTGTCTAAGCAGGCTCATACAGGCCAAATTACTTTAAATAAGCTTGCAGCTTAGAGTAAATACAGAGGCTAATGGTATGTTACAGAATGGGATGCCCCCACAGCAGACTTGAGATCAGTATATATGCACACAGCAACAGTGTCTAAGCAGGCTCATACAGGCCAAATTACTTTAAACAATTTTGCAGCTTAGAGTAAATACAGAGGCTAATGGTATGTTACAGAATGGGATGCCTCACAGCAGACTTGAGATCAGTATATATGCACACACCAACAGTGTCTAAGCAAGCTCATACAGGCCAAATTACTTTAAATAAGTTTGCAGCTTAGAGTAAATACAGAGGCTAATGGTATGTTACAGAATGGGATGCCTCACAGCAGACTTGAGATCGGTATATATGCACACAGCAACAGTGTCTAAGCAGGCTCATACAGGCCAAATTACTTTAAATAAGTTTGCAGCTTAGAGTAAATACAGAGGCTAATGGTATGTTACAGAATGGGATGCCTCACAGCAGACTTGAGATCGGTATATATGCACACAGCAACAGTGTCTAAGCAGGCTCATACAGGCCAAATTACTTTAAATAAGTTTGCAGCTTAGAGTAAATACAGAGGCTAATGGTATGTTACAGAATGGGATGCCTCACAGCAGACTTGAGTTCAGTATATATGCACACAGCAACAGTGTCTAAGCAGGCTCATACAGGCCAAATTACTTTAAATAAGTTTGCAGCTTAGAGTAAATACAGAGGCTAATGGTATGTTACAGAATGGGATGGCCCCACAGCAGACTTGAGATCAGTATATATGCACACAGCAACAGTGTCTAAGCAGGCTCATACAGGCCAAATTACTTTAAATAAGTTTGCAGCTTAGAGTAAATACAGAGGCTAGTGGTATGTTACAGAATGGGATGCCTCACAGCAGACTTGAGATCAGTATATATGCACACAGCAACAGTGTCTAAGCAGGCTCATACAGGCCAAATTACTTTAAATAAGTTTGCAGCTTAGAGTAAATATAGAGGCTAATGGTTTGTTACAGAATGGGATGCCTCACAGCAGACTTGATATCAGTATATATGCACACAGCAACAGTGTCTAAGCAGGCTCATACAGGCCAAATTACTTTAAATAGGTTTGCAGCTTAGAGTAAATACAGAGGCTAATGGTATGTTACAGAATGGGATGGCCCCACAGCAGACTTGAGATCATTATATATGCACAGCAACAGTGTCTAAGCAGGCTCATACAGGCCAAATTACTTTAAATAAGTTTGCAGCTTAGAGTAAATACAGAGGGTAATGGTATGTTACAGAATGTGATGGCCCCACAGCAGACTTGAGATCAGTATATAGGCACACAGCAACAGTGTCTAAGCAGGCTCATACAGGCCAAATTACTTTAAATAAGTTTGCAGCTTAGAGTAAATACAGAGGCTAATGGTATGTTACAGAATGGGATGGCCCCACAGCAGAATTGAGATCAGTATATATGCACACAGCAACAGTGTCTAAGCAGGCTCATACAGGCCAAATTACTTTAAATAAGTTTGCAGCTTAGAGTAAATACAGAGGCTAATGGTATGTTACAGAATGGGATGCCTCACAGCAGACTTGAGATCAGTATATATGCACACAGCAACAGTGTCTAAGCAGGCTCATACAGGCCAAGTTACTTTAAATAAGTTTGCAGCTTAGAGTAAATACAGAGGCTAATGATATGTTACAGAATGGGATGGCCCCACAGCAGACTTGGGATCATTATATATGCACACAGCAACAGTGTCTAAGCAGGCTCATACAGGCCAAATTACTTTAAGTTTGCAGCTTAGAGTAAATACAGAGGCTAATGGTATGTTACAGAATGGGATGCCTTACAGCAGACTTGAGATCAGTATATATGCACACAGCAACAGTGTCTAAGCAGGCTCATACAGGCCAAGTTACTTTAAATAAGTTTGCAGCTTAGAGTAAATACAGAGGCTAATGGTATGTTACAGAATGGGATGGCCCCACAGCAGACTTGAGATCAGTATATATGCACAGCAACAGTGTCTAAGCAGGCTCATACAGGCCAAGTTACTTTAAATAAGTTTGCAGCTTAGAGTAAATACAGAGGCTAATGGTATGTTACAGAATGGGATGGCCCCACAGCAGACTTGAGATCAGTATATATGCACACAGCAACAGTGTCTAAGCAGGCTCATACAGGCCAAATTACTTTAAATAAGTTTGCAGCTTAGAGTAAATACAGAGGCTAATGGTATGTTACAGAATGGGATGGCCCCACAGCAGACTTGAGATCAGTATATATGCACACAGCAACAGTGTCTAAGCAGGCTCATACAGGCCAAATTACTTTAAATAAGTTTGCAGCTTAGAGTAAATACAAAGGCTAATGGTATGTTACAGAATGGGATGGCCCCACAGCAGACTTGAGATCAGTATATATGCACACAGCAACAGTGTCTAAGCAGGCTCATACAGGCCAAATTACTTTAAATAAGTTTGCAGCTTAGAGTAAATACAGAGGCTAATGAGATTTTACAAAATGGTAATGTTCCCACAGCAGACTTGAGATCAGTTCAGTATATATGCACAGTAAAAGTGTATAAGCAGCCTGAAAACGCTAACAAAGCCAGTTAGCCAGCCAGTAACACTCAGGCTGGATGAAAAAAAAAAAATCTCCCTGTGACTGCCTCCGATTTTTCCTAACTTTCCCTGCTTCTCGCTGACTTCCTGCCTGTCTCCTGCCTGTCCCTGTCTGTCTCTAGCTCTCTAACTGTCTCTCCCTGACTACAGCAGTGTCCTGTCTCTCACGAATGCAATAGAGAAATGAGGAAAAGCAAGATGTCCGCCGCCTTAAATAGCGCTGTGACGTCACCGGGCTTGCTGGCTGCTGATAGGCTGCATGTGACTGCCCCAGCATGCACTGGAGCAGGCTAGATGTCTGGACATGTCCCGTCCGCCCTCTGAGAATGCCTGTAATGTAAATGAATGGATGTTAAAGAAAAACTTCGAGCGATCGAAGCACGGGGAAATTCGGATTCGATCCGAATCGAATTTTTCATGAAATTCGGATCGAATCCAGGTTCGTCCGGATCAATTCGCTCATCCCTAGTTGTTGCCTGAAAAAAGTTACCAACAATTTTAGCAAGCATCTGCGTTCACCGGTGTTGGTGGTGCTTCTGCTGCTTACAATTTGTCGGCATTGGAGTATCCCCACTGCCATATGCTCAAGCTACTTAAAAGTTCATCCTGATAAGAAAATATTTTGCCTTCACTCTCTTCCACTAGGATGAATCTGGCCTTGCAACATGGGTCCAGGAGGATTGCTCCCAGTAGTCATTAGTGGTTTTAATGTGGTGTATGCAAGAGAAGCTTTCTTAGCACAGCAACACAAAGGCATTTATGTGCTCCAAAGTGCCTCCTGCTAAGGATCCAAATTCCTTTGGGCAGAACAATGTCCACTGGCTGTTTGTCTGTACCCCTTTCAGTGACAATAGGTTTGTAATATAATAACACTCCCAGCTGTAATCAAACCATGTTGCCAATATCCAGGTCAAATTTACTCCTGACTTGATTATGATAGGCAATACAAATGAAAAATAGTATACATTATCTGGATTTGTCTTTTTTATAATTTGCCTTTTATAACAGCTTGTCACCTTTCTTCGGCTTCAATTAAGTGTACCAACTATACGTTATGTTAGAGGAATAATAAAATGATGTGCTGTTGTCAACACATGAGCAGAACCTTTGCCAACACTTATACACAGACAAGGGTGTGACATCCTGCCCTGGCTGTCTTGTGCTAATTAATCACTCTGGTATTTAGGGCCATTCAAGCAGGCAAATAAATGGAAGATAATTAGTGTATCTTTGTTCTAGTTTCAGCTTTGCACACCAGGAGTTCTCTTCCAGTCGGAAGAGTCTGGAGAAAGCAATCTATTAATATGCATAGCAGTTTTCATCTGTTCCCCAAGTACTTAAAGACCAAGGTTGAGATACGTGATTAAGGTTGGGTTACCCTAACCAGGAGCACATGTAGGATCTAAAATGCATAGGTAAATTGAATTTTCTGGATTGCTAGTCTTTATTTACACTTCATTAGCGTTCTCATATTGGGGAGGGGCATTCATACAGGTTTTCCTCAATATTACTTGAGCTACTGCTATATACATGATGGCTAAAATAGGATAAACAGTATATCCTAACCTGGTATTCTAAACAATGTGGGTGAAAATGTGTATCTCCACCTGACAGCCCTTACCCTACATCTTTTCCAACAGCATAGTCCTGACATTCAAATGTACATGCATTATTATTATGAATAGTAGTGTGATATACAGTGGTGCCTAAGAGTTTATGAACTCTTCCAAATCTTCTACTTTTTCTGCATACATTTATCCTATTACTACCAGCCCTAAAATTAGCTAAAAAGAATCAAACAACGTAGAGCATACATTAAATCAGAATGTGTTGCGTTGGTACCACCGCCCTCTAGTTGTGGCTGGCCACGCAGGCCAGCAAATTTTGTTGGATAAAAAAAAGTTTACTACAATTAGAAATGTTTTTTCTGCAGGAGCCACACGAGTAATCCAGCCAGGCAGCACCACAGCAGCCTCATGTGCATTTGCTGCAGTTAGGTGAGTAGATGCTGGAGGCCTCTGTTTACCAGCAGCAGCATCCTTCTTCCCTGTTGGATACCCATGTAGCTCACTTTGGCCAGCTTGAACAAATGGAATGTCACATCCAGCAGCAGCCCCATGCCATCACTGCTGCAGCAAGCACAGATGCCACAGAAGCAACAACTGCTAAATGCAACAAGAAATATCAGTCAGCAGCCCGAGGCATTTTTAATGTGTTTCTACAATTGATGCAGCAGCAGAGCATATTTTTCCAGGACCATGGAGCGGGTTTCCAGGGCATAGACCCATAGCCAATTTCATTCGGTTTCAGCACCTGAAATAGAAAGGCATGGTGATGGAAAGTGCTCTGTGAAAGCTGACAAAACATAAAACTAGGATACATTAGGGCAACCTTTGCTCCATTGGCTGATGGGACATGATTAACACTGGTCCAAAGTTATTGGGCATGCTGATGGCACAACCTGACCAGACCAGTGCATTCAGTTCCTAAAACTACTACTGTACATGCCAGTTGTCCAAATAAGATTGTGTGCTGGCAAATATTACATTATTTGACCTAGGCCAAAGCTAACCAAGAGGAGGATGAACATATGTCCCTTGTGAGATGGGAAAAAATCAGTACATAAAAAAATTCATAATGCTAAACATGTAGCTGCAAAAGTAGGTTAGAGATGTAGTAACAAAGAACCTTGAGCTAATTAGTCACTTAGGATTGTCACATGCCTGACAAGAACACAGTAACTGGAGTGTACAGTACGTTCTAAAATGTCCTTAATAGTAATAAAAAGAGGTAGCATGGTAGGCCTGGACAGAGACACGTGGAGGCTGATTTAATATTAATGCCACGTACCACCATGTGAGCGTCAGTATAGCGGCGCTTAGAGCGACCACTAGTAGACGCTGTAAGCGGGGGGTAACCTAGCGTCTTGGTGGCTGATGTGATGCTGTAGTACTTTGTTTAACATTGATAAATGCGATGTCTTGATGGCGCCGTAGAGGCACTCTCCCTCATTCACTGCAGCGTCTGAGCGTTCCAATGCTGCTATGGTTTCCCAAACTATCTGCAGCTGTTTTTTTCTCCACCCACATTTCACAAACAGCTTAGATGAGACCTTAGTTATAATTTATGTTAATGTTTATTTGTTTTTAAATGTGGCTATTTTAAAATTTAGCTCTTATTTGTAATGTTTTAAAATTAAAGTTTTTTTTACCCCTCAACAAATCCTAAACATGTTCATTTTGCCTGTAAGGGAAACAAAAGAGTTGTTCATTTTTAAACTTGTATACATTTTCCCCATATGCCCCTGTGTCTGGTCTTATTGGTTAACCTTCCATTATTTGAAAGTTAGCTAAAACAGGATCTGACCTTAATATTGTTTTATCTATTGTTATTGTCATGGTTTTATTAAGCTCCGCTTGAATGGTATAAAATTGTATAAAATTACTTTTTGGCTCACTGCTTAGGTGATTTACCTGGAAGAATGAATTACATTTTTTCTGGGGAGCAGGGGGGGACTTGGGCCTGGTGCAACAGGTCAGGGAGGCACCAAATGTGGTTGTGTTATTTTTTTTTTAACCCAGGCGCAAGAAAACATACATAATCCTTTGTGTGTAGACACATACAATACTATGCTAAATTAAAACAAAACACAAATGTAGGTATCAAAATTTAAATATTATTTGTATTATAAAAAAAAGTAGTCAACAAGGCCAAAAAAAATGCTGCGCTGCAGCAATATTACTCCCCACCACCCTGTATCTTTTGCTGCAGCTCCAGCAGTATATCCCGGGATTCCAGGATGAATTTCCACAGCCTGTGATGCTCTTGAATACAAGCTGTGGGAAAGAAAAGACTCAATTGAGTACTGCAGGTCTACAATGGTATATCCGTATGATCTATGTTCACCATTGATGTTTAGCATAAAGTCAATAAAAATATTTGGCAACATACCCAACAGGCCAATCTACGTAGATTAACCTGTGAACCCAATCAACCTAACCACCATAGTCTAAGATCACAAAGCAAATAACCTATCCAATAAAGGCCTACTTGACCACAGGGAAAATTTAGATAATACAATGGCCAATAACACCTGAGGCAAATGCAAAAAAATATATGTACAGTGAGCTTTTACCTTAAATCTAGTTAAAAAAAACAATAGGGAATGCACAATTCAAAATGTAGCAAAAATGTAAACGCAGCACATAAAATACCTAAGCAACTGCTGCCTTTATCAGGTAGCGTCAAGTTACATTAGCAGGGGCAGGAAACATGCCTACTATGAGGCAATTCTGATTGATTCTTCATAAAAGAGGCTCTAGAGGTATGAGTGTCAACTCTAAACTGCCACTAACCTGGGTACATGGTCATGGACACATACATATGTCTACAAGGTCATTGGGACAAATCACTCACCATCACAGCTGTGGCCTTGGCCCATGCTGCTAGAGCCTCCTGGAGACTGGTGCACAATTGGGTGGGGAGGATTACCACTGCGTCCGTCTGCGTGGCAACATCTATGTGTAGAAAAAAGCACAACAGATACAAACATAAGAACTTGGTATGGGACATTTTGTTTTTGTTTAAACAATTTCTCGGTATGAAATGTGGCTAATTATTGTAACACACTTGACCATGTGCAATAACATAACTACTTGGCAAAACACATGAGAAAGCCACATATTTGTTGGATATTGTTGGACACCAGAAGATACCCTACTGTTCAACATGGGCACTTCACAACAGAATTGCATGTCACATTATAAAATAATGATAAAGCCAACACAGGATGCATATAGGTGGTGAGCTTTATTAACCTTACCTGCAACATGCCGGTTCCCAGCTGGGCCAGCAACTGTGGAGGTGGTGGCTGTATGATTCCCTGAATAAACAATTATAAATTACACAAGACTGTTGAAAATGACCATACAATCTAAACACCAGGCGACGAGGTGTTGGACTGTTGACAGGGAGGGCTCTGAGTGGAAGCAGGGATGCCTCTACTCAGCAGAGCCCAACTTCGAGTGGCCACCCCCCTCCCTCTCACTTCCCGAACCCTCAGGGAGTATGGTGGAGTCCCTTTCATCCTCCACTCCGGGACTCCCTACTTGAGAGTGGCCCCAGTGGTAGTCAGACTCTGCCGAGTCCACATCAGAGGAGATGAGGCTCCACATCACCCCACATCAGCAGCAGGCTCCACTGGGGCATTCACATCCTCATCCCCTTCCTCCCCTGGGTCCTCAACTTGCCCACGTTGAGAGGTCCCCTCCCCCCCTGAGTCATCAGAATCAACGACTCTGGTGCTAGGGAGAACACCCTTTCTGTGCTTATCTAGGGGAGGATGCTTATCTGTGGAGACAAAAAAAATCTACAGAAAATAAATTAACAAATAAGAGCAGTTTAAAGTGGCCATATCTAAGAATTGTGTGTGTGTAGGGAACTTACCAGAAGCGTAGGCATCATACAGCCTATAAACGCTTTCCGGGTCTCGGTGCTTGAAGTCCGACCATTGCTGCCTGATCGCCTTGGGCCAAGGCTGGGTATTGAAGTGCCAGGACACCATCGCCTTCAACACCAAAAAATACATACCTTCAAAATCTGCCCGTTCACTCTGGGGTCCACACGCTGCCTCTTCCTCCTAAGCAGATTGTTCTCTGAGGATGAGGAGCTGGTTGGGAACTGGGAGAAGTGTTGCTTGGTGGGAGCCATTGTTCTGCAGAGGAAAACCAGAAGTGCATAAAGCGAAACCGAAAGCAAGACGTTTCAATCCTTCGCAAGGTACGAACGCTGTGGAATGCCCCGAGGTCAGGGAGCCCAAGAATATGCTACATCTAAAAAGAGAAAAACGCTGCAGCGAATGCTAGGTGGTGTCCCGGGGTCATAGCGCTCAAGGCTACACAACATCTAACAAGAGGACAAAGCTGCAGCGGGCGAGAGGTTGCACCAGCTCAGTGTGTCCAGCACTTGGTGCTCCACACCATATTTAAGAAAAAACTACACACCCAGCATCGGCGGTCTAAATCTGCGTGTTCCAGCATAGAGCGCTAGATGCTGTCTTTTTCTGAATGCATATACACCAGTAACAGAGCGAAAACACAAGTAATGACATTGTTTTAACACTGTAACAACAACACTTAAGTGCCAGACCTACACATAGAGTTCTGCATAAAAATATAAAAAAAAAAAAAAAAAATATATATATATATATATATATATATATATATATATATATATAGATAGATAGTATTTGTTTGCAGGCCAGGAGAGGTCACACAATGATTTGAGCCAGAAATTGTACATTTTAATTGCCCAATACGCTATTTATACACAACCATATGAAACCGCATTGAAATGTATTGGAGAGCGCTACTGAGCGAAATGTACTACATGGCGCTCCTGAACCTAGAGCTCCGGCGGTATACGCTGGGCTGCCTCTAGTAATACATGTGGCGCTACATGACGCTGTTAGAGGCGCTCACCAGATTTGCTTTCCTAAATGTGGCTTCACATACAGCTCCCAGCGTTCACACGATGCTAAGTACTTGGCATTACCTGACGCTAGCGTTTCTTAAATAACCCCCTAACTAGAATTCATGGGAGGGAGTGTCTTATAGGAATGATTAGTGAGTTAGAGGTGGTTCCAGAATAAAAGAAAATTAAATGTCACCGCCCCCCAAAAAGTAACATAATAGTGGAAGAGCCACATAATAATGGAAGAGCATGTACCTAAAACAGAGTTAGGCCAGAATAACTATTGCTTTATGGTCCTCATTTTTTTGAGATTAGGGTGATAACCTGATATTTTCCTTTAGATTTTGCTGGAACAATTAATAATTATTGTTATGTCCTTGATTATAAACAGCCCTTACCCAGCATAACAGGTCCAAACCAAATTTAAAGTGGACCAAAACCAACCAAAACAAATCAATCTATTTTGCTCTGCCACCCCAGGTACATTACCGTTTGGATGTTTTCTGCCCTCAATGCTGCTTGGTATTCCTATTATAGTGATTTTAATTTTAATTTCCCCAGCTATGCCATTGTATGCCATTGGTTTCTGACAGGACATCATTTTTCCAAACTATTTGTTTAAGCCCCCCCCCCCTGTATAATCTCGTGCTGGGAGCAATTAGTGGCTACTGAAAAAGGGCAAAAAGGAAAGTAAGATAAGGGCCAATAGATGATTTAATTTTCCCCAAAATTTTCATTTGAAGCCAAAATCGTTTTATCCAATTCATCACCAGGACACTAAGGGGAGTTGATACATGGGTTTTTTTCATTTTAAATGTAACCTTCCATAGGATGTGGTTGGTCCACTTTAAAGAACCACCAGCTTTACCAGAAGGTATGAGGTTTTTATGCTGGACTCCCTGTTGTTATCTCAAACTTATGCAAACATATATTAAAGTATAAATACTTTAATGCACCCTTATATATAGTTGTGGGAGGCAGTTCGTTACTGTGTATTGTCTTTGCTTCTAGTTCCCTGTATCAGCTGTGTTAGCTTACTTTATGAAGCCTTTCAATTGTTTGTGGCATTATTGTGTGTCTTCAACAAACCCACTTGTTCAAGTTATCCTGGCATCTTTATTTTCAGTAGATATTTTTATACCTTATAGAATCATTCCAAATGGATCCCTCTAACTCTAACATTGTAGATCCTAATACGTGCATTGGTATATGTTATGAAACTATTAATGGGTACAACTGAGAGCTAATGTGAGCAAGACAGTTAGTGACAAAAACAAAAGGCCCAAGATAAATGAACACCATAGAACCATCTGGCTAACTTCTCTTTCCTGAAAGAAAGACAGGTTTTACTAATGACCCTAGTTGGTCAGCATTAAAGTTAACCTTGATTGTCAACATCCCAGCACAGTAGCACTGATAGGAAAATATAGTTTGACACATTTATTATTTATCCTGTAGCTTGATAATACTTCTGGAATCACTGAATAAAAATAATTTCTGTCCATCCATTTTTTGTGATGCATATATATGATTTGGAAATTCTCTTTTCACTGTTCAAGCAAGCTGTAAAGCAATAACAAGGCAAATGCTATGTTCCTGAATGCATCAATTACATGTATAGTTATGAAGTCTTTAAAACTTCTGATATAAGTCTTACTTGGTTTTTTTAAGTATTATACCAAATAGTGTGATAAAAAGTTAACTAGGAAACTTTTTAACATTTTCACAAAAAAACAACTTTATATAAATGACACCTAAAGTTCGCATTCGTAACATATACTAATATTTTTAGTGCAAACATGTAAAATTGAATTTGTGTTTATTGAAGATGAACTTAGCTATAAAACAATTAATAAAATAATAATGTAATACTCATGCTTGATATTTAAAGACCTAGAGCACCTATCCTGATTTATTTGCGCTTATCTAGTAATTTAGTCCCGTCAAGTAGGGAACTTGATTAATAATTTTTCTCAGCAATGTATTTTAAGACATGATCACTAAGTGTAGCTCTTAAGTGTAGAATCAGTTGTATTGCCTTATCTCTGTTATCTGATAAAAAGGGTTCAAGATAGTCAGTCATACTAGAGTCAGACTAGTCACTGGTCTCAGAAAGTTTAGGGAGGTGTTACATAAAGTTCTAATGCCCATGGTAAAGGGAATGAGGGCTTACTCCACTTATGCTCAACACTCCTGCTCAAGGGCCACCAACAGGTTTTGCAGATCTCCACACTGACAAACAGGTGTAGTAATTAGTTTTCAAACATCGCTGTTAAGTCAGCTATTATGAAATCAACAAAGCATGACCTGTTGGTGGTCCTTGAGGAGATGGCTGAGCACTTATGTTCAGCTGTAAGCCACTTGTTAACAGTGAGGCTAGTGGTCTTCCAGATACAACATGTATATAGTTAGGAAGAAGGATTAAAGCTACTTCTTAGCAAAGATTGGGAGCCAATTCAAATTCGAATAAGAACTACAGCTACAGCAATCCTTAAAGTTCTTAGTTAACTGGTTATCTCAGCACAAAAGCCTTTGAAAAGTGTTAAAGATTTCAAGATAAATTTGTTTATTTATCTAACTAAAACGGATGTTTAAGACTACATCATATGCACTTATTGTCCTACTATTTGCTATTTTGTAAAAATAAATGTGTACATCGTTAGAATTATGCAGTTTTTCCCCTGTCAAGTGCAGCTTGAAAATAAAAAGTTTTGAGGAAAGTTGCAGTAAAGTAAGCTCTTGAGTTTTAACTGTATCAATCATACTCAATATAGGGGCTTTAATTACAGTTATGGGCAGATAGTGCCCTCAATAACAGCAGAAGGCAGATTACTCCAATATTACTGGCTACTGATTCACTGTGGCCAAGAATCATCCCATATACTATATACAGTAAACCACCTTTTATAAAAAAAAAAGCTGCTTCTAAAGCAGTGTTCCCCAATCTTCTTCCTAAGGCCCACCCAACTAAACTAAGCAACTAGTAATAATAAACTCTATTAAGGGGAATGTAAAGCTCTGAAGCAGAGAAGATGTATGTGCAACATGGCTCCACTCCCACACCAGACAGTGTCTGTGCCCGCCAAAAACCATTCACTGGAATAAGGGGCGGTTGGTTGTGTGAAACACACCCTTCCCCTTTCCATGCTCCTTCCACTGCAGTGAATGGAGTGAGCATGCATACTCTAGATTTATGTGCCAGTCATACATGGTGCTTAAGAGGGTGTAGGCCCCAAATAGGTTTAATGAGTAAGGAGTTAGCTAGGACCAGGAATATGCTCTGCAACAGTGGTTGTCCATAGCAAATATTCTAACTTAGAGAAGTATTTATGTTTATAAAATATGCCGAGACAGCTAGAAAAAGGGAATTAGAGTGTTTAGATCCTGTAGGTGCAATTCACTTGTGATTTGGATTAGAGTCACTACTCCTGCGGGTGCAGTATTAGAAATGTAGCTTTGAAAGGAATAATGCTCTGTTTTTACTGAAGTAGTTATTCTGGGGCTAATAGCAGTTATCCTGGTGCTAATTGCCTATAGTGCTGCACTGTTTGGCAGCCATTGTGAGCTAGAACCATTTGAGTATGGAATAGCACATGGCCAGGCTGTCTGAGTTAGTTCGTGATATATGAATTCCATGACAATGGGTTATGTATAGTGGTGAAATAGAAAAAAACTATAGCTATTTGTGTCCAACTCTAGCTAGAACCACATTTTTGCAAGTAGTGGAACCAAGCAGTCTGCAGATGGAAGAAGGAGCAGGCAGCCCAGCCAGTGTAAGGATCATTCCATACCTAGTGGAGTTGCGCAGATGAATGCACATGCATGAGGATTAAGAAGTCAGTGACCTTTGAGTGCATAGGGATGCATGCATACAGAACTGAACAGAAACAAAGCAATGGGCATGCACTAGGTAGTACTACATACAAACAACTTACTGGCCTTTAAAAGGAGGGCACGTACATCCACGAAATGCTGGTTTGTCTTTGGATAAACCCACCTCAATGCCATGCATTGTGTTCATGCTTTTCTGTGTTTTTGATCCAGCTATTCCTTCTTAACATCAGCTTTTGATTGCCACTTTGGACTGACTGTATACTCCCGCCTCTGTGTTTCTGTGTCTTTTCTCCTGTTCCAGCTCATCTGTGTTTTTAACCCGGTTTTTCCTTTTCAACTTGGATTCAAAAAGGACATTGACCCCGGCTTCTCCTTTGAACTTGAACCTGCTGTGCCTGCCTTCTAACCTTGACTTGGACTTCTACTTTTGCACTTGTGCTGCCTGCTTTCTCACCATGGCCTAAACTATTGTTTTCCTGAACCATAGCTGCCTGCCTTTAGACTTTCTGCTTTGTCCCTGGCTGTGGTCCTCCATGTTGCCATGCCCCAGCCCTGTTACCCAGATCTACAATGTAGACAAACTTGGAAGTTCTGCAACCCAGCCTGTTCCCCCTCTCAGAGGACTCCAGTAAAAACTGGGACACCTTGTACATTCTGAGACCTAGTATGTCTGAGTGTTCAGTGGCATTGCCTATTGAGCTCTACTGGCCATCCGTACCTGACAGCCAGAAACTTATACAACCAGGGGCCCAAGTCAAACCAATAGGCAGCTCCAGGAAATGGAGGATGAATATTGAGGGCCAGAAGTCATTCATAAGTATTCATAAGTACCAACCCTTGGCACACTTTAACCTATTAATTGCCAGTCTACCTAGAGATTTTGTCACCCTCTGTAGCCAGACCATTTTTCACTATTTTGGGCTACACATGTTCAACTGTGATTTTTTGAAAAAAGGAAAATTATATATTGCGTGTATAACCTGTGGTACCACAGGTTTATTGGTAGACACCCTTTCCTACCCTGGAGACTCCCCAAACTGAAACATGGCTTGATGTGGGTGCAGTTTTATGGAAATAATCCCTCGATTAATGTTTTGGTTGCAGAGGGTTTCCCTAAAAAAAGATAAATAAAGCAGAATCAAAACCACATTTCCCTAAAAAACAATATGCAAATAAGAAAAAAATGACTTAAATCTGAAAAAAGGAAGATCCCTCTTGCTAAATAGGTACAACATGTATGGGTACTGTCAAAGTAAAGCATGCATGTAAGGATAATTTTACTTAAAAATTTCATCTCTACAGACAAAGTGTGCACCTTGTTCCTTTTCAACCAAAACAACCCTTTTTACATTTGAGATACCCCCACAAACCATATAGTGTCTGAAAGTACAAACATTAAGCTTTCTAGGTGTACCCAGCTTGTTGTAGTGGGTGTAATCTTCTGGAAGTAATCCCTTAAAGAATTTTTGGGTTGCACATGGCTTCCCTAAAAAAATGTACAAAAAAGCTGAACACATATTCTTAAAGTATCAATATGCAAACAAGAAAAGCAAACTAAGTCTGAAAGCACAAGGTCCCCCAAACAGAACAATACCCAACATGCGTAGGTACTTTTAACCCTTTTAACTGCCAGTCTACTTGAGATTCATTCAACAGGTCATTTTCCAACATTTTGCGCTATGTTCAACTGTGGGCTTTAAAATGAAATTTATTGTTTGTCATTTTTTCTATGCTTTAATAATAATTTGTGCTTTTATTTAAGATTTTTTTAAAGAAATTCATATTGAGTGTAAAAGTCAAATTCCTCCCTATTACAATGGTACCTTATATGTATTGATAGCCCCCTGTCCCTGGCCAGGAGACCCCCCAAAGTTTAAAGAGTGCTTTACAACATTTTCAAATAAAATTCAACTACTATCCACAATATAAATGGTTACAATTTAAATGGGTGTGGGGTCCCCCCCTAAAGGCCTGTTTTACATTTATAATGGTTAAAACCCATAAGAATTAAAAAAAAGGCATGGGGTCCCCCTTTCCCAGCATAGCCAGCCCAGGCACCAGCTATGGGGACTTGTAGACCAGGGCACAGAGGCCAGCATTGGTGGCCCTTGGTCCTAAAGCATATAAGCCCACATAGCCTATATGGGCCACAGGCTCTTATACCTCCCCAGGCTTTGGGGAGGCAGGTAATGGGGGGGGGGGGGCTTGCTGCAGGTGACTTGGCCCTGTGCCTTGTGAACTGGTATAGTGGTCTCATGGACCCCTTACCAGTTCACAAAGAGTTAATTGTTAAATAAAGGACAAACACACAGCAAAAATAGTTTATTTTGTTATACTTACCTTCGATCCATCCCCATCCTATGCCGATCACTCTGGCTTCTCCTTATCTGCTGCTGAAAGCCTATTATACCTGCTGGGTGACAGGCCATAAAGGGTTAATGGGGGGGACCACAATTGTTTGATTTTTAGGGGGAAATACTACCCAGCATAACCAGCCCGGGGACCAGCTATGGGGGTTATAGAACAGGACGCAGAGGCTAGCTTCAATGGCCTCCCACCCTACAGGCTACAAGCCCAGTCTTAGTATCCCTGGGCTCTTCTGCCCTCCGGGGAGCATAAAGAGAAAATGACATCACTACTTATCTCCGGTGTGAAGTCCTATAACAAGACTCACCCCCACCCAGTGTGATGCACTCCTTATTATCATCCTATTATTTGTCAGTTTTTTCCCTGCCCATTATCTCCATTTGCCATAATTCATGTGTGTCAGTAGAATAACATTTGTGTCTCTTTGTTTTGTGTATAAATGTATGGCTGTACAATTCTGAATTGTATTATGCCTGAAAAAGAAACCTGAAAACTTGAAAAACTGAAAAAAAATTTAATCTACTAAATTAGACAATACATGGTATAACTTTAAACTCACTAAATGGTATAACTTTAAACTCACCTTTTCCCCTGCACAGCTGATTGGTGCTACTCCAGTGGTTGATTGTAAAATTGTGTCCTGCACCATCCAGACCAGATCTCCTGTCAAGGGCGGCATTCAGGATAACCATCCGCCCCCCGCTATCTGCCACCATAACGCTAGCATACCAACTCAAATAAATACAAAAAGACAAAGGTGGCAGCCACTCAATCAATATATAGCTAGAAGGTGCACGTGAGCAGGGTGATTAGTATAGACAAATCTTAAAGGAGCTACAGCACTCAATCCTTCTGGCCAGCAACCAATCCTATACTCTGTCTCTAAAATCTAGTAAAAACAGATGTATGTTGAAGCCGCCTCACCAAACACCATAGTGCCTCTGTGTAGGTGCAGTCCTAACTCTAATCGATGAGAGCTACCTTTTGGACAAAAGCAATAAATTGGGAACATACCTGAAGTTGCCCTATACCTCCAGTGCAGCACTGCATTGTATGTTGCAAAGGGCCTCCCCTAGACTAATGTAGGACTGCACCTACACAGAGGTACCATGTCGTTGGCAGTGTGTGTTGAACAGATATCTTAAGAATTGTGGAGTCTATAACCAAAGTCAGGCTGTGATAAGAACAGACACATCTGTATCTATACAGTATTTTACAACTATTAATACTGTATTCATATATTTATGTTAATACCGATACTGCACACTTCAGTCCAATCTAATGTTTTATTTCATGTAACACTTTTCTTAATTACTACTATGTTAGATCTGCATGTAATTTTGACATGTTTTCTATCTGTCCACTATTAGTTACTTATCAGGCTTGACAGACATTAATTATGACCTATTATTTACAGCCATTGTTTAAGCCCGGATAGCACAAAAATGACTACCTGCAACTGAGGATTGTTATTATTTTAAAGCAATCGTGAAAATATTTTCAAAGAGTTTCAATAATGAACTAGAAATCGTAACCCTGTCAAATGACATTAAAAAAATAAGGTGCTGACATCTATTTATTATGTACGAACAAAAGACTTCATCCATTTCCTTTAGAGAGTGACATTTTTATAATCCACTCTTCATTTATTTGTTCTAAATGCCTTTATGGTTTGACAAATATTCCTCTGAAATGGCTACTGATGCTTGTAGGATAATGTGCAGCCCCCTAGGACAAGGGCAAAGGCAGCAAACTTATCATCCTTTAGTTTAACTTAGCATGGGTCAGTAACAGAGCTTGGGGTGACAGGAGGTGTTAAAGTGTGGGAAGCAGGAACTGGGAGTTGGAGAAGGCTTGTATTATAGTGCATTATTCCTCCAGCCATTAAGCTGCCCAGACAGCTTGAATCACATTCTTGACTTGGTTCACTGAATGGCATATAAACTGTATAAACCCTTTAAAGGAGAAAAAACTACATAAAACACTGGTGATATGCACATATCCAAAAGGTACAAAAGAAAAAGGTAATAAATGGCTAAAACAGGTACTGTAACCTCCACAGACAGGGCTTGCCGCAGTCATGTCCACCATAACTAAATGGTTGTGCATGACCATGCACAGCCTTAGAATTTGAGTGATGTTGCGTGCCGATCGGCGTTGTGTGTGACTGGGATTCCATTCAGCTTTTCAAGTCACACATTAATCTCTGCGGACGCAGAAGCTGATTGGATGAGAGCCGGGTCTGCACTATGGGCTGGAGGAAGGGTAAGAACAGCGTGCGATCCTTAGTGTTTCACACAGCAGGCATTGCAAATCAGGGTGCCCCAGAGGGTCGGTCCAAAACCCTGGATAGTCAGAATCCCAGGTTTTGGGCTACTTTAAGGGTCCTCTGTCCTCCTTGGGCTTTGGGGATGCAGGTAATGGTGCAGGGAGACACCCTGCCACAGGGAGGGGCTATTTATAATGGCGGTATGAGCTGACTTCAGCACACTCCCAGTATAAAAGCAACGCGGGACAGACAGGGGACAGCAAGCGAGGAGGTGATTTAGGATTCCAGGGAACATTTGGTCAGCACAAAGCCCCAAAAATTCGGAGTCGTGACAAAATTATTTTTCCATGAAATTCTGAGCAGCCTCTTGTCCTAGTGAACCGGTTCGTTCATATCTGCTAAGTATCATCTTCAAAGACACTGTTCAGTTCAATACCCAATGTCATATATATTACAGAGAATTGGTCCCAGAACTGACCCTTCCGGTACTCTGCTAGTAATAGTGACCCAATCCGAGTATTGATAACCAACCTCTGTTTCCTATCATTAAGCCAATTTCTTCATAGTTACCATGTACAGTCACTGTTAGATAGTATTAGCCAACATTATTAATAAGGCCAGAAGCAGCTTACCTGATGCCTGTCCCATGTGCCTCTACTCTGGTTCTTGTAGTGCTGAGTACAAGCAGGGCTCCCATGTTTGCCCTGCTTTCAATTTAATTTCTCCAGGACCACGCAATAAACAACCCCTCTGCCCCATGGTGCTGCCAGCTTAAGCGAGCATGGCAAGTCACAGTGGTCCCAAAGCAGTCCCTGACCACAGATCATAATACTGCACCTTGGCATTCACTTCCCAGCTTAGCCAATGAAGCTGCTTCCCTTTAGAATATATTTATCATATAATCTGAGAATTTATGATGCTTTGAAATTGCTTATTTTATACTGTTCCCATGGGGGATATGGTGGGGAGAGGGTAATGTGTGCCTGGACCAGGGCAATAAACTTTTTTTAATGGCAAAAAAGCTTTATTACTTTCAGTCTACAAGCCATGTCCAGCAGCCTAATTCCAGCATTGTTCGTATTGTACTGTACTCCTCTAAACCATATTTTAATAAATATATACATTTATCTGGCTATGGTCCCAGTGAGAGCAGCAAAGGTAGCAGCCAGACAGCAATTTGCTTGTTTACATTAAAGCATCTGCCTTTTCCTGGTGACCTTCTAGTGTGCGGCAACTAGAATGAATCATATAAAACCGAGCTGTCTAATGCGAGTCCTTGAGGATTCCTCACAGGCCAAATTTTCTTGGAAAGCAAAATCATTTCACATAATAAACATTACTGTAATTAATGATTATCTGCTAATAACAGAAATACTAAAGCTGGGAGGATAATGACCCCTCAAAGACTGGACTAGATGGCACTAATATAGAGCAATAAATCACTTGGAATTTGTCAGCGTATTCCCCCTATACCACACTGAGTAATGATTTTTACAGGCCATATTAAATGTGGAACACAGGAATTCTGTTACTAAACGCTGTATATATATATATATATATATATATATATATATATATATATATTTTCTTTTTCTTTTTCTTCTGTGGGTTAGATTCTAAGTCAAATTGCACTCAGGTCAGAGGAATGACCCCCCCCCCCCCCCCCCCCCAAGTAACCCATAATACGTTGTTTACCCACACACTTCAAAAACTGGACACAAGCCATTCAGTCATTACAGTCATCTGTCATTATCGGTGTGTAGCTGCAACACTCAGCTTCACCTGCTGCCTTCATCACAAAAAAATTACAGCCTGCACAACACCAACTCATCCTCAGGTCAATAGAATGAAGAGTCAATGCACAAACTATGTCTTACCATGAGTTTAGCAGCTGTACATTCCTGCTGTAGAACTGCAATCTACCGTATCACAAGTTGTACCAACCACTGAAGCACAACACTATAATTATGGCTCAATTGCTTTTATTGATATTGCCGATAACCAATTAGGTTTGCAGAGTGGACATGCACATCAAAGCTGAATGGTTGATGGTGGTCACATGATTTGCTGCCATTTTCTACCAATCATGCGACAGAGGAAGAGATGACTTGGATATAGTGTCCCTTTAAATAGTGTCTTTATGATAAAGACTGTTATGGTCGGTTAACTATCCGGGTGTAGCATGAGTTGGGCGGTTGGCAAGTGGTACTCAAAAGATTTAGTTGAGTAGATTTACTTTGTTCCATCTAGCACAATTTTTATTTGTTTGGTTTGGGGAAAAGAAGAAGAAAAATGTATGGATGTTATGTCTCTGTAATTATCACGAGGCTCTTTGTTGTCTTTGTTTTGTGTACTGCTCCACCTGAGAATAATTCATCAATAGATTAAAAAGCAGCTTCTGCTGGATGGGCAAAGAAGTAGACATGTGTTCTGGTAGCCCAATAGGTCATTCAAAGTCTTCCTCATTTCAGGGAAGCCAAGAAACAAACGTGCATTTCTCAACTCCCAATGTGAATTGAAGGATATCACTGGGAACAGGTTTGTTTTTTTGAAACTTCAGTTGCCATATCAAGCAGGGGGCAGGGGGTGGTGGGGACAATTTTAGAAAGGGTTCTCCAAAATGTAAGCTTTTAAAACTGGACCCAAAAGAGGCTTATCTGTACAAAGAGCATTTTCCTGGCAATGTCAGGGCAACTTAAGTTAACTAAGTATATAAAAATACATTCTTGCTCATATAATCCATTTCCAGTCTCCACTATAGATCCCTTACTGACTTGGCTTCTTATAAAGAAAAATATGCATACATATATATATATGTCCACTATATATGTCTGAGAGCAAGGCCTAACCCTATCCCCAGATTTTACTTACTACTTACTACACTGAGCTGTGCGTTCCTCAGCCACACTCAAAGACAAGGAACACAACCAGTGGTCTCCATACTCCTTGAAGGTCTTGATGAAGCCATTTTGCCAAGGATTTGTGCAGTCTAATATTTACTCATTTCCAAGGGGTTACCCTGCAGCCATTGCATCGAGGTCCTGCAGTTTAATACTCATCCATTCTGAGGGATTTCTTGGGTACTGGTCTACCTTTCGCAAGCATATTGGTGTATGAGCCTCTGACCTCACCTAGATTCCAATGACAGGAGTGTGCCACCCACAGTTAACTGCAATAGAAAGAACTGCATGCTTTGAGGCAGCAGGATGCAGCCAGATGTCATGGAAACTAATCTCAGGATTGGGTGAGCATTAGACAATTAGACCTTGGAGTAGTTGCTGCAGAGGAGAAGAGATAAGTATGTATCTTTTTATGTTTTGTTGGGACAGGGCCTTTAAAACTTTTTCTTTTCATCATTTTTACAGCTCAAAATATTTATCGCACTGCCCTTAAAGTTTTTGTACAGGCAAA
Organism: Gastrophryne carolinensis; assembly: GCA_027917425.1. Classification (NCBI taxonomy): domain Eukaryota; kingdom Metazoa; phylum Chordata; class Amphibia; order Anura; family Microhylidae; genus Gastrophryne; species Gastrophryne carolinensis. The sequence continues at coordinate 248,972,896 of CM051237.1, read as the reverse complement.
TATAATAAGAAATATATACTCACCTTTGCTGGGTCGCGCAATGCCAGTAGCATGAAAGATGATATTGGAAATCTTGTCCCCTGGAGGCCTGGAGCGTCGCATCCATCGCCTAGTGCCAGCCATGATGGTTGGCCGTACCTGATCCACTCACTACAATGATGGGGGCCTCGGCAGCTCTTATCACACCCCCTCCATTGAAATTAATGGAGTGGGTGTGGCCAGTCATTATAACTGATGCCAGGAAGAAGAGAGGAGGCATGAATTTTAACCTTGCCTTGTCACTGTTTTCAAATTTGCTGCGCTTGTGTAACAAAATGTAGTTATTTATGAAAAAAGCTAAGATTCAGATGCCAGAACAGGTGGGTCTACCTGCTCCTTTGCCTGTTATTGTAGCTTTCACTGCTTCACACTGCAAAGTAATGTAGCCTTGGACACCCTAGAAAAGGTAACTGTCTCTAGTGAGTGTAGCAAAACCTTAGACCTTTCTGCTTCCAGCAGCAAAGAGGCAGAGACTTTGAGAGCCAGGAAACTGAAAGGAAATTTGTTATGACTCTTCCTATTATTGCCTTTTATTCCCATTTCATTTGTATTACTATTCAGATGACAGCCTTCACCCCCTCTGTGTGACATACATACTGTAGCTTCCTTATCCTCCATCCCACACAAAAAAAAGCTTTCAGACAGTCCTTCGCCGGAACACCCAACGTTAAAGATTTTCATAGAGATCTAGGAAATAGCTCACCAAGAGCCTTTTTGAGAAATAAAGCTGTGCAAGGAAGACCTCTTCAAGAGACTCCTTTCTTCTGTTTGAGGCATAGGTAATGTTTTGTGTTAAACACGAACCCTCCAATAGATTTCTACTCTAAGATCTTTTGGTAGCCTTCCTAAAATTACATTTACAGAGAAAAATGGTCTTCACTGCTGACTGCCAGATGTAAAATAATAAGAAATTAAAATGCTTGAATAATCCGGGTCATGCAAAGGATCTGGTGGAGCAAGTTTACCTTTGTGTGTACTTTCAGGTGTTAACTGAAGCCAAATTGTTCTGTATAGCCCATAGGGTGCTGTTGTATCCAAACTTTGGTAAAATATCCTTACCACATTGGAAAATGTATGGACCTCATCTGAAAAAATGCCCCATCAAAGGGGTAGGTGATTTTTTGGGGAAAAACTAGACTATAAATGTTTTATAGAATGTTTTTGTGTGTTCAGATAAAAAAAGCTCACTCAGATGTAAGCTTCAGCTCACAACTAAAAGCACACCCAAAGGTAAACTTGCTTCACCAGATTAGCATTAACTCTGCCCCATTGTATACTATACTGACACCTCTCTACTCCTGGTGCTACACAGAGCTTTTCTGTGCCAGTTATATCCTTCTGATTGTACTGATGGCCACACTACTGAGCACATTTCTCCCTTTTTCTAACTGGCATTGCCGTCGCTGTAGTAACCTGGCCCGCATTGATGAATATGATGTGTGTTAGGTGCTCTAACAACAGTATAACGCTGCAGCGAGCAATAGGTAGCGCCACATCAGTGTGTCCAGCACTTGGCACTCAACACCATATTTAACAAAAAACTACACATACTCAGTGTCGGCACTCTAAAGCTGGGTGCTGTAGCATAGAGCGCCAGATTCTGTGTGATTAAAGTCTATTTTTGAAAACATGTCCACCAGTAACAAAGCGAAAACAAATGGAATGACATTGTTTTAACACTGTGACAACGACACTTTAGTGCCAGACCTGTAAGTAGAAATCTGCATAAAAATATAAATATAAAGTCAAAAAAATTACAAAAGTGTTTGTTTGCAGCCAGGAGAGGTCACACCATGATTTGAGCAACAACAAAATAATTTTCATTGCCAAACACGCTATTTATTTATACACAAACAAATGAAAGCCCATTTAAATGTATGGGAGTGCGACACTGAGCCAAAGGTAATACGTGGTGCTCCTGAACCTAGAGCGATATAAGCTGAGCCGCCTCTAGTAATACATGTGACGCTACATGACGCTGAGTCACTCACCAGATTCGCTTTCTTAAATGTGGTTTTGCGTACAGCGACCGGCGTTCACCAGATGCTGCCCTCCACCACGTAGCATTACCTGGCACTAACATTTCTTAAATAACCCCCTATATTATTTAATTAATTAATCAATATGCCTTTTAAAGGAAAATCTCACATAATCACTTTTTAATCAAGTATTGTCATTCGATTACAACATTAGAGCCTTTAATACAATTTTCGCAAATAATATTTTCACCACTCACATTTTAGACTTTCGCGGGGATAGACATATACCATTGGCACCTCCTAATATTTTACATCTTTACCATGCTCCATAAATGCTATTAAATGCTGAGATTAGACATATCACATAAGAATAAGAAAATCACAATAGCATAGAAAAGCTATCTTGAGTATGTAAGTGCTTCTTGTATCAGAGGACTGATTTTATTTTCTACGTTAAATTCAGAGAATGACCCAATGTTTGACTGGGCACTTACAGAACCATGGCTCATCAGCTACTGTCATAAGCACCCTGGGGCAGACCTCCAGCGGTGAAGCAACTCCATATCCTGAATTCTCAGCTACCAGCTATCTGCCGCTTTCTGCCCGCACGCTGGAGGAGCCCTGCAGAGAAATCAGCATGCAACTCAAGAAAGCTTCCTTTTCTCTGGAATAAAAATTAATATTACTTGTCATATTTCATGTCTGAGCTCTTTTCATGCTTTATCCTCTGGTAATGAGGGCTAAATTACCAATATTAGTAGATTTTCATGGCTAGCACAGAAAGAGCTGTTATCAGAATAAATGTTTGCCTTGCTTCTGTTGGACACAGACTTTGTTAACGCAGCCTCACTAATTATTTCTAAATAGGCAATAATCTGCATCCCCCAGTGCTGGCTTGTGCATTGGCCACGTACCTGCTATTTCCCTTATTTACATGTTTTACAACTTTATCAACTACACTAATTACACTCTGAGCACTGTTTAAAATTTTCTGTTAATAGAGATACAATGATGCACCAGAGGATGTGTATTTATGCCATAATTATGCCTCTGTTCCTACGATGCAGTCTCCAATTAACTGTCTGCGATGGCACACGCAGCTGCCTGATATTCCAAAGCAGGGAAACATCTGCATGGTAGATGATATGCTCACGTGGATTTTTTTAAGCCTGGAAATGTACACCCAGGGGAGAGTAGACAAATAGGAGCCTGTCATATGTAGGCATGATTAGAAGCGTTCACCATGGCAACATTACAGCAGCTATGTCACCGACTAAGGGGACACATGTCTGGATGAAAACACTCCAAAACATTTGCCATTTTCCTTTTTCTGGGCGACAGATTTCCCAACTGTCTCTCAGTCTCGTACCCTCTTTTGATAACCTTATGTTTGAAACTTGGTTTATTGAAAAACTGCAGATGGTAGAATCTGCTGCCTCACAAATCAAACTGAACACAGTTTAGAAAGAATGTATCGTTCAAAGTGGTTGCAACTTTCCAGGTACAGCGACAGAAATGGGCTGCTGTTTCCTTTTCTGATAACTGAAGACATAATAGGCCAAGGGACTTCCTGTACTGCAACGTGCTCTGTCAAGTCTATTTGCACACCATCAAGTGGCTTTAAGGCTCCATTCACACCTCTCTGCTTGCGCTGCGTTGGGCAACGCAGTCACAGTGGTCCATGGTCCAGTTCACATATATGCGAATATAGGTGAATCAGCTCATTAAAATGAATGGGCAGCATTTTCCTTTGCGTTGTGACTGCTTTGCCCAAGGCAGCACAAGCAGAGAGGGGTGAACAGAGCCTAAAGCAATCTAATAACTTTCATACGGTATGTCTCTAAATGACTAGGTAACAATAATATGTTGTATTGTATTAGCCATTGAGAGCAGCAGCCAGTGCAGAGGGAGAAAGAGTTCCTATATTAAATGAAAGGAGCACCTAAGAGGAGGCTGGGTAATTTTAACCTCCTGGTTGTTCCAATATGGTCAGCAGAAGAAAGGGGTCAAGAGTAGGGGCAGATAAGGGGGACATGTGACATTGCTGTGTTTAGCATGATGCATTCTATGCTTGCCATTACTAGTATGTGAGTGCTAGGGGGGGTTCTCTTGAATGTGTCTGTTGGTCCTCTTTAGTCCCTGTCTAGACAGACACTTACTTCCTACCACCTTGTCTACCTCTTGGGAACAGTGTAAAATAAACCATTTCAGAGCATTTCAAATTCTTCACTTCAATATCACTATATATAAAATAATATAATTATATATTAATAACTTCTTCACTTCAATTTGTGGGTCAAGGCCGAGCTGGGTAGTGCATGTCATGGCACAGCCTTATGAGTCTTGAACATGCTCTGCTGTGCTCAGACACAGCTGTGGGGCCTCTGTGGCTTGCCAGGATCACTCACACTGAGAGCACCATGAGACAGAATGGCTATTAGACCACTTTTTAAATGCATGTTCAGGTGATTTTGGGGTTGAAATTAAAACCATTTTTGCAATTTTGTGTGTTAAATAAAAAGCTCACTGAGATGTAGCTTGCAATTTACTCTCAAAATCCCACCCAAAGTTAAACATGATTCACTGAACATTACCCCCCTATTATCTTCACCACCTGCTATGGACCCTCAGAGCTGGCCTTCCTCAAGAGGCTGGGCAGCAATTTCTGGGATTTTCCACCTCTATAGGCAGTTTATAAAGAACTTTTTGCCATCTTTTTGTTTCACCAATTACAAAACTGAACAACATTTGTGGTAAAACATTCCCCTTAGAAGACTAGCAACAATATTATTGTAAATCCACATTCTGATATAGCAGGAGCTACGTTATAGTTACAAATTGATTAATGATACTGTGATAGCGTCATGAAATGCAGCCATTTAGTGGAGACATTCAACAGAATCATTTTTTTACCTCTGCATCCAGATCTTTGTGAAAGACCTGACAAGCAAAACTCACTACCTGTGTTGAGGGAGGATAGTGTTAAAAAAATGAAGTGAAGCTTCTGGTCTTGGCTGCTCTGCCATTGATGCTTCTGACTATACAGAAAAGACATCCTTGCTCTATGCTCGCTAATCTCTAAGGGAAATGAGGGGGCAGGAAGGAGGGGAAAATTCGATTCAGCACGAACCCGAATTTTTAGTGGTTCGTGCTGACCGAATTTTCCCTGAAATTAAAAAAAAAAATGCCGGCATGGTGGGAGCGGGGAGGCTGGCTGCGCTGTCAGCGGGCAGCGGAAGCCGGCTTCCGCCGCCCGCTGACAGCGCAGCCGGCCTCCCCGCTCCCACCATGACGGCATTTTTTTTTTTAATTTCAGGGAAAATCGAATTTTTGAGAAGTTCGCTCATCTCTAGTCATTAAGGAAAAAAGATACGCTCCCACTGCCTGGTCACTGCTGCAATCCTCCTCAAAAGGCCTGTATTTCCTATTTAGCACACAAAGGCCCATGCTTCTGGCAGCACCATGCAGAGGACAGCAACCTTTTGGGTAAAATCTCAAATACATTTCCTTTTTTCTGTTTCTTGCTAACTTTCCCTACTGAAATTGCAATTAAATCTAGTGTCACAGTTGGACTGTTGTGACTAATCCTAGTCCACATCCAGGTCTATCTGTAACCCACCCCACAGCCCCATTTATATGAATTTTAACATGACAACGCGTAGCCAATTCTGTGAAGTGTTCTGTTATAATTTTCTGTGTCTAAAAGTGCAAATACCTCTAACTACCCAGTTAAACCTCTATATTATCTATATTAACCTTGATCTATATTAGTAAACTTAGGGGAGTATTTATCATATGGTTCCCAGACAGTCACTATTTTCCAGATTTAACAAGCGCACTGTGGCCTGTTTGGCCGGTTCACCAGCTTTTTGCAGTGAACCCTACAGGAACAACGTTGTTTTCAGCGAGATTGTCTCTTTATGTCCTTTTAGCATCTTTAACTTGTTTATCAAGCATGGATGTAGTGTCAAAAAATTGAAACAGTTTCACTTTTTCACTCAATCATTTTCACTTTTATATTTTGTATTCTTTTTTTCTGAAGCTTTACAAACAACCAAGAAAGACACTCCCAAGACATGCCACATATATTCTGAGATCCCTACCATGCCTACATATGCTGTAAAATTGTGTTCTCAGCAATATTTTATGGTTTTACTAAACCAAATTCACCACAGCAGTTCACCAGCATTCGCCAAATCATTTTTCAGTAAAATACCACAAATTTTTGGAAGTGAATTGCGGCACAAATACAGTGAAATGCTGAAAATCAGTTGTCACTGATGCCGCTTCAATTTGATCTCCTTTCGTGAAGATTTTCCCTTTTCAATGAACACACGGCGAAAGTAGAGAAGGTGAAAATCACGTGAAGCCGTGAACGTAAATCAGGCCATTAAGATGACCACCAACTTTTAGTATATTTAATACAGTATGTCCATCAACCCATTCCATTGACCCATGTATAAGATCTTAAGCAGGACCCCCAGCAAATTGAGGGAAGTGTTCTCTTATTTTCTGTGTCTAAAAGTGCAAATATATCAAACTATCCAACCCAACCTTTATACTCTCTTGATCTATATTAGTATTCTGAACATGCAGTAGGGAGGTGTCTCCATACCAGTATGGTTATATATACTAAAATACCAATTAATAAGTAATTATTAATTATTAAGGGATACATATATCAAATTTCAACCTGGAAATCTTTTTAACCTAAAAAGCATAAGGTCCTCCTGCAAGACATTGGGACCTAAAAGAGGTCAAAGTTGTTCGTAGCTGGTGTTTGTGCCGAGATGTTCCTCCAATGCTCAATTCTTTCTCAGGGAGCATTCTTACATAGCTAATTTGTAGAGAGGTACCACAAATTGCCTGGTGTTTTTGATCATCTGATTCAGATGATATATGTCTGGAGAGCATTTTTTAGACATCCAGCATGTAGTGGTCCTGTAAGGTATGGAGGGATACCCACTGTTATTGGGGTCTATCCAGAAATCACACAGCTTGTCTGAGCTGCAGTCTGTCAGCCCCCTCCTCTGGCTCCTATTCTTAGCAGGTGTAGCTGACTCTCCCTGGGGGCATCCAAAATGGGTTCTGTGCTATGCTGGTTGACAAACAAACCAGGCTCTTCCTGCTCTATTGACTTCAATTAGTAGGCTGCTGCTGAAGACTGCAGAGTGAATTGCTCTACGGAACCCACCAGTGGAACCTGGCAGTAGGTAAGTGTGCAGGCTTCGAGTTGTAGGTAATGTCTAAACCTGCAGGTGCACCTTAGAAGAAGTACAGAAAACAGCAACCATTGGCCAATACTGTATTAGAGTTAATGTCTTTTATACTAATTATTCACTGTGTCTTCTAATAAGTATACCAATATATTTAATTGTAAAGCTGTAAGAATATGGCTACAATATGAAATGTCCCAGAATCTGCTTTCCAGAGAATACTCTACTGTGCAGCTTTTCTAAGAAAATGTTAACTCCCTCATCACTACAAGCCGCTGAACAGTTCTCTAGTAGCAAGTGAGTTTTTGATCATGATGAAAAAGAAGATCTCTGGAGGAAAAATGCCAAGCCCGTCTTTGATTGTCTAACCCCTTCTGCATAGGAGGGGCTGAGAGTGTGGGTGAGGGGTCAGCAGCAAGGGCTTGAGAGAGAAAACTGAAAGATTGATAAAAGTTTTGAACAATGCATGCCACTGGATGAAGGATCTACACTAAAAGAAATTAGTAGAAATAAAGTCAGTGGAGCATTCAAGCTAAGAGGTCACTGTAGGCTGTTTCCATTCATGTGCCTGATGTGCGTCTTTTTAAAAGAAGGGGAGAAAGATGTTGAAGCGCATAAGATAGAATGCTCAGTATTGTAACTTACAAAAATACCTCCAAGTCAGTATTATTATGCCAGAATATAAGTGTTTTAATGCAGTCTTACAGATTTTATCTATATAATATAAATATTTTGTGTAAAACTTTACATTTGCCTCTTTTTATGTTTACTTAACATTGTGAAGAATATGCTATGTTAGGTTTGCTGCAATCATGTTCTGTAGATCAATAAAGTACTTATGTTTTATTTCCTAATAGTTGAGATGATGTAGAGCAATTAATATGAGGTTTTACAGGGCTGTTGATAGGCCATGAATCATGGAGAAAATCACCACGGGGATGATTTGGATTTGATCCTGTAATTTTAGAGCTTGCAAACGAACCCAGGAGCTTTGTTAACTGCCTTTCTTTTAGTCATGTGTACATATCTGGTTTTATATTTAGATGGTTTGTCCTGATACAACATATTTTTGTTCAGATCATGAAAGATGACAAAAACACATTCATTCTTAAATAAGAACAAAACCCAAGTACGTTGGCCCTGGAATCTAAAAGATTCCAGAGACAATTGCTGTTTGAAACAGCTTCCAAGCATAACACACCTTTTCTGCCAGCTCTCTTAATAATTTAAACAATGGGAAGCGAGAGTGGTCACATCTCCAGCATCTCTGAGCTAAGGCCCGCGTCCGGGCTCAGCCATTCAGATAGGTTGGGGTAGAGAACATGCACGCCCCTGTGGATTCGCCCTCTTTCACTCCTGATTACAGAGCTCAGAGCCATTGGCAAACAGTAATATGCATGGCCAACAGCTTTGACTGGACAAGAGCCTGTACAAACAACTTAGGACCAAATAAAGGTTAGTCTGTGGGAAATCTGGTGGGGGCCTCACACACAACGATTTGGGATGGCTCGGGGGCAAGAAACAAAAGACTGGATAGTCAAAATCCTGAATTTTGTTCCAATTTAGGGACATTTAAGGACCTTTATGCACAGATTTTGAACAAACCAGCGAGCAGTGTCATTTTGTGTGTAGCTTACAAAAGCCATGCTCAGCAATCCTTGGTCATGGCAGAAATTTTAGCTTAGCCAGGTAGTTGAGAGTTGTTCTAAAGCGTAAATTCTCTTTTAGGAGTTTCTTGGACAAGAGACTGAAAATCCATTTTAGGAGATCCGGGGGCTCTAGGCACTTGCTATGGATTATTCAGATAAAGTATAGAAAAATGGCTTTAGCGTTGTAAAAATATTTGGATAATTGGCCTATGAACCTATTGTTGTTCTTTAACTCATCTTCATTATTTTTTTAAACCCGATCCATTATCAGTCACTATGCACCACACCGTTGGCACCCATAAAACACCAAATCAGCTGGTTGCTGGAACATACAGCTGGTATATACTTTTAATTTTGCCAAGATAGCTGTACAGTTCTGCTGTGGAATATGTTAGGACTATACAAATACACATAATTATTATTAAGCACGATTAGTGCTGAATTTTGATACTATAGGGGGTCAAACATTGAAGTCAAATAGAATAAAGTAAGGATGGTAAGATTGAGAAAGAAAAGAGGCTCAGAGGACTAGGAAATAGAAAGGTAAAATGAAAAATAAGCGGGGTATGGAGGGAAAGGAGAGGAGGGGACCCCTTTGGTCCATATCAGAATGTGCTTGATTCAACCAAACATCCTAAATTTTGAGAAGCTTGTGGTGTTTATCATAGGATAGCTGTGAGCTTTTTGTTAATCATAAAGCTGTTGATCCTCACCTAAAACTCATTAAACTGATTTAAATTGTTATTCTAAGAGTTGGGAATTGATTGTGGAGCTGTTAAGAGGACAAATGTACATTTCTTGGAATTAAAGAAATGTCCAGGGATTATGAGTAGAGATGAGCGAGTAGTGAAATATTCGAAATTTCGAATTTCGATTCGAATAGACCGCGTTACTCGACTACTCGACCGAATATCGAATCCCATTATAGTCTATGGGAAAAAAATGCTCGACACTTGGAAATCTCAATTCGACCACTTGGAGGTCACCAAGTCCACCCTGAAACATCAGAAAATGATGCCAACACTGCTGGAATGCAACTGGGACAGCAGGGGAAGCATGTCTGGGTGCATATAACGCGCCCAAGTCGCACTATTACGCCACTATCACAGCCTCTCAACAATACACTCCAAACACAATATTACTTCTACGTAAAGTGAGACAAGACAAGGAAACCTTCTTTCCTCTACATTGCCATGGACCCCAAGCCAAACTGTACAAAAAAGAAGAACAAAATTCTGCACCCCTTAAAATCACGTTGCCTAATGACAACCACAGATGGCATAGGCAAGGGGGAAAATAAATAGACCCCACCCCTAATTGTCATTGTGTGTGTGTGTGTGTGTGTGTGAGATGTGGTCAGACATGTCCTCTTGTGTCATTGTGTCACCCCAGCAGTAAGGGAAGCTTAAAGGAGGAGGTTTGTTACAGTGTGTTACCCCAGCAGTAAGGGAAGCTTACAGGAGGAGGTTTGTTACAGTGTGTCACCCCAGCAGTCAGGGAAGCTTACAGGAGGAGGTTTGTTACAGTGTGTCACCCCAGCAGTAAGGGAAGCTTACAGGAGGAGGTTTGTTACAGTGTGTCACCCCAGCAGTCAGGGAAGCTTACAGGAGGAGGTTTGTTACAGTGTGTTACCCCAGCAGTAAGGGAAGCTTACAGGAGGAGGTTTGTTACAGTGTGTCACCCCTGCAGTCAGGGAAGCTTACAGGAGGAGGTTTGTTACAGTGTGTCACCCCAGCAGTAAGGGAAGCTTACAGGAGGAGGTTTGTTACAGTGTGTCACCCCAGCAGTCAGGGAAGCTTACAGGAGGAGGTTTGTTACAGTGTGTCACCCCAGCAGTAAGGGAAGCTTAGAGCTGAGACCTCTTAAAAATTGTGTGGAGGCCCAAGAGCTGAGACCTTTTAAAAATTGTGTGGAGGCCCAAGAGCTGAGACCTTTTAAAAATTGTGTGGAGGCCCAAGAGCTGAGACCTTTTAAAAATTGTGTGGAGGCCCAAGAGCTGAGACCTTTTAAAAATTGTGTGGAGTCCCACGAGCTGAGACCTTTTAAAAATTGTGTGGAGGCCCAAGAGCTGAGACCTTTTAAAAATTGTGTGGAGGCCCAAGAGCTGAGACCTTTTAAAAATTGTGTGGAGGCCCAAGAGCTGAGACCTCTCAAACATTGTGTGGAGTCCCAAGAGCTGAGACCTTTTAAAAATTGTGTGGAGGCCCAAGAGCTGAGACCTTTTAAAAATTGTGTGGAGGCCCAAGAGCTGAGACCTCTCAAACATTGTGTGGAGTCCCACGAGCTAAGACCTCTTAAAAATTGTGTGGAGGCCCAAGAGCTGAGACCTCTCAAACATTGTGTGGAGTCCCAAGAGCTGAGACCTTTTAAAAATTGTGTGGAGGCCCAAGAGCTGAGACCTCTTAAAAATTGTGTGGAGGCCCAAGAGCTGAGACCTCTTAAAAATTGTGTGGAGGCCCAAGAGCTGAGACCTCTTAAAAATTGTGTGGAGGCCCAAGAGCTGAGACCTCTTAAAAATTGTGTGGAGGCCCAAGAGCTGAGACCTCTCAAACATTGTGTGGAGTCCCACGAGCTAAGACCTCTTAAAAATTGTGTGGAGGCCAAAGAGCTGAGACCTCTCAAACATTGTGTGGAGTCCCAAGAGCTGAGACCTTTTAAAAATTGTGTGGAGGCCCAAGAGCTGAGACCTCTTAAAAATTGTGTGGAGGCCCAAGAGCTGAGACCTCTTAAAAATTGTGTGGAGGCCCAAGAGCTGAGACCTCTTAAAAATTGTGTGGAGGCCCAAGAGCTGAGACCTCTTAAAAATTGTGTGGAGGCCCAAGAGCTGAGACCTTTTAAAAATTGTGTGGAGTCCCACGAGCTGAGACCTCTTAAAAATTGTGTGGAGTCCCACGAGCTGAGACCTCTTAAAAATTGTGTGGAGGCCCAAGAGCTGAGACCTTTTAAAAATTGTGTGGAGGCCCAAGAGCTGAGACCTTTTAAAAATTGTGTGGAGGCCCAAGAGCTGAGACCTTTTAAAAATTGTGTGGAGGCCCAAGAGCTGAGACCTCTTAAAAATTGATTGTATTAAGCCCAAGAGGTGAGCCATAATTTTTTTTTATTAATACAGCAATTCTACGGCGGTTAAGGAGGAGGAGGAGGAGGAGGAGGAAATGGCACTTCATACAGATGGCACTTCACTCTTGGCTGCTTTCCACTGTTGTACAAGCAAAGTCCGGGTCAATCCACTTGCTGTTCATTTTGATTAGCGTCAGCCTGTCGGCACTGTCGGTTGACAGGCGGCTGCGCTTATCGGTTATAATGCCCCCGGCTGCGCTGAACACCCTTTCTGATAGCACGCTGGCGGCAGGGCAGGCAAGCACCTCCAAGGCGTACAGGGACAGTTCCAGCCATGTGTCCAACTTGGAGACCCAGTAAGTGTAGGTCGCCGAGGGATCGGGGAGGACAGGGGTGTGGTCTGCCAGGTAGTCCCGCAACATCCGCCGATACTTGTCCCTCCTGCTGATAGCGGGCCCCGCAGTGATGGAAGTTGCACGAGGGGGTGACATGAATGTGTCCCACACCTTGGAGAGTGTTCCCCTGGTGGCTGTGGGCCTGATCGATGTTGTCAGACTCTGGGAGACACTCTCCTCTCTGCCGCCAGCGATGCTGGGTGGGAAAATCTGCATCATGTTCTGCAAGAGTTCCCTCTGGTATTCCAGTAATCGATTCGTCCTCTCCTCTACCGGAATAAAAGAGGAGAAGTTATCTTTATACCGGGGGTCCAGGAGTGCGAAGACCCAGTATAGTTTGTTCTCCAATATCCGGACAACACGTATGTCCCGGGAAAAGCAGCCCAGCATGAAGTCAGCCATGTGTGCCAGACAAGTGGACCTTTGCGCTGACTGCGTACCTCAGGGCCCGCCTGATGTTACGCGACACGTGCTGGTGCAGGGCGGGGACTCCACACCGGGAAAAATAGTGGCGGCTAGGGACGGAATAGCGAGGTGCGGCAGCCGCCATCAGGTCGCGGAAGGCCTGCGTCTCCACAAGCCTAAACGGCAACATCTCCAGGGCCAGCAGTTTGGAGATGAGGCAGGTTAAGGCTTGGGCTTGGGGGTGACTGGAGGCGTACTTCCGCCTGCGGTTGAACGCCTGCGAGATGGACAGTTGATGGGACGAGGAGATGGAAGGTGCAGACGAAGATGCGGGGGAAGGGGGGCTGAAGGAGAAGGCCCCAAAGTAGCCGAGGCAGAGGCAGATGTGGAGGTGTCCTGGCTGGAGGTCTGGACCGCAGTGGCAGCACACAACAAAGGGGAAGAGGCAGTGGCAGCAAGACCGGGCGCAGGTTGTATTGCGTTTGCTCTCTCCCACTCAGCCCAGTGCTTGAATTCCAAGTGACGGCGCATGCCTGAGGTGGTCAGATTGCTCTTCTCAGAGCCCCTACTCAGTTTTGAGTGGCAGATTGCGCAAACCACGCTCAGTTTGTCATCCGCGCAAACATTAAAAAATCTCCACACCACAGAAGTACGAGGCCTCGATGGGGGAGCTTCGCGCGACTGCCTGCTGCCGGGAAGAGCTTCGGCCCTGCTGGCTGTGGCCTGCCTTCTCTGTCTGGACTGTCCTCTGCCTCTGGACTGTCCTCTGCCTCTTGCTGCCTTATTCGGTGATGCGCAGACCGCATCTCCACTGCTTTCCCCGCTGGACATCACCCCTGTCCAAGTGGGGTCGGTCATTTCGTCGTCCACCACCTCCTCTTCCACTTCCTCTCTCTGCTCCTCCTCCTGCCCACTGGACATTCCAACAGCCTCCCTTGATGGCAACTGCGTCTCATCATCATCGCTCATGATAGCAGATGCTGGTTCCGGGTCCACATCACTAGCAGATGGCGGATACTCAAGTGTTTGGGCATCACTACAAACAAATTCCTCTGCTAGCTCCTGGGATTCTTGCAGCACATCTGGAAAAGGACCCGAAAAGAGGTCCTGGGAGGGGTCAAGGGTGGGCTGACTCTGTTGGCCAGGTTGGGAGGAAGGAGGGTCAGAGTGAGACTGTGTGGATGACTGGGTGGTGGACAAGTGACTGGAAGCGTTATCGGCCATCCATTGCACCACCTGTTCACGCTGCTCAGGCCTTAACAGAGGTGTACCCCGCCCCCCGCATAACTGTCCCATAAAGGCAGGGAAGCTGGATGAGCGTAATGCTGGCTGCCCCTCACCAGCACGCATTGTATCCCCACTGGCTTCAACGCGGTTTGTGCCCCCACCAGCATTTCCGCGCCCCCGTCCTCGTCCACGTCCCTTTGCGCTAGCCCTCCGCATTTCAGACGTTTTACTTTTTTGGCCACGCGTTATGCCAAATATAAAAATATTTTTAAGAAGAACACCTGGCTATACAGCCGTATACTGCCAGAAGGTGAAATGGTGCCTATACGCGCCATGTATAAAACAGTGTTCTGTTGGCACAGAGGACACAAAACAGTAGTGCCAAATATAAATATATTTTTAAGAAGAACACCTGGCTATACAGCCGTATACTGCCAGAAGGTGAAATGGTGCCTATACGCACCGGGTATATAACAAGGTTTTGTTGGTAAAGAGGACACAAAACAGTAGTGCCAAATATAAAAATATTTTTAAGAAAAACACCTGGCTATACAGCTGTATACTGCCAGAAGGTGAAATGGTGCCTATACGCACCGGGTATATAACAAGGTTTTGTTGGTAAAGAGCACACAAAACAGTAGTGCCAAATATAAAAATATTATTAAGAAAAACACCTGGCTATACAGCCGTATACTGCCAGAAGGTGAAATGGTGCCTATACGCACCGGGTATATAACAAGGTTTTGTTGGTAAAGAGGACACAAAACAGTAGTGCCAAATATAAAAAGATTTTTAAGAAAAACACCTGGCTATACAGCCGTATACTGCCAGAAGGTGAAATGGTGCCTATACGCACCGGGTATATAACAAGGTTTTGTTGGTAAAAAGGACACAAAACAGTAGTGCCAAATATAAAAATATTTTTAAGAAAAACACCTGGCTATACAGCCGTATACTGCCAGAAGGTGAAATGGTGCCTATACGCACCGGGTATATAACAAGGTTTTGTTGGCACAGAGGACACAAAACAGTAGTGCAAAATATAGTTTTGTATATAGGTGCTAATACACCACTGAAGTCTTTCTGTTCCTATTCCAGCATCAGCAGCTACCCCTCACTAAAGCAGCCGTTTTGAGCAGAGTGTATATAGTTTTGTATATAGGTGGTAATACACCACTGAAGTCTTTCTGTCCCTATTCCAGCAGCAGCAGCTACCCCTCACTAAAGCAGCCGTTGTGTGCAGTGTGTATATAGCTAGAATGAGCTATATACTGTTCAGCATAGTAGCCCTAATAAGGGCTCTTAATGACTCTCTTGTCTTCTGGTAGCTGGTATATATGGTGGTAAAAGCGATATTCTGAGCTTCTGGGGCCCTGCCTGACTACATAGGATATGAGCTATATACTGTTCAACATAGCAGCACTAATAAGGGATTAAGGACTCTCTTGTCTTCTGGTAGCTGGTATATATGGTGGTAAAAGCGATATTCTGAGCTTCTGGGCCCCTGCCTGCCTACATAGGATATGAGCTATATACTGTTCAGCGTAGTAGCCCTAATAAGGGCTCTTAATGACTCTCTTGTCTTCTGGTAGCTGGTATATATGGTGGTAAAAGCGATATTCTGAGCTTCTGGGGCCCTGCCTGACTACATAGAATATGAGCTATATACTGTTCAGCGTAGTAGCCCTAATAAGGGCTCTTAATGAATCTCTTGTCTTCTGGTAGCTGGTATATATGGTGGTAAAAGCGATATTCTGAGCTTCTGGGGCCCTGCCTGACTACATAGGATATGAGCTATATACTGTTCAGCGTAGTAGCCCTAATAAGGGCTCTTAATGACTCTCTTGTCTTCTGGTAGCTGGTATATATGGTGGTAAAAGCGATATTCTGAGCTTCTGGGGCCCTGCCTGACTACATAGAATATGAGCTATATACTGTTCAGCGTAGTAGCCCTAATAAGGGCTCTTAATAACTCTCTCTTGTCTTCTGGTAGCTGGTATATATGGTGGTAAAAGCGATATTCTGAGCTTCTGGGGCCCTGCCTGACTACATAGGATATGAGCTATATACTGTTCAACATAGCAGCACTAATAAGGGATTAAGGACTCTCTTGTCTTCTGGTAGCTGGTATATATGGTGGTAAAAGCGATATTCTGAGCTTCTGGGGCCCTGCCTGCCTACATAGGATATGAGCTATATACTGTTCAGCGTAGTAGCCCTAATAAGGGCTCTTAATGACTCTCTTGTCTTCTGGTAGCTGGTATATATGGTGGTAAAAGCGATATTCTGAGCTTCTGGGGCCCTGCCTGACTACATAGAATATGAGCTATATACTGTTCAGCGTAGTAGCCCTAATAAGGGCTCTTAATGACTCTCTTGTCTTCTGGTAGCTGGTATATATGGTGGTAAAAGCGATATTCTGAGCTTCTGGGGCCCTGCTTGACTACATAGAATATGAGCTATATACTGTTCAGCGTAGTAGCCCTAATAAGGGCTCTTAATGACTCTCTTGTCTTCTGGTAGCTGGTATATATGGTGGTAAAAGCGATATTCTGAGCTTCTGGGGCCCTGCCTGCCTACATAGGATATGAGCTATATACTGTTCAACATAGCAGCACTAATAAGGGATTAAGGACTCTCTTGTCTTCTGGTAGCTGGTATATATGGTGGTAAAAGCGATATTCTGAGCTTCTGGGGCCCTGCCTGCCTACATAGGACATGAGCTATATACTGTTCAGCGTAGTAGCCCTAATAAGGGCTCTTAATGACTCTCTTGTCTTCTGGTAGCTGGTATATATGGTGGTAAAAGCGATATTCTGAGCTTCTGGGGCCCTGCCTGCCTACATAGGATATGAGCTATATACTGTTCAGCGTAGTAGCCCTAATAAGGGCTCTTAATGACTCTCTTGTCTTCTGGTAGCTGGTATAGATGGTGGTAAAAGCGATATTCTGAGCTTCTGGGGCCCTGCCTGCCTACATAGGATATGAGCTATATACTGTTCAACATAGCAGCACTAATAAGGGATTAAGGACTCTCTTGTCTTCTGGTAGCTGGTATATATGGTGGTAAAAGCGATATTCTGAGCTTCTGGGGCCCTGCCTGCCTACATAGGATATGAGCTATATACTGTTCAGCGTAGTAGCCCTAATAAGGGCTCTTAATGACTCTCTTGTCTTCTGGTAGCTGGTATATATGGTAGTAAAAGCGATATTCTGAGCTTCTGGGGCCCTGCCTGCCTACATAGGATATGAGCTATATACTGTTCAGCGTAGTAGCCCTAATAAGGGCTCTTAATGACTCTCTTGTCTTCTGGTAGCTGGTATAGATGGTGGTAAAAGCGATATTCTGAGCTTCTGGGGCCCTGCCTGACTACATAGAATATGAGCTATATACTGTTCAGCGTAGTAGCCCTAATAAGGGCTCTTAATGACTCTCTTGTCTTCTGGTAGCTGGTATATATGGTGGTAAAAGCGATATTCTGAGCTTCTGGGGCCCTGCCTGACTACATAGGATATGAGCTATATACTGTTCAGCGTATTAGCCCTAATAAGGGCTCTTAATGACTCTCTTGTCTTCTGGTAGCTGGTATATATGGTGGTAAAAGCGATATTCTGAGCTTCTGGGGCCCTGCCTGACTACATAGGATATGAGCTATATACTGTTCAACATAGCAGCACTAATAAGGGATTAAGGACTCTCTTGTCTTCTGGTAGCTGGTATATATGGTGGTAAAAGCGATATTCTGAGCTTCTAGGGCCCTGCCTGACTACATAGGATATGAGCTATATACTGTTCAACATAGCAGCACTAATAAGGGATTAAGGACTCTCTTGTCTTCTGGTAGCTGGTATATATGGTGGTAAAAGCGATATTCTGAGCTTCTGGGGCCCTGCCTGCCTACATAGGATATGAGCTATATACTGTTCAGCGTAGTAGCCCTAATAAGGGCTCTTAATGACTCTCTTGTCTTCTGGTAGCTGGTATAGATGGTGGTAAAAGCGATATTCTGAGCTTCTGGGGCCCTGCCTGACTACATAGAATATGAGCTATATACTGTTCAGCGTAGTAGCCCTAATAAGGGCTCTTAATGACTCTCTTGTCTTCTGGTAGCTGGTATATATGGTGGTAAAAGCGATATTCTGAGCTTCTGGGGCCCTGCCTGACTACATAGAATATGAGCTATATACTGTTCAGCGTAGTAGCCCTAATAAGGGCTCTTAATAACTCTCTATTGTCTTCTGGTAGCTGGTATATATGGTGGTAAAAGCGATATTCTGAGCTTCTGGGGCCCTGCCTGACTACATAGGATATGAGCTATATACTGTTCAACATAGCAGCACTAATAAGGGATTAAGGACTCTCTTGTCTTCTGGTAGCTGGTATATATGGTGGTAAAAGCGATATTCTGAGCTTCTGGGGCCCTGCCTGACTACATAGGATATGAGCTATATACTGTTCAGCGTAGTAGCCCTAATAAGGGCTCTTAATGACTCTCTTGTCTTCTGGTAGCTGGTATATATGGTGGTAAAAGCGATATTCTGAGCTTCTGGGGCCCTGCCTGACTACATAGGATATGAGCTATATACTGTTCAACATAGCAGCACTAATAAGGGATTAAGGACTCTCTTGTCTTCTGGTAGCTGGTATATATGGTGGTAAAAGCGATATTCTGAGCTTCTAGGGCCCTGCCTGACTACATAGGATATGAGCTATATACTGTTCAGCATAGCAGCACTAATAAGGGCTCTTAATGACTCTCTTGTCTTCTGGTAGCTGGTATATATGGTGGTAAAAGCGATATTCTGAGCTTCTAGGGCCCTGCCTGACTACATAGGATATGAGCTATATACTGTTCAACATAGCAGCACTAATAAGGGATTAAGGACTCTCTTGTCTTCTGGTAGCTGGTATATATGGTGGTAAAAGCGATATTCTGAGCTTCTGGGGCCCTGCCTGCCTACATAGGATATGAGCTATATACTGTTCAGCGTAGTAGCCCTAATAAGGGCTCTTAATGACTCTCTTGTCTTCTGGTAGCTGGTATAGATGGTGGTAAAAGCGATATTCTGAGCTTCTGGGGCCCTGCCTGACTACATAGAATATGAGCTATATACTGTTCAGCGTAGTAGCCCTAATAAGGGCTCTTAATGACTCTCTTGTCTTCTGGTAGCTGGTATATATGGTGGTAAAAGCGATATTCTGAGCTTCTGGGGCCCTGCCTGACTACATAGGATATGAGCTATATACTGTTCAACATAGCAGCACTAATAAGGGATTAAGGACTCTCTTGTCTTCTGGTAGCTGGTATATATGGCGGTAAAAGCGATATTCTGAGCTTCTGGGGCCCTGCCTGACTACATAGAATATGAGCTATATACTGTTCAGCGTAGTAGCCCTAATAAGGGCTCTTAATGACTCTCTTGTCTTCTGGTAGCTGGTATATATGGTGGTAAAAGCGATATTCTGAGCTTCTGGGGCCCTGCCTGCCTACATAGGATATGAGCTATATACTGTTCAACATAGCAGCACTAATAAGGGATTAATGACTCTCTTGTCTTCTGGTAGCTGGTATATATGGTGGTAAAAGCGATATTCTGAGCTTCTGGGGCCCTGCCTGACTACATAGGATATGAGCTATATACTGTTCAACATAGCAGCACTAATAAGGGATTAAGGACTCTCTTGTCTTCTGGTAGCTGGTATATATGGTGGTAAAAGCGATATTCTGAGCTTCTGGGGCCCTGCCTGCCTACATAGGATATGAGCTATATACTGTTCAGCGTAGTAGCCCTAATAAGGGCTCTTAATGACTCTCTTGTCTTCTGGTAGCTGGTATATATGGTGGTAAAAGCGATATTCTGAGCTTCTGGGGCCCTGCCTGACTACATAGAATATGAGCTATATACTGTTCAGCGTAGTAGCCCTAATAAGGGCTCTTAATGACTCTCTTGTCTTCTGGTAGCTGGTATATATGGTGGTAAAAGCGATATTCTGAGCTTCTGGGGCCCTGCCTGCCTACATAGGATATGAGCTATATACTGTTCAACATAGCAGCACTAATAAGGGATTAAGGACTCTCTTGTCTTCTGGTAGCTGGTATATATGGTGGTAAAAGCGATATTCTGAGCTTCTGGGGCCCTGCCTGCCTACATAGGATATGAGCTATATACTGTTCAGCGTAGTAGCCCTAATAAGGGCTCTTAATGACTCTCTTGTCTTCTGGTAGCTGGTATATATGGTGGTAAAAGCGATATTCTGAGCTTCTGGGGCCCTGCCTGACTACATAGAATATGAGCTATATACTGTTCAGCGTAGTAGCCCTAATAAGGGCTCTTAATGACTCTCTTGTCTTCTGGTAGCTGGTATATATGGTGGTAAAAGCGATATTCTGAGCTTCTAGGGCCCTGCCTGACTACATAGGATATGAGCTATATACTGTTCAGCATAGCAGCACTAATAAGGGCTCTTAATGACTCTCTTGTCTTCTGGTAGCTGGTATATATGGTGGTAAAAGCGATATTCTGAGCTTCTAGGGCCCTGCCTGACTACATAGGATATGAGCTATATACTGTTCAACATAGCAGCACTAATAAGGGATTAAGGACTCTCTTGTCTTCTGGTAGCTGGTATATATGGTGGTAAAAGCGATATTCTGAGCTTCTGGGGCCCTGCCTGCCTACATAGGATATGAGCTATATACTGTTCAGCGTAGTAGCCCTAATAAGGGCTCTTAATGACTCTCTTGTCTTCTGGTAGCTGGTATAGATGGTGGTAAAAGCGATATTCTGAGCTTCTGGGGCCCTGCCTGACTACATAGAATATGAGCTATATACTGTTCAGCGTAGTAGCCCTAATAAGGGCTCTTAATGACTCTCTTGTCTTCTGGTAGCTGGTATATATGGTGGTAAAAGCGATATTCTGAGCTTCTGGGGCCCTGCCTGACTACATAGGATATGAGCTATATACTGTTCAACATAGCAGCACTAATAAGGGATTAAGGACTCTCTTGTCTTCTGGTAGCTGGTATATATGGCGGTAAAAGCGATATTCTGAGCTTCTGGGGCCCTGCCTGACTACATAGAATATGAGCTATATACTGTTCATCGTAGTAGCCCTAATAAGGGCTCTTAATGACTCTCTTGTCTTCTGGTAGCTGGTATATATGGTGGTAAAAGCGATATTCTGAGCTTCTGGGGCCCTGCCTGCCTACATAGGATATGAGCTATATACTGTTCAACATAGCAGCACTAATAAGGGATTAATGACTCTCTTGTCTTCTGGTAGCTGGTATATATGGTGGTAAAAGCGATATTCTGAGCTTCTGGGGCCCTGCCTGACTACATAGGATATGAGCTATATACTGTTCAACATAGCAGCACTAATAAGGGATTAAGGACTCTCTTGTCTTCTGGTAGCTGGTATATATGGTGGTAAAAGCGATATTCTGAGCTTCTGGGGCCCTGCCTGCCTACATAGGATATGAGCTATATACTGTTCAGCGTAGTAGCCCTAATAAGGGCTCTTAATGACTCTCTTGTCTTCTGGTAGCTGGTATATATGGTGGTAAAAGCGATATTCTGAGCTTCTGGGGCCCTGCCTGACTACATAGAATATGAGCTATATACTGTTCAGCGTAGTAGCCCTAATAAGGGCTCTTAATGACTCTCTTGTCTTCTGGTAGCTGGTATATATGGTGGTAAAAGCGATATTCTGAGCTTCTGGGGCCCTGCCTGCCTACATAGGATATGAGCTATATACTGTTCAACATAGCAGCACTAATAAGGGATTAAGGACTCTCTTGTCTTCTGGTAGCTGGTATATATGGTGGTAAAAGCGATATTCTGAGCTTATGGGGCCCTGCCTGCCTACATAGGATATGAGCTATATACTGTTCAGCGTAGTAGCCCTAATAAGGGCTCTTAATGACTCTCTTGTCTTCTGGTAGCTGGTATATATGGTGGTAAAAGCGATATTCTGAGCTTCTGGGGCCCTGCCTGACTACATAGAATATGAGCTATATACTGTTCAGCGTAGTAGCCCTAATAAGGGCTCTTAATGACTCTCTTGTCTTCTGGTAGCTGGTATATATGGTGGTAAAAGCGATATTCTGAGCTTCTGGGGCCCTGCCTGCCTACATAGGATATGAGCTATATACTGTTCAACATAGCAGCACTAATAAGGGATTAAGGACTCTCTTGTCTTCTGGTAGCTGGTATATATGGTGGTAAAAGCGATATTCTCAGCTTCTGGGGCCCTGCCTGCCTACATAGGATATGAGCTATATACTGTTCAGCGTAGTAGCCCTAATAAGGGCTCTTAATGACTCTCTTGTCTTCTGGTAGCTGGTATATATGGTGGTAAAAGCGATATTCTGAGCTTCTGGGGCCCTGCCTGACTACATAGAATATAAGCTATATACTGTTCAGCGTAGTAGCCCTAATAAGGGCTCTTAATGACTCTCTTGTCTTCTGGTAGCTGGTATATATGGTGGTAAAAGCGATATTCTGAGCTTCTGGGGCCCTGCCTGCCTACATAGGATATGAGCTATATACTGTTCAACATAGCAGCACTAATAAGGGATTAAGGACTCTCTTGTCTTCTGGTAGCTGGTATATATGGTGGTAAAAGCGATATTCTGAGCTTCTGGGGCCCTGCCTGCCTACATAGGATATGAGCTATATACTGTTCAGCGTAGTAGCCCTAATAAGGGCTCTTAATGACTCTCTTGTCTTCTGGTAGCTGGTATATATGGTGGTAAAAGCGATATTCTGAGCTTCTGGGGCCCTGCCTGACTACATAGAATATGAGCTATATACTGTTCAGCGTAGTAGCCCTAATAAGGGCTCTTAATGACTCTCTTGTCTTCTGGTAGCTGGTATATATGGTGGTAAAAGCGATATTCTGAGCTTCTAGGGCCCTGCCTGACTACATAGGATATGAGCTATATACTGTTCAGCATAGCAGCACTAATAAGGGCTCTTAATGACTCTCTTGTCTTCTGGTAGCTGGTATATATGGTGGTAAAAGCGATATTCTGAGCTTCTAGGGCCCTGCCTGACTACATAGGATATGAGCTATATACTGTTCAACATAGCAGCACTAATAAGGGATTAAGGACTCTCTTGTCTTCTGGTAGCTGGTATATATGGTGGTAAAAGCGATATTCTGAGCTTCTGGGGCCCTGCCTGCCTACATAGGATATGAGCTATATACTGTTCAGCGTAGTAGCCCTAATAAGGGCTCTTAATGACTCTCTTGTCTTCTGGTAGCTGGTATAGATGGTGGTAAAAGCGATATTCTGAGCTTCTGGGGCCCTGCCTGACTACATAGAATATGAGCTATATACTGTTCAGCGTAGTAGCCCTAATAAGGGCTCTTAATGACTCTCTTGTCTTCTGGTAGCTGGTATATATGGTGGTAAAAGCGATATTCTGAGCTTCTGGGGCCCTGCCTGACTACATAGGATATGAGCTATATACTGTTCAACATAGCAGCACTAATAAGGGATTAAGGACTCTCTTGTCTTCTGGTAGCTGGTATATATGGCGGTAAAAGCGATATTCTGAGCTTCTGGGGCCCTGCCTGACTACATAGAATATGAGCTATATACTGTTCAGCGTAGTAGCCCTAATAAGGGCTCTTAATGACTCTCTTGTCTTCTGGTAGCTGGTATATATGGTGGTAAAAGCGATATTCTGAGCTTCTGGGGCCCTGCCTGCCTACATAGGATATGAGCTATATACTGTTCAACATAGCAGCACTAATAAGGGATTAATGACTCTCTTGTCTTCTGGTAGCTGGTATATATGGTGGTAAAAGCGATATTCTGAGCTTCTGGGGCCCTGCCTGACTACATAGGATATGAGCTATATACTGTTCAACATAGCAGCACTAATAAGGGATTAAGGACTCTCTTGTCTTCTGGTAGCTGGTATATATGGTGGTAAAAGCGATATTCTCAGCTTCTGGGGCCCTGCCTGCCTACATAGGATATGAGCTATATACTGTTCAGCGTAGTAGCCCTAATAAGGGCTCTTAATGACTCTCTTGTCTTCTGGTAGCTGGTATATATGGTGGTAAAAGCGATATTCTGAGCTTCTGGGGCCCTGCCTGACTACATAGAATATGAGCTATATACTGTTCAGCGTAGTAGCCCTAATAAGGGCTCTTAATGACTCTCTTGTCTTCTGGTAGCTGGTATATATGGTGGTAAAAGCGATATTCTGAGCTTCTGGGGCCCTGCCTGCCTACATAGGATATGAGCTATATACTGTTCAACATAGCAGCACTAATAAGGGATTAAGGACTCTCTTGTCTTCTGGTAGCTGGTATATATGGTGGTAAAAGCGATATTCTGAGCTTCTGGGGCCCTGCCTGCCTACATAGGATATGAGCTATATACTGTTCAGCGTAGTAGCCCTAATAAGGGCTCTTAATGACTCTCTTGTCTTCTGGTAGCTGGTATATATGGTGGTAAAAGCGATATTCTGAGCTTCTGGGGCCCTGCCTGACTACATAGAATATGAGCTATATACTGTTCAGCGTAGTAGCCCTAATAAGGGCTCTTAATGACTCTCTTGTCTTCTGGTAGCTGGTATATATGGTGGTAAAAGCGATATTCTGAGCTTCTGGGGCCCTGCCTGCCTACATAGGATATGAGCTATATACTGTTCAACATAGCAGCACTAATAAGGGATTAAGGACTCTCTTGTCTTCTGGTAGCTGGTATATATGGTGGTAAAAGCGATATTCTCAGCTTCTGGGGCCCTGCCTGCCTACATAGGATATGAGCTATATACTGTTCAGCGTAGTAGCCCTAATAAGGGCTCTTAATGACTCTCTTGTCTTCTGGTAGCTGGTATATATGGTGGTAAAAGCGATATTCTGAGCTTCTGGGGCCCTGCCTGACTACATAGAATATAAGCTATATACTGTTCAGCGTAGTAGCCCTAATAAGGGCTCTTAATGACTCTCTTGTCTTCTGGTAGCTGGTATATATGGTGGTAAAAGCGATATTCTGAGCTTCTGGGGCCCTGCCTGCCTACATAGGATATGAGCTATATACTGTTCAGCGTAGTAGCCCTAATAAGGGCTCTTAATGACTCTCTTGTCTTCTGGTAGCTGGTATATATGGTGGTAAAAGCGATATTCTGAGCTTCTGGGGCCCTGCCTGGCTACATATGAGCCCTATACCGTTCAGCGTAGTAGCCCTAATAAGGGCTCTTAATAACTCTCTTGTCTTCTGGTAGCTGGTATAGATGGTGGTAAATGCGATATTCCGAGCTTCTGGGGCCCTACCAGCGACAGCCTGTCTTTCCCTGCTGTGAGCGTCTGTCCCTCACTAAGTTCAAGCTGCTAATGCTGACGAAGAGGAAGTGCTGAGTTTTGTATATTCGAGGTCACATGGTTTTTCCAGCCAATGCGTGTAGACGCCGTTCTCGCGATGCCAGCGTCCTCCCAGGACCTGTCCCACCCCCCCTGCATGGTGATTGGTATAAAAAACGCGCCAGGGAAGGTGGGAGGGGAAACGAATTGTGAGTGCGCCATCGCCGCTGTACTCGATGGAAATCGAGTATGACGAACAGCGTAGTATTCGATCGAATACCGGCTCGGTCGAATACTACTCGCTCATCTCTAATTATGAGTAAATTTATTAAAAACAGAAGAGGCTAGCCACACTCAATCAGAACCTGACTGCACGTGGACAAATCCACCAAATGTGTAGCGGTGTTCCTTCCACACCACTGCCCCAAAATAATCCTTCTGTATGCACTATGCTTTACCAAGTCTTAAACATAATGATTACTATTGTGTAAATACCTTACATGCTGTTTCGAATGTGGTAACGTTCATGGATCAGTGAGACACAGGGAGTTCCATTTTGTCTAATCCTCCGCTTGTTTAACCTCACTCACACGCTTCCCATTTGCAAAAATAGCAATGTTTCATTATAGTAGCCCACACATTTAGGAGCAAATAGGTACTTTGTAGTTATAGTACCATAGTATGTAAGGTTGAAAAAAGACTTTAGTCCACCCAGTTCAGCCTGTTTATTAGTGGTCTAATAGCCATGGCTGTTAATGTTAATACCTGCAAGGAAGGCATCCAGGCCACTTTTGAACTCTTTTGGTCTATGACTACCATGGTCACGCTGCTCTTACAGTAAAGACTCCCCTCCCATGGCAGTGCAAGAAGCATCTTTCCTCTAACCTTAGTGGATGCTCCCAAGTTTTACTTAGAGTCCTGGATTTAGATAGATCATGGGACAGATCTTTGTATTGACCCTAGATATATTTATGCATTGTAATTAGGTCACCCCCTCAGGCATCTCAAACTAAATAAACTTAAGTTTGACAATCTTTCAGGGTACTCTAGTTCCCTCATTCCAATTATTAATTTAGTGGCTCACCTTTGAATGCCCTCAAGTTCTGATATGTCTTTTTTATGCACTGGTGCCCAGAACTGTACACAGTATTCCATATGGGGTCTGTCCAGTGACTTATACAGGGGTAAAATGATGCTCTGGTGATGGGCACCTATGCCCCTCTTGTTGCACACCATAATCCTGATTATCTTGGCAGCTGCTGCCTGACATTGATCACTACAGTTTAGTTTATCATTTAGTTCAGTTTATCATTTAGTCCTTTTCCATTGTTGTTTTACCCAGTGTTTCCCTATTTATTGTGTAATTTTTAAGTTTTAAAGCATTAAGACCAAACATCTAGACCAGCATATCTTTCTGAAAAAAGTGTAGGGATTATATTTATTATTTCACTTATGCATGAAAGAAACCATTTGTAGACATTCAAAGAAATATAAAGTCACATTTCAATAATGTACGGTTTTACAGATCTGTGGATTGATAGTTTCACAGTGCATCAGTCACGCTTGCAGCATAGGCTGATATAAATATAAAAACTTCATTTAAAAGGATAAATAAGGAGTGTTATTATCTCAACTGGGTGAAATTTAACATCCTTGTGGTTTCTGGAAATTTTTTATCTGGCTGCTGGCTTTTCAATAAAAATCAATTATGCCTTAAATGTGAGCAGTAGTCAACATGCTACAGACTATAAATTCAATTTCATACTCAGAAATATGGATTAGGTGAACCTGATGCCCTTCCATTGATTTGGGAAAGCAAAACCTGATAAAGTAAATAACAGTAAGACGCTCTCTGCCACTCTACATCAAGTTACAGATTTCCATATTATTTTTGCTAGAAGTTTACTGCTAGTATAATAATGTGCTTTTAAAATATGTATGATGCATTGATGTTATGGATTACTCTATCATCTCACTGCACATGTACATACACATATTGTATAAATAACGCACATATATATATAGAATACTGTGTAGTATATGATGTTGTAGCCCAGCAGTATTTATCATTTCAATATTTATTTATTAAAAAACCAAAACCATAGAATACAAAAACGTTAGATTTGCAATCTACTGTTCACTCTTAAATGGATATATATATATATATATATATATATATATATATATATATATCTACCAACAGTAGTACAGGCATGATTCCAATATATGGCCACGCTTTAAAAGGGGCCAAGGCAAAACTACAGTAATCCCCTTCTGCCAACATTTCTCAAATATTTAGATTGTATTTACTTTATAAAGTTACAGCTACATTCGTATACTCTGACAATGAGGCCGATTCATCAATAGCGCCAGGTAGCGACAGATGAGCGACTGTAGCGTGATTTTTTCAGCGCCAGCCAGTATTCGCTGTGCTTGGCCGGCATTAGCTTTATGACAGCGACTCAGTCGGTGTGCGGTAATGTTGAATACGGGCTGGGGGGTCGCTGTTTCACAGGTCCAGCGTTGTATGTGAGCGCCTGACAACGAATGGCCAGAGCGAACGGCTAGCTTCATATTCATCAACAAATCACGCTCCGAATGTGCTGTCGCTGTCCATTCCTTGTTTAAACCCCAGAGCGCTGGCGCCGATCTGTATTAACTAGTTTTTAACCCCTAAACAACCATATTTTTTGAATGTAACATTATACATGTTTTTAGAATCATTTTGTTATATGAATACATTAATCTCAGACCTGTTAGATCAATTCTGCACATATTTTTTTCTCCGATTTTTTGACATTAAAAAAAAAATAAAAAAAAAAATACCAATTAATTATGAATAATTATAGCTTGCTCCATTGAAATGCATTGGACATCGCCAGGGAGTGACAGCTCATACCTGGCGCTGTGAGGGAATTTGCAGCGGCGCTGTTCGGTCCAGGCGGCTTCATGATGAATGCCGCGCTAGCCGTCGCTCTCGCCGGCGCTAGCCTCATTTTGCTTGATAAATGCGTCATTGTGACCGCCGCCGGGCGTACTTGAGTCGGTAGTCGCCGTTAGCTGCCGCTACCTGGCGCTCGTCAGACACTACCTGGCGCTATCGCTTGATGAATAAGGGCATATGTCTCTGCCATTCCCCCTTTTCTGTTGTATGCATAGTGTGAATATTAATAATAAGGGAGGTGGAATGCAAGGTGGTATAAGGGGCATTGGATGGTATTACTGGGTTGTAACTAGGTATAGAGTTTGCTACGGTGGTTGGGGGAGCAGTGGCCATAGGATGGCTATTGGATGATAAGGTTGGCATGAAGATGGCCATTGACTGGTAATCTAGCAAATGCTTGACTGTCTTGAAGTCTGGCAAAATAAGTAGTTAAATAGGAGAGTATGGAGTCTTATGGCATTTTTTATGGAGGCCTTGAATATGTGGATGAGGTTTTATTTCCCCTGACAAAAAGAAATAGGTATAGAAATAAGTAAAACATCTGATTTTATTAAGGCATCAAAAGTCACAAAAAATCTTTTGTGATGGGTCTGAGAAAGTAACATTTAAAATTGTATTGAAAGAAAAAAAAAAGAAAGAAGAACATACTTTCATAGCTGAATCCTTATTGTTGCCACAATTATCTGCAAGTGCAAAATAGTAGAAACTTGACTTATGTGAATATTCCCTTCTGCTATGCTGTGAAATTTGTCAGCACTATAGCCTCGATTCAAAGACACATTGGGCCTGATGCAGAGCCTCCTCTGAACTGCCCTTAAAACCCTCCAATTGTCCGGGTCTCCCGTTTGAATCGTGGCTCAAATGTGATGCAGAGCCTCCGTCGGAATGGCTCCCTAACTGATCCGTCAATTTCACTTTACTCGGAAAGCTTTTTTGGCTCTCTCGGGTGCCTTCAATTTGATCGGGGCTCCCGGTCACGTTCACACGGGCGGCCCGTTTTTCCCTGATTTTTCCTTGCATTTTGAACGTACCTGCTTGGTTTCCGTCGTATTTGACCTTCCATTTTGGTGGTTTTAGCAAGTATACTTACATCTCCATGGCTCTTCAGTTGCCAATCTGGCTACACGCAAGCGCACATCCCTCAAACTCCATTGGAATATACATATGGCAACCACTGCCAATTTGACACATATTTTTTGGGGAACAATAAATTTGGGTTCTTCCTTTTTCCTTGCCATTAATGCATACCTTAATTCTTTCTGATTGTTTTGGATTTATTGTACCATATCTAAACTTTTTGTGTCATGGAAATGTGTGATGATGTTGTGTGATTGTACATTTGCAGGAAACACAACTTTCTTTTTTTTTTTTTGTTTTTTTATTTTATTCCAGCGTTTGAAATTGAATTTTTTACACAAAGTTTTTTACAAATAATTGAATCTAAATGTTTTAACAAATAAACTATTTTCATTTTAAGCCAAATTAAAATTCTTTAGGCCTCGGTGTCTTTTGTGCCTGTGATTTTCTTGTATCTGTGAATGAAAAACAACATTAGTTTAGCATTGTTTATTTGGTTTGGTTGTGCGTGGTTTTTTTGGGGCCCTTTTTAAACCGGACCTTCTGCGTTTTTTACTGAAAAGGCCAAACTCTTAACCAAAGATTCCGCAGCATCTCAGAATAATAGATATTAATTTTTTAGTCAATCAATAATTATTCTTTCCACCACTGGGCTGCAACTCAGTTCAGGAATTTAGTATACGGCCGCCGCCATCTTGACTCAGAAGCATCCCACTTACTGAGGAGAGGAGAGTGGGATAAGGTACAGGGGGTGGGTTATAGCTGTGCTTTGCTCACACAGAGCAGAGACCTCTTGAAAAGGTCAGCAATCCCAGAATGCAGAGCAGCACAGTTAGAAGGCACTTCCTGTTTGCAGGCTGCCTGATAAGATGGCGGCTTCCCATCCATCTTGGATGTTGAAAGCCTCATAACATGCACTAGGTGCAGGTAGGATGATTTTGAAGGTGGGCAAACTTTATGTACAGGGTGTGGGAAACATATAAGATAGACTTATTCTGAGTGAAGGTCCGCTTTAAGGGCTTTTTAGACAAAGTGTTTTTTTTTTTTTTTTTTGGTTTTTACATTTTGTGGCCAATGGAATTGTTGGTTCATTTACTTTGGTCCCCAAAAACGCCACTTACCATGTTTTAGGCGCATATTGCGTCAGGGGCGGAGGCTCCATTCTTGCTCCCTTGGTTGCTGCTGTGAATCTGTTTGCATGACAAAGACACTGATATTAGAGACTGTTGTTGTCTCATGTACACAAAAAGCATTAACAAGTTTGCTGGCCTAACTAAAGTCACTTTTTGAACCTCTTGCTGCCTCACATTGCCCTAGTTCTTCTATCTGCATGTAGCCTAGTTTTGAGCTGCGTACATGTGTTAAACTAAGGTGGGCTTGTATGTAACGTGAAAAAGAAGTTGTTTCAGACTATTCTGGTGTTTTTTTTTTTTTTTATTACAAGGAATGTGTGCGCGCACATAAACGCACGCGCGCATACTCACATCCATGATGATGTCGTCCTGCTCCGAGGTAAAGATTGCGGGCGCGCACCCGCTGTTGACCACGCCCACACGGAAAACATATTTAAAGCACAAGGCACTCAGCTCTGTGTTGGATACCATATCAATATGGGCAGACCTAAAGGGAGCAAAAAGAGCCAACCAAGGGCCGAGGCACATAGCAGCCGCACACATGCCTCATCCTCCACAAGACAGAAGAGCAGGCACCAGACACATGCCGAACATGCCCCCACTAAAACGGTGGATACTCCACACAAACAGGCACATTCCAAAAAACGCAGGACCAAGGGTACATTAACCCATTCACCACCACCTGCAAAAAAACCACGCACACACAAGGGTACCCCATCTAGTCAGACCATGCAGCATCCTCCACCTCCACACACCAAGCATACCCACAAATCCAAACACATAAGCAAGGGTAAGCGCATTGCAAAAACCACCACCCCACCCAGGTCACCCACCCCTCCACCTCCACCCTCTGGTTCCCCCAATTCCAGTACCTCAGATTCCACATGCAGCTCCACATCTGATAGCTCAACAGGAACCCAGACATTAAGCCAGAGAAGCACACACACAACATCCCCCTCCCCCATAAGCCAAAGAAGCACACACGACTCCCCAGATACCCAACCATCAATTTCCTCAGAGGCAGGGGAGACCACACACCCATGTGGCAGACAACTACGGCGTGGCTCACTAACTGCCCGATTTTGCGATGCTCAAAGCATGGCGGTGGCAAATGCAGTTTGCGAACATTATGATGCCCTATTTGGCCGCACCTCCAAAACAACCACAAAGCAGGCTAAGATGGAAATCTGGACTAATATTTGCAGGCAGGTCAATAGTGTGGGATCAGTCCGGAGAGATATTCAGCAAATAAAAAGGAAATTTGGGGACCTGAAATACTACAGCAAAAAAAAAATGGACATGCGCCGTCAGCAGAGGTAATGGACAATTTTTAGTCACATTGTTAAAAGGATGTAACACTTATTAGGTGTAATTTAATCTTCCCCAGCCAACAGACAGGGGGTGGAGCAGAAGTAAAGGAAAAAGTAAAATGCATTTTTTTTAACATTGTTAAAAGGATGTAACACTTATTAGGTGTGATTTAATCTTCCCCAGCCAACAGACAGGGGGTGGCTTACCCACTAAAATAATCCTTACTCCCGCCGAGGAACATGTATATACATACATACACCCGGCCAGCATCCAGGGACTGGCAGAGGCACAAGACACAGACCGGAATGTAAGGTCCCAAGGTGAGTCTGATTTTGCCATGACCTAGTACAAAAAGTTCAAGAAGCCAGTGTTATGCTACACAACACACTGTACTTGGCCATTTACCTAATCTTCCTATCTACATACTAAGGACCAAGTCAACAGGACACACCAGGCCCCCAAACCCCTGCGTTAGCACCGAGGCCAAGGGCACACCAGGCTTCTACACCACAAACCCAAATTGTGGATTGCGATGAGGTAAGTCAATGGGCCTTGATGTGTACTTTTAACATTGATATTTGCAAGCTTGTGTGGACAGAAATAAACTAAAAGGATGCTACATTTCTTAACAGACCACAGGAAGCCCACCCATCATCGACCATATACGAGATTTGGAGGAGGACACCCCACATATGTCACTAACCACTACTGCACCAGTGGCAGCAACGCAGGCAACCCCGGCACAGCCACCACATCCACAACCACCTTCGGAACCAGAACCAACCACCCGTCCCACTGCTCCTACCCAGTCTAGACGCCATATTTCCCAAAGAAGGCAACTTCAAATTTTGGAGGAAACATGGAGGCAGGAAAATATTGCCTTTGCTGCAACAACACAGCAATTCAATGAGACTGTGTGCACCCAACTCACAAACCTCAACGCCCAAGTAGAGGTATTAAACAGAAATATCTCTGCCCTAACCAGCCATATGGCTGAGATTAATCAAAGCCTGGCCCACATTGCAGCCAATTTGCAGGCACAACATCATTCCTCGTCACCATGCAACCCAACATACCACTAATTTGTGGGGAATACATTTTCTCTGCCCACGTGTAATTTTTCTTTTGGGACCAAAAAAACAAATGACAAAACAAAATTTGTTTGAAAAAAAAAATAAATAAAAATAAAAAACAAAAACATTGTCGTCTCTGAAAAAACACTAAACACTAGTTGTGCACGTATGGTTTGCGCGGTGCCACTTTGGGTTCAAGAAAAAGGAGGGGTGGGGAGGGCTGAAACTAAAGGTGGTGGAGTAGCCCACAAGCCATGATTAGGTTTAGGACCGTTGCAGGCGTCTATTGTAGTGCCCCCCCCCCAGTCACATCAAGACAACGGAACCTCATCTTCAAGAGAACAAAGCCTGGCTCCAACACAGAGCGAGTCCTCCTGAGGGCAGTATTGTAGCGCTCCTCTGCCTGTGAAGATCGGTGCAGGATGGGGGTCTTCATCCAGGGGACCAAAGGATAGGCAGAGTCTCCTGCCCTAAAACCAAAAAACAAAAAAAATTAAAAAAAGGTGTGCATTGCAACAATAGAAAAGAGGGACAAATAGGTGAGCGGGGTAGGGTGGGAGGAAAGGACATTTGTAATGAGACTACATGCACATCCAACCTGTACTCTGATTTAAAAAGTCTGGGGAATACTACTTACATAAGAGGGCAAGAACATGACGCAATAGGGTACAATCACTTAACCCATTTAATTTGTAGATCAATAATTGGGCTCCAAATATACTACGCCAAAAGTTACCAAATAGTGTGTTACGGGAACAAACACAGTCAGAGAGGGTGGGCAACCAATACAAGTTTCAGACACATACCCAGTAGCCAGCCACCAAATAGATCGGCAGATTTGAATCGCTCATGTAGGCAGGAATTCCTAGGCAGGGAAAGCCAGAAAAACGACTCCCAAAAACCAAATCAGGGCCAGCCAGTGCCTGCACATTTATCCTATGTCCCATCTTCAAATGCCTGCACACAAACAAAAAAATAAAAATGATGGAGACCCTGTAAAAAGGATACCCAAACAAAAACCATAAAAAATATCAAATACTCATGCCATCGATGTCCAAAGGCGTGCGGTGCAGCCTGGTTTCTGCCATACTCAGCAGGACAAGACCGCGGAGCTGGCGCCGCTGATGTGCTCCAACAGAGGACTGCATATCATTGCCCGAGTGCAAATACGGCTGCTCTGACTTGCCGTAAGTGAAGGCTCGGCGGCCCCGTTTTATTAGGGTGATTTCAATAGGAAATCAAGGCTCTGCATCACTGAAAAAAACGGACCAATGAACGAGGCGTCCGTTTTCCCGGGAAATCTTGACAATCGGAAAGGCGGCTGAGCGCACACCTGAGCGCATAAACGCACACTAAAATCAACGTAGCACCCTTTCCTGACCCGATCAAAGGCCAAAACCAACGGGGAAACGCACGGGGGAGCTGAACGGGGAGGCTCTGCATCAAGCCAATTGTCCGGATTTCCGTAGCTGTCTGTGAAAGTTTGGGTGGGTGTTAGTCTTTTTTTTGCTTTTTTTCGTTCATTTTTCATTCATACGAGCGTTCGGGAAAATGTGTATATGCGCTTTCGATGAACGGAAGCAAATCGGATCATTTCCGTTAGTTCGGATCATTTTCCAAACAAAATCTGATATTATTTGTACGTTCAGGTAACTTACGTTGTTGGGATGGGCTTACGTCTGATTTTGAGAGCTGATTTCCGACGGACCACCACCCTATAAATCCGTTTCATTTCCGATCCACTTACGGGACCTTTGAGGGCTCGGATTGCTATTGTTGAACATGTTTTGCGGCTATGTGGAGGAGTCTGCGCGCCTTTAGCACCAAGGCATTGCATGTATCAGCATGGCCGAGGCCATAAATTGTATAGCAATGCATACCTGAATCAATACATTTCATGTATGCCTTATAGATGCATTTTAATGCTGACCTTAATTAGTCCTTAGCATGTAAACATTTATTTTCCCACACATCCATATAATTGCTATATTTTTTTAGACTTTGTGAATTATATTTGGATTGTTGAACTTGAATCTTAATTTGTTGTAGGAGTTATTGTTTTAGTCGGTTACCTTTGCTTTGTGTAATTATTTTATATTTGGTTGCAGGAACTGCAAGATGTGCCACTCACACAACATACAAGCAGTCTTTGGTCCAGCTCAGTGTTCTTACAGGGCATCCAGGGTCGTCCCATGATGCTTATATATTGCAGAGCTCCGGCTTATTTCGTCAGTTTGAGTCAGGAGAATTATTATTATCTGGTGGATGGCTCCAGGGTAAGTTTGCTCACATTCCATCAATCCATTTTCACTGTATGGCAATGAATATAGTTGATGACTCATGTCTTAACCTATGGCTGTTTTTAGCCCTTGATGACATGTTAAACAATATTGTAGCTTAGAATGTGTATTTTATGTTAGTATTTTTAAATTCTTTCAGGGGATTCTGGATATCCACTCCTGCCCTTGCTCCTGATGCCCGTTCTCTGCCTGCAGAATGCGGGCCAGGGGTTCTCTAATCGGGTACTATGCAAAACCCGGGCCGTGATGGCGAGGGCCCTCTGGCTTTTGAAGTCCAGATTTAGGTGTTTGGACCATACGGGGGGGGGGGGGGGGGGCACTGCAGTATGACCCCAGCAAGGTTATACCAATATTTTAATTTACGTTTTTTAACAGGGACCACACATGCCAGAGTGGCACAACTGAGTGTCAGGGTCCTTCAGTTGGTGGGCGAGATGCAGGAGCTGCGCAACTCGTTGGGGACCACAGATGAAGAATAATGTTATGTGGCCTGCCATTGCTATGTATTTTGTTTTTTATAGTTATAGTTTTTCAAAATTTTTAAAAATTTTATATTTTATGTTGGAATCAAAAAAAAAAATGTTACAGTGTCATTTCATTTACAAAATACATTAACGCAAAACTAATGGGCCCAGAAATATTTAAAGATGAATATATACATGACCGAGAAGTGATTTGGGTAAGTTTTAGGGGGCTAAAATGGAAGAAGAACCTAACCGCAAAGTGGTTTGGGTGAGCTTTAAGGGTCCAAAGGGGAAGATGGAGGATAGGGCTAAGTGATTTAGCTAAACATTGTAGTAGAAGTGAGGGTAGCAAATATGTAGGCAAGCACTTTAATGAGTTAAGTTTGTACATCTTACTGGCTGCTGCCGTCATCTCAGGCACCCACACAACTTCAAAATGTGTTGGTTCCAGCCCACCCAACCAGCGCTATGCACCAGAAAGATGTTTGTGTGGAGGCGGTGGGGATGATGGCGGACCTTGGTAAGATGTGTGTCTTTATATTTGTGTGCGTCTGTGTGTGGCCCGGGGTGTGTGGGGGGGATGCTGCAAACTGCCTTTAATGGGTGGATGTTGCACACTGCTTTACATAGGGGATGCCATTTACTGCCTGTAATGAGGGATAACGCTTACTGCCTAAAATGCGGCTCTCTGCCTGTAATCAGGGATGCCTTACATGTAATGAGAAATGCCCCACATTGCCTTTAATGGGGGATGCCGCACGCTGCCTGTAATGGGGTGATTGGGGGGATTCTGCAAAATGCCTTTAATGTGGGATGCCCTTTACCACCTGTAATGACAGATGTCGCACGCTGCTTGTAATTGGGGATGCTGCACACTGCCTGTAATGGGGTAATTAGAGGGGATTCTGCACACTGTCTGTAATGGGGTGATAGGGAGGGGAGAATTTAGCACACCATTTGGTTCAGAATATTTTTCACTTATTTTCCTCCACTACCCCGGGTGCTTATTATGGTGCAAAGAATATGGTATGTTATTTAACAGCTCGTAACAAAGTTATCAAGATAGAATTTTCAGCTGTATGTTATTTCATTTTTAAATTACAGCAAATATAAACTATTATAGTAATACTTATTATTTTAATGTTTTATTATTTTTGCAATAAATGTAAATATATTTTTATATATGTGATATTTAATTCAGTGGTGCACCTTTAACAACAACTTAGACCTGACTAGCTGGGGTCTGGTCATTTATTGTTCACTTATGTAACCAGATTATTTTCCACCAGAATAGATTTTAGTTTGTTTTTTAATTGAATTGTAAAAATTGCAGGTGGGTGACATCCTGAATGTATTCATCTTGGTCTGATTATTTTACATGACAAAGACCTGCCATTTTAACAGTTTTTTATGGTTAGATCTGTGTTGGAAGGTAGCATGTTTCCACATAGGCAACAACTTTATTTTAATCATAAATGCATTTTTCCAAAACAGTTTATTTATTTCTCAAAACTCTTTGTGGTTTAAGTGACATGTGGCATTTACATAAATTATTTTATACTATCATAATGAAGAAATTAATTCCCAGCACTCCCAGATGCCCCAAAGTGTTACCTAAAAGGACATTCCAGGTAATGTGTTGAATTAATGTGTTCCTGCTTGCTCCATCTTTGCTGTAGGAGGAAGTATCATTCATTTGCCAAAATGGTGCATTTCTGGATAACGACTCCTATTGAATGGTGTTAGGCGAACCCCTAGAGGTACGGGTTCAGCCAAACTTTGAACAAAAAACATTTTGGGTACCTAAACTTGACCCGAACCCAGTTCCAACTGAAATCTTTGGGGGAGGATTCTGCATCCCCCCACATCTCACCCACCCAGGCAGAGGAGGTGGGGTGCCCGCCTGTCACGGGACCTCCAGATGAAGAATATGAACTGTGAAAAAAAATGTGGTGCTGGGTGGAGAGGGGCAATTTAAACAAATGCAGAGTGTGGAGCAGGAAGCGGCTGTACAACATACCTAAGCCGTCAATCGGGTCCGCAGTTGACATTCTTTCCCTGTCAAATAGGCTACGGCCAGGGCTACAAAAAGACAGCCGCCACTGCCATAAGTGAGGACACTGCCAGCAGCTAGCAGCACTTTTAGTGCCATCTGCCAGTGTCCTTACTCTTGAGAACAGCGGCCATCTTTTTCTAGCCCCGGCCATAGTCTATTTGACAGGGAAAGAACACTGACCACGAACTGGATCACAGATAAGTGACAGCTGCTACCTGCTGCACACTCTGCATAGGCTAAGCTGGTTGATGAGCTGCTCAGCAGTCCATCAACACGCTTTACCAGCTTAAGGCCCAATGCCAAACTCGAACATAGACTTCTGGCTGAAGTTCATTTTTGGGTTTGGAACCCAAACTCGCAAATACGAATTCGAACCTTGCAACTTGGGTTCACCCAACACTACTATTGAACTTTCTCTCTAATGCTGACTCATCATACTCAGCTCCCTTAGTGAATTTCACTTCTGTGGGACCTTAACACTGAGACAGCAGCGTGACTCATGCGTACGCAGAAGAAATCACTAGGGCTAATTAAGGAATATAAAGCAAGCTGAATGAAAGATGTAGCCCCTCATAGTCAGCATGGGGAGAACAGAACACAGGCTAATTAAACCTTTTACCTGGAATGTCCCTTGAACATCCTATTTTGTCAATAAAGAGCCAAAGCCTTGTTTAAGTTTTTAAACTTTTAGCCATTTTATGGAGGTGTAACCTGTTTGTATTTTAAAAGAAGCAATGAAGTAAGCAACTTTAAAAGCCCAATTATTTTATATAACAAAACAAAATTATTATCCTGGAAGTAAAAAGAATGACATTTTAAAAATGATTTGAAAGGTCAGCCAGTGTGGAATGACATATACTGATGGAGGAAAACTTGAAAGTACTCATTACTTAAAATATATTTAGAACATACAAGCTAGAATGTATGGTTATTGCATGGTTAGATATTAAAATCTGTACCAAATACATAGCAGACCTCACCCTCTTCTACATTGCTCCCAGGGGTGCAGCTGTAATCAGATCATATGAGGGGGGCAACCAACCTGCTTTTTTATTTATTTTTATTTAAATTGTTTTATTGCACTTTTATTAGTGGTTCAGTGGAGATTGTTGCATGCTGACATGTTTTTTGAATCAATTATTAGGGGCTCAGCAGCAATAAGAAAAGCGAGAAGAATGGTTGGGTATCAGCAGCTGGTACGTTGCCGTAACAAAATATTACATGTATTCTATGCTCTCTATCAAAGTTCCCCCATACATGATTTCCAGACCTTTGGTACTGACACATAGAAGGTAAGGTGGGTTGGGCCTCCCAAACTTTACTATTTACTATTATGCAGCACAGGTTGCATAACTGGTTGCCCCTCGTGCCAACAGTGGTATTCCCATGTGGGCTCTCTTGGAAATACCCCTCAAAAACATTCTATTTCACTTGGTGAATTTTTGTGACATCTTCCTTTAACCCGGCCCCCTGGCCTTAGCCTTGTTATGCAACACAGTCTTGAAATATGGGACAATATCCAGTGATCTCATATCCCCCCCCCCCCCATATCCCACTTATTTAAAAACTCATTGTTCACCTATGACTTTCAGCGGTGGGTGTCCAATTATCTCAGAAAAATAATCAACTTATTAATAATTAATAAATTAATGGCATGGTCTAGTGTTAGAAAACATACACAGGCTTCCCAAAGTGAACAGTTTAGATATATCAAGGCACTGGATTCACTTGGACGATGGTCAGAAAATGTTCAATCAATGTGACAACTTTGGATACTGCCTCTAAGGTACTGATATGGTGGTACCTAGTCCCGGCTCATATTATTAGAGTGGGGCCAAACTTCTCAAGACAGGTGCTTTCAGGGGTGTGGTACAGAGGGAACCATGCACCACACTTGGTGGTTAGATTCTGGTCTCAGGTCTTTAGACTTCTGAACACCATCCTCAGGATACAGTTGACAAGAGACCCCTGGGTGGCCTTTTTTTTCAATGGGATGATTAATTGTTTGATCAGGACATATAAGAAGCTAGCCACGTTTGTCGTGCTAGCAGCTCAACAATCCATTCCCGGTTCGTAGAAACAAATCTTAATAAATGCATTTCAACACATTCAAGGCCTGCATTGATGGCTTTATGATAACCAAAAACTTACAGCTGTTCTTACAAACAAACATGGCGTCTACTCGAAGGTTTGGACTCCTTGGTTACAATATGCCCATCCTGGTATGCCTAATGCAAGTCTAAGTTCCATATAGTTGGAGGGAGGTCCATGGTTGTGCGTTCTTTCTACTTCATACATTCTAGCCTAACCTGCCATAGGAGCAGAGGTGAAACTGTTTAATGACCTCTACATATTGGCCTCTGAGTTTCCAGATATGTGGAATATTAAAACAATGATATTGGGGCTTGGCTTTAATCATTATTATCAAACTGCATATAATTAGCAATGCAATGTGTTAAATAATTCTAAACATATCAATAAGAATGCTACACATGACTGTGTACAATGGATCTTTATGCCATTACTGTTACATTATAGTGCAACAATGTCTTTAGCAAGTTGTTGGTTTATCATGAAATTACATCCTTTTTTCTTCAATTAATATATTGAAATACAACGCTGAAAGATGTAAGGTGATTTAACTTTTTAAGCTGCTAAATCTTTTGTGAGCTACATGTAGCATGGTATTTGCCCAAGTTGCCCTTTTGTTGTAATATGTTAATATGTTGTATACGTTAAAAGGTAAGCCCACCTTCAATGGCATTTTTGAAAGTGTATTTTTTGTGTACCAAAATTTAATCAAGGTGCTGAGCTGATCTAGTTTCTTTGTAATAGTTTTTCCATTTCTATGCCAAGCTTACTGCTTGAAAGCAGTATTATTTATTTGGACTTTGTTAAAGTTATCCTAAAACTTAAAAACTTTTCAAAAAGACCCTGTAGTTCCTAAGTTATGTGTAAAGGTATTAGGGCATTGATGATGCAAAGAAAAAAAGGGGAGAAAAGGGCAGTGGGTGTGGCAACAGGGATGTGTGCCTTCCATATATGATAGTTAAAAATTAAGTGCATTTTTGTGTAAGTAGAGCAACATAGCAGGAAGGAGAGCACTGGAGAGACTCAATGTAACTGATATTTATCATTTTAAAGCATTTGGCACTGCCTCACATACTGTCTTGTTAAAAGATTGCTTATCATGCAGACTATACTACTCAATATTTAAGCCGGATTTCCTTGATATGTTTATCAATATTGTATATTCCCCTGAAATATTATCAGCAAGTACGTAACCATTGGCATTAATATAAATGGACTGCATAGGCCATTGGATAAGGCAAAGTGATACAAACAACCATCTGTGATCCAAGTGCATAGGCCATCAAAATTCTCCATCCATTACACGTAAGCCATTCTCACCTTCGCTGCATGACACCACAATAAAGATGACATACTAAGTTAACGACTTGTAATTCCAGCTCAACAAAGAGCAGTACTGTGGCTTCTTTTGTATTTCAGTGTTATATCATTGACGCCAGCTATGCAAACATTGCACAGGCAGGATTTTATGACTTCATCTGAATTGAGATTGTTGCTTGGTGTTGCTTTTAATGATTCTTGGCACCATCATTTTGGCTCTTCCCTGCTAGCCATTGGCTTTGTGTCTAGTTCCTGTGTTAGCAAAAGCTAATTCTTCCAATAATGTTTATCATAGACACCACCTGGGAACTGTATATGTAGAGATAAGCTTCAAGGCACATGAACATTATCTTCTTTATCATTACACAATGATGCTTGTTCCGTATAGTAGTGTTGTACTAGAACAGAATATGTTCTTTTCATGTGCAGAACTGTAGTCACACTTCAAGAAAGGAAAAAAATTGTTTTCCTGGTGAGTACCTGGACCTCTATTTTTATCATTCCAACCTTCCTGTCTGTTGCTAAAAAAAAGAATGCCAGTGTGCAAATCTTCCAGACTATTATGTTCCACTGCATGTGGAAGGCTTGTACGACTTGTGCATGAATTTTAACCCAACATCATGAAACAATTTAAACATATGGCTAGGAACTGTTTCTTTGAAAGTTTACAGAACCTCTAGCTTTAGTCATGCATTTTTTTTGTTGCAACTGATAAAACTGTCGATGTCACAACCATGTTTCTGCCTGCCAAACTTTTCATTGTATGTGAAATAGGAGGGATTTAGACAATGTTCCAACAAGTAAAACATTTGATCTGAGTTAAAGCGGACCTTCACTCTGAGTCTATCTTATATGTTTCTCACACCCTGTACATACAGATTGCTCACATTAAAAATCATCCTACCTGCATCTACTGCATGTTATGAGCCTTTAAACATCCAAGATGGCGGCTTATGGAAGCCACCATCTTATCAGGCAGCCTGCAAACAGGAAGTGCCTCCTGACTGTGCTGCTCTGCATTTTGGGACTGCTGACCTTTACCTGACCCCAGCTCTGCTCTGTCTGAGCAAAGCACAGCTATAACCCACCCCCCTGTACCTTATCTCACTATCCTCTCCTCAGTAAGTGTGATGCTTCTGAGTCAAGATGGCGGCGCCCGTATCCTAAATTCCTGAACAGAGTTGCAGCCCAGTGGGAAAAAGAATAATAAGTTAGTGACTAAAAACGTAAAAACGTAAAATATATTAATTTTAGATGCTGGGGAACCGTTTTTTAAGAGTTTGGGCTTTTCATGAAATCACGCTGAAGGTCTGGTTTAAGTTCATTTCTGCTGGATTTGCTTGTATTAACCATTTCTTCATGTTTCAACTGCTTTTGTGATAGTTATGCTTTTAAAAATGCATCGGACACCAAGCAGGGGATCCGATGATCCTCCCAGCAGTCATCCGCAGTAAGCGTAGTTTGGCTCTCCTAGCTGAATTACCATACCATGCTGTCATTGAGAAGCAAAGAATCAATTCAAGAACTAACTTGTAAAATGTAATAAACATTTTCTGGGGCATGCCATGTTTCCTAAGTTGAAGGATGAATGGTCTTTGTTGAGCTTTTTTTTAATGACAGAGTCAATGGGACTGCTCCATTATAGGTCATGGTGAGATGGTGCAGTTAGCATGCAGGTGCACAGAGCTCTCTGCCTGCTGTAGAGGATAATGGGGGCTCTGTCACAGTCTGTTATGGGATGATGAGAGCTCTGTCACAGTCTGCTATGGAAGATGATGGGGGTCTGTGTCACAGCCTGCTATGGGATTATGGGGGGCTCTGTCACAGGCTGCTATGGGATTATGGGGGGCTCTGTCACAGGCTGCTATGGGATGATGGGGGATCTGTCACAGTCTGCTATGGAAGATGATGGGGGCTCTGTCACAGTCTACTATGAAAGATGATGGAAAGCTCTGTCACAGTCTGCTATGGAAGATGACTCACCTGTCACAGTATGCTATGGGATGATGGGGGGGGGCTCTGTCACAGGCTGCTATGGGATGATAGGTTGCTCTGTCAGTCTGCTATGGGATGATGGGTGATCTGTCACAGTCTGCTGTGGAAGATAATGGGGGCTGTGTCACAGCCTGCTATGGGATTATGGGGGGGCTCTGTCACAGGCTGCTATGGGATGATAGGTTGCTCTGTCACAGTCTGCTATGGAAGATGATGAGGGACTCACCTGTCACAGTATGCTTTGGAAGATGATGAGGGACTCATCTGTCACAGTATGCTATGGGATGATGGGGGGGGGGGGGCTCTGTCATAGTCTGCTATGGGATGACAGGGGGATTCTGTCATAGTCTGCTATGGGATGATGGGGGTTGTTCTGCCACACAGTCTTCTATTGGGATGATGGAGGTTGTTCTGCAACACAGTCTGCTATGGGGACAATGGGGTTGCTCAGCCACACAGTCTGCTATAGGGATCATGCCTGTTGTTCTGCAACACAGTCTGCTATAGGGATTATGGGGGTTGTTCTGCCACACATTCTGCTATAGGGATGATGAAGGTTGTTCATCCACACAGTCTGCTATAGGGATGATGAAGGTTGTTCGGCCACACAGTCTGCTATAGGGTTGATGGGGGGATTCTATTACAGTCTGCTATGAGTATGATGAGGGGATTCTGTCACAGTCAGCTACTGGATGATGGGGGTTGTTTTGCCACACAGTCTGCTATGGAATGATGGGGATTGTTCGGCAACACAGTCTGCTATGGGG
Source organism: Gastrophryne carolinensis (assembly GCA_027917425.1). NCBI lineage: Eukaryota > Metazoa > Chordata > Amphibia > Anura > Microhylidae > Gastrophryne > Gastrophryne carolinensis. The sequence continues at coordinate 248,929,072 of CM051237.1, read as the reverse complement.
ATGGTGGGGGTAGTTCTACCACACAGTGTGCTGTAGGGATGATGGGGGTTGTTCTGCCCAACAGTATGCTATAGGGATGATGGGGGTTGTTCTGCCACACAGTCTACTATAGAGTTGATGGGGGTTGTTCTGCTACATGGTCTGCTATGTGAAAGATAGGGGGCTCTGTCACAGTCTGCTATGAATTGATGGGGGGATTCTGTCACACAGCCTGTTATTTGGTTATGGGGGGTTCTTTTTATTTTATGAAGGATACATTACACATGTAAAAAATATATATTTTTGTGCAGGTAGGGCAATAACCCTGGTGCCCCCCACTCGATTTTCAGCCCTCTGGCCCTTCCTACCCTCATTTTACAGCCATTCTTGGGCCCCCAAGTTCGGGTACCCATTGATTTCAATAGGGTTCAGGTCAAGTCAAGTCTGGGTACCGAAATCGAACTTTGGTGGCAAGTTCGGCTGAACTTGATAAACCTGAACTTCTATTGGTTTGCTCATTTTAGTGCTGTTCATACTCTCTACTTCTGAGCCCTCAATGCTTTTCTTACAAACAAAATGGCATCCCATGGAGTTGCAGGTCTTCTGCAAAGAGGAAGTGCTTCTGGGTTTTCTGCTGCTGTGCATTGCATGGTTATGTCAGTTGTATTCAGTCAATAGAATGGCTGGGATGCTGGGAGAGGAAGCTTCAACATGGACGCTACCAGGCAGCATTTCAGCTTGAGTGGGTGCAAATGTAAGTTTTTTTTTCATGTGTTGGATCAGTTTAAAGCAGTACGCTTCTTGGATTTCTGTAGTGCATATTTGAGTGTCATGTTCACCAGATCGTCATCAGCACTGTTTGCTTTATGGGCAAATTGAAGCAGGTCCCAATGATCTTTTGTCATTTTTTTAAATGTGACATTACAAGTTGCTCAAAGACCTTTGTTACAACTGGAATAAATTCTACAGCTCTGTAGTCATTAAGATCTTTTGCTGGTGACTTTATGGAACAGGGATGGTGGTCGACATTTTAGACAACAAGGGATCAGTCTTTCCTCTAGGGACCTGTTATAGGTTTCTGCAAGAAATGGGGATAACTGCTCCACACATGCCTTTAAGCATGATGGTGAATTTCTGCCTGGACATCAAGCTTTCCTACTATTTGGATGCTTGGACTGGCATTTTTAAAAATGTATATAGTAAGCACACCAACTAAATATAAACTTTACATAATATTAGATTTTAAATGGTGCATCCACCAATGAGTAGATCCCTCAAATTTTGTCAAAATGTTATATATATACAATATATACATGAGTTACATCCTAAGCACAATTCATAAAATAGGGGTACATGGCATAACAAATACCTTAAAATCTTTCCAGTGTCTCTCACAGGAAAGCATCTCTAAACCATGAACAATTTTTATGGTTAAGTTGGCCAGTTTATGACCATGTGCAATGGCTGGCTTTACGTACTATAAACAGCATTTAGAGTAACAGCCAATTTTTTTGTTGCTATAAATGAGGACATCTTGGATTCCTCTGGTGTCATCCAACTCATTTCCATATGTCCTGCATGCTAAGTTTGTAGCCTGAAGCTGCACACTGTTGGCAGATGTCAGATTTAGAGAAACTGAATTCAGCTGCACTTATAGTCTCATCTCAGCCTGCACTGACTCCACTCTGAGTCACTTGGAGCACTCTGTGGCACTAAAATAAAAATTATACTAAAAAAAGCAGTGCTGGATAACAGGACTGTAACTACAGGAGGTGCAGAGGTAGTGACCAAATCAAAACCTATAAGATCAGAGGGCCCCCATTATTGTTTCTCTCAATTTTATTTATCAGTTTTTTGCTCACATGCCATCCTGCAGTTTCAGTAGTCTAATTGTATCCATTTCAGCTAAAATGATAGGAAGACACTGTACTGTACTGTATGAACCATCATGGGGCCCCATTTAATGGTTGGTACCAGGCAGTTCCGACAAGTGTATTGTGCCTCTTTTATGGAGATGAGCCCCTTAAAGTGGCCTATTTGACTGGGGAGCAAGGTGGGATGAAGGCATTGGGGGATGTTTGGTTCTTCCTTCCGAGGCATGGAGCCCAACCTATACCAATACCAATTCAGTGACCGTGACCGCCTGGCAGGCAATTGTTCTCGATGTTGGCGTGTTTACTTGGGGACTGAGAAAAGTGGTATGCGGAAGTAGATAAGTATAAGAGCATCGGGAATCAGATTCAGCACTGGTATGTGGAGCATAGCATCCCTCAATCAGATGCCCTCCCACCTCTGACTGCTGTCCTGTTAAGTGGTTCTCCAGTCAGTTCAACTCAGTTGGTAGGGGCATCAAATATGTGATTTTTTTTTTTGCTCTGATTGATTGTTTGTAATTGGGGAGCCTCAGAACTCTCTCTTGAGAGTACAGTTTCCCCTTGATTCTAAATATAGTACTTTTACTTGTTTTAGTAGCCTTTAAATCACATATCAGAGGCCTCTTGTGCATGTATGGTGCATACAAATTATTTTTTATTTCTTAACAACTCGACATTCACACTTTTTTTCTCAGAAGCGCATAATTGACTTAAGTCTTTTTAGAACAAGCATCAGATAACACAAATACTTCAGTTTTACAAAGATAATATTCTAAATTCTACATGCTTTCAGAGGCAGAAGGGACGGTAATTCTCTTGACGCTATTGATTTTGGATTAGGCCAAAAGATAGATTTCTATTGATTGAGGTGAAACTGACCTTAGATATAAATTTCTCTGCAGTTCAACAGGCAACAGTCTCAAATAGAAATTGCAAATCAGATAGGTCTGTAAAAAACACCATTATTTCTGTACTCTTTTAGGGGAAGAAATGAAGAGCAGAGGTAAAATAAAATAACAAAATATATAATAATAATTGCTGGGGATTAAAAACTGTTTCAGCCAGTATAACAAGGATCAATTTGACTAACATTTAAGGCTTTTAAATTTTAAAAATGTCAATGGCTCATGAATAGGTCATAATGAAGACTCTTCACACCTTTTTACTGTAGACTTGAACAGAATAATGTAATTTTTATCAGTTAAATTCATGCATTTATAGTAAAAAAATCAGTAAAACAAAGAACCACTTATCTTAAAGTGGCCCAACACCCAGGGGGCGGCATCCAAAATCGGGATGTCCCGCGGGGTGAAACCCCCCAGGAAGCTCAGAAACCTTACCTTGATCCCGTTCCAACTGTGCATGCATGGGCCGCGGCCATGTCTCGTGCTTCCCACTAGCAGGGCGCGCACCCGCGCCGGCCGTTTGTGAATGGCCGGCGTGGGCGCGCTCCCTGTTAGAGGGAAGCGCGAGACGCGGCCTCCAGCGCTCAGAGCCACTTTAGTTGTACGCTGCTTGTACGTGCATACCACAGCGGCTCTGAGCGCTCTGATTGGACGAGCGCCCGCGCAGGAGCGTGGTGAGGTGAGTGTTTCCGGGCGTTCTGGGGGGTTTCCACTGAAGTGGACCAAAACCCAGGATAGTGAAAATCCTGGGTGTTGGTCCACTTTAACTCAATTGTTGCAGTTCACCTAAATAGATTAAAAAATATATTTTGTTGAATTGGTATCAGGGTTTGTGCATTTTTTAGTTTTAAATAATTATTTATCGCAACGATGCGTACACAGCCAGATATACATTCAAAATCTATCAACATGATATAATTATGTCATAATTAATGATATAATTTTGTCATAATTAGAAATGAGAAAATGGAATAGAAATAGCCAATGGAATAGAAATAGCCAACATGGCCAAATAAAAATGCCGTGCAGCAGCAACTTTAATCCCCTTCCCCCCTTATCTGTTGGAGCTCCAGCAGCATCTCCCGGGATTCTTGGATGAATTGCCACAGCCTGTGATGCCTCTGAATGCAAGCTGTGGGAAAGAAAAGACACAATTAAGTACTAAAGGTCTACAACTATGGTATATCTGTATGATCTATGTTCAGTAAAGTAAATTAACCTGTGGACCCATTCCACATAACCACCATAGTCTAAGATCATAAAGTAAATAACTAACCAATAAAGGCCTACTTGACTTGGCAAAAAAGTATATGTACAGTGAGCTTTTACCTTAAAGCTACTTTATTTTACAAAAAAAATCAATAGGGAATGCATGTTTAAAAATGTAGCAGGGATGTAAAAGCAGCACGTAAAGTACCTAAGTAACTGCTGCCTTTACCAGGTAGCGTCAAGTTACATTAGCAGGGGCAGGAAACGTGCATTCTATCAGTCTATTCTGATTGATTCTTCAGCAAAGAGGCTCTGCAGGTATGAGTGTCAACTCTAAACTGCCACTAACATGGGTACATGGTCACTGACACATACATATGCCTGTCTACAAGGTTATTGTCACAAATCACATTACTCACCATCACTGCTGTGGAAAATAATTACAGGGTCAGTCTGCGTGTCAACATCTATGTGTAGAAAAAAACACAACAGACACAAACATAAGAACTTGGTATGAAACATTTTTGGGGGGTTTAAACTATTTCTCGTATGAAAGAGTTAAATGCGGCTAATTATTGTAACACACTTGGCCATGTCTTAGCAATTATTCCAAAAAGTAATGGCAGTGGGCCTCCCTAAACCCTTTGGTCCCATTGACCAAATAATTAAAGGGTTTAGGGAGGCCCACTCCCATTACTTTTTGGAATAATTGTGATTTATAGAAACCCTCCATTGTCCAGCTTAAAAGTATCAATAAGCTTTTTTTACACTGTATGTGGTAGGTTTGTCCACAGTCCTATATTATACCTTTTTCCACCATAGGAATATTGCAAGACTAAGGGTAGCACTACTAGTTATCAATATGTGCTCACTACAATACAATAATCATACAGTCAGGGCCAGAAATATTTGGACAGTGACACAATTTTCGCAAGTTGGGCTCTGCATGCCACCGCATTGGATTTGAAATGAAACCTCTACAACAGAATTCAAGTGCAGATTGTAACGTTTAATTTGAAGGGTTGAACAAAAATACCTGATAGAAAATGTAGGAATTGTACACATTTCTTTACAAACACTCCACATTTTAGGAGCTCAAAAGTAATTGGACAAATAAACATAACCCAAACAAAATATTTATTTTCTCAATATTTTGTTGAAATCCTTTGGAGGCAATCACTGCCTTAAGTCTGGAACCCATGGACATCACCAAACGCTGGGTTTCCTCCTTCTTAATGCTTTGCCAGGCCTTTCCAGCCGCAGCCTTCAGGTCTTGCTTGTTTGTGGGTCTTTCCGTCTTAAGTCTGGATTTGAGTAAGTGAAATGCATGCTCAATTGGGTTAAGATCTGGTGATTGACTTGGCCATTGCAGAATGTTCCACTTTTTTGCACTCATGAACTCCTGGGTAGCTTTGGCTGTATGCTTGGGGTCATTGTCCATCTGTACTATGAAGCGCCGTCCGATCAACTTTGCAGCATTTGGCTGAATCTGGGCTGAAAGTATATCCCGGTACACTTCAGAATTCATCCGGCTACTCTTGTCTGCTGTTATGTCATCAATAAACAAAAGTGACCCAGTGCCATTGAAAGCCATGCATGCCCATGCCATCACGTTGCCTCCACCATGTTTTACAGAGGATGTGGTGTGCCTTGGATCATGTGCAGTTCCCTTTCTTCTCCAAACTTTTTTCTTCCCATCATTCTGGTACAGGTTGATCTTTGTCTCATCTGTCCATAGAATACTTTTCCAGAACTGAGCTGGCTTGTTGAGGTGTTTTTGGGCAAATTTAACTCTGGCCTGTCTATTTTTGGAATTGATGAATGGTTTGCATCTAGATGTGAACCCTTTGTATTTACTTTCATGGAGTCTTCTCTTTACTGTTGACTTAGAGACAGATACACCTACTTCCCTGAGAGTGTTCTGGACTTCAGTCAATGTTGTGAACGGGTTCTTCTTCACCAAAGAAAGTATGCGGCGATCATCCACCACTGTTGTCTTCCGTGGACGTCCAGCCCTTTTTGAGTTCCCAAGCTCACCAGTCAATTCCTTTTTTCTCAGAATGTACCCGACTGTTGATTTTGCTAATCCAAGCATGTCTGCTATCTCTCTGATGGATTTTTTCTTTTTTTTCAGCCTCAGGATGTTCTGCTTCACCTCAATTGAGAGTTCCTTTGACCGCATGTTGTCTGGTCACAGCAACAGCTTCCAAATGCAAAACCACACACCTGGAATCCACCCCAGACCTTTTAACTACTTCATTGATTACAGGTTAACGAGGGAGACGCCTTCAGAGTTAATTGCAGCCCTTAGAGTCCATTGTCCAATTACTTTTGGTCCCTTGAAAAAGAGGAGGCTATGCATTACAGAACTATGATTCCTAAACCCTTTCTCCGATTAGGATGTGGAAACTCTCATATTGCAGCTGGGAGTGTGCATGACCCCTATACCAGTTCACAAGACTGGGGGGATGGCAAGTCACCTGCGCTAGCGGGTGACTTGCCATTAACCCCTGGCACCCCCATTACCTGCCTCCCCAAAGGCCAGGGGGAGGCAGAAGAGCCCGGGCCCACGGGCTATGCGGGCTTGTAGCCTGCAGGGCCAGGGGCCACAAAAGCTGGCCCCTGCGCCCTGTTCCTATAAGCCCTGCATAGCTGGTCCCGGGCTGGTTACTTTGGGTAAGGGGGACCCCACGTCAATTTTTTTTTTTTAAGGGTTTTTAACCCTTAAAAATAAAAAAAAAAATGGGGTTCCCCCTCGCCGGAAGGGGGGACCCTATGTCATTTTTTTTAACCCATTAAGTGCCAGCCTACCTTGAGATTTTGTCACCCTTTGTTGCCAGACCATTTTGCACTATTTTGCGCTCCCCATGTTCAACTGTGGTTTTTGAAGGGATTTCCAGGGATTTCCCAGGAAAGTGATATATTGTTTTTTTCCGCAGAGTCTGGGCTTTAACATGAAATGTCTTGTTTGTCATTTTTTAGGTGTATTCTCAATATTTTTGGATGAAATATGTGCAAAAAAACCCCAAAAAACTATTTTTTACAATTTGTAGTGTTTTTTTGTAATAAAAAATGTAAGTTTCTCACTAAAATCTTATTGCGCGTGAAACACCAATTTATCCCGGTTACAGCGGTACCACATATGTATTGGTAGACACCCTTTCCTGCCCAGGCGACTCCCCCAAACTGAAACAAGGCTTTAGGAGATTTTCAGATAAAATACAACTATGCTACGCGCTAAGCGCACCTTGCAGTTTTTCAAGAAAAACAACCCTTTACATTGGAAATACCCCCGACAAACTATATATTCTCTGGAAGTACACACCTCAAGCTTTCTAGACGTACCAGGTTTGTTGACATGGGTGCAGTTTTCTGGAGTTAACCCCTCAATATATTCTTTGGTTGCACAGGGTTTCCCTAAAAAAGAATAAAAATGCAGAATCAAAACCACATTTTCCTAAAAAAAACTATATGGAAACAAGAAAAAAACTGAAAATCTGAAAAAGCAACATGCCCTGAACAGAACAATACCCAGCATGCATAGGTCCTGTCAAGGGAAGAGTTGCCAAACACACCAAAGTAAAGCATGTGCGTAACAGCAATTTTACTTCAAAATTTCAGCTCTGCAGACAATTGGCTTGATGCAGAGCCTCCCCGTTCAGCTCCCCTGTGCATTTCCCCGTTGGTTTTGGGCTTTGATCGGGTCAGGAAAGGGTGCTACGTTGATTTTAGTGTGCGTTTATGTGCTCAGGTGTGCGCTCAGCCGCCTTTCCGATTGTCGGCTCGCACGAGGCTGTTTCCCGGGAAAACGGACGCCTCGTTCATTGGTCCGTTTTTTTCAGTGATGCAGAGCCTTGATTTCCGCTTGAAAACACCCTAATAAAACGGGGCCGCCGAGCCTTCACTTACGGCAAGTCTGACCAGCCGTATTGGAGCTACGTGCTATTTGGGAATGCATTCCTCTGTGGGCCAACATCAAAGGCGCCAGCTACGCCGTCTGATAGTTCTGAGTATGGCAGAAACCAGGCTGCAGCGCACGCCTTTGGACATCGATGGCATGAGTGACGTTGACCTATTCGAGCTCACCCGCCTTAACCGTGTTTCTCTCCATGCCTTGTATAGCGAGCTGTGGCCATGGTTAGCCCCCACCACAAGAAAGGGGCATGCAATTGCAGGTATGACCAAATTGGTTGGCTGCCTGCAATTTTTGGCGAACGGCTCGTTCCAGAGACTGGGTGCCTTCTCCCTGGGGATGTCCCAGTCTACGCTGAGCTGCAGCCTAACCAAGTTTTTGGATGGCATGGCTACCCTGGCACAGAATTACATTTTTTTCCCTCAAACAGGGGAAGCCTGGAATGCGGTTAAGCTGGGCTTTTATAACATAGCCGACATGCCCAACGTCCTTGGTGCAATCGATTGCACACATGTCTCGCTCATCCCCCCTGCGGACCAGGAATATCTGTTCAGTTATGTGGTTTGGGTCTGCTTTTTTTCTGGTTCTCACACATTTTTTATGGCTCACACTAATTACACTTGTGTTTTGCTTGGTGCAGGAACAGGAAGATGGGCCATTCCATCAATGTTCAGGCAGTGGCGGGCCCTGATCTTCAATTTTTCAGTCTGTTTGCTGGCTTTCCTGGGTCCACGCATGATGCGCACATTTTGAGGAACTCCAGCCTCTATCAACGGTTTCAATCTGGAGATATTTCTGGAGGATGGTTACTGGGTATGTGTATTAAAGTTGTATTTCTTGGCCCCCAGGTTTGAATGTGGATTTGCCACTACCCCACTAATCTGTGAGACCTTTCCTGGAAACTTGAAAAGGTTTTTGGTTTAATTAATGGGTGAAAGTATTCTCCACTATTGGCTTATGTTCTGGCCCTCTTATCTCAGTAGCATTACGCAGACATTTTTAAGGAGTGTACAGGTTGCATGTGTTTGTAGGCTCAGTAAAAATGTCAATTCCTCCCACCATACCTAGCTCACCTATTTGTCCCTGTGTACTAATGTTTCTATGCACACCTAAACCTTTTTTTAGGCATCCACCTTATGTTTGTCTTTTGTATTTTGGCAGGTGACTCAGGCTATCCCTTGTTACCATGGCTGCTCACACCCATCCTGCACCCATCTTCCCAGGCACAGGAGCGCTACAACACAGCCCATAGGAGGTCTCGCTCTGTGGTGGGGTTGTGGAAGATGCGTTTCCGATGTCTGGATCACAGTGGGGGTTCTCTTCAGTATCAGCCTGGCAAGGTTATCAAAATAATTATTGCTTGTGGGGTCCTGCACAACCTTGCCATTAGAAGCAGGATTGCTCGATATACTGACCTGGGTGCAGAACCTTTCCCTATTTCTGACGAGCAGACCCCTCCTTACACTGGTACACCAAGTGGGCCAGCACACACAATCCGTGCTGACCTTGTGGCCAATGTATTTTCTTGAAACCACCCCCTGTCTGCAGGCTGGGGAAGATTAAATCACACCTAATAAGTGTTACATGCTGGTCACAAAGCGACTCTAAATGCATTTGGCCTTTACCTCTGCTGCCGGCGCATGTCCATTTTTGGCCAACTATATGATTTCAGGTCCACAACTGTCCGCTTGATTTGTTCAGTATCTCGATGGACAGAACACCATAATGTACCCAAACAGCATTGGCAACAGCCATGCTTTGTGCTTATCAAAAACGGCCTGTTAGGGACCCACGGCGTGGTTATCGCCCACATGGGTGTGTGTTGTCCCCTACATCACTTGAAATAGATGGTTGGCTATCTGGGGAGTCGTGTGTGGTTTTTGGGCCGGTGGTTGAGAATGGGTTAATGTCTCCTTGCTCCTGCGTTTTGGGGAATGTGCCTGTGTCTGTGGAGTCCCCACCGTTTTAGTTGGTGCATGTTCTACATGTGTCTTGTGCCTGCTTTTCTGTTTTATTTAGGATGAGGCATGTGTGCGGCTGCTATGTGGCTTTGGCCTTGGTTGGCTCTTTGTGCTCCCTTTAGGTCTGCCCATATTGATATGGTATCCCACACCAAGCGGAGTGCCTTGAACTTTAAATATTTTTACAACTGCGGTTGCGCGCCTGCGCGCACGCACGCACGTCACCGCGGGGGAACGTCAGAGCTAGAATTTGAAAAAGAAGCCAAGATGTCCCCCGCCGTCTTTACAACGGAGCAGGACGAGATCATCATGGATGTGAGTATGCGAGCGAGCGTGCGTTTATGTGCGCGCACACATTCCTTGTAATAAAAAAAGAAAAAAACGCAAGAATAGTCTGAAACAACTTAGTTTGTCACGTTACAGACCAGCCCACCTTAGTTTAACCCATGTACGCAGCTACAAACTAGCCTACATGCAGATAGCAGAACTAGGGCAATGTGAGGCAGCAAGAGGTTAATAAAGTGACTTGATTTAGGCCAGGAAACTTGTTAATGTATTTTGTGTATTAATGGTGTGTCCTTGTCTCTTTTTCTAACAGATGATGCTGAGGAATCGCTACGACTTCCTGCCGTCAGATTATGACAAGCGGACGTTGGCCCTGGCGGTGGTGGACGCGATTGAAAGAAGATCCCAAACCACCTATACCTTCACTCAGATCGCCCAACACTGGTCTGATTTAAAAAGAAGGCATCAGCCCCGGGTGAGGCGGTACTTCGCAACACATTTCCCATGTAAGTGTAGAAAATGTCAATGCACCTCTAACCCTGGCATCGCCTGGGCGTGGTTTAATGATTGTGTTTGTATTTCAGCCCATGAATGGAATTTGCGGTTCCGCCCCACCCGGACCAGGACACGCAGCCCAGTGTTGGGCGAAACAGGTGAAGGTGTAGGTGGCCCACCGCCAGGGTCAACGGCCACCCCCTCCTCTGTAAGTGACTCGGAGGACCCCTGGACCTCAGCATGCAGGGGAGGGGGCAATCTGACGGCAGGGAGTCGCGCAGAACAGAGCCTCAACATGACTTCGGTAAGGGAAATATAGTTAGATCTGTGGTAAGACATGCATTAAATACAGATACTCATGTGCACTATTGTTGTAGATTCAGACGTCGCTGGAACATCCCAAGGGATGAGTGAGGAAGGGGTCGAGGAGGAAGAGGTTGCTGGGGAAGGTGAGTAGATTGATACCTAGAAGCCTAACTTAATATTATATTAATGAAAGAACAACAGTCTCTAATATCAGTGTGTTTGTCATCCATACAGATTCCCAACTGCCACAGAGGGATTGTGAAGGGAGACTCCGCCCCCGACGCAATGTGCGGCCTAAACCTTGTAAGTGGTGTTTATTTAAACTAAAGTAAATGAGCAAACATTTCCATTTTACCAAAAAACAAATTCAACAGTTCCCTCAATATGTATCCAAAAAAGCCCTTAAAGCGGACCTTAACTATGAATAAGAGGCTAGCTTAGATAGTTCCCACATCCTGTACATACAGATTGTCCACCTTACAAATCATGTTACCAACCTTTTCCATAGCACATCTCGGCTCTGTGTGAGCAAAGCACAGCTATAACCCACCCCCTGTACCTTATCCCACTCTCCTCTCCTCAGTAAGTGTGATGCTTCAGAGTCAACATGGCGTTGCACGTATCCTAAATTCCTGAACTGAGTTGCAGCCCAGTGGGGGAAAGAATAATAATTGATTGACTAAAAAATTAATATATATTAGTTTAAGATGCTGTGGAAATTTTTTTTAAAGAGTTTGGGCTTTTCATTAAATCACGCAGAAGGTCCGGGTTAAAAAGTGCCCCCCAAAAAAACCAAAAAAACCAAACACAATAAACAATGCTAAAGTAATGTTGTTTTTCATTCACAGATCCAAGAAAACAACAGGCTACAGACCCCGAGGCATAATGGTTTTTTTTTAACTTTAAAAATGTAAATATTTTTAATTTTTTGTTTATCCAAAAATTTACACCAAAAAACACAACTAAAGCAAAACCAAAAAAGGTTATTAATAAAAAAAGTATTAATATTTCGAGAGTTGTCTTTCCTGCAAAAGTACCATCACACATCATCAGCACACATTTACATGACACACAAAAGGTTTAGATATGGGACAAGAAAACAGAAAAAAACACAAACAATTAAGGTATGCATTAAGGACAAGGAAAAAGGAACTACTAGATGATTAAGGTATGCATTAAGGACAAGGAAAAAGGAACTACTAGATGATTAAGGAATGCATTAAGGACAAGGAAACCCCCACCAAAAAACAAAAACAAAATAAAAATGTGTGTCAATTTTGCATTTGTGGCCATATGCATATTCCAATGGAGTTTGAGGGATGTGCGCTTGCGTGTAGCCAGATTGGCAACTGAAGAGCCATGGAGATGTAAGTATACTTGCTCAAACCACCAAAATGGAAGGTCAAATACGACGGAAACCAAGCAGGTACGTTCAAAAAGCCAGGAAAAATCAGGGAAAAACGGGCCGCCCGTGTGAACGTGAACGGGAGCCCCGATCAAATTGAAGGCACCCGAGAGAACAAAAAAAGCGTCCCGAGTAAAGTGAAATTGACGGATCAATTAGGGAGCCATTCCGACCGAGGCTCTGCATCACATTTGAGCCACGATTCAAACGGGAGACCCGGACAATCGGAGGGTTTTAAGGGCAGTTCAGAGGAGGCTCTGCATCAGGCCCAATGTGCGCACCTTGTGCTTTTTCTACCAAAACAACCCTTTACATTTGGAATATCCCCCATAAACCATATATTCCCGGAAAGTACACATTTTAAGCTTTCTAAGCGTACCCAGCTTGTTGTCGTGGGCTCATCTTTCTGGAAGTAATCCCTTGAAGAATTCTTAGGTTGCACAGGGTTTCACAAGAAAATGTATAAAAAAGCCGAATAAAAAACACCTTTTCCTAAAATATCAATATGCAAATAAGAAAAAACAAGCTAAATCTGAAAGCGCAAGGTCCCCCGAGCAGAACAATACCCAACATGCATAGGTACTATTAACCCTTTTAATTGCCAGCCTACTTGAACTTTTGTCACCCTCTGTTGGTCATTTTTCCCCATTTTGCGCCATGTTTAACCGTGATTTTTGACGGAATTTCCTGGAAAATATATATATATATTTTTTTTGCAGCAGAGTTTAGGCTTTAACATTAAATGTCTTGATTGTAATTTTTCTGCTGTTTTTTAAATATTTTTGCGTAAAAAAAACAAAAAAATAAATAAAATAATATTTTTTAAACAATTGTCTCCTTTATTTTAAATAAAACATTTGTTTTAGTAATGAAAACCATATTGCATGTGATAGCCCCATTTCTCCCGATTACAACGGTACCACATATGTATCGATAGCCCCCCATTCTTGCCCAGGAGACCCCCCCAAACTGAAAATAGCACTTTATAACATTTAAAAACAAAATACTACTATCCACACTATAAACGCAAGGGGTTAATTTAAAAAGAAAATGACATAGGGACCCCCCTCCCAGGGGGGGGGGACCCCGTTTTTTTTGGAATTTTAAGGGTTAGGGTTAGGCTAAGCGGCGGAGGCGGTGAGAGGCGGCGGAGGCCCGCGCATGCATCGTTGGAACGGGGATAAGGTAAGGCGAATGGGGCGTCCTGGCGTTCACAAGACTGGGGGGATGGCAAGTCACCTGCGCTAGCGGGTGACTTGCCATTAACCCCTGGCACCCCCATTACCTGCCTCCCCAAAGGCCAGGGGGAGGCAGAAGAGCCCGGGCCCACGGGCTATGCGGGCTTGTAGCCTGCAGGGCCAGGGGCCACAAAAGCTGGCCCCTGCGCCCTGTTCCTATAAGCCCTGCATAGCTGGTCCCGGGCTGGTTACTTTGGGTAAGGGGGACCCCACGTCAATTTTTTTTTTTTAAGGGTTTTTAACCCTTAAAAAAAAAAAAAAAGAAATGGGGTTCCCCCTCGCCGGAAGGGGGGACCCTATGTCATTTTTTTTTAACCCTTTAAGTGCCAGCCTACCTTGAGATTTTGTCACCCTTTGTTGCCAGACCATTTTGCACTATTTTGCGCTCCCCATGTTCAACTGTGGTTTTTGAAGGGATTTCCAGGGATTTCCCAGGAAAGTGATATATTGTTTTTTTCCGCAGAGTCTGGGCTTTAACATGAAATGTCTTGTTTGTCATTTTTTAGGTGTATTCTCAATATTTTTGGATGAAATATGTGCAAAAAAACCCCCAAAAAACTATTTTTTACAATTTGTAGTGTTTTTTTGTAATAAAAAATGTAAGTTTCTCACTAAAATCTTATTGCGCGTGAAACACCAATTTATCCCGGTTACAGCGGTACCACATTCGGAGGCCCCCCCAGTGAAGAAGAGACCTGTCGGGAGGCAGCGCGACCTAAGGTAAGTGAATGTCATTTTTTTTTTTTTTTTTTTCACAGATAGCAGCTGCTGCTGCCGAAGCGGGGGGGCACTATTCCGGGGGCTCTCCTGGAGCCATCCGAGACCCCACGGGGGATCGGATGGCACCAAATTAAAGAGGAGACCCGGCCGGATCTAACGAGGGGTCAGGTGAGTATTTTTATTTATTTTTTTGCCCACTAGCAGGGGTAGATGCCAGGCACGTGAATTTTATGTGGCTGGCACTTAAGTCCAGGAGAAGCAACCACGTAAAATTTACGTGGCTGGCATTTAAAGGGTTAATTAACCCTTTGTGTTCTGTCATCCAGCAGCTATAAAAGGCTTCTAGCAGGTGAGCAGAAGCCAGTGATTGCCGAGGGACACAGTGCTCCAGGATGGATGGGAGGTAAGCATTAAAAAAAAAAAAAAATAATAATTTTTTCTCTTTGTGTGTGTGTGTTTTTTTTTACATTTAACCCCTTGTGAACTGGTAAGGGGTCCATGACCCCTATACCAGTTCACAAGGCTGGGGGGTTGGCAAGTCACCTGCAACTAGCGGGTGACTTGCCATTTACCCCCAGCACCCCCATTACCTGCCTCCCCAAAGCCCAGGGGGGGGCAGAAGAGCCCGGGCCCACAGGCTATGCGGGCTTGTAGCCTGCAGGGCCAGGGGCCACAAAAGCTGGCCCCTGCGCCCTGTTTCTACAAGCCCTGCATAGCTGGTCCCGGGCTGGTTACTTTGGGTAAGGGGGACCCCATGTCATTTTTTTTTGGATTGCCCCCCCCCCCCCCCCCGGGAGGGGGGACTCTATGTAATTTTTTTTCTCAATTTAACCCTTTTGTAGTGTGGATGATAGTTGTATTTTATTTGTAAATGTTATAAAGTACTTGTTTCAGTTAGGGGGGTCTCCTGGGCAGGAACGGGGTGCTACCGATAAATATGTGGTACCGTTCTAATCGGTAGAAATGGGGCTTTCACATGCAATATGATTTTCTTTAATAAAATACATTTTTTATTTAAAATAAAGGAGACAATTTTCTAAAATAATTTTATTTATTTTTTTTTTTTACTTAATAATAATAATAATATTGTAAAAAACTGAATAAAATTTACAAACAAGACATTTCATGGTAAAGCCTAAACTCTGCTGCAAAAAATATATATATAAATTTTTCTGAAAATTCCAGCAAAAATGTCACAAAACATG
Organism: Gastrophryne carolinensis; assembly: GCA_027917425.1. Taxonomy (NCBI): domain Eukaryota; kingdom Metazoa; phylum Chordata; class Amphibia; order Anura; family Microhylidae; genus Gastrophryne; species Gastrophryne carolinensis. The sequence goes on along the minus strand of CM051237.1, from coordinate 248,913,577 downwards.
GCGCAAAATGGGGAAAAATGACCTGTCAACAGAGGGTGACAAAGTCTCAAGTAGGCTGGCAATTAAAAGGGTTAAAAGTAGCTATGCATGTTGGGTATTGTTCTGCTCGGGGTACCTTGCGCTTTCAGACTTAGCTTGTTTTTTCTTGTTTGCATATTTATATTTTAGGAAAAGGGGTTTTTTATTCAGCTTTTTTATACATTTTTTAGGGAAACCCTGTGCAAACAAAGAATTCTTTGAGGGATTAATTCCAGAAAGATGAGCCCACTACAACAAGCTGGGTACGCTTAGAAAGCTTAACATGTGTACTTTCAGGGAATATATGGTTTATGGGGGATATTCCAAATGTAAAGGGTTGTTTTGGTTGAAAAATCGCAAGGTGCGCACTTTGTCTGCAGAGCTGAAATTTTCAAGTAAAATTACCGTTACGCACATGCTTTACTTTGGGGTGTTTGCCAACTCTTCCCTTGACAGTAGCTATGCATGTTGGGTATCGTTCTGTTCGTGGGATGTTGCTTTTTTAGATTAAACTTGTTCTTTCTTGTTTGTAAATAGTTTTTTTTAGGAAAATGTGGCTTTGATTCTGCTTTTTTATCCTTTTTTTAGGGAAACTCTTTGCAACCAAAGAATACATTGAGGGATTACTTTCAGAAAACTGTGGCCACATCAGCAAGCTTGGTACGCCTAGAAAGCTTGAGGTGTGTACTTCCAGAGAAGATATAGTTTGTTGGGGGTATTTCAAATGTAAAGGGTTGTTTTTCTGGAAAAACTGCAAGGTGCGCATAGCACATATCGCAGTTGTATTTTTTCTGAAAATCCCCTAAAGCGCTGTTTCAGTTTGGGGGAGTCTCCTGGGCAGGAAAGGGTGTCTACCAATACATATGTGGCACCGCTGTAACCGGGAGAAATTGGGATTTCACACGCAATAAGATTTTATTGACAAACTTACATTTGTTATTACAAAAAAACACTACAAATTGTAAAAATAGATTTTTTTAAATTTTTTTGCACAATTTTCGCCCAAAAATATTTAGAATACACCTAAAAAATGACAAACAAGAAGTTTCATGTTAAAGCCCAGACTCTGGGAAATCCCTGGAAATCCCTTCAAAAATCACATTTGAACATGGGGAGCGCAAAATAGTGCAAAATGGTCTGGCAACAAAGGGTGACAAAAACTCCAGGTAGGCTGGCACTTAAAGGGTTAACCAGCCCTAAACGGATTGGGGATCGGCCACTATAGGGTTGATTCAGAGAGACATAAAAAGACTTTCGTTTTTGTGACGATCTGTTTTTTTTTTTTTAATTTTCCAGCTCGCGTATGAGTGTACGAGTGATTCTATGCATGCATTGCAAGCCTTCTGTAAAGTCTTTGTGAGTTCGTATGTCAACGAGAACGTCATTTTCCAGCTTTCGTTTTCCGTTTCCTTTTCTCATGTTACGTCGACTTTCGTTTTTGCCCTTTTTCCATTGTCTCCTCCCACAAATCATTTACGTTTCCCGTTAGATTCTGATTTCCTTTTACAATAAATAATCGTCCAGACGAAAATCCTTATGACCTTTCGCCTGCGCACTACAAACTTAACTCATTAATGTGCTCGCCTACATATTTGGTTTACTAAATTTGGCTACAATGCTTACCCAAATCACTTCGCGGTCTCATTCTTCTTCCATTCCACACCCCTAAAACTTACCTAAATCACTTTGCGGTCTCATTCTTCTTCCATTTCACACCCCTAAAACTTACCCAAATCACTTCGCGGTCTCATTCTTCTTCCATTCCACACCCCTAAAACTTACCTAAATCACTTCGCGGTCTCATTCTTCTTCCATTTCCCACCCCTAAAACTTACCCAAATCACGTCGCGGTCAGTATATTCTTCCATTTCACACCGCTAAAACTTACCTAAATCACTTCGCGGTCTCATTCTTCTTCCATTTCACACCCCTAAAACGTACCCAAATCACTTCGCAGTCAGTATATTCTTCCATTTCACACCCCTAAACCTTACCCAAATCACTTCGCGGTCAGTATATTCTTCCATTTCACACCCCTAAAACTTAGCCAAATCACTTCGCGGTCTCATTCTTCTTTCATTTCCCACCCCTAAAACTTACCTAAATCACTTTGCGATCTCATTCTTCTTCCATTTCACACCCCTAAAACTTACCTAAATCACTTCGCGATCAGTATATTCTTCCATTTCACGCCCCTAAAACTTACCCAAACAACTTCGCGGTCTCATTCTTCTTCCATTTCACACCCCTAAAGCTTACCCAAATCACTTCGCGGTCAGTATATTCTTCCATTTCACACCCCTAAAACGTACCTATATCACTTTGCGGTCTCATTCTTCTTCCATTTCACACTCCTAAAACTTACCCAAATCACTTCGCGGTCTCATTCTTCTTCCATTTCACACCCTAAAACTTACCTAAATCCCTTCGCGGACAGTATATTCTTCCATTTCACACCCCTAAAACTTACCCAAATCACTTTGCGGTCTCATTCTTCTTTCATTTCACACCCCTAAAACTTACCCAAATCACTTCGCGGTCTCATTCTTCTCCCATTTCACACCCCTAAAACTTACCCAAATCACTTCGCGGTCCTGCGAATCTTCATCTCTAAATATTTCTTGCCCCATTCGTTTTGTGGTAACCAAGCTTTAATTAATTTATTTAGAAAAGGAAATGACACAGAAGCAGGTTTTTTTTTTTTAATCACAAATGCCACTTTGTGTAGGGCTTTGTTTAAAAAAAATATTTAAATGTAACACATTTTTTGTTTTCTTTAATAAAAAATAACATTTATAAATGTTAACATTTTTTTAAAAAATGTTACAATTTTTGAAACTATATACATAGCAATGGCAGGACCCAGAACATTATTCATCTTCATCTGTGGTCCCCAACGAGTTGCGCAGCTCCTGCATCTCGACCACCAACCGAAGGACCCTTGCACTCATTTGTGCCACTCTGGCACATGTGCTCTCTGTATAAAAATGAAAAAAACATTATTTGTTGGCAAATACATGTTTATCAGCTGTGGATGGAATGTTTATTAGGTTGCAAGCTAACGCATGAGGCCATATGTCATTATGCTAAGGAATTAATCCAAGGAAGAGGGCATATGTCATTATGCTAAGGAATTAATCCAAGGAAGAGGGCATATGTCATTATGCTAAGGAATTAATCCAAGGAAGAGGGCATATGCCATTATGCTAATGCCATTGACTATGGCTTTAGGTATCTTGGTGATCATGTCAATTCCCACATACTCAAAATAGTGACATTACAACTAACTTTGTTGGTGGCCGAGGTCTGCTTCGGGGACCACCCTCGGTTCTGGGACCTGCCATTGCTGGGAAGTTGAGGCTGTAGAGAAATGTCAAATAGGGTCACTTCTAATGTCTGAGTCAACAGTAAACAAATGACAATTTGAATGTGTGTGTGACATCACCTTCCTTCTACATGAGCCTCCTGGGCCTGATCTGCTGCAGTCCCTGCTCCAGATCCTTCACCCACTACCGAATCATCTAGAAAAAGAGATTAAGGGAATCAGCTTTGGTTTAAATAGCATGTATGTGTGTGCGGTTACATTAAGAGTCACATACCAGAGGCTAATGGCTCCGTCACTTGGTACAACTCCCTGCCCACGCCGTGACGCCCCTCCTCTGTAGAAAGGTCCAGGGGCTGGTGGGAGGCCTCTACAGTGGAGGGGTAGGAACGTCGCCCTGGAGACCCACCACCTTCACTTTCTGCGGCAGATTCATGCAGCACTGGCCGGCCTGTGCGCCTCCGGGTGCGTCAGATTCGGTACTCCATTTCCAACACTAGAAAAGCAAAGCATTTATTAATAAAGGCCTACCTTCTGTATTAGTTACATCTAGCATGCAATCGCTATGTACTTACTTGGGAAATGGATCCCGAAAAGTCGCCACACCCGGGGCATGTGTAGTCGCTTCAAGTCCGACCAATGCTGCATGATCTGTGTATGGGTGAAGGTGGTGTCCGTCTCCTGCTGGATCCGTGAAGCGATCTCCAGGGCGACGTTCCTCTTCTAGAAAGAGTTGGACAGGTAGTCGTACCTGCGCTGAAGCATCGTCTAAAAAACACAAAATAGAAATAGTTGTTAGCTAAAACTGCATACAAATATGTGTCACCAATCGATCAGTTGACTAAATGACATTTCTAAGACAAGCCTAGCCTAGACTAGCCTCAAACTATCCTTCTAGATACTTGGTTCGCACATGTGCGCACTTACTTCTGTGCTTCCTTAAGGCCTAGGCATGCATTTAGATGGCAAATCAAAGTCCTTACAATACACTTACGAGCATAATCAGCTCTTGTTGTTGGCGGGTGAAGATTGTGGGTGCCATCTTTTTCTTGTCCGCAGCAGAATGCCCCAGCGGTTTCCGGGTTCCGCATGGCCGGACGAACGGCCGTACGCATGCGTACGCGAAAGCGTAAGGGTCATACCCAGTCATTACAATTTAAAGGGTCCTGGACACACAGCTCAATCTCTTTGAGATTTTCAACATGCCAGCTAAAAAAGCCCTTGGTAAGGCCACACCAGCCAAGGAGGCCACAAGCAAAAGGCCCCAGCGGCCTGAGGAGCCTTCTTCCTCACGTCCGACCCCTCAGTCATAACTACCTACTCCCAAGGTGCGGGACACGCGCAGCCACAGTTGCCAACCCAAGGCGACATTGGCCACCAAGGCCACAAAACCCAAACCAACCACCAAAGCCAAGTAGGGACCGGCTAAGAAGAAGCCAACAACAACAAAGCAGGCAGGTACGCCGGCAAGAAAGGCCACTAAGAAGCAGAGGGTGAGAAGCCGCAGCCCCAAACGAGCACCCCCCCTCCTCCCCGGCCTAGCACATCCCTTCATAAAGCACGCTCCACTGGCAAGGCCAGTAAGAGCCAGCGTGGCAGAAGCCCCAGCCCAGCCAGCTCTGCCTCTCCAGCTCCACGTATTAAAAGCTCCCATGGGCATGGAACCACTAGTGGCAAGGCCACCAAGAGCCACAGGCCCAGAAGCCCCAGCCCAGCCAGCTCTGCCTCTCCTGACCCACGTGCCAGTACCTCCCATGGGCATCGAACCACAAGTGGCAAGGGCACAAAGAGGCACAGGGCCAGAAGCCCCACACCCTCAAGCACACCCTCTCCTCCTCGGCCACATTTGCCACCGGCACAGGTGGCAACCAATGATCCATATGCCACATCCATGCCTGGAAGTTCGGTGGCCACCCAGGCCCCAGACCCCCGGTCCGATTGCAAGTCCAGTCCATTTGTTCTCAAGCCACGTGTTGCACATTTTAACACAACAGAGCCAGCCCAGAATGTCCCCCGAATTGCCTACATACAGAGATGAGCCAGAACAGCAAGCAATAGGCCGAACATTGCGGCGAGGACAGTTGAGTGGCAGGTTTGGTGCATTGCATTGGCAAGTGGGCTCACACTCCATTATGACGAGCTATATGGGTGAAAATCGAAATCTACATGCAAAATGAGAAAGACAGAAATCTTGGAGGAGCTCACCAGACAGGTCAATGCAGCGGGGGAGGAGCTTAAAGATGTGGAGCAGATACAGCGCAAAATTTCTGACCTGAAGTATGCAGCACAGAAGAAAGAAAATAAACGGCGCAATTACTGGTACATATTTGAGTTGTGCATTTGTCTGCTTGTTGTATTGTCCACAATTTACTAAATTTGGCAACCTATATTTTTCAGCTTACAATCTGGCGGAGGCTTCCCCACAAAATTACAACTAACCCAAACTGAGGAGATGGTGCTGGTGTTGATATATCCCGTGGCATTAGAGGGCCTCTCTGGCAGATGGGACACGGACATCCCTACCATTCCTGCAGGTTAGTAACATTAGTGTGTATGTGAAATGTTTTAAACGTGTGAAATGAGGCTCACAGGCATATATAAACACATACCCCTAGGGAGTGGCTTGTAGGGGAGGTTACAGTTTTAGCAGGGTGTTTAATGTCTACGAAATGTTCATTTCAAAATTCGGCAGGCCATACACGACCTTGGACAGTATTTATGGTCACTATTAAAGTCTTTATATTAGCAAAGCACTGCCTGTTATGTGAATCTAGTCAATCATATGCAACACTTCCTTCTTTGTCTTTATACTACTTGGGTTTTAGCTGTGCTTTGGTGTCAAATACTTGATCTGGGGTCAGGGAAACGTCTACATAGGAACAATGCCCACCAGCATACTCTGAAGACAAATGCTATTTGCAAGCTGAGTGTGGGCCCCTAATGGCCCTTTAGGGATGTGTTAAGCCTCATAACATGCAGTACATGCATGTTTGGACTATTTAAGGTAACCAATGTGTATGTACAGGGTGAGGCAGATACTGACATTCATAGTGAAGGACTCCTTGTCCCGCTGGAGTTTGCATTTCTGCTTGGCCATGTGTTTTTTAAAGCATATGTAGTAATCCAGATCAGCAATGGATTTTTTGGTGTTTACGTGCCTTTTTATTTTAAACACAGCCCAGCATCAAGCTTCAGTAAGTGTGGAAGCCTCATCCAGTTTGACCACGCCATCAACTTCCGTGCTGCCTAGGAGCCAGGAACAGATATATACGGTAAGTGGACTTTGATGAAACTGCTGATGCATGTGAATGCACATGACTCCATCTCCTGGAGGAAATCCAGGAGATGGAGGAGGATGCCAGCTTCATGGGATCTTCAGAACTGACCCCTCTGGAACCTAATCTGCCACTGTTCCAACATGCTATTGCACCAAATCCTCTGCAGCAGAGTGAAGCTGGTCGCATGCTGCCAGCCCATCGTGGGCAGCAGGCTGAGACTGAGCCTACAGTCCCCAGTGGTAGCTCTGCTGCAGAGGATTTGCAGAGCAAATATGTGACTCTTGCTCACTCTAGAGGTCCAGCATCTGCAGGCGCTCAAACCCGGGGAATTGGTAGACGTAGTCATCAACGTCGACTAGTTTCCCAGGGGAGGCACGTGCCAATCCTGGATTCAGCGTGGCACCACGACAGCCGTTTATTTCGGCAGGTGACTCAAAGAACCACAGAGCAGCTTACTGCACAATTAGATACATTAAATAATACATTCACCACCATGCTGACAGAATTTAGGATGAGCAACAGCCACATAGCCACCTTAAATAATAATTTCACAGCCATGCTCGAGGAAGTTCGAACAAGCAATAGACTCATGTTGGAACAGTGGCAAATTATGAATGCCACACATGCCCAGGTGATGGGCCACCTCCAAGGCCCACTGAGAAACTACTACCTTGAACCATGGCAAAGATTGGACTGGACTTGCATTTGGACTGGGGGTTTTGTTTGGGTGGGCCACTGACTTACAGTGCTGCTTTCCACCTGTGCCTGTGGCAAATGTGGCCAAGCAGGAGAGGGTGTGTATGTGGCCCTATGTATTACTGGCTGTAGCGATAACCCTTATCGCCGGAGGGCTTCACCGCCCGAGACGTCCTTTTCCCAATCGTAAGAGGTGCTGCTGGAATTCCAGAGTCGTCCGTGAGGAAACAGGAACAGCCCTTACAAGGGCTAGTGAATTGTAATATAGCGTTTCCCCCAATAAGAGACAGAACTCAGTATTGAGGGTGAAGATGAACTGTCTTTATTAGTGCCACTCTAGGCCTTATATACACAAGTCTCCATTGCATGACACACACACCGACCAATAGCAGCAGGCACACAATCCCTCAACTCTGCCGGTGACGCAATCAGCAATACAATAGAGACGTCTGTAATACACTCAATCAGAACAATGCCATTGTCTGTGACGTAATCAATCAATACAATGGCAGTCAGAACAATGAATAACGTAATCAATCAATACCCTGGCAGTCTGTAACATGCTTAAGAAAAGGTAATGAACCTGTGTAAAGTCCAAAGGGCATAGAGTCTGTCACAATGCCCCCTTTTTGTGGAACACCCGGCAGACCTGGATTGACCCTGTTCGGGTTAACGTGGGGCTGTCCGGACTCTTGTTATGGGCAGAGTTCTGTTTGCCGGGATAATCGATCTGCATTACCGTTTTGTCTACCGGGCCTGTATACCCACACACACACACATACAGTTGTACTCACAGGGTGCTGGTCTTGTCTTCTCCCCCCAATAAGAGACAGAACTCAGTATTGAGGGTGAAGATGATACACACACACATACATACAGTTGTACTCACAGGGTGCTGGTCTTGTCTTTTCCCCCCAATAAGAGACAGAACTCAGTATTGAGGGTGAAGATGATACACACACATACATACATACAGTTGTACTCACAGGGTGCTGGTCTTGTACACACACACAGTTGTACTCACAGGGTGCTGGTCTTGTACACACACATGTACTCACAGGGTGCTGGTCTTGTACACACACATGTACTCACAGGGTGCTGGTCTTGTACACACACATGTACTCACGGGGTGCTGGTCTTGTACACACATACAGTTGTACTCACAGGGTGCTGGTCTTGTACACACACATGTACTCACAGGGTGCTGGTTTTGTACACACACATGTACTCACAGGGTGCTGGTCTTGTACACAAACATGTACTCACAGGGTGCTGGTCTTGTACACACACATGTACTCACAAGGTGCTGGTCTTGTACACACACATGTACTCACAGGGTGCTGGTCTTGTACACACTCTCTTAGCTCTGGTTGCAAGGCATTGAGAAAATGTTCTAGTAAAAACAACTGTAGGCTTCCGGGGTGACAGCGTGCCGGGCTAACAAGCCTCCTTTACCAGATGGTAGTGTGGTATGTCTGCATCAGGGATGGCCCGGAAAGCATCGGAAGCTTTCCCAGATAGTTTCCCTGATAATATGATGACCCATTCCTCCGTGGGTACCCAGTGTAAAGCGCACTGCCGTTCAAAATCGGCCAAAAATCCATCACTCATCGTCACTTTCCTGGAAGGACTTAAATGCTGCAAATGGAATCTTTTTCCCCCCCAGTGTAACTGAGGCTCGGAGGCACAGGGGTGCTGAGAGGCTGCTGGGTTGTGAGTCGCCGATCTTCCCTTCGCTTACTGGCCTCTGCCTCCGCTGCGGCGAAGACTTGGTCGATCAGTTCTTGTAATGGATTCGGCCATAGACCGACAATCTGTTCCGAACCGCTTGAACGAGAGCAGCATCTTCATCAGTCTCTATATTGGTTTCGGTCCTCACTGCTGCACGATCCATTTCGATCAGCTCGGCTATCAGTTCCTGACGTGGGCGGTTGCTAGCTGACCTTCCCCGGCTCTCGAGTAGATCCTTCAGGGTCAGACTTTTCAACTTGTCATACTGACTCTCCATCAGGGTAGCACTCTCTCTGGGTACAAAGGACCATCCGACCGCTTGCCACCAATTGTAGCGATAACCCTTATCGCCGGAGGGCTTCACCGCCCGAGACGTCCTTTTCCCAATCGTAAGAGGTGCTGCTGGAATTCCAGAGTCGTCCGTGAGGAAACAGGAACAGCCCTTACAAGGGCTAGTGAATTGTAATATAGCGTTTCCCCCAATAAGAGACAGAACTCAGTATTGAGGGTGAAGATGAACTGTCTTTATTAGTGCCACTCTAGGCCTTATATACACAAGTCTCCATTGCATGACACACACACCGACCAATAGCAGCAGGGCACACAATCCCTCAACTCTGCCGGTGACGCAATCAGCAATACAATAGAGACGTCTGTAATACACTCAATCAGAACAATGCCATTGTCTGTGACGTAATCAATCAATACAATGGCAGTCAGAACAATGAATAACGTAATCAATCAATACCCTGGCAGTCTGTAACATGCTTAAGAAAAGGTAATGAACCTGTGTAAAGTCCAAAGGGCATAGAGTCTGTCACACTGGCCAAATATTCTCATGCAAATGGTTGCTCCCTATATATGTTTATTTTATTTGTTATTGAAACTTCGGCCTGGAGTGCGTTACTTTAAAACTCATGGATGTGGCCAATTGCTAGGTGCCATGAGTCTGCACCAATGTATATTTCTATTGTACTATGTATGTACATGAAGTCTGCGAGTGCCCTTCAACTCCAAATTTTCATTTTTAACTAAAATATATTGAATGTGACTTTAACTGTTGTTGACTAAGTTGATGCATTAATGGTTGGGTTATTTTGAGATTACTGAAGGTTTTTCTAAACAAACATGGCAAAAAAAATATTTTAGTAATTAATTCATTACTATTTTTTTTAAATAAAATACAAAAGCCTTCTAAAAGGCAAATGAAAGTAAAAATAAACAATTACATGCAACAAACAAACACAGGAAATCCAAATTAGCCAAAATGGGTGCTTATCAAATTGGCACGAACAGCTTGGCCAGAGGCACTAGGTGTGCCACGGTAGTTATCTTCTGGGTCCTGGTTGGGTGGAGAGGGGGGCAGATCCACATACCGGGGGACACGCTGCATTATGGAAAAGTTGTGAAGGACACAGCAGGCCAGTGTAATATCGATGACCTTGTTGGGGACATACTGGAGTGCCCCCCCCGGTATGGTCCAAACACTTGAAGCGAGTTTTTAAGAGGCCAAAGGCCCTCTCCACAACGGCCCGTGTTTTGCGGTGCGATTGTAGGCATCCTGGGCCGCATTCTGTGGCTGAAGGACGGGCGGCATCAGCCAGGGAAGAAGCGGATAGCCGGAATCCCCTGAAAGAATAATAAAATCCTTACATAAATGACACATTCAAATCAAAAATTTATGGACAAGCGGTCGTTCACCCTGACTAAAGGGTTGATTCAGAGAGACAAAGACTTTCGTTTTTGTGTCGATCTGTATTTTTTTTAAATGTTCCCTCTCTCGTATGAGTGTACGAGTGATTCTATGGATGCATTGCAAGCCTTCTGTAAAGTCTTCGTCCGTTCGTATGCCAACGAGAATGTCATTTTCCAGCTTTCTGCTTCCGTTTTTTTTACTCATGTTACAACGTTGGCTTTAGTTTTTGCCCTTTTTCCATCGTCTCCTCCCACGAATCCTTCTGTTTTCCTTTTACAATAAATAATCGTCCAGACGAAAATCCTTATGATCTTACACCTGCGCACTACAAACTTAACTCATTAAAGTGCTCGCCTACATATTTTGTTCAGTCACTTGTGCTACAATGCTTAGCAAAATCACTTCGCGCTCTCATTCTTCTTCCATTTCTCACCCCTAAAACTTACCCAGAGCACTTCGCGCTTATGTTCTTCTTCCATTTCTCACCCCTAAAACTTACCCAAATCACTTCGCGGTCATGTTCTTCTTCCATTTCTCACCTCTAAAACTTACCCAAATCACTTTGCGTTTATGTTCTTCTTCCATTTCTCACCCCTAAAACTTACCCAAATCACTTCGCGGTCATGTGAATCTTCATCTCTAAATATGTCTTGGCCCATTCGTTTTGAGTTAATGTATTTTGAAAATGAAATGACACTGAAACAGTTTTATTTTTTTAATCAAAAATGCAATATTTTATGGCTTTTTTTTCAACTTTTTGGTTATAAAAATGTATAAACTTTTTTTTTTTTGGTTTGTAATAAAATATTACATTTTAAAATGTTTAAAATTTGTAAAAATTGAACAATTATAAACTATATACATAGCAATGGCAGGACCCAGAACATTAGTCTTTATCTGTGGCCCCCAACGAGTCGCGCACTCCTGCTGAAGGACTCTTGTACTCATTACTGCCACTCTGGCACGTGTGGTCCCTGCATAAAAAAGAAACAAATATTATTTGTTGGCAAAAACATGTTTCTCAGCTGTGGATGGAATGTTTTTTAGGTGGCAAGCTAACTCATGACGCCATATTTCATTATGCTAAGTAATTAATCTAAGGAAGAGGGCATATGTCATTATGCTAAGTAATTAATCTAAGGAAGAGGGCATATGTCATTATGCTAAGTAATTAATCTAAGGAAGAGGGCATATGTCATTATGCTAATGCCATTGACTATGGCTTTAGGTATCTTGGTGATCATGTCAATTACCATATACTCAAAAGAATGACATTACAACTTACTTCGTTAGTGGCCGAGGTCTGCTTCGGGGATCACCCTGGGTTCTGGGACTTGCCACTGCTGGGAAGTTGAGGCTGTAGAGACATGTCAAATAGGGTCACTTCTAATGTCTGAGTCAACAGTAAGCAAATGACAATTTGAATGTGTGTGTGACATCACCCACCTTCTCCATGTGCCTCCTGGGCATGATCTGCTGCAGACTCTTCCACAGATCCTTCACCCGCTACATATTAATCTGGAAAAAGAGATGAAGGGAATCAGCTTTTGTTTAAATAGCATGTATGTGTGTGCGGTTACATTAAGAGTCACATACCAGAGGCTAAGGGCTCCGTCGCTTGGTACGACTACCTGCCCAACTCTTTTGAGAAGAGGATCGTCGCCCTGGAGATTGTTTCCAGGATCCAGCATGAGACAGACACCACCTTCACACACATGCAGCATTGGTCGGACCTGAAACGGCTCCACATGCCCCGGGTGCAGCGATTTTTCGGGCTCCATTTCCCAAGTAAGTACATAGCAATTGCATGCTAGATGTAACTAATACAGAAGGTAGGCCTTTATTTATAAATGCTTTTCTTTTCTAGTGCTGGAAATGGAGTGCCGAATACGATGCACCCGGAGGCGCACAGGCCGACCAGTGCTGCATGAATCTGCAGCACAAAGTGAAGGTGGTGGATCTCCAGGGCGACGGTCCTACCCCTCCTCTGTAGCGGCCTCCGACCAGCCCCTGGACCTTTCTACAGAGGAGGGGCGTCACGGTGTGGGCAGGTAGTTGTACCTGCGCTGAAGCATCGTCTAAAAAACACAAAATAAACATAGTTGTTAGATCAAACTGCATACAAATATCTGTCACAATTAGATAAGTTGACTAAATGACATTCCCAGACACATTTCTAGCCTCAATTGCAGCCATTGGAAAGGGGATTCTGGAAGCCCCACACAGGTCCCCAGAAGGTCTGCACTCTACCCACGAAATATCTAAATAATATGATTACACCACAATAACTAATGCTATAAAAGTACAATTTTATTAATAATTAAAAAAGGACTCCTATGGGAGCCAATGCACACAACAATACAAAAAATGACAATGTTAAAAAACATATACACACATTACTAAGACACAGGGGGGTAGAAAAGAGGATAATTGGGCTATATATATATAATACAGCAAATGTTAATCAGGACATGAAATTCATCTCATTGCCAACAATGGACATATAATCAATGAAGTGTTCTATTATACATATAATTTCCCTGGATATGGGACTATCAAAGTGTAATTATACTTAACCTGATGTATCACTGTAACTAGACCCTAACTCAGTGTCCGCTAGGCAGACCAGAAGACACTGATGATATACTAGCAATGAGGAAACAATCAGAGAGGAATATGTCAAAGACAATGTTTACATTACCGCATATGATCTCCTGCCCGCCTCAGAACCCCCTGTGTGTGCCGGCCGCCGACGCGTTCCGTGGACTTGCCCACTTCACCAGGGCGCAAGAATGGCACATTTCTAGCCTCAAACTATCCTTCTAGACGTGAGTTGTTTCACACAGTGCGCACTTCTGTTTGGCACGGATTTAGACAAACTTTTAAAGATAACTTTTTCTTCCTGTGCTTCCTTAAGGCCTAGGCATGCATTTAGATGGCAAATCAAAGTCCTTACAATACACTTACGAGCATAATCAGCTCTTCTTGTTGGCGGGTGAAGATCGTGGGCCCCATCTTTCTTCTTGTCTGCAGCAGATAAGTAATGCCCCAGCGGTTTCCAGGTTCTGTACGGCCGGACAAACGGCCGTACGCACGCGTACGCGAACGTGTAAGGGTCATACCCAGGCATTAGTATTTAAAGGGTCCTGGACACACAGCTCATTCTCTTTGAGAGTTTGAACATGCCAGCCAAAAAACAAGTCGGTAAGGCCAAACCAGGCAAGGAGGCCAGCAGCAAAACAGGCCACAGCGGCCTGAGGAGGCTTCTTCACGGCGACCACTCGGTCACAAATAACAACGCCGAAGGTGCGGGAAATGCGCAGCCACAGTGGCCAAGCCAAGGCGACATTACCCACCAAGTCCGCTAAACCCAAACCATCCAGCAAAGCCAAGGAGGGAGCAGCGAAGAAGAAGCCCACAACCAAGCAGGTAGGTACGCCCGCAAAAAAGGCCACTAAGAGGGTGAGAAGCCCCAGCCCCCAAAAAACACCATCCCCTCCTCCCCGGCCTACCACATCTGTTCTAAAAGAACGCTCCACTGGCAAGGCCAGTAAAAGCCACAGGCCCAGAAGCCCCAGCCCAGCCAGCTCAGCATCTCCAGAGCCACGTGGGAAACGCACCCATGCCCATGGAAAGAGCAAGAGCCACAGGCCCAGAAGCCCCAGCCCAGCCAGCTCAGCATCTCCAGAGCCACGTGGGAAACACACCCATGGCCATGGAAAGAGCAAGAGCCACAGGCCCAGAAGCCCCAGCCCAGCCAGCTCAGCATCTCCAGAGCCACATGGGAAACACACCCATGGCCATGGAAAGAGCAAGAGCCACAGGCCCAGAAGGCCAAGCACAGCCAGCTCAGCATCTCCAGAGCCACGTGCAAGTACCTCCCAGGGGCATGGAACCACAAGTGGCAAGGGCACAAAGAGGCACAGGGCCAGAAGCCCCACATCCTAAAGCACACCCTCTCCTCCTCAGCCACATTTGCCACCGGCATTACACATTCAAAAAATAAATTTTGTTTCAAGCGGTCGTTCACTCTGACTAAGAGCCTATCTTAAATTGTAGCCACCCCCCATACAGATTGCTCAGCTAAAAAACAAGCCTATCACCATCTAATGCATGTTCTGAGCCTTTAAACATGCAAGATGGCGAATGAGGGCAAATCAGGCAGCCTGCAAACAGGAATTGGCTTAGGACTGTGCTGCTCAGCATTCTGGGATGTCTTACCTTTTCAGGACCCCAGATCTGCTTTGTCTGAGCCAAGCACAGCTCTAACCCGCCCCCTGCACTTTATCCCGCTCTCCTCTACTCAGTAAGTGTCATGCATCTGAGCAAAGATGGCGCAGACCCTATCATAAAGTCAAGAACAGAATTGCAGCCGAGTGTGGGGAAGAATAATAAGTAATTTACTAGAAAGTAGAAATATATTATTTTGAAATGCTGGGAAATCAGTTTTTAAGGGGTGCTTTTCTAAAGATATTAAGGTCCGGTTTAACATGTCATCAAGGGGAAAAAACAGCCATAGGTTAAGACATGGGTCCGAAACTATATTAATAGGCATACATTGAAAAGTGAATGACGTTATTTGCGTCAACTTACCAAGGAGCCATCCACCTGAGAATTCTCCAGACTCAAACCGACGGTACAATCCAGATCGTCGCAAGATGTACGTGTCATGGGATGAGCCTGGAAACCCGGCGAGCACACTAAGGAACGGCATGTCCGGGGCCACCACTGCTTGGACATTCAGGGAGTGGCCCATTTTGCGGTTCCTGGGAAAAAAGAAAAGTAAAAAAAATTAGCAATGCAAGGTAAACTACTCAAACACTTACTCCTAACAACCTCCAAAAAACATGTTGGCCAATACAAATAACACTAACTAAGTACATAAGTAGTTCTTAGCAAGAAAAGGATATGTATGTTGGATCAAATAAAGATTAACATTCGAATGACTAATTAAGGTCCACATGAAAATGTTTGGCTTTGGCCGACATTAAAAACATTGATGAAGCTATAAACGGTCAAATGGATCACAGGGACAAGTTACAAGGAGTGATTAAGCTATACACGGTCAAATGGGGCACAGGGACACTTCAGAAGGAGGGATTAAGCTATACACAGTCAAATGGGGCACAGGGACAATTTACAAGGAGGGATTAAGATATACACTTTAAGCAGTTTCACAGGGACAATTTACAAGGAGGGATTAAGATATACACTTTAAGCAGTTTCACAGGGACAATTTACAAGGAGGGATTAATAGATAGTTGAAATACAGTTTGTCTAAACTATATAACAAAATGACCGATTGAACTTACCTAGAGTTGTACTCGTTGGCTGCAGGAGGGACCAATGCAACGTGGGTGCAATCAATCGCACCCATGATGTTGGGCATGTCGGCGAAATTATAAAAAGCCAACATAAGCGCGTTTCAGGCTACCATGTCGTCCGGAAATAAAATATATTTCTGACTAATGGTAGCCATGCTTTCCAAAAACTTCGCCAAAAATTGCAGGCAGCCAAGCATCTTGGTCATACCTGAAATTGCTTGCCCCTTCCTTGTGGTGCGGGCTAACCATGGCCGCAGCTCACTATACAACTTATGGAGGGAAGCGCGATTAAGTCTGGTGAGCTCGAACAGCTCAACGTCATGCATTCCATCGGTATGCATGCGTGCAATCTGGCCTTGGCCCTGCTGATACATGCAATGCCCATTAGCTGAAGGCGCTCATATTCCTCCACAAAGCCGCAAAACATGGTCAAAGCAAGGTATCCGAGGTCAAAATGGTCCCGTAAGTGGATAGCAAAGGAAACAGTTTTATAGGGTGGTGGTACCTCGGCAATCAGCTCTCTGAATGAGACACAAGCCCATACCAATAACGTAAGTTATCTGAACGAATGCAAAATATCAGATTTTGATGGGGAAATGATCCGAACTAACGCAAATGATCCGATTCAGTTTCGTTCATCGAAAGAGCATATACACACGAGAGCGAATGAATGTACGAATGGAAAATGGAACAGAAAAACCCAAAAAAATGACAAACACACACTGAATCGAGGCTTATGTGCAAAACCCCAGGTTGTTAAACAAAAAAAAATGATTCCCGGTCCAACAGTGCATGTGCGGCCCTCTCCTCTTGTCACTGTGATCAGATCCACTCCCACCCATTCATCTAAGCCTTCATGTAAGAAAAGTGGCTCTGAGTGCACAGGGGGACGTATACCACACTACCATCCAAGAAGGAGCATGCCTTTCCAAGAAAATCAGAAATGGGAATTGGGTGGCGCAGACAAACATCCAGATAGAGGGCTAGCAGGGATGCTGCCACTGCTCATGTGTGCACCATTGTACCAGGAAAGAAGGTACGTTTATGGGCAACCTGGGGATTTCAATACAGTGGCCCATCCCAATTTGGGATGCCATGGAGTATAAAGTAATTTAAATCCCAGTAATATAATACATTACTAATATCTGTTTCATAGGTTGGGAATTACAAAAAATTCTAACATATACATAAAAAAAAAATCCTAGCAGAATTGACAATACATTTGCACTAACAAATTCACCCTGGGGCGAGGAGCTACTGGGGAGCCTTGCCACACGGGCTTGGTGGGAGCCCATCGTTCCGCACAGGAAAAACGGAAGTTCATAAAGCGAAACCAAAAGCGAAACCCGTCACAAGGTACAAATGCCAAAGCAAATGCTAGGTGTCCCGAGGTCAGAGCACCCAAGGCTACACCCCATGTAACAAGAGGACAATGCTGCAGTGAGCGATAGGTAGCGCCAGCTCAGTGCGTCCGGCACTCAGCGCTTAACACCATACACACAGCATTGGCGCTTTAAACCTGGGTGCTCTAGCATAGATCGCCAGGCGCTGTGTGATCAAAGTCTGTTTTTGAACACATATACACCAGTAACAAAGCGAAAACACATGGAACAACATTGTTTTAACACTGTGACAATAACACTTTAGTGCCAGACCTGTACTTACAATAATGCATGAAAATTTAAAAACTAAAAAATTATAAAAGTGTTTGTTTGCAGGCCAGGAGAGGTCACACAATGATTCGAGCAAAAAAATACAGTTTAATTGCCCAACACGCTATTTAAGCACAACTAAATGAAACCCCATGGCAGAGAGACACTGAGCGGAAGGTAATACGTGGCGCTTCTAAACCTAGAGCGCCAGCACTATACACTGAGCCACCTCTAGTAAAACGTGACCGTACATGTCGCCACCAGATTTGCTTTCTTAAATGTGGTTTTAAGTACAGCGCCCAGCGTTCACCAGACGCTACGTGCCGCTAGGTAGCATTACCTGGCGCTAGCCATCCTTAAATAACCCCCTTAGTGCAAAATGGTGTAAAATGGTCTCACAACAGAGGGTGACAAAATCTCAAGACCACCTTGTGGTCTCAGATTTAGCTTATTTTTTTCTTGTCTTGATATTTTAGGAAAATGTGGTTTTGATTCTGCTTTTATATCTATTTTTTGGCAAAACCTTATGCAACTAGTGAATTTGTCAAGGGTATGTACCCAGAAAACTGTGCCCATGACAACAAGCCTTGGACGTCTAAAAAGCTTTAGATCTTTTGAGGGAATATATCCCGTATTTTTCGCCCTATAGGCTAGATTCAGAGAGACAAAAAAAAAACTTTTTAGTGCCGATCTGTTTTTTTTGTGAAATGTTTCCGTTCTCGTATGAGTGTACGAGCGATTCTATGCATGCATTGAATACCTTCTGTAAAGTTTCCGTCCATTCGTACGGCAGATTACGAATACGAGGATGTCATTTTCCAGCGTGACTTTTCCGTTTCATTTTCACATGTTACAATGTAGGATTTTGTTTTTGCCCTTTTCCCATCGTATCATCCAACGAATCCTTTACGTTTCCCGTTCGATTCTGTTTCCCTTTTTCAATAAATATTCGTCCAGACAGAAATCCTTACGATCTAGCGCCTGGTCACCTGCTCACCTACATATTTGCCACCCTCACTTCTACTACAATGTTTAGCTATATCACTTAGCACTATCCTCCATCTTCCCTTTTGGACCCTTAAAGCTCACCCAAACCACTTAGCACTATCCTCCATCTTCCCCTTTGGACCCTTAAAGCTCACCCAAATCACTTCTCGGTCATGTGAATATTCATTTTTAAATATTTCTGGGCCCATTAGTTTTGTGTTAATGTATTTTGTAAATGAAATGGCACTGTAACATTTTTTTGGGATTCCATCATAAAATATAACATTTTAAAAAATTTAGAACATTTCTAATTTTTACGACTATAAAAAACAAAATACATAGCAATGGCAGGCCACAGAACATTATTCTTCATCTGTGGTCCCCAACGAGTTGCGCAGCTCCTGCATCTCGCCCACCAACTGAAGGACCCTGACACTCAGTTGTGCCACTCTGGCACGTGTGGTCCCTGTTAAAAAACTTAAATTAAAATATTGGTATAACCTTGTGTGGGTCCTAATGCAGTGCCCCCCCCCCCCCCCTGTATGGTCCAAACACCTAAATCTGGACTTCAAAAGCCAGAGGGCCTTCGCCACCACGGGCCGGGTTTTGCATAGTGACCGATTAGAGAACCCCTGGCCCGCATTCTGCAGGCAAAGAACGGGCATCAGGAGCAAGGGCAGGGGTGGATATCCAGAATCCCCTGAAAGAATTTAAAAATAATAACATAAAATACACATTCTAAGCTACAATATTGTTTAACATGTCACCAAGGGCTAAAAACAGCAATAGGTTAAGTCATGAGTCAACTATATTCATTGCCATACAGTCAAAATGGATTGATGGAATGTGAGCAAACTTACCCAGGAGCCATCTACCAGATAATTCTCCTAACTCAAACTGACGAAATTAGCCGGAGCTCTGCAATATATAAGCATCATGGGACGACCCTGGATGCCCTGTGTCATTACCCCCTTACCGGTTCCCCGTTCCAGCGTCGTCCCGGGTCCTCAGCCGCCCGCTCCCGCTGTGCAGCCACCTGTCCGGCGGCCGCGGCGGGCGGCGGCTTCTGTGCAGGCTGGCGCGCACGCGCCTCCCTGCTCACTCGCCGGCTCGGGCGTCGCTTCTCGTGCTCGCGCGCGTGCGCGAGCACGTTCAGTTCATTCCCTCCGGCGGCGCTGCTCTCAGCGCGGCCGCCGGAGGAAGGTTAAATGATTAATTTAAAGCCCCAGCTGCACTAGTGGGACCTCCCCACTGGCATTGGGCCAATCAGATGCCCTTGTGTTCTGGGCGGTTCCCCCCATGTCCAATCTGTTTGAAGTTCCTGGTTGCACCAATCACTACACTGACTCTCCTTGGCCAATTATGTCTGTTCCCTATTTAACCTCAACCCAGTCAGTCTGTCATTGCCTGTTATAGCGCCTAGACCCTAGTATTTGCTTATCCCTGAGTTTGATCCTGATTCCTGTTGCCGACCCTCGCTTGTTTGACCATCCTCGATCTCCACTCCTGTTGCCGACCCTTGCTTGCCTTGACCATCCTTGATCTCCACTCCTGTTGCCGACCCTCGCTTGTTTGACCATCCTCGATCTCCACTCCTGTTGCCGACCCTTGCTTGCCTTTGACCATCCTCGATCTCCACTCCTGTTGCCGACCCTTGCCTGTCTGTTGGACTTCCACCTTACGCTCACATACCGGCTACCCGATTCCACTTCCAGCCGCGGGCTCTCCAGTTCTCTGTACCGTAAGACCTCATCCTTTGAGCCATAAAGTCCTGGGGGCAACCGATCCCGAGCAGGCGTGTTCTGCGTCTCGGCAAGCGGGGGCTCCTATAGGTGAAGCTGGCTGTGGAGATTGGGGGTTGAGGTCCTTACTAAGAGAGCTGGAGTTGTCCAAGTGGTAATCGTGGTTCCGGGAGCGTGACAATATAACAGGCCCTAAAATATCAATATGGAAGACCTGGTACAGCAAGTTCAGGCGATGGCCACCGCTATCAATCAACTTGCCCAGAGGGTGGCCAATCAAGAAACTCGCCAGACTTCAACACCCGCTGTATCACCTCATTTTCCTGAGCCTAAGGTTCCTTTACCTGAAAAATTCTTTGGAGACCGGGCCGGCTTTTCGAATTTCAAGAATTCGTGTGAACTCTACTTCAGGCTGCGGCCTTTATCTTCTGGCACAGAAACCCAACGGGTGGGTTTAATTATCTCTTTGCTACAAGGAGATCCCCAGTCATGGGCTTTCAGCTTGCTCCCTGAAGATCCTGCCTTACACTCCGTGACATCCTTTTTTTCAGCTATGGGAGTGTTGTATGCGGATCCAGATCGTCAGTCCACGGCGGAAAACAGGCTTCGGGCCCTGAAGCAGGGTCGGAATTCCGCCGAGGACTACAGCACTGAGTTCCGGCGCAGGGCAGTAGAATCTACCTGGAACGATCCAGCCCTATGCAGCCAGTTCCGTATGGGGCTGTCTGAAAATATTAAAGATGCCCTGGTCAACTTTCCCACTCCTAAAGATTTGGACCAGCTTATGCAGGTCTCCATCAGGATCGATAGACGTCTTAGGGAGAGAGCCAGGGAAAGGGTTAGGGTTACTACTCCCTTTAGACCTTCACAAACTCCCAGTCCTTCAACTCCTGGTGGGGTAAACTCCTCCTCCCCCTCTCAAGAGGAGCCAATGCAGGTTGGCAGAGCCCGTCTTTCTCAGGACGAGAAACAACGAAGACGGTCTTTGGGTCTTTGTCTCTATTGTGGGTCCCCGGGGCATTTTGCCAGGTCTTGTCCTAATAAGGGATATCCGGCGGGAAACTTTCTCGCCTAGGTCAGGAAGAGGGTGCTGACCTAGGTGGATGGAAGCATTACTCTCACCATGATAAGATGTTAATCCCTACAGAGCTTTTCTGGGGTCTTTCCAAACAGGCAGTACCTGCTTTTGTTGATAGTGGAGCTGCAGGTAACTTCCTGGATCGGAGCATAATCTCCATCCTAGGGGTTCCACTGGTACCCCTTGAAAAGTCTCTTCAGGTTTTGGCCATAAATGGGAAGGCTATCCTGGGAGGGCCGGTCAGTCACAAGACCCCTCCTCTCAGATTGGTGGCCGGCTCATCTCATACTGAACATATAGAATTCCTGGTGTTTGATTGTCCGGAAACACCAGTAGTTTTGGGATACCCATGGCTAAAACTCCATAACCCCGTATTTAATTGGCAGTCGGGTGATCTGGTTAAGTGGAGTGATTTCTGCAGATCACATTGCTTCTCCACTATCCTTAGGAGTGTGCAGATTTCGCCCCAAGAACTGCCTCTGCCTTATATAGATTGGGCAGATGTCTTTTCTGAGCGGTCCGCTGATAATCTTCCCCCACACAGACCCTATGACTGTCCCATCGACCTACTTCCTGGAACTATTCCTCCTAGGGGCAAGATCTATAATCTGAATCGAGCTGAAGAGCAGGCTATGAAAGAATATATCTCTGAAAATCTGAGCAAAGGCTTTATCCGCCCATCAACATCACCGGCGGGTGCCGGCTTCTTTTTTGTTGAGAAGAAGGATGGAGGTTTAAGGCCTTGCATAGATTATAGAGCCTTGAATAAGATCACCGTTAAAAATCGTTATCCTCTTCCCTTAATAGGTGATTTATTTAATCAGGTAGTGGGGGCTCGTATTTTTTCTAAACTAGATTTAAAGGGGGCCTACAACCTGATCCGTATTCGGCAAGGGGACGAATGGAAAACGGCGTTCAATGTTAAAGACGGTCATTATGAATATTTAGTGATGCCTTTTGGCCTTTGTAATGCTCCTGCGGTCTTTCAAGACTTCGTTAATGACGTGTTTCGTGACTTTTTGGGTAACTTCGTTGTGGTTTATTTGGATGACATCCTCATTTACTCTAAGAACCTTTCCGAACACAGGCAACATGTAAAACTGGTCCTTCAGAAATTGAGAGAGAATAATTTATACGCTAAAATCTCTAAGTGTATGTTTGAGATCGCCTCCGTTCCCTTCTTGGGATATATTATTTCTAGTCAGGGGTTGGAGATGGATGGGGGAAAAGTTTCGGCAGTACGGGATTGGGAACAACCCAAATCCTTAAAAGAATTACAACGCTTTTTAGGATTTGCTAATTTTTATCGACGTTTTATCAAGGGTTTTTCTAGTATCGTTGCGCCTCTCACCAATCTCACCCGCAAAGCCGCGTTCACTGCTAACTGGTCACCATCAGCTATTGAAGCCTTCCGTGTCCTAAAACAGGCTTTTACTTCGGCGCCAGTTTTAGTGCACCCTGACGTCAACAAACCTTTTGTTATTGAAGTAGATGCGTCTGAATTAGGTGTTGGAGCTGTTTTATCGCAATTCTCCGGGTCTCCTGAACGTTTGCACCCATGTGCCTATTTTTCCCGGAAATTTAATACCGCAGAACAAAATTATGATGTCGGCAATAGGGAACTATTAGCTATTAAACTAGCATTTGATGAATGGCGTCATTGGTTGGAGGGTTCCTTACATCCTATCACTGTATATACCGATCACAAGAATCTCGAATATATAGGCGCCGCCAAGAGGTTAAATTCTCGACAGGCCCGTTGGGCATTGTTTTTTTTCGCGTTTCAACTTTATTATTACCTTTAAGCCGGGTGTGAAAAATACTAAGGCCGATGCTCTGTCGCGCATGTTTGGTGAGTGTAAGGATCGGGGGGACACTGGTGAACCTATCTTACCTGCAGGTTGTGTAGTCGGGGCCTTGCTCCCTGATCTCTCTAATGTTTTGGCACCATTCCAAGATGAATCGCCTGTAAACGCACCTATAGGATGTCAATTTGTACCGCCGCATTTGCGTTCTGATGTTATTCGCGAATTCCACGACGCAAAGACTGCTGGGCATCTGGGAGTTCGTAAGACCTTTATTTTAGCTCGGCGCCACGTATGGTGGCCTTCTATGAGACGTGATATCACTACCCCTATCGACGCATGTCCTGTTTGTGCACGAAGTAAAGGGGTACACAAGGCCCCTAGTGGGTACCTGATTCCGCTTGAGATCCCTAAAGAACCATGGTCGCACATCTCAATGGACTTTATTGTTGATTTACCTCTTTCGCATGGGAACACTGTGGTTTGGGTAGTCGTCGATAGATTCAGTAAGATGGCTCATTTTATTGCTTTACCCAAGCTACCCTCGGCTCCTGAACTTTCGCACTTGTTCATCTCGCATATTTTTCGTCTTCATGGTATTCCAGTAAATATTGTTTCCGATCGGGGTGTGCAATTTATATCACGATTTTGGAAAAATTTTTGTTCACGTTTGGGGATTCAGGTTTCTTTGTCTTCCGCGTACCATCCCCAGTCTAATGGGCAGACTGAAAGAACAAATCAAAGCTTAGAACAATATTTAAGATGTTACATCTCTGACACTCAGGAGCAGTGGTCGGAATTTATTGACTTTGCAGAGTTCGCGTATAATAATGCGCCAAGTGACATTACCAAAGTATCCCCGTTCTTTTGTAATTATGGAAAGCATCCTAGAGCTTCTTCTATTTCTGCAGCACCTTCTGATTTTCCGGTCTTAGAAGAGTGGCTTCAGAAACGGAAAGAGGTTTGGGCACGCGTCAAGGAAAATTTAGAAACTATGCGCGTTAAATATAAAAGGTTTGCTGATCGTCGCAGGTCTCAGGAACCTATCCTTCAGTGTGGAGACCTTGTTTGGGTTTCCACTAGGAATATCGCTCTCCGTCAGCCTTCTTATAAATTGGGTCCTAAATTTATCGGTCCTTACCCTATCATCAGGAAACTTAATAATGTTACCTATAAAGTACGGCTTCCTTCTACTATGAAGAAGATTTCCGACTCATTTCATGTTTCTCTGTTGAAACCAGCTAAAAACTCTTCTCCTGCTGGTCCTCCTCCCGTTTTAGTGGATAATGTGCAAGAATATGAAGTGAACAAGATTTTGGATTCGCGTAGGGTTCGCAATACGTTACAATATTTAATTGATTGGGTTGGTTACGGTCCTGAGGAGAGGTGCTGGGTGTCTTCTTGTGATGTCCATGCCAGGGCTCTTGTACGGAAATTTCACCGTGACAACCCGGGGAAGCCGGGTGAGGGTCCGGAGGCCCCTCGTGAGGGGGGGGTAATGTCATTACCCCCTTACTGGTTCCCCGTTCCAGCGTCGTCCCGGGTCCTCAGCCGCCCGCTCCCGCTGCGCAGCCACCTGTCCGGCGGCCGCGGCGGGCGGCGGCTTCTGTGCAGGCTGGCGCGCACGCGCCTCCCTGCTCACTCGGCGGATCCGGCGTCGCTTCTCGTGCTCGCGCGCATGCGCGAGCACGTTCAGTTTATTCCCTCCGGCGGCGCCGCTCTCAGCGCGGCCGCCGGAGGAAGGTTAAATGATTAATTTAAAGCCCCAGCTGCACTAGTGGGACCTCCCCACTGGCATTGGGCCAATCAGATGCCCTTGTGTTCTGGGCGGTTCCCCCCATGTCCAATCTGTTTGAAGTTCCTGGTTGCACCAATCACTACACTGACTCTCCTTGGCCAATTATGTCTGTTCCCTATTTAACCTCAACCCAGTCAGTCTGTCATTGCCTGTTATAGCGCCTAGACCCTAGTATTTGCTTATCCCTGAGTTTGATCCTGATTCCTGTTGCCGACCCTCGCTTGTTTGACCATCCTCGATCTCCACTCCTGTTGCCGACCCTTGCTTGCCTTGACCATCCTTGATCTCCACTCCTGTTGCCGACCCTCGCTTGTTTGACCATCCTCGATCTCCACTCCTGTTGCCGACCCTTGCTTGCCTTTGACCATCCTCGATTTCCACTCCTGTTGCCGACCCTTGCCTGTCTGTTGGACTTCCACCTTACGCTCACATACCGGCTACCCGATTCCACTTCCAGCCGCGGGCTCTCCAGTTCTCTGTACCGTAAGACCTCATCCTTTGAGCCATAAAGTCCTGGGGGCAACCGATCCCGAGCAGGCGTGTTCTGCGTCTCGGCAAGCGGGGGCTCTTATAGGTGAAGCTGGCTGCGGAGATTGGGGGTTGAGGTCCTTACTAAGAGAGCTGGAGTTGTCCAAGTGGTAATCGTGGTTCCGGGAGCGTGACACCCTGCAAGAACACTGAGGAATCGCATAGCTGGACCAAAGACTGCTTGTATGTTGTGTGAGTGGCACATCTTGCGATTCCTGCAACCAAATATAAAATAATAACACAAAGCAAAGGTAACCGACTAAAACAATAACTCCTGCAACAAATTAAGATTCAAGTTCAACAATCCAAATATAATTCACAAAGGACATAAGTCTAAAAAAATATAGCAATTATATGGATGTGTGGGAAAATAAATGTTTACATGCTAAGGACTAATTAAGGTCAGCATTAAAATGCATCTAGAAGGCATACATGAAATGTATTGATTCAGGTATGCATTGCTATACAATTTATGGCCTCGGCCATGCTGATACATGCAATGCCTTGGTGCTAAAGGCGCGCAGACTCCTCCACATAGCCGCAAAACATGTTCAACAATAGCAATCCGAGCCCTCAAAGGTCCCCTAAGTGGATCGGAAATGAAACGGATTTATAGGGTGGTGGTCCGTCGGAAATCAGCTCTCTGAATCAGACGGAAACCCATCCCAACAATGGAAGTTATCTGAACGAACGAAAAATTTTGTTTGGAAAATGATCCGAACTAACGGAAATGTTCCGATTTGCTTCCGCTCATCGAAAGCGCATATACACATTCTCCCGAACGCACGTGCGAATGAAAAATGAAACGAAAAAAAAAAACTAACACCCACCCAAACTTTCACAGACAGCTATGGAAGTCTGAATCGAGGCTTATAAGACGCACTTATTTTCCCCCAAAAATGGGGGGGAAATGTCAGTGCGTCTTATCGAGCGAATGCTGGAAAAAAATAAATAAAAAGGAAAAAGTAAACTCACCTCTCCATCGCTCGCGCTGTCCCGGAAGCGGCGGAGGCAGCGGCGCCAGCACACACAGACACTGGCCTGTTACCGTACCAAGGCCTGGTGTTCACAGAGAGCGAGGAAGCGATGGAGGCATCTGTACCTGCCGCCTCCTCCGCAGCGCCTGCAGGGAATGACGCACTGCCTATATGGGAATGGGGGGGATGCCACACTGCCTATAGGGAAAAGCCACACTGCCTATATGGCAATGGGAGGGGGGATGCCACACTGCCTATAGGGGAATTCCACACAGCCTATAGGGGAATGTCACACTGCCTATATGGCAATGGGAGGGGGGAATGACTCACTGCCTATATGGGAATGGGGGGGTGCCACACTGCCTATAGGGGAATGCTACACTGCCTATATGGCAATGGGAGGGGGGATGCCACACTGCCTATAGGGGAATTCCACACAGCCTATAGGGGAATGTCACACTGCCTATATGGGAATTGGTAGGGATGCCACACTGCCTATATGGGAATGGGTAGGGATACCACACTGCCTATATGGGAATGGGAGTGGGAATGCCACACTGCCTACAGGGAATGGGAGGGGGGAATGCCACACTGCCTATGGGGAGTAGGAAGGGGGGAATGCCACACTGCCTATGGGAGGGGGGCATCCCACACTGCCTATGGGGATGGGTAAATGCTACACTGTCTGTAATTGAGTGTTTTAGCACAACATTTGGCTTAGTATATTTTTTATTAGTTTTCCTTCCCCAAATCCTAGGTGCATCTTATGGGCAGGTGCGTCTTATAGGGCAAAAAATACGATAGTGTGTGGAGGATATTTCAAATGTAATGGGTTGTTTTTCTTAAAAAACTTCAAGGTGCACATGGTAGTTGTATTTTCCTTTGCAAATCACCGAAAATGTTGCTTCAGTTTGGGGTTAGTCCTGTGCAGTCCTGTGCAGGGTTTTTCCACATATACCACACATTGCACCCAAAAAATATATAATTCTCCTAGAAAATCCCTGGACATTCCTTCAAAGATCCCAGTTAAATAAGTGTAGTGCAAAATTGTGAACAATGGTCTGGCAGCAGAGTGTGACTTAGTAGCAGTAGCTGTTGACAGCTGCACCCTTCTGATGACGTACCAGCATGCGGAGGAGAAGGTCATTGGCTCTAGAGGGACTCTAAATGCAACAGCAATAATCAGCCAGCAAGCAGCTCACCTGATGCATGTCCCATTGCAAGGATATTGTCATCTCTTCAAAAACCTTCTACTCTACATCTATGGTTATGACAGCTGACCCTGGTTTAATCACAAAATCAGGAGGATCTGTAGATGTAAAGAAGAAGCTCATAAAAAGGGGATCAACCACTTTTCAAAAAGCTTAGGAATGTTCTGAATGCAAGACAACATAGAAAAAAAAAACGTTATGCAAACAAGTTTGAACGCAAGTTCCAATCAGGAGGCTCAAGAGAAGTGTAGAATGGACAGAGGAGGATTACAAACTACAAAAGCTCCCCTATACTAATATCTCACACCCAAAGTCTGGCAGATTACCTCAACAACTTCTGTTGCAGGTTGACAAGGACCATCCTTCTCCTTCTGCAAAAATACCTGACACAACTTCTGCATCATCTGGTATGCTTCTTCATATAGAAGTTTCAAATGTTAAACTCCTACTCCACAATTTACAACAGGGAATTCTCCTGGTCCAGACGATATCTTACCTACTTGCGCCAAAACGTTTCCCAATTCTAACAAAAATCTTCAGAAGATCCATCTCAGAAGGAGTAATATCTGTTTCAAAAAATCCACCATCATACACATCAGGATACCGCTTCAGATCTACAGCCTGCAAAAACAAGCAGGTTCCAAAAGCCTTATATGACCATATGATACAACCATGCCTTATGTGATAGTAAAATGGTGACTACTAAACAATGGACTATGTGTTTCTGCCCCCTTATCCTGAACAGCCTCTATCCAAAGTGAATTGTACTTTGGAGAATAAAATTAATTCTGATCATAATAAAACCTGCATACTATTTTACTTCAAATACTTTATTTGTTATTTTTTAAATTAGCAATTTGGCTGCTCTAGTTTGCTTATAAAAGTCTTTGCAAATAAATATTCCTAAATAAAAGTTCTTTAACCGATGCTCAACATTCTGACCCACTTATTCTGACTAAGCCAGGTGTGCAAAATCATATATAATACATAGCACAGAGCAGCATAAAAGTTCAAAAGGTCATCAGTGGATCAAACTTTGAACGGTAATCCCAAAGTGCATGCACTCCAAAAAAGTGTTCGCCACTCCCCCTTCCCAATGACACTGATTTGACATTCAGCTGATTGGCCCTGCAGCCTGCAGATGTAGCTGTTGACAGCTGCACCTATCCCCTTCTGATGACGTACCAGCATGCGGAGGAGGAAGTCATCGGCTTCACTATTTATTTTGTCATTTCACTGCCATGCCCCAGCCTCGACAAAGTTGCTCTTCGCAACGAAGCACATTGGTGGTGGAACCTGGTGGCTCTACAGGGCTCTACAGGGCGCTTTGAACCCTCATCCCCTCTCTTTCCACGATCGGTTGTAGTGGTTTTGGGGGCTGGTGGGAGTTACCTGCTTTATCTTAATTAACTGCATCTTGTAAGGGCAATACTTGGACTATTAAAAATTATGTATAGATGTTAAACAGTATCACGCTAGATGCCTGTTTATTTTATCCTTTTCCATATTGGGAAATTGTGAGGATTTGGCTCATTGTGCTGGTAATACATATTGCGATCCTTGTTTGGTTCATATCTACACTAGCCTTCATGTAATGCTTCTTTCTGTATATGGATTTGTTGGCAAGGCTTTAACACCTTTGTTATCCGGTAACAGCATATGAAATTGGTGGAGGGCACATCTGTGTTTTTTGAAGTGAATGCATTTTGGGATTACCGTTCAAAGTTTCTGTCTACTGATGAGCTTTTGAACTTTTTGCTTTAGAACACAAACAGAATTTTCCCACTGTAGACTTAAATAGTATTTGGATTTGGGTGGTCCAAAACCAGGAGATTCTTAAAAACTTTTCAATAGTAACAGCTCATGAAACATTTTTATTAAGAAGATGTTATGACTCATCCTAATAAACAATGATTGATTCATCATGAAGCCCGATTAAAGAAGAGCAAATACACATCCATGGATCAGCACTTTCTATCTATTTTCAAACTAATAAATTCATATACCGTAGTTTTCACCTTATAAGATGTAAGATGCACCCCTCCCAAGTGAGGAGTGAAGCTCATGTAAGTTTATTTTTTTTACTTCTCTTTACTTTTCTTTTTGCTTTTGTACATTCATCCGATAAGACACACTGACATGCCCCCCCAGATTTGGGAGGGAGTGCATCTTTTAGGGTGATAAATACAGTATTTTACTAAACTTACTATTATAGAATTTCCAAAATTATGGAATGGAATTCCTTACAATACTGCCCCAGATTCTCGTATGGCATCTAGGGCAGGATGGAGGAGTCTTCTCATTTGGAGATTGCATCTGGAACGGTCTGTCAGTATAGTGACTCTGGCACTGTCAAAGTCTATGTGGTTGATATGCCAGGGCCTTCTCATGATTTTCTCTTTCTCTATAAAAATAAATCCTATGACATTTCAAGGGCCAGAGGGATCCGGATGTCATGAATGACTTGCCTTCAGCCCGTGCCCGTGGCATCCCTAGGCAACTGGCCAGGGTTTCTCCTGCCCAGCAGCCGCTTCTGCCTCAGATGCCAGCTCCAGCGGCGCGTGTGTCACCGAGCGCGCCTTCCTCCTTCGTCCACTGTCATTCTACTCGTGCTTGCGCGCGAGTACAATCAGCTTATGTCCTCCGGTGGTGCTATACACAGAGTGGCCACTGGAGGCTGTTTAAAAGAGCTAAACCTAGGAGGTGCAGTTCTGGGCAGTATTGTAATTGATGTGTGTATTTCCTTGAGCCTGCATGTTAGCCCCATTGTCATGATTAAGAGCGCAAGCTCGAAACGCGTAGACGCGGGGTTTTGTTTTACTGGCTGTGATGGCGTTTTACAATGATGTCTAAATAAAGGAGGATGATTTTACTCACCTAACCATGTGGCTGGCACTTCTCACTGACAGTTCTGGGCAGTATGCCTTTGGAGTTCAGCGGGGGCAATCAGCCCAGAGCTCTCTAAGTGCACCAATCAAACCACAGATCCGAAGTGCACCAATCAGCACCCAGATCCAAAGTGCACCAATCACAGTCACTGCCTACCTGTCCAATCCAGCCGGGTTCAGTCCTATAAAGGGATTACCTCTTCAGTGTGTCAGTGCCTGTGATAGCGTTTAACTGGCTTGTTATTGTTCCTGTGATTGCCTGTTTATATCGTTATTGACCATCTGCTTGAATCTCGACCACTTCTTCATCTCATCCCTTTGTACTGCGCAGCTCTCTGACCCGTTGTGACCCCTGGCTTGACGTCTGAATTCGCTTGAATTCTCCTGAGCACCCGAATTGCTTCCAGTATTACCTGTTTCCGAAGCACCCGAACTGTTTCCAGTACTTACCCGACATTGCCCAGTCTGGCCTCTGGTTCATCTGCCTTCAACCCCTGTAAGCTCAAATCCTTTGTGCTATTAAGTCCTGGGGGCAACCGTGTCCGGGGAGGCGTATAAAGCATCCCGGCAAACGGGGGCTTGTCTAAAGGTGAAGCTAGCAGCGGAGACTGGGGGTTGTGGGCTTACTCTGAAGGCGGGTGTCCCACGGGCCTGACACTGGACTTTGAGGGCCGATCAGTGCAGGGTGGGTTCCAAAGCCAATGGTGAGAATGTTGAATTCAAGCATCTCTGTGCTTTGTGACATGGTGGTATAGAGAATTCCAGAGAAAAAAAGCACTGGTGGGGCTTTCAGACTGTAGGATTTTTCATGTCACGGAGATTGTTGATTGTTTGCAATCATGCCCTATTAATACCTCTGCATAAGGGAATAGGTTGTCTGTGCTGAGCCCCTCGGACGATATGACTAACCTCGGTTTTGGAAATGTGGCATGGCAGGTTGCTGTTGGATGGTTATCAGATAACGTAGCTGCATCTGCCTTGTAGGCAAATCTCTCTAGTGCAGGTAAGCTCGTTATGTGGGGCCAGGGTAAGTGTTTATCTCGGGCAGTATGGGAGCTGGGTCCCAGATAGGTCAGAAGTTGAGCCCCATAGTGGCTAGGGCAGGGTTGCTGAATAGGAAAGGGAAGTCTGTGGAGTTTAATGTCATAGCTGCTTTCTACGTTTGCTCTCCATAGCCCACAGCAGTGACTTTGGTTTCAGGTTTTTGTACTCCATCAAAGCCCTGCAAATCATCCCTCCTCAGGTCTTCTTTGTTGTATGATGTAACCCCTCACTCCATGAGAGGGGATGGTTGCTGCCTGCTCTGTGTATTGTAGACGGAGCGCTCATGCTGAAGTTATTAGCTCTGATGGCCATCTTGTAAACAGCAGCGTCGGACTATTCTAAGTATGTCACACACCCCGCTTCAAGAAATTCATAACGTGTGGGTAATACTGACCTGTAGAGGGTAATACTGACCTGTAGAGGGCGATATGCAGAGATGCCAGGAAAAAAGAGAGCCCCTCCCGGTCCATAAATACCTGGGACCTCCCACTCATTACCCAGTCTTCATCTCTGCAGTCGGCGAGCAAGTCAGAAGATGTGGTCTCCTCCTTGCACAGGGGGATTTCAGGTAGCCGGGATGACTCCCGGCCCTTTAGTTATCTATTTCTGCCCGGATCTTTTTTTTCTGTTCCCTCGTGCCTCCCAGCCTAGGCTGACGGTCCGGGTGAGGGTAGAAAAGCACCCTTGATGCTTAAGAGCAAATGCTCTCCCGTGAGACCCTATATAAGAGGGTAGGCGGTCATCCGGGACGGTGACCCCGGTTTGGGATGCCCCGTCCCTTGGCCTTACACTTTGGGTGGTCCCCCCCTTTGGGTAATGCCCCTCTCTCTAGCGGGATAGCGGAGGCTAGGAGCAGGGCCCCTTATTCGGTGTTAGGTCCAAATTTTGTAATCATTGATTCTTAATAATGTTTTAATGTATTAATTTATTAAATTATCCTCCCAATAGTTATTAACTTATTTATTACTTCATAACAGCATGTGTTTCTCTGTCAAAACGGCGCTGTGGCCGCCATTTTTATGCAGGCTTTCTCCCTGAGGTAAAAGGGGCGGGGCCGGGCGTCAGGGTCAAAGCCACGGCCTGCTCCCCTCCTTCTGTCTCTTCTGAGACCGGCGCCGCGGCCGCACATGGCTGCGGTGCCGGCCTTTTTGCATTGTCATGGCGGAGGGGAGCTTCTCCCCTCACGCTTTCACTCTTGGGGGCGGGGCCAGGCTTTCCAGCGCTGCGGCCCGCCCCTGTGTCACAGGCACCGCTGAGGTGCTTTTCTCTGTGCCTGTTTCCTCAGAAGGAGCTGGTCATGCCCCCCTTCTCTCCTCAGAGCTGCTCTTTACCTCACGGAGAGAGGAAGCTGTCTTCAGGACCACAGTGAGTGGCCCGGTGGGCCCCCCTTCTGTCCCGTCACCAATAATTATATATTTTTATGTCATATATATATATATTTTATACTCCGCTTTTCTTATTAGCCTTTTTTATTATGTCTTTCAGATATAACCTACAGTGGTGTTCCTAGGGTCCCTGGGTTCTTAATTGGCCTATTGCAAATCCTCCCACTTGGGACATTA
The DNA here is from genome assembly GCA_027917425.1 of Gastrophryne carolinensis. Lineage (NCBI taxonomy): Eukaryota > Metazoa > Chordata > Amphibia > Anura > Microhylidae > Gastrophryne > Gastrophryne carolinensis. The sequence continues at coordinate 248,880,240 of CM051237.1, read as the reverse complement.
AAGGGGCATCCCGGGTTGCTTATATGCGTAATTCCCTCGGTCATTGCAACCAACTATAAGTTCAACTTATGGAGGCATCCCCGGATACTGGGCTCGGGCTTCCCTCGGGGCAATCCCGGAAGTGTATGGGGTGTGGGGCATCCCTTACTGGCGATGATGTATATCTGTGTATACCATGCGCACAGCAGACTATTGCGCGGCAGTCCGGACCCCAGGCGTCTGGTTCAGCGCCGCCGGTCTCTCCTGCCCCCCTCCCAGTTTGATCCGTGCCCAGTCTGACGTTGTCATGGGCGGGCAATTGCAATCGGAGATTTGTGCCCGATTGGCCAATCTTGAAAAATTATTCTCCAGCACGGTCACCAGAAAGGCTCCGGCTAAGAGAAAGCACTTTTCGCCGTCTTCACCGGCGGCCGACTTGGATGATCTTGATAATCTGGACTGGTCTGATTACTCCCAACTTGAGGAAGGGGAGGTATATGAAGAATCAGATAATTCAGACGATCAGCAGTTTGTGGGTACTGATACCGAGCTGGGCTTGGGGAGGTCTTCGGATACTCCTAATGTTCTGGCTCAGATGTTTGAGGTTTTGGCTATTTCTCCTCCTGAGGCGGTTCCACAGCAAAAGGGGGAATTTTTCGAATAATCCAGGCTGCGCTTGGAATTTCCTAACCAAAAGCATTTTGATGGGATTATTGCTAAGGAATGGGAGAGGACTGCCCGGCTCCCAGGTGTCCCTCAGGGTTGGGACAAAAAATATCCCTTTCCCTTGGATACGATTAAGCGTTGGGCGTCCCCTCCCGAGGTGGATGCACAGATTCTGGGTTTATCCAACACGACTGTTTTAAATTCTCCTGATTGCTCCATGCTTAAAGATGGTGAGGATAAACGCATTGACCAAATGGCTTGTCATGGTTTTGCCAGTGTTGGGTCAGCCATGAGGCCGGTTTGTGCTTCAGCGCTGCTGGTGGTGGCTACCAGGTCGGTGGTCAGGGACCTGTTGACTCCTTCCGGGTTAGATCCGGATAGTGACGAGTTGCTTAGCCTTAAAAGGTGTGAATTGTTTTTGTCATTTGTACTAGCCGCCTTGGATGACACACTGATGATGTGTGGCAGAACATCGGCTCTATTGGTGACTATTCGGCGTTCGGTTTGGTTGCGCAGTTGGGGGCTGATTTTGTGTCTAAAAAGTCGCTGACCGCTCTTCCCTTTGTGGGATTACGGCTCTTTGGTGAGAAGTTGGATTCATTTGCCAAGGGTGGTAAGTTACCTCAACGCAAAAAACAGCGTCGTCCCTTTCGGGGGGCGGGTTCCTTTGCTCCTTCCTTTTCGTGGGGCTAGAGCTGGCAGAGGAATTGTTTTCCCCGCAGCCAGAGGAGATTCCTGGAACAGGGGCAGAGGACGTGCCCGCCCAGGATACAGCTGGGGCTCTAAGCCCAAACCCGCTGCCAAGCCAGCTAAGCAATGAGGGGGCGCCCTCACCCATTTGGGTGGGGGGATGGCTGCAACACTTCTCCCAGGTCTGGGACCGGGAGGTCTCGAACAGATGGATCCGGGAAGTGGTGACTTCCGGCTACAAGCTGGAGTTCGAGCTCCAGCCCCCTTCCAGATTCCTCAGGTCTCGGGTGCCTTCGGACCTTCTGGCCGCGCAGGAGCTCCAGGCGGCAGTAAAGAGTCTTTTGGACATGGCAGTTATTTGCCCAGTGCCCCCCTCAGACAGGGGTCAGGGCGTTTATTCCAATCTGTTCACGGTGCCCAAGAAGGAAGGCTCGGTTCGACCCATTCTGGATCTAAAGATCCTCAACAGGTTCGTCCGTACGCGGAAATTTCGCATGGAAACGCTGCGTTCAGCTATCCATTCTTTTCGGCAGGGGGGCTTTCTGACGTCCGTAGACATCAATGACGCCTATCTGCATGTGCCGATTTTTCCAGCGCACCAGAGATTTCTCAGGTTCGTGGTGGAGGATCGGCATTTTCAGTTTGTGGCACTTCCTTTTGGTCTTACCTAGGCTCCAAGGGTTTTCACCAAGGTGCTGGCCGGGGTGATGGCTCTCCTCAGAGCCCAGGGTATTCGCATTGTCCCTTATCTGGATGACCTTCTCATTATGGCATCTTCCTTCAGCCAAGCGGTATTGGACACCAGAACTGTGGTGTCCACTCTGGAGAGATTCGGGTGGGTGATCAACTACCCCAAGTCCTCCCTTTCTCCGTCCAGGTTAGTGTCTTTTCTGGGAATGTCCCTGGATACTTCCCAGGCCAGGGTGTTTCTTCCTCAGTCCAAGGTTCTCTTGATTCAGGAGTTGGTTCGACTCCTCCTGTCTATCCCTCGTCCGGCCATCAGACTGGGGATGAGGCTGGTGGGATTGATGGTAGCCTCCTTCGAAGCGGTTCCCTTTGCTCAGTTCCACACAAGGACACTCCAGCTCCATCTGTTGGCGGCCTGGGACGGGTCGCCACTGTCGTTGGATCAGTCCTTCCTGATGACCCCCTGAGTTCGGTGCTCCCTTCAGTGGTGGCTGGATCCAATCAATCTGTCGAGGGGCAGATCCTTTCTGGCCCCTTGTTGGGAGACGGTCACCACGGATGCCAGTCTATCAGAATGGGGGGGTTCTGGAAGGATCGTCAGTTTCAGGGACTGTGGGGGCCTCAGGAGGCTCACAAGTCCATCAATGTTCTGGAATTGAGGGCCATCAGGATGGTTCTGTTTCGCTTGACTCATCAGTTGCAAGGATTGCCGGTTCAAGTCCGGTCGGACAATCGGACGGCGGTCGCCTACGTCAATCACCAGGGAGGGACTCGCAGCAGGAGTGCCCTCAAGGAAGTGTCTTTGATTCTGGCCTGGGCGGAGACCCACGTCCCATGCATTTCAGCAGTTTACATTCCGGGAGCGGAGAACACGGAGGCGGACTCTCTGAGCAGGTTCTCAGCTCGCTGGGGGGAATGGTCTCTCAGCCCCAAAGTGTTTCGCTTGATTTGTCTCAGGTGGGGGTCCCCGGTGGTGGACCTCTTTGCCTCTCGTCACAATCACAAACTTCCGACATTTGTGTCTCTCTCACGGGATCCACTGGCTCTGGCAGTGGATGCCATGTCTCTGAACTGGAGGGATCTGGGGTTTCTGTATCTGTTCCCTCCGTTTCCCTTGGTGGCCAGAGTTGTGCGCAAGCTGGCCCTGGAGGGTGCGTCAGCAATTCTGGTGGCTCCAAGGTGGCCAAGACTGGTTTGGGTCGCAGATGTGGTAAGGTTAGCAGAGGATCAGTTCGTTCTGCCCCTGCTGCCGGATCTGCTCACCCAGGGTCAACTACGTTATCCCAATTTACCAACGCTGGCTTGGACGGCGTGGCTGCTGAAACCTCCATCTTGAAGGTCTTTCCGATGCTGTGATTTGAACTCTCATTAGTGCTAGGAAGCGGTCTTCCTCTAATATCTACTATAGGACTTGGAGGTGTTATATTGATTGGTGTGAGATCAGGGCGTTGCCTTGTAGGGAATTTTCCATCTCCAGAATCCTGGAGTTTCTTCAACATGGTCTGGACCTGGGGCTCCAGCTTAGTACTCTGAAGGGGCAGAATTTCTTGAAGCGGGGTGTGTGACATACTTAGAATAATACCATTTTGTGAATACTCCCCTGTAAAATGGGTATTATAAGTATGTCACACACCCCGCTTCACCCTGCCCTTTTGTATTCTGGATCCTTTATATGGTGAACTTTGCGTTGTTATGCTTTGTGTTGGGCTCTTCCTGGTCCCTTACCTTACTGCTGTTCTTATACTGGGTAATGAGTGGGAGGTCCCAGGTATTTATGGACCGGGAGGGGCTCTCTTTTTTCCTGGCATCTCTGCATATCGCCCTCTACAGGTCAGTATTACCCTCTACAGGTCAGTATTACCCACACGTTATGAATTTCTTGAAGCGGGGTGTGTGACATACTTATAATACCCATTTTACAGGGGAGTATTCACAAAATGGTATTTTTGGTGGGCGCCTGCTGCCTTCCTAGGGTCTGGGGACCGCCTTTTTTGTTTTCTGTGGTCCCTGCAGCTTCTTCTGCATGGGCATGTATTTAGGAGTTTTTCTGACCCCCACTGGTCACTTATCTTGATTGTAAGCTCTGTAGTGTAGGAGCTCAGTAGAAAGGCAGCCTCACTCCTCCATAGCCAGGCCACACCGCCTGCCCTTCTTGTTTTATTTTCCCAGCCAGCTGCACAGGCCCTAAAAAATATTAATGCAGTAGTGTATTCTATAGCCTTGAAAGAAAGATGTTTTTGTTTTTGAAACAAGCATAGAACAAATAATAATATATATTTGGTGAGACAATATAGGGAGCTACAATGAAATTCAATAACTTATTTACATTTTTTTAGTGCATAGCTCATCTATAAAAGCAATGGTTTATTTATAAAGTCCTTTTTATAAACTCGGAGTGACCCTTGCATGTGCTGAAGTATTTACTAGTAAATTATTCAAATAAGAAATCTTTTTTTGAACATCATCATAATTCTATTTTTAATGGTAAATTAAGGGAAAAAATATGCTTTGCACAACTGTGATCAATTTTAAGAGTTTGTCTCTATGCATTTTCCCTGCTTATCAAAAACTTATCTGCTCTTAAAATGTATTACTTAAGTCCTTACAGAAGCTCATACATGATTAAGGAAGCTAACAGCACTGAAAGAAATAGGTCAGGTAAAAGAAAAGAAAAAAAGAAAAAAAAAACAAATGTAAGCTACCTTAGCTTATTACTTATGCAAGATTATGCATAATTTAGCACACTGCTGAATATGCAATTGAAAAATAATTGTTTACCAAAATATTTATTCTGTGTTTGTACCCATGTTTTACAGAGATAAGGTGATTTTTCAGACTTTGCTAATCACTTTGAATTAAAAGAAACAACAACAAAAACACATACGAAGTATGCATTTGATTGAATTGATATTTGCTTTGTATTATGCATTTGAAAAAATAGCTTTCTTTTTGCACCATCAAAAGTAGTCAAACACACGTATAATTAAAGTGGTATTCACAAAAAACAAACCGTAGACACCATACAAGCGCTATATTACTTTATAAATATCAATACTAGCATATGTCAAGCTGTGTAATATTTTTACAGTGTCCTCAATTTCACATTTACAAACATAACCTCAAACAGATGGCAGACTTTTACTACTGTATTATCCTTCATTAGAGTATATGACATTGAGGAACATGATCGAGAAACTGTCGTTTGACTTTGACTTTGTAAAGTATTTGTATGTGGCCACATGAGGAGTTGTAGGGAGAAACAATAAGGGACTAAAGTGCAAATCAAAGAAAGGTGTTTAAACAAAGGCCTACAGTGGATCACAGCGGACATAAGAGATGTACAGTAGGGGTGGAATTACGGGCAGGCTGATTCATTACTAACGCCAGGTAGCGTCAGAGTGGACTGTAGAGCGGTCTGTAGAGCGGATTTCAGAGCGCCCGCTAGTAGTCGCTGTGCTCGGCCATGGATCATTTTTTCAGAGCGCCTCAGTCGCTGTCCGGAATTGATGAATATTGATGATGTGTGAGTCGCAGTACTATGCTGTATGGGAGCGAACCGTAACGCCAGCTTAGTGCGACTGTCTCACACCACATTCATCAAAAAAAACAGCCACAAACATAGTCGGCGCTCAAAACCATGTAATTGTACATTGCCCATAGCGTGTGATGAAAGGCTGTCTTTGAACATGTATCCATTAGTAACAAAGCGAAAACATATGGAATTACATTGTTATAACATTGTAACATGAACACTTTAATACCAGACATGTAAGCACAATTCTGCATAAAAAATCCTTCACTCTGAATAAGAATCTATCTTATATGTTTCCCACACCCTGTACATACATATTGCTCACATTAAAAATCATCCTACCTGCATCTACTGCATGTTATGAGCCTTTAAACATCCAAGATGGCGGCTCATAGAGCATCAGGCATTCTGCAAACAGGAAGTGCCTTCTGACTGTGCTGCTCTGCATTCTGAAATTGCTGTCCTTTCCCTGACCCCAGCTCTGCTCTGTCTGAGCAAAGCACAGCTATAACCCGCTCCCCTGTATTTTATCCTGCTCTCCTCTCCTGACCCAAAATGGCGGCGCCCGTATCCTAAAGTCCTGAACAGAGTTGCAGCCCAGTGGGGGAAAAAATAACTAAGTAAGTGACTAAAAACTTAAAATATATAAATTTTAGTTGCTGGGGAATAGTTTTTTAAGGGTTCGGGCTTTTCAATAAATTATGGTGAAGGTCCGGTTCGGTTTAATCCAAAACGTTTTCAAAAATGTCATTTTCTTGCCCAGAATACATGTCAGAAGGTTTGTTTTTTTTAGGGAAAAAAAAAATGGGATCAGGAAAGGGATTTAAGGTTCGTCCATAGAAATGTATGGGAGAGTGCCATGTAACGACTGGTTAGACGTGGCGCTCTGCAAGGATGAACGCCGGCGCTGTACGCTGAGGCTGGGATAATGATGAATCGGACGCTACATGGCGTTGTTCTAGTCGCTCACCAGATTCGGCTTCAGCACACATACTTATGCTAAGTAAGAGTTAATGAGTTTATTTTAAAGACAAATCTAATATTATAATGTAAAATATATTAATTTAACATATATTTTACATATGTCAAAGGCATCATTGTTATGCTATTTTACCTATTTGCTGTGAAGCTTATTAAAATGTAAAATGTAAAAAAGAGAAACACAATTAACATGAATGCACATATTTGGGTTCTCTTCCCTGATTTCCAAAGCCAAAGACACTGAATAATAAAAAACATGTTAAATAACATGCTAAGTATAGAATGCACTTTTACATGAATTTGACTTATAATTATTCAAACTCTGCAAGCCTTAAAGCAGACCAAAACCCACATTTCTAACTAGTAGCCCTTGAATTGCCCCACACTGCAGCAGAGATCTCACCATGGTTTCAGCAACTGGAACCTCCATGGTACATTTTGGGGACTACAATGCTGATATAGGGGCCAGCAGGGAGATACAACAAAAAATAATTGTTTCAAGATAATTCAGTAGGCATTCTACACACTAAGAGGGTGGTATTGGCAGGTGTTTTGGCTAAAAGTTCAGTTGGTTTAGGGGGTGGGGTCTCTCCCCCTGGAAGCGCAACACCGGCTTTCCATTGGCCGGGTTGAGCACCTGGGTGGGCCCTCTTACAGGTTGGCGTGGTAAAGGCCAACCAAGTGAGAGAGGTGGAGTGGGTGTAACAACCAGTAGAGGGGGCTACAACAGCAGAGTACATGCAGCGAGACAGCAAGTCAGCTAAGGTGGTGGAGACTAAAGGTCTGCAGGGATCAGCAGTGAGTGGATGGAAATAGTTAATCGCTACCTGAGGAGGTGGTTGCTGTTGTAGGTGTTGTTGGCAGATACCCGCACCTGCTTAAAAAAGCACTGTTGGCACCAGTGATTAGGGGTGAACCTAGCCTCTCTGCTCTCTGCCTGAGCTGCCTTGACTAATTAACTACAGATATGCTCTGTCCGGCATAAATGCGAACTTGCAAAAAAACCCATAGAATAAACTGGACTCTAAGAAATCACAGAATGGGGCACTTGTGGCCTAGAGCTGGATACAGTTTATTCTCTGATTTCTTTGGGCTTGCTTTATCCTGTGATCTGTTTGGGTAGGACTTTTTTCTGCGGCCTAGATGGCACACATGTAGGAATTCTTCCTCCACATTTGACACATTCCTGCATTGGATGTACACATCCCCGGAGCAGTAGGCTGCCCTAGAAAGACACAATCCCAGATTTTGTTCCGCTTGAAGTGAACCAAATTCCAGGATTTTTACTATCCTGGGTTTCATGTACGTACTTGATGACATCCAGATTTGTGATGCCCCGCTTTATGAAACCCCCCAATCGCCCCAAAGTCTCACCTTTCACTCGGTCCACAGCACATTCACAAGCTCTCATTCAATCAGCGCTTTATGGCATGCATTTTAATGTGCGACATAAAGCACCATTTGTATAAGAGCTGCGGCACAGGGTAAAGAAGCGGCCACACACCTGGTCTCCCTGCTGTGTACAGCGCGTGAGTGACTTGGGAACCTTGGGGGGCTCACACAATGGGGCATCCTGGAAAAGGGATGCTCCAATGTCACTTGATCAGCCTGCTTAATACAAGGTCGGCATCACTAGAGGATGTGCCCCTCGCCCGTTCATGCGTGCAGTGACCAGGCAACATCTGATGGAGTACCCGGCAAGATCACACCCCCAACTCCCGCACTTAGCTGCCATGCAGCTCCTGTCATAGGAAGGAGACAGGTGGTGGCTGCAAGCGAGGGCGAGGGAGGGTTGATTGGGGAGGGGTTGGGAGGGTTGATTGGGGAGGGGTTGGGAGGGCTGGGATTGCCTGCACAGTTGCGCCCACTGCCTACAGTGGTGCACTGGCAGCAGAGGCGGAGGCAATGAGCAGAGACAGGGGGGAGGGTCCTGCTGATCCCCCGATGCTTTAAAAAATAAGAAAGAAAACAGTCCAGCGCTCACCTCCCTGCATCGCCGACCAAGAATGGAGCATCACTGCATACATTGTTGCTGGCCAGTGCCCCATCCCCGCCCCAGTTTGTAGCTGCACCTTAGACATGCATCTACCTTTGGCTAGTGGCAAATACAGCCCTTGGTTCATGCGGAAATGTTCTCATGGTTCAGGGACACATGCACCACAATAATGCATGTGCATGAACCATGTGTAACGGACATATAACAAACCTCTGCTAGGAGGGTTCTGGAAAACTCTTGTGTGTGTGGGTGGGCGGAGCCAGCCATGAGAGAGAAGCTTGTGAGGTAATTCCAGCAGGTTATAAAAGGCACAGCACAGCTCTGAGGGAGCAGAGTCCGTGAGGTGGGTCAAAGGGAGCACTTCTGTGTCTGTATGTGTTTCTGAGCCCACATAAATTATAGGGCCACAGTGAAGTTTTTGGTTGAAACTAACTCTCTCCTTATTTACCTCACTGCTGGACTGTGTGAGGGGTGTAAAGACTTATTTTTTTTGTGTGTTATTCACTGTGTGAAGCCTCCCGCGGAGCGCAAAGAAAAGGACTCAGCGCGGTTGGAGGACGCCCTTAATTTTAATTTTATTTAGGAGAGTTTTGAGGCTGTGACCGTTGAAGAAAGAAATATCCAGAAAATATTTAAAGAAACAGCATCATTTTAGTCAGAAATAACAGGACATTTTCCACCAAGTTCGTTTGGTCTAAGGATAAGTGAACTTTTCTCAGTTCTTCTCACTATTTAAAGCATAGTTACAAATTTAGAGCATCATCTATCTGAAGTTTATTATATAGAGTTAATCTTACATTTAAAATAGATTGTGAATGTATTGATAGATTGTTTGAATTACACAGAGCATACAGTGTGTATTAAAGTTATCCAAATAGCCATATATGATAAAGTGACCTAGACACAAGTTTATCCTTTGTTTAACATATTCATCCTCCCCCCCCCCCCCATATTCTTCAAGTAGAAATTATACTAGATTCTTCTACAGTCATTTATTGCCTTAAACCAGTGGCTATATACACCAACTATTGTTTTCAATGTATTCAACCGTTAAATTCTAAATTGGTTCTTATTTATCTGGTGTGGTGTGTTTTATTCCATTATTTAAACAACCCCACCCTACATATTTTTGGCTGTAGTCGGCAGGATACAAAACTCTGTGCCATGAAGTCCTCGGTAGATGCCGGTGAATCTAGTGAAACAATGTTTAGCCAAACTATTGGGGTTGGGTCTCCCCTTCCCATTATTGTGCCTATGGGAACAGCGGGAGCCAATGTACCTAAATTTGATGGATATAATTTGGCAATAGGAGATTGGTCAGAAAGGCTATGCACTACTGCCAGATTATATCAAGTCCAACCTGCACACCAAGTTGACCTGGCATTACAATCACTGGAGGGAGACGCTCGCGAGGCTATTCTGGTGTTGCCTCAATCTCAGAGAACTAGTCTGGATATCATTATAAAAAGGCTAGAGTTACTGTATGGGGAGACAACTGAGACAGCAGAATGCAAAACTCGTTTTTATGGTCGCAAACAGTTGGATGAAGAGTCAATTCAGAAATTAGCTGTGACATTACAAAAACTTTGGAAAAAAATTTCCAAAAGTGAGGGGAGTGAGGAGGATCAGAGCCCTGCAATTGACCAAATAATAAGGGATCAATTTATTAATGGAATAAGAAACCCTGCTCTGAAAAGGTCCTTAAGAGATATGGTCAGGGCTGATGAGGATGTAGAATTTGATCGCATATTAGTGGAAGCATTAGATCGAAATCGAGATGAGGGAAATATGAATCTCTATTGGACTCAACCAATACAAACCAAAGAAAAGGGGGAGGACTACAGGGAAGCAAAAAGGGAAGAAACAAAAGTTTTGACAGATGCTATAAAGAGTTTAAGGGAAAGCCTAACTACTGTTTTAAAAAAAGAATTAGCCCCATTAAAAGAGGCCGTTATGAGTAAAGGGGCGGGAGGACGGGGATATCGAAGAGCAGAATATGACTCTCATGGACCTGACCAACGTCGATGTTGGAGGTGTGGTCAACCTGGATATCTAGCAAGACAATGTTCAGGAGGTTCTGTTTCCGGGTCATCTGGGTCTGGTATTCTTCACCCTCGACTAGAGCATCCTACAGCTGAGGGGCAAGCTGTAGGAGGCAATGATACTAAGACCCCTGAGTTATTTCCAGCGGTAGTGGGCAATTGCCCAGTGATAAAAGCAAAAATTAATGGACAGATGATACGTTGTTTAATTGATACTGGTTCGGAGGTGTCATTAATTAATAACGAAACCTATCTTCAGATCGCTGCCAACCTGGATAAATTAGATGAGATTGACATTAAGCTAAAGGCTGCTAATGACCAACCTTTACCCATACTGGGGGTGACTTGGGTGGACATTGAACTTTTTGATAAAATTATTGGTCAAAAAGGGTTGATCGTCACACAAAACACTGCATTGCCATCTACTCCAGTAATATTGGGAATGAATGTTCTTTGGGAACTGGATGGTCTAATGTTTAATGAATTTGGACCAGCATATTGGTCCCAAATCTCTGAAAAATGAAATGATCAAAAATGGTTGCTCAAGTTGAAAAGAGTATGTAGCATACATTGCACCTTGCGTAAAAACAGAGGGAGGGTGGGAGTCATACGCACACCATCTAAGAAAAAAATAGTCCTCCCCCCTAGAAAAGAGGTAATCATACCCTTGAGGGTGGGGGGTCATTGTAGAGTCCAAGGTATCCCTTTGCTAGTGGAACCAATCAGAGAATTTGGAGTGAATGGGGAATGGTTGGTAGGACGTACTCTCTCCCATGTCACACAAGGGGTAGTTTTTGTCAGACTCATCAATCTAGGACAGATACCTATAACACACTGCATACGTTGTTGCTGGCCAGTGCCCCATCCCCGCCCCAGTTTGTAGCTGCACCCTAGACATGCATCTACCTTTGGCTAGTGGCAAATACAGCCCTTGGTTCATGCGGAAATGTTCTCATGGTTCAGGGACACATGCACCACAATAATGCATGTGCATGAACCATGCACCAAACCCATAAGTACATTTGCTCTTTATATGCCAATTTACAACTTGCATGACACGTTACTGAATCATGGTCAGCGAGTTGTAAATTATTTTATTGATAAAAAACATGCCCCAAGAGTCAGAAACAGGGTACCACCATGTCACCCGCCAATGCTCTGTGGGCTGCTATAGGGATCCCCCAGTTCACCCTACACACCTGTCCCTGCCTTCTTTCTTCTGTCTCCCACTGTATGTCCCATGCCAGGTCTCCACACACAATTTTAGTTCTTCAGCGCCCCATTCACCATCTTCTTTAAGCAGCACCGAGCGTCAAATTCCGAAGCCCGTCTTCACCAGTTGTAAAACGGGACCTCCCTCCTTTCATCCTGGATGCCCAGGGTGAGCAGCCATTTATTTAGAGATTGCATTACTAATGCAATGGTAGGGGGCTAAATTGGCTCCCTTAATCACCCAAACAGTTTAATGTAAATATACAAAGTAAACATGCGAAACGTTCTCACTGTGCAACCTTAAAAAAACACAGAGGCCAGATCCCTTGTAGCAAAGCGATTAGTATGTGGTTACTTCATATATTTGCATTAAACTTGGAGATGAGGTCTCATTTCAAATGTTTTTTTGGAGTCAAGGGAGAACAAAAACTTGTGCTTCATTGTCCAGGAGCATTGTGGCACTAATCCAGATCTGACATGGATGCAGAAAAACTTGCATGTCTATGGTGCATACATGGGCTCTTGTCCAGTCAGAACCATTTGCCATGCAACAGCTCTGTATGGCATCGGGAGCATGATAAGTTGCATCCACTGGAGTCGGCGCACTCCTACCCATGCACTTGCACAGTCCAATGATGCTGCACATGCGGCTGCCATAATTTATATCGGTGAAGGAGCAAGGAAGAAAGTAAACTTTGTGTCAACTCACGGAGGGTCACACAGCCGGGAATTCCAATTTGGGGTGACCCAGCAGACGGCCAGTGGCCAGCAGAAGGCTTTTAGATTCCACTACCAACCCCATTTGGTTTTGTAATGACATACACAATCATAATAGTTCAGGCACAGATCCAGAGCCCAGAGTTTCTCCTTCATGAGGAGGATGGGCCTTGGCAATCTGACAAGAAACATGACTGGATGCAGATACCTGACTTGACACCTGACTGGATGCAAGAACTTAATTGGATGCAGGAACAAAGGTGGTCATCTACATAGAATGTATGTGCCCGGATCAAACCCTCTTGTGAAAGCACAACATCAAATGAAACATATAAAGGACCTGGTGATATTAAAGCAACCAGCACCTTTACGAGTGTTACAACTGAGTAAATATGGCATGCAGTGCCAAGATGTAGGCGGAGGAGAGTAGCGCTCACTGGTGCTGTTAAATTCAGTATAAGGAACCTTAGATACACAAACAAGCACTGACACAGGCTGGTCTATAGGGAAAATCTGCCCCCCACTCCTCATCCACTTGGGCTCCTGGGTGGAAACCTGTCAAGAGGCCCCCAGAGGCAGAATCGAGACTGGGGTGATAAAAAAAATGTGGTGGAGGGTTTGGTCGAGGGCACATAAACAAAATGCAAAGTGTGCAACAAGGAAGTGGCTGTACACTTACCTGAGTCCTGCAATCCTGTAAGCGGTCGGCGCTTTTTCAGCTGTCAAGTAGGCTACGGCTGGAGTTTCAAAAAGATGGCCGCCACTCTCATGAGTGTCCTCACTCATGTTCAGGTAAGTTGCGCAGCAGCTACGTGCTGCTGCACAATTTACATTGAGCTGGTTGATGAGCTGCTCTGCAGCCCATCAACCAGCTTTTCCGGGTTCGGGCTGAACGCCGATAGGAACCTGAACTTTGCAGTTGGGGTTTGCCAACACTATTTAAAAGGTTACTAAACCCAAGAAGAAAAACATGCATTCCCCTAGGCTCCTGTGCAGGTTTTCTGACAACGGCGGGTGGCGGTAGCAGTGGGGGGTGCTGCCCACCTCCTGACTAACAGCGAGCTGTGCTCACTGTTCATTCAGCACCCCGCAGCTTCCGCCTGTTCTCGCCCTCTGTCTAATCATTGCAATGGAGGTCTTCTTTGTTTTCCATTGCAATGAACGGACGGAGCTGTTGGACTGACGGGAGGAGCGGGGTGGAACGCGAGGCATCAGGAGCCTCCCAGTTTCAGAGGGCCAGAGCAATCCGTGTGAGCTGGGTAGAAGTGAGGGTGAGTCCCTGTTTTTTGTTTTGTCTGGGTTTAGTAACCCTAAGAACAGATGTTTTGACTTGCTGTGCTTTTACGGAAAGTTAACAGGGGTCATGCCAAGACAGATGCGAAAGTCAGCAAAATTATGCTGACTTATTAAGGAGGACTTCACAAATCGTGTTTTTAGGGCCTTATTCAAGAATGCTAATGCCACGTAGCAGCAAGTAGTGGCTGGTGTGTTTTGTGAGCTCTGCTAGAAAGTCATATTTATGATGCAAAAAAAAATATTTAGCGCCTCTCCTAGCACCATGTAGATTTCCATGTATCAAGAATGTTGGGTATTTTGTTTGCGCCAGCGCTGTGTTCCCTACAGCGCCACTTCACATCAGATGCACAGTGTCATTCTACCATAGACTTCAAAAGCCATTCCAGTTATGTTATTTTTGGTGACTTCTGGTTAGCATTTTGTAATTTTTTTGGTGTTCACACAAGTGCCATTAGATGCCTGTCCTGTTGAGAATGTTTTTTCATTTCTTAGTGTTGTTGAGTTACCTGCAAAACTTGCATTTTCATGCCCGCCAATTATGTGTCATGTCATTTGTAGGTCCCTAATCTATTTTCATGTGTTTCCGCTTTGTGAATGTGCTGCCATCCCCAGTTAAAGCCTTTTTTTGTATTGCACATGGTGCTGTATGCCTGAGTATCATGGCTTCAAAGCACCCGCACTGGCGCTATTAATTTACATGTTAAACACAAATGATTTCTGCCCCACCGGCGCTACCTGTCGCTATCGCCATTGAAAAGAAAACACACAAGACACAGCACCATGGGTAGCATACAGCATTGAACACTAACAGCGCTACCTGCCTTTGGCCGGCATAAACTAAGGCGCTAATAGGGTCTCCACAGATGTTTAAGTGGTGCTATGAGGCGCATGCGTTAAATTCGGCACTTATCTACCGTAAATCATTATTTACTTTCAAATACTCTGAAACTGAATGAGCACATTTATAAATAACTGAATAGCTTTTTGTTTTGTTTCGTCCATTCATAACTGCTATGAGACAGGAAAAATAGGATTCATAGAAAAAATGTTTGTTAAAGTAATTCATATTGCGTAGTAAATCTGTACCCAAATGTAACTGCAAATAAAGGCATTAATCACATCTATAAAAAGCAAACCTTGGTACACACACAGAAAATGTATATTAGTAAAATATATTTTTTCCTTTGCTGGAATAAATATAGCACATGTGAACGTAATACTTCTCATTAAACATTGCATAAAGTTGAAAATCGCTGCAATAGAATATTTCTTTCTAAATAGGTCAAAAACATATTTTAGGTGCTAGTTCTTATTTTCCAACTTTTCCCATCTCCCACCTTTTGCTTTATTTCAGTCATCTAAAATACTGAAAACTTTATTGCTTCTAACGATGTTGAATTTTATCAAATAAATAGATAGGCCAAAAAATAAATGTACTTTAACCAACAACATAAAGAATTCTTAGTGTTTAAAACCCTTACACTCCATACATTTTGTACCAGGAAAGTTAATGTTTCTTCCCTTAACTTTTTTATTATGATAACATTGGCTAGTGCTCCCCTGGTGGCTGAAATCAGACCACGTCCTAATAGCTCTTTAATCCACTGTGAAGTAAATATGTACCACAACTGGTTCAACTTGGAGAGGGTCACACAGTGGAAAATCCATAAGAAATATTATTTTAAGGCAGAATCAAACAGTACACATAAATATAACAGTTAATTATATAGTAAGATGGGCAGGGAAACGTCTTTCCTACAATATGATAATGAAAGCTTTCATTTTTATATACAAATAGCTATTAGGAGAAGCACTAGATGAGATGGCATTGAATTATTGTGCTATAATGGAAGTGGAATAGGCATTTTCAAAGTGAATCAACAACCATGATTTTTATACTCACTGTGTTTTGGTGCATTTTGGTTTGTCCATTATCTACCTTGAACCAGCAATCCCTTGGTGTATGCACAGGCCTCCTCCAATCCTCATTCATTTCCATGCATGGCAATGCACACCAATTAATGATCATTGCTGTGCACCTCATGAGGCTGATTCCTCTGGCTGTGCTTACCCGCCATTCAGATATGCCTGTTGCGGGTTCACACTGGGGATCAAGGTGAGTAAGGGGAGAACCAGGGAGTTCCAGATAGTGGGCCATGCTAGATCTTTTACTGAATCAAGGCTTTTATTTCAGAATATGCAGCAGCCGGCCTCTCCAGGGTTGTGCATCCCACGTAACTAAAAACATATTAAACAGTGAAAGAAGATCTTAAATAAAATCACATCAGACCTGTAGTTTTCTTATAATGGTAGGAATAAAATACAGGGATGAGGTTTTTGAACATAGCATTCCACTTTTAAAGGGGAGAACTGCTCACCTTCAATGTCCAAAAGCAAGTTTTTCTATCTTCTTCTTTAAAACTCATAAAATGTTAAAGTGCACCAAACCCCGGGATTTTCACTATCCCTGGTTTGGGATGCCCTGCTGTGTGAAACCCTGCCGTTTGCCCAGTAAAACTCACCTCTCTAAAGTCCAAGGGTGCACGTGTGACTCTAGTCAGTTTTTCTGGCTGTACTTATATATGTGTGGCTGGAGCTGAATGGAGGGGCGTGGCCTTGCACAGCTGAAAAAGGATGCGAGTGATGTCAGCTGCGCAGGCGCAGTGGGCTCATCAGACCGGTAAGAATTGCGGGTGAATGGGGGGTTTCACACAGTGCGGCATCCTGGTTTGGTCAGTTTTGGTACACTTTAAAATCCAAAAATATAATGTTGCTGCATGCTTATCAATGACTAATGCCCCCTTATCTGTTTGTCCATCTTGCCCAGGAGGTGTATATGCCCCCACAATCCACAGGGTGCTGTTAATCTCGCACATTAGTTTCTGTATGAACTGATGCAAGCGTGCAAGGTGAAAGCAATGCGTCATAGTGGAAATGTCTGAAGCTTCTCCTTGGGCATTGCATAGCAGTTATTCTGCCATGCATACACATTGAAGGGAAAGTTGACCAGTTCTCTCCTGTAAAATCAGAATGGTACATTCAAAGCCTTTCATCCCCAATTCTTTTTTTTCAGTAAACAAAAGCAACATGCTTTTGATGCAGGGTGTATAAATTGCTCCACCTTTACATTTAGAACATTTATGCTGATTGTTATTATTGAACCATTTTTTTGCAATAGCGCTCTCTTAGTATTTAGCAGCTGCATGAAATCTGAAATTATTTAGGATTACAGACCTAAGCAGTGGTTCCACTTCCAGTCTGTTAAAGCCATTAAAGTTCTGTTACAAAAGAAGGCAAAAACAGGTGGAGTTAAACTCCCTTCACTGTCCTGTTATAAATAGCCACTTCAATGTTCTTAGCAGACGATGTATTACTCCGATTTACCCCACGCAGCACAGAATGAAAAGTCTGCATGTGGAACTGTATAGCAACACTGCGCCTTATCGTTCTATGAGCGCCCATGGGGAAATTACTGAATAAAAGGCCTGTCATGTATTATAAATTATATTCACTAAAAAGAAGGCATACACAATTGAGGTGTTTATTTTGCTATCTCTAAGCTGTAACACTGAAATAGATTTAGAAGTGTAGAATTATTTAAAAAGCATAACTTTGTGTATTTAACGTTTTTTACAATTTTTAACTTGAGCTATTTTAAAATGACAAAGATGTAGTTGGAGGTATTTTCAACATTTTTCTCTATACATTTTTCTTTTCACTGAATCAATGCTTATGTAGCGCCCCAAGGGAAAGCCGCCCAGAGCAACGCCACATATAACAACAGGACAACGCTGTAGTGAACGATAGGTAGCGCCAGTTAAGTTCGTCCGGCACTCGGCGCTGAAGCCCATATTTAACCCTTTAAACGCCAGCCACGTAAAATTTACGTGTCTGCCTCTCCTGCAGTTAACTGCCAGCCACGTAAATTTTACGTGCCTGACTTTCCCCACTAATAGTAAAAAAAGTTAAAAAAAAAAGTAACTTACCTGACCCCTCGTTTGATTCAGCCGGGTCTCCTCTTCAATATGGTGGTCTCCGATCGTTCATCAGACCTCCTCCGGCTGCAGGGGAGGGCCTGGAATAGGGTGCCCCCCCCGTTTCAGCTGCCTCCGGCTTTTCCTGTAAAAAAAAAAAAAATGACATTTACTTACCTCCCTGTGCGCTGGCTCCCGCCAACCCTCTCCCCTCTGCTGTTCCGATGGCGGCCGCCATTTTGCCACTAAGCCCCGCCCCTTTTGGGGCGGGACGAATGACGTCAGCCCGGCCCGTCTCCCTGTTAAGGCCCGCCCCTTTGGGGGTGGGGCTATGACGTCATCACGGCTCCGATCCCCGGCTTCAGCTCTCTCAGCTGTCAGATGCCGGTGATCGGTGCCGGGGAAGGAGGTGACAGGAGATCCTCTGATCTCCTGCCTCCCTCTTCACTGGATGCCGATCGCCGGCATCTGTCATCAGAGCGGCGAGGGACAAGAGCTTACAATCAAAGGTAAGTACAGTAAAAAATATATATATATTTTTTTAATAAAATCAGTTAACCCTTTGTGAGCTGGTAAGGGGTCTATAAGACCCCTATACCAGCTCACAAGGCTCTGGGTATGGCAGGTCACCTGCGGCGAGCGGGTGACTTGCCAAAACCCCCAGCCCCCCATTACCTGCCTCCCCAAAGGCCAGGGGGGGCAGAAGGGCCCAGGCCACTATGGCTATGTGAGCTAGTAGCCTGCAGGGCCAGGGGCCACCAGCGCTGGCCCCTGCGCCCTTTTCTACAAGCCCCCATAGCTGGCCTGGGATAGTAACGCTGGGTAGGGGGGACCCTACGTAATTTTTTGGGGGATTTTTACGGGTTTTTAACCCTTAAATTTCCCCCAAAAAATGGGGTCCCCCCATTTTTTGGGGACCCTATGTACATTTTTTTTTTAAATTAACCCCTTATGTCCTGTCACCCAGCTGGTAATAAATGCTTCCAGCATTTTGTGGTGTGTGTTTTTTTTTTAAGTGGACCAACACCCAGGATTTTGACTATCCTGGGTATTGGTCCTTTTCCCCGGGGCATCCCGATCGGGGATGCCCCACTGTGTGAAACCCCCCCGATCACCCACAATAACTCACCTCACCAGGTCCTGCGGCGCATGCGCGGCCGCTCGTCCAATCAGCGCGCTCAGAGGGGCTGAGATATGGACGTCTAAGAGACGTCTAAGCTCAGCCGCTCTAAGCGCGCTAGCGGGTGCATCCCCCACTTCCCTCTAACAGGGAGCGTAAATAGCCGGCGCGGGCACGCGCCCTACTAGAGGGATAGCGGGGATGCGGCCCGCGCATGCGCCGTAGGACCGGGATTCAAGTAAGTGGTAGCGGGTGTTCCGTGGGGTGTCACACAGAGGGGCATCCCAATTTTGGATGCCCCAGGGGGAGGAAATGGAACGGTCTGGGAATCTTATAGATTCCCGGGCCGATCAGCCCTGGGTGTTGGTCCACTTTAACCCATTGTGAACTTGTAAGGAGTCCATGAAACCCCTATACAAGTTCACAAGGCTGGGGGGCTGTCAAGTAACCTGCGGCGAGCGGGTGATTTGCCATTAACCCCGGCCCCCCTATTACCTGCCTCCCCGAAGCCCAGGGGGCGCAGAAGGGCCCGGTCTGATTTAGGAGGTGCAGGCTTATACCTGCATAGCTGATCCCCAGGCTGGTTATGCTGGGTAGGGGGGACCCCATGTCATTTTTTATGGGAATTTTTAAGGGGTTTTTAACCCTTAAAATTAAAAAAAATGGGGATTTCCCCCCCTTCCCCCTTAGAAGGAGAACCCCACGCCAATTTTTTTTCTTGATTTAACCCTTTATAGTGTGGATTGTAGTTGTATTTTATTTTTACATGTTATAAAGTGTTTTTTTGGGGGGGTCTTCTGAACAGTAATGGGGGGCTACCGGTACATATGTGGTACCGTTGTAATCGGGAGAAATGGGGCTTTCACATGCAATATGGTTTTCTTTTAAAAAAAAAAAGGTTTTATTTGAAATAAAGGAGACAATTTTTAAAAAAATATTTTTTTTTTTTTTTTTTTGTTCAATTTACTCAAAAATATTTAAAAAAACAGTAAAAAAATTACAAACAAGACATTTCATGTTAAAGCCTAAACTCTGCCACAAAAATAAAATATATCATTTTCCTGGAAATTCCTGCAAAAATCACAGTTAAGCATAGCGCAAAATGGTGAAAAATGACCCGTCAAGAGAGGGTGACAAAACCTCAAGTAGGCTGGCAGTTAAAAGGGTTAATAGAACCTATGCATGTTGGGTATCGTTCTGCTCGGGGGACCTTGCGCTTTCAGATTTAGCTTGTTTTTTTTGTTTGCATATTGATATTTCAGGAAAAAAACTCATTTTTTATTCTGCTTTATTATACATTTTTTAAGGAAACCCTGTGCGACCAAAGAATTCTTTGAGAAAGATGGGCCCACTACAACTGCAAGCTGGGTATGCTTAGAAAGCTTATCATGTGTACTTTCAGGAATGTATGGTTTGTGGGGGGTATTCCAAATGTAAAGGGTTTTTTTGGCAGAAAAAGTGCAAGGTGCGCACTTTGTCTGCAGAGTTGAAATTTTCAAGCAAAATTACCATTGTGCATATGCTTTACTTTTTGGTGTTTGGCAACTCTTCTTTTGACAGTACCTATGCATGTTGGGTATCGTTCTGTTCGGGGGATGTTGCTTTTTCAGATTAACTTGTTTTTTCTTGTTTGCATATATTTTTTTTAGGAAAATGTGGCTTTGATCCTGTTTTTTTATCCTTTTTTAGGGAAGCTCTGTGTAACCAAAGAATACATTGAGGGAGAACTTCCAGAAAACTGTGGCAACATCAACAAGCCTGGTACGCCTAGAAAGCTTGAAGTGTGTATT
This sequence comes from Gastrophryne carolinensis, assembly GCA_027917425.1. NCBI lineage: Eukaryota > Metazoa > Chordata > Amphibia > Anura > Microhylidae > Gastrophryne > Gastrophryne carolinensis. Next base: position 248,859,558 of record CM051237.1, on the reverse strand, counting down.
TCCAGAGAATATATCGTTTGTGGGGGGTATTTCAAATGTAAAGGGTTGTTTTTATTAAAAAACTGCAAGGTGCACATAGCGCTTAGCATATCTGTATTTGACCTAAAAATCTCTTAAAGTGCTGTTTCAGTTTGAGGGAGTCTCCTGGGCAGGAAAGGCTGTCTACCAATACAATATGTGGTACCGTTGTAACTGGGAGAAATTGGGATTTCACACGCAATAAGATTTTATTGACAAACTTACATTTGTTATAAAAAAAAAAACTACAATTTTTTTTGCACATATTTCACCCCAAAATATTTAAAAAACACTTGAAAAATGACAAACAAGACATTTCATGTTAAAGCTCAGACTCTGCTGAAAAAAACAATATATAATTTTCCTGGGAAATCCATGGAAATCCCTTCAAAAATCACAATTGAACAAGGGGAGCGCAAAATAGTGCAAAATGGTCTGGCAACAAAGGGGGACAAAATCTCAAGGTAGGCTGGCAGTTAAAGGGTTAAGAAAATCAAACACCAAACCCAACACTAGAGTGCCGGAAGCTATATGAAAAACGTCTGTTTCTCAACACATATGCACCAGAGCGAAAACATATGAAATTATATTGTTTTAACACTGTAACAATGACACTGCAATGGCAGATCTGCACATACAATTCTGCATAAAAAAATCAAAATATAACAATATAAGTGTTTGGTTGCTGGACAGGAGAGGGTACACAATAATTTGATCATAAAATTGAGAAAATAATTCATTAAAAAGCAATTTATACACAAGCAAAAAAAAACCATTGAAATGTATGGGATAAAGCTGCTGAGCGACAGGTGCTACAAGGTTCTGCTGAACATAAAGCGCTGGTGCTTTACACCACTAGTGATGCATGAGACGCTACATGACGATATTAGAGGCGCTCACCAGATTGACTTTCATATATATATGGTTTTAATATACTGTGCACCTGATGCTACATGGTACTACATGGCATTAACGTTTCTTGCCTTGACATTGCTAAATACCCCAAAGAAGGAAAACATTTTCATGAAAAAATTAAACCCTATATATTACAGCCTATATGAGTCTGCAAATTATTTTTTTCTTTGGACTAGGTGAAGGTATAAAGGGGGCCAACACCCTCAATGGTGAGAATGCTAGAGCCCTTCCGCATATAACCCCCCAGGACGACTGTAAATCTCACCTTAAAGGAGGACTATCGCGAAAAAATGGCCCAAGAATAAAAATCCATATAAATATGCTGTATGGAGGGAGGAGGGGTCACTTATACACCCAGTATCGAGAAATATCCAGCCAGGCTTGTTTTTTTTATTTTAATGAAAGGAAGAGGACATCTCGGGTGACAGACTCTGTCACCCCTCATAGACTAAACCTGTAATTCCAGGATTTTATTCCTACCAGGGGAAGAAAACCACGGGCTTGGTGGGAGTTTTATTCAGTTCGGGTATATAAGTGCCCCCTCCCCTTATTAGTTGTTTATATGGATTTTTAATATTACACAATTTCGTGATAGTGCTTCTTTAACCTCGCTCCCCCGCCAGGAATCCACTCCCACTGCCTCATGTGGGCAGCACATTCAGTGGCCGGAGCATCACTGCCTATCTGAGTGCGGGGCAGCCAATCGTTCCAGTGGGAGACAGAGAGAAAGTGAGATTTAAGAGTGTCCTGGGGGTACGTGCGGTGGGGGGCATCCAGAATGCTGGAGCCCCCCCCCCGCACATACACCCCCCCAGGACACTCCTAAATCTCACCTTTCTCTCTGTCTCCCATTGGAACGATTGGCTGCCATATAGAGGCCCTGGTGGCCACAACAGTCGCATCATGGAGGGTGTTGGTCCGCTTTACGAATAACTTAATTTGTTAAAGAAAGAGTTAGGACTTTTAAAATGCAATTAGAATAACCTGCAAAAACGTTTTCATGAAAATCAGTAGAAGGTGATAAACCTGATTTACAGTACCACACATAATCACACCCAACTGCACAACAGATATTTCTTGTGTAGTTGCAAGATATTAAGTCACATTTTCCATTATACCTTGATTGAAATTTGTTAAGATTTCCAAGTTTGCTTGCTTCCAAATGCAAGGATGAGGAAAATGGCTAAACTTTGGTGTAAGGTAGGGTGATAAGTGTTGTCACCAGTTGTTTTATCGATTATGGACAGACCAATAAAATTGTTGGCTTCAGGGGCACAACCATGGGGGGGGGGGGCTGAGTCCAGACCCAATCCTTACCCTAGAATGGCTGTGCAATGTTTTTAACTTAAAAAAACATGATGGAGTGACCTGCAGGCTTGTGGCTTGGTGGAGGGTAGTGGCACAGTCTACTCCTTCGTTGGATTTGGGCTGGTGTCCATCAGCTCCTTGTTTCCATGCCTCAGCGCTCCCCTTCTTGCTTCTCTCTCTCCCAGGCTCTACTCCAGCCCATTAGCTGCAGCTGGACATGACCACCCTGTGTTGTGGCACACTGCACTCCACTTTGGCCACAGCAAGCTGGTGCATTCATGCATGCAAGACCCCTGGCCGTGATACAGCCTCTCCTACTTCTTTCTTCTCCTTCTCAGCCCACAGCACAGCAGCCTAAATGGCCCCTGTCTCCCACACACAGCAGTCTAAAATGTTCTCTGTGCCCGAAACACACACCCAAAAAGCAGCCAAATTGACCTCTGCACCCCAAAGCAGACTAAACAGACCCTGCATTTTAGACAGCAGCTCAAATGTTCCCCTGCACAACACATCGACCTAAAAGAGCCCCTGCACCCCACAGTGGTCTAAAAGGACCCCTGCACACCACACCACCTATAGTTACGTCAGCCTTAAAGGGCTCCTGCACCACCACCACCTCTACAGCAGCCTAATCCGGCGCCTACTCCCCATGCCACCCAGCCCCAGAGCAGCCTAATCCTACTCCTGTGCCCCACAAGTCCCAGGGTGACCTAACTAAGCCTCTTTACAATTTGCAACCTGTCCCCAAAACAGCCTATTTGGACTTCTGGGCACAAAGCAACATACAAAACCTTCCCCCACACAGCTGCCCAACTGAGCCTCTGGCCTCATACCACCTGGCCCCGCACTCACTACCTTGTCCTACAGCACCCTAACCATTCCCCTGATCCCACACCACCAGGCCCTAAAGCAGCCTAGCTGGTCTTCTGGCAGACAACCCCTAGACCTATAGCAACTTAACTGGGCCCCTGGCACCCTAGCTAACTAACAGACCCCTTGGACCCACAGCAGTCTAACTGGGCATCTGTGCTCAAAGCAACCTCTTTGAGCCCCTGGAACCAGACAACAGCATGCCCCAGCCCCACGTCCTGCTAAGTACCAGGGCCAAGTTGTCAATAAGCAGTTCCCGCTACCAGGGTCAAGCTGCAAATAAATAGCCAACAATGACAGGGTGAAGTCACCTGGGCCAAACTGCCAGCAACTGCACCCCATAGCCCTTGGCTCCTGTCTTCACAGGATCCTAGCCAGGCTCCTTGCCACACACTACCTGGCCCCACAGAAGCCTTACTGGGCTCCTGCCCCAAAGCAACCCACAGAACCTGCCTCCACTCAGCTGCCTTACCAAGCCACTGGCCTCTCACCATCTGTCCCCACACTACCTGGCCTTAACGCACCCTAATCATGACCCTGGCTGCATACCATCAGGCACTATAGAAGCCTAACTGGGCCCCTGACTCCACACCACCTGGCTCTACAGCAACCTAAATGGCCCCCTGGCCCCACAGCAGATTAACTGGGCCCCTGGCTTCACAGCAGACTAACTGGCCCCCTGGCCTCACAGCAGCCGAATTGGACCCCTGACCCCAAAGCAACTTGTCTGGGCACTTTCCTTCCTGCTGATGGGTTATTGCAAGCATTTAGGACCTGAGGGGCTTGTTATGTTGCCTTTACTAGCACCCTGGTGGTGTCTCCACTTAGCAAAACCCAATATGAACAATACCTTGTTGCCTCCTCTGATCCCTGTTGCACCCCGGCTCTGCTGCAGCTGTGGTGAACTAAAAGCAGCTGACCCTAGCTTTTTTTCTGCCATGGAAAAGGGTCAGGCTGCTGTGGGGATTGGAAGAGGATCATTGCTGTCATGTATATCACCAGGGTTGGGGATGGCCCAGCCTGCTTGGCGGAACATGAGTAGCTTGTTATGAGGCAAGGCAGAGGCCAAATTTACCAATACTTGTGTTATAAGCATTTATTTTTTTCTTCTACAACACTCAGAAATGACTCTGAGATTAAAATTAATTAACTGTTTTTTAAGAGTTAACGTTTGCCAAACAAGGGTGAAAAGAACTTTGTTCATACTTGCAGTTTTCACATTCAAAAGAGACCCATGGGCCACCCCTGCATCAGTCACTAGCCCATATCAAAATACAAAAAGTAGGGTTTCTGTGACTGATGCATATAGTGGCCATTCAATACAGAGGTCATAGGTAAGAGGTGATTGGGTGTCGACATTGAGGCACTCGATCTCCAAACCCACAAGTACTGGTAGCTCTTAAATGTTTAATTGCTTAAATGCTTCCTGGAAGCAAGTGTGATATCAGATTGCTCAATAAGATGCTACCTGGTTCAGGATAAATTCTTAGGTCTGTATTTAGAGTTGTTTTGCTCACAAAATATACCATAAAAGCATCTGCTTTGCTTTATTTTTCTGGGTAGTCTTCAAAATATCTGCTGGTCAGTCACTTTCACTGATACAGAGAGGGAGAGGCGTAGCAATTTGTTTCCCAGTTTGAGGCCACCAGTGGGTGTGAACACTGCAGGATTCTATCCTGGAACCTGGTAAGTCATATACTGCCAGACAACGATGAAAGGGGGGCTGAGGGTGACAAACTGTACTTTTTTGTTTTGCCTGGGCAGGGACATTAAACTCTATGCCATGAAAGGGTATAATGGTGTTCAAATAGGACTCTAACTGCAAATTGTGGCTCACCCACTGCTAATGTGGGGCAGGGGATGTAAGCAGAAGGCATAAGGGAATGGGCATCGCACATACCTTGCTCCCCTCTTCTCCTTCATCATATGTCCTAAAAAGTGTCTGTGGTATCTGGTACATTATCAAATAGTAGAATCATATTTAAAATAAACAAAAACACTAAAAGAAACACACACTACCAGTATATAAAATTGTTGTGAGGTGTGAAAAGCAGCTTTGTGTATATCCATGCATATCCCCCTTCTATCTAGAACTTAACATATTCGCTAAATATGCATTATTTTACTCTAAATGTGAAAGCGCTAGCTTGATTTGTATGTATCCTTCTTTATAGAATTGTTCCAATGTTCTGTCAGAGATCACGTAGAGTAATTTTTCCCATCAATCTTTGCTGTGCAGCCATGCACGGATGCAGTAGAAAAAAGGGGGGTAGAAATCAAATCACTTAATTGCGGCATTTTTCATCTACATCTTTTGTTTTATGGTGGTAAAGGGCCTGAAGTAGCCTCCCATGATTCATGGCTGTCACAGCTGCCGGTAGCAGTTCAATCCTTCATTCCAGGCATTTTAGTACTGAAAGTACCTATACAATTACTTTGATGAATATGACTTGTTTGTTTTTCCCAATTTAAATAAGTTGCTACTTCTCACTTAACTTTCTGTCCTCTATTTTAAAAGTTGTATATCTTTTTACTCGGGCACCCTATTAACGATCTTGTATTATTTTGTATCTATATCGAAACCTATTGCTTACATTTTATATTTCAAATCCTAAAAGACTTGTATATTAGGACAAATAAAAATGACATGGTAGGCTACAGCAACAGTCATAATTAATCTTTGGTTGCTAAGACATAATTCAATAGCAGTTCTCAACACTGCATCTGGATTGGTTTAGTAATATTAAACTTTAAATACCTTTTTTTTAGTTAAAGACTCAACAGCAAAAAAAAAGAAAGAATGTGTATCTGGTTCACAGTGAAAATATGTAACTACCATATGCTCCCAAAATGAGAAGAGAAATTAACTTCTTTGGAGAGAATGTCAGTGAAATCAGCAGGTTTCTGAAAGTAGCTAAATGAGCAAGCTTTACAAAATTTGTTGTTTTATCAGCATTGCACTGTCAGCAGAAACAAGTGTATACTTTGAAAATGAAAGCAATAAAAAAAAGACAAGTGATTAAATATTTTTATTATCATGCCCAGTACTGACTTGATGGACACAGCATATTTTATGGTATTTAAAAATCAATTTGTGTGCTAGACATTAACACATGCAACACATTTTGCTATTCAGAAACTTTGCTCCAATAATTTCCTAATCCCTACCCTTAGTAATTGTTGAAAAGGAAAACCATTTCATTTAACAGTGTTTACACGTCGACAACCATAAGCAGATTTGGTCAAAGACCAATCTACCAAGTGCTTTGATTGAATGAATGAGTCAAAGCTTGCCAGCATTTGATGTATAACATTTTCTTAACTATTATATATTTTTGTTAGCTATGATTTTTAGATATTTTGTTCCCCAAGAAATTGTAAGACTGACCCCTTTTGTTTAGCAAAATGGCTGTTGAACATGTGGAGGCTGATATAAGACTAGCGCCACGTATTGCCATTTGTGCGTCTATGTAGTGGCGCTTAGGGCATCCACAAGAGTATGCTGCAAGCAGGTGTCCAGCGCTATAATGTAGCTTTGGCACTGGACAAGTGATGCTGATGTCCACATATTTAAGAAAAAAATCACAAAGTCATGCGTATACCAGCGGTGTTATAAAAATGGGCGCTCTAGTCCCAAGCTCCGGATGCAATGGCAGACCTGCACATATAATTCTGACAATAATAAAAATAATAATAAATATGACAATATAAGTCTTTGGTTTGTGGCCAGGACCAAAACAATCATCATATGATAAAATAATGGGAAAAAGTGGATCCAAACTCTATTTATACACAAACAAATGATAGACCATTAATGGCAGAACGTAACTGAGCGCCAGGTGCTACGTGACGCTTTATATTGAGCCGCCGCTAGTGATACATGTGACGCTACATGATGCTATTAGAGGCGCTCACCAGTTTGACTTTCATATATATGGTTTTCACATACTGCGCCCGGCGTTCACCTGCCGCTACGTGGTACTACATGGCATTAGCGCTTCTTAACTAAGGCCCTTAATTAGTATTCAGCATGATCAGCAAGGGCTTGCCTTTGTTCTTGTATTTGGCTCGGGCTGTTAGTCATGCTTACACATGCTAATTAGGCAAGCAACAGATATTCTACCTGTTGAATTGAGATCTGGGCCAATCAAAGATCACCTCTGCTATTTTGAATGAAACAAAGGCACAGAAGTTTAGAGAGTTGGGGGGGCAGATTTTCTTAGCTGGAGGAAAGATAGCTAGTGGGAGCTGAAGGGCACACACAGAGTCTTACTTTGGAGGAAGATAGCCACACACGGATTTTTCTATGGGAGCTGACAGGAAACAGACCATGAGGTTTTCTTTAGGACCGAGAGACCTACTTTGTGAACTTGAATGCAGCAGCCATCTTGTGGAAATTAAATGAGACCTGCTGATTCCTGCCAGGACCCTCTGTTGTCAGACCATTTTTCACTATTTTGCGCTATACATGCTCAACTGTGATTTTTTAAGGGATTTCCAAGGAAAATTATATATTGTTTGTCTGGACTTTAACATTAACCGTCTTGTTTGTCATTTTTTGCGTATTTTCAATATTTTTGGGTGAAATATGTGCAAAAAAAGAAATCTATTTCTTAAACTTTGAAGTGTTTCTTGTAGTACAAAGTTTAAGTTTTTCAGTAAAATCATATTATGTGTAAAAGCCCCATTTCTCCTGGTTACAACAATACCACATATGTATTGGTAGACACCCTTTCTTACCCAGATAAAATACCAACCCCCACAAATTATATATTCTCTGGAAGTACACACCACAAGCGTTCTAGATATTCCAGGCTTGTTGACATGGGCACAGCTTTATGGATGTAATCCATCAATTAATTCTTTGGTTGCACAGAGTTTTCCTCAAATACGAATTACAAAGCAGATGCAAAGCCCCAACATGCAAACAATAAAAACCAAAGTAATGCATAACTTAAAATTTTCAGCTCGCCAGACAAAGTGCATGCCTTGCACTTTTTCAAGCAAAACAGCCCTTTACATTTAAGAATACCCCCCCCTCCTCCACAAACCATTTTATCCCTGAAAGTACACACGTTAAGCTTTATAGGCTTGTAGTAAGCTCATCTTTTTGGAAGTTGTCCCTCAAAGAATTCTTTAGTTGCACAGGTTTTCCCTAGAAATGTATAAAAAGGCAGAATAAAAAACACATTTTCCTAAAATATCGATATGCAAACAAGAAAAAACAAGCTAAATCTGAAAGTGCAGGGTCCCCCAAACAGAACAATACTCAACATGCATAGGTACTTTTAACCCTTTTAACTGCCACCCTACTTGGGATTTGGTCACCCTCTGATGACAGGTCATTTTTTTACAATTTTGCATGTTTAACTGTGAATTTTGCAGAAATTTCCAGGAAAATGAAACGTTTTTTTCTCTTCAGAGTTTAGGCTTTAACATGAACTGTTTTGTTTGTAATTTTTCAGTGTTTTGTTAAATATATTAAAAAGTAAAATTATTATTAAAGAAAACCATATTGCATAAGAAAGTCCCATTTCTCCTGATTACAGCGGTACCACCTATGTATCGGTAGCCCCCTGTCCCTGCCCAGGAGACCCCCCAAAAAGAGCACATTGAAACATTTAAAAATAAAATACAACTACTATTCACACAATAAAGGGTTATATAAAAATATTGACTTATGATCCCCCTCCACATGCTTTTTTTAATTTTTAAGGGTTAAGAACCCTTAAGAATTAAAAAAATGGCAAGTGGTTCTCCCTTCCTAGCATAACCAGCCTGGGCACCAGTTATGCAGGGCTTGTAGACCAGGGCATGGATGCCAGCCTCGGGGGCCCTGGCCCTGAAAGCTACAAGCCCACATAGACTATATGGGTCGTGGGTTCTTATGTAGGTATTATGCAGGTAATGGGGGCTGGAGGTTAATAGCATGTCACCCACTTGCCGCAGGTGACTTGCCAGCCCCCCAGCCTTGTGAACTGGTTTAGGGGTCTCATAGATCCCTTACCAGTTCACAAAGAGTTAACAGTAAAAATAAACACGCCAAACACCGGAGAAAGACATTCATTATTTATTTTTCCTAACTCACCTTGAGCCATCCGTCCGTCTCTTGCTGCTGTCCCATACTGATAACCGATGACGGGAGACAGATGCCAGTAGTGATCAGTCCATGCCGGCTGGGGGCAGGGGATCAGAGTCTCCTGCCCTCCCACCCACTCTGCACCGGTACTACTGACATCTGTCAGAGCTGGAGCTTAGCCAGAAACTACAAGGAGCGGGATGAAATCATCCAGCTCCCCCCTAAGTGGGCGGGGACAGAGACAGCGGGCAGTGCCATCAAAAGCAGTGGGGGTGCTGTTTAGGCCCTCTGCTGAAGCCTGCAGAGCCCTGGGGAGGCCAACCGGGTGAAGAGGAGACCAGGTGGGAAGGATTGTGCGCTGAGGTGGGTAAATGTCATTATTATTATAGTAATTATTATTTTTTTTACTAGTGATTGTCAGCAATGGTGAAAGCGAGGGGGGGGGCTGTTTTGGGCACTCTCCTGAATCTGCACATTGTGTGTACATGAATGTAGTGTGTGTGTATGGCTTACACCCAGTCAGTAAACTGCAAATGTTAATTTAGTGCCGGACAGGCTTACGATTTCCTTTTTTTTAACAACCTGATAAATAAAACGGTCAATTTGCTGTGAAGTGCCAATCCCATTAAAGTGGTAGGGGATGCAGGACCAGCGCCTTGGCAGGAGTCCCTGCTTTGTATGTTACTAGAGACTATCGGAAAAATGTAAAGAGCCGGTGTCCGTGCTTGGTATGTTATTAAAGAGTTGTCTAGACCCTTGTCAAGATGGAGGGGCTTAACAAAGCTGTCTTGCGGGTTATAGAGTCCCAACAGGAGGCATCCAGAGTACAGCAGGAAGCCACCTGTGTGCAACAGATGGCTCTAGAGGAGACCAGACACAGACTGTTAGTCTAACTGAAGGCTACCAGGTGGAGCAAAGAAGGTTATGTAGCAACTAGTCAATGTCCTTGGCATGGCCCCCAGTGCAGAGGGCCCCATTTCTACCTCGCTAAGAAATAGTTATTTGTAGTAAAAGATGAATACAGCAGATGATGTGAAAGCATACTCCCACACTAGCCAAAATAAATTAAAAAGTGACAATCTCTTCTCAAATAACATTGATTTCTATTGGGTTTGCCACTAAAAGCAAAGGTGTTTGCCAATGTTCCCTAAGCCAAGCTGACGTTAATCTGGAAAACATGGACATCGCCAGCCAAACATGTAACATTTTACTGGGTAAATTCAGAAGCTAGCGAAAACCCAGTAGATGCCCGCTAATCATTTCATAAAATTATGCCATATATCTTATATATTAGCTCCTATATCTTATACCCCCTATATCTTATTACCCCTATACCTTATATAGGTATGTTCCCTACAGTTTCATGTTTCACACAAACGTTTGTTCGCCGGATGCATGGCACACGCATGAGACACTGGTGAATAAGCAAAACTTATTGCAGCGTACACAGACATTTGCAATGCATTTTCCCGCAAACAGCTGGAAACATTTATTTACATTGAAAAGTGGTTTGGTGAATGCCGGCGAATTGCCTGCTAACTGCTTTGGCAGAATTCTTTAGCAAAAACATAAAATCTTGTTGAAAACACCCTTTTTTAACACATAGCAAAAACATAAAATCTTGCTGAAATGCTGGAGCATTGGAGGGGTCTCAGGACATACTTGGGGTATCTTAGGAGTGTCTGGGTTGTTTGAAAAGCTTAAAAATAAAATATTTCAAAAAATAAAACTGATGTAAAAACATTATTAGTAGTTGTTTTTTCATATATTGGGTAACTTTCTAATGTTCACTCTCAAAACATCTCCCCCTAAATAACGTTGATTCCTATGGGTTCACCACTATAAGGTGGCAAATGCAAAAGTTCACCAGCATTCGCCGAGCCAAAATAAAGTAGAAGTAAATCCCAAAAACATGAACATTGCCAGTGGAACAGGCAAAATTTCACTTGGTAAATTGCATACCTGGCGTATCCCCGGCAGTTGCGTGACAGATGCACGACGGATGCTGGTGAATCATTTTGTAAATTTCCACCATGATATATAATTTAATCTTATATATAAAAAAATAATCTGTATATCTAGCTAGCGAGTACTTTTTCATTTACATCTAAAACGAAATACAAAGATATACTAGCCCACATATTATGAAAATCTATAGACACTGTTGGGCTAGCCAGAGAGTTGTGATGTCGAAGAGCCGTATGGGCGTAAATTAGTATACCTTCATGAGGTAATAGGCCTATGATACAGAGAAAAAGTATAATTAACTGGGGTAATTTCTTTGTATAGCGCAGACATATTAAAACTGGCATTCCTCATTTAACCCATTGGGTGTATGTGTTCCTAGTACAAAAACAATGTATATCTCATTTAAGAATCTGTTTTCTTATCAGCATATGTTGTGCATAGGGGGCTATTTGTTTCATACTGTAAACTATTTGTAACCTACAAAAAACAAATAAAAATCTAACCAAGAAAGAGTTTAAAACATGAATTAAAGTGGAACAAGAATATTATTATGTAAAAAAGTTGATTAAACTTCGCAGTGGAATTATTACTTGAACAGAAACACAAATAGCTGAGCCTAACAGATAGTTTTAGATGTAGAAATGTATTAAAGGTAAAAATTAGAATGTTTCAGAAGTGGATATACAGAATAACAGAAAATAGATTATTCTGGGCTTAACCCTTTTGCTGCCAGCCTACCTAGAGATTTTGTCACCTTCTTTTGCGAGACCGTTTTTTCACCATTTTGTGTTATATACGTTTAACTGTGGTCTTTGCAGGAATTTCCTGAAATATTATATATATAAAAATTTTACATATTTAGGGCTATAAGCTAAAATGCATTGTTTGTAATTGTTTCAGTGTTTTCTTAATATTTTTTTTGAGAAATATGTAAAAAACTATTTTTTTGTCACGTTGTCACATGTGTTTGAAATAAAATATGTATGTTTTTCAAGAAAATCATATTGCGAGTAAAAGCCCTAATCCTCCTGATTTCAATAGTAGCACATATGTATTATGATGTATTGGTAGACACCAAACTGAAAAAAAAGCTTTTTATGAGATTTTTTAAATGAAATACAACTACTATGAGCACTATCAAGGGTTCACCCTTAAAATCTGTTTATAGACAATATCGTGGTGCCCCCCATCGCCGAGCAAAACCAGCCCGGGCACCGGATCAAGCTGCCACCCCCCAGCCCTGAAGTCTACCATCCCAAATAGACTTGCCAGACCCTCCTGTCCTGTGAACTGGTATAGGTATAGGGCTGGTTCAAAAAAGGGTAAATGTATAAACACACACAATTTCATCTCTGATCCTGATGTCCCATGCTGGGCTGGTCGCTGCCATCTGCCCCCCCCTGGGCTTCAGGGATATAGGTAATGGGCCAGGGGGTTTGGGGCAAGTCCCCCACTTTTTGGCAAGTGACTTTCCAGCCCCCAATGTCCTGTGAACTAGTATAGGTGTCTCAAGGACCCCTTATCAGTTCAGAAATGGTTATATGTAGAAGAACACACACACTCACCTCCTTCCACCACCGATCCTGAATTTCCTCACCGGGCCAACCGCTGCATCAGCAGAAGCTGGGTGCAGGGGCAAAGGATCAGAGTTCCCTCCCCAACACCCTGCTTCTGCCAATCACGACGCCTTCTGCTCCAACTCCTGCTGCCAATAGGAGCCTTTTATACCAGATGAGTGAAAGTCCCCCCCCCTGCGGCAGCGTGCAAGCAGTCAGAAGCCAGGTGTCCATTGCCCCACTAAAGATGTGATCCCTGGCACTGGATTCCAGATTGACGAGAGTTTTTTTTTTATCTGCCCGCAAACAGGGGAAACGGCAGGCATGTGAAATTTACATGGCTTGCAGGTAACGGAAGGACATGAAGCCACGTAAATTTCATGAGCTTCGCGTTTAAAGAGATAAAGCATACAAAAAGTCCTCATACTCGACTCTTTGGGTTCTGCTTGCAGTCAAAAGCAATATCAGAAGAGCACACATGGAATCCCTCTACCCTGCACACCCTTTGTAAACAATCCAACCTCTCCTGAGTGGCTGGCCAAATGTAAACAATACTAATAATAATAATAATATTAATAATATTATCTCCTGGCTGGCGCAAGCCAAATGTAAACAATATCAATATGACAATACTGAAATATTATATCAATATCTCCTGAATGGCTCTCCAAATGTAAACAATTGAATATAAATAACTAAAATCAATATCTAGATATTAATTTATAACTCTAAATCTCCTGCCTGGGTCGCCACTTGTAGACAATATTATAACTAGATATTAATAATATTGTGTATATATTTATCCTGCCCGACTCGACTAAAATAGGCAACACATATACCAATATTGTCAATATCTGGCCAATGATCACGCAATGGATACACGCATAAGACTATAAGATTGTAGTTCTTTTGACTTCTGGTATATGCAAGAGACACTGGGACAAGTAGTAAATAAAGAGATATATTGTTGACAAAATAACACAATAATGCAATCAAATCTCAAATCAAACACAATACATGAGACTGGCATACAGTTATGAGACTGGCATACATATATACAGGGAAAGACACATTACCCTCCTGATACGGCACTCACAAGCTTCTCCTGTGCAAGCAGTCTCCCGTCCACCTCCTTCTGTCTCCTTCCCCGGCTGCACTCCTCATCTCCTAATTATACTAAAAGTGGGTTTCTGGTATTCCTTTGATCTTTTACGACCCTAGTCTTCTCCTCCCTTGGGCTTGACCCACCGGTTATGCAAAAGAGGGTGCATCTGCTATTTCAGGTCTATATGTCTATTTACAACATATTTATGGTATGGTCACAGAATGTTGATATTATCTAGTGCCCTCTCAGATGTCTTTTGTTCTATTTTCTGGTTTTGGAATGCAGATATTATCTAGCTTGGAAAACGTGCCTTAGGCCTTCCCACTTCATGTCATGCCCTGCTGTATATTCAAATATATATATATATATATATATATATATATATATATATATATACCATTATTAACAATATTGATTTCCCATAAAGGCCCATTATTTACATATCGCCCACTTGAGACAGAGATATATATATTATATTTATATGTATTCATATATATCGAGGTCTCACAAATATATAAAATGTAAGTGCTTCAAATTTGCTGAGACCGATGGGACCCGATATATTACCGCACAATGTTATCACAACCCCCAGTATCTCAAGTTACAGCCTGCATCCCTCAGCCACCACATACTGTTTTAATGCCACACCTTCTTCAACAGATCATCAAACATATTTCATATTTTTACACCATCCATAACCGCTTATGTGATTTTGGGTGACCAAATCTGGTGACATCCGAATTTATTCACTGCTGCTGATATTGACAGACATCCGTCGACTTCCATTGTATGTTGCAGACAATGCTTTATCAGCTGTCACTGAGTGTCCAAGGCCTGTATTATCAACGAAGTGGGTGCACAAGGTGACAGTCCATAATATACTGATTGCACCGTGTGACAGTGCATATGGTTATGAGTGCACTGCATCAGAATAGTCCATCCTGTTATGGGTGCACATCATCAGAACTGCCCATGGTTTCATGGTGCACAGTATCAGAACAGCCCATATTGGTATGAGTGCACAGCATCAGAACTGTTCATAATGTCATGGGTGCACATGTACTTTGACAGTTCACACAGACCATAATGAGTTACAGCAACAGTACATCTGCAATATTAGAAGCAATCGGTGATATACTCTCCAACACATTGATACACAGCAGACTCCAAGAAATAGATTTTTGGTCACAGAGCATAAACATAATGCAACATAGCAAACGGCGTATTACGGTGGAAATGTCTGAAAGAAAACCTTGAACAAAAGAAAGTGTGACTCTGTAGATGTGGCTTTGAGGATTCAAGCTATAACCAAAGAATGGTTGCTACTATGCTATATCAATAATCCCCCTCCGTCTCTGCAAACTCAAATCAAGGGCATATCTGGGCTATCTATGGAAAAATACTGTTTAAAGGTTATTTTACAACAATATACAACATATTATAACGAACATACATAAGATATTAGGTCCGCCTAATGCAGACCTCGTGTATTGACAATATTGTACAATACTAAATGGTAACCTTCGCCCACTTCCTACCATCTCAAAAGTAATGCTTGTGAAGAAAATGGGGAGAAAAGCTGCTCGCCCACTTCATACCATTCAAAGTAGGAAACCTAAACAAACAGTTTCAAATTGTGTGCCTGTGTACAAACTACAAAAAAAAGTTCCTTAGGAAAAAAAAAATGGTTCCCACTCCAATAACATAACAGCAAAAATAGCTTACAAGCACACAATTTAAAATGATTGATCCAATGAACAGGCTAAAATATGAATTTTAACCTTTTCATTGTTCATTGTAAAAGGAAAAAAAAAGCTTAAAAACTGGTTCCCAATGTATTGTCACTGGAAAGACCCTGGCTGTATAGAAATGCTAATCAGCCTGGAATGACACTGCAGCCCCAGCAACAGAGCATTCCACACAGCCTGTCAGTGACACCTGGGAGAACTCCTACATACACTAGGCTGGCACTAGTTACTAAATGCGCAATCTGTGAACTATAGCGCAATCATAAAAAAAATACTAAATTTACACTTTAATGGAAATCAGGGATATCCGAAACCCTGTCCATGCCAGCTTCGCAGTTCAGGTCTTTTAACTACAAAACCAAAAACAAAAATGAATTTAGATTTTTGATAACCTGACTGCTTTTATCAAATTAATCTTTGAGGCTTATCCTAAACGTGTGCACATAAAAAAAAAACCAACACAAAAAAGCCCACGTTAAGGTCCTCAAAACCTAATGGAAAAGATCAAAGAGTTAATCAGAGACTTAGCCGGGATTTTATCCAATGAACCTGAAAGACAAAACACATAGAATTAATAACACCTAACTGGGTGCCTCTCTATAACCTTTTGTCTAAGCCTTGGCTCATCCGACATTCTTCTGTTCCCCGACATACTTACCTCCTCTCTTATGGCCATAACCTGTTGTATCAGTGAGCTCATATCACTCCTCAACTGCAGATTTTCTGCCATAAGGTATTCATTTCGTGCTCTTAACCATTTTACTAGGACACACTTTACAGGTTTGCTTTGACTATAATGCTCCCTAGCAAATTTCTTATGGCTAAAGCTTCCTGTCCCAAACCTAGCAGAGTAAACCATTGTCTGCCTTTTGTGGGTTCTATAACTCTGGGCTTTATTACTACACATTGGTTTTGCAGAGGGGCAGAGCCTGGAAATGTGATCCGCTTGGCCACAGGAGTGGCACGTCACCCTTCCAGCTCTCTTTAAATTGTCTCTGCAGGCTACAGCAGAGTTAATTATTCTAGGCATTGCTTTTTGTAATGGGGACCTTGCAACTGCCATTTGAGCTTGTTTGACTGCACTAACCTTTGGGGCTACCTTTGGGTAATTTTCACTCCTACAACCTCGCACCCCCAAGTCTATATGCTTATTTGGTGAAGACCCACATGAAACCTCCTCAGCAGCACCAGGAAATGCATCTCTCTGTCTCCTGATATCCACAGACACAAGTTCAACTTCTTTTTCTGTGGCTATCAGCTTTTCTGACATTATCTGATTGTTTCTGCGCAATTCTCTGCTCTCAGCTCTCAGCTGCTCCACAATTGCGCCCAAACTTTCAGTAGATGCCCTCATGGCTCCTAGCGCTTTATCCAGGGAGTTCACCTCCTCTTTGAGGCTTTCATTTTGTATTTTCACCAAAACAAACTCCTTTGCAATCCACACTGCCCCATAAATCAAAAAGCATTTGCCCTCAGATTTGGAAATTTTCTTAGCAGCAATGCATTTAGACACATAATCCTGGACTTCAGCACATGGGTTACTGGATCCCTGCATTGCTCTAATAATCCCCTCTGCATTCTTTACCTTGTTAATCTTTTTTGCAAGACCCTCCATGTCTATACAATAAGGCACTTCAAATCAATTGCAACACTTAAATATATGCTATAGTTACCAATAGCAACAGCGGTCTATGAACTATAGAAATTGAATTGCACACTGTATTATATACCACAATACACTCAATATTCACCACAACACAGTGCTCTGCAAATACACAAGATGCCTCCTGCCCGTGGCTTAGCCAAACTGTAAACAATAGAACTTTTGACTTCTGGTATATGCAAGAGACACTGGGACAAGTAGTAAATAAAGAGATATATTGTTGACAAAATAACACAATAATGCAATCAAATCTCAAATCAAACACAATACATGAGACTGGCATACAGTTATGAGACTGGCATACATATATACAGGGAAAGACACATTACCCTCCTGATACGGCACTCACAAGCTTCTCCTGTGCAAGCAGTCTCCCGTCCACCTCCTTCTGTCTCCTTCCCCGGCTGCACTCCTCATCTCCTAATTATACTAAAAGTGGGTTTCTGGTATTCCTTTGATCTTTTACGACCCTAGTCTTCTCCTCCCTTGGGCTTGACCCACCGGTTATGCAAAAGAGGGTGCATCTGCTATTTCAGGTCTATATGTCTATTTACAACATATTTATGGTATGGTCACAGAATGTTGATATTATCTAGTGCCCTCTCAGATGTCTTTTGTTCTATTTTCTGGTTTTGGAATGCAGATATTATCTAGCTTGGAAAACGTGCCTTAGGCCTTCCCACTTCATGTCATGCCCTGCTGTATATTCAAATATATATATATATATATATATATATATATATATATATATATACCATTATTAACAATATTGATTTCCCATAAAGGCCCATTATTTACACCTTGCCAGTCTTAAGAGGGCACAGTGTGGAATGCCTCTACACTCTCTTCCGGTGGCAATGGAAAACTACTGTCTGGACCAAAAGTCTTTTTTGACTTTTGGTCTGGTTAAAATGATATATGACATATTTGACTTTACCTTCACTTAAGCCTTGTAGTTAAAACATTGGAAACATTGGACCAGACTGGAGATACATGCTAACCTTCTCTGTGGTACAACTCTAAATTATTGTTACTTGAAAATAAATGTTTTAAGCACCCTTGGGTAGCAGTTCTAAATGTAAAGCATTTTCCAAAGAGGTTTACATTTTTACAAGTTTGGCAAAAACAACAACCTATAAGGAGTCTAAACACATTTTCAGGGGAATCCACATAGGCTGCTTTTATTTTCAAACCTAAATAAAATACCTGACCACATAACCCACTTCTTGCCTTTAGAAGTGCCCTGTTGTGATTTATTTTATTTTCATTTTATTTGAGAAAGTCTCAAAACTCAGCCTTTTTAAAAAGAAGAACAATTGCAGAAAGAATTTGGATAACTCCCTGTATGTTTTTATATTGGTTAACCACAGTGGAAAGTCATTGGGTGGATAAAAAGGTATATGCTTCTAACGTGACCAGTACGTCAAAACATCTGAGCAGGACCGGCCTTAGAGATGGCCCGGGACTTGGATATCAATATGCTTTCCAGGTGATGTGCAAATATTTCTGACGGTCTGCAGCGGCTCCCATTTGCCGACCTTCCACAAGAAGCATTGCCGGAAAGCCGGCATTAAAGTACTAGGCAGTACTAGGCAGCAGGCTGTTAGTGCAGGGGGGGCGGTGGACAGGAGGTGGCTAGGGCAGGGGCCTGAGTGCAGCGTGCAGCAAGCAGGCGGTGCGGGATAGGTGGCCTGTCTCTGATGGCTGAGTGGTGCTCAGAATGAGCATGAGAGTCCTGGCTCTGCTGGAACTCTCATGCTGATACTGTGTTGCCGCCAGCCATCATAAGCCGATGCACAGAGCATCGGGCCGACTAGGAGGGAGGGGTGCTCTGGTGGTGATTTGGAGGATTCTCTGCTATACTGCCAGTTATGGGGTGGTTTTGGGTGAATGCTCTGCCCTTCTGGATATGTGGTGATTTGGGGTGGTTCTCAACCATACTGCCTATTATGGGGTGATTTGTGGGGGGATGCTTTTCCATACTGCCTGTTTTGGGGTGATTTTGAAAGAATTCTCTGCCATACTGTCTGTTGTGGTGATTTGGGGAATTAATGCTCTGTCACAATTGTTATTGGGTGTTTTGGGATATTCTGCACACTGCCTATTATCGGTAGGGAGTATTCTATGGGGCCAGACACACTGCAGAAGGGCCGGTGTGACCAAAAAAGTCCCTGGTGTAAGGGATTTTAAAAAATCCATTAGTAATTCAAATTATTTATATGTTGTTGTTATGTAAAATAGACACTTTGAATGTGACTATAAATAACATAAAATAATGTTATGTCCATTCTAATGTGGCCTCTAACAACACAGTCGTCAGCTCCATATTTCTGTATAGGTGGAATAATAATAGAAATACAGTATAAGCTCCTTTAAAAATAAAAAGGCCCCACATCTGTTACAGTTAAATAAATGATTATTTATATTGTGTTAACCAAAAAAAGAAATACAATTGATTGCCTCTTCCAAAACAAATATTAATCCAAGAAAATCAACAGGAGTTGTTTAATAGCTTTTTTCAGGCACATCTCTGTTGCAAGTAACAACTAAAAGATACACAGAAAGATGATCATTTCTCTTTGTTTTATCCCAATTCATTTTCCCAGGAAATGTAATTAAAATCTGCATTAATGCCACCAATTATAGCCTCCAAGGGACTAGAAACCCCATGTTACCTCGTGAAGGAACATTACTGAGCTCCAAACATCTATTTGCCATTATAATAGTCATTAATCCCCGCAAATGCAGCATATTATGAGACTTGAACAAAATCATCTCAGAGGGAAATGCAGCACATAATTATTAGTCACTGCTTTTCACAATTTATTTCATTATTTCTGTTTTTTATTTAAAATTTATATAGCCAGCCTCTCTGCCAAAGTTCAAAGAACTTTTTTTTTAATTTGTATTCTCCTGTTTGTACATTGTTTTTTTTAGACATAAAAACGTACACCTTAGCAGCAGAAGCCCACGTCACGACTGTTGAGTTTATGGTTCCCCCTAGGGTTGAATGTTTCTAAATTCATGGATTCTTCCTAGTGTAGACTTCCTAAAAGATGGATTCCACTGAAACTGTTTCATAACTAATGGATTCCCCTGAAAGTTGACTGGTTCGGAGTTCATGGATTCCTCAGGGTTGACTGTTTCTGAGTTCATAGATTCCTCCTAGGGTTTTTTAGTGCATGGATCCCCCTCAAGATTGACTGTTTCCCTCAGGGTTGACTGTTTCTAAGTTCATGGCTCCTCCCCCCCGGTCCCACCGTTTCTAAGTTCATGGATAACATTAGAGCATTAGAGTTAACTGTTTCTAAGTTCATGGGCCAAACCATAGTCATAAGAAAGGGGCACAACTTTTATTAAGTGTTTATTTATTAAGTAAAAACACACATGCAACACAAAGACACTGTTAAAATCAATTCATCCACTATTCCTGTGATGCTAAAATACTTAGCAATCCATATTATAGAAGACCACAAGGTATCAAAATGTACAAATAGAAATAAGTATTAAATAGTTCCACAAATAGCCCAGAAAAAATGTTTATTTTTTATATATTTCTAATTACTCAAGTGAGTGTTTAATTACTCCACTTTGTGCAAAAACACAAATATAAAAAGGTAATTACTATAAATAATTCATCAAAACTATTTCCAACTATAAACCTGTGCAATCAATCAAATCTAAAGTGCAAATGCTAGATAAGGAGGCTATATTCACCAAGTAAAGCAGGGGAAGCAACCCCCAATGTAAACCCAATACACAAAAGTGCTGTTAGTGAACTACTGGAGATCTCAATATCAATGTTCAGCTCTGGGGCTATCAGTAAGAGCGCTCCATATTAATTTTACCGCTAGCACTCTACATATTAATGTCTGGATCGAAGGGGTCCATTGGGGCTCTTTGTATTCAAATTTAGAGGAAACATCTGCATATACATTTGTGATCCGGGTTGCTCCTAAAGCCCAATGATTTTTAATTTTTTGGTCTGGGTGATGCACTCGTGCTTGTCTTATTATCCCATTATAGAAAAATGGGTAGTCTAATCACTACTATCACATAGTGATGCCACCTAAATCCATAGTGAGCCATCTATGCAGTATAAATTCAAGGCTTGTGCTGTATACAGTTTCTAGTTTTCAGAATATCATGTGGACCAGGGTGGAAAATGGTGCCCACTAAAATGTGTGTCAGTCCACGCAAACTGATTCATGGTGAATGCTTGACATCTTTTTACTTTAATAATACAACAATTTAATTCTAAATTTTAATTTCCTGGCTACATTGCCTGCAAGTTTTCTTTTTATGTTGAGCAGCATCATGTAATATTAATGTCAGGTTAAAAACATGTCAAAAGTATCCGCTGTATCCATCCATAGACTTGTAAATAGCTTTGGGCAAACCCCTATAAGTTCAGGTTCGACAAGTTCGGCCGAACATTAAACAAAAGTTCGGTTCGGGTACCGAACTTGACCCGAACCCCCTCTGCCTTGACATCAATGGCCCCATGTGGAGTGTGCAGCAACAGGAAGCGACTGTACAACTTACCTGAGCCCTGCAATCCAGTCAGCGGTCTGCGTTCTTTTCTCTGTCAAAATGTTCACAGCCGGGGCTTCAGAAAGATGGCTGCCCCCATGAGTTTGGACACAGCCATATTTCTGAAGCCCTGGTTGTAGACATTTTGCCAGGCAAGAACGCAGACCAACGATGGGGTCGGGGCTTGGATAAGTTGTACAGCCATTCCTGCTGCACACTCTGCATTATGTTAAGCTTTTTATTGGGCTGCCCAGCTTTTCTGGGTTTTCCCAAATGATGAACCCTGGCCGTGTTAAGGTTTGTGTGCCCGAACTCGCAAAGTTCATTATGAACCGAACTTAGCAATTTGGGTTATCCCAACACTATTTTTAAATTATAAAATTCTCTGCTCGCAGTGAGGGACTTTCATCCAAAACTTGATTAAATTCAATAACAAAGTCACATACTGTACCAATCGCAAGTTAAAAAAAGGGCAAAAATATGACACATTTTGGCGTTCCCCTTTAGTCTTTCCTGAAATAGACTTAAAGGAGCAATATCGCAAAATTATGTATTATTGAAAATCCATATAAACACGTCAACTAATGAGAGGAGGGGTCCCTTATACACCCAAACTGAATCAAACACCTGACAAGCTTGTGGTTTATTTTCTCATGGTAGGAATAAAATCCTGGGGTGACAGGTTTGGTGTATCAGGGGTGACAGAGTCCTCTTCCTTCCATTAAATTAAACAAAAACAAGCTTGGCAGGATATATTTAAGGGACCCGAAAGGCATCATCTGCTTGCACTTTTTTCACTAGGGTGTTGGTATGTTGGTAAAGGCTACATTTTACTTTAATTACTGTGAGCTGAGAAAATTTTGATTTATATTTCTGCCACTATCACAGACTTCGCACAGTAAAAGGATCATGTATACCCAGACAACCCTGAACTTGACCTACAATGCATAGCTGAACCCCATAAACCACTAGATGTGCAGTATCTTCAGTATTTTGAAAGACTTTTAAGGAATGCACACCAAGATCTTTTTGACATGCTTGAAATTAATGTTCTTTTTTAATTCCACACAGCCAATCATCATCAGCATCGCCACCAGCATCATACGCCACTGTTCAACCATTTAATGAATGAAACCCAGAATCACACCTTAGAAACTAGGGGGGTTATTCAAGAAGGGATAGCACCAGGTAGCGGCAGGCAGCGTCTGGAGAACGCCGGGCGCTGTACGCAAAACCACATTTATGAAAGCGAAGCTGGTGAGCGACTGTAACAGCGTCATGTAGCGTCTGATGTATTAATTACAGGCGGCTCAGCGTATAGCGCCGGAGCTCTAGCTTCCAGAGCGCCAAGTATTGCCTTTCACTCAGGGTTCTCTCCCATACATTTCAATGGGCTTTTTTTTTTTGCTCAAATCATTGTGTGACTTCTCCTGGCTGCAAACAAACACTTTTAGAAACTTTTTTAACTTTTTATATTTTTATGCAGAATTGTCATTACAGGTATGGCACTAAAGTGTTAATGTCACACGGTTAAACCATGTCATTCCATGTGTTTTCCCTTTGTTACTGGTGTATATGTGTTCGAAAACAAACTTCACACAGCGTCTGGCTATAGCGACCAGATTTAGAGCGCCGATGCTGTGTCTGTGTCCTTTTTTTGATGGTATGGTGGGGAGCGCCGAGAGTCAGTCGCACTGAGCTGGCGCTACCTTTCTCTCCCTGCAGCGCTGTACTGGTGTTAGAGCACCCAACATACATCACATTCATCAATGCCGGCCAGGTTACTACACCGACTGAGACGCTCTGTTACAGTGCCCGATACCCACTTACAGCGTCTACTATCGGTCTCTAAGCGCCGCTATACAGACTCTCATCTGCCCATACCTGGCATTAGTAATCAATTAGCCTCCACGTAAAATCTCAATAGTGATTATCACTATTAAGGCAACACTGGCAGATATACATGGGTGTTAATATTTAATGATTTAATGTTGAATTTTTTCCCAGATTACACATTGTAAAAATACTAAACATATATTAAGCTGTTTTCTTAGAACTTAGCGGTTAAGTAAGTTTAAACCAAATATGCAAAATGTACAGCATTTTAAAATTTCAAATTTTGGAAGCAAACAAACACTTTCTGCATCACATCGCTGAGAAGAGAAATACACAGGACTGAAACACAATTCCTAAGAGACAGTGCAACCAAGCCTGAACTCCAGCACCTCTCAAGAATGGACAGACCAGAAAGGATTGATGTTGACAAGATAGATCAAAGATAGATCACTCTGACCTTCTGGTGGCAGGCTGATGGCTGCCTGCTGGGGCACACATCAGACAGGGTGCTTGGCACTTGGCAGGTTATACAAATGAAAACTAGAGATGCAGGTAGAATCTGCGAACCAGCTGTATGGAGAGAAACATTTTTGTTTTGTACTTGTAACATCAAAATGCTCAGGAAGGGGTGAATTTTAATAAACATTGGTTCTATAGCACATATGACTGAGAACATGGAATATGTTATTAAATGACACTGCGGCCCAGTATGGGGCTAGAAAATCATATGCCAACCTCACCAAAATATTGGCTGATTCTGACATCAGCTTTTTGGTAGAAAGTAACTTTCACATGTTGTGGTCTGACAATAAGATCCTTGTATTTTTAACTGCACTGCATCACTTTGGTTTGCATCACTTTTCCTTTCAGAACTGTTCTGTTTCATATGCCTTAATTTATAAATGAGGCAGGGAGATATTTTTGCTATTGTCTTCCAAACACCGAAAGGAAATTCATTTGAAAGCATATGTATTATGTTCAATAAAATTTAAATACATTAAAGCATCATTTCTAATAACAAGTCAGGTCAAGAGCACATATAGATAGCATCAATATAACTGACCTGAATTGCTTGGTTAAGGTGACCATCAATGGAGTAAATAAATGTGTTGGGGCCCTGGTGCGACCATTAAAAAGGACCCTGTCATACAGTAAACTTTTTTTGTATTTTTATTCAGTTGGATGAAACTAGACTAAACTAAAGACTGAACTGAAATGGTGTTTCTGTTCTCTAAATGAAGCCAAATGAGTTAAAATGTGATAAATAAGGTAAAGGAGCAACATTGATGCCCCCCCGATCTTCTGACCCCCTGCCCTGACCACCCTGTTGCTGCAGGATCTTGCCATTGCTCAAATACCGTGCAAACCTAGAACATAAGAGGGACATTTAAAGGGAAAGTTTAGGCAATGGCAATACTAAGGCAGCAAGGAGCTCACCTGATGCCTATCCCATGTGCTTCTCATCTATTTCCTACACCATCTCATAGATGTTGTAGCAGGTATTCAAAGTCTGCCCCTCCTTTACTTTCCATATTTCTAGACCATGGTCTAAATGTGACCACACAGCTGCCCCTATCTATCAGTGCTCCCAGTATAACTGAGGCCCTTATTCATGAAGGGATAGTGTCAGGTAGTGCCTTGAAAATGAGAGGTAGCGACTGGTGAACGCCGGACACGGCACGCAATTACACATTTATCAAGCAGAATCTGTTGAGCGACTGGGATAACGCCTTGTAGCGTCTGATTCATCATTATCCCAGCCTAAGCGAACAGCGCCGGCGTTCAGCCTTGCAGAGCGCCACGTATTACCTCTCGCTACCTGTCGCTCTCCTATACATTTCAATGGACATTCTTTTATTTGTTTTTAAACAGGGTGTTTTTTTATTTTTATTTTTAAAAAGCTCAAATAATGTTGTGACCTCTTCTGGCCTAGAAAAAGCCATTTTTTTCAAATATTTTTCATGTTTTATATATTTATGCCGAATTGACATTGCAGGTCTGGCATTAATGTGTTCGTGTTACAATGTAATAACAATGTAATTCCCTATATTTTCGCTTTGTTACTGGTGGATACATGCTAAAAAACAGATTTTCAAACAGCCTCCAGCACTCTGGGATTCAGAGAAGCATTTTTGAGCGCCTGAGTTTTGTGAGGATGTTTATATAATGATTATGTTGTGAGTCGCACTGACCAGTCGCTAACATGCGCTCTAGAGATGAGCGAACTTCGATTCAGGCGATTCGCCGAATTTCCCCAAGAAATTCGTGTTCGCCCGAATCGAACTTTCACGAATCGCTCATCTGAAAAAAATAATGCCGGCATGGTGGGAGCGGGCAGGCCGGCTACCCCTGTCTGCGGGCCGCCACCGGCCCGCTGACAGCGTAGCCGGCCTGCCCGCTCCCAGCATGCCGGCATTTTTTTAAAAAGCATGCTCGGAGCGTGGAGGCCGGCGCCGCTCTCAGCTGTCATCAGAGGACGCGTCATCAGAGGGCGCCTGAGAGCGGCGCCGGCCTCCACGCTCCGACCATGCTTTTTAAAAAAATGCCGGCATGGTGGGAGCGGGCAGGCTGGCTGCGCTGTCAGCGGGCCGGCTTCCGCCACCCGCTGACAGCGTAGCCGGCCTGCCCGCTCCCACCATGCCGGCATTTTTTTTTTTTATTTCAGGGAAAATTCGATCGGCACAAACCAAAAAAAATTCGGGTTCGTGCCGAATCGAATTTTCCCTGAAATTTGGAGCGAATTCTGGTACGTCCGAACCGGTTCGCTCATCCCTAATGCGCTCCCATACAGCGCTGTACTGGTCAAATGTATTCATCATTGCAGCACAGCGACTGAGTCGCTATGAACTAGCGACCCACGTCCGAGCACAGCGACTATTAGTGGTCGCTTTGAAATGCCTGCTACAGACGCTCATCTGTCACTACCTGGCGTTAGTGATGAATCAGCCTGCCCATCACAGTGGCCATACTTGTAAAGCTTGTACCTCTGGAGGACAGGGTTGCCCGTGAGATCAACTTTGGAGCATTGTTGAGGAGAGGGTTGTGTCACAGGAAATTGAGGAGAGGCATATGGGCCATGCTGTAGGTAAATTCATGCTGCCTTATTATTACCATTGCCTGTGCTGTCCCTTTAAGACTTTTTGGCAAAAGTTGGCAAACATAGGTTACATTAGTTTGTGAATACAATAATTCCAATGTCTGTAGTTATTTTCTAATTGAATTGCCCAATCAAGTGAACTATCAGAGAAGCTGGGTCACTATACAGAATTGATGTATTCACTGCCTCAGTGGTGATCACTGAAGCAAGCTTGCCATCTCCACACAATGGGGGTCATGCTAATTATTTGGTAAAGCAAGCTGCACCAGGGGTGAGTGTTATGGCGTGAATGGCTGCATCCCAGTGAGCATTTTCATTTAAACACACTATAAATTGCAATAAAAAATGTTTGTTCCAGTATTTCTCAAAAAATCACCTGCACCTGCGATGAAGCATTATTACAGATGGGGTACATGATTTTTCCAGTTAGGTATGGGTATTTCTTTAGGATTTTAGGAACAACTGTGCCCTATGGGGTGAGCAGAAGTATATGGCAAAATATTCTGCATAGCACATAGGGAGCTGTTATTTCCAAACTTCCAAATAATGATCTTATCTCATTGGAAACATGATGTCCCTCATCTTTAAAAATGCGTGTACAGGTGATATTTTGGGAACAAATGGAAGGAAAACATTTTGGGGTTTATTTAAGAAGTGCTGGTGCCCACTTCCCAGTGTAAAAGGTGTAGTTATATAAGTCTAAAATCCACAACACCTCTGATAGTGACAGGTAGTGTCCCATCTATCAAAAGCGCCGGCAATTATATAAGTGTTCCCTACAGTGCCACATAAGACCAGACGCACACCATTCACTGGGTGGCCTTATCCTATAGATTTCAATGGGCTGGGGTAGTTATTTTGTTTTCCTGCTTTTTTAATTTCTTTTTTTTCATTGGCCTGGTGCATGTGCCATGGGATCCCTGGGCTGTTTTGTATTGTTTTTGTATGCACTTTTGCGTTGCCTTGCAAACTTGTGATACGTGCTATACAAAACTTGTGTCATGTTCCCGGTTTTAATGTGCTGCCATCACCCCCAAAACTCAAAAACGGGGGGTTGCAACAGGCGCTGTATGCATGTAACCCCCTTTTAACAGCATGTGTATTTTCATTGTAAATCCTGTTGACTTCCTGTGCTCCCAGCCATTGATGGGGGTCACTAGCGCATCGGCTTTGACAAGCCCTGCACAGCACCCCAGCCAGGTGTGATCGGCCACAGAGCGACGGCTGTCTCCAGCCAGGTCTGCAGCGTGGGCACCAGATCAGCGTCTCACAAGAGAGACAACAGCAAGCCCATTTGCCTTCATCTATTACTAAATACATATCTAGCATTACACGGATGAATGTGATTCTTTATAACAAAGTGACTAATTGCACAAGTGCATTAAAAATAATTGTCAAAAATTCATAATGGTATTATACATGGAGATGTCACCTGATGACTCAAAAGCTGTGTGAAATCTAAAAAAACAATGCACCATTTGAGGTAAAGACTTCTCAGCACCTGAGAAGCTTTCAGAGATTTTCGATTTTCAGCTGGAAAATTAGAGCCGATTTTTCAGAAATTATCACTTACTAAAGGCATTTTCGCATGGAAACATGATACATTTTTGCTCGCATTTTCAAGGCCATTCGACTTGACAAATGTAATTAGTCAGCTTTGCTGAATCACTCGAGGTTACTTACGTTTTTTCGCATTCGATCCGAATTTCCGGCCCAAACCATTTTTTTCTATGTTTGTTTAATCAAGCCCTTTGTCACGCTTGCCAACTTGTGGTTTTGGTGAATTCAACAAAAGCTGACATTTAATGAATACTGGCACTGTTTCCAAGTTGTAAAGATGATAGGCAAAATTAATTCAGTTGGCTCCCACATATTATATTTTTTGGCATGCAAACACCTTTTATGTGCTTTTAGGTGCATTTAATAATTATTTCTTCAAATAATTCTTTTAGACTTTTTTTTTGATCCATCGCATCCTCATGGAAATTCATGGAAAAATACAATTATTTAAGCCTCTCACTAATTTTAGATGCAAACAATATCTTTGCTTGCTGATATGCAAATGCCTAGGAGTATTCAGCACTTCAAAGTGAATTGCCTGTTCACCTAATTATTTAACTATGTCAATGGGCTCTGCATTATCATATGTAATTGAATAGTTCAACAAGATAACAGGTTAACATAGACACTAGCCAGAGATATTTAATAATGCCCTCTCCACTTTCACGTACAAATCGTACATTCATGTTGTTTAAATAGGAAGTTGGATAACTTAATGTACATTAATTCATCCATTTTATTCAGAGTTAGATTACTGTGTGGTTTAACATCCATTAAGCTTATCTCTGTTTAAACTTATTTCTCTTGACATAAAATGGCCATGATATCTAACCAAAAAAGGGCTTTCAAAAAATATTTTGTTTATATAATACATCTCTGTTACATTTCCATTGTTACTTAAAGGAGCACTATCACAAATTTTTGATGGGAGCATAGATTAAAATGGTTATTGTAATGTACGTAAATAATGGACTGAGAATTATATGTATGGGTGAAAAATAAGTGTATATTCTGCCATCGTAGAGCAGCAGCTGCTGCAAAGGCTGGTGGGGTGACATATTCCATCACCTGGGAGCAAACCAAATGGAGTGCGAAGGGGAACTCCCAGATGCTGCATGGTGAGGTGAGAGGTGCAGCATACTTGAGGGAAGGGGGTAAATGAGAGGGAGTTGCAGAGTAAATGGGCAGAGTTAGATTCCATCTGTGTGATGTTGCCTGTGACATAGGAGAGTAAAACAATGTGCTGTTGGAGCGACAGCAGGTGAAAAGGAAGGGAAGGGGGTTGAGTCTGTCCCTGCAATGTTGCCTCCTGTGGAGAGGGACATAAAGGAGAGAGAGGAGAGAGGGGAGAGAGAGAGATCCCATAGGTAACAGATGTACTCAGTCTTTATAGAAAGAGAGACTCTAGGAAGCTTGATTCACAGTTATTACATTCAAAACCATGCCATGATTTAAACAGGCTATATAGCTCAGTTGGCAGAGTGATTCATTTGCAATCAAAAGGGTGATGGTTCTAATCCTGCTCCCTACTATTTAATTTTTTGATTTTCCCTTTTTTCCACAATTGTATTTCTCTGTTTTTGTCACATTTATTATTTTGATAGTTTTTCTCATGCTTTCTCTGCTGTTGTCTGAAGGAGAGAGACTCACTGTATTGTGGAACATTGCTACATTATAAAGTTTAGCTTGCATTTTACAGGCTGGATAGCTGAGATAGTAGAGTGTTGTATTTTAAATCTGAGAGTGTAGGGTTGAAACCTAACTCTGTAATTTTTTTCTTTTACTTTTTTCATAGCTGGATTTTTCTATTTTCATCTTGTTTTTGTTGCTCTCCAGATTTATTATTTTTCCAAATTGTCATTTTTTTTTACCTCTGCTGCTTTCCGTTTCCCATTTTCTCTTATTTTTAGCTGTGTGTGTTTCAAGCAGAAGAAACTCAGGATTTTCACTATTCACAGTTTTTTTCTTGTCCCGGGGTATGCCAACTTGAAATGCCCCACTGTGTGAACCCCCCAATTCACCTGTCAAAATGTACCTTTCCCTGTCCCATTGTGCATGCATAGGCTCTCGGAGGACCCGGAGCTTCAGGATCCCTGGGTGCCTGGCCTATATGAATGGCTGTCCATGGGAGTGGGCCTCATCACAGAGATGCTGAGGATGCAGCCGCAGCTATTTACATCACCATGGGAGCCAGGAAAAAGGTGGGTATTGTGGTGACCTGGGTGGCATTTCAAACAGTGGGGCATCCCGTATTTGGGTGTGCCAAAGCAATGGCCAGCACTGGGGTCTTTAATATATATATATATATATATATATATATATATATATATATATATATATATATTCATTCAAAGTATTTTTTTTTCAGTCAGTTGATTTTGTAGAGATTTTAGATATTTATTGAGTTACCTGGTGATCTCATCACAGAAGCAGCACTTCACATACACAGAGATGTTACAGCGCCTGCTTCTGGAAAAAGCTGAAACAAGTTTACTGCAACTCTTGCTAGGAGACCAGTGGGCTAAATGCTGTGGCTGTTTATCATCTCACTGAATAAAACCTGGCAGATTCCTCCATTTAGCAAATGGACTGAGCCATTTTCATTTTATAATTTAAAAGTAAGGCATACATGTTTTTTTCTTTTCTATTGTCACATTATTTATACACATGTTAAAAGCTACTGTTTGGCTATTTAATTACTTATCTTTTTTAATGCAAATTTTCATGATAGTGCTCCTTTAAGGAGGAATATCACCCGGAAATTTCACTTTTAGCAAGTAAGCAGAATGAAGCCGAGCACGCTGCTGGCTGCATCCCCGCTCACCCCTAACTGTGGGCCTGCTGGCCCGGCCATTCAGAAAGGCCTGGCGTGGGTATGCACTGCCGATAGAGATATGCATGATAGGCGCCTGCAGCGCCAAGATGCAGAAGGGGCTCTAGGAAAACTCAAGCTCATGTCATTTATGAAAATCACTTGAACAAGACTGGGGCAAAAATAATTAATGTGCAGTCTATTTTTTTACCATTGTGGTAACTTCTAACAAAAGCCACTCTACAGCACACCTGGCAAGTCTGTCAAAGTTCAGAATAAAATAGGGGATGGTCTCATAGTCCAGACAAAGGACATTGACCAGTAAGGGAAGAAAAGATACATAGGGAGAAATAACCTATTGTCAGACAACAGAGGAAACTAACAGGCAGCAAAGGTCACTCAGATGCCTTGGTATAACGTAACTATATTTCATGCTAAGTGGTGCAGAAAATGATGGTTTTATGTTCTCTGTGACACATAATTGATATGTAACCTATAATATAATCATGACATGGCTTGATTCTCAGTGCAGTGCATTATGGAAAGGTCAGCTTGAGATAGACTGGTAAGAGGTGTTCAAGAGTCTGGTCATTGAGGGGAAGTAGATCCGTTTATTTATGAATTTATTTTTCATCACAGAGAGACTTAGGGCCTTATTTATGATGTGCGCCATTTAGCATATGTTTTGTGGCTATAGAGCCAGTTCCAGACCACCAGCATTTTAGTCTTATCTGCAGTTGCTGTGCAGAAAACTAATTAGCTTTGATTGTTGCACTAGGTATTGGCCGGCCTATGTCAGTGCCTGTTGGACCCGGTGGCTGATTTTCCCAGCGTCAGTGAGTGCCACTTTCAATGGTCATTCTTATGGCGCTCGATAGCATATTTATGATTTTTTTCCACCTTGAAATCTTTGGTGCTGTATTTTCCTGGCGCTGGTCAGCGTTTCATCATTACAGTTACAAGAAATAACTGCTGAGGACAAAGGGGACAAACTTTACTGTGCATTTAGGTTGCATTTTAGTTGTCCGAATTACACATTGTTAAGCAAACGAAGCCATTAAAATCAATTTTAATAACCCCCCAAAAAATCATTTTGTGATATCTCGAACCTGCGTTTTAATTATTCACAAGTCCCACTGCAAGTTCTGTAAACAAGGGGGTTATTTAAGAAACGCTAACGCCATGTAGTACCATGTGGCGTCAGGTGAATGCCAGTCACAGTATGTGAAAACCATATATATGAAAGCCAAACTGGTGAGCGCCTCTCATAGTGTCATGTCATAGTGTAAAGCGCCGGCGCTGCAAGTCCAGCGCCATGTAGCACCTGTCGCTCAGCAGTGGTATCCCATACATCTCTAAAGGGCTTTTTTTTTGCTTGTGTATAAACAGCATTTTAATTCATTATTTTTCTCAATTTTAGGATGAAATTATTGTGTGACCTCTCCTGCCCAGCAACCAAAGCAACCAAACACTTATATTGTTATTTTTTGAATTTTTTTATGCAGAATTGTATGGTAATACAAGTTATGATCATTAAACAAGTCAATCCAGTTGTGGCCATTGTGCTCTATGGGATTTTGACCTAAAGTGCCAGGTACTGCTTTAACCAGAGCATCCGATGCTGCAACCTTTTCGTCGCTCGTGTTTAATAAGACGTTAGCTGGTGGGTTGCCATTGTAGTGTCAGTGTTAACAGTGTTAAAACAATGTCATTCTATATGTTTTCACTCTGGTGCTGGTGCATATGTTTAGAGAAACAGACTTTTCTCATATAGCGTCTGTCGCTCAATGCTAGAGTGCCCAGTTTTAGAGCGCCGGAGCTGGTTTTGTGTTTGATTTTCTTAAATGTGGGCTTCAGCGCTGAGCGTCAGATGCACTTAACTGGCGCTACCTATCGTTCGCTGTAGCGTTGCCCTGTTGTTATATCGCTCTGGGCAGCTTTTCATCAAGGCACTACGTATTAAGGGAGAGCACTTCTACAGCGCCCTCCAGACATCACGTTTATCACTGCTGGACAGGATACTACAGCGTCACTTGTCTGCTCGCTACGTTAGGTTATAGCGCCAGACACCCGCTTCCAACGTCTGCTACCGGACGCTCTAAGCGCCGCTACACAGACGCTCAAATGGCAATACGCGGCGCTAGTCTTAAATTAGCCTCCAAATATTAATACTAGTTATGAGCATTAAAAGGTTCAATCTAGTTGTGGCCATTGCGCTCTATGGGATCTTGACCTACAGTGGCAGGTACTGCTTTAACCAGCGCAGCCTATGCTGCAACCTTTTCGTCGCTAGAGTTAAATAAAACGCTAACTGGTGGCTGCATCAGCGCTGCCATATTATTTCTTAAATCAGACGCTGGGTGCTGCTGAGGCCAAAAAAGTGGCCAGATCCTTCTGAAATAAGACACCCCATTTGGTTTATTACTAGATGGGTAAAGCTATGTTAGCCTTAATATAATGTGGTAAAAGAGACTGAAAAGCTCCCTATTCAAGGGTACAGAGTAAAGAGCACTTTCTTAAAACTGAAAGTATTCACTCTTCTCTACAATATGTTACTGTGGGACTGCACAGTGTAGCATTTCCAAAATCCATGTTGTTTCTATTGGTCAAAAATCACAAGCATTAGTTTGGGTCCTACAAAATTTGAATAAATGTTCAGGGCCCCAAACCCAGTCCCAACTGAAATTAATGGGAACCCGTACATTAGGGGGTGGCTGTGGTGGGGGGGTGCAGAGTGTAAAGCAAAAGCGCACTGCTTTAACTCACTTAACTCATCCTCTTCCTGTCAGTGGCAGCGGCGGATCGGCAGAAGCATCGTCTAAAACTGACCCCAACCGGGGCGAGACTCATGGGACCTGGCGGCCATCTTTATGTAGTCCCGGCTGTCACCAGTTTCCAACAAGGCTGCTGTCGCCACCCCTCTGCCACTAGCAGGAAGAGGATCAGGGGCAGAGTTGAGTTACAGCAGCTTCTTGCTACTGCTAGGTGAAGCAAGTTGATTAGCAGCCCAGCAACCAGCTTTTCCAGATGCCGAACTCGAACAGGGACTTCTGGCCGACGTCTGTGTTCAGGTTTGGTAACCCAAACTCGCAAAGTTCGATATGTACCTGAACTTTGTGGTTCGTTATGAACCTGGCCTTTGAGGTTCTTTATCAGCGACCAGTCACTTTTCCCATTATGCATCATGGATATTAAACTACTGTTTACAACTAAGCACATGATCACCCAGCCAGCAATCGCCAATGAAACATGTCTCACTGACAACAATTTAAATGTTCTTAGAAAGGCAACTGGTCTTTAACAACTATCTATAAAAACAACTGATTGTGTAACATAACCCAAAGAGGAACAATGATGCGCAAAGAATCAAATAAAGTTAAAAACACTATTGTCAATAAGTGTAATGTGCATATGTATTCAGTCCCAAGTCAATCAGCACTTTGTAGGACCACCTTTAGCTGCAATAATAACTCAGTCTCTATCAGCTTTCTCTGCAGCTCCTCCAGGCTGACCTTGTGCCTCTAGGCTGTTTCTATAATCAGTGCTCTAGCCTGTGCTTTCAGTGGATAGTTAATGCCATATCTTGGTAGGTTTGCAATTGTGTCATACTTTTTCAATTTATGGACGATTGATTGTACAGTGCTCGTGAAATGTTTAAAGCTGGGGCATTTTTTAATAACCTATCCCTGCAATATATAGTAGGTAAACCGCACCAGCTAATATCCAGCAAGGGGTGTGCACATATGAAGATAGAGGTGCAAATGCACTATACAATTATACAAAAGAAGGAGGAATCCCCACTATTCCTCAAAGACTATCTTCAATGAAAAAATGGCACTACTCCAATAATATAAAAATAATTCCTTAATTCCTTTATTGATCCACAAATCTATGTACACATATACAGACACCTTAAAAGCTCATTAAAATACATAAAACACAACCTGTGAAAAGGAAAGGGGAGGGGGAAGAGGGAAGGGTGGAAGAGGAAAAATACACCTTCTATCCACCCCTAAGATGGTAACTGCTTTGTATCGTAAAATAGTTAACATATAAAAACTGATATTCTGCTATTTGTAATCTGGCTGAAAAATATCATAAAGTGCT
Organism: Gastrophryne carolinensis; assembly: GCA_027917425.1. Classification (NCBI taxonomy): domain Eukaryota; kingdom Metazoa; phylum Chordata; class Amphibia; order Anura; family Microhylidae; genus Gastrophryne; species Gastrophryne carolinensis. The sequence continues at coordinate 248,824,383 of CM051237.1, read as the reverse complement.
AACTTATTTGTAAACTAATTAAACCCTACTATCTGTGCCAAACAATATTTAAAGAGCTGAGTGCATAAAATTCTGAATTTAATGAAGAGGACAGCCAGGAGACAAAACCGCAGATACCAATACAAAGGAATAACTCACATATCACCACGGCCATAAAGCTCGACCCCCCCACACGTGCGCTGTCGACGCGTTGCGTGACGGCAGCACGTCACTTCTCCAGGACAAAGAGAGGCACACATCTATTCCTAACTCACCTCCCAAAATACTCACATAACCCCGTTCCCCCGCCCCGCACCGAGCAGCAGCCCGCCGAACCGGAGACGCGACAGGTAGAGGAAGCGCGTCATACTGGCCCGGCCCACATGACGCGCGCCGGGCGGAAGCGCGTCAGTGAGCCAGGTGTGCTCCAGCCACCCGGAAACGTATGCGTTCCGGCGTGGCAGCGCAATATCCAGCCCAGTCAAGCAGCGGATGAAGGGTACGGGACAGGAGACGGGACAGGTGAGTAGCAGGGATACTAAAATACTAAAATCTATGGACTAACATGACAACAATAACATATTTTGTGTACTCTATAATACTAAATAATACAAATGTTCATAACTATATGATATCTCATCCATATTTTGAATACATGCCAACTCATGTATAGTACATTGACAGACATCATATTACGCTACATATTTCCATTTAATCACATCCCATAACACACCTCATAATTGTTACATAAGGTACAGAACTACTGTATTGCTAGATGATGCCTATTCCCATTGTTATCTTACCAATATCTAGTTACTATAATACCTACACCAAACTCACTATTCATGGGGATATTATGTACACTTGAGCAGACTATGATACAAAGCTAAGAGAAAGCAAAAAAGAAAAAAACAAGAAAAGGCAGTGGAGACAGGAGTCGGCAATGAGGAGATGGTAAACACCCCAACTGGATCTTCTTGCTGTTCTGCCGTCACTCAGTACATCAAATCAGCACCTTGGTCATTCAGTTCCAACCCATTTCATCGACCGACCCGGATCAACGTGATATGTGCTGCTGTGACTAAGAAAACACTGATTAAGATATTATCATAAAAGTAATAAAACAACTCAAACCACTACCTGTGTCATCAAGTTACTTAAACATAATGAAAACCTCAATCCCATCAATAAGACATGTGCTAACCACGTGCTCCCACCAAAGTACAACCTACCCCCCTCCCACAAACAAATCAGCCCCACCCATAATGTCCTACGTGCCCAAAAACGGTGTAAATGCCAAGTCTTCGTTGAATCCTATGGGGGCCTGAGTGTCCAAATTATAAATCCACCTCAATTCTTTTTGTTGTAACAGTCTTTTTATGTCCCCCCCCCCCCCCCCCACGTGGACCTACACTTACTTTCTCAATGGCAGTTATTTGTAAACAGCTCGTATCGCTGTGATTTTTATTGAGAAAGTGTAGGGCCACTGGGGGTACCATCTTGCCCAGTTGTAAGTTTCTACTAGCTAGACGAATACTGGACATATGGGCTGGTACTCTTGCTTTGAGAGTGTTACGCGTCTCCCCTATATACATCTTAGGACATCCACAAGTGAGTGCATATATGACTCCTGTTGTCCTACAATTTATGAACTGACTTATGGGAAAGCTTTTTCCAGTCTGAAGGTGATTTATTGCTTTACTTTTCACCATATTAGGGCAAATGGAGCACCCACCACAGGGGTGGCTACCACTCATGCTTTTATTATCCCGTAACCAGTTAGGGGCAACACTAAAATGGCTTGAGCATACCTTGTCCCGTATACTCGGGGCCCGCTGTGCCATCATCCGGGGGCCACCACGGACCCACCTCACTAAATATGGATCAGTCCTTAATATACTTCAATGCCTATTAAGAATGTTTCTCAAATTCGCGCAATCACCATTATGACATGTGACATATCTTACCTCAGACCTATTCTTTGATCTCTGTTTAGGGACTAAGAGTCGTGATCTCGATGTGGACCTGGCTCGTGTCCAGGCTCTCTTTACCACTGCTTTGGGATAACCCCTTTTAAGGAATCATCGTGGCAAGTCCCCGGCCTGTTGCTCAAACTCCTCCTCATTCGAGCAGTTTCTGCGGACCCGCAGAAATTGCCCTGTCGGAATGCCCCGTTTCAAGCTGGTTAAATGGAAGCTATCGTAGTGCAGTAACGAATTCACTGCGGTGTATTTTCGGTACAGGCCTGTACTCAATGTCCCATCTCCCACAACTGTGATGGTGAGGTCCAGAAATGTCACCTGTTTAGACGAAATCTGGGCAGTCACGAAAATATTCAGATTATTCCTATTCAGATGGTTAAGATATTCGTTAAATTTTACTTCACAGCCCTGCCACAACACCAGTATATCGTCAATGTATCTAAACCAGCCCAACACATGCCGGTGATGACCCCGCATGTCCTCACAGCTGACAACCTCCCTCTCCCACCAGCCCAGGAAAAGGTTGGCCACCGAGGGGGCACAATGTGCCCCCATGGCAACCCCACACACCTGGCGATAATAGACTCCATCGAAGGTAAAAAAATTGTGCGACAGCACAAAGTCAAGTAACCTCAATAAGAATTCCTGAAGGGAGGGGGAGTCTCGGCTGCTCATGCTTAAAAAATACCGGCATGCGTGGGCCGCAGATACATGCGATATACTGGTGTAGAGGGCTTCCACATCTAAAGTAATAAGCAAAATATCCTCAGGTACAACAATGGAATCCAATTGTCTCAATAAATCCATAGAGTCCCTGACATAGGACTCTAAAGAGGTCACAAAAGGCTGGAGGTGTCTATCTACCAACACACACGCCTTCTCTGTCAGACCCCCGATACCCGCCACAATGGGTCTCCCCGGCGGGCATCGAGGGTTCTTGTGAATTTTGGGTAACAAATAAAAGGTAGCAACCACCGGATGTTCTACTGTAAGAAAGTCATGGGTCTTCTGGCTGATGACACCTCCAGCCCAAGCTTCCCCGACCAAGATCTCAAAATCCTTCTTAAACTGTAACAATGGATTCCCAGACAGTTTTTCATATTTGGCTGGGTTCTGTAGCTGCCTCAGTGCCTCCGTGCGGTAATATTCCCATGACATAACACCCACGTTACCGCCCTTGTCGGACTCCTTGTCTATTATGTCACTACGTGCACGGAGGCTAGCGAGGGCAGCCACTTCCCCCTGTGTCAAATTGTAAGACCCTTGGGGGAAGGTAGTTTCTGAATGTTATTGCTCACGGCCTTAAAGTGGACCAACACCCAGGATTTTGACTATCCTGGGTTTTGGTCCACTTCGGCGGGGCACCCCGATCGGGGTCACCTCTCCCCGCTCCCACGTGAACGCCGCAGCCAATCCCCGCCAACGTCCAGGCGGGGGACAGGAACGTCCAAGCCGCTTCCGCCGCCGCCGTCTCCGCCGCCGCCGCCTCCCGCGCGTCACTTTCGGCGCACGCGCGCCCCCACCGGCCGTTCACAGAGGGCCGGCGCAGGCGCGCGCACGTCTGGAGGGGCGCGTGGGAGGCGGTGGAAGCGGCGGCGGATCAGGTAAGATCTTTTTGGGGTTTCTGGGGGGTTTCACTCCGCGGGACATCCCAATCTCGGATGTCCCGCGGGATGGGAGGTGATCGGCCCGGGAATCTTATAGATTTCCGGGCCGATCACCCCTGGGTGTTGGTCCACTTTAAAGAAAGTATATACAGCTGGGCTGATGACCAAGGCGGCATATATTTTGATGGTTTGTAGAATTGGTCCACTATACTTACCTCAGGTTCTTGCTCTTCTAATAAAGTTGCCAGATCGTCTACAGCCTCCCCTTCTTGCCAGGTCAAGCCCTCCAACGTTCCTGATGGAGTATCAAACCGCCTACAGAAAAGATAGAGGTCCTTTATGGCAAGGAACTTGTCCAAACGGTTATATGGTGCAAATGTGAGACCTCTCTGGAGTACTGACTTTTCTTCAGTTGTGAGCGTAGTGCCCGATAAATTAATCACTGTGAGTTCCTGGTCACAAAGATCTCCCAAGTTCTGATGAACAGTGCTTGTGAAATGTTTAAAGCTTTTTTAATAACCTATCCCTGCAATACACTTCGTAAACACAACTTTATCTCTGAGCTGTCTGGTGTGTAATCTGGGACTGTCACCAGTAAAGTAGTTGTAAAATAAGCCTTATTAGGTGTCCAAACCACTGACCAGCAGTATTCTGAATATCTAATAGGTTGGAAAAGTCACGATAAACTCACCTTGCCTCCGGTCCCGCGCTGTCTCCAGGCGGCTGGTCGCAGCACTTCCTGCTCGGCGGCTCGAGCAGTGACGGCTCGTACGGCCCTGGGGTCAGCCGCCTTCACCCCTCTCCTCTGCATCCCCGGCTTCTCTCAGCACAAGGATTCAGTATGCACCAATCACCACACTTCTTTCTAACCAATCCTGTTAACCCCCATCAATTAAAGGCAGTTTCCCCTCACGTATCCCTTGCCCGTGATAGCGTTTGCTGAGTGTGCCTTGGATAGTCTTCTCGCCCATTTTTGATCTTGTTGCCGACCTTGCCCGTTTGACCATTCTTGTTCGGCGCCTGGACCGACTTTTGCCTGTACCCCCACCATGGTTCCATCTCACCCTCTGTACTGCGAACCCGTGACCTCCTGGATTGACCTTTGGCCTGACCTTGACTCTTCTGTTGTCTATTCCTTTGGTGCTGTGATATTATTGGACTGCCTTCCCGTGTATGACCCAGCTTGTCTACGTTGCCCTGTGGGGCCCTTGGTTCATCTGCCTTCACTCTCCCATAAGCTCACATCCTTTGTGCTATCAAGTCCTGGGGGCAACCATGTCCAGCGAGGCGTATAAAGCGTCCCGGCAAACGGGGACTTGTCTAAAGGTGAAGCTAGCAGTGGAGATTTGGGGTTGTGGGCTTACTCTGAAGTCTGGTGTCCCACGGGGCCTTACAGGAAACACCGTCTTCTTTTCTTTTTGTGGGGGGTGACATGGGGTAGTTTTTTCTTCCTTGACTTCCCCCTTTCAGAAAGAAAATATTAATGTACACTTAATTAAAAGGAATTAATAGACTTCTCTGTCTAAAAAGCTGTTAAATACACAGTATACCAAAAATAGAATAAGTTGGGTGCATAGATATATTTGAGCTAAGAAACACAGAGATTAAATTAAGGTGTAATATTCTTCTTTACAGTGAAATACAAATCGTATTGCAGCTGTAGGGAATTCTAGCGATTTTGAAACATGCCATATGCAGATTCATGATCGCAAACTTCACTACTTTTGAATGAATGCAAACACTGTGTTGTTTATTGGTAGCCTGAAAGACACAAATGTAGTAACTGGACATTTCTTGTCTTTATAGTTTTATTTGAGTATGTTTGGATTTAATGGAACATTTTAATAGAATTAATAAAGGTATATTGATGAATTTTCTTACGTTAAGAAATATAAGCAGAATCTCTCTGAAAACAGAATCTGACTGAATCCTGTAAAAAGCATTTTAGTCCAACTGTAAGGCATCAATACTTCATTACGGCTCCCACACTGCTGTATGGGGGGCTTTTAGTGCTGTTCTACCACCATGTTGCCACCCATGGAAGCCCAGCTATGTTGGAAGGAGCTTACACAGCAACCCTTATGCCTCAGTAGCTGAGTGGGTGCCCTTAGGTTCATATATGGTACAGCATATACCCTCCAGCGACACTGTACTGCATAGAATTCAGTGCAGCTGCTGGGGGCAAGTATATAGCCCTACTTCCCCCTAACTAGCCACTGACAATGCAAATCTGGCTCTGTTCAGGTCCATGCAGACTATTATATTGTTTTGTTAAATTGGGTGAGCTGTTACTCTCATATGTTGTTAATCTTTTGCTGATCTTTGCCTGCCCAAAACTACGTTTAGACTGCTGCCTGGACTGATTCTGCCTGTTTCTGGCCACAACTTTCTCCAAACCCTTGAATACTGTAAACTTTCTGACCCACCTTTGGACTAAATAGCTTCCTACAGCTGTGACATTTGAAGGACGTATCACCCTTTACTGACCCTGCCTATCTCTATTTCAGGGCTTTCTGTTTTGCCTTCATTGCCACTCAGCCTTTTCAGCCTCAGTTGTCTTCCTTTGTGCATATGTGTCTACCCTTAAAGTGGACCAACACCCAGGATTTTGACTATCCTGGGTCTTGGTCCACTTCGGTGGGGCACCCCCGATCGGGGTGCCCCGCTGTGTGAAACCCGCCCGAACCCCCCGAACTCACCTCTCCCCGCCGGCGGACAAGCCGCGGACAAGCGGCTCCTCCGCCGCTGCCTCCCGTGCGTCCCTCTTGACGCGCGTGCCTGCGCCGGCCATTCACAGACGGTGACGCTAAGGTAAGGAGTTTGGGGTGTCTCGGATGTCCCGCGGGGAGGGAGGTGATCGGCCCGGGAATCTTATAGATTCCCGGGCCGATCACCGGTGGGTGTTGGTCCACTTTAAATCTGGCTAAAGGCTTGCTTTAAATAACAACCACCAGCTGGACTTTCATAGGCTTACAATGCAATAGGTCAGATAACATATCATGACAGAGTATCACAAAACACACTGCTGTTAAAACTGTTCATCTTAAGCCATCTCGTGACACACACCTCACAACATACTGTATTTTTTTTTAATTTTAGGAATGTGTAGCTGGCTAGTGTTGAGAAAGTTTTGTGACATCACTATGGTTACTTACAGCATCGTGAAATAATTGAACTGCCTATAATAGAAAGTGAACAGTGACAGTCTGTCAATGTTTGTGATTAATTATGCTGATGAAGATGATCATTTAGAAAAAGTCCCCAAAATACTGCAACAGTGATGAATGATGAAAATGATGAATGTAGTGCAGTACTAAAACAACAGCACCATGTGATTGTAAGGTTTATACTAGATAATGTTAAGTAGAAGTATCTAGACATGGTCAACTTGCAAAATGTTGATCGATTTTTGAAATAAAATTGGGCTGAAATCAATGAAACAACTGCTTCAAAGGTAAGCAGAAAATGCAAACAAGAATACAGACATACATAATAAATATGCATATGCAATAACAGTTTTAGATTTTGTTTGCTTCTTGGCAAGCATATATTCTTTAGTTCCTCTGCAGTAGCAGGCAAGTGTAAAGTTGCAGTAATTAATCTAGCCATTAAAGGTCCTGGTTGTCATACACCGTCTGGAAGCTTTTCCCGGCAGCTGAAGGTCTGTGAAGGAGAGAAAGTAACATTTCAGGTTACTGTTTCAGTATAACAGCAAAACATGAAAAATCTTTCCCGAATATTTAAGGCTATATATGGGCAGGCATGGGATGAGTTTAGTACAGATTTGTAGCTTTGTATTTGCAGATAAGATAAGTCACAAATAAGGCGAATATTGTTCAACTTATGTATTTTCATATTTGAAAAGAGTTCTGTTATTAAAACATATGGAAATATGTGCACCTGCATACACAGAAACAAATGTACAGTCTTTACCATGATCTTTATTGGGGAAAACCATGCATTCATATACTGCATCTTTGTGCACATTAAAATAATGTTGTTTTTTATATAAATTGACAAAGTAAAGTCAGCTGTCCCTTGGTTATTTTAGTTGTCATTTTGAAACATATAGGCTTTGTACTTCATTTCAATTGTAGACTTAAACAAAAAGACTTGGTGTTGTGAAGTAGAGTATGAGTGGTGGGTTCCTAAACTGGTGTCAGACATAAGAGTGATGTCTTTCCTTAGTGTTTTTTAACACACTAAAAATGAGATATCAACTACGGATTAGGAAACTATTACATTTAGGAAAATATTTTAGTTTATGTGATTTTGCGATCTGCCTGGAAATCACCACCAACCTCTGACATGGAGAGCCCTGTTTCTGGTCTCCTCTGCTTACATGCATGCATGCATGTCACTGGCAGTGTCTAGGCACACCCAGTGTTCATGTTGCCTAGCAACAGAAGGTGAAGATGCCTGTCTCAGCTGATCTGAGGTGGCTGATTTAGATCTGCCTCCAGAAACAGCATGGCACCAGCTGTATTGACAGGCTTTTATACCTTTCCAGCCCAGTCTCTTTCTTAGATTGCCAGCTACATCTTGGATAGCCCTTGCCTACCACTGTCCTATCTCCCTATGTCCAAGTGCCTTGCCCCGTTGAGGCCATGTTTGATGATTCCACAGCTGGTTCCCTCAGCCTGACTAGCCACTATGCCTGGGTACATCCTAGACTTTCATCAGTGCCAGCTATCATCTATGGGTCCTGTAGCAATCAGCAATGCAAATGTTTACATACTGTACATTTCACATGCTTATTATGTCAATTAACATATAACAAATCTTACATAGTTAATTATGAAGGTGGCTGCAGGTTCCAAAAATTCGAAGCACATATGGGGTCCAAAAATAAATACAACCTGCAGACTTGATTCAGCACAGCCCTGACACCCAAATGGCAGGGAATACTCAGCCATCAGTCGGGGTGACCTGCAGGCTCCCAGATGAACATCTTCCTCTATTTACAAAAGAGCAGGAACATTGGCTGATTAAACTGAGGTTTGAAAAACCTAACCAGAGATAATGAGATGTTTACCCAGCAGTGTTTGGTCATGGTGTACAGGACACAGTCATACGGATAAGGTGAGTATTGTTAGTGAATATGTTATGCCCACAGATGGCCTTTGATACTGTAAGGGTTATCAAAAAAAAAAAAATTAAAAAAAAAAAAAAAAAAAAATATATATATATATATATATATATATATATATATATATATATCATTAAACACACTGCATCCATTGTATTGCAAATTTTAAATGCATTTATATGGCTGAACATGGCAGGGGTCCCAAAACCTTCTTATCTCAAAAGCCACATTCAGGACTGAGAGAAATTCACAAGCCACTTAACATTAAAATATTAGTGATTGCAATGTCTGATTACAGTCGCTGTTTTTAGAAATTATAAATTGTAACTGTAAAGAAGAATTAAAACAGCCACCACAAAAAATATTAATAATTCTAAAGATAAGAACATGTAAATGTATACATTTTTTATTTTGAATGTTTTACACCAACAAAAAAAACGAATGGCATGCATGAATGACAACAGACACACTTAAGTGGTCTTACTTAAAACTGGACTGATTGTAAAGAAAATCAACAACCAGTATAAGAGCAGCTCTGGTTGAAAATGGGAGAAATTAGGCATGTAGTTGTGATTATACAAAGTTATGCACACCAATCAAACCCCATAACATAATAAGCAGAATATGTATAAAGCCCATGTCCCATAAATACTTGGTCTCACCACAGGTGCGTCCCCCAGGCGCAAAATACAGAGAGAAGCAATGCTGATGCTGTCTCTGATACTTTCAGTATCACATAAAGTTTCCCAGCATCATCCTCCATAGAGTTCAGGGGTGAAACACTTGCAGGGAGGCCGGAAAACTGGGTGTGGTGCTAGAAGTTGCAGTGTTAGGTATGGCAGCCTGCTTCTCCCTCCCCAGATCAGCAATAACTAAAAACTGCCTGCATGCCACACAGCATATATGGTTCTGAGCTACTGTTAGGGTAAAAGTGTTAGACTAGCATTATATTCAGAGGTTAAAGAAGTTCAGAGAGCCGCATATTGTGATGGGAGGTGAAACCCTGGTATGGGCTATCGCTCTCTCCTGCTGTGACTATAACAAACAAGATGAGTCATTCTGAAAAGCCTGCCAGGAGAGAGGTCCATTGTGTTACATTATTTAAGCCAAATAACAATTCATTTTTCTTAATTGATTATATTGTAACCAGCTGTGATGCTTTTTAAAGCAGTCATAAGCCTATTATTGGAATGTAGATAACTTACATTGCAATGTGAGGTGTGCATCGCACTGTAAGATGGGAAGGTCTCTCTAAAGAATGTCCCCTCTTTACATTCTCTACCAGCCATGTGGATTTATTGTTTTGTTAAGAATATTGTTGTAGTTGCCTGTACCCAACAGATTTGCCAGCTTTTCTTTTGGTTGTCACAAGATGGTTATTTAGTCTATTCTGTTGAAAGTCTTTGGGAGGGATGAGTGACTCACTTCATTTAAGATTTTCATATTATTTTGATAGTTTGTTGAATATGATCACACAATATAGAAGATAGCACCTTGAGAAAGTAGCACTACGCTACGGAACGCGTGGGTGAACTAAATCGGACCAGCAGGAGGTTTTGCTGCACATACAGAGGTGAATGAATAACAATTTGTATAATTGATTGTATTTTGCACTGGTCACTTTAGGTATTGGCACTTTATATTAGGCAACGGGTTTTCTCTTAATATAGGGATTTTTTTGGGATAGTTGGGATAATATGGGGCTTACCCCTGCTGGTACTATGGTATAGATATGTTATGTATACATATGTGTTTTTAAATGTATGTCATGATGTTGTATGTATTTGTTATATGTTTTTTTATCTTTTGTAGATGAATTTGATTGATTAAATATGTTTATTTGGATCAGTTGGTATCATTGATTAATTTGCTGTAGGGTTGGAGTGGTGCCTGCAAGCGACTGGGTCTATAGTAGGCTGGAACTATAGAAATTGTTTATGTATGCTGTGATAGCAGCTTTGGGTTGCTGATTTGGCACACTGCCCATCCCTTAACTGATTAACAATTAGGTGGTGCTATATAGGAAAAAAATTTTGTTATTCTTACATGATCACACAATACATACTAAATTCCATAGAGTTAGATAAAGGAGTACTCTGCAATCCTGCTTTCCATATGGGTTTTTATACGCCTGAAAATGGCCAAACCATGGCTCAGAATCAAGCACAGGCAAAAACTCAGTTTTTCACGTAAAAATATGGCGAATACTTGGCTTGGAGTACACGAACAATAAAATTCTGGAACAAAAAACCACAGCCTAGAATCAAACGACACGTAAAAATGGGCAAATACGAGACTTTGACACCATTCCCGTATGAGTGAATGCGCACAAGAGAGGCTCTGCATCAGGGATAAAGTAGGCCCTATGCAAAATTAGAAGTTGGGGCCCCCTAGTCCACGGTTTGGAAAATACCCACATTGATCCGGGATCCCATAACACATATCGTCCTTCACCCAACATCCATGCTAGCGCAAGGTTGTATACCCCAGTGAATGCTACAGGGTACATGGCTAAGATTGGCTGCACACCCTATGACTTGAGTGCCAGCAGGCACTCAAGTATCAGTGCCTTAAGAGCAAGGATGCTGGAGCCTTGCCAGCATGCACCATGGGAGCAAGGATCTAGGTTTGCGGGGTGGTCAACAATGCTTGGCATCCCAAATTGTGATCACCTGGCACATGAAATCGCCTTGTCCTGGAGTCTGCAGGGCAGCATGAACTTCCACCATGCTACAGCAAATTAGTGAACCCCCGTTTTCCCTGTTTCCCGACACCCAGTGCTCAAAACTCTTTCTCACCTTGTGGAAAGCCCAATTTCTGGCTTTCGCACCTAGCTTACCTCACTGTGGCTGCTGCCCAGGACAACCATGGGAACAAGCACTAGAGGAGGGGGTTTGGGGTGCACCAATTTTACTTTAAAGTGAACCATAACCCAGGATTTTCACTATGATGGGTTCTGGGCTGTGACCCAGGAGCATCCCAATTTACAGTGCCCTGCTGTAGGACAGCCCTAGGGGCATTGGTGTACATACATTACTGGCACTCCCATAGAGCATGCATGGCTTTCCTCCAATCAGTGCATATCAATGAGCAGCTGTAGGAGCTGAATGGTATGGTAGCCGCTCACTGCTCCCTTTCAGCTGTGCTTAGTCATGCCAGCCAGCTATTAGAAAGTAGCCGGGTGCTGAGGGTGGTTGTGCATGCACTGTTGGAGTGCAGCTAAAATAGGTATATAGGTGATCTTAGTTGTTTTACACAGAGGGACATCCTGGATCAGATTTTGATCCAGTTTAAAGTGGCGGCCCTGGAACCTATAAGACTCCAGGACCACCCGATTCCCCCTCTTTGGGGCATCCAGATCCCGGATGTCCTGCTGTGCGAACCCCCATGAGTCCCCAGGATCCCCGATCCATTGGCATATGCATGGGCCGCAGTTGCACTATGCTATAACTTTAGCCAGGTGCGTGCATGCGCCAGACATTTGTGAGTGGGCTTGCAAATGTGCTGTGAGACTGATGGTCAGGTAAGATTTACTGGTGAACACAGT